>OU862908.1:25054721-26327739 GCA_917880885.1 Limnephilus marmoratus
ATAAGAGAACTACAAATAATCATTAGTAAGGGTGCTATAGTACAGGAAAATAGGACAATAGTACAGTATTCTAGCGTTTTTAGTCTACGTATTATCTATGTCAGTTAATTTTTCATTATCATTATTAAGATTGCTAAATGTATTTCAAAATGTATTTTTAAGCCATAAGTATTTAAAATACAAATTACAAAATACTTTAGCAGCAGGTAATTGAAATACCAATTACAAAATACATTTTTAGTAAGTAATTGAAATACAAATACAAAATACGTATTTGTATTTCAAATACGTATTTCAATTACAAGTAATTCAAATACTGCCCAGCCCTGGCTGTACTTGACAGTTCAAATTATAGAAAACTGAAGAGGGTTTTTTACATTGGAGGTTATCCAACTCTTACCCGCCCTGGTATAAGTAACATATGGCTACTCCTTCAAGGCTCTGCAAGGACTCTAATTTTTTTGAAAGAATGAAGCTACATTTAGTTTAGAACGAATCTAGACCCCCATTTCCCTGCATACTTCGTTAGTGAGCAGTATGCAAGTGCTCACATAAAAAACTTGAAACAAAGGTGTTAGTAAAATATATATAATGGCAACTGGCATATAATAAACTGAAGAGGGCCTTGGAGGTTATCCACCCCTTACCCGCCCTGGTATAAGTAACAGATGGTTACTCCTTCAAGGCTCTCGCAAGATTCTAATTACAAAGCTACATTTATTTATTTGAACGAATCTAGACCTCCAGAGTCCCTGCATATGTTGTTAGAAAGCAGTTTGCAAGTGCTTAGCAGGAAAAACAAAATGCAAATAATAGGTTAGTAAACACAAATATGAATTAAACAAGGCAAAAAAAGGGCTGCTGAAGTCTATCTTGCTGCAGACTATTTATAGAATTAATATCTTACTTGGCCAGGCACTCGTTGGGGTAGGTGTTTCCGTTGGAGCCGCACATGGGCACGTGGTGCGACGGGCAGTTGCAGGGCAGCACGGGGTGCGCAGTGATGGCTTTCTCCTCCAGCTCGCACTGCTTCTTGCTGCAGACTATCTCACCAGCGAAGCAGGAACACACGTTGCACTCCATGTAAAACACAGACCCTGGAGAAAAAAGCCAAAATGTAAAGAATATACAAAATAGCAAGATCCATAGTTCATGAAGGAAAAATTACATCACAAGTTAAAAACCATTATTTAGGTCGAGTTGTTCCATAGAATTTGAAGAATTCATCAAGGCGCGTTGTACCCGCTCAAAAAGAAGATGGAGAGATATGTAAATACAAATGTTAGAGAGAGCGCACGCGAAAAAAAATTTGTGAAAATGTTTAATAAAACACGATTCGTTTAAAATAGAGCAAAAATCTCGCGGGGAATGTCTAAAACAGCATTTAAAGAAACACTGTGAATTTTTTCATACATATAACTAGTAAAAAAACTGAAAAAATACGTGTTTATATTAATTTTCGGAGCATTCTTTCGGAGAATTTCATATAGCTGCCATTTCGGCATGGGGAGTATATGGATATTATCTTCAAGAATAACATACCTACTTTGTTTTAAGAGCTTTAAAACTTAAAGTATTTGAGGAAAATACGTAATAAATCGGTAGAAATGCGGGAAGCCGGGCCTTAAGGTTAATTTTCAAGATTCATATAAGATTCATGTAAGACCTCTATACCAGTTCTGTTATTGTATTATTATTTGCCAGTGGTTTAACTTCGAAATAATAAGAAAACTTGAATAGAACTTTAACAGAAATTCAATAGAACTTTCACAGAACTTGAAAACTATTTTTGAAATTTGATCAGTTGTTCCTCATGAAATTCCGTGAATAAATCCATGCAATTTCATGAGGCCAAAGCTCACCGTTCGAGAGATGTTCCTCCTTTACGGAAAAGATGACGGAATTTTGTTAACTATCACTGTATTGTGATCTGAAAACAATTTGTACCTGCAGATGTTGCGGGCTGTGAAATTATGTTTATAGGGGAATTGTGAAATCTAGGAATGGGATAAACCATAAGTGTTTGAAATTTCATACTCCTCAGTCCGGTCAATTTTCGTAAAAAGGGGTACAAAGTTTTTGCTTCACATATTTTTGATTAATATTGAAGCGAAACTTCGCAAATGTCAAATCCATACATTAAAAGAATAAATAATCATGTCTACACAGCATTTCGTGTTTTAAACTAGTTGAAAAGGCAATTGCAAGCCATAGACAATCACACACATTTGACAGGCGATTACGTATGGAATCGATTCCGTATCCACAAAAGATACAGAATATGGCTGATCAGAACATTTCTTCGATGGTTATAATTTATAATATAGAAGCAACACAGTGACTTTCTTACCGTGGGGAATATTCTTGTTGGCTAAGTTGCAGTTGTCGTAGGAGAAGCAGGGAAGCGGCTGGCACTTGTCGATGACGCCCTTGCCCGAGCACTGGCAGATCTTGAGACAGCCCTTCTGCGAGTTGGAGATGGGGATGCGCACGTACGTACCCTCGGGCACCAGGAACTGGCTCGCCTCTCCTTTAGAGGTAAAAATTAAACAACATTATATCCCTATGCGTTCCCAAGGGACATTTTCAAAATTGGAACTGATTTTGTTGGCCTTAATGCTCCACGACTGATCAAACAGTCCAATCAAACGCTGAAGGGCCGAAAATGCTAACTTCGAGTGCTCAGGTCTAATAAACAAATCCAGAAGTTTAGGTTTTGCAAAGTTAGAGAAGTTTGAAAAATTGGGAGAGGAATTTTAACTTACTTCTTTTTTTTTTTTGAATTTTTCCATTAAAAAATGTAGATGTCATTTTGCCGTCTGCTGATATATTTTTTTCATTATAAAACACTAAAAATATTTTTCCATCATCCGTCACAAATGAGTAGCCGGGTAGAGCCTAGGAGTCTTTTGATTATTATTCAGTGCCGGCAACCCGGGCGTTTATTTATTATTAGTTATGTACAACATGATTTTTTTTCCTTACCCTCCTCACTAGACTAAAGTCTGTTCTGAGGCTGGTAACTAACAATTTCTAATTACATAAAAACAAATAAGTGGTAAAAAAAAGAAAAAAAAGAAACATATATTATAGTAAAAATAATAATAATAAAATAAGAGGAAAATCAGAATTTAAAAACAGAGTAGAAAATAGAAAATATATAATATTAGATATTAAGAATATTACTTATCTCTCTTCTTTCCTTGACATTCAACCAGTTTAAAAATCTTTTGAAAACCCAGTTCAAATTATTAGATGCGACGTAGGTCTTTGTTTGGGCTACAAACTTATTGAATATATATGGTGCCAAATAAGATTCATGTTTTTTTGCAAAATTTGATTTGATATATGGTACTTGAAATTGATTGTGTGTGTTTGCTCTTGTGTATTGCGAGTGAGTTATGAAGTGTGGTGATATTTTTATGCAGTTTTTGTAGATGATCTTCTTTATGAATAGTTTATTTATGTCTAATAGGTTATTGTTGATCATTATCTGTTCTGTCGGATGTTGATAAGGCTTTCTAAACATAATTCTGATTATTGTTTTATGATTAATTTTAAGTGATTTGATAAGCACTCCGTCTTGTTCCAGCAGCCCGGTAACATACGAAACAGCGCGCGCATCACGTGATCCCGTCGCGATGTTTAGGGGTGTGGTCAGTGGCGACGTGTGATTGAAAAATATTTTATGTGTTTTTAACCCGTCTGCTTGTTTAGGGATAAAAACATCCCAAAACACGTAATCTCGTTATGCTTTCATAAGACCAAAACGTCCCGAGCGACCTTACATTTTGAAAGCTATATATCTCTCTTCCTCTCATGCACACTTATGTATTTTTCTTTTAACCAGAAAGAGAACGAAACAATGCTTCTTATTGCCTTTGAAATATGAAAGCTTTCTTGCATAGATATTTTACAATCTCGATCCAAAGTGACGGTTTCAGAATTAACGCGCGAAACCGATACTTCCGGATTGTGAGGTGCGAATATATTGACCCAAACAGACGGGTTAATAGAGGACAGCAAAACGACATCTCCTTTTTACTCCAAATATGTTAATAAATCGCTGTTGAAAATCCTTCGGGTACGCGATGTTACAGCCTGTATATAAATATTTGTGAGCATAATATATTGATAGTCCATTCTTTGCTTCAAAGCCCTCCGAGCCGTTGGAGTTTGTGAGCCCTTTGGGGATTTGTCAAACAAAAATCCTCGTAATGATGAATTGGTGCACATGACAAAAAGTCATTGATGTGCAACAAAAACAAAGTAGGAGACAGAACCGATCCCTGTGGGACGCCAGCATTTATCGAGTGTGAGGAAGAGGTGAAGCCATCGGCTACCGTCTGAATCGACCTCTCCCTATAATCCACGTATACAAGGATGCGGGAAGTCCGTAAGAAGGCAAGTCCTCGGTGCCACTCGGTCAAAGGCCTTGGAAATGTCCAGAGCAATCGTTTGGGTTTCACCCAAAGACATTGAAATATAAGTAGATGTGCTATCTGTTGTTTTTACTATGTGGATCTGCCGGTGTCGCCGATATTGTTTACCAATTAACAAATAAACTAAAAGAACAAATAATTAACGAATAAACCAAACGAACGTTAAACTAAATGAACGAATTCTTTCCTTATTCAAAATATATTGTTAACCAATATTAATGCACATTTTCAAAAAATCAACGAAATGAACAAATTCTTTTTGTATGAAAACTACGCTAATTAGCGCGTAGTCCGGCGACAGTTGCGCGGACACCATAGCATATCTCTCTGTATTTGAATATCTTTGGTTTCACCGAAACGTTCCATGCACCGCCCCCAAACATGTGTAACATACGCGAGAAGATCACCGCACGAGCGGTTTCGCCGGAATCCATATTCATATTGACGGTCGTTTGAGATAATGAGGAAAGCAATATTCGAATGCTCATCACAAATCAAATATTATTTATACGTGTCTGTGTTTTACATATTAAATATGCTATAAAATAACACCAGGTGGCATAACGGTCTGATTCATTAATTAGTATGACATTTCGAAATACCCTGAAAACATCAACATTTTGTTTAATTCACTACAAGTTTTTTCTACGTTGTGATTGATTTGGTGGTGTTTATGAGTACTCTGAGTATTGTACCAGATAGATGGTACACTTTAAAATATACTCATAACTGCATAGGTACTCAACTCAAATTCCGATTTTTTGGAGATGTCTGACTAATCAACTGGACGATCGATATATTGGGTATTTTAGCCGTTTGTGGGCTTGTGTGGCAAGCGATATATCCACATATTTTATTATATTCCGGGTGTGTAACCAGCTCAATGTCTCACCTAGAGGACACCCATTGGTGCAGCTGTAGGCGTTGCAGGGCCTCCCGTGCGGACAGTTCCTGTTGATGGTGCAGACCTGCGTGCGGGTGCAGGGATCCCCTTTGCACGGGGAGGATACTTGCTCATAGGGCTCGGTGTATGGGTTGTCACCTGAAAAAAATCGCAATTTAAATTTATTTCACCGAGTATATTTTTCGGTTTGCATTATTAAGAAAGTCAAACAACAACTGAAAAACATTGTATACTGTTGAGAAAAACACCTATACATTGTTGCAGTGATTAAAAGCTAAAAAAAAAAAATTGTAAATTGTAAATTTTAAAAATTAAAAAAAAAAAAATTCCATTAAAAACATTTTTTCCTATTGCAAAATAATATTTTCGTTACTTCGAAATAATTACTCAAGGTGCAGGGAACCTTGAAACATACTTGTATACATATATATTAGTTGTCTTTACAAAATTTTATTAGTATTATGGTTATTGCATTATATAATTTATTTACTGGAGTTGGGTCGAGAGAGTCCGGCTGGAAAGGTCAAACCACCTTCCTCAACCAATCTCCTCCGATCCGGCCCGTCACGCAAGTCCACGCAACAGACGCAACTGCCGCCAAGACAAACCTCACCCCATGAACTCGAGCATCCATGCTAAGACACCAAACGTTGCGAACCACTTGGCAGGGTGTTGGTTATCCAATAAATGGTTCTCGGGGCGAAGCATCCCTTACCCGCTTTTTAAATTGAAATTTTATGAATCACTCACTCGGCTCCATGAAATTCTGCAGCGATATACAGGGCTCCTCCGGGTCCTCTGGCGACAGCTTGGCGCACAGCGAGTCCGCGTTGTGCTCGTTCCCCAGGCGTGCCCAGTCCGCGCAGCGCGCCAGCACGCCGTGGCAGTCCGCGCGGCAGATGCGGGTGGCGTGCTCGTGACGCGAGCAGGGCTTGACCTGCAGCGTGCAGGCTGCGGCGCGCCGCACGCCGGCTGCGCAGCGAGAGCTGTTGCTCACGGGCAGACGCAGGCCGGGAAGATCGATATACCTAAATATTTCATAAATCAAACCGTTTAATTAAGTCCTAATACATACTTTATTTAAACAATTTTTGAATAATGTTGAATAATTTACTGAATATTATTAGTTTGATGCCTTCCCAATAGACACTATTTGGAGTCGTAAAACATTTCATCTGGAGTAATTTAACCTCTAATGCGCCAAGAAATCCACCGTGGATTAATTTATTTATGTTGACGCATAATTTAGACTATACATCATTACATAGCATAAAATAAAGTCGCTCAAAATGTATGTGCGCATAGATCTTTTAACCTACGTAACGGATTTTCATGCGGTTTTCACCAATAGATAGAGTGATTCAAGAGGAATGTTCATATGTATAATACATGCATATTATAGTAGAGAGAAATTCAAATATTCAATTCAGGCAGCGGGCAGCTGGCAAGCGGGTGGTGTGGATTTTATAAAGGTTGGGTAATGGCGTTGTGTTTCGTTAGCCACAGCAACTTGTGGCCGGGTCTGCTAGTAGTTTATAAAAAGAAAGATTATACGCACATGGTAGGTAGTAATAGCGATAACATAATAACCATGTAACATATAAGTAAATATGTATACGCTTACAATAGTTAGTACGATTAGGTACAAAAGAATATGCCTACTCGTAAAGAATAGAAAGCATAGTTAGGAGGTAGATACAAACCTGTCACAAAAAAAAACATGTCTACTCGTAAGGTATGGAAAGAAAGTTAATAAAAAAAATTAAAGATTATAAGCACATAATACTCGTAAAAGCAAGTAAATATGTGGTATGCACACAATAGTTTTTTTTTGAAATATGCAATTCAAATATCTAATTTATGCCGATAAAGTTGAGAAAGATAGTTATATCTAATTTTAAGGATAACCTAAAAAGGGATAAGACTAATCAAATATTGTCTTTGAAGTCATTCGAGTCTCGTAAGTTGAGAAAATAAGTTGAGAAACTTACGAGTAAATAGCGACAGCAAATACGGAATACTGAGGGGAGAAGTTAATTATGTGTAGTACGTACAAACCATAAGTTAACAAAAAAAAAGAATAATATGCCAACTCGTAAGGTATACAAAGGTAGATAGTTAGTAAAAAAATGTTACAGTTATAAGTTCATAATAGGAAGTAATAAAAATACGTAATACCCACACGACATAATTAATCAGCAGCATATAATAAATATTTTGGATTGGAAAATTCAATTTAAAATTTATGAATCTGAGGAATTTGTACTGTACCCTTTCCATACTGCTGGAATGTACTTTATAAATTGGGGACCGAAGATGTGAAATATACTCAACTTAACTTCTTACTGAATAAGTGTACAGTGTTTTCAGACATTCTAGTGACTTGAAGTCACTTGCAATAGTACTGCATATAAAACCAAGCATTTTAAAGCTTTATTTATTATTTCATTTATGTGCAGAATGCGTGTTAACTTTTCGTCAAATATTACATCTAAGTCCCGATTTCGAGTAACTGCTATCAATTTTACATCATATAGAGAGTATTCATACATTATAGGACTTTACATTTTATAAAAACGAATAACAAACACTTTTGAATATTAAGAAATAAGGAGTTGATCGTGCAGCAATGACATGCCTACTTTATTGTAAGATATTATAATAATCATCAATACAAAGTATTGTTTTATAAATTTTCAAACCATCAGCGAAAAGTAAGACTTGTACCTTTAAATATACTAAGTAAGACTTGTACCTTTAAATATACTAATAATGTTATTTAAAAATAAAGAAAAAAAGTATTTGCCCAGGGTAAGTCCTTTGGGGAACCCCATTTGTGGCGACTCCAGGTACTAATATCTACAGCCTGTATGTCGGACGAATATTGACAGCTCATATGTTGGACTAATATCTACGAACTTCAGAGTGTGGACTAATATCTACAGAGCTAAGGTCGGACGAATATCTATGACGGTCCCAGTGGAGACTAATATCTATGGAGCGTAGGTTGGACTAATATCTACAGAGGGCAGCTGAGCAAGAGGTTGTTCGGAAAGCATAAATTACTTCAATTACGTATACGTAAAGGCTTAAACGTTTAAAGTACGTACATGAAGTTTTTGCATAATTTTACGTATTTTGCTGTTTACGAGGACAATAATTTATTGAACAAACATGAAGGTCATAATACAAAGATATTTATTTATTTCGAAATACACGGCGCCACAACCTAACCTAACCTAACCTAACTGACATAGAAATGGTCATGGTAACAGACTAAATAATTTAGAAGCACTCGAAATAAAGAAAGCTGTTGAAACAAAAACCCAAATCCTTAATAATCAGCTAAATGTGTCCAATTGTCCGATATTAGGGATTTTTACATACATACATACATAAATTAAGTTTTTTAAACTGCATACGCAATATAACGTTATTCCAATATGCTATACATAGATAATTGCAAATCCAACCTCTGCTAGTGCTGTAGATATTCGTCCACACTTTGGTTCTCATAGATATTAGTCAGCCGTTTGAGCTGTAGATATTCGTACGCACTTTGGTTCTCATAGATATTAGTCCGATTTGTTCAGTTTTTGGAATTCCTGTATATATATATTAGTAGACGCCTCACTTGTGGCTATTGAACTTATTTTAATGCAAAGCTCTCTTTTGCTGATGTAACTGTTAATCCAACTTAATAAAGTTGACTAGTTTTGTACAATGATAATGTCGCCTAATTTTGTCAAAAGCTTTGGAAATGTCAGTGTACATCGAATCAACCTGATGCTTCAAGGCAAGGGAATCAGTAATGTGATTTTCATAATTCATAGATTTACTAACCCTGCACTTTTACGGTATTTTGATCCTTAAAATGTTCCTAACATACTAAAATAAATTTTGTTGTGTTAGCAAGAAATATTGTATCTATTTTTCAATTATTCTAGCTTGTCGTTTTGTCTCTTGGAAAAGCGCGTTGCAAACGTCATCACTTTTGTTATTTAAAAAAATATATAGTTTGTGTTGGTTTACAAGGAAATTAAAAGATGTCAGGAAATTCTCAAATGACTTAAATTGTAGTATTAATTTTATTTTACTTCGATTAGATATTACCTAGATAAGTACTTATTACAATTCCGGTTCAATGAACTCTAAAACTCGGATTTGCATTGAATTTAAGATGAAGTCATAGTAAATAATGCAAAATCATATGTTTTTGTTTTGAAAATTTGATCGCTTAGAAGTATTGTAAATGCTTCAATTAAATACTGCGTGTAGAACATACCTAGGCCCTTAAAAATATCGGTCATTTTTTTTATAAGTTTTTTTAATAAGCCTATAAAAAAAATAAAGTATAAGGTCTAAAAAACACACTTTCAAGTCCAAACTCTCCTATTTATAAACCCCTTTTCGGATATGGTTTTATTGTGTAATGTGGCAAATTCAGTTTATTTTATAATAATCGCAAAAAAAGTTGATATTTACACCCAATCTTCCCAAAATAAAATAAAATATGCATTTTCGCGTTAATATTTTACAATACGGCCGCTAGTCGACGAATTCGGTTATTCATAGTGACCCCTATGGCGTCCACCGAAGAACTACTGTCCACGGCACAGCAGTGAACTAGTGGATCGCCTTAAGGGTGATTTTCAAAATTGGAACTGTCGAGCAGATTCAGATAAGCCAAAGATATTCAAATACAACAGAGATATGCTATGGTGTCCGCGCAACTGTCGGCGGACTACGAACTAATTAGAGTAGTTTGCATACGAAAAGAATTTGTTCATTTCGTTGTTTTTTTAAAGGTGTGCATTAATATTGGTTAACAATATAGTTTGAAAACGGAAAGAATTCGTTCATTTAGTTTAACGTTCGTTTGGTTTATTCGTTAATTATTCGTTCATTTAGTTTATTTGTAAAGGCTCTGTAACCGGGCCCGAAAAGAAGAAGATGGAGAGATACGAAATTACGAATGTTAGAGGAGAGCGCTAACATTTACAGCGACGAAATCGATGCGAAAATTGCGAAAATGTTTAATAAAACACGACTTGTTAAGAATAGAGCAAAAATCTCGCGGGCATTATCTTAAACACCATTTAAAGAAACACTGTGAATTTTTTAACTTGTAAAATAACTGAAACAAACGGGTTAATAATAATTTTTGGAGCATACTTTGCGATTTTTTTCTATCGAGGGAATTTTATATAATTTGCGTTTTGGCGCGGGCAAAGTCTAGATATTATCTTCAAAAATAACATTTTTTTTAAGAGCTTTAACACTCATCGTGTTTAAGGGAAATATGTAATAAATCGGTACAAATCCGGGTTGCGGGCCCTTAATTGGTAAACAAGATCGGCGACACCCGGAAGCGCAGTCCCACCTATTAAAAACTGCAGATAGCATCTATTTATATGTCAATATCTTTGAGATAAGCCATAAAGTAGATATCTACCTATTAATACAATGTTTAAAGATTTTAATTTGTTGTTTTCTTCAAAATTGGAATTATAATATCCCGTGATTACTCACGGGCTTGTGCTGATATTTCAATAAAGATGAATAATGCCTGCAAAAGATAATAAACTGCATTTAATATCCAATAAGTATTGAATCAACAAATTATATATTTAATATTTCGTCTTTTATTTGTTGATAGTTTGCAGGCAAAGACAGTATCAATAAATTCGGGTTACTCAAATTCGTGATCTAGGTGTTCTACTTGATAGTAAACTAACATTCGAGGCACATATTAACGTGATTGTGAAGAAAGCCCTTAGAATGTTAGGATTCTTATTTCGTATTGGAAAAGAATTCAAGAACATTCAAACATCTTGAATTTGCTTCTCAGATATGGAATCCTCAATATAAAATTTATATTAAACGCATTGAAGCCATTCAAAGAAAATTTGTCCATCATTTAAATTTCAAGTTTAATATTGGTTATCGTGACATAAACAGCTCGTTGGACCTTTATGGACTTAAACCATTAAAAATTAGAAGAGACTCTGCAGATATAATATATCTTCATAAAATTATCAATGGTTTTATTGATTGTTCGCCCCTTTTGGCTGAGATTAATTTTAGAGTCCCAGGTGTTAGAACCAGAGAAAAATCACTTTTTCATCTTCAAAAATGTTCTACTAATCTCAGACAAAATGCATTTATATTCAGAGCATGCAATGTATTTGATAAGAATTTTAATAATATAGACATATTCTTATGTAATTTAAGTACCCTAAAAAAGTATGTCATAGCCAACATTAAATAATTTTTTGACCGTATTGCAAGTTACCATGTTATTGCTTTGAATCCTTTCCAGTTACATACTTGTCATTCGACTTACTATTGTATTCACTCTGAGTTGTAGGTATGTACAATTTGTACAATGTACATATATTATTATTATTGTTGTTGTGCAGTGAGAATAGAATTCTGACTGAAAACTTCTTGTTTGAAATTTTGTAAGCAGATTATTATAGTTTATATTGTGTTTTTTTATATCTTTTTTTGAATAATTTTCATAATTTTTATATTTTTGTTAAGTTCTTACGGGTACATGACCCTTACTTTTTTGTATTACTTTTTATTTATAATTTTAATTATGTGAAAATCTGTCATTGGATATTATGTATATTATTAATGTTATTATTATAATTGTAAAATATCTGTTGATTTTCCATAATAAATAAAATAAAAAATGAAATAAAAATAAAATAAATTCTCCTCAGTGAATAAATTACTCCATTCAACAAAGTCGCTCATCCGAAGTGTCAATGTTTGTTTATGAAACAGCTTCCTGGTAAAGTGCATACGCAGATAAAAGGTTATGTCAACATTGATCGCAGAGCACACTGACCCTCGGTACGCATACACACATACATTACATGGGCGTAGCCAGGTTATGATTTAGGGTGGGGCAAAAAATAAAAATCTGGTGTAGGTACTGAAAAAAAGTAGGCTTCTACAACATATTCATACTTTAGGCTCTACGAATACAAAGAATATGAATGGAAAAAGGAAAAACCATCCTATGACGTGATGTAAATTTGAAAACGCGACTTGGTCGATAACCCCAGAGATCATGCATCGGCCAGCCAGAGTAGATCCCGAAGGTATATGAAATTCAATGAGGTAATTAAATCCGGACTGTCTATACTACCACTTACAATTTTGAACACAAATATCAAGTCGAATATAATTCTTCGATCTGAGAGTTTTAATTGAATTAATTCTTTCATATAATAAATACACCACATACTTAGTTTGTGTACAAGGATATGTCACCTAACTTTGTCAAAAGCTTTGGAAATATCAGTGTATATCGAATCGACCTGCTTCAAGGCAGGGGCGGCCCTAGCTAAATTATTAGGTGGTGCGAAATCTCTTGGTGGCGCCCCTTCCTAACAAAAATAGAGCTCTTTCAATGCAGTTATGCAATTTTAATTGAAGTACCTAGTAAGCTCTAGTAGGACGGATGAGAAATAATAACAGAAAAAAATATATGTTTGATTACATTTATTTAATTAAATCTGCGAAATCAATAAAAACACTGGAAAACAACTTTTCTTGCTTTTGCGCTTGTGAATTTTTTTATTAAATGAGAATAATTTAACCCTTGAGCAATATCATTCTCAATTGATAAAATTGCAAGACCTGATAGTCTTTCTTGACACATAGCCGATCGTAAGTACGTTTTAATTAGTTTTCATTCACTAAAGCTTCGTTCTCCTTTGGCGACATTTACAGGGATGGTCAGCAAAATTCAAAGCGCTGTCACATTCGGTAATACATCCTGCCAATATTTTTTTTTATAAGTTGAAGAATTTGTAGTGGCTCTGCTGAGTCGAGATTTTTTAGTAATGTGTTTAGGCTCAAAAGTTCTTCAAGCAATTCGCGACTAGAGACATCACATTTTTCCCCATCGGTTAAAATGATTTGCATATCTGCACAGGCTTTTTCTAATAAACACTTATCAGGAATTATTTTGATGTTATACAAAAAAGACCATGTATCATTGAATTTAGATAGTTGTCTAGAAACTCTACTCTCCCAGCGAGTTTCGCAAACTTTTTTAGTGATCGTCCTTCTATGTGTTTGTATACGACTTTCCACCTCTTTGTCGATCAGTGGTCGGGTGTTTTCGGCGCCCACCTTATGACGGCGCCCTGTGCGGTCGCACCGCTCGCACCGCCCGCCCTAGGGCCGCCCCTGCTTCAAGGCAAGGGAATCAGTTATATAATTTTTGTAGATTTGCTAGTAACTCAACGCACAAGTATTTTGAACCTTAAAATACTCCTAGTGTCCAAATTTTTTTTTCTCTCGGGAAGAAATAATGTCTTATAATTATTCTAGCTTTTCGTTTCGTGACTTGGGAACATTAATTAATTATTAAACGCCATAACTCTTTTTTTTTAATCAAAGTAATTATAATTTGTGCTTTAAATGCGAATACAAAGTTTAAAAATAAAGTGCAATATGAATTTAACTTGAATTTTAGATTGAATCTGAATGTATTTTAAAATGGGGGGACCATATCAAGGAGTTATTTTCGACTTTTATTAAATTATTTCTTTGGATTTTTTTACCCATCAAGGATGATCTTGGCCATTTCTTAAAATTAGTTATATATTTTTAAAACTAGTTACCGATAAAAGTAAGTCAAAGTGTTCAGATAAAATTAAGAGATACAAATACATACAAATTATAATGTATAAGTGAAGTAGATATAGATTAAATTAACATTGATTGAAAAGATTTGATGGCATAGCGCCTTGCCCCGCCGCGGCCGTGCCTACGCCAATGCAGAGTTATGTCACAAAGAAAGGATTATTTATTCACGCTAACGACAGCTGGGAAGCATTTTGTTAAGGCTTACGAGTATCAAAAATGACAGTAGGTAAACATAGAAGTAAAACATTTTAAAATTAACACATATTTTGTGAAAGAATCAATATCGACATATTATTCTGTTCTGTTGCCGACAGGTTCTCAGCTTTTGCAAAAATGTTGACATCCGCGGATGCAGATGCGGATGCGAATTATTAGAGGTTCACATCCACGGATGCGGATGCGGATGTAGATGTCTGAATGAATGCGAATAATCCGCATTTGCGGATGTGGATGCGAATATCCGTAACACCCCTGCTTCCTACCATAATGACACTTGTACTGATGATCAAAAGGGTTGAAATCGTGACAAGATGGAAACGCTCCTTTTTTCCCCCTCTACTTCAACAGCGTGTAACTTCGTGAAATGTATGTATTTGTTTTTTTTTGCGAAATCTTAAAATATAAATAAATGTATTATGTAAATTGTATAGCTAAAATATTAATGTTTTTTTATTGACCGTCAAAAAACGCCCGAAATTCGGGCTTCTAGACTAGAATTCTCCCTTAAATTAAATCAATTTTTAGAAAAAAATGTAGCTCAGTCAATAAAAAATATATATGTTTATCGTATTCAATCGCAACTAAGCTAATAAAACAAGATTGTATATCCGATAAATGCCTGCATCATCTTTTTTTTCTTCAACTGGTTTTCATTATAAACTTCTCTGGGTGCATTGATTTCGGATGATTTTCAAAAAAGTAGTAGTAAGTCCCTTCCGTGAGTAACTTTTATTACATATTTTACAATCGGCCTTTTCCGGAACATTTTTGTCTGATATAAAGTAAGTCCAGATACTGCTTTTTATTGATGGCGACCAAAGACATATGAATATTACTAGACCTGCCCTAAGTGATAAAAACCTTGGAACATTGGAACCGGCTGGGATCGAGTATGGCTTCGCGTGAATCTAAAAAATGTGACGCCATCATTTTTCTGCCAGCGTCGAGCACTCATCGGTGCATTTTACGAAATAACACGGCAAAAATAGTGGCATGTGTTTTAAAAACTTGTAAAAATAGAAGTGAAAAGAGAATAAACCCAATTGTCGTATTACATTCCATAGGCAAGCATTATTTTACTTTATTTTAAGCTAATTCAGATCACATAATATGATCGTTTTTGTAACATAATATACTATCACTCGAGATACATGGCGTGTGCTCGTCGCTGTTAACTGGGGTAGATGAATTATGAAACATTTGTAAAAGTGTCTTAACTAAATATGGCAACAAAATATTGGACTCTGATATAGGCGAACTTTACTTTGCCGTATTTGGACTTTGCGAATGCGGATGCAGATGTATGAATTAATGCGAATAATCCGCATTTGCGGACGCGGATGCGAATATTCGTAACACTTCTGATAGGAATGTTTTATTGGCGATCAGCACCATTTTTAGTTGTTGATATTTGAACTGTTCCATTAACGTCGATTCTCTGCAAGCTTCAGCCTTTGATCAAATCGTGATAAAAAATTGATCAAACGCTGATGGGTCGAAAATCCAGTTCTAAATTTTAAAAATTAAGAACATAATATTACCTTCATAACGTCCATCGACCCTTTCGCGGCCAAAGTCGGCGTGAGCGTTTCGGGCGATTGATTTGGACGGGTGCAAGTTTTGCAAGTTGGTGCAGTAGGCCTTTTCATCGGCGCCTATTCAAATTTTGATTACCGTTGTGTTGAACGAATATGCAAGTTAATATTTGATCAAACGCTGACGGGCCGAGAATCCAGTTCTAAATTTTAAAATGATATAAATATATGAGCACTGACCCTTGCGACTGCCACGTAGCCACGTCGTACTGCGCGGCCAGGTCGGCGTGCGGATTGCAAGCGCGGAACAGTTCCGTCGGCCGATTGTTGAAGTTGGTGCAGTAGGACAGGCCCTCGCAGCCCAGTTCACACGGCTCCTCCACTGACACACACAAAGAACGGATTGTTAGTCAACTGAATAGGTAGGTACCAAGCTATAATAATAATTATTCAACCGAATAATAATTATTCAAGTAAATGTGAACCGCAACGTCCGCATACCTAATGGAAACACGCATAATCAAAACGTTTGTCACTAAATCGCAGTGGCGGCTCGAGCACTTTTTTAGTTGTGGGGATCGATATTTTTTTACGTACTGTACCGCAATCTCACCACCCGTAGAATATAATATAAAATTTCTCAAAAAAATATTTTATGGTCTAATCATGCTAGTCGGATATCTAAACACAAAATAATATAAAATATCCAAAGATATATGCCAATTTACAATATAGTATAATAAAAATAAAGCTTTATCTTGCAAGATTATTATCAAACTAATTTGAACGCGAGCGATTCCCGCCCGAAACTTCGCAAACAAATGTTTCTGTGGGGATCCAAAGAATTGTCCCCGCGGGTATTTGAATTCACATACGACTGCGCATGCGCAGTTGCATACGATCGCGAACCAACGCAAGGAAAGTATGGGGATACTTCGGATCGTCCCCCAAGTGCGCATTAGATTCTGCGCACTGAGAAATTGGCCCGCTGTTTTGTGCTCCGTACATTGTTCGCTGTACGCGCGTAGGGTCTTGTTAAAATCATCCAGATAAATAATTAGTATTTTATTTCATTTGTTTGTTAATTACATTTATGTTTAAAGAATTCATTCATTTTGGTGAAGACAACGCATCGACTGTTATTTCCTTTTCCTTTAGTAGGTTTTGAGTGTAACTGGCGGGGACCGTCCCCATTGTCCCCCTGTGAAGAACCGCCACTGCTAAATCGACTTCTACAGGTACAGTTATAGAGCTATTCAATACGTCTAAATACATCAATGGGTATGGTACGGTATTTTAAATCTGTAATTAGTACCTAATACTGGTCTACAAAAAAAAAGTTAAAAGACAGTTACTGATAAATTTTGAGAGTTTCCAAACTTTGGTGATGGTTATCTGTTGTCTGAAACTGCTCTTATAATAGACCATCGATCGGAGAGTTTTGGAGTCAATAAGTTTGCACAGCTTTTTCTGTTGATCCTTTTTAGATCATTTCCATCGTCAGTTGTGGAGTTTAAAATGCGATTTTTACAATAAAACATCACATTCTTTGTACTACAATGTTAAAGATTGTTAAATACGAAAAAAAATGAAAAAGCCAGACAAAACATGGTAGTAACTACGTAATTGTTGACCATGAACGAAAATCTACCAATTTTATTTTTTGTGATTTTTTTTAACTCTCGTGTTGGAATTCAGTGTAAAATCTGCGTAAGTAATTCATTCTCATGATTATTAATTTGCCATTTCATTTATTTTTTTTCTTTCCGTACTTATATTAATTTGCTATTCAACATTTTCAAAAAACAAATATTAGGTTGAAATTGATTAGGTATAACATATTTTTTATACTATGTGGTTACTGTTTTATAATGTAGCTATATTTTCAACATACAAAAAAATATATGTGTCTACTATACAAACAAACTCATCGTTTGTTTCTCTTATGTGACAAACCGATCTTGCTTTTTCGTTATTTGTTTTTGGGGTGTTATGCCGTGTTGCGCTACCTCCTTCTTTAGCCAACGTTTCGGACATCGTTGCAGTGTCCATCATCAGGGCAGATCTGGCAGATCCGGTAGATATCACATCTACCGGATCTGCCCTGATGATGGACACTGCAACGATATCCGAAACGTTGGCTAAAGAAAGGGGTAGCGCAACACGGCATAACACCCCAAAAACAAATAACGAAAATGCTTTTGGCCGTGAAAATCTTAAAACTTATCCGATCTTGCTTTCATTGCATTTGATTGTCTTTCATTAAAAATAAATTTATATATGTACCTCGAGAGAAACAAATAAGAGTAAGACCTAAAGGATGTCGAAAATGACCTGTATGATGTTCGTTATAACTTTTATAATTTCTTTTTTTTCAGAATTTTGCTATTTATTGTCTATTGCTCTTGTCTTGAAGAAATTTTTGGGGAATTAAATATGTAACAATACACAACTGAACAACTAACAAAAAGGTTCTGTTACGATACAAAGTCGAAGATCTACGGTGTTGCACATCTTCGACAAGCGCATTACGTTGTTGCGCTGAGGCCTATTTGAAAGAACGAGTGCAGTGTGATGGAAAATGTGTTGGATAGACCAGAATTGTGCGAAGCAGAAAATGGCCAATATTTGTGAGACGTAATATTCACGTTCAGATCAATAAATTCCATATTCGTATACTGTCTTAAATAAATTTGTACACAATTTGAACTTTAAGAGACATGTGCGTTATTATGACATGGACAGCTCTATAAAACACTATGGCTTAAAACTCTAAAAAGTAGGAGAGACATTGCGGATATAACTTACTTATACAAAGTCTTGAGTGGTCATATTGACTGTCCAGCTCTTTTGTCATCAATTAATATTAGAATCCCGAGTAAGAAAACTAGAGATAAGTCATTGTTTCATATCGAAAGTGCTTCAACCAGTCTCAGGTAAAATTCTTTCTTATTAAGAACTTGCAATCTTTATAACAAAAAATGTATCGATGCTGATATTTTTTCGTGTACTTTAAGCACTTTTAGACAAATACTTAATGGAGTCTTATAATTATCCATCAATTAACAAATAACTTAATTCATCGTAACAAAACTGATAAATTTCTTATGTATTTTTTTGAATTGAAATTTTAAAAATAATGTATACATGTAAGTGTATATTGTTTTTCCACTTTACGTTTTTAAACACGTCTGATGTTTTTCAGTTTTTTATTTTTATTTTGTTATTATCTTAGTTAATCTAACATAAAACTGGCACACTTTATTTTACTAATTTACTTTTATTTTTATTTTCATTTCACTTCTATTTTGCTTTTCCTTGTTTTTTTTTATATATGTTTACATATAACGTTTTCGACATCACATCTGGTGTTTTTCAATTTTCATTATTATTATAGATAATATAGAAAAACATAGAAAACATAGAAAGGTTGAAGGAATGACTGAATATATAAATATATATATTTAGTTATTTTTTCAACTTTTCTCTGTTTTTTTTAATCTTATCTTATCTTGTCTGTATCTTTATTTATTAGACAGTATAGCTAGGTTATCCCTAGATAGCTTATCTAGCTCCTTACTATATAATATTAAGTAAAAAAAAAAAAACTTAATAACTATAGATTTTTTCATTATTATCGGTGCATGATGTGAACATTAGTTATTGGGTTTATAACCTAATTATTGTAATTTGTGGTTTTCTAATGCATGTAATATTATAAACCTGTAAATGTTCCCAATAAAGAAAATAAAAATAAAATATGCGTAATCTTAAAAGTATAAATTTATACCTTCATCGATGCAGTTTACCAGAGCAGACTGTTGGGGTTGTTTCAGACACTCTGTATCAAACTTCTCCCACCTGCCAGCCCAGTCATTGGTGAAGGTGTTTATGCAGAGTCTTCTGCATTGACTAGTGTTAGACTGAAATGATTAAAAAAACTCATTACATATTACATTATGTCATTAAGATCGAAAGGGTATACATAATATGGCCAGAAAGCCTAAATTGAATGTCTAAATAGGCAGGCCAATCAAAAGTGGAAGCATTGCATCGAAGAGCAGGACGGGAAAACATGAGACGCGATGAAGGTAAATGGAAGGGACCAGAACCAGAGGAAATCGTTATTTGTTGAGGATGATAAATCACAACCTAAATTACGTGAATACTGCAAAAGACATTAACGAAAATTTTACAAAACCTGAAGACAAACCAAAAATAATGCAATTGATTATTATCGTTCACCACAAGCGATTTAGGTGGGCGACGTTGCCCACGCTGGATACCGAATCGCTGATGTAGACAATATGACGTAAGATATGTTTGATTGTTTTTTTAAGTTCTGGAAAATTGTGTACCTTGTGTTTTGATCCATCCCGAAACTTGGTTATATGTGTTGATGTATTCTCTGCGAGTTGTTTCAGTGAGATAGGCTTATCTCCCTTTGTGTCTAATAATGAGTAATTTACCTTGTGACAGCAGTGCAGCTTGGCCGAGTCCACACCCAGGCGGTCCCCGTTGGAGCGCGAGTTGTCTGCGGTGGAGTCTGCGCGCAGGAAGCACTGCCAAAGCGGGTGGTCGGGCAAGGGGGGCCCGCAGCCGCCCCGCTGCAACGCGTCGCCTATCTCCTGGCTGCTGCCGCCCCCTTGCAGAGCCTGATCGCAGCTGGCGCGACACGATGTCGTTGGAGACTCCGCGCAGCAATGTAAATCTTTAGCAAGTACGGGAAATTGATTCCATGATAAAACAGAATAATGAGAAAACAGAACATAGAAGAAAAATAATAAACAAGAAACAAACCCAATTCAACGAGCGCTTTTATTATTACGGTGACGATTCATGTTACGATACCCATACAGAATAAACATACGTTCCATATCACAATAATGCTGCAGCTCTTTCGAAAGATATACAATGAACGTAGGTCTGTTTCCTCCAAAGGAAAAAAGTAATCATTTTCTTGCATCTCTCTCACACATCGCACCGTGACGTCTCCGTAGACCTCTACAATACTACTTGCCGTGACGATAATTTTGAAAGTATGGAATATAGTTACAAGGATAATATTGAAGTGCGTGTGAATTTCAAAAATTTATAAACATCAAATAATAAATAAATAAATAAATAAAGGTCTTTATTCCAGAATGTGGGGAGGTGAGTGCAATCTCACACATCCTATATAGTGTGTAAGTACATACATAAAACACATAGATATTTATAAAATATGGTAATAAGAAGGGAATAAAATAAAAATATAAGTAAATAAAAAAAAAAAAAAAACAGTCTGGGGTTATGGGAGCCAGTGTCTTCCTCCAATGTTCTTCTAAGCTCGATCCTGAAGTCAAGCGGGATTCTATTATGAGAATGTTTCTGGAGTGGTTTATCCTTCCCCTCAGTCCTGCAATCCTGGTTCTTAATAGAGCTTTAAATCCTGGAACTCGCCCTTCTGTAAACATTGAGGAGGTACTGCAGTGCCTGGGGAGTCCAAACATCAGACGATAAGCATTGTTATATTGCACCCGAAGCCTTTCCATAGTTCTTTTTTTGAAGGTTGCCCTAAGCTTGCATGTGTATAGGGTTGTGCAGAAGGCTAGGAATAGCGTCCTTTTTACCCGTGGACTGCATAGCCGAAATCTTCTACTGAGCATGTTGGATTTTATGCTTAGTACGCGCCTCTGCCTGTCAATATCTTCATCATCTGTTAATTTAACGTTGATGATATGTCCTAGATATTTGGTAGATTCTACTGTTTTTAGCAGTTCGCCGTTCAAAAAGGCGGGGGGGATATTTTTTGGGCCTTCCCCGTGTTTTATGACCAACAGTGCTATTTTTTTCACATTATAGATCATGTTGGTTTCGTGTGCGAATTCTTCACAGATCTTCAGGAGGATTCGTAATCCCCTTATTGACGGTGCCATCAGAACCATATCGTCTCTCTGTCATTGTTTAGCCTGTGGGTTAGTTCATCCATGTATATGTTATTAGGGAACGTACCCATACTACGTGACCAACTTTTTGCAATTTTTAACCCCCCCCCCGGTGACCAAAATCCTAAGCAACCCGCCGCTCATTTGTATGGAGCGTGACATTTTGAAGACCCCCCCCCCCCTAAACGTGTCACGTAGTATGGGTACGTTCCCTAAACAATACTGGGGACATACATCCTCCCTGTCTGAACCCGCTTTTCAGGAAATAAGGTACTGAAAATCCATCTTTCACTTTACAAGATTTTCCTGTTGACGGTGCCAAGTTTCGAGGATTTTTACCACTTTCCAAGGTATACCTCTTTCTTTTAGTTTTTTTCCATAATAGGGGGTGGGAAACTCGGTAAAAAGCCTTACTTAGGTCCAGAAAGCATGCATAGGTTGATGTTTTCTTCTTCCTGTAGTATTCCAAGGTCCGTTTTACGCAAAAAATAGCCGAGTCCGTAGAACACTCTCTCTTGAAGCCCATCTGATTATCGTTCGTTGTCAAATGAGATACGACTTGATCTAAGAGAACTCGTTCAAATATATACGGGCGATAGCCGTGGCGATGTAAATTGGTCTGTAGTTTTCCTTTAAAGTTATGTCTGACAGTTTCGATTTTATTATCGGTATTATAATTGTTTTTGTCATGTCTTTAGGTAGATAGCCACACTTTAAGATATCGGTTAATAGTGTTGCCATTAGTAAGGGAACGTACCCATACTACGTGACACGTTTAGGGGGGGGGGTCTTCAAAATGTCACGCTCCATACAAATGAGCGGCGGGTTGCTTAGGATTTTGGTCACCGGGGGGGGGGTTAAAAATTGCAAAAAGTTGGTCACGTAGTATGGGTACGTTCCCTAAACGCTGCCCCTGCATGTTTGAAGTGTTCGGTGCTTAAGCCGTCATGCCCTGCCGACGTTCCAGATTTCATGTTACTAATGGCCGATTTTATCATGCTAGTTGTGACAATGGGATCGATATCATCATAGGCAATCAGATGCGTTTCATTTGAGTCGATAGCCGGGGTGGTAGTTGTAAAGTGTTCTTTAAAAATGTTTGCGATTACTTCCGGGTTCGATTCTCCATGTATGTTGCATGAGATTTTGCAGCGCATGTTTAATAATTTGTTAGACTTGTTCCAAAATTTTTTGGAGTCCCGATTGTCTAAATCCTCTGCTATTTTATCCATCGTCAAATGTCAATCCGCTAATAGTTTTGCTTTTGTTCTTAAACGTATAATGCTGCAGCTCTTTCTTACACACTAAATAACAACAGTCAAACATGAGATACACGCTGAACGTACGTCTACACCCCCCCCCCCCCAAAGGAAACATACAATCATTATCGTTCATCTCCCTCACATGTGTAAAGAAAATGAAACTCAATTCCGTAGCCGTAGCTGAGCCATGATAAGATAAACATATCTGCTTCCTCCAAAGGAAAAAGTAGTACTGTGGAGGAAACAGTCACACGTATTTTGTGTGTCACATCTTTTGTATCATCATCATACACATTAAGTGTAAGAAAGAGCTGCATCATTACCGTGATAAGGAACGTATGTTTATTGCCTTTATTGCCGTCACGGTAATATTGAAAGCGCATAAGAAACCCAAACGCCAGAAGAAAGTGGAACTCTACGTTATCTAATTGCGTGGTGTATCATGGTTGATAGCAGTATCACGTATTGTAATAATTATTACCCACAGGTAAATATATATATTAGTTTTAAGTCAATATATCTTACATTTGAGAGGGTTGCTAGCAGGAGTAACTTTGGTATAATTTCTGACGCATTGCATCACTTGTGGACTATTTTCCTCGCAGGAATCCGTTACGCGCGTTCTTAGTTCTCTGGTTGGAGTTGTTCGACTCTTGAACACATCCTTGCAGGCCTCGTGGCAGCTGATTGAACGAGTGTTTGCTGGAAAAACAAAATACATTTTTAAAAGCTCAATATTTCAAATATTTTTTAGTTGAACATATATCATATATATGTTACGTACATATATTGAACAATTTATTAAAACAAACTGTTCCTCTTGGAAAATAGTTGTTTATATGGGAATATAATTTTACATTACATTTTTACATGGTTTTTACATTTTTATTTTTTTAAAGGTATCAAGAGTTATTTACATTTACATATATGTGCGCTACCCGACTCACTAGACAATATCTGTTCTGAGCCGGGTAGAAGTATCTATAATTGCATATATCAATAAAGATTAAAGCAAAAAAATACAAAAGATAATAAATAAAAATACAAAGTACAAAAGAAAAACTTAAATAATAATAATACAAAGTACAAAAGAAAAATATAAATAAAAATACAAAAATAACCTGCATATAATAATCTAAATATAAAAAAAATTACAAACATATATAAATTAATTGAACATTTTCAGTATGAAAGTTTTTTTTTAATTTGAATATATGTTTAAATAATAATATACAACGTATAAAAAATTAACACGTTCAGTTTGCAAGTAGCTTGTTAATGCAATTCCTTTTTTTGTTCAATAACCATGTATTAAAGTTTTTATATGTACGTTTTCTATTGGTTTGAGTTATGTGTTGTGTTTCTTTTAAGAAAATGTTGAATATGGAAGGTGCGAGGTAAGATTCATGTTTTTTAGCAAGAGTGGATTTAATTTTTGGCACTTGTAAATGTTTGTTAGATTTATTTTTTTATTTATTTTTATTTATTTGTTTATTTAGCACAATATTATACATTTAAATACATTATTTATTAAATTTTGACTGCCCAACTAGGAGTATTATCCCGTTTTAGGACAGTCAAATAATTATGGGTATGAACATGTAAAGAATGCTTTGTACAAAAAAGAAAGAAAATTGATGAAATAAGATAAGGAAATAAAAATTTAGCTCTAGTGTTCTGGGTGTGAGATATGTGGGAAGGTGACGATTTTATGCAATTTATATGGATATTTTTTTTATGAATAGCTTCCTGATATCAAGTATTTTATTTTGAATTAAAAGTTTTTCAGTGGGATGAAGATATGGTTTTTTGTACGTTGTTCTAATAAGTGATTTATGAGCTATATTAAGCAGCTTAATGTATGTGTCTGCGGCTCCACCCCGTGCCGATATAACATAAATTAAAATGCTTTGGCAAATTATAGGTTATGTTAGATACAAATATAACTTTATAAAAAGGTTTTTTTTTTTAATGCAAAATATTTAACTTTTAGGATAGGTATTGTGCAACTTACAGCAGCACTCCTGCCCGTGCGTCTGTCGGTCCATGCACTCGAAAAAGGCCTGCTCGTCGCTGTGGCGGCAGGCGGGGCTGAGCGCCTCGGGGGCCCCGGCCGTGGCGCAGGCCCGCCCGCAGCCCCGCGAGCGCGCAAGCCCGCAGCATGCGCGCCCCCACCACTCGGAGCCGCGCAAAACCGCTGCAACAAACAAACAATTCAAAAAATTAAATAAAAAACTTACTTTACGGTTTAAAACTGGTCAGATGTGTTTGGTGACCATATCTGAGTCGCCAGGTATTTCCAAACCTTCATAGTCCTCATAACTTCTCTTCCCCACTACAATCAGCATCGTAACATACCAAAACTATTAAGTATGCCATGTCAAATAATTGGGACTCTTGTGCTTTTTTAAATGTGAATAAATAAATGTATAATAAATAATAAATATATAACGCACAAGAGTCCCAACTCCCAACTGCTCCCGTCTGGAGTCAGCGGCATAATTTCGTCCCTAATTGGGGTATGTTGTGAGGCTGAATGTAGTAGGGAGGGGAAGGAGATGGGGAAAATGAAGGTGGGGATATACCTACCTTGCTATTCACATTTACAGTCGACAAACACGGCTCAATATAAACTCTCGAATGGTGAGTTCTAGTGCCTATTCTTAACTAATATCATTTCCAAATGTAAAAAATAAAGCAAATAGCGTTGAACATTGCTTTTATTTTTGAAACATTAATTTTCCCCTACTTCGGGCGAAAACAATCAAACATTTTCAAACAATTTCTGTCGAAATACTTGTTATGAAGCGATTGTATTTATCGTAAGTTAGGTACTATTTTTTTTAAATGCATTTTAATTGGTTAGGTTGGCAAACCTGGGGGAGTTTCGTTCAACGTGTCGGTAGGCGGCATTTTTTGGGTTTGGTTTCCGGATCCGCACTCTGGTTTTCACGGCGTGATGTGCGGTACGCCGTGAAAACAACGGTCAATTAATCTTAAGTTTTAATACGATGTGATTGTAATCCAAGCTTTGGGCATCTGCATACGGGGGACGGAAACACGTTGTGTTTTTTTAAATATAAAAATCAAAGATTTATTCGCGTAAAATGCGAGTTTTCGCGCGGGTCCCAAAAGGGAGCACGAGTTTAATGGCGATGTACGTGTGTTACGATTAATGTACCTCTTTATCCGAGCCATCGGTGTATATAATAACCCGCCACGCTTATCATGGTGCGCGGTGCATCTAACCGAAGATTTATTCACGTAAAATGTGAGTTTCGCGAGGGTCCCAGTGACCACGAGTGAATTGGCAATGTCCGAGTGAAAAGACTATTGTACCTCATTATCCGAGTCATCGGATTAAATAATAACTCGCCGCGCCGTGATTATATGCAGGCCAACTATCGAATTCCCCCCAAGGGTTTATTTATGGAACAAACCCGAGAATACCGCCGTGTTGAACGATTCTTCGCCTCGAATTGCTGACGGGCCTTCCTTTACAATTTGGAGTAGAGTCTGGGTACTCCTTCCTTCTCCTGAGGGTCCAGGTCTAACATCACTTCCATGCGACTGCTGAGGAGGTCGCAGGGCCAAGCTGAGCCGCAGAGGTTGGGATCACCCTTGCCACCAGGAGCTGGGGTTGGTTCTCCCGACATCGGGAGTTCGGCGGCAGTAAATTTAATTAGGGTAGCTAGGAATAGCATAAAATTACGATATTGGTCCCGGGGGTGAGTCCATACCATTTATTTTATTATGTCTTACGAAAACAATACAGTGAACCGATTCTATACTCCACATTTTGTTTTATTAAGTAGATTCCTTGTGCAGCCTTTTCAGGAATGCTATGAAAACTAATGGCCCACACTCTGAGAATTGAGTACCGTGTTCTCCGCTGGTTGACATACCCAGACATTAGGCTGGGTTTGGCGTCCAAGGTTTCCTGTGTGGAAATCAAAGTTGACTAGCAGATTACACCCGAGCCCGACAAAGGCTCATTATTACATCTCCCTTTAATCTTATAACACTAACACATAACAATATGTCATTACACTGTAATGGTAACAATATGACACCCAACGTAAATATCATTAATAAATGATCCCACTTCTTTAATTATAACATACTTTCTAGAATAGAAAATCGATTTCGTTGACTTGTTAGGGCCTAAGAGTCTAATTGGCGGCATCGGTTTTTTTTTTCAATTAGGTAAAGATTAGACTTCTAAAGATTTTCTGTTCAGTAAATCCATAATATAAAAGTGAATCGCTGAATGTGTTGCTAAGCGCATAACTTTCGAACGATTGCACCAAATTGGATAATTTTTTTTTTATGTGTTCGTTATTGTAAAAATCTATTGATGGCACGTGAGGGAGCGGCTATTGTTATGGAAAGCGGGAGGGAGGGAGAGATGGGGGAGGGAAACCAGGGAGGGGGAGGGGAACCTGGGAGGAGGGAGGGGGACCTGGGAGGGGGGAGGGGAACTCGGGAGGGGGGTTCGCGGGACGGGAGAAGGGGGGGAAGTGGAGTGGGGAGAGGGAAAGTGGAGGTGACTGAGTGGGAAACCCCTAATACCATGCGAGCGAAGCCGCGGGAAATAGCTAGTATTAAATGAAAAAGCTTTTCCTTTGCTAAATATTTTCTATTTAATGTATACCTACTGATTTATAGGTTAGCAAGTTTTTTTAAACTGATTGCACAATGCACATAATGCATAATTACGCTGCCTTTCCCGATGTCATCTGTTGGTCCTCAGTACAAAAAAATTATTTCGTCAAAAACTTCTTTGAGAGGAAATTCCGATGGAATATTATATATATGTATAATACCTATAACGTCAATAGTATTTTGGTAATTTCTCCTGCAAAACTCTTTCACTATTCAAATTAATACATCTATTATTTCTTCTAACACAGCAAACTTATTTTGTGGCACCATTTTAATTCAAATTAATAAAATACTTAGTTTTTACCACTTTTATTGCTTACAAAACCAACATTTTTTGTTGTGAGAGTGGATTTATGTGTTTGTGTAAAAATGACTGGCGAAGGACCTTGATTTTGTGTTACTATCACTGCCTGAAATGATAAAAATACATGTGGCATAGAAAGGAAGGACTCACCAAAAGGATGCAAGAATTTGTAAGCTGGAATGCCCTCATCTGATTTCTCTCTCCATCCAACAGGCACAAAAACAATAGGCGTGAATTTCGTTATTTTTATAGTACACAGCGGAGTTATTTTAATGGCGGTAACCGGGAGCAGAGCACAGTGTTATCTCGCGGCGGGAGTTTTATTACAGACTGGGTAAGATTGGCGGGTAGGCAATTGGGAATAGGTAGGAAAAAGGAACTTGCAACAATAATTAATACCAATCCCAAGCAGTGACAGTATGTGTGCGTGCTATGTAGGTATGTGTATGAGTAGGTATGTGTATGGGCGTAACCATGTTTCGTGAGCAACGCGCACTTCTTTAGTGTTTTATTAATATTGGTTACGCCCATACATGTACCTACACATACCTACATAGCACGCATACATACTGTCACTGCTTGAGATTGGTATTAATATTGTTGCAAGTTCCCTTTTCCTACCTATCCCAATTGCCTACCCGTCAAGCTTACCCACAGTCAGTCTGTAATAAACTCCCGCCGCAACATATAGCATTGTGCTTCCGCTATCGGTTAATCGCCATTAAATTAACTCCGCCGTGTATTATAAAATAAACGAAATTAACGACTATTGCTGTTTTGTGCCTGATGGATGGGAGAGGAAGCACACAAGTGCATTGCCACCCTTCAAGTTCTTTTACCCTTTTCGGTGAGTCCTTTCCTTCTATGCCACATGTATTTTATCATTTCAGGCAGTGATAGTAACACAAAATCAAGGTCCTTCGCCAGTCATTTTTTACACACACATATTAATCCACTCTACACAATCATAATATCATTCAAATATGAATTAATATATCTATCTTTTTTTAAATTTTATTTGTTACATAATGTTGATCAATTTCTTTCCTTTCCTATTTTTAAAATTTTATTGTATGCAATGCCAATATGGATTACCCTGCATTGCACATTGTATAACCCCTGCATGTAACCCGGAGGCGTATTCACAAAACCTATACCGATTCAGTCGCAGTAACGACAATTTACATTTTAAATATACCGCTATATTGGTTATTTTTTATCACATTGCAAAAACAAAAATTGTTCTAAAATCTAGATAAAATAATATTTCTGATGTGTATATTAGATATTAATAATTTTATTTCTAAATATTTAAATTTTAATATAATTCCCATATATTGTAAATACACCTTTATATTGATAATTTTTTATCACTTTGCAAAAACAAAAATTGTTCTAAAATCTAGATAAAATAATCTTCCCAATGTGTATATTAGAAATTAATAATTTTATTTCTAAATATTTAAATTTTGATATTGAAAATTTAAAGCGACTGAAACGCGGTAGGGATTGTAAATACGCAACCCGGAGTATTGTTATTATTATTATTTCATGTGTAATATTATATTAATCACGTACATATATGTACATGTGATTAATCCACCAATAACATCTTTAAACAAATATTTATATACCTACAAAACATATATGTTTATAGGTATTTAAGTGTAAAGATATATCGATTGTCCAGTTAGTTAGTCAGACATCTCCGAAACATCGAAACTTGAATTGAGTATGCATTTATATGTAAAATTGTACCCCTCTATTTAGTTTAATACTCAAATTACTCATAACAACGCCAAATCAATTATACCGCCCAAAAATTTGTTGTGAATTAAACAAAATGTTAATGTTTTGTAGGTCCCTAGTAGGAATTTTTAAATTGTTATACACAATCTTTGGGTCCAGAGCCGTGGAGGTTAGCGTTCTGCCATGCAGATCATATAAACGCATTCAAAATAGAGAGAACACAAAAAATTAAGTTCCCTTTGGTCACTAGGTTATAGTTTACAGTATAAGTTATTAGGCAGTTTCAACACGATTCCTTTACCACGTCAAATAAACCCCGATCCCCGTTAAAGTTTCCCATCCCATAGATCTAGAAAGTTTGGCACCGGACCAATAAAACCTAGGAAACATGGCACAACATCTCCTTGCCTTGTGTCTCCGTGGATAGAATATTAATCACATCAGTCCAGGATGTTCGACGTTCGCCTTCGGTCAGGTGTAACGCCTGCGCCTGATAAAATACATACTAAATAACTGAACGCAGAGAACAGAGACAAACCGTGCTACACCGATTGCCTATACATCAGGAGTCGGAAAAGCTAATAGGACATTGTAAATGGAAATCATTTCTTATTTCTTGTGAAGGTGATATAATTTGAATAAATATAAATATAAATATATACTCTAAACCACTATATAACACCTACATATTTGTGCCATGCCAACTCAACAATGTGTCATTTCAACGCTCGAAAAGTCATTAAAAGTTCAGTTTATTTTTTGAAAAATAGCACAAAACCTAACGTAACGTAACCTACGAGTATTTAACCATTTTAGAATTACTTTTCAATAGAGGTATTGATGTTGCATGATTCTGAGTTGTCCGGTCACCGATAAACGTCGCTATTTGTACATTACTTTTTATAAATTTTTACATTTTTTTTTAATGTTTACAATATAATTTGTCACCTCACTAGGACAAGCCTGTGCAGAGGTTAATAATTATACAAATTAACCAAATAACACAAAATTATACAGATATTGAAAGAAAAATATTGTTGTATTTCTTACAGGTTGAGATTATGGGTACCTACTAAACTGATGGCGCTAGGTAGTACATTGATGTAAACATGTATACTTTTAGGGTGACCACAGTTTAGTGATCTGATTTAAAAAAGAATGAAGTTGTAAATAATAAATATATGTATATAATATAATATGCTATAAATTTGGCAGGAGGAAGATGAAAAAAAAACGGTTTAACCAAAATTATTTTTACACTATTTTTAAATGATCTAAATATTAAGAAAATAATTTACTACGTGACAAAAATAAAATATGACAGAAATCACTTAATAATAATAATGTTTGGATCATTTCGATATCGTCGGTTTCATGAGAAAATCATCTCAAGGGCGCAAACTTGGCCCTTTTGTAAAGGTCCAAATAAAAAAATGGTAAAATTTATTAGCAAATATCTTTGATTGAACTTTGAACCTACCTTGAAGTGTTTCATTCATACATTTCCAGAAGTCTACCTGCAACAAAGAACAGACAGAATATTAGATATGTGATTGATATGAAGAATACATTAGCATCAGTAAAATATTGACGTCTGGACGGAAACCATGGGAAGCTTTCCATCTGTTGGCTAAATGGGGACAAATGGGTTTCAATAACGTGGAATTATACATTGTTGCAGGATTTGATATTTTTAAATAATTTCTCTGCGGGGTAAACACCCATCATTTTTATGTGGGGTAAAAAAGTAGAACTCTTAAATAAAATAAATGGCTGGTCAATGTTGTTAACATCTCATAAAATTGACTATTTTTTTTCTTACCACTCCGACTACGTGGTGCTCTATTTCTGTTATGGTCAGACATTATAATATGCAACGATTTAGAAAGAGAGATTACCAAGATTTATCTTTGCGTTTAAATGTTTACTATACACGAATACACGCTTCCGTACAGTTTGAAAATTTTCTATAAAACATGAAACCGCCAAACAGTTCACCCGGTCAGTGTGCCAATATTTTAAATGATTATTTTTATACAAAACGAAAAAAGATGAAGTGAAAATAACCTTTATAATAGAAGAATTGTAATATTATACTCGTATCTATCTTCCCAAATGTTAACAATGTTAAAATAAGAAATCTTGTACTGTAAATAGATGATTAATAATAATAATTAGAATAAAATAACTTAGTTTGAATATCTATATATTTATTGTTATATTTTTAATATACAGGTTTGTTAAGGGACGTAACTACTTAACTTAGTTTAACCAGTGATTCCTGACATTATTTGGAGTAAAAAATGTAAATAAAATTTTGGTCTCCGGTGACTTTTTTGATGTTTTATTTTTCTACAAAAACATGAAAAAAGTATTAAACAGTTGGAGGCGGGGTGAGGGGTTGGTCGGTTACTCTGAGTAAACTCGGCTGAGTGACAAGTGACGTCACGCAGAAGAAACTTTTTTTGGTTGTTTTTAAAGAAAAAAAATATTGAAAAATAGAAGTCATCAAAAAAGTCACCGGAGACCAAAATTTCGTACATATTTTTAACTCCAAATAATGTCAGGAATCACTGATTAAAGTTAGTCAAGTACGTCCCTTAACACCCTGTATAAAATCAACGGGCTTCGATTCAACCTTAACCTTCTTCAGAGTAAAATAAAAATGAATTGCATTCATTACAGAGTTACAGTGCATTTATACAGGGAGAAAGAACGTCAAATTTGGTGGGGGGAGGGGAAGACAGGTAAGAGAGAGGGAGTAAAGTAGGTCTAGGGAATGAGAACATATTAAAAATGGGGCCATTTGGTAAATCAAATTGTTTATTTAATAAATAGGTTTTATTTATTTTAAATATTTTTGATTATCGAAACGTAGACCTATCCCATTGCTACGCATTACATCTATAAACGAAGATTTCTTTAAAAAAGTGATCTTTCAGTATGTTGCAAATTCAGAAAATCTAAACTGTTTAGGTACCTAAAGTGTTCAACCACCCGCGTTTGAACATTTGTTGCAGTTTTATCTATGTAAAATGCTGGGCAATCATTAAGTCGTAGTGCCGAGCTTAAATTATGTTCTCTACCTTTTGAATTGATCAAAATTTATCTAGGTATGAAAAATTATTAATGAATAAAATTCTTCGCCAACCATGATTTAAATTGACACTGATGTTGAGTATACATACAGAAATGATTAATATACTGTGTAAAAAAAATTAGAATAAAAAAAAGGTTTTAACATACATTATTATGTCGAGTAAATGACTAGTTATAATAAATTGAAAGTATTTAATCACGAAACATAAATGCTGCCATTACTGGTGTACATATTTATGTTAAATTCAAATTAAGAAAACTTAAAAGTTATTTACCCATTATTATAAATTAAAAATATAATGGTTTGCGCTGATCAGGATTCCATGTAGGTGCCTTGTAGACATTGGAAAGTCGGTCCATTATCTTGACGATCTTATTATTTATACTCGAGACGCGGCGGCGCATTTCAGACAAGATGTTTGGTGTTTCCTTTGCATTCTTTCGATCTGCAACTTAATTATAGAACTCGGAATCTCCCGGATAGAAGTGCAAAGTTGTTTATTGAATCACAGGCGACTCGAGCTCGATACTCGAATAGGGACCGTCACACGTCACACGTCACACGGCGTGCAAAGATGCACTTATAATCAGTTTCGTGTAATGCACGCAAGTGAACAACATTATTACAAGGCAACATATTGATATATTTATATGCACATATGAACGAGAAGATGGTAATTGCATGAAATTATGAAACTTTTGTTTAGGAATCCATACGTCTTTTTTTACATTAGCTCCACACAGGAGGCCCCAAGAAAATATTGTTGATGCTGTGTGTTTTGGGGATGCTGTCTGGACGTTTGGAGGGTATTTTTAAGGAAAAGAAATAGATGAAGTTCTGGGGAGGAAAAAGGCATGAGGAGTGGGTAAGAATCTTGGGGTCAGTCCTTGTCTAGGAGTGACGGACGTATGAATCCATCGATCGCAATGGGTCGAGAAAGTTCGACTAGAAAGGTCAAAAGGTCACCCTCTTTATTGTTAAATTTCATTTTAGTCGAAACTGGTTCATCTGATTCGTTTGCAGTTTTACACCACATGGTTCATTGAAAATATTGAAGTAGAAAATTTACCTTGATGCCCCAACCACGTGCTTATTTTTCTACGATTAACCGAGCCCTGGATACCAAGTGAAAAGATAAAATCATTCAATGTACTGTGTTAAATACCGTGTAATTGTCGTTTATCAGTAAGTGAACAGTTTGTTTATCATAATGGTAAGATCGACACAACAAAGATGTAGATAAAGGTTCCCGGGTAGCCGACCAAACAATATCTAATTACCCTATTTAGAGTCGGCTTGGCAAGGAAACAGTTCTACGTGCTCGAAATTCAAGCGATATACCCTGACGGCATCACTCAACGAGGTTCAAGAAGTTTCGGCATTTGTGATCTCCGACAGACCTGTCAAAACACACAATGGTGTTGTCTAACATGTTCATCTAACAATAGAAGAAAGGCGCGGGGGACAAAACGCCGGACGGGGAACATAAGCTATTGGGGAAACGGCATAATGAATTAACGTCTCAAAAACAAAAGGCAATGAAGCTTGAGAAGTTTATATCGGGACCGGATGCAACCCTAGAACCCTGCAGCTAGGCACCATCACGACACCGGATACCAGGAGCCTAGGAGAGCCGAAGAGGTGACGATGAAGCCTAATAAATCTGTCAGAGATGGATGGAGTTGCCCCGCGGCTGACCCCAGTGGCATGTTTCTTCACATAAAAGATTCCAGTTAATAAATAATAGGACACATCGCACACTGTGCTGTCCCCTGATATATTAGTTCTAGCTCATTCACGTCAAATGTTCCGAAAAAAATGGAAAAGAGCCAAATTATCGGAGAGAATAATTGTTTTTTAGTTTAACATTCTTTGAAGTGTTTGGGACTCTTTATGAGAAAAGCAGTGGATGTTTATATCTACACACTGACTGATTATTATTCGTAGGAATTCCTCTTTCAATGAAAGAATTTAGAGTATTTTCTCCTTATGCAACTGACTATTAAAATACCTATTCACTGATGCAAAATATGCATGTACCCAAGTAAAACAAAATAAAGAATATTGAAATGGTTCTTACCAGTTCCGTGGAGCAAAACTTATTAATATTTCCCAGTCTTTCATCTCGTACTGCTGTGTCCTCAGCTATTTCTATCAGGGACATCTGCAAAAAAGGAAAATCATTCGTTAGTTTATTCTTCGTCCATTTTTTTTTAAATTAAAAAAACTACACATATATAAGAGTTACCTAGACCGACTTCTCACCATTTAAGTTTGAAGCTAAATATTTTCAGATCTTACTGTAAAAAAATGCCGATTTTATATTATATTGTATTTATTTTATATTTGACGTCCTCGGTGGTTGAGGGTAAGTCTCTCAACTAGCAACCGATAGCCGGGGAGTGAAGTACCGACGCGCGCAAATAAATTTTATTTGATTAATTTGTTTTATTTCACTATTAAGTAATATAAAAAAAATATATAGTATATCAGTATTTGCGGCGCGTTCCGGAGAGGAAGGTATTCTTAGTATCATTCCGGTGTAAGACCACTATTCAGAATTGAAACATTGCCTGAAATGGCTATACTCATGTTTAGTGCCCATCACCTTCTCCTCACTTTCTTCAGCCTCATAACATACCCCAACTACGGTTACCATAGTCTTACTGGCCCCAGACGGAACAGTTAGAACTCTTGTGCGATATTAAAAACATAGATAAGTATATATTTACCACACTCTTCCAGAACAGCTTTCCCCTGTTTTAACATTACATTTTTCTTTAGTCTCCATTTAAAAAAATATAATTCAATTTTAAAACTTCCACCATTCTTCCAATCGATGATCAATTGAAGGGTGAAAGTCAAATAATTTTTAAAAGCTCTTAGTGATTAAAATTGTACCTAAAAGCCCTTACAACGCGCAGAGCACATTCATTTCCTGGTCGCCACGAGCAACGTGTCACAGTACAGGTATTGGTAGACAGTAGGTAGTAGGTAGAGTGTTCGGTGTTCACGGCATTAGCCGCACCTACGCACCACCAGCATTAACAAACACCACAGACAGTGTTCTGCCTGTCCGTATTCCCATTGTTTAATCCAATCATGTATTCTGCGTGCCTCTCCGCCGGGTCGGGACCATTCTCACATTGCGCTCACATCTGACACGCTGCAACGTGCTTGTCAACAACTCGCCACTCTCAGGAATGTAATCTGTAATCATGTGTAGACAACCCTACAGACTACACACTACACTACACACCCCGCATCCACACACAATAATTATATCTGCTATAGGGGCGCCATCAGGTCAACTCTGATAAAAGGAATTATCTCTGTTGTTGTTGGGATTTCGTTTTATATTGATAAAAATAAGCTTCTTCGATCAGCCATTAGCTTTCGTTAATAGATATAATAGGTTTAATATTTATTTGTAGACTGGATTATTCCAGGACGACTGCACACAGGATGAAGATCGCACAAGAATAAAAATATGCATTACGTACGTACAATTAAATGCATTTTCATATTTGCGATCAGTTACTGCGTAAACATTATTTATTGGGTTTTCTGTCTGGTGTCTTAACTATCAAAATTCATGGCCCTAACGAAACAACCTAAGCTTTCTAAATTTTAGCATATTGAAAATGGTATTTTTACTGGTTGTCAAGTCTTGTCAAAGTATTCTATTATCCCTCCTAAAATGCCACGCCCATATGATTTCTAATATTTCAAGGACTGTTGCATCACTTTATTTATTATGGATAGTGCATATTTAGGCGTATTTTGGTGCTTAGTGAACATTTGTGCCCTTTTCTATCATTCGCATATTTCAACAATTTATTCTTCAAAATATTTGAAGCTGTTCAAGTTCAAATTAGAAATGGTCAACATGATTGCATTTTCTGAGGAAACGGGTTGTTTTTGGAAACAGTTTAGAAAGTGGTTTTTATTTACAGAAAAAAATTATCGTTTAATTAAGGCATTGATAGTGCATATTTGATAGTGTAGCTAAAATATAGCTAATCCGATATCTACCCATGAACAATGTCCAAATGCGCAGCAAAATACCAGGGTTGGTATTTCGACCACACCATATCCTTTCTAAACAAACCTTTTTTAACAAACACTTTCTAAACAAACATATAGTCTGTCAAATAAGAGTAGAAAATATAAAAACTGGAACTACTAAATTTGCAAACTGGCAACACCAATTTAACTGAAAATATTTTTTTGAAGTGCAATGACACTGAATGTATAGAAAACAGTAAACCACATTTTAAAAAACATTTTTTCTTCATGACATAAATTTGATTAAAAGGTGGTTTATAAAGCGATTTGCTTTAATTTAGTTTAACATAAATTTGAATTTAACAATTTAACAAAGGAAGAATCACTAATGGTGAGTTTAGTTACACTACTTTTAGATCTGAATGAGTTAAATATATTCAGATCTAAAATTAGAGACATGATCTAAAGCCCAGGCAACGCTAGGTACTTTATCTAGTATTAAGTAAATGTGAGCAATTTCTAAACTGTGCTTTACATTTTATTACATTATAGTTATTCTTCATTATGTTAACACAAAATTGCAAAGATATAATAATAATATACCTATATGCAATTCTAATTTTGAGATCGGCGGGTATCTGATACTGCAATGAAAAAATATTTTTTCCACTATTATGCGTTTTTAATTTTTTATAAAAATGTTGGTTACACAGCTTTACTTTAACACCATGAGTTATGTGTTTAGTATTGCCATTTGATCAACAGTGGCGCCCTCATATATTTTCTACTCTTATTTGACAAACTGTAGTTGCAGAAAAATATTTTTATTAGGTAACTACTGAAATATTTAGAAGATGGGTATTTGTTGACGTGAGTGATTTTATTTCCGTTTTGGATAAAGCAGTATTGACCACCTAAACCTAATTATCAGCTTTTTTTCAGGGCACCATGTTATCAACATATTATTTATCAACAGAAAAGTTAGTTGAAATTTGTACACTGACCTGATGAAGTTGAGATACCTACACGCCTTATAAAATCGGTAGGCGACATATTTAATTGACGCAATAAATTAGTGGTTTTAGGGGAAGTGATAATGTTGGAATAAATTTTCCATTGTTTTTCCCTTTTTAAAGGTGGCACAAAAGATACATACAATCCGAATAAACATATCTCCTATAATTAACATAATATATCAAAAGTATTGTCACTAGGTAGATATTATGTCTTTGATATGAAAGGAAAAAATATTTTACAAACCAACAACTCTTGTTATAATAACTTCACTGTAATATTATATCATTGAAATATATCATTGAAGAAGAAGAAAATACTAATAAAGCTAAACGAAAATATGAAAAAGAACAAGACAGAAAAATAAAAAGGTTAACGGTCGCAACTGGAACTTGAACCAGCCATCTTTTGTCTTCCCAGGACAAACTCGGCCATTGGAAACTCTTATTTTTAAGTTATTTGTTCGATCTCATATTTCAAATTCAGAATTAACAGTATTATCTTCGATCGATTTTGCTCATATTTTTAGGCGCTAACTTAAAAATGATCACAAAATTCTAAAGAATTGGTTTGTAACCTAGACAGCGTCTCGGATAAACGTATCGTTTAATATTAAAAATGAAAGAACAAGATTCATAAAAATAAAAAGGTGACGGTGAAGTATGTATTACATACATTGATTGGTATAACCTTCAAAAGATATCATTATATAAGAGTTATTCCAATAAAAATTTAATTCTCATTTAATTGTTTTCATACGGGGCACCTACAGAAGTTTTCTAAAAATCTAAATTAATTTTCATTTTTTATTGGAATAACTCTTTTTATAATAACTTTTGAAGGTTTTACCCACCTTTTTGTTTTCTGCGTCTTGTTCCTTTTTTATATTTTCGTATAGATAGATTTATTGGTATTATCTTCTTCTTCAATGATATATATAAAAAAAAAGATTATCGGTTATATTTATCCGAGACGCTATCTAGGTTACAAACCAGTACCTACTTAGAACGATTGTTTCTAATGAAAAAGGTAGTTGCCTATAGGCAACTACCTTTTTTTATAATATGGAAAAAATTATATATATATTTTATAATATGGAAAAAATAGTAGAGAGATTATATTGTTAATTCTAAAATTTGAAATATGAGATTGACAAATATGAAGGTTTGATGGAAGGTGGCAATGGCCGAATTGGTAGAGCCGCTCTTCCCGGTTAGAAGAGAGGTTCTGGGTTCGAGTCCCAGTTGCGACCATTATCTTTTTCATTTTTCTGTGTTTTGTTCTCTTTCATATGTTCGTTTAGATTATAAGCGTTATCTTCTTATTCATTGATATATTACATTGACGAATAATAAACTTTCAAAAGTTATAAAAAGAGAGTTGTTCACATACAAAAAAAGGTTGATTTAATTAATTTAAGATGATAAAGTGTCACCCTCATGGCTTGTATTTCCAACGTCTCTATATTCAATTTGTTTATGCGTCTCAGAATACGATAAAAATGTACCAATCTCAGGGTGATCTAATCTTCTTGGAATGAAGGAGCCACGTCGAACAGAAAGCGTTAAATTCGGCAGTTCCATAGTCAGATCACGCGCCGTATGATGTCCTGGGTATCGGCTTGAGGCTATTTTATAGCGAACCATGTGTCGGACCGTTGAAAAATTAAAATTATTAAAATATTATTTACGACACTAAAATGAATGGTTTCTGTTTCTTATATTTGAATATGGCGCTGGTCTCGCCGGATTCCAATGGGTGTGTGTTTGGAAAAACTTCTTAAACTCCCAAAACACTTGTATATCTAGTCTTTATTTAGAAAAATAAGACCCATAGGGCAGCTCATGTCATATGAGCCCCAAAATTACACCCCCTCCTCGCATGGTTTAAACCCCATAAAGGTAATACCTGGCAGCCGGCATTTCACCAAAACGACCCGCCCAAAAGGATGATAAAGGGAGAAGAAAAAACAATCGGTGGCAATTCCAAAATTGGCCCTGCAATTTCTAACAAATCAAAAATGTTACCATACGCCATTAGGGTGGTCAAATTCAATAATCAATATTTAGGTACCGGCGTACACAACCCTAATAATTTTTGAAAAATGAAACAATTCAACTTTGTATAAACCACTTATATAATGCGTAAATCCGACCGGTTTCGGAACAAACGTTCCTTCTTCAGGGAAAGCTTATACTAATTTGACAGTTTCAATGTTACAAAAATCTCCCTTCTAATATTAAACCAGCTTTTTATACAAGAAATAATATCGGTAATTTTTTGAGAAATACTAAAGATAAAGACCATAAATTGACTAATTCCGAAATATATAAACTCAACTGCAATGATTGTCCCTCATTTTATATTGGAAAAACAACTCGTAATTGTGAAATCAGAATCAAAGAACATTTAAGGTGTCTTAATAATAATAATTTTTCTGAGTTCGCTAATCATATCATTGAAAATAATCATAGTTTTGAAAAAAATACAGGGATAAATATTCTTCATGTTAATCATAAAGGAAAACGTTTAGACAACTTAGAAGCCTTGGAAATTAAAAAATCCCTTAAAAATAATGAATCTATTATCAACAAACAAAAAATATTGTCTTATAGCCCAATCATGGATTTGTTCCCCTACCCACCCACTCTACATTAATACCTACCCACCCAATCTACATTGCAACGGCTCCACCCCTACCATAATAAAACATTGTTCGAAACTGTCAAATTAGTATAAGCTTTCCCTGAAGAAGGAACGTTTGTTCCGAAGCCGGTCGGATTTACGCATTATATAAGTGGTTTATACAAAGTTGAATTGTTTCATTTTTCTATAATGGATAACCACAAAGTCATAGCTATATTCAAAAATAAAAAATAAAAAAAATGCTAATAATTTTTGTTTGCTTAAACTCACATTTTAATAATTTCCGGCGAAATCTAATAAGTAACCATAATTTAAAAAAAAAATCAAATCAACACCTGGGGATGTAAGTTCTTTATATTTAAGTTTAAGAAAAACAATGCCTTACCATTAATATATTTTACGTACAACGATTTTAAAACTTTATAACCCCTTTTTCAACTATAAAGTTAGCGGCAGCACCAAATTTTATTTTTCTAGACGATGAATTAATAATTTTTGGAGGTATTCATTTAGAAACATCTTAAATATTAGTAACACGTTCTTCAGAAATAATTAAAATGAACCCGGCGGAAAGGTCGAATCTCCGGGCCTGCTGGGGTGAATTCGACCGTGCGTCCATTCAATACGCCATGCCGCGATAAGATTCCCGCATTATTTTTCTTCTTTTCTATTCTTTGAAAATAGGTCGATCCAATACACGGGTCGCGAGTCGCAATTTGTATACGCGGCTTCTTTACTTACGTCGTTAAGATTCTGAATATATGTTAGGGTATAATAACGTTGTTAAAGGGAGGCAAAGGTTGTCCAAGGATGAGATGGGTTGATGACTTGGAAAGGACTGCTGGAAGGTTCATGAAAAAGTAGATAAAGCGATTAGAGACCGAGCTCCAAGTTGTGTATCGTGGATTTGATTTGATTTGTTAAATAAATAAAATCTTTTCAAATATCTAGTACCTACAAGATATAGAAATTAATGTTTAATAAAATTTATTATTAATTAAATGTAATTTCTTAAGTTTATTGTGCAGGTTTAATTAGAGCACTTCAAAAAGACTTCGAAGTTAAAGTTTTCTGTGAACTAGCAGGTGTGAGGGAGGTGAGAGGGGGGAGGTTACCGCTCTTGTGGGAAAATATCAAATAAATAATTCGTCGATTTCTTTAGGAGACACACATGTCAAGAAAACGAATCACAAATGAGAAACAAAATAACGCAAGGCGAATAACGAATATTCGTGGAGAGTTTCGTGGAATAATATTATTTTAACGAGGCACGATATTCTTTTTGTCAAACCACGTCACGCGGTGAGGACACGTAAAAGAAGACAAACAATAAAAATTCGTTTTCCTGATGTACAGAGATTAGAATTTTGGAATTCTTTATTAAAGTGACACCTTTTCAGAAAACTGTTAGCGAAAATACTTATAATTAAGTGTCGACTGTGTTTTGATAAAACTCTGTGTTTTGGTAAAACCACATATTGGGAACGTTTTACTTTCCAGTAGTTTCATGTAGGATATGATAATCTTCTGAGTACGATATGGTAAAATAATTTTTGCTGGCATTTTTAATACTAAAAAAATCACGTGTGCAGTTCACACGCTGTAGAAGTGAAACCTTCAGAAAACTAAACTTCGAGAGAATGAGTCGAATGTAGAGTATCGGGAGTAGGATAATAGGCCACTTGCATGGATTTCATAACAACTTAGAAAAAATCGGGTGGATAGATTTTTTTTACTAAGATTACGAAAATGTTAGTAAAAAATGTTAGAAATGTACATTTTTTTTTTAATATATAAATTCATTATTTGGGCTCGTGACGTCACTACATGTCCCATCTACGAAAATGTTCCTATTAATTTTGTAAAATTACACGCTGATTTATTTTTTTATACGGCAACACTTTGATTTCAGGCGAATTTTTGAATTTGACATTTAACATTCACTAGATTTATTGTTTGTTCTCGGCGAACTTATCATTTGGTTTGACTTTTTGACAGATGTTATGAAGAGAACCTCGTACATTTTATGCTGTCTGTACATGTTTTAGAGATATAATGGTAATGGTGCTGATTTTTACAAAATCAAATTTTATAATATTTTATGCACCAGATTTAAATGTCTGGGTTAAATTTTCCCCACAGGAAAAACTAAACCCTTTCACATACTTTCCAAATGATCATCAAGTCAATCCACGCTATGCAATTGCACTATATAAGTATTATAAATACAAAACAATACAAGAACAACATGTCAACCTACCAGAGACCAAATGGGAAAATAATTCACCAACTCCAGATATTTTCATATCAGAGGGTTCGGCTCTGTGGAATTCCTAATTGAACCTATAAATCTTACTGATCCCTCAATATAAATATTTAAAAAATCTTTTGTAATCCTACATGTATTTAAAATGACTGATTTTTGCATTTTTATATATAAATTCTTTGACAAATCTAATATGCCTAAATTTTGAATGAGAGACCTAGGTATAATGCCAGTAGCCGAAATAACAAATGGTAATATTTTTATAGTCTGAGAATGCCAAATTCTTTTAATCTCATTTCCTAAATCTGTGTATTTTCTTATTTTTTCAAGAAACAGTTTTTTGAATATTACAAGAATTTGGAATAGCTACATCAATGATATAAGTTATTTTTTTTAATTTTGTCATGTAAAACTATATCAGGTCTATTATGACTAATTGTTCTGTCTGTTAGTACAGTTTTATCATAATATATTTTATAAAATTCATTTTCTAAAAATGAATTTGGTTCATATTCATAATATGGTACTACATTACGGCAATCACTCAAATTATGTTTAATTACCAAACTTTGGTGAATTATTTTTAAAACCTGATTGTGCCTAAATGTATACTCGGACGGCGCTAATATAGAACATCCCAATATAATATGTTCTATAGTTTCCGGAAAAGCCAAACATTTTCTACATAAATCATCAATTTGATTTATATCTTTGATTATATGCTTCCTATAATTTTTAGTATTAATGACTCTATCTTGAATGGCAAGCATATATCCTTCTATTTCTGCGCTCAACTCTACAATACCCAACCATTTGTTTGACGAAAGTTTGTCAACATACGTTTGGTTGAGATAATTGAAGTGTTTTGCGTGAATAATTTTATTTGACCTAATTTTATTTTACCTTCGATTTATAAGAATGTTGGCATTCTCGTCATATATATTTAAAGGTGTAATGTTTCTATCTGCCTTGCAAATTATTTTGTGCATTTCTGAGCTATTAGCTTTCCTATGGAAAAAATTTCTAAGCATTTCTACCTGACTGTGTTTCAAAGATGTTATTTTGACTACACCTCTACCTCCTAAATTTCTAGGTAAATTAATTCGTTCTATAGCTGAATTTGGATGATGGCAATTAAACTTTGTTAACGTAGTTCTAATTAATCGTTCTAAACTATCTAAATCTGTATTAGACCATTTGATTGTGCCAAATGAGTACGTTAGTAGAGGTATTGCCCAAGTATTTATTGATTTTACTAAATTTTTACTTATTATTATTATAATTTACAAGTACAAGAATATTAGATTGGATTTAGTAATATAGACGTTGAACATTATAATGATTTGTGATCAATAAGATGGATTAAGGAAAAAAATATTTATGAGATGTAATATATTTGGTATGCCTCGTTATTCTCCTGTGTCATTCGTGTGGAAAACGTTCTATTTTAAAAAATTATGTTTGGCCATGTAATTATCGTTTTTTCGCACCTAAAAATGGTCTGATTTTTCGGATTGAAATTTTCAAAAAATCGCCAGGGTTTCAAAAATACGATTAAAAAAAAAAGAATATCTTAGAATATTTGCCTAAACCGGAATTTTTTTTAAATGTGATGCAAGTGGCCTATTATAGAGTTTATCAAGTTGTTATCAATTTTATTATTTTTTCTATTCTACGAAGCACCGCTCAAAGATGTCACCGATTAGTCCATCTCATTCTCTCGCGGGCTAAATCCTGTAGATGTAAGTGTTTGTCTCTTTTTAGTGTCGTTCTTTTCCGTTTCATCGAGTTTCAAATCACAACGGTGCTACAGAAGTTTTCACTTCAAAAGTAAATTTTGACCTGAATCTGAACCCTCAAATTATTATTAGAATTGAAAATTTTACACCAAAATGTTCTAAAACAATGCCCACTCTCACATAAACTTCAAGTTTTTAATTAGTTTTACGTATTTATAGTATTATTTTTTGTCGTCTCATGTAAAGTTTTCATTTTGTGAATTGAAGGGTTTTACCAAACCACAATCGGTAGTCATTTCTTTTATTATCGCAACATTGTGTACGTAATATTACTATACTGTCACCATGGGTGCAACCACAGTATCCTCCTTCAGAGTCTCAAGGACTATGCTGTATTTTTACATATAGATAACGGCAGAATAACACTTCACCTAAAACGTGCGAACACCTCACCACAGGTACTCTTACTGAGGTGTTCACAAAACACTCTTACTAACCTATGTATTTACGGTGACCGGTCAACTCAGAATGAAACCAACTCAGAACCGCCTCAGAAAGGTCATAAGAGTGATGATAAAAAATTTAAAAAAAATAGTTAAATAGGTTAGGGTTATGGGCTATTTTTAAATTATTTTTTTCATAGCTAATGACTTAATGACTTTCAAAGAGTTGTTGGGTTGACTTGATTCTGAGTTGGCACGGAACCGAATTTACATACAGCCACTGATTATAAACTTTTTTGTATTACTTATCAACTGGGTAAACATCATTAATTAAATCAACATAAAGATAAAAAAAAATGAAAGTATTCAGCATAAAATAAATAAATAACTTATTTATAAATAAGTACAATAGGTACATAAAGTGGTTTTTTTTGTTATAGTGATACCTCTCAAGAGCCAGTGAGACTATGGCATCCCCAATTGGGGTAGGTATGTTGTGAGGCTGAAGGTAGTAGAGAGGGGAAGGAGATAGGGAAGAGGAAGGTGGGGAAGTCCTGGCTATTCAGATATGGTCACCAAACACGGCTAATGCCATTTCAAGCAACGTTTCAATTCTGAATGGTGGTCTTACACCAGGGCGATACTGAGAGTATTTTCCACTTTAATGTCTGCGGTTTTTCGTAATATTTTTTTTATGTGAATACCTCACAAGAGTTCCAACTGATCCCGTCTGGACCGTCAACCGCCACGCACAGCCCGAGTTCAAAGTTGGATTTTTATTTTGGTACACACTATCAGACAGGTCACACTTTCATTAATCTAAAATTTAAAGCGACTGACTGTTGAAATAAGAGATATTTTAAGTTCACACTTTTTGATACATTACTCAATTTACCAAAATCTGACAAAGGCACTTCTAGCATTTGACGGCCTCCGTGGTCGAGGGGTAAGGTTCTCGACTTGCGGCAGTTGGTGCCCCGGCGTACTTATATAAAATGTGCAGTCGGGAAAATACGGTATACTTAATTACACAAAATATAACCAAGTGACCCCAAAGGGATGTGCAAAGAGGATGAACCGCCGAATAACAAAATAATAAAATACATTTTCATTCAAAATGCATCAAGGAAAAACCTACTTTTCTATATACTGTGTAAACCAGCGCATATATACAAATAAATTGACACTGTATAAATTCTTTTGATACCTTCATACCAAATTATTATACCTACAGGGTATTTTGTAAGTCGATTTTACGTTTTAAATTGGTAAATAATGCACAAAAAATCTCATTTTATAGTAAACTAGCCTCTTCCCAGCATGCGTTGCAATGCCATATTCAATTGTTTCTCCCTGCATGTCCTTTCCCGTGCGTCCCCGTTCTCTCCCGCGTACCCCTTCCACCTTCCCCGCCTTCCCGCTCTCCTTTTCCGCCCCCCTGTCCCGCCAACCCCCCTCCCGCGTTCCATACATTCAGTCCCAAAATTACGCTTTCAAACAACTCGCGTGCCACCTATTAGTTTTTAATTCAAATTTTCATTTTTCGTGTATTACAAATATTCATTTTTGTGTATTATGAGAACAATCGAATATAATAAGAACAATCAATCAAATTTGGTACTTAACATAGTTACGTATTTAAAATATCTATAATTCTTGATTCGATTTAAATTATTATGTAAGTAGGTACTTCCAATTAATTCATTAATTGAATTAATTGGAAGTACCTACTTACATAATTGTTTTGAAAAGCGAATTTTGGTTTAACAATCATTGTTTTGCAAAATGTTATTCTCAAATTTTTGACAGTTTGCAAGAATTTTTGTGATGATTAAAAAACTTTTCAAATGTATTGTCATGTGGTTGTAATAATCCGAAAACTTTCGCGAGGTTTTAAAGAAGGTATTTTGAAAGTTTCAAACATTTCACCCAACATTTCCTATAGCAATACACAAAACACTAATCCCCAAACACATTTTGATTTTTATATATACATATATGATTTTGGTAAAAATGTAAAAGCCCACCTAACGGGTAATGCGGAACGTTCGTGTTGTCTAAGTTCGATATACAACGATAATACGGAGCATTCATTTTTTAATTAATAGACAATCAAATATGACATTTGTCGGAAATAGGTACCTACCAACCTTATAAAATAAATTCTCGTCAAAATAAAAAAAATACCAACTTGCATGTCATCATAATTTAGATATACATCCCAGGTTTTTAATGGTTTGTTTGGCATAGCAGGGTTTGTCTAGCGGGTATGTGTAATTATTCTAATACATTTCTTTTCATGTTCTTTTGTTATAAATACAGGCACACTTGTCAATAATGCATTCACTTCAGAACACGAATAAATTATTGTTTTATTTGGCAATAATACTTTTTCTATGATTGGCAGCATTCATTGATTGTTTATGAAATTTAATACAAATGATGAAAATAAAATGGCGTAGCGAAGTTCGCATACCACGCCAAGACGGTATTTTTTGTGTACTGTGGAGATTCCATCACAGTACATACTTAGAAGCAAAAACTGTCTTTGTTAAAAATTTAATTTTTCTATTGTTTTGACACTTTCATAAACCTTCCTATACATACTTGAACTTGTAGAAAATTATAATGTGACATGCATATTTTTGTATATTTTTTCATCTCCCCCGACATACATACTCACTTTTCGTGATAATAAAGCCAAATCTACCTATTTGAATAAGAAATATTGCGTATAAACCAGTAGGTAAGCGGAGTAAGACATAAAAATAATGACAAGTTTTATATCACTAAACAAAGAAAGTTTTATATCACTATCAAATTTACACATTTGACATAGCACTTCTAGCGTTAACCCCAGATATAAAATGATGATGTTTCTATTTCGTAATATCGCTGCGTTCGGGTCTAACATATTTCATGACCCTGAAAGTAAAACATCGGACAGATAACTTCATGAGATAAATACATAGGTTATGCCTGTACCCATAATAAAATCCTTCTCACTCGTTGATACTAGTATGTATCTGCTTCAGTGGCGGACTAAGTAGTACGAGTAATGTGGGCACAAAAATAAATTCGAGTGCTGTTTACACGAGGTAGAAGCGAAACTTTACCAAAAAATTCTCAACCAATACTTGAAAAGTGAGGTCATAATCAAAACGACCAATGAGCGCAGACCGCGTCATTTTCGTTTCATTTCTCAATCTATACAAGCCTTTAAAAGTGACGTCATAATCAAAGTGACCAGTGAGTGCAGTTGATGCGTCGCAGGTGCAATAATCGTCATTTCCGTTTCTTCCGAAATCCAAGTCACAGCGTGACTAAAGAAGTTTCACTTCAGAAATTAAACAGTAGGTACATTTTATTTTTTATTTTTATTTTTTTATTTTTGCAGAAACAAACAGTACATTATTACATAATGGGAAATATATACAAAGTTATAGAATTAATACAATAATTGGTACCAATGACATGTCGCTGTTATATACTTATATTTTTGTGTGATAAATAATACATTGTACCTAAATTAAGTTAGTAACTTATTGAAGGAGAGGGGTGTGGGAGAGTGAGAGTGTATGTGTGTAAATGAGGGTGTGTGTGTGTGTGGATGTGTATGTTATGTGTGCGAGTTCAGTGTGCTAAAAATGTTTTTCTTAAATCGAGGGAGGGAATCAGAAAATATATCGGTATTTGTGGTTTTTTGAATAGAGTTGAAACTTTGAAGGATGCGGGAAATGGGGGAGTTGGCTGCAGCGTTCGTATTATTACTGGTTGTGTAAAAAAGGTTGGCGTGGCGAGTTCTTTTAGATGGGATGTTAAAATTTATTTGGGATAGAAGTTCTGGGCAGTCTATTTCGTTATGTATAATTTTATGAAGAAATGTCATGTCAGCTACCGTTCGCCTGGATTTCAAGGATTGGAGAGTGCAGGTGTAATTATTGTTGTATTTATAACCGAGATACTTAATAAATTTATTTTGTATGCGCTCTATGTTATTTACGTATTGGGTGTATTTGGGATTCCAGACAGGCGATGCATATTCCAGTGTACTTCTGACTAGTGAGGAGTAAAGCATTACTAGAGTATGTGGATTTCTAAATAATTTACTCAGACGTAGTATAAAACCCAACATTTTGTAAGATCTATCGGTGATTGAGTCAATGTGCGTTTTAAATATAAGTTTACTATCTAAATAGACTCCAAGGTCCTTACATTCATTTTTTGAGATCACGGGTTCATCGCAGAGTGAATATGAAAAGATAATTTGATGCTTGTTTCTAGTAAAGGACATAGTGTGGCATTTAGAAACATTGAGGTCTAAATAATTAGCTGTGCAATAGTTGCAGAGCCTATCTAAGTCACTTTGTAGTTCTTTACAGTCCGATAGAGAGCGAACCGTTTTGTAAATTTTCATATCATCTGCAAACAATAAAAATTTAGAGTATTGGAAACATGAGCCTATGTCGTTTAAGTATATATTAAAGAAGAGCGGACCAAGGTGGGAACCCTGAGGGACACCCGAGGTTACGTTGATTATTTTAGATAAAACTCCATTTATTGAGATAACTTGACTACGATTGCTAATGTATGATTTAATCCATCTAAACAAGTCACCGTGTATTCCAAGACGAGTGAGTTTATTTAACAGAATTGAGTGGATAACGCGGTCGAAGGCCTTTGAGAAGTCGGTGTACATAGCATCGACCTGCACCCTTTCGTCCATATTGCTCTGCAAATAGTTGACAAATAGGGCAAGGTTAGATGTTGTAGACCGATTTTTCATGAATCCGTGTTGGTTCTGTGAAATTGTTTTAGTGATAGTGGGGTAAAGTTGGTCGTAAACGATTTTTTCAAGAATTTTACTTAAGATGGGAAGTTGAGAGATAGGTCTGTAGTTTGTTACGTCATGTTTGTCACCCTTTTTAAAAATGGGGGTTATTACGGCAGACTTCCACTTATGAGGAAACGTACCTTTGCTTAGTGATTTTTTGAAAATTGCACTGACCGGAGGAGTGATATATTTACTACAGTTACGTATGAAGATACCAGGCAAACTATCTAAACCAGGTCCTTTGTTAATGTCAATGGATGATAGATATTTGTAGGTAATGTCGTCGTTGATTGTAATTGAGGATATAGCTATGTTATTCAGCGGATCAGGTTCATGAATATCAGATGCTAAATTTTGGGTGTGATCAGTGAAGACGGTAGAGAAATAGTCAGCAAATAGATCGGTAATCTCCTTACTATTGTTTGCGATTCTCGAGCCATATGTTAGGTGTTCGGGTATGGAAGGAGATTTTCTTTGCGTTTTGACAAAACTCCATATTTTTTTTACATTATTTTGTATAGCATGTTCTAAGTGTGAAATATAATTGTGGTATGTGAGAGCAGCGATTTTCTTTTGTCGTTTTCGGAGCAGTGAAAAAGTTTGGTAATCTAGTGGGTTCTTGTGGCGTTTCCAGGCTCGAAAGAATTTGAGCTTTTCTTTTGTAATATTGATAAGAGCCGATGAGTACCACGTTGGGAATATGTTTGTTTTCAGAATTTTCTTTGGAACAAAGTTATCAATTAAGGCGTCAATGATTAAGTAAAAGCTGTTAACCGCCGTGTTGACGTCTTGTGCGTTTAAGACAGAAGACCAGTCAGTTTTTGACAGAGCGTCGTTGACTAGGTCATAGTTGACTTTATTGAATAATTTGATCGTTTGGGGCTGGGAAGTAGAAGTAGGGGCATGAATATTAAGTTCGACTATTAGGGATATGTGATGTGTGTCCTCCTGAACCAGAGGGGAGTCGGCAGGAGAGACGCAGACTGTGGTGTTACAGAGCACTAGGTCAAGTGTTCTACCGTGCCTATTTGGAATGTGGTTGTATTGTTTTAAATCCGAATAAGATAGGCAGTTAAGGAGGGTGGTGGAGCAAAGGTCAGTACCGCGGGGATGATGTGTGGTGTTCCAGCTGATATTAGGCATGTTGTAGTCTCCAATTAAAAGGAAGATATCATTTGGATAGTTTGTGGTTAGATCGGATATTCTGGACGTATGAATGTTGAGAAGAGATAATCGCTGAGTGTTTGATAGCTTTGGACCGATTCCGGGTAAGTACGAACAACAGATGTGAATATTAAATATACGACGTTTTGGGTCTCTTAGTACTATTGAAATCCAAATGTCCTCAGCTTCCGAGCTCCATGACTCGTGTGAATGTGCAGTAAATTTTTTTTTAATACCAATTGCGACACCACCTCCTTTGGTGACGTGAGTGACGTGTCTCTGTCTTTTCTGTAAACATTGTACCTGGAGTCGAAGAGCTCGTTATCAGATATACTGTCTACTAACCAAGTTTCAGTAATTAAAATTATATCGAATTCATTTATCAGAACATTGTGATAAAACTCGTTCGTTTTAGTACAAAGGCCGCGTGCATTTTGGTAGAAAATTATTATTTTTTCAGACATTGGAGAATGAAGTAAATTACCGATTTATTATTGTCTGCCACAAGTCCACTGGAATATGCATTCGGCGAGTGTATCGCTGGATAATGATAATATACTGAATGAGCTAGTGTGTAGGTATGGTTGTTGAACATTTTAGCTGTTGATACAGATAGAATGAATGTGTTGTTATGATGTGTTGTGTGCGCTGGAGTAAAGGGTAGGTAATTATGATTTAAAGAAACATAAGTGAATTGGATAGGAAGGGTAGAAGTTTTTATAGTTATACCAGGTTTGATAATTGCGCAGGGCAAGATATCAGGATTGCAGGAGAGGTTTCGTTCTTTCTTAGGTATATCTTGGAGTTTCGCACCCATAAAAAACTAAAGTTGTTAGCGATTTTAAACTCTTTCGCGGACCGTAATAAATATTTATTTTTTCTTGTGAGATGGTCGTTAATAAATATTTTTCCTCCGACTAAACCTATACTACTGCAGTTGAGTCCCTTCTTCTTTTTGATGGCAGCAATCAATTCGTCCTTCAATTTCTTGCTAGCAAATTTGGCCACAATGTTTCGGGGGCGGGGGTCACGGGGGGTAACAGATCCAGGACCATCGGGTAGAGGATGTTGGCGTATTTTCACCCTGCTGGCGTAAAGAATATCTTCACTGTTTATTGTATATCCCACGTTAGTTGCAACTTTCAAGATGATGTCAGCAGGGTCCTCGTTGGTTTTTTCTGGGATTCCGAAGATTTCAATATTATTTTCGACATCATAATATTAGGTATATTGTTATGTCTGCCCTTTCCTCGGCAGATAGTAATTATTAAATACGGTTCTTTGAATATAAAAGTGTTTATTTACTGGAATAACCTAGCTGGTTAGCTACGACTGTTTACTATTCGGGGGTAGGTAAATCTCTGGAGCCTTGCCACGGGAGCTCGCAAAGTATATCTCTGAGACTGCTTCTTGTACGCCAATGCCATCTGGCGAGCTATGGTGCAAGCTACATGCTTACCGCCATCTATCGTATTCTTTCCATATGAAATACTTAATTACTCTACATCACACCCTCCCCCACCTAACCTCAAGCCCTGGCTACAATAAATACAAGACATGTTCTTTTCAAAGAAGTTATACAATTTGACAAAAAAAATAGGATTTTAAATATTTCATTTATACACGATTTTATGCACTAAATTCAACCAAACATAGTCATGATTTTAAATATTTCAACTTAAATATTTCTGTTTCTCTGGGAGGGACCTTTATGAACGCCTTGAACGGAGCCTTCCTTCCCAAGGTCTTAGTTGAGTAGTTTGCTCTCGATCATCCGCTGGTAATCTGAAATCAAGAGAACTCCACGTTAGCCCCTTCAACAAAGCTGAGGTCCCCAACTCATCTGAAGCGCATTTCGTGACCTCAGACGCGGTGGGTGGGTTATTATCTTCACTCTCCTCTTCCCATTTCAGAGATAAACTCTTTAACTGATCAATATGCCTCTTCCAAGTCAACGGAGTACCACAGATCCTAACGATATAAACTTTTTTACCCACTTTGCTTTCTACAATACCTCTAACCCAACCAACTTTATTCACCTGACGGAAGTCCTTGACCAGACACTTCTGTCCAACATGTAAATTCCTAATTTTTACGCCCCCAAAATTCCTTATTTGATTATCTTGACTCCTTTTTATATTATCGTTAGCTATTTTTCTCTGTTCTGACACATCTTCCTGAGTGGTTTTAGGAATTAAAGTTGATTTCAGTCTCCTACCAAACATCAAGACTGCCGGTTCTAATCCCGTTGTGCAATGTGGCGAATTTCGATAATCCGATAGAAAATCACATAATCTACTTTCATAATTTACTGGAAAATTATTCCTAACCATAATTTTTTTTAAAAAAATTTTTACCGTTCTAACTGAATTTTCAGCTTGTCCATTACACTGAGGGAATTTTACCGGTGAATTTAAAAATTCTATGTTATTCTCTTTAAGAAATTCTTTAAACTCTACACTAGAAAATGCTGTTCCATTATCCGAAACTATGCAATCAGGGTTACCAAAATTAGAGAAAATTCTTCTCAATTCCTTAATCGTGTTAAACGAATCCGCCCTTGGAACCTCTAAGCAATCGATCCACTTGGAAAAAGCGTCACAAATTACAAGAAACATTTTTCCTGCTACCGGTCCGCAGTAGTCTACATGCACCCTACTCCAAGTTGCCCCAGGGTTCGGCCACACTGACAAATGACTCTTAGAAGGTGCCGGCCTCATAGCCGCGCAATCATCACATTTTAGAACCATTTTTTCAATGTCATTGTTCAGTGATGGCCACCAAAAATAAGCTTTTGCTAGGCCCTTCATTTTAACTATTCCTAAATGAGATCTGTGTAATAACTCTAGCACATGTTCTTGTAAGGAACTCGGAATGACAATTCTATGTTGCCAGAAAAGGCAATCCTTGACTATGGACATTTCGTTTCTCTTAACCCAGAATCTCCACAGTACATCATCTCGACCAACTCGTTTTGGCCAGCCCTTACGCAAACACGTTAAAACTTCCTGAATAACCGTGTCTGTCTCTATAGCTGTGGAAATGAGCTTGATATCTATGTGCTCGCATTTATCTACATAACACACAAAATCTGATCCATAATCATCTTCAAATTCTTCTTGAGAATTTTCTACCGGAAGACGAGATAGAAAATCCGCATGATTATGACATGACTTGACAAATTCTACCTTATACGCAAATCCTGCTAATATAATTCCATAACGCTGCAATCTGTTAGCCGCTAAGACCGGAATGTTTTTGTGTTCACCTAAAATCCTCATTAATGACAAAATGTCTACCCATAATGTCATTCTCTTCCGTACCAAACCGAAAAAATTTGTTCAACCCCAATCCTATAGCTAAAGCTCGAAGGTATCGCCATGTACCAACGTAAGCTGCGGGTATCTTGAAATTATCACTTAAGTAACGCCATGTACAAAAAGCTAAAATTTCCAAAATAAAAAAAATGAACGCATAATTTGTGAGTAACGCCATGTACTACAAATTCTAATACGAACGAGATCGGGTATCTTGTAAGTATCGTCATGTACAAACAAATTCTACAAACAAATATGATCGGTGAAGTTGTTAAGTAACGCCATGTACAAACAACTCTAATATCAAAATGATATCACCCTTCCTCCTACTTAATGGTACTCTCGGGGAAGCAAACTCCCCACTAATTAATCGAAGAATTTATTCCGTCTTTTACTATTGACTTTAATTCAGACTCAACTTACTTTTATTGTTAATAGGATCGGCCTAGTATAAAAAAATAAAAAAATTTTGGACCCGCGTCTTTATTCACTATAAAAGACACCTAAAAAATTTACAAACCACAAGAAAAAAATACAAAACAAAAAAAACTTAAATTTTTTTTTTTTAAATTTACCCAACTAGTTAGAAAAAACTTCCGGGTAATCTTGAATAAACTTTCCTCCATTCCTCATTTGCGGCGTCACTAAATTAATTGTCTCCTGAGAAGTTATCCCAAGATCGAAACATTCCATAAAATCTCTTCCCACAATTAATTCTGTTCCTTTTATTACTACAATAAAATTAATATGTTTGTTCCTACCCTTAAATTTCACATCAAAAATCGCCTTCCCTACGACTTTTAAACGATTATTTCCATAACCTGAAATAATCCGCTTGTCTTGTGACAAAATGATTGAACTAAAATGTCGTTTAAAAATACCCTCCGGCATCACACATAAAGATGAACCGGAATCAATCATTGCCGTAAACTTCTTGTTATTAATTTCAATTTCAGCAGTAATCGGACTAATTGACGCAACTAAAACTTTACTATCCCTGTGATTTTCAAAAATGGGATTTATAGGATTATTCTTGCAGAATTTCTGTAAATGCCCAACGCCCTTACATTTAAAACATTTCGCATTACGAAATTTACAATCAAACGATAGATGATCATTCCTTTTGCAAATAAAACACTGTTTTTTAACACTACCCACGGGTGATCTAAAATTCGTACCTGAATTTGATCCTAACCTATAAGCTGGTTTCGTGTTAAAACTACCCTTGGGGCTCATCGATCGTTCCCTACGCTGATCTCGCTTGAACCCATCGCTAGTAATTCGTTTTTTTACTAGGTTTACTTCTGACTTTACTGTATTAGCACTATCCAAAGTTGACATATTAACTGCAAGTCCTTCTATTTCATTAAACGACAACGTTTGCCCTTCTACGAAAATTTTCTCCTTCGCGCGTCCCGGTAACAACCCGATTGCAAACATGTCTATGAGGTTTTTTTCAAGCCTCGTTTCGAATTGACAATACGTTGCTAAAGAACGAAGTCTAACCGCGAAATCTTTTATCGTCTCGCCTTGTTGTTGTCTTGCTAAAAAAAAATTCTCCCGTTCTTTAAAAACTGAACGATTTTTGTTACAATGTTTGTCGAGAAGCGCTAAAAGTTTATCAAAAGATAAGTCCGTTACTTTACTTGGAAAACACAGATTAATTAGTAAGGTCAACGTTTCTGATTCTAGGAGATTCAATAAAAAAGCCCGTTTTTTCTCCACAGACGCTTTGTCATCATGGATCACGAAAAATTGCTCTATCCGAAGTCGAAACAACCCCCAGTCTCCGGAGAGATGGCAAAACGGTGGTATTCTACCCGATTCCATAACTCCCAACAAATAAATCGGCAAAGAAAAATCAACAAGAAAACAATAACAAATAATCCCTCTCAAAGAATCAAAAATACTTATCTCAGGAACTCTTCTGGTCTCCCTCTGGGTTTTATCCTTGTCTTCTGATTAATCCAATGATCCACAGATTCGTCCTTGAAACTATTAACCCAATGATCCGTTTTGACCTTGAAACTTCTGATTAATCCAACGATCCACAACCAGATCGCCTCCTTGCGGTATTTCACTTCTGTTCCTAAAACAAAAATCTTCTTAACCAGTCCGTAGCCACGGAACCAAATGCTCCTTAATCTCGAGCAGAATCTCTTCCGATTCCTTGCCAAAACTGCAAGTCACTCCAGCAGTGACTTAGTCCTCCGTGTCCAGCACCAATTATTCTTCGCACGCGTAACTTTCACACAATTATACTTATACGGCTGCGCCAATTGTTATGTCTGCCCTTTCCTCGGCAGATAGTAATTATTAAATACGGTTCTTTGAATATAAAAGTGTTTATTTACTGGAATAACCTAGCTGGTTAGCTACGACTGTTTACTATTCGGGGGTAGGTAAATCTCTGGAGCCTTGCCACGGGAGCTCGCAAAGTATATCTCTGAGACTGCTTCTTGTACGCCAATGCCATCTGGCGAGCTATGGTGCAAGCTACATGCTTACCGCCATCTATCGTATTCTTTCCATATGAAATACTTAATTACTCTACATCACAGTATATTTTACGAGCAAAAATAAATAAAAAAATTTATCAGACTATCGAGAAATATATTTTTTCATTTACTGGTGATTTTGCGCTTTCATTGAGCTGGAAATCTGTACAACGATAAAGATACCTCAGACCAGGTCCAAAGCATTTTTGGGTTTAGCTTTTTCAATATTTTGGGCCAAGTCACGTATAGCGCACACAGTGTGGTCTGACACAGGCAGAAAAGTGTTTTTTTTAATACTCACTAACCCGGTTAGTCAGTTGATGAGTGAGCACCATTGACACCCAAATTAATAGCCTTGTCCTGATATGAAATCTGAATATCATTGGACGAGGAGGAGGCAAACCACGTGACAATATTTTTGGCACCACGAGGGTTCAAGAATGTTTTGAATAAACTACGACATCATCAGGGCAGATCCAGCTTTGGCACCAGGGGGGGTCACATAGCGCCAGGGGGGGGGGGTCACATAGTCGTGATCAAGTCACAAGAATTTATAATTTAATATTGATAATAATAGATACACGTAAAAAGTAGGGTATTAGCGGTCCACCTAGGTCCTAGACCCATCCTAGGGGGGGGTCATGACCCCCATGATCCCCCCCCCTGGATCCGCCCTTGCCCAGCGCAGAAAGTAAAGGTAACTTAGCGCAGTCCATTCTGGGACTTTTTGCTACGCAAAATAAGTGAGGTGGGTAACAGTGAAAAACTTTTGGGAAAGTGTCTATCTAAATAGTATAACAAAACATTCCATTATATTATTTCCGGGGACAAAAAATTTAGTAGTGCTACAATTGTGTAATGAAAATGGAAAAGGCTGAAAGTGCCAAAAAGTAAAATTTTCAGTATTCAATTAAAACTTCATAAAACTTATACTGCATGCTTTAAAAATCTACAAAATTCATAAAAAATACAAAATATATTTTTATTTGATTTTTCAAGAATTGTTTTTTTATTATACATATATATATATATATATATATATATATAACTTGATTGTGCATGTGAAAAGTTGAAAATGCCATCATATCTTTTTGGGAAACGCTGTAAGTCCCATACCTTGTTAGTTAAAAGGCTGGAAGTTTAGCCAAAAAACTACTGCAATGGAAAGGCGCATTCATCATGGCGGGTGGCACTTTCAACCTTTTCAACTGACGGTCAGCGGGCGCTTTCACGGTGCTGCTCTTTGCGATTGCTCTAGGAACTAATAGGAATTTTCCGGCACTTTTAACTTTCTCAGGGTTATTGGCGATGTCACTTACAAGACATTCCATGCAAAAAATCGATTTTTTATTTTTTGGCACTTTCAGCCTTTTCCATTTCCCCTACACAATTGGAGATGCCTGTATACTGCCAGATTCATTTATTGACAAATCATTGAAAGGGAGACGGTCACGCCGCGTTCCGCGATCCGCGCACTTTGGTTTGTTCCCACTTTCCTGATTGGCTGGTCTTTCAATTTGAATGTCTATGGTGTGTAATTACTGAAGGTGCTAAAGGTGTTTTATTAGTGATCGCTGCTCATGCAATCCGTGAACCAGCAACTTAATTCGTTAGGTATAGGAAAATAATTACTGATTGTTGAAATTCACTTGCGCCATCATGGAATCTCGTACACATTTTATGTGCGTTGTTTCAACGGTCGTTCTTTAATAAGTATCTATCTTCCAGTATTTAAATACCTTTTATGGAAAATATTTGGCATTTTTCCATCTCTATGGTCCCCACTTAAGTTAAGTGCGCATCCCGGTGCGCATTGTTACTAAAGATATAAAGATTACATGTGATCCCCTGGCAAACTTATATAAAATATGACGTTGGTTTAGGGAAAACACAGTAAAACACCTACTTACACAAAATATAACTAAGTGTCCCCAAAGGTGTGAGCAGAGAGGGTATTTAATCGAATAACAAAAGTAAAAAAATATTTTTATTCAAATGTTTCAACGTTAAACCAACTTGTCTATATACTGTATATACCAGCTTGTACTTACAACAAATTACTGCAATTAAATTCGTTTGATATTCTATACCAACTAAGTTTAATTAAAGGCATTGAAATCAATTTCAGGTTTGAAATTGTTAAATAATGCACAAAAATCATAATTTTGTGATAATTATAATACCGGGAGCCAATTCTCGGGGGATCAACTGTCGGTTCACCGATATAAAATATAAAAAACTGAGTTTATCGCAATAATATCATGAATAAACGTTATTGCTAATAACCTCATTGGAATTCTAAGAAATTATCAAACTGTCATAATATAAACAAATTGCTTTTCGTATTTATACAAATTTATCACAATAAAACAAGAAGATTGACTTTTGTAGCCACTTTAGGACCTTTAGGTATCTGGTTATGTTCAGTGATATATATAGCTTCTGCGATTAACCATAACAAAAATTACTAAATCTACTAAATAGCTAATTCTATTCCTTTATATTTCTTCGTTTCATCAGAAATATAGGTACCTAGTATTTTTGTGCGGTTTTATTATCAGACGTTTTTCCGCGCTGACAAAAATAAATCGGATACAAACACAACACTTTATCGCCGCTAACACATGCGAACACAGCCCGGCGTGGGCGATTATATTACGTGTTAATGCATGTTTAAGATTTTTATTATTATTTGTTCAATATTTGATAGCCGCGTAAAACATTACATAATAATAAAATCAACACGGCTTGCTGCTGCGATATTTAGTGCAAACATCTGCCGGCAAACATAGCCACCGCTCGTCTTCTTCATAACATGGGTACAATACATATACACAAACATTTTTTATACAGTGATGTTTGCTTATGAACTTGTGACTATTATCTCCGCGTTGAACGGGAATAAAGAAACATATCAGAGAAAAAGGTATCTAATGCCTAATGCCCTGTCAATGAACAGATTCTTTGGGTAATTCTTCAACTGGGCATATTATTCCGTGACTATCTGTAACGACGGCCGCTTTTCTTTGATGCGATGCCAAAAAAGCGTCGGACGCAGAAACAGACGTTCCGGCAGGAATGCTTTGATCAGCCTCTCTCAGATCAGTCCCCAGCGACCATCTCTAACCATCCCACATCCCACCATCTCGGCTTCCCGTCTCTCGGAGGTAGGAGAGACAAACAGACGAAAGATGAGAAATGATGCGTTGTGTGATGTATCTTACTTCACACACGTCACTAGCACTGTGTCCTGTTTCCCCGCGGTAACTCCTAATTATTATTATTGTTATGTCTGAAAACACGTGAAAGTCAGAAGGAGAGACATCTGTATTGTTTCAGAAATGACACGTCCGGGGTGCCAAAAAAATAAAGAACGATCTTCGCGCATTTTAATGTACTGTGAATGGAATTCTTCTGTCGCCAAATAGATAGAAACGAGCATTATTTAGGTAGTTAACTTCTCAACCAAGTGCAGAAAAATTTGAAAAGCTCTGATCTAGCTTAGTAATAATGCAATGTGGGCGCCGATTTGTGCAAAAAATAATACCTACAATAAATTATAGTAAATTGACCTAAATAAGCATTAAACTTCTTTTCTCGTACAGTAGATAAGTTGAGTACCAATTGAGTGACAGAGGCAAGTTTATGGAAAATAATCACGGCCTATGCCATCTTTAGGATTGTGATGTGGTGGGTTTTTTCAGGAGATGAAGAACTGGGAAGGAAAAAGATATAAAGGGTGGGTAGAATTCGGGGGTCGCCGGTTATGGCGTTACATACTATTAGACGAGGGGTAGAAATCTCAAAGTGGGAAGACAAGAACAAGACAATTGCACCGATCTCGATATCTAGTACTTTAGTACTAAACTGCTACGCGTCGAGTAAGGTTGCGTCTTACCAGCACTTACCAGTAAGTAAATTGCATTTTAAAAAGTGCCAAACTACCCTCCTGTGTGATGAGAAAATGTTTCAATTACACGGCAAATAATAGTAAAGGCGAATGAATAACATTTAATTTGTAAGTACACGCAAATTACTTAATATTATCAATTATTATAAATATTACAATTAATTTTCATGTTTCCCGCTCGCGATTTTACACGTCATTAGAGAAAATTCAAGTCCTACTAAGTAAAGGGTCTGGACGCGCAACAGCCAAATTTCTGTTGCTAAGTAAACTTCACTGTTTTAAAGTAGACTAATCAGCCTAAACACTTTATCTGTTTGCTTGCGGTAAAACAACACATAAATCAGTAGTTCCAACAAGTATTGATGATAATCGCCACCATTTGAAAACTGTCGTTGCCCTATTGTATTTATTGTATAGCTCGACATATCAAACTCCGACAGGCAGTCGGACCCTTTATTCTAGTGGGCCTCAAGAAAAGGAGACAGCGAACGTTCCATCAAAAAGTGACAAGCAATACGCCGCCCGCTCCTATATTCATTGCATTCATACACACGCATTATTTGATTTTCTATCTTTATCACACAGGAATAAACTTTTGAATTAAGAAATTATACTGAAAATCGCTGAAAACAAAAGAGTGTTCCTTACTTTCCACATTATATTGCGAGTATATGAGAGTCATATACGAGCCATAGGGCGAGTCTATTTATTTATATAACGTCATTGGTCGCCGGTCGGTGTGCCCAGGAATGAAGGATGTATGAATCCCACTGCGATGCAAGACGAGAGAAACCTGCCGGAGAGGTAAAAAGATCGCCCTCAACCAGTCTCTCCAAATCCGGCCCGCCACACAATCGGTGGGCAAGCGCCGCCAGGACCTAGACAAAATTCACCCCAAAAACCCGGGCAGCCCTGTTAAGTCATCAAACGCAGCTAACCAATTGGGGTAACCTAAAGGTGTCGGTTATCCAATAAATGATTCCTGGGGCGGCGGAACCCGTACTCGTCTCAAAAATTGTTACAATAGAGAACTCCAGTCCAATTTTTTTATTATTTTTTTAATGAATATTGACCTTTTTACTTAAATAACTGCATTTTTATTTTTATTTTTAGAGTTAGTTTTAATAGTTAAAATAATTGTCAAAGTTTTAATTTTTCAAAATCCCCTAAGACCACCGTAAGTACGGTGAATCGTGTGACGTCATCACCCCTGAAAAATTACTATAGGATTGGGCAATCAGCTGATAAAGTGCCGCCATTTTGAATACCGTTATTCAAAGCATTCTCCCTAGAAGTAGCATTACTATTTTTTTGTGCAGTACTTTTTCAATATTTAAAATAATAGAGATAAACTAATAGAGCTACCTCTATTTTTGATACTGAATTATTTAGGCTTAAATATTGTTTCAATAAACACAACAAGTAAATCTCTATAAACAGTATGAAATAACGAATCACATGAAATGTTGTTAATGGCTTATGTCACACCTACATAAACAAAGATTTCAATACAATGACTGGTGACGCGTGACGTCAGCACTAACCATTCAGTAATACCAACTTTACAATGTATTTTGACGAGAGGTTTAAAAATGCACTTATAATATTTTTTTAAGAACTCTACGTTTAATATTATGAAATAAAACTTATATATTCAGAATCAGCGTTTATCGGTCTGTATGAACATATTTTTTTAAAGCCATAATATTTTTCACTAGAGTTCCTTATTGTCATTTTCATTCCGACAAAATATTATCTCAATAACATGTGTAATGCGAGATATTTCCGGTATTTAAATTATATCAAAAATAAAATAATCTCTATTTTCAGTGACAGATTAAATAATTGTGGGAGCCAAAATAAACACAAATTAAACAACGGTCACCACCGCCTTCTCGTTTTAGTCCGTAGGAACTTTTTACTTCGCCTATTTTAATACATGGATCTCGAACATGATAAAAAATACATTTAGTATCAACATGTGTGACCAACTCACTGTGCTTTAAGTATCATCCTAATGCGCCTGGTTACTAACGATGAATGAGGCATTATTATCCATTAATATTCGGATGTCTTGCATCAAACTAAAGTAGTTCTAATTGCTTATTATTTCTGTCACACGTTACACTACACAACTATACCAATCTATTGGTTATCATTGACAGACAATAGAAAAGCAATTGAAATAGTTTCGGTTTATTTTATGGCATTCGATTGTATGTGGGAATCGGCTATAAAAGCTATACCTAACTTATAATCATTATTTCATTGTGATCAAGCTATCATCAAAGATATCAACAACATAGATCATAGAAACTAAGGGAGATATGACATGAAGTGTGCACTCTGTCGCCGTGGAACGACCAAAACATAAACTATTTTTGTTTGCTTCATTATTACGGAGCCAAATCTTTACATATTATAAAGCAAACTCCCGCTGTCTGTACGCTTAGATCTTTTAAACAACGCAACGGATTTTCATGCGTTTTTCACCAATAGATAGAGTGATTCATGAGGAAGGTTTAGGTATATAATTTGTCAAGGTTTTGTATAAATTGGTTAAAATACAACGTGTCCGGAAACTCGTAGTACAAGCGGGAAACTGGTGAATCTACATCACGTAGAGAACCCAAAAAACTTATTTTTTTCGATCTAAGCATTTCGATTTTAATATTTTTTTTTTCTATTTTTCCATTTTTTCGGCAACTAAAGGGTTAAAAAAATTTTTGAGCCTGGTTTACCCTTCGTTGCATTTTATAAGACATTACACAGCTGAAATCAACCCCCTAGTGAACATTTTTTTCAAATTTAACCTAAAAAATTCCACCTTCGGACCCGATTTACTCGAAAACGAAAGCTCAAATCAAAAAAAGTTTAACCACAAAATCGACTCCAAATGTGATGTGGATTCTCCAGTTTCCCGCTTGTACTACGAGTTCCCGGACACCTTGTATATCTTTTTTTTTTCTACTATAAAGAGGAAAGATTTGATTGTTTGTTTGCATTGAATAGGCTCCGAAACTACTGAACCGATTTGAAAAATTCTTTCACCAATAGAAAGCTACATTATCAGCGAGTAACATAGGCTTATATAATGGTAAGCTCCGGCGTTATGAAATTTGTATAAGTGAAAATGTGTGTATTTCATATATTTTAGCGGCAGGGGGAAGGTGGGATTTGCGGAGAGGAAAGGCACGAGGGAGGGGGAAGGTGGGGAAGGTGGAAAAGGGATGCACGGGAAAGGGCATGCAGGGAGAATCAATTTATTTATTTGAATGGCGTAGCAACGCATGCCGGGTACCAGGTAATAATATATAAAAGGAGCGGGCTGGCAACCGGGCAGTGGGCAACGGGCTGGCAAGCGGTCGATGTGGATCTGATATGTATGCAAATTAACAGATGGCGTTGGTTATACAGGTTGAGTAATGACGTTGTCAGTAGATGGCGTTGTGTTTCGTTAGCCGCAGCAACGCGTGGCCGGGTCTGCTAGTTAATTATTAATTATTATTCACCTCATTGGTCACCACATTATAAGGCCCGTTAAACCAGCAGCCGAGAATTCAAATTTCGTCGAAAGATGGTCTTGCGACCGTACTCTTGCAACTGTACAGGGCGGTTCCGGAAAGAAAGACTGATTATTCTCATATATTCTATAGTTCAATATCGATTTTATTTCAATTAAAATTTTCTTTAATGTGTACCTACATTTAAGTTAGCAATAAAAAATATGCACTATTTGTACCTCATTATTTTTTGATCATAAGTGTTTATAATTTTAAAATAATGTCTGTACAAAATAAAGTGTGTAAAAAAATCTGAAGTACATTAGTTTTTAAAACCGTAAATAAAAAACAAACTGAAGTATACATTTTGTTTCCAATAGCCTGATTGTAAATTTTAGTTAACATAAATTATAGTATGTAGTATATTTACACTGTGTAATTGTTTTGAAATCCATTTTTATATAAAAAGGATGTTTTATTCTGTATATATACCTATATATACCGTAAATAATTAATTAATTAAACAAAATGTACTGACTATCATGGTGGCGGTTCCCATGGAAACTATGCGTTCGGTTTGTACGTGGGGCGCGCTGTAGGCAAATGCATTTTGCAGTAATGATGGGTGAATGATGTTGTCGACACTTGTGTGCGTGCGTATTATCTTTAAATATCACAGTACAGTGAAGATATAAAACCAAAATTTCCTGATGTATAAAAGCTTCATCAAGACAGATGGCGTGCATCGATTGAGCGCGACAAGCGCGAAAAAGTATCAAATGTTTAACCATTTATTGAATAATCAACTCCTCTGCCATAGGTTAAACCCAGAGGTTTGGTACGTTTGGACTAAGCAGGGGTGCCCGGTTTCATGGGGCAAGATTTGTCAGGGTCTTGGCGGCAGTTGCATACGCCTACCTACTTTTTTTTTTACATGAGCTCCACACAGGAGACCCGGAGGAAAATAATTTCCATCAGGGCCTATGTCATCTTTGGGGATGCTGTGATCTTTGGGGATGCTGGGGACGGGTTTTTTAGGAAAAAGGAGAGGAGAGTTTTGGGATGGAAAAGAGCTTAAGGGGTGGGTGGGAATCTGGGGTTCAGTGTGTCCTGGTCATCCGCCTCCATAACCTAGACAAACCTCACCCCATGAACCCGGGCACCTCTGCTAAATCACCAAACGTAGCGAACCACTTGGGGTGACCTATGGCAGAGGTGTTGATTATTAAGGGTTCCCGGGGCGGCGGTATCTATACCCGCGTCCCAAATTGCGCGGCGTGACCCGTGTCCGTGTCCCTACTGCGGGGCGTGCCGGAACAGAAGCGACCGATTGAGGGAGACCTATTCATCAGAACTCTTCCGGATCGCCTTGCACCGCAGTGGGAGGGATGGATTCATACTTCTGTCACTCCTGGACACATTGACCTCCAAATTCATATTTACCCATCATACCTTTATTCTTCCCAGTTCTTCCTCTCCATCCTTTTCTAAATAGACACTCCACACAGCACCCCCAAAGATGACATAGGCCCTGAGAGGAATTATTTTCCTCACCGAATGCAAGAAAAAAGTTGCATTTATTTATTTCGTGCACTTAGTGCCCTTTAACTTGTTTGATGATCTATTTGGTAATTGCGGACTGCCTCGTACATTAGCAGCGCGCTGTCTGGACGAAGCTATTGACGGTGGAATGAAAGCTGATTGAATGAAGTGGAATTTAATTTATGAATGCGACGAACATTAATGAGATAAACAAATAGAATTGTGTTACGGGCGTGTCTGGTTTGCACGAAGTAACGTTAAATTTCCCTTACTTTTAGGGAAATTTATCAAAACTTGTTCAAATTTCGACCATTCTTAAATTTCATTAGCATGTTGGGGTCTGGAAATCTATCTCTAATATATAAAATTCTAGTGTCACGGTGTTTGTTATCATACTCCTCCGAAACGGCTGGATCAATTTTGATGAAATTTTCTGTGCTTATCTGGTAGGTCTGAGAATCGACCAACATCTATTTTTCATACCCCTAAAAGTAAAGGGTGTTCCACTCCGAATTTTTATTTTATTTTTTTTGGACAAATTTTTTATTTTTTATTTTTTATGGTGAGGCATTAAAAATACATGCAGCCCTAAATTTTCACCCTTCTACCACTAACCCCTATTTTTTAAAAGTGATATTAGTAATTCAAACCGGTGTCACTTCTGACCCGATGAGAACGAAGCCGGCCTCTTTTCTCTAATTTTAAATTTTTTACTAATCAATTACTGTTTAATATTGTTACTACAAACATGATTCACGGTCCATGCGGTAAAGTCGGGTTAGTTACACTATTTATAACTCGAAAACGGCTGGGCCGATTTTGATGATCTTTGATTTGTTGGATTTGTCTCCGCCCCGGATAGGATAATAACTATTAAAACATCACAAAAGTTAACGAAATAAATCGTTAAAAACGAAAATTATTTTCCCCATACATTTTCTATGGAACGAATTCTCCTATTTTGAAAGAACTGCAGCAATATTGTGAGGGGTATAATATTGAACTGTGCATGAATTCCAAACATTCAAAAACGTCAAATGTCAATGCGTTGATTGTTGTGCATTTGTTTTTAATCATATAATGCTGCCCTTCTTTCTTACATACTCAATGTCAATAGTCGAAAATGAGACAAATGGTGAACGTATGTCTGCACACCTCCAAAGGAAAAATACAATAATTATTACAATAAATCTCTGGAATGAAACCAAATGAAACGCATTTTTTTACATAAGCTCCACACAGGAGGCCCTGAGGAAAATAATTTCTCTCAGGACCTATGTCATCTTAGGGGATGCTGTGTGGGGGATCTTTTTAAGGAATGGGGAGGATAGAAAGTTCTGGGAAGGAAAAGGGTATGAGGGGTGGGTAGGAATCTGGGGGTCAGTGTGTCCGGGAGTGACGGACGTATGAATCCATCCCTCCAACTGTGGTGCAAGACAATGGGTCGAGAGAGTCCGGCTGGAAAGGTCAAAAGGCCTCCCCCAACCAGTCTCTCTCGATCCGGCCCGCCACGCAGCAGGTGGGCAGGCGCATCAACTGCCAAGACCCGGACATAAGTCACCTCATGAACCCGAGCACCCCTGCTAAATCACCAAACGTAGCGAACCACTTGGGGTGATCTATGGCAGAGGTGTTGGTTATTAAATAAATGGTTCCCGGGGCTGCGGCATCCGTATCCGCCTCCCGAATTCCCGTAAGTAATTGTAAAAGTAAGACAAAAAATATAAATCCGTACACAACGCCAACGACAGTTGCGCATTGATAATTGCTTCATTGCGTAATTTTTAACTTAATAAAAAAACTGAATTTAATTCAACAGTTATTGATTCTGAGGCGGTACGAAGTTCGTCGGGTCAGCTAGTAATATATAAAAATTAATGTTTCATTGTTTGTCCGTTTTCTGTATTCATCCGATTGAGATGAAACTTTGGTGATTTGTTGTGCGCACGCCCGCGATGGTTTATATATATATTGTGGTGAGCTCTGGCGTTATGAAATTATTTCCTATACTATTCATCCGATTGCGATAAATCTTTGGTGAGTTGTTGTGTGCACGCCCGCGACCATTTCTATATATACTGGTGAGCTCTGGAATTATGAAATTTGTTTTAAAAAATTCAATAGGTGGCACGCGGGCGGTTTGAAAACTGAATGTACCGGGACTGAATGTATAGAACTCGAGAGGTGGGAGGGAAAAGCTCGAGACGGGAGAGGGAAGGTGGAGGGGGGACGCATGAGGGGAAGGTAAGTAGAAGGAGAACGGGACGAATGGGAAAGGAGACGCAGGGAGAAACAATCTAAGTGGAAATAATCTTATTAAGTGGTATTGCAAAGCATGCCTGGAACTTGCTAGTTACATAATAAATTAAAAGAATGCTAAGTTCAAGGATTCACACCATGGAACTATACTCTCAGGTTCACACGATGTATTTCGTTGAATTCTAATAAATTCAAAGAAAGTTACACAGCGATTTGTTACACAATAAGGAACCCCAGGCAATTTTTTTTATGAATAATGACTAATGACCTTCTAACTTAAATAACTGCATATTTATTTTTATTTTTAGAGTTAGTTTTAATAGTTGAAATAATTGTCAGTTTTAATTTTTCGAGATTCCCGTATGCGTGGTGAATCGTGTGACGTCATCACTCACGAAATTTTTTTTTATATTTTTTCAACAGGTGTTTTCATTTTGTATGACAGTTATATGGAAAAGCTGTGAAACTATTCAATAAGTAAAAACATTATTTAGGTGGAATTATTTATTTATTATATTATATTGTTATATTTTTCAATATTATTACGGGAGAGTGGTATAAGAATTGTTTGAAATTGTTATTTTTTTAGCTTCACCGAAACCGAACATCGCCTGCACATACAGCGCCGAATCAGCTGTTCGACATCCACCATTTTGGAGTTCGTAATTCGGAGAATTGGCCGTGGAAGTAACATTACGATTTTTTTGTACAGTTAAATTTTTTGAATATTTTAAATTATAGAGATAAACTAATAGAGGTACCTACCTCTATTTTTGATACTGAATTATTTAGGCCTAAATAATGTTTCAAACAACGACTAAATCTCTATAAACAGTATGTAAATAAACTAATAACATGAAATATTTTTAATACGTGGCTCGTGTCATGCATTTCAAAACAATGACTGGAAAATTATGGTGAGCAGTGACGTCAGCACAAAACATTCACTAATACCAACTTGACAGTGTGTTTTAATGACACGATTGAAAATGGACTTAGTATTTTTTTAAACTCTACGTTTTATATTCTTTAATAAAACTTATATATTCAGAATCAGTGTTTATTGGTCTATGTGAACATATATTTTTTTAAAGCCGTAATATTTTTCACTGGAGTTCCTTATTATAGAGAATAATGTCTTGCATTTATTTAGATTTAAATAATAAGTTAAATAAATGATCTCATGAAGAAATACTTTGATTGTGAGGGTTAATAACTTCTTGTTCATCTGACGTCCCAGTCGAGTAAAAAGTTTAATTAGAACCAATAAATCTAACGTAACAACGTCGTTTATATTTCTATATGCGGATGGATTCAGGATGTTGAAAAGATCTTCAGATGTTTTGCGACAGAGATGAAATATTACTTTATTTTGTCGTAGCGCCTCTACTGGCCGTACCCGTATTTTACAATAATTATTTTCCCTGTGTTCAAACTAAATTTTGACTAGAAAATAATGACAAAATTTATATTTAACCACTCGGATACATAAGCTTGTTTACACGACAATGTAACATTACTAGACATACGTATAACGTATGAGGCGTACATTACAAATATCTAGTCTGCGTAAATAAACTGCATTTAAATACCTTTACCAATGTGAATGATTTATAGCTTTTTTATACAAAGAAAACTCGTATCATTTTTCTGAGAATTTAGTTTGAAATCATTTGTTTCTTTCATAAAAAGCAATCACTGCGGTTTGACATTAAATTACTAAAATAAACAATCATGGTGCGTTAACTAACTGAATTAAAAATATACTTGTCACCTACCGATCTTGTTTACACCTATGCATCATCATAACAATATAACGGATGGTTTAAAGCCACAATATTTTATCTCCATAAAGAGTCAAAAAATTGTGAAAAAAAAAATTTTTAGGTGTTGAAATAATTATAAACATATGAAATAAAGGAGTAAATTTTAGGAATGGTGGGAGTTAGAGATGTCATATGTTTACGTACAGAGTGTAGTTTCTAGTTCATAACTCGGTTTTGCCAATAAGTGGAGATATAATGTCTCAGTACTATCGATTTCTTACATATCTCCCTAAACATTTGAAGTTTTTAAGCTCTTAAAAAATGTATGTTATTTTTAAAGGTAATATCTAGATATTCCCTATGCCGAAACGCAAATTATATGAAATTCTTTTAACTTTTTTTTTAATGAAACAATTCAACTTTGTATAAACCACTTATATAATGCGTAAATCAGACCGGTTTCGGAACAAACGTTCCTTCTTCAGGGAAAGCTTATACTAATTTGACAGTTTCGAACAATGTTTTATTATGGTAGGGGTGGAGCCGTTGCTAGTTATTCATGTAGATTGGGTGGGTAGGTATTAATGTATAGTGGGTGGGTAGGGGAACAAATCCATGATTGGGCTATAAGACAATATTTTTTGTTTGTTGATAATAGATTCATTCTTTTTTAGGGATTTTTTAATTTCCAAGGCTTCTAAGTGATCTAAACGTTTTCCTTTATGATTCGTATGAAGAATATTTATCCCTGTATTTTTTTCAAAACTATGGTTATTTTCAATGATATAGTTAGCGAACTCAGAAAAATTATTATTATTAAGACACCTTAAATATTCTTTGATTCAAATTACGATTTCAAAATTACGAGTTGTTTTTCCAATATAAAATGAGGGACAGTCATTGCATTTGAGTTTATATATTCCGGAATTAGTCAATTTATGGTCTTTATCTTTAGTATTTTAAAAAAAATTACCGATATTATTTCTTCTATAAAAAGCTGGTTTAATATTATATAGAAATTAAAAAATCCCTTAAAAATAATGAATCTATTATCAATAAACAAAAAATATTGTCTTATAGCCCAATCATGGATTTGATCCCCTACCCACCCACTCTACATTAATACCTACCCACCCAATCTACATTAATAACTAGCAACGGCTCCACCCCTACCATAATAAAACATTGTTCGAAACTGTCAATTTAGTATAAGCTTTCCCTGAAGAGGGAACGTTTGTTCCGAAACCCGTCGGATTTACGCATTATATTAGTGGTTTATACAAAGTTGAATTGTTTCATTTTTCTATATGAAATTCTCTCGATAGAAAAAAATCGCAAAGCATGCTCCGAAAATTATTATAAATACGTTTATTTCATTTATTTTAGAAGTTATATGTATTAAAAATTCACAGTATTTCTTTAAATGCTCTTTTAGATGCTCCCACGAGATTTTTACTGTATGTTAAACGAGTTGTGTTTTATTAAACATTTTAACAATTTTCGCTTCAATTTTATCGTTTTAAATATTAGCGCGCTCTTTCCAACATTCATATTTACGTATCATAGATATCTCCATTTTCTTCTTTTTATACGATATTTCATTCGCGTCACTTGATCGATGTATGAAGCAGATACTTTGAGATGCGAGTTTATAGTTAAAAATAAAACAAATATAATGTATGGTTGATATTTTATAGAACTTTATTAGGTTTCTTGCGCCAACGGTAAAACTCAAAGAAATGAGATTGAAAAATTGCATTTTGGATTTATCAAATCGGTCTTAACCATTTGAAAGATTATTAGATCAATTAAAAAAATCTTTAATCAATTGAAAGATTCTTTGATCAATTGAAAGATTTTCAATCATTTGAAAGATTCTTTGATCAATTAAAAAATTCTTTGATCAACTGAAAGATTCTTTGATCAACGGAAAGATTTTTTGGTCATTTGATAGATTCTTTGATCAGTTGAAAGATCTTTGATCAATTGAAAGATTCTTTCAACTTAAAATGTTAGAAAACACTCCATAGTTCGTTCATTCCTAGTTTTGAAGGCTTCCGTGGTCGAAGGGTTACCCCTTACCCAGCCTACCAGTTACCAAGCCTTAGGCTGGCAGGTTCAAATCCCGGCGTGCGAAAATAAATTTTATTTGACTGATTTGTGCTATTTCACAATTTAATCATTTAAAAATATCATAAGGTATACTTGTGGTACGTTCCAGAGTGGAAGATAGTCTCAGTATCGCCCTGGTGTAAGACCACCATTCAGAATTGCACAAAATAATTAGCACATAGATCTAAGAAAGTGGAACCTAGTGAACCAATATTCTAAATATTTCACGCCTACAAGTATTAGCGGTATTTAATAATAATTCCAGGATGTGGGGAGGATAGTGCAATCCCACACGTCCCATATAGTTATATATATTTACACAGTAAAGGAACAAGTACAGTATTGTGCAAATTAATGTAATCATTGTCAATTATTATGGTAAAACCATTTATTGCTTGTAAAATAATATTTTTACACAATTATTACGAAAATTAATAGGAAAAATCTTCTCTTACGGCTTCAATAACTGCTTTCACTTTTTTTGGCATGGACTCCGTTAGTTTTTGACAATTTTCAGAGATCCTCTCATCCCGAAATCAAACCTGAAAGAGCGTTTCTGTCATCTTCGTTCTTATAGTGCAGTCGATTTTGCATACTCTAGCTTTGCAAATGGCCCATAAATTCTCAATAGGGTTCATATTCCCGAGCCAATCTAAAACAGTTACCACCTTATTCTTGAAATATTTCATATAAATAAATGAGTGAAAGCAGTTATTGAAGCCATAAGGGAAGATATTTCATATTAATTTCGATAATGGTTGTTGTATAATTATGTAAAAATATTATTTTACAAGCAATAAATGGTTTTACCATAATAATTGGCAATGATTCTATTAATTTGCACAATACTGTTTAAAAGTGAAAAAAATTAAAATAAATTATAATAATAAAAATAAATAACCCATTATTATGCAGAGCGTGGTCTTGAATGAGCTCGGGTCCAAAGTTCACTCAGGAGTGGCTCTTGGTGCTGGAAAGCTGCGGTCACCACCGTGTTGTCGGAGGCCATTAGCCGCAACCTGGCTCCAGTGACCCGGTGTCTCACCCGGTGTCTCATCCATATAGTCCTAATTCCATATTTGTATACACATAGTACAGGATGGTATATGACATTTATTCAATCAGTCTATAAAAACAATGCTAGCAGGAAATAATCCCACATGTGTAATCGTAACTTCCCTCTATCCAGTAGATAGTATCTACACGTCTAGCGACTTTAACGACTATCTCCGTCTCGTGGGATGCAGTATGCACTCTATGCAGCCAAGAGACAATTACTTTCGGCTTCAGCCGTAAAACTGCATCACTTTATTTATAGAATTTATTCAGTTTCAGCGCAATAATTCTATTTGGAGTGGCCGTAGTTGTTACTTACTGCAACGAGCAGACAGACGAGCCCGATACAGCGATAAATATCACACAGTGAAGCTGAGGCGTTCCGAATACTACTTTAAGCATGTTACAAGTTACAAGCTTGGAGGGCTAAGCCGTACAATGAATAACCCGAAAACTCTGACGAACTTTTATATTCACTCTACAAATAATGCAGGTATTTAACTCCTCAAACCTCGGGCTTATTTTGTCAGAAGATCTAAATATTTCCGCTTTGCAATAAAATCCATATAAATGTAATATTTCTGAACTCATCGGAAAACTGATATCTGTATTGGAAAGGTAATGAAATACTCTTTCAAATTAACATATGATTACTAGCTGATCCGGCGAACTTCGTTCCGCCTCAGAATCAAAAACTGTTGTCAACTTATTAGCTGAATTGATCTAAATTATTTCTCCCTGCGTATACCATACCTTGATCTAAATTGTTTCTCCCTGCGTATCCTTTCCCCTCTCGCGTTCCCTCTCTCTCTCCCCACTCCACTTCTCCCCTTCCCCCGTCCCGCTAACCCCCCTTCCTGAGTTCCTTTCCCCCCTTTCCCCCCCCCCTCCCCCGGTTCACAGTTCAATATTATACCCCTTACAATATTGCTGCAGTTCTTTCAAAATAGGAGAATTCGTTCCATACAAAATGTATGGGGAAAATAATTTTCTTCGGAGTGGAACACCCTTTACTTTTAGGGGTGTGAAAAATAGATGTTGGTCGATTCTCAGACCTACCAGATAAGCACACAAAATTTCATCAAAATTGGTCCAGCCGTTTCGGAGGAGTATGGTAACAAACACCGTGACACGAGAATTTTATATATTAGAGATTAAAAATATTTTTTTTGAAAAAAACATAAAAATTTTAAAAATGGCTCACCTTAACAAACTGTTAACAAAAAAATATAAACACACACATATTTTATTGTGCAAATTTATTGTAAAATTGCGGTCCGAAACATAGGTTTCATAAAGGTGTACATTTGAATTATTTTGTGGTCAAGTATAAGATATGTATATAAAGCGTGGTGCTTACTCTTTTTAACACCGTTTAGATGTTAGTAAGGGTAACTCAACGATTTCTATGAAACCTATATGAGTTGGTCCGAAAAGCGAATAAATTAGCCTGGGGAGTTAAAATCGGATTTTGATTTCGGAATTGGAAATCGGAATCGATCAACCAATCATGAACCATTTACATCAGGCCTACATTGAAATCAATAATCATGAACCATTTACATCAGGCCTACATTGAAATCAATAATCATGAACCATTTACATCAGGCCTACATTGAAATCAATAATTATGAATGAAAGTATTAAAATTACACATTTTTAGTTCGAACATAATAATCAGAAAAATTGATCTTTAAATCTTCCACATATTTTTAATTTATGAAAATACCCTTATGGTGACATTTTAAAGAATTATTCGTCATTGTTTGAAAAAGCTGCAACTGAAAAAGGCCTAGCAAAGAAATGCAATATTTAATTTTCAATCACTTCTTCTAATAGTGCAAAATTATTTTGTGGTAACATTTTAAATTCAAATTAATAGATAACTTTGTATTAACCACTTAATTATTTACAAAAACCGACATGTTTCGTCAGCAAAGCTGACTTCTTCAGGGTTTTGACAGAACTAATCTTAAAAGTAGACATACATAGGTAATAGAGAAAAATAATAGACATAAACAATTGTAAAATTTGACAGAAAATAATGTGTAAGGGACGAGGGGCAATACAGAACAATTAAAAAATTTAAAAGGGGAATAGATTTAATAATGGGTCATTTAAAAACAATTTTTGATTATTAATAATATTTAAATTTGCATTAACAAATTAAAATAAATTAATTAATTTAATTTTCAGTTTACTTTTTTTCTCAATTTGGGAGGCGGGTGTGGGTGGCGCCGCTCCAGGAAGCATTTATTGGACAACCAACATCTCTGCCAAAAGTCACATCAAGTGATTCGCTACGTTTGTAGACTTAGCAGGTTCATGGGGAGAATTTTTTTGGGTCTTGGAGGTGGATGCACCTGTCCACCAGCTGCGTGGTAGGCCGGATTGGGAGAGACTGGTTGAGGAAGACCTTTTTAGCAGGATGGATTCACACGTCAGACACTCCTGGAGACACAGACCCCCAGATTCCTCTCCACCCCTCATACCTTTTTCCTCTCAAAATTTCATCTCCTTCCTTTTCTCTAAAGGCCGAATGTAACACAATATCATTCACCAAAAGTATTAACAACATTTCCGTACAAAATCAATGACGTAGAACTAAAAAGATGTTGTAAAAATTTGAAGTAAGGGGCTTACGAATAATAATGGAATCAGGAATGATTTTACCAACACATATAAATTTCACTGTGACAGGGTCTACAAACCCATAGGATTCATCATAAGAGTGACTAAACGTCGTCAAAAAAAGTCACCGGAGACCAAAATTTCATTTACATTTTTTACTCCAAATAATGTCAGGAATCACTGGTTAAAGTAAGTCAAGTACGTCCCTTAACACACTGTATGTCTCTTTTGTTCGCTCAATATTAGAATTCGGAGCAGTTATATCAGCAGTCGGGGAACCGGGGTAAATTACCCCAAATGGAGTAAAAATGTTTTCTTTTTGGGTAATAAGGAAATTTTTATAGTTTGTTATTTCATAAACGTGTTAGTATTTTTACAAACTTAATCAATTCAGGTGTGTGCGTGAGAAGTAAGAGACGCGCGTTGTGTGTGTGCGTGCTTACGTATCGTTGTTTCTTGCATCGGCCACTAGAGGCGCAATATTGGAGACAGAAAGCAGAACAGAACAAGATAACTTCTTTTTCAAAGTTAGCTTTGTTTTTGGAACACTGTGAAAATATTTCTTTTGATGACATCAAGGATACAGTTATAAAAGATCTTACCAAACTCAGAGAGCGGTTCTCTGACTACTTTCCAGATCTTGATATACATACTTTCAATTGGGTTGTAGATCCTTTTAAATGTGAAATTGCTAACATACCAGAAGAACCTCCGGGTTTGGCGGAAACAATACTTGAACTTCGATCTAATACTGAAGCACGTATTCAATTTGAGAGCAAAGCCAATCTCTCGTCTTTTTGGATGTCAAAAACTGCGAAGGCTTTCAAAATTGCACTTGTGGAGGCCGTGAAAAAGTTGCTGCCATTTGCAAAAACCTATCTTTGTGAACAAGGCTTTTCCACTCTAATGAACATAAAAACGAAGAATAGAAATCGATTAAACGCCGAAGACTGTATTCAAATTCTCTTACATCAAAAAGTCCCAATTTTGAAGTAATTGTATCAAACATGAAGCAACATCATTTCTCCAAAAACTAAAAGAGAAACCTGAAAATCTGAATTTTTGTTTGATCCAATTTGAGAATTTTATTTTGTTTGTCTTTTACATACTTACTATTTTCATGTAACTTTTTTTTATTTTCCGTGTAAATTAATTCAATAAATAATGTTTATTTAAATAAGTATGAAACACAGACTTTAAATCCTTCCGAACATCAGAACATCTAAAACACTCATTAATTAACCTTCCATAATTTATCAATATTAGAAGATAGAAGAAATATACATTACCAGAAACTTTTATTCAAAATCATCAATAACGTTGTTGACATATAACTATCTTCTAGAAAACACTAATTTCCACTGTCCGAGGTCAAACCAACTATTCCAAATCCCGCACTTAAAAACAAATTACACACAACATTCATTTCTCAGAAGTGCACAAAATACAGTAATATTTTTTCAGACGCTGATATTTTTCAACTGTCCTCAGGTCAATCTGTTTTTCTGAAGTGTGTTAGTGTGTTCTTAACGTATTGCACTCCGATAGCCAATATAATGGCTTTTGAACATTTGGTTGCTAGCTCCGATAGCCAAAATAGTGGCTTTCCCAAGCGGTAACTTTGAAGCTCTGTTTTTCCCCATTTACCGATAACATTCTGTGAATTTTATTTCACAATGGTGTACATAAAGGATTAAATATTCCCTTTAATGTATTCATAGTCAAAATACATTAAAGGATTAGTTTATATATAGTTTCTTAGAATTTTTGTCATTTTTGACCTACTTTGTATTTTTGTGTGTGCCGTTTTATTTAGTCAGTCTGTATCGGTACATTGTTCGCGGCGGAGCACCTCCCTATACTCTAAGAGCACCTCCTACTGTGGTGACCATTATTCTGTGAACGTTTCAGAACTAAAATAACACTTGAATATTTTTTAATATATTTTTGTCGCCATGGATCAGTTTAATGAATATTTCGAAGAAAGTAATGAAAACGATGTGTTTAGTAATGTTAACGAACAAAGTGAAATAATAAATCAAAGTGTAAATAATATTGAATCTTCCTTGAATAATGCTTTTGAAAACATTGAAGACTTTCAACCTGACTGTGATGATGACCTTTTGATGTTTGATAATGTTGACTCTATTGTGAATAATTCTATATTAGATGGTAACGACTCGGATAGTGGAAGTGATATCGAAGTGCGACCGAGTAAAAGAAGGCGAGCTGTTTTTTCTGAAAGTGAAAGTGATACAAACAGTGAAACTAGTAACTGGGAAATTTTAAGTAATATTTTTCAACCAAAAATTAATGATTTTTCCATTGGTAGCAGACACGCTGGTCCTAATATTCCATCAAATTGTAATGAGCCACTAGATTTTTTCAAATTGTTCTTTACTGGTGAACTAATAAAATCCATAGTCAGTAATACTAATAATTACGCAAATAATATTATTTCAAAAACCCAAAATTTAAGTAAAAATTCTCTTTGGCATTCTTGGAGAGATTTGGATGAAGGAGAATTTAGAGCTTTCTTGGGAGTCATATTAAATATGGGAGTGAGACCACATCCCAATCTCCAAGATTTTTTCTCGACTGCTTTTGTCGCTTACTCCCCATTTTTCAGAAGTGTTTTTAAAAGAGATCGTTTTTTACAAATATTTTGGATGCTACATCTTAATTCCAATGAAACAGATAACAACGAAACCCTTGAAAAAAGAGTTGATAAAGTAAATGGATTTATGCAACATATAGATAGTAAATGTAGAGAATATATGATACCCCGTAAAGAAATAGTGGTAGACGAATCCGTTGTCAATTTTAAGGGCAGGATTTGTTTTAAAACTTATAATCCAAACAAACCAAATAAATGGGGCATCAGGATATACATTTTGGCGGATTCGGGATCTGGTTATATTTATTCATTTGTTCCATATTATGGTGCCGTAACCACGCATAGACTGATTAGACCTGATCTCCCATTTACTTCAAGAATTGTTTTGCACCTGTACAACAATTTATTAATTTCCATTCCTGAAGCTGAAGGCTATCACATGTTTACTGACAGGCTATATACAAGCCCGCAATTAGGAGAGGAATTGATGAAGTTAAAAACTCATCTAACTGGTACAATAATGACGACGAGAAAGCATATACCATTACCGATAAAAAATGCTAAATTGAAGTCAGGTGAAACGATTACTTGTGTAAAAAACAATGAATTGCTTCTTGCTTGGAAGGACAAAAGAATGGTTACAGTATACACCAATCATTACTCAAATGATTATAAAACTGTAAGAAGAATAATGAGAGGTGGCGAAGAAGAAACCATAATGAAGCCGAATGTGATAATAAACTATACTAAATATATGGGAGGCGTAGATACCGCAGACCAGTATACTGCAGCTTACCCATTTTTGAGAAAAACTTTAAAATGGTGGCGAAAATTATTTTTTTGGGGTCTCGAAGTTTCCGTTGTTAACTCGTACATTTTATATAAGCAAAAACAAAATCAAATGAAACTAAAAGCTATGACACACCTTGAATTTGTTGACAAACTTATCATTCAATTAGTCGGAAATCACAGAGGAGGATTAAATTGTACAAAAGGCAGACACTGTCTCGATCCAGAACAAAGGTTGGATGGAAAATTACACATACTAATGCCTCAAAATGAAAAAAAATCTCGTGAGTGTATAGTGTGTTCGGATAAAAAACAACGAAAAAGGACCATATATTTTTGTAAAACTTGCGACAATAAACCTGCTATGTGCGTTGGAGTGTGTTATGAAAAATTTCATACCTTAAAAATTTATAAGTGATTAGTTTTAACATGACAATAGACATTTATAATGTTAAGTTACATAATTTTTTTCTTTTTTTTTCAAATGTGCGTCAAACTGTTTATACTTGTATCTTCAAAAACACCTTGTATCTGCTCAGATTCTTCCACATACCTGCTCCGCCTCCTGGGAAGGTTCATCTTTTGTTTTCGGCGCCATTTTCAAGTAAGTATCATGTAATAACCTAAAACTAGAGCCAATGAGGATAAACATTCCCGGAATACAAAGAGCTAGTAATCCATTGATTTACAACCCAAGACCCTAACAGCCGGACTCGCAATAGAGTGGTCACAAAAAAACATCCTTACAAATATATTTCAAATGTTTCGAACAAAAAAGACACTTCTTTTACAAAATAAGTACCTTCTAATTTTTAAGAAATATATTCCTCACAATTTAAATGGTTTAGTAATTATCTTGATTTTAAAAGATTGTGTTTAGTGACATTCTTCGAATAATATCGTTTTAATATGTTATCGCGCTGCATGGTCACCACATAGAAGAAACAGGTTGTCTAAAAAGAATGAGTAAAATAATATAATTTTTTTAACTTTTAAGGAAATTATGTTTATTTTTTTCAACCCCAGAGTAGACTACTGGTCATTAGTGATTCCAATAGGAGTGCAAAGTGTTAAGGCCTTTGCTAAACCAAACCTGGAAAGGACACGCAATAAATAGGCCAACAGAACTAGCTCAGGAAGCCGGCGCAAGCAAGGTTCCTCTTAAAACCAAGGCGAGTGTTGTGGTTCGCTTGTGAATTCCTCCTCCTCCTTTCCTCACAATCTCCAGGTCTCTTTCCTCAATCAGAACACAGTTTTGCACGTAAAGGGTTTATTCATTTAGAAGGAGACAGGGTTTTACAATTGCCAGCCTCGGCAAACTACACATGGGTACTTGCTAGGACTAGTATTCTAACATGGCGGGGAACTTCTCTCTCTCAACTCTCCACACGTGTTAGTGAATCTAAACGCGGGATGTAGCACACAAGAGGGGGCAAAGATTCATTTTACTCACAAAGCAGGAAATGAGGTAGTCGTCAGACAGGCTACTGGTGGGCTGGAGCCTTCTCGTGCACAATACACATTATAGAAACAATCACGAGTCTAGAGTCTCGGAGAGCGCCATAGCGCAATTACTTGGACACTGTTGTCGCGCCAGGAGCAAGCGGTTGAATGAATGCCGGGTGCCGATCGGCACTCGGGCCACGGACCTCCGCGTGCGGAGAGGGGGGCGGTGCGGCGAGCTGTGCACTGGGACCCAATTCACTAACTCCTCGCAACAGGAATAAAGGACTCTATTCTTTATCTTTTGTAACGTAACAAGTGATAAGTAGTTCCAAGTTTCAAAATTAAAATTTAATTACACTTCAATAATGTAAAGCATCACGCAGAAATATTTTGCATTACTTATCCATGCACTAACAACCGAAATAAGTATTTTTATAATTTTCAGCTCCTAGATTTTTTTATAATGCCTCTAAAACTTGAAGCAGGTCCTGTACGTAACAGTAATTTTGTAGCAGTAACTTGGAACCTTTTATAATGGGTACCGAAAGCTTAGTTTTTCATAAATTAAATTTGTTTAAGTTTTTTTATATAAACACACGAGTACGTAGGTAAAGTTTGCAGATACTGCAGTAATGCCATAATTTCCAAAAATGATCAATCAAAATGATTTCCTATTTTACTTCAAAAATGTAACAACTGATAGTTTCACCATGCTAAAACAATTCAGGACTTTTTTTACATGACCTCCATGCAGGAGGCCCTGAGAAAAATAATTTCTTTCAGTCATTTTTGGGAATGCTGTTTGGAGGTTTTTTTTAAGGAAGGAAGGCGAGGAGAGTTCTGGGAAGGAAAAGTATTTAAGGGGTGGGTAGGGATCAGGGGTTCAGTGTGTCCTTGTCATCCGCCTCCAAAACCTAGACAAACCTCACCCCATGAACCCGGGCACCCCTGCTAAATCACTAAAACGTAGCGAACCACATGGGGTGACCTATGGCAGACGTGTTGGTTATCCAATAAAGGTTCCCGGGGCAGCGGTACCCATTCCCGCCTCCCAAATTGTGGACTTGCTTGGTTTAGGTGAAATTAATTTATTCCTTCTAATGTGTTTGATTATGATTAGAAGGCACCAAACCGATGACCCTTTATAAAGTTATGTGAATCTGCAATAAAAATAATAGTTACTCTGAATACCTAAATTACGAAATTTGGTGTAGGTAATTTGGTCAAATAGGTAAACAGTCAATCCAGATTATACCAATGCCCTTCATAATATTCTCTTATAGCTTTGTAAGTGGTTCATAGAAATAAATAAGTATATCGTCAGTTAATGGGATTGACGACAAAATGCTTCACCGCAGTTGAATCATCGGAAGCCAATTTATTGGCAACCTACATATTATCCTGCTTGGTGGAGACAAATTTATCATTCGAGATATCATCGCTTTGGTTGTACAGGGTTCTAACTTCATTTTACTTTACACCTTGTTCTGAGATATGAGGTGTCAAAGTTTGCAAAGACGATTTCTAATAACCTATTTTTGATTTTGACGTTGAATCTTGTGTAAAGTATTTTTGTTTAACATATTTTAACCTTCCTCGGTTCTTCGGGTCATTATGATCCGAAACTGAAATTTAACTGATCATATAAGTCGTAATCTTAACATATAAAACAAAGTTGGGTTAGTTAAACCATTTATAACTCAAGAACGGCTGAACCGATTTTTATGATCTTTGATTTTTTGGATTTGTCTCCGACCCGAATAGCAGAACAGCAATTAAAACATTGGAAAAATTCACGAGAAAAAATATGAAGCTAATTATTTTCCTCATTCATTATGTGTGGAATGAATTCTCATCTTTTGAAAGAGCTGCAGCAATATTGTAATAAGTATAATGTTGAATAGTGAGTGAATTCCAAAAATATGTCAATGCGCTGATTGTTTTGCTTTTGTTCTTAAACATATAAAGCTGCCCCTCTTTCTTACGCACTAAATGTCAATAGTCGAAAATGAGACAAACGGCGAACATATGTCTGCACGCCTCCAAAGGAAAAATAAAATAATTATAATAAATCTCCCTCACATGAATAAAGACAATGAAAAGCAATTCTCGTAAGTAAGTGGAAAAGTAAGAAAATCACAAAAACATAAATCCGTACACAACACCATCTCTAATACTGACAATAACAAAACACGGATAGTTGCGCATCGATAATTGCTTCATTGTGTAATTAAAAAAAAACTTAATTTAATTCAGCTAATAGTTAACACAACAGTTCATTTGATTTGGAGGCGGTACGAAGTTCGCCGGATCAGCTAGTTATTTATATAATGTATGACGATTTCATGACAATTATTAATTATCCATTCACCCATTATCAGTATTGTAAAATTATGGAAAAGTCTCTTATGTTAAGAAAATTAAGTCTTTTCTATCTTAGGTTCCTCGGGTCAATAATACCCGAGTATGAAAAAAACGTACAAAAAACAAAAACGCCATTTTGTTGAGCATAAACCACAAACAAAATCGAAATAAATGATTCAAAGCAGAAGAAACCTAAAATGATTATGGACTATAATGCAACAAAGGGTGCTATTGATTTTCTAGACAAAATGGTTTCGGCCTGTAGTTTCAAACGAATGACAAGGAGGATATGATTGATATTTCATGTTTCAATGCTTAGGTACTGTGACACTAATACAGACTGGAAACAGAAGAGAAAATAATTATGTGTAATATATTTAATAAATATGTTCTACAAATAATGTTTTTTATTTAATTTAAAACCATTACTTAATATTTTTTAAATCGGGTCAACATGACCCAAAGGCCTTAAGGGTACATAGTATTTGTGGAACCGAGGAAGGTTAAAGGAACAAATTTTCCGTTTTTGAACATATTTTTAAACGTGCGGATAAATCCATACGCAACCAGCTACGGCATAATAATTCATTGCATAAGGTTCTATGTAATTTTCCATAATGCCATTCCAAGAAAGGGCCACTTTCTAATTAATTCTAAATATTTTCTTTTAATATATGTAAAAAATAAAATACTTCACACAATATTAAACCTCAAAATAAACCTCAAATAGATTATGAGAAATCGTCTTTGCAAACTTTGCCGCATCAGAACATGGTAAGGTGAAGTTAGGACACTTTCGAACTAAAGTGATGAATTACAAAAATGATCAAATGTCATATACAAACAAATCGGCAATTTTAAAAGGTTCTAAGGGATGTTAGAAGCTTGTAAAATAAATGAAAGCTTTAAAAAATTGATTTCAGAACTTTGACATACAAGTATCTACAGAAGAACAAACACATATGGCTCTTGAAAATTATTTTTGTTATAGAAATGAGCAAAAGAAATGGTTTTGCATTCAAAGGTCATTTTTGAACAAAATGTCATTTAGAACCTTGCCCAACTAAGGTGAGAATATACTGCAGAAATGTAACCTAAATACAAAGCATTATATTAATGAAGTTATCGATGGCTTACAGTGCAAGCTCGCCAACTGCACATTTTGATGAATAATTACTTATGATGAAAATCGTAAGTATTTTCTTTCATCTCTGTCTCTTGACATATTTATTGACCAATATTACATTACATCTCCATTACATTTCTGAAAAACAGGTGTCAGAAAAATATGAGGTGGATGGTAAAAGTTGCCAGGTTCCCCAGGAAGACTTCGGACGAAAAAAGTCAATCAAAGCAATTGTAGGGTCACGCCAAGAACCGGAATACCAAGAGGGTAAGTATGAATGTTGATAATGCAAGAGTTTATGCCAAAATAGAATTGTTTGGTATTTCAACCTACGCGCTGAGAGGAAATGGCAAGATGTTTAGTTAGGCAGACATAACCAAAAATAAAAATAAATATTTATTATACTTGTTTCGATAGCTATTGGAAGTTGTTATTTTCTTCCGCGGAGTTCGAAATCTCTACCTACCACTGTTGGAATGAAAAGGATGAAGGGGAAAAAATGGGATGTCCACCGAAAACAAGATGACGCTACCTTGCTGGTGATGTCCCGGGGTCCCACACTCATGCACTCAAGAAAACTCCACGGTTGAAAACTCGATCCGGGTTTCGACTATAAGGCGATGAGACCAAAGTATTTGGCTGTCAGTACCGCGCGGTGTTGAAATTGCACTGTGTTTGCGGTTAGAATCAATCTTTAATCGGTGACAATGGAAAGATGGATATATTAGGATAGGTAGGTAAGACGGGAGGAATACATGGGTGTAGGTATAAATATGCTCAAACAATACTGAAAATTACTAATAGTTCTGCAAACAGTAGACAGACCTCGCGTCCAAAAAGTATGTTTCTAATTTTCTTCTCTGAAAACACAAAATATGTAAATAGGTACTTAAATACGTTCCTACTTAATTATATATTTTAATATATTTTATGTATTTAAAAAATAGGGAATCAAACTATTTGTCTAAAGTCTAAAGAAACATTTACCATCTTAATGACAATTTTTTTTAAACTTTCTTAGGTACCATAATATTGATTATTCCTCTCACGGTAGGAAGCACACTCATGCGAACTCTGGCGGGATAAAAATGTAGTATCCAACACGGCCACCATCAAACCGAAACAAAATGGGACTTCACCACGCTTAGTCAATCACTTATTTTTCCGCCCTGAAAAAATCTTAAGTTAGCCACTTTTTAAATAAAATAATGATATCGCTGCCTTTTCCGTTGTAACCTCTTTCTCATTCTCATAAACAACACTTGTAACAGAAGAGACGGTTGTAAGGGAGCTCTCGGCAGCCGGACCATCGGATACACACAACAACGACAAGACTCTCTGTTATATTTATTTAGTGTGGTGAAAATGATTGAATGCGAGCAGCTAACACTTTTTGCCAATTGTGGCACTATTCTGACCACGGTCCTGAAACTAAGATCTCCGTTGCATCCTCTCCTACTTACATGCGTCGTTTACGAGAAAGAGGGAGAAGTTGTAACGGAGCTATCAGCAGTGCACCCATACCGGTAGGTAAGTGCAGTTGGGAGTATGTGGGGTGCAACTAAGCGTGGCAATTAATTTGACTTATCTCCTGCACTTCTAACTAACGAGGTGGCAATGCATTTTATTACTCAGCCTCGGTTCTTCACACCAGCTATTTTAAAGTTCCACACATATATATCTTCCCGCTCGCCAGCTTTACTTTCTGTTGAAAGAATTGTAAAGAATGTGGTACACTTTACTGACAAAATTAACTCTTTCATTACGACTCGTAGAAGGTAAGCATTTAAAAAAAAGATGATTTGAAATGGAGATATGTAAATACGAATATTAGAGGGAGCGAAAATTGTGAAAATATTTAATAAAACCGGACTCGTTAAAAAAAAGGTAAAAATATCTCGAAAAATACCTAGGTTAGTTTAAAGATACACTGTGATTTTTTTCGTACCTGAAACGTGTTCAATAACAGAACAAAATATGTTTTTAATAATTTTTGGAGCATACTTTGCGATTTTTATCTATCGAGGGAATTATGTATAATTAGGTACCGGTTCGGGTCTATAAATGTACAGATATTATTTAAAAAATGTATATATATTTTTTTTATTATTAACTTGAAAACTTAAATTGTTGAAGAGAAATATGTAGAAAATCGGTAGAAATTCGGAATGACTAAGCAATGCAAAATCTTGGATTTTCTTTTAAAAATTAGATCTCTTAGAAATATTTTACATGCTTTTATTACTGCGAGTAGAACACATATTTGCCTTTGAAATAATTGAGGATTTTTTACAAGTCTTTTTACATGCCCAAAAAAATAAAGTATCAGGCCTATAAAAACTGCATGAAAGTTCGATATCTCCTACTAACGCACACTTTTTCGGTGTTTGTTTTATTGCATAATGTGGGAAAAAAATTCTTTGGATAATGGTCGTAAAACATTTAAATATTTATGCCTGAACATATGGTTATAATTTATTAAATATAAATTTACAAGGGTTAGTAATAAATAACGGTTTCTTACTGCGTTTTGGTTCCTTTAGCTTTTTTACCCTGCTGGTCATTGTGTTCGCTCTGATTTAACTTTTTCAAAATGCACACTGATTTTCAATGAATAAAAATGCCAGCTGTACATAAAATACAAATTTTATAGAGAAAATGCAAATTGAAAACTGGAGTAGTGATATTGAACCATCGGTTGCGTAATGCATATCGCCAACTATTCCGCCTACCAAGATACTGCAGCGCTACGGAAATGTTCCTGGAGGGACGAGTGCACACTTTCAGAGCACTTCTCCGCCAACGCAAGGGAAACTTTGAGGCAGACTATTCAACTGAAGAACACAATCACCACTGCCATGGTTGCCTGGATAGAGTCCCCCCTTATGAGGGCCATAAGGGGTTACTCCGTAAAAGGCTGCTTCCATATATTTATGTGTTTAATATTTTTCAGTTTTATTTTTCAGTGCTTATTCGTTTTTATTTTATGTATGTATTGATATTTTGTCTAAACACAGAATGGATTGCTTTTCACTACCCCTTCATACATTCTGGAATAAACTATTAACCACTCGGACCCATAAGCTTTTTTACATGCCAATGTAACGTTACTAGACATACGAATGAAGCGTTCCTGATTTATTTATATTATTTTCGAAATGTTTTCTCTTATCCTCACACTTATAAAATCGCAGACTCATCTTAGAATTCCGGAAAGAATGTATAATCCCATTATATGTCACCTCCTTCTCAAAGATAGATGGAAAAATTGATTGAACAAGACATCGTTTCGCCTTGTTGCTTGTGGTTCCAAATATATTCATTCGTTAGCCAATGGCAGTTCGGAAATGTGTCTGGAATTTTCATATTCACTTTTACATTGATATTTAGAACAATGTTTTTAGTTTTGTCGGTTGTGGGTTGCAGCGAAAGATTTCAAAAATTCCTTTGAGAGCACGTTTCTGAAAATTGCTGAATTGATTTTCTTATGTAAATACTTCATACGAGTCCTAGCTGCTCCCGTATGGAGTCAGTGAGACTCTGTCATCCCCAATTGGGTTATGTTGTGAGGCTGAAGGTAGTGGGGAGGGGAACGAGATGGTCTGATCTGGTCACAAAATACCGCTAAAATAATTCAAGAAACGTTTGATACTGAGGGTATCTTCCACTTTGGAAAGGGAAGCAAATATGCTATATATTATTTTTAATTATGAAATAACACAAATTAATCAAAACGATTTATTTTTCCACACCGGGATTTGAACCCGCGTCCTTTGCTAGTCGAGAGCCTTACACCTCGACCATGAAGGCCAATTTGTAATGTAGGTATGATGAACATTCTGCACATATTTTAATGATAATTTTCGCAATTCATAAGAAAATCTGAGAAAACCTATACTTAAGGAATAAAAGCTAGCTCTCAAACGGTCACCTTTGGCGGCATGAAAATTGTACCTACAGCTTTTGAGTTTGAAATTTCTAGGTCGTCGCTAGTTTCATTTCGCAATCTCATGCATCGTTAGCTGTAAAAAAAGACTACGAGGAAAAGATTTCGAACAATGATAGTAAAAAAGTCGAATTAGTAATTGATTTAATTAAATTATTTGTTAGGTCTTTTCATGTTGATTTAATTTTTTGAAAAGCGTTTTGAAATCCTGAAAAATATACTTATTTTTAATTTTTTTTTTGTGAATTCTGCACAAGGGTCCCAATTGGGGTTCGTTAAGAGGCAGATAGGTCTAGGGTAGGGAAGGAGACGGGAAAGAGAAAGTAGGAAAGTATCTAATAAACACGGTTAAAGCCATTTCAAGCAAAGTTTCAAATTCTGAATGGTGGTCCTTCACGCCTGCCGAAATGAGGTACTTGAGAGGAGTGACAGGGGCTACGAAATGGGATCATATAAGAAACTTCACGATCCGAGATGATCTAAACATTGAACCACTGCTACTCTTCGTAGAAAAATCGCAACTGAGGTGGCTTGGGCATGTACTAAGAATGTCTGATGACCGAATTCCGAGGAAGATACTGAGTGCGATTCCAGAGGGTAGACGTCCAGTGGGCCGCCCCAGACACAGTTGGGCGAGGCAACTCCAGAAACTGTGTGAGGAGAGGATGGGGCTACCATGGACAGAGGCCGAACAATCAGCACAAGACAGGGACATATGGAGGAGCTTGTCGATGCAATGGGTCCCCGACCCGAATAGGATAAGGGGAAAAAGATGATGATGATGATGATGGTCCTTCACCACGGCGATACTGATTGCATCCATTATTCTGTAACGTGTCGCTTGCAGAATTCCAATCCACGACCTCGAAATTTGTATTCAAGAACGTTACCCCTCGACCACTGAGGGCGTGAAAATATATTCGGGTACGACATAATTTTTTTAAATCTTTTACGAGTATTATTGGAAGAAGGCAGTCTGCGTGAGGGAATTTTAAAACATTTTATTAGGTACGTTTATAACCCAAAAGGACGGTGGTTGTGATTTGTGATGAGCAGTTTAATGACTTTTGTTTCTTGAAATTTGTAATGGGTTGTTGGTATTGTCCCACCACTGAGAACTCCTCTGTAAGCTCTCGTGTGTTACAAGTTACAAGCCGCAGCATACTTATGAATAGAAGTGAGACAGAATATCGGTTTGAATTGGATACCTACGTGTTCGTTATGGGTCCTTATTATGAATGAAGTAGCGCGTAGTCGGGTTCGGCACTCGGAAGAAACTTAAATTAATTCAGTGGACACCAAGATGACAGCTTGCCACATTCCTTGTCTTTGGCAGCCTTTTTTTACATTAGCTACAATTTAGGAGGCGGTTATGGGTACCGCCGCCCCGGGAACCATTTATTGCATAACCAACACCTCTGCCAAGTGTCACCCCAAGTGGCCCGCTACGTTTGGTGACTTAGCCGGGGTGTCCGGGTTTATGGGGTGAGGTTCGTCCGGGTCTTGGCAGCGGATGCGTCTGCCCATCCGCTGCATGGCAGGCCGGATCGTGAGAGATTGGTTGAGGGAGTCCCTTTGACTTCTCCAGCCGTAGTCTCTCGGAACATCGCCTTGCACCGCAGTGGTAGGGGTGGATTCATACGTCCGTCACTCCTGAACACACTGACCCACAGATTCTTACCACCCTTTTCCTTCCCAGAACTTTCTCTCCTTCCTTTCCCAAAAACCCTCCACAGAGCATCCCCAAAGATGACATAGGCCCTAAGGGTAATTATTTTCCTCAGGGCCTCCTGTGTGGAGCAAATGTAAAAAAAGCTCCACATAGGATACCCCGGGGATGCTGCGTGGAAGGTTTTTTTAAGGATAGGAAGTTCTAGGAAGGAAATAGATTTGAGGGGTGGGTAGGAATCTGGGGGTCAGTGCGTCAAGAAGTGACGGACGTAAGACCTCCCTCATCACGTCTCTCTCGATCCTGTCTACCGCACGGCAGGTGGGCAGACGCATCGGCCGCCAAGACCTGGACTAACCTCACCCCAAGAACCCGGCACCCCTGCAAAGTCACCAAACGTAGCGAACCACTATGGCAGAAGTGTTGGTTATCCAATAAAAGATTCCCGGGGCGGCGGTACCCATACCATTGCTTATTGACTAATAAAGTTTTACTACGATATTAGAATGGTGGAATAATTGATAAATCGACTGTAATTAGAGCAATGTGCTACCTCGTTGTAGATACCTCACCCGACTGGTGATAATGAAGAGACACTGGAAAACTTGCATGCTTATATAAAATTTTCAGCTTCCAACAAGATCAACCCGACAATCCGATTTATTTTATTTGCCCTCATTTAGAACAAATATTAGAAAAAAATCCCCAATTCCTCGTGTATGTGCACAATATAATACAAAATTTCACAGCTTTGACATTTTTAGTAATAACTAATAACCTAAAGAAATATCGATATGAACGATCAATTATTAATATGAGAGTATGTAGTGTACCGTTAGCATCTCCTATCCTTTTCCTATATTCCTCTTCCTCTCCCCTTCCTAAAACCCAAAATTAATTTTAAGATATGAAAACTTCATTTCCAACGAACTTTAGCATAAAGAAACTTCTGTGGCTTAACTTCAATTACTTGTAGGAATATTTATCACTGTATAGATATCATGTAAAAGCTGTTTGCTTCTTACAAAATAAATAAAGAAATAAATAAACGGTTTCCTGAAACTCTTAGTACAAGGGGGAAGCTGGTGAATCTACATCATAGAAAAAAAAACACTTTTTTATCTGAGAATTTCTTTTTTTTTCGCAACTAAGGCATTTAATTTCTTGGAGCCTGATCTACGCTCATCAGTCATTAACAGCTGAAATAAACCCAGTGATTTTTTAAAATATGATTAAAAAAATTCGATTTACTCGATTTACTCGAAAACAAAAGTTCAAATACAAAAAAAAAAAAATCTACAAAATACGATGAATATTTATTAATTGTTTTTATGTTTAATTCGTATATCTCCATTGAATTAAAAAAAACATATTTTTAATTAAATTTAATAATGTTATTATTAAGTTCTGTATGTATTTTATTGTTTTTTTTATTATTGTGACAGCTGTTTCGGCAAACAAGAAAATTTTTAAAAGCTGTCTCAATAATAAAAAAACTGAAATCTAAATAAAAACATCATTAAATTTAATTCAAATTAAAAAATAATAATAATAATGTAACACTTTTTTTAATTATGAAGATTTACCGTTTTTTCACTTATAGTATAAGTTTCCGGACAACGTGTACAATATATACCCACCTAGATTGTGTTTTCTCCCTCAGTAACCGGAGAAAATGTAAGAGTGAAAAAATGCATCAATTTGATAAAATAATAGGCTACGTTTGTTAATTTGTTATTTTTCTGTACTTTTTTGTTTTGTCATGAGACCAGTCTCTCTCATACGAGACGTTCATTACAATCATGAAAAAGAGGAAGAGATTCCAACGGACCTTTCAGCAGTTTGAATTGAATATGGGTTCGGCCAGCGGCCAGCATCCTGATGAATGAAGACAGCGCAGTCGGGTCTGACACTCGGAATAAACAATGAATTAATTCGGCGGCCACCGAGGTGACGGCTTGCCACTTCCCTTGCAGCGCGTGACCAGCATGCGAGCCACATGGTGCACTCTCCGTCCCACGGTGCCACCCGAGCCCCCGCCTCCCGCAGGGCACAGTGCCCCCTAAACACGAGACCCTAAGGACCACAGTCTCCTGACCGCCGCGCATCACTTGCTGCAGTTTGATGGAGATTGGGCAGCAGAATTTGCATGTTATCCGTCGAGTAAAAAGTTTGATGTAGCCATCCCACACACAGATGAAACCGGCGAAGAGAGGAACCAGTAGAAATGAGTTGTTGACGTGTCAGTGTGCTCGAATGAAACTAAATTTGAAGCTAAATGAAGCTAAACTTAAATTTTCTTCTTAAGCGCCCCGGAGACAATAAATATCTGTCATGGAAATTTGAAATGCTATAAAGAACAAAATGTGAATTGTTCAGAAGAGCGAAAAAAAGTTTTTGATTTATTTTTTTAAATCATATCTCTTATTTTTGTAGACCTACAATGTTTTTTTTTAATTATAAAATAACATTGAATAAATCTTACAGAGTACTTAGATAAATTTCTATAATTTCATTATTATTTTTTTAGAAAAAAACTTCCTAAAATGAACGTGGTAAAAGACTCGCTTACTTTCTTAGAAATACCTACTTCGACAAGGCAGATCGAACGAGAAAAAAGCGGAGAAAAATTAAATATTTATCTAATTTTTGGAATAATTGTCTTTTACAGCTTTTCAATTTTTTTCTTTTTCAAACTTTAAACCTTTTCATTTCAATGGCTACGTAAATTTACGTCACAGATTGACAATTGCCAATTGATCGTTTACAGAGTCAATTGAAGCAATTGTCATTTGTGATTCGATGGTTATTTTGATTGAGCACATAGACGCATAGAGCATAAATGAAAGTAAAATCAAAAGTTTATTACTATTCGCACACCAATGGTAGGTACCTACTATTTCTGCAGACGTCCAAAAAGCAATTGATGCGAAATTTTGACGAGTCGGGTGGAGTTTCATCAATCGCACTTCAATTGCAAATCAAATAGTTGATTAAATAAAGAAATTCTTCAGTCTCAACTGCTCCTTACTGTTCTAAGCCATTTGAACTATGACATCCCCATGTATATTCAGATCTGGTCAACACATACTGTCATTTCAAGCAGCGTTTATATTCTGAAAGGTGGTGGTTTACCAGGGCAATTCTGAGAGTATCTTCCACCCTAGATTTCATTAGAATGTGCCGCTAATTTACTTTAAGTATTTCATTTTATATTAATGAAATTAAGTTTACAGCTCGATCATAAAGGCCGTCTTTCTTTTGCAGAAAATAAATTTCATTGCCAAAATTCGAAAGCTATGGAAGTTGGCGACAGTGGCGAGTTTTGGTTCAAATCGGTATGGATCACACTTCTAGGTAATATCTGTTCGGTAGATGAAACCTTAAATATTGGCAAGAGCTTTTTAAAATCGCATGACATAAATTTATAGAATATGGGATGGTTTGGCATTTCAACCACATGCTGGTAATACATATTAATTGTAATCATGCAAATAAATAACATATTACATCTTGTTGTGTTTGGGCAAATTTAAAAAGTAATCATAACCATAAAGCAGAATATCTGTTTGTGTGTCCATTTTTTCTAAATACGAGTACCACATAAAAGTTCTAGCTGCTCCCAACCGTCTGGAGCCAGCGGGACTAATAATAATAATATATCTTTATTGAACAAAAATTTTAAGATTTATAACTACAAAAACAAAAAGTACATCATAAGTACAGTAAAAGTACAGTTTAAAAGTTGCATAAGTACAAAAGTTAATAACAGAAAACAAAATACATATATACAGTAGGTACTTAAAGAATAGAGATTTATAATTATAAATGTTGGTTTCTCGTAACCTGCCTCACTAGGCTAGCCTGTGTTGAGGCAGTAATTTTACGTCAAATTATTATACTGTGAACATACCTACACTTATATTAGAATAAAATCACACAATAGAATGGTTGCATTAATAATAACAATAACATTGGTACAATAATAACAGCATTGGTTCAATACTAATTTCGAACTTGTGTGAGTGCACTGCTAAATGTACTATCATTATTTTTTATCCAAATTTTTATGTTTTTTTTTTAATTTTTTTATACTAATTGGAAGAATGTTGTAAAGTCTTGTTGCAAGGTATCTGAAGTTTCGTTGACCAAAAGTAGTATGAGTTATGGAAATTTGAAGTAAATCTTTGTTATTGTTTCGAGTACAACGAGTATTTAATCTTTTTTCATAGTATTTATGTATATTTGTGTATAGATGAGTGAGGATTGTTTTTGCATATATCTGCAAACACATTCATAATATTGAAGATTAAGTTCGAGTCTGTAATTAGAGGTAGTCTAAGAATTAATTTTATAATAGTTTTCTGTGCCTTTATGATTGGGTCTAGTGCTGATGCAGTACTGCCTCCCCATGCTATGATACCATACTCAATAATAGATTGACAGACTGCAAAATAAATCATTTTCATGTGTTGTACGTCTAGAAAGTTTCGTATCGTTCTGGAAAAGTGCATGGTTTTTCTTATGTTGTTTGCATCCAATGCATCCCCAATTAGGGTATGTTGTTAGGATGAAAGAGTTTGCTGTTAGTGGAGATGGTAAAGAGGAAGGAGGGAAAATACCTGGCTAATCTGGGTATCCAGCAGTGGCGGTCCGTGAGTTTTCAGTGAGCTAGAGTGCTAAGATTGGAAAACACGACATTACTGATGTTGTTGTAGCCGAAAAAGATTTTTTTTTTCAAAATTTCAACTTTTTGTCTGAAGATCTTTCAGTATGTGGATGCGGCGCATCCCTTGGATGATATAATCCTGAAGATCTTCATACAAAAAGTTGAATTTTTGAAAAAAATAAAAATTTATTTTCAGCTACAACAACGTCAATAACGTCATATTTTTCAATCTTAGAGCTCTAGCTCACTGAAAACTCATGGACCGCCTCTGGTATCCAGATCTGAATACCAAGACGAACTTGAATTTCTATTTTGTTTTCTTGATTGAATGAATGAAATGGAATCTTGTAGTGGGAATTAACATTTCCCACTTCCAGAGATCCGATCGAGCTTAAACTAGGCAAATAGACTCGTTGTCGACGGCAATTGCATTAACATTAAGCAATTTGATGACCCAGATGCAATGATAGCCATGTTTGATGGAGTCATAAGAAGTAAGCTGGAGTATGTCAGTGGTGTGTGGACTCCGCACCAAGCGAAATATATTAATATGCTAGAACAAATTCAGAAAAAATTCCTTAGGTATGTCTATATGCGGATGCATGGAACGTACCCGAGATTCATGCACCATATGGAATTACTTGAGGCAACAAATAGATTTAGCTTGGAAACTAGACGTCATGCAAATCTTGCAATTCTTAGTTTTAACATAATCCATAACCGTATTGACAGCCCATTCCTCTTGGAATGTTATGGCTTATACGTGCCTGAAAATTTCAGCCGTAGTCGTCGACACGACTTGTTCAAAATACCATACGGCAGAACAGATGTTCTAGCACAGCATAGCATGACAAGAGGAATGGTGCTGATGAACGAAATATCGGAAACACTAGATATATATAACTCTTCTTTAGATAGCCTTAAGATTTTTTTGTATAATAATCATCTTCCTAGGTGTTAAGACTGTCAAAATGAGAAAATTGTACAGTAATTGGATAAAAATCTGTTGTACAATAAAAAAAAAATTAAAAAATAAAAAAATAAAAAAAACTTGAAATTAATTTGGTGTCACTCAAGCACTCATTATAGCATTTAGTGTACGACATAAATATCGGTATTATCGAATTAGGATTTGGCTTAGGTGTTAGAATGGTTGACTCCAGTCCCTGGAGAGCAAGGTCCAGTCCTCAGTCAACTCCTTTTTTTAAGTTTTAAAAGACAATTTAAAAGTTCAAAGTACTTTAAGAGCCAGTCCCTGAGAAGGAAGGTCCAATCTTCAGTCAAACAAAAAAAATCCTTTGAAATTGGATGCTAGTCGGCGCAAAAGATGGCGCTAGGTCGAAAATTTAAAATATGTAGAATTATTATGGTTAAAAATACTCAAGATTTTTTATATTGATTTTTATAAATTTGATATGTTGCATCTTGTGACTATAATAATATTTGGCTGATTTATATAGCGCCCTTTTCGTGGAAAATCACCTCAAGGGAGCCGACTACTGACTCTCTGTAGCAGTAGCAAAAAATCTTGAACAGTGATCTCTGGCATTATGAAATTTTTTCTCCGGAATTTCTAAATCAACGTAACTACTACCAGTATCCGGGGTACTGCATCATTCCCATCATGAGTTTTAGAGTTTTTATACATACGTCCATCAGCAAATCAGCAAAAAATTACACAAGACGCCATTTATTCAACTATGTCAACTATACTTCAAAAAAAAATTATGTCGAAATACAACGTGTCCGGAAACTCGTAGTACAAGCGGGAAACTGGTGAATCTACATCACGCAGAGGACCCAAAAAACTTATTTTTTTGGCTCTGAGCATTTCGATTTTAATATTACTATTTTTCTATTTTTCCATTTTTTCGGCAAGTAAAGGGTTAAAAAATTTTTTATGCATTTTATAAGATATTACACAGCTAAAATCAACCCCCTAGTGAAATTTTTTTTCAAATTTAACCAAAAAAAATCCAACTTCGGACCCGATTTACTCGAAAACGAAAGCTCAAATCAAAAAAGTTATATCACAAATCGACTCCGAATGTCATGTAGATTTACCAGTTCCCGCTTGTACTACGAGTTTCCGGACACCGTGTATATCTCCAGGACGAAACCGGGTAGCAAATCTAGATATTTTTTTAAACCCGCAGCCCCGGGAACCATTTTTTGGATAACCAACGTTATACGCCATATCGTTATAAGTCATAGGTCATCTTAAGTGGTTCGTTTGGTGAATTAGCAGGGGTGCCCAGGTTCATCTGATGAGGTCTTTCTAGGTCTTGGCGCCAGTTGCGTATGCCCACTTTCTACGTGGCGGGCCGGTACAGGAGAGACCGGTTGAGGGAGACTTTAGACTTCTCCAGCAGGTCCCTCTGGGAACATCGCCTTGTACCACATTGTATGTCACTCCTGGACTCACTGACCCCCAGATTCCTACCCACCCATCATACCTCTTTCCTTAACAGACCTTATTCTTCTTCTTTTCCTAAGACCTCTACACAGCATTCCCAAAGATGACGTAGGCCCTGAGGGGAATTATTTTCCTCAGGGTCTCCTGCGTGGAGCTAATGTAAAAAAAACGAGTGCAGTTCACCCACGTTAGAAGTGAAACCTTCGCCCACACAATCTCAACCAAGCCGAACCAAAGTGTGCTCAAAATCAAAAAGGCCAATGCGGTAAGGTTTCATTCTATCTCATTCCCTCACAGGCTAAATCCTGTAGATGTATATGTTTGTCTCTTTTTGGTGTCATTTCCGTTTCAAACTAGTTTAAAATCACAATGGTGCTAAAGAAGTTTCACTAAAAAAAATCAGAGTGCGGTAGAACTGAAATCTTTATAAAACTAAAGTAGACCGCACAAAGAGGAGACCGATTATACTATCTCATTCTCACGCAGGCTAAATCCGTAGATATATGTGTTTGTCTCTTTTTAGTGTCGCTATTTTTCGTTTCATCGAGTTTCAAATCACAACGGTGCTAAAGAAGTTTTTACTTCAATTTATTTTTTATTTTGTTCTGAAATACCGCCGTTTAATCTTAAAATTGTCTGAAACGCATTTTATTTAGTAACATAAAACCCTATTTTGTTGTGGGTTGACTGGTTGACCTAATGTATGGGATTTTGGATCGTGGTCGGGTTACAAAACGGAGGCGTCTACTAATATCTACAGGAATTCCAAAAACTGAAAAAATCGAACTAATATCTATGGGAACCAAAGTGTTGACGAATATCTACAGCTCAAACTGTTGACTAATATGTATAAGAACCAAAGTGTTGACGTATATCTACAGCACTGGCAGAGGTTGGATTTGCAATTATGTATAGCATATTGGAATAACGTAATATTGCGTATGCAGTTTAAAAAACTTAATTTATATGTAAGTATCTATGTAAAAATCCCTAATATCGGACTATTGGACACATTTAGCTGATTAGTCCAACCTACGCTCTGTAATATTAGTTCAACCTACGCTCTGTAGATATTAGTTAACACTCTGAAGTTCGTAGATATTAATTCAACATAGGAGCTGTAGATATTCGTCCGACATACAGGCTGTAGATATTAGTATCTGGAGTCTACAAAACAGAGTCTGATTTGACCAAACAATCATTAATTTAATATTATTTGAAAAGAGTTTATTTAGGTCCGTTTTGGCTGTTGTCATTGAATCGTCATGCTGACATATTATGAATCATGGCTTGATAAAATCACACCACAGGACGTTTACCAAAACAGGATAATAGAATCCGGCCATGCACAATACTCGTATTATCCATAGGTAGAAGGAACAATATCACATATATGTGTATTATGTAGGAACTGGCTACTTACTCACCTATACTGGATGTCCGGAACTTTGGTGATTTTAAAGAGGAACCATGAGGTTCGTGAGGTCTAATATTAATAAATAATTTAAATAACTAAATATTTTGACGCGAGTAGACGGCAGGGAAAGAGGTGGTGGGGTGGACGACCCAGGAAAACATTATAGTCCAGTAAATCAAATGCCTAAATCATTCAAGAGTCAGAATAATGGAAGACAACATAAAAAATAATCCATTAATGTTGTTCTATCTTCTTTACCCAATGCCGTGAGAACGGTGCGTCATGAAAATATCACTACTATAAGTAATGCAAAATAATGTGATTTTGGTTTCTAAATCTCTACATATTATAAATTAAAGTCCTCCGCGTCGTCTGTCTGTCTGTCTGTTCACTATAAACTCGAAAACTACTGAACGCATTTTCATGCGGTTTTCACCAATAGATAGAGTGTTTCGTAAGGAAGCTTTAGGTATGTAATTTGTCAAGGATGTGTGTAAATTCATTGAAACATAACGATAATTGTTAGAAGTGTCGGAAAAAGTCGAGCCGCCAGGTAGCTTTCATCGGAAACGCTGCCTAATCCTTTTGCATAACAAAACAATGCATGGTGGGATATTTCTCTTTTATAGATCTACAAAAAGTCCGCGAAGGCATCTATCTTTTACGGATAGCTTACTATACCCATTCGGTAATTGAATAAATTAATTATATTGCGGTAATTGAAAAGTTATTTAGACGGATATAGTATTAATCCTTACTAACTTAAATACGTTAGTTACCCCAAGCATTTCACGCACATTATTATAAACTTTCACACCATCTCTACGTATTATAAATTAAAGTCCTCCGCGGCATCCGTGTGTCTCTTCGCGATAAACTCAAAGACGGCGGTGGTTATAAAGGTTGGATAACCATCCAGTAGATGACGTTGTGTTTTATTAGCCACAGCAACGAGTGGCCGGGTCAGCTAGTTAGAAATATTTTACTTGCTTTAATTAAATACGGTGAGTAGAACACATATTTGCCTTTGAAACAATCGAGGTTTTTTTTGTAAGCTCAGAAAAAGATAAAGTATCAGGCCTACAAGAACTGCTTTAAATTTCAAAATCTCCTACCCACGACCCCTTTTAGGATATGTTTTTTTTTGTATTATGTGGAAAATTAAATTCTTTGGAAAATGATCGAAAAAAAATTAAATGTTTGTGGCTGAGCTTCGCCAAATAAAATAAAAAACGTTTTTTGGCGATGCTTTTTTCGTCAATAAATCAAAAGAGGCTGCTGGTGTTAAGAGAGTATTACCAGAGAAAACCAGAAATGTGTCATTTTTAAATCAGATTTTAGACGTATTGACTCTTTTCCACAAAAAATTATAAATGAATCTCAAAATATTGTTCTTTTCTCTAGCATTCGCATGTTTTAAATTTTGAGAAAAATGATTATTTTTAGTATAATAAGGTTACACCATAGGTCGTTGGCGGATTTGTTAAATTTTAAAAAAAGATTTTGTATTATACCACACCCATTTCAAATCATATAATCATGCAGTAAAATAAATCAATACATTATCTGGGTATCGCATATTTGACAATTTTAATTTTATTTTAAATAAAATCATTAAAAAATATATACGTACATGTTTTTCTTTTCGAAAATTGGTCCGTTTGTGTATTTATTTGCGCACTTGCAAACTGATGTAATTCAGATTTTTTTAACTTCTTAGACATTATTGAAAAATGCTAAATACTTATAATCAAAAAATAATTACAAAAAGTCAATTATTTTAATAGTTTTATCATCACACCTTTCAGCATTTTTGGATGTAGGTATAAATTAAAGCAAATTTGGAATGAAATAAAATCGATATTGAGTTATAATTTTAAAAGGCTGGTACGGAGAATAATTAATCTTTCTCATTGTAACCGCCCTGCACTATCGTAAGAACAACTTTCGACGAAATGTGGATTTTCGTCCGCTGGCTGGTTAAACGCTCTTAAACGTGAATTTAAAACTTATCGCCATCTACGTAAGGAGTGTTTTTGTTAGCGGCCTGGTCCCGAAGTTTACACGACGTGGTGCATCGCCTTGACTTCCATGGGCAACACATAAAAAATACCCTTTCACAAATCAATTTATCCGTTCTTAAATTTCAGTCACCAGAAAGGTTACAAGTTGAAGGTGCAAGCAAACAACATAAATATTTCGTTTGCTATAAAAAATGGAAATGTAAACCGTGGGATTAAATTATCCGACATGACAAAGATGTGAAGGTTTTTATTCTTCTTTCATCAGCTCGGGATACTGTTAACCCTTTCAGAGCGTAGGTATGTAGGTTTTTGTAAAATTCGTGGAATTTTTTTTTAATCGAATAAAAATTATTGATGGATACGTTTTCCAGTTGCTGGCAATACTGACTTTGCTCGTTTTTTTCGTTGGATAGTAGTGACCCATTGAGTGACATTTGCGACCTTGATTTCCACCCATTTCCACCCACTTGCATCCTTTTAAAAATGTTTTGTGGGTGTGTTTTCATGTAAACGGGTGAAAATTCTTCTAAACACATATATTTACAGTGTATGATTTGTCATGGTGAAACACATCCTTTGAAACCTTGTCTTATCAGTAACTTCTAAAGCACGGGTTCCCAACCTATGTGTCGTGAAACAATGGGGTCGCCATTAAATAATAATAATAATAATAATATAAGTTTATTCCAGAATGTATGCAGGGGAAGTGCAATGCAATACATTCCATAATGTAAAATACCAAAAAAAGATAAATAATAAGTTAAGGTAAAAATTAAATAACAACACATAAATTAAATTAAATAAACGAAAAAGCATGAAAAATGGAACAGAGAAAAAAAAATTATGTATGTATCAAACACTAAAATGAATGTAAATAGCCGTTTACGGAGGGTATTTCATCGTCTCCCGTCTCCAGAGGGTCATCAGGGGAGATTCCATCCTGGTAGTCATGGCGGTGATGATCGCATTCTTTGAATGGCGCAGTCTGCGCCATAAACTTCCCATGCGGTGGCGGAGAAGTGCACGGAAAGTATGTACTCGTCCCTCCAGGAACATTTTCGTAGCACTGCAGTATCTCGGTAGGCGGAATAGTTGGCGATAAGCGTTATTGTAAGCAACCTTTAACTTATGCCATTGGGTTGCGGTGTAGTCAACCCACAGTTCTGATGTGTACAACGAGGTGCAGAAAGCGTTGAACAGTATTCTTTTTACTTTAGGGCTGCAGGAGTAAAAACGTCTTGACAGCATACCCGCTCTAACTGATATTATACTTAAACAAAATATATTAAATAATATATTTTGTTTAAGTATAAGTAACTAGCAGTTAAAAACCCGCTCCGCAGGTTTTTACTGCTAGGCCCTGTGGGCGGCTTTTAGTTCTCCTCCCCGCTCCCCTCCTACCCCTCCCCTCCGCACCCTTCCAAGTTCCCCTTCCCCCTCCCCCGTTTCCCTCTCCCAACCCCTCCACCCTCCCGCCACACCCTCCACCCCCTACCCTCCCCCTTCCATACATTTACCCCCACCCCCCTCCACCCTCCCCCCCTCCATCTGCACCCCCTCACCCCTCCTCTACCCCACTCCATCAACCCTCCCCCACCTCCCTCCTCCACCCCATCCCCCCTCCCCTCCCTACTCCCCTCTCCACACTCCACCCTCCCGCTCCCCCTCCCCACTCCTCCCTACAAATCCCTAAAGTTTCATTACAATCGGATGAACGGTTTAGCAATGCGTAATTTCATGATGCCAGAACTCACTATTGTATACAGAAACCATCGCGGGCATGCACAAATCAAATCCCCAAAGTTTCATCGCAATTGGATTAACGGTTTAGCAAGGAGTAATTTAATGATGCCAGAGCTCACTATTGTAAACGGAAACCATCGCGGGCACGCGCATATCAAATCCCCAAAGTTTCATCGCAATCGGATGAATGGTTTAGCAACGCATAGCGGACATACAAACATTTTTAGATTTTTAAACGTATAGATAGATAATAAAATATGTCAAAGTTAAATTATAATACCTTGAAAAAATTGTTTCATGTATTTTCTACGCCCTATTAAAATGGGCTTATTAAGGAAAGGGCTGTTTATCAGCGCGCCCCGATAGAGGAATAATTTATTGAAATAAATTGTAAAATACTAATATTATTCCTCTGATAATACATCGGGGCTCACCGATGAAGGGACACTTTCTATCAAAAAATATCGTCATTTTTGTGAATCACTTGATTTTTATGTAAAATTAAGGTGACCATTCTAGCTGTACCCGTACAATCCGATGTCCTGTTATTACCCTGTTAATCGTTGCACCAAACCAGTACACAACAAAATGCAAAGATGTGCCAATTTGAATCAGAATCGTATATAAAATTGAGTCGCGACCTGGAGAAGTTGGGAAACACTGTTCTAAAGCATTGAATAAAAAATACATAAAAGTTTTCTAATATTTCTATAAAATATTATAACGTTTAAAATATGTTGTATTACCGCCGCATAACAAGTTTTAATTCCGGTCTGAAAGGGTTTTAAGAGCAGTTGTATCGCCGCGCCGGGGATATTGGATGGGCAAGCCGCCCACATATTCCACAACGGGCAGCCTTCCAACTTGGGTTCAAACAAACCAACTAACTGCCATATTTTATATTCAATGGAGACATAATAATAATATATTCTTCGCGAACTACAAAGTAATAACTGGATAGGTACTAAACTTTACTCGATTTGATATGGCCACATTAAATTCAAATGTGTTCGGTACATTTATGCTACGTGTAAATTTAACTCGTTTAATACTTCGTTTTTACCTACGTAATAATATGTTTTTGCAATGAGGTTGTAATCATAATACAAGCTGTTTTCGCAGTTGAAGTTGGGTAACCAGCAAACTAAATCTACAAGGATTGTCTACGATTTTTTTACAAAAAAGCATATAAAATTTTTGGTACATATCCCCAATTTTTTCGACATAGTCCCCGTTTCGAATCATGCCAATGAATGCCTTTTTGGGGTTAGGTAGTGAACCCATGTTTCAACCTAAAAAAGCCTCGCCCTAAACACCCGAGCGCTTTCAAAACGAATTTGCTCGTCAGTATTTTGGAAACCCAACGAGCACATATTTTGCAATCCACCAATTTTCCCCTTTGAATCGTTCGTATGGCGGACTTACTGACGACTGGGATCAAAATTGCGAGCTCAAGAACTTTGACAGGTCGAATTTCCGTCTTGGTTGAGAAAACGAATAATTGAACGCACCACGTAGGCGGCTAGATTTGACAACGGAGCGTCCATCTCAAAGTCTCAAATGGACCCAAAGATCGCACTGAAGCAGTTACCAAGCCGGATTGCTAGTTTTCTAGGAGAAAATCAGAGCTATATGCTAGTGTCAAAATATTTTGAGAAAAACGTCCTCGTCGCCGAAAAGTAGTAAAGGTCATTAAATCTTGGATAACCCTTGTATTAAAATATTATGCAGCTGGATTTGACCTTTAAGTCTGTGATTTTCCAATATATTGATAATAAAGGAATCAAACATATTAATTACGGTTGTCTGTGTTTCCGTCGGTCGGTTACGGTCGTTTGTTTGTACTGTTGATATAAAAGCTGGTTCAATGAACTCAAATTTGCATTGAATTTTGTGAATTTTATTTATCTACTCGTATTACCTATAAAATTATCAGTAAAGATTTTTAATATGTTATTGGGTGTGAATATTGGTTATAGGTATTGTAATCTACTTTTTTTATGTAGGTAAATGTGTAATGTTATCAAGCTGTTAATCTTCCAAATAAAATTAAGTACCTACAAGAGTAGGTTTCTGTTAAAATATATATAATATTTATAACTGAAAATCATTAAAATTGCCATTTGACTATCACTATTCCTTGATTTTTCAAGGGTCTTCGCCGTTACTTAATAATATCTTAATATATAAAACAAAGTCGGGTTAGTTACACTATTTATAACTCGAGATCGGCTGGACTGATTTTCATGATCTTTGATTTGTTGGATTTGTCTCCGCCCCGGATAACATAATAACTATTAAAACATCGCAAAAATTCACGAAAAAGAAAGTTATGAAGAAAAATATCTTTATCGAACATTTTGTATGGAATGAATTCTCATATTTTGAAAGAACTGCAGCAATATTGTAATAGGTATAATATTTAACTGTGCGTGAATTCCAAAAATTCAAAAAGTCAAATGTCAATGCGCTAATTGTTTTGCTTTTGTTCTTTCATATAATGCTGCCCCTCTTTCGTACACATTAAATGTCAATAGTCGAAAATGAGACAAACGGTGAACGTATGTCTCTGCACCCCTCCAAAGAAAAATACAATAACCATAAATCTCTGAAATGAAACGCATTTTTTTACGTAAGCTCCACTCAGGACCAATGTCATCTTAGGGGATGCTGTGCGGAGGGTCTTTTAAGGAAGGGTAGGATAAGAAAAAGTCATGAGGGGTGGGTAGGAATCTGGAGGTCAATGTATCCGGGAGTGAATCCATCCCTCCAACTGCGGTGCAAGGCTATTGATTTGACCGGAATTGACCTTTTACCTAGACCTTTCGACCCATTGATTGAGAGAATCCGGCTGGAAAGGTCAATAGGTCTCCCTCAACCAATCTATCTCGATCCGGCCCGCCACGTAGCATGTGGGCAGACGCATCCGCCACCAAGCCAAGTTAAGAAAATTAAGAAAACCACAAAAAATATAAATCCGTACACAACGCCATCTCTGTTACTGACAAAAACAAAACACGGACAGTTGGGCATCGATAATTGCTTCATTGTGTAATTTTTAACTTAATAAAAAAACTTAATTTAATTCAACGGTTATTGATTTTGAGGCGGTACGAAGTTTGTCGGGTCAGCCAGTACTATAATAAAATAGTATATAATAAAACAAAACCAAAATACTTGTTTTAAATTATAAATGATTTAATATAATGTTTTAATGTCGATAGTCTGTTACACAGAAAGCGCTAAATTTCTTCCTGAAATAATAATTGAAACCCGCAATTTTCTATTGAAGCCAGTTCGCCCGTAATATTTGGGTAAAGTTAAGCAATAAAAATAAGCTGTGTCCGTTTATTGAATAAGTTTCGCCGGTATTTAGCTTCCCAGAAGAGCAGTATTTTGTTTAAGTTTTCCCGAGGGACCTCTTCCACCTTTTCACTGGTAAATTTTCAGACATAATAATAATAATAATACTAGCCGTAAAAAACCACAAAGTAACCGCGACAGGCAATGACATCATAAATAATATATAGGAATAGGTAGAAATCACAATTTGGTATTATTATTCCCAACAATAATAATCATACTATCCAGCTCTCCGTACCCGGAAAGATTCACGAATGTAAAATCTAATAGTACATACGCCTGCCAGCCGACGTTCCTCACGCTAGCTGTTAACGTAAGTGGTGCCATCTTTTGCCATTACTTATTATTCGGTTCTGTTACAAAAGTAGATTTGTAACAAACTCTAAAACGGTTTTGCGTAATGCGCGGCGTCAGTGTTATACTCGTAGCTGGATTCTTAAATGTCAACCGTCAACGTAATAATAACGTCAGATTTGCAAAAATACAATCATATACGATTATCGAGTTGTATTCAGTTTGGTAGAGGCTAAATAACTACTTGGAAAAAAAAATATGTTTCTCGATATCACTGGAAAATTTCAAACAGAAACACTTTTCACTTTTTTGGCTTTTCCATTCTGAAAATTTGTGAAACCTTACAGGTTTTTTGGGTAAAAATGTATTTCATTGAAAAAGACGATATTACTAACAAATCTAAATGAAATATGAAAAATAACAAGGCACAGGATAAAAAAAAAAGCTAATGGTCATAACCGGAACCCGAACCCAGGATTTCTCGTCATATCGGGACGAACGCCTTAACATTTTAAGTCATTTTTCTTTCTTCTTCAATGGTATATTACATTGATAGAAACAACCTTTAAAAGCTGTTTTAAAAGAGAGTTATTCTAATAAAAAATGAATATTAATTTAAAACTTATAGAAAAAGGTCAATACGTATCCCAAATAAATAAAATCGGGTATGTTTATCCGAGACCCTTACTAGGTTACAAACCAGTTCTTCGGACATTTGTTTCCACTTGAAAAGGAACCTGCCAAAAATATAAGAAAAAATTAGTCATAGATAATATTATTAATTCTGGATTTGAAATATGCGATTGACAAAAATTACTTAAAAATAAGAGGTCTCAGTAAACGAATTGGTTAAATCATTCGTTTCGGAAAGACGAACGATACTGGGTTCGAGCCCCAGTTAGCTTTTTATTTTTCTGTTGGTTTTTCGTTTTCATATTTCGTTTAGACTTAACTTATTAGTATTATCTTCTTCTTCAATGATATATATATAACACAGTTATAGGAAGATTATAATCAAAAGTTATTATTAAAAAAAGTTGTTCTATTAAAATATGAAAAATGTATTTATTTATTTGATTGGGTTTTCACAGATTGTTAACAAGTTAGTGAGAACAATTCAATTAGACAGGGTTTTCCAATAAGAAGTGTTATTTTGATAATCAAAGAAAAATGCCAATTTTTAATAAAAAATGATCGGATGTTTATTTCATTATAAAGAGGAAGGTATGCCGTTAATAGTGGAAAATAATATCAGGCAAGTGACCGCCACGACCACGCTTACAGGACCATATCCTTTTCATGAAATTTTCCATAACCAAATCGCAAAGTGGCTGACCTATGTCCTCGATAGCTTCACGAATTCCATATTTGAGGTCTTGAATCGACGCTGGGTTGTTGGCGTAGACCTTCTCTTTCACGTGGCCCCAAAGGAAGAAGTCGCAAGGTGTTAAATCGCAAGATCTCGGTGGCCAATTGTGATCACCTCTTCGAGAGATAACACGGTCCGGAAAATTTTCCCACAAAAGATCAATGGTTTCGTTGCTTGTGTGGCACGTAGCGCCGTCTTGTTGATAGTAAACGTTGTCCAGATCAATACCATCCAATTCCGGCCATAAAAAATCATTAATCATCTCTCGATAGGGCAATCCATTCACCGTAACTGTTGCTCCAGCCTCATTTTCATAGTGAATTTTAATAATTTCAATGCGTTGTTGAAGCGTGTATCGTTCCATTTTTATTAATGGCGTAGTTTCTACTTGTCAAATGTCAAAAAATGACAGCTTCAAAAGTGACATCTACCGAAATAGCGGGCTATCAAAATAACACCTCTTATTGGAAAACCCTATATATAAAACTCAATTGAAAGACGCTTCCCTAATAAAAAAGAGATTCAGAATACAGGTGGGGGCCTAACAGGAGGCCAACATTTTTCAACTATACACTCGTACGGCTCGTACCTACACTATAAAATGTAAACTAATGTAAAAAAAAAAATAGGCGAAATAAATTAAAAACCATTGGACCTTTTTCGGACGTTCCATTGAATGTAGGTACCTAAGTAGCTATTTACTAACTAGATATTAACTAAGGCACTATAAGCTTTGTTAGTTTTTAATATATTATGAAATTACTAGTGACCGACCGAAGGTTCGGTTTCAGTTTCGGCAAGTTTCGGCAAAAAAATCTAGTTTCGGCATCAGTTTCGGTTTCGGCAGAAAACGTGCCGAACCTTCGGCCGCACCGAAACTCTGCAAAAGATCTCAATAATATTGTTAAATTTAGTCTTAAGAATGTTGTGATTGTAAACAATGTAAACGCAATTAAAATAAAAATACTCAATGAATGAGGCCCTTCCTTTATAATATAGGTACATAAGTATTGATTATTGACAAATTTTTGTTCCAAGAAGTAGTTACCATGTTTTTTAATTTTTAGTAATATCAAAAAATATATATTTTCACATACTTCAATTATTGTTTTTTTTTTTTATTTATGGTGTGATTGTAAACGCAATTAAAATTTAAATACTTAATTAATGAGATCCTTTTTTCATAATGTAAGTGTTGATTATTGACAAATTTTGTTCAATAGTTAACATGTTTTGATAATTTTTATAATAATTGTTTGTTTTATAGCAGCAATATAAAAAAAATGTTCACATACTTTAATTATTGTTTTTTTTATTTCATTAACCCTCCACACAGCATCCCCAAAGATGACATAGGCCCTGAGGGAAATTATTTTCCTCACGGCCTCCTGTGTGGAGCTCATGTAAAAAAATAAAAAAATAAAAAAAAAATAAAAAAATTTAACACAAGTTAACTGTCTGTATAAGTGTAAAAAATAAGCCAAATTTCAGTAAACAATAAATTTTTAACATGTCCAAAAAAGATTCGGTTTCGGTTTCAGCCGAAACTAAGACAGGTACCGAAGATTCGGTTTTGGTTTCGGTAGAAAGTCCTGTTTCGGTCGGACACTAGAAATTACTATAAAAGGGTCTGACACTAGAAAAATGGTAGGTATATGGTCCGACCATTGAGAACGCTATCTCTCTTTCTATTAAATGCGTCGTTCATAAGAAAGATGGGGTTGTTACAATGGATCTATCAGCGGTACAGGGTATAATAACTGTTATGCTAAGTATATGCCAAGTTGTAACACGAGTAAGGAAAGTATTGTCTGGACATCGAGCCAAAGTGCATTGCCCACAGGCCAGCAAACAGTCACAGTCGCATCGGTTCATATTTTATGGAGAGTCAAATAATGATACCACGTTTCCAAGAATCGATTTCATATTTCACGTCCACATCATAAGCGTCGTTCATGTTCATAATGCATAATGTTTTAAATAAAATTCTGACTGAACGGGTCACCAAATTAAAGGTCACGCATTGTCACAACGTCCAATGACTGGAAAATTTTCAACACAATAAAAAATACAGTAAATAATATTTATACTTGGAAAAAAACAGAATGAAACGCAAGATACGCAATAACCGCAGTACCGGTAGAATCTCTGAGACTAGATTGGTCGAAACAATGTAATGTCAAGGGATCAGGTATTAATTATTATTTTTTAAATAAATGAAGACAATATAAGCGAAACTCAATCGAAAATCTGGAAACAGAAAAATCAGAAAAACATATTGACACCTCTGAGACTCGAACCCAGGACCTCTTGCTTTCCGGGCAAACGCGCTAACCACTGCGCCACGGTGTCGATATGAAATTCGGTCATGTTTAACTGTACCATACTTCGACTAAGAACCACCTACATTATCTTCATTTTCTTTAACGCATATATTATTGGCAACTATCTTTATGTGTGATTGCAAGATTCAAACCCGAACTAAGAGCCCGAAAAACCTAAGATTCAAACCCGATCTAGAGAGCATTTAATTCGGGTTTGAATCTTGCAATCATACATAAAGATAGTTGCCAATAATATATGCGTTAAAGAAAATGAAGATAATGTAGGTGGTTCTTAGTCGAAGTATGGTACAGTTAAACATGACCGAATTTCATATCGACACCGTGGCGCAGTGGTTGTTAGCGCGTTTGCCCGGAAAGCAAGAGGTCCTGGATTCGAGTCCCAGAGGTGTCAATATGTTTTTCTGATTTTTCTGTTTCCAGATTTTCGATTGAGTTTCGCTTATATTGTCTTCATTTATTTAAATATTACAATTTGAGGTTTTACTCATAAAGTTAAAATAAAAAAAAAATTTTAAAAAATAAAATTTTAAAATCATTATTATTTGGTTGTCCAAACTCCGATAGGAGCCGAACATGATGAAAGTTTTTTTTTTAAACTTACCTATATAAGGTTTTATGGTTACCCCAATTAGTAGAGAAATATTCTCGGGTCTAAAAATTTACAATTAGAAAAATACATATAATTATTGAAATAGAATATCAACAAAATATTGGCAACAGATTATATCTGAAAATCATCAATACAAATAAGATAATCTCTTGCTTATCTGTAAAAATACAAAGCGAGTTTTTTTTTTAATTTAAGATAGTTTTTCTCACTTTTTATTGCATTGGGTAATTCGTTATACATATAGCTTTGGGCCTAAATATTCATAATGGTGTTGTGCAGCTGTCGTGTTGCATCTAGGTACATATAATTATTACTGATTGATGTACCTACTTACACACAGGCTACATGCATTGGGCTGGCTGTTTTCTATTGGTTCCTAATTTATTATAGATGCTCATATTGTTATTATAATACCTACTCATAGATTTTTTTTGTACTTTCTATTTCACCAGGTTTGTCATTTCTATATCAACTACACTCCCTTAAAACATTTCTAGTGAATTTGTTTATGTTTTTACTTTTATCTATCCGTAAGCAAAGATTTAATTTTTCCGTATTATTGTAAATTATGCACACTGGATACACCATGCAGTTGTAAAATATAATTTATTTTTAGTATCGTGTATTTTGCAATTTTTTTCATAATTTCGCACACAAAATAATTTTTTCTATGTTCACCGATATATAATAGAGATTTATGTTCTCCGGTATATAAAAGATGCCCCGTTAGCTGAATTAGCCCTCCGAAATTATAATAATTATAAAATAATAATTTTTTGTGCATTATTTACCAATTTCAAACCCAAAATCACTTTTATTAATTTGGGAGGCGGGTATGGGTACCGTCACCCGGGAAACCATTTATTGGATAACCAACACCTCTGCCATAGATCACCCCAAGTGGTTCGCTACGTTTGGCGACTTAGTCGGGGTGCCCGGGTTCATGAGGGGAGGTTTGTCCGGGTCTCGGGACCTTGCACCGCAGTGGAAGGGATGGATTCATACGTCCGTTACTCCTGGACGGACACCCAGATTCCTTCCCACCCCTAATACCCTTTGCGCAGGTCCCAGGTGTGGTTCTCTCCAGATAGTCTGCAGTCAGGTTGTAAGGCTGAGCTGCCTTTGTTAACTTCCTTCTGTTCCACACCGAGGAACCGGTACAATGAGTGATAGAGAGAGGTATTTTGAGGTAATCCTTTGTAATAGTAAAAAACACTTGTGTTTGGTACTGAATGTTTGTTCTGTTTATTCTGATGAATAATTTTTACAGAGTGGTTTGGTCTGAGCACTTGACTGCGACAATAATTTAGACTGATTAATTTACAGAAGTGAAAGACGGTTTGCTAAACAAGCAGAGTTTAGACGAGGATAATAACAATAGAGAGAGACTGTTTGTAAGATTGAGAATGACAAGCGAAATCAAAACATGCCATTTTATAGACACAAAGAGAGAAAGTTTTATGCGCCACAGACAAAGGAGATTTTAGACAAGACATTTTATGGCGATATTTTAGTAAGAGGTGGCATAGACGCGAAAGTTTAAGATAAAGGGCTCTACACATCGAGATTAGAATAAATGATAAGTAAATGTTCAGTGCTACATGAATTTAAATAGAAAATAGGACAATCACAACAGACAACATCCAACACCCTTTTCCTTCCCAGAACTTCTCCTTTCTTTACTTAAAAGACCCTCCACACAGCATCCCCAAAGATGACATAGGCCCTGAGGGGCGTTATTTTCCTCAGGGCCTCCTGTAAAATCCTGGCTAATGTAAAAAAAAATCTTTAATAATAAGTACCTTGAATAATAAGTTGATATTGATATCAAACGAATTTATTTACAGTGTCGTTTTTTTATTTTATTTTTTTATTTTATTTTATTTATTTTGGAGAAAGTTGACAGCAAATCAGATATTACAAAATAATACAATAAAAATATGTTAATTATGCCAATTATGAACTTTCTACTGATGATATTTAATAATAAATAATAAAGTGTGACATAGTAAGAGTATTTTCTTAGTTTCATTTTTTAGTTACAAAATATAAAAAAGGGGGGGGGGGAGGAGGAACATAGGAATAGGATTAAGAGGCAAAGGACGGGAACATATATAGGGATTGAACTTTCTGGTTTGAGTCATGTTGATTGGTGAGTTATGATATATGATAGCTGCGACAAGTGAGTTCGGTTATATTAGTTATGCAATCTAACATAGTAAGTACATCTAACACAATAATTTATGGGTGTAAAATATAGTTTAAAATAATTATGTGAAAGTCTTGTAATATGCATCTCAGGTCCGGTTAATGATGATATTATTCTGATATTGTTATAATTAGATAGAGGTAAGTATCCATATTTGAGGCAATAACGGTACTATATCTAACGGTACTATACTTATACTTATACACTGTTATTTCATGATATTATAGACAAGTAGTTTTACCCTTGATGCATTTGAATGAAATTATATTTTATACTTTTGCTATTAGGGATTTATAATTTGGGAGGCGGGAATGGGTACCGCCGCTCCGGGAACCTTTATTGGATAACCAAAACCTCTGCCATAGGTCACCCTAAGTGGTTCGCCACGTTTGGTGATTAGCAGGGGTGCCCGGGTTCATGGGGTGAGGTTTGTCTAGGTCTTGGAGGCGGATAACCAGGACACACTGAACCCCAGATCTACCCACCCCTTAAACCCTTTTCCTTCCCAGAACTCTCCTCTCCTTGCTTTCCTAAAAAAAAACCTCCACACAGCATCCCCAAAGATGACATAGGCCCTGAGGGAAATTATTTTCCTCAGGGCCTCCTGTGTGGAGCTCATGTAAAAAAAAAATTCTTTCTGCACACCACTTTGGGGACACTTAGTTATATTTTGTGAAAGTAGGTATACAATATTTTCTCTAAAGCGACTGCGTACTGTAAATAAGTATATCGGGGCGTCGATTCGTCATGGAATCATAATATATACCAGGTAAAAGGTATTTGTCAAATACTTATAAACTAGGTTTTGCCCGTTGCAGAGGCAACTAATAGGTTAAAACACTATGCGATTTGACGTCTGAACGTGGATGAAGCGAGGAGGAGTGTGTGTTAAATTAAATATCAATATCAATCGGTTTAATATCAAATTTTCATCGCAATCGGTTAAAGGTTTAGCAATGCATAATTTCATGATGCCAGAGCTCACTTTTGTACACAGAAACCATTGTCGGCATGCGCACATCAAATCCCCAAAGTTTCATCGCAATCGGATGAACGGTTTAGCAATGCATAAATTCATGATGCCAAAGCTCACTATTTTATACAGAAAGAATCAAAAGGATGCGCACATCAAGTCCCCAAAGTTTCCTCGCAATCGGATGAACGGTTTAGCGATACGTACTTTCATGATTCCAAAGCTCACTATTTTATACAGAAAGAATCGAGGGGATGCGAACATCAAGTCTCCAAAGTTTCCTCGCAATCGGATGAACGGTTTAGCAATGCATACATGAATTTTTTTTTTTGCATCCGCAGCCTTTGTATTTATTCAGCCTTATTTTTACCTCTCTTGCATTCTCTATTATCTGGTAATAATTGTGATTACTTTCATGAACTTGCACCAAACCGTTTATGCGCTAAATCATCGGGATACTTCTTTTTATATAAAATTATGTCGAAGCAAATAAAAATAAAAGATGATTATTATCAACGGCATCAGCGAAGCACCAGTCTTTTGCATTACTGAAAAAAGCGCCCTCGATGCGATATTTCACAAACACGTCGCTATAAAATTAGTAAAAATATTATTAAAAATGATTTGATTAAAAAACAATGTAAAAGTTTTGAATTTGGGAAGAAAAATAAAACTGGGAAGACTTCGGTGGCTGGGTCATGTGGAGAGAATGACCGAGCAACAAGCACCAAAGTCCCTGCTGAACTCAAGGCCAATAGGGCGAAGGAGCCTGGGAAGACCAAGACTGAGATGGAGCGACAACGTCCTCAAAGACATATCTATCTAAGTGTTTTCAAATCTGCCACAACAAGCTATTTCAAGAAATGCTTGTGTTCAATTTTGTATCCACAGCAATAGTTCAAAATGCTTGTTATAAATAATCAACATGTCACGGCTTGCATATCAATAAGATGCACTTTATTAATTCAATCATTTTTATCATCAAACGAACATTTTGAAGCTGTTTTCAAGGAGAAATTTTTCTACAGGTGAGAAAATTTTATTTACGGTTAATAGTAATTTTCTCAGAAGTGAACCAAAAGTCAAAGAATAAATTATTATTTTGTATCAATTATGTTTCAAAGAAGTACACCGACATTCATTTGATTCGAAGTGTTATAAAAACAATATTAGGTAAATATTTCAACACAGTCATTACAGATCAAACGGTAGTTCCGAGAAACAGTATAAAAGTTTTTGCTGAATGAGCTAATAAAATTGATCCATTAAAACGGCAATTAAAACATCCTAATGAAATCCAATAGCTTTGTGTGCATCACTTTAATTATACGATTATGCTAACCGGTTTCAATACAATTGTGCTTTCGTCATAGATAACTGGACGAATGCGCGGTTGTGTGGAATTTTAAAAATAAATAAAATTACTAAGTTTCTTTTAAAAGTGTTCAACCATTGAAAAGGTCATCCCAAGAATTTTGATCTACAGCCGATTTGAAAGAAAATTGACGTCAATTTACTCTTTGGCGATTGACTCAGAGGTCCCGAACAAGCCAGTGATTGATTATCTGTTCAAGAAATATTTTTGATATTCGATATTTTTGAAGTGAAACTTCTATAGCCCCGCTATGATTTGGATTTCGGATAAAACGGAAATGAAGATTACTGCACCTGCGACGCATCAACTGCGCTCATCGACCGCTTTGATTATGATGTCACTTTTAAAAGCTCCTATTGGTTGAGATATGAAACGGAAATTACGCTGGTGTGCGCTCATTGGTCGCTTTGATTATGACCTCACTTTTCAAGTATTGGTTGAGATTGTTTTGGTAAAGTTTCGCTTCTGACGCGAGTAAACTGTACTCGATTTTTTTTTATGAAATAGAACAATTACTTTATTTAGGACACAGAATCACGCAAACAACACACTTCTATCTGCTTATCTCGTCAATGGGTTCAACATAAATACAATTAAATTGTTTTATAAGGAAAGTTTTAAGTTTTATATCGCTTGAAATGAATAATTGTCACTCCCGTGACTAATACATTTAATAAACCCGGTTCGGTCCTGACATCTTTCCCTACAATAATAATTATCTAAACATGTTCAGGAACCCGTTCCATTCCCCGTGCGCAGCAATTACCCTAATCTATACAATAATTACATTTTTGCACGCTTTAAACATGAATATATACATTTAAGAAAATTCAATATTCATTATTTTCCAAAGAAACACACACGAAGTATCCACGTTTAATTGCCGTATGCCTAAATGCATTAAGTTCAAAAGAGAGTTACCTTTTCGCAGACCGTTCTGCACGAACCGCTGGCCACCGTGCAACAGGAGGACATCTCTGAAAAGAAAAATCTTTGGTCAGTCAAAGAATCAGGCCTTTTATTTGAAAATTTGCGAACCTTCACATAATTATAAAAGTTAGGTAAACGGTAAACGGACTAAGATCTCATGGAATAATGCTTACATTAGAAATAGGAAATCTGAGAAGGAAAATGGGAAATGGGAAAACGAAGTAATAATGCATGCTTATCGAAACTAAAAAGATATGTGGTAAAATAATAGACCTGCGTGGCAAATAGATAAAACTGTATTGCAAAATTATAGGCATTTTCTAGAAAAAGCGAAACAATAGGTATCTGGAAAAATAATAGGTTAACGAGTGGAAACACTTAAAGGATAGGTATGCGATAAAGGAATACGCATACGCAGCAAAATGAAATGATGCATAACAACATAAAAGGTGTGTGTGTGGCAAAAAGAAATGCATGTGTGATGAAAGAATAGTCATGCATTGCAAAACGAAAGGGATCAAATTATGCAAATTAGTAGTCAAACGAAGAATAATTAAATATTGCATTATATCAGAATACATAAGAAAAGACATGCGTAGCAAAGGTATATGGATACATTGTGACAAATGAATCGGCAAACGAAACTAAAATAAAATGATTAGCGTTAAAAATGCCAAAAGATAAAGAGCTGCTAATTTTTCAATGGGGATATTTTTAAACGACTTCAAAAAGGAGGAGGTTCTCAATTCTACTGTATTTTTTTTTATTTTTTATGTTTGTTACCTCAGAACTTTCGACTGGGTGAACCGATATTAATGATTCTTTTTTTATTTGAAAGCTGGAGCTTCCCGTGTGGTCCCATTTTAATTTGGTTCAGTTCCGACAATGGCATCTACGAGAAAACCATATAAGTCTTAAATTTGCATTAAGTATGTGCGCGACAAATGGACGAATAACTCAATATCACGCCAACCGATTTCGATGATTCTTTTTTTATTGGAAAGGATGTACTTCAAGGGTAGTTTGATGAGAGTTTAGTGAGGTTCTGATTATCGGATCCATGACAAAATAACGGAAATCTTCAATTCTTAGGGGAAAATTAACGAAACTCGGCCGAATCTCTTAATTTGACCCTCTCGCCGTTATGGTAAAATTATGTCTTTCTCATATGAGCAGCACGTTTAGTAGGTCTACCTATATTTAGACAAATTAGTAAGTGTACTTCAGATTCACTAAAAATCAAAAAATAAACAAAAATTTTAACAAAACAAAAAACGACTTCAAAAAATGCACTAAAAAGTAAAAAAATAATTTCGTATTCTTCTACAACTTCATAATCAACTTATTTTTTCTACTCATCAATATGTAGGTACGATTGTTATTTTTGGAGTCGGTGTCAGCAAAGGTACCCGGCCCGACGAGTTCACTTGACAGCTCCCATTACGCCGCGGCCCGCTCTCGCCTCGTCAAGTCGTTTGTGCGACACAAGCACATCTCACCTATAACTATGTATGTAGTTACAAACCTACCTTGACTGACACCGTCTCCAAAAATATCAATCATACCTACATATTGATGAGTAGAAAAAATAAGTTGATTATGAAGTTGTAGAAGAATACGAAATTTTTTTTTTCTTTTTAGTGCATTTTTTTAAGTCGTTTTTGTTTTGTTTATTATATTTGAAGTATGTTTCTGTTTAAATTAAAAACTTATTGATTGGATATTCTTTTCTTATTTTTTATCAATGTTTCTGGCTTTCACCCTTGTAGTTTAATTGGATAAATATAATAATTATATGAAAGATTTGAGTTACGAGAGAGATTTTGAACGGGTGGAGGGGATGCGATTTTAGATAAAGCTTGATGGGAGATATTATTATTTTAGAGAGGGATTTTAGAAGTGTGTTCAATTACGCACTTTGAGGGCCGAACATTTTAAGGATGAAATGCACAAAATTCTCCTGTAAACTGTTGTAAGAACACAGGGTCTAATAACGCTTAGCAGGTCGATAGGGAAGTCGTGCTTAAAAGATATTATTTCACAAAGTCTCCGCAGTGTTTATGAAATAAAAATCGCAGAATTGTGATTGATGAAACACGAAACTCCTTTTTGTGTCCCGTCGCGCGCACTTAGCTTAAATTATTTTTGATTAGTACCTGCCTATAATACATACTCGTGAGATAATGTCCGACTGGGGAAATTCTGCATACACACTTCTTTATTTTATTTAGAAATCTGTAGAATGAAATGTCATTACAGCAATAATTAATAATAACCATACGTAGGTACTTGATGTGAATATTGCCATTAACATACTAATGAGTACACAATAAGTTGCTAATTAGCATAATATAATATCTGCAATACCATTAGATATTCTGATATTTGTGCACATGGGAAAAACCATTTTCTTGCGGTCGTTTTCATTTGTATTGACACACATTTGAATTGGATTACAAATTTACCATAAGAAATTAAGAGTTTGGACAATTTAATATTACTAGTATTTTACTTTGGGTATTTTAATATTACTATTGTATCAAATTACCTAGGTGCACTTTTGTAAATTCTTCGCTTATTTCAAATCGATAACATACTGGGATCAGATTTTGCTGGATAAATTATATAGAAATATATATATATTTTTTTTACATTAACTCCACACAGGAGGCCCTGAGGAAAATAATTTCCCTCAGGGCCTATGTCATCTGGGATGCTGTGTGGTGGGTCTTTTTGAGGACAGGAAGGAATGAACATTGGTCTTGAAGAGACCCATGTTGTAGGAAGGGGGAAACACAGAGGCCGGCAAATCATTCCAAAGCCGGGCTGTTGAACACAAGAACGAGTCGAAGAAACGACCTCATGTGACAAATGTCAACTGTGTACAAATGTTGGGCACGCGTTTGGCGTGTTTCCCGACTATGCACCGGTGCCGAAGGGATCAATGATGCTAGTTCCTCGGAGCATCTTCCATTGTAATACCGGTAGAACAAGGATAGCATTCCCACCCGACGCCTGTGCTCTAAAGATTGCAATCCGTCTGTTAAGATGGGAGAATCTATCAAACGGACCGCCCGTTTCTGCACAGAGTCGGGGGCATTTTTCAGGTATTTTGGAGCTCCAGACCAGAGGTGGCTGCCGAATAAATAAAGACATTTATTTATTTTGGGTATTTTATTATTAGGTACTATTGTAACAAATTGCAGTAATGCACTTTTGTAAATTCTTCGTTTATTTCAAATCGATAACATGCTGGGATCAGATTTTGCTGGATAAATTATATATTTATTGTGGATAAGTTTATGTATCTGGGTAGTATGTTTACGAGATATGGGAAGGCTGAAAGAGATATTGAAAGAATGGTGAACGCGGGTAACTCCATTAATGGAGGACTTAATGCCGTTGGCGCTAATAAAAAACTATGAAAAAAAGCGAAGCTAGCGGTCTACAATGGAGTCCTGGTACCTACCCTGACGTATGGCAGTGAGGCGTGGAACTGGCAGAGAAGGGTGAAAGTAAACTAAATGCTGTTGAAATGAGATCCTTGAGGCGTACGTGTGGTAAAACAATGTATGACCGTGTGAGAAATGTGGTTATCCACAAAGAATGTAAGGCTGATGTAAGCATAATGAGTAAGATCAAGAAAGGGACCCTCAGATGGTTTGGGCATGTAGAGCGAATGAACGAAGAAAGTAGTGTAAGAAGAATATACGACGCAAATGTGAATGGTAGAAGAAGTCGAGGACGCTCGAGGAAGACACGACACGATCAAGTGAATCAGATACTTGAGTCGGGCCATGTCAAAAGTCAGAATAATAGAAGAAAATGTATGAGACGATGTATGAATGTGAGTGAGGCAAAGAGTGTGCGCCAAGACCGAGTTGTTAGGCGGTCCGTCCTCTCTGCCTACCCCTGCGGGGAAACGGCGTGATGGTTAGTTAGTTAGTTTAGTTAATTATATATTTATTTATTTTGGGTATTTTAATATTAGGCACTATTGTAACAAATTGCAATAAGTGCACTTTTGCAAATTCTTCGTTTTTTTCAAATCGATAACATACTGGGATCAGATTTTGCTGGATAAGTTATATATATTTATGAATGAAATGTGATCAAGGATCCAGTGTCCTGCAGAGTATCTTGCAGAGCTTGTAATGATGCATTTTAAAGACAACTTTTAAATTTAGTGTTGTGTGTGCAGCGTCCCTAAGGAGACTCAATTGGAGTGGCGCGTCATTCAAATTGAACATGATTAATTAAGTCAATTAAGTAGAGAAGAAGAGCTCCTTACCCTGCCCCTCGGCGCTGCCCAAACATGTGACGAACACCAGAGCCGACAGAACACTCCAGCAGTATATTCCACACTTCCACTGGTGTAATTTGCGGCGTAAACTTCTGTAACTCCGAATTCTTCCGTCATTTTTATGCGGTACTTCCGCTAGATACAAGCGCTCCATCTTTGCACCATTTGAATTTATTCGACGCTAAATTGATTACGTAATCACTTAACTGATTAAATTTAAATAAATAAACACACTAATCTGGATTTAAGATGTTATTGCTCCGGTGATTAATAGACAAAAGCATCACTTTATTTATTTTTTAAACATTGTTTTGTATAACTTTGCATTCTGGTTTTGATATTCATCGATTGTCACATTAGTATTACCGAATAAGTCGAGTGAGTTTCAGGGACTGTCAAGTCCACGATCCCGCGGTAGGTAAACAAGAGATGAACTCGCGGGACATGGCAGTGAATGTGCGATAAAGCGGAGACCGGGAAGCACGAGCTCGGGGGGGCGAGCGCGGCAAGCGACTGATTTCAAAATCGCTTCGGTGAAGCCGCGACGCGCGACGCCGCGAACGGAACGTGTTTCCCAATCCCGGCGCCCGGGAACCTAAGCAGAATCCAGCTTGAACTTTATCCCGGGACTTAATTTGATTCCTGGGATAATCACTAACTTAAAAGTAGTATTATAAGCACTCATACAATACAGTCTAAATTCTAGATACATACAATGAAAATAACAATAACTGAAAAGAGAAAATCTGTTTCCTGAAACAGTAATAACTGTGTAACGGTGTGTCGGCGAGTGCGGTATGAAATTTGCATTGATTTTGGTGTTTGAAAATTCTAAGCTAACGCAACTATTTTTTAAGTGGCAAAACCGTTTTCATCGTTGAAGCTTTGAAATAAAATTAATTTAAAGTTTGACGTATTTTAATAGAAAATATATACTTTTGGAAATAGTTATTTTTCTGAATTTTCGATTTGCTTGTTTTATATTTTCTAATTTTCGGATACAAAAATTGAGAAAAATTGTGTTGAATCTCGGGTGAAGCCGGGTAGCAGGTATCTACAACTAAATTAAACCAATATCACAGCGATTTTTTTACGTTAGCTCCACACAGGAGACCCTGAGGAAAATTATTTCCGGGAAAAAAATAATGTCATCTTAGGGGATGCTTTGTGGAGGATCTTTTTAAGGAAGTGGAGGAGAGGAAGTTCTGGGAAAGAAAAGGGTATGAGAGGTGGTGGCTGGGGGTCAGTGCGTCCAGGAGTGACGGATTTCACCTCCTTATTTCAGAATCAAAACCAACACACCAACCATTCATTTTCTTCAAATTACATGGAAATGAACTTCAGCATTAGAATTGTTTTATAAAACTCTACAATATTATTTTTCGAAAGTGCAAATAAAATTGTTATCTCTAAGGGAAAATATATAAAAACTGGGATCACTAAGACTAATAGTCTCTATTAAACAATGAGATAAACTATACAGAGACATGTTAAATTCTCAAAATACTTGTCAAAAAATAACGCCAGAATATTGAATTTCATAAAATAATAAAACAAAATATTTAATGTATAATAATTTACCCAATAGGTTAATAGGAATTTGTAAAAAGAAATACTATTGTGAACAAATAGACAATGCAAAAAATTATACGAAAAAAAATTACGAACAAAAAAATAGCATCAACTGTTGTGAATGAGCTTAAAATTAGGGATGTTACGAACATTCGCATTTGCATTCGCATATGCGAATAATTCGCATCATTTTAAACATTCGCATCAACATTCGCATTCGCATATGCGAATAATTCGCATCATTTTAAACATTCGCATCGACATTCGCATTCGCAACAATCGATGCGAATATTTAGCGAATGCGAATGTGTGAAGATCATGTCGTGAGAGACAAAGTCAACATACATATACTTCAATTGGCTCTAAGTCTGTCTAAGCAAAGTAACCAGGATGGTAATCGGCATTCAGCTTCAGGTGCTAAAGGGTTGAGGACTTCAACAAGCAACAATAATGAGCCTTCTGCTAAAACTCTTATAAGCAATCTGGCATGAATCCTAGATTCCTCAAGTGATAGCGAAAACTCCGACGGTGCAGAATCTGGAGACACTATAAGTTGTGAAATCAAAGCTCAATTGAAGGCATATCTCAAAGAAAAACGAGCCTCTCTTGTTGAAAACTCTTTGGACTGATGGAAGACTAAATTGAAATACGACAAATTGAAAGATCTGAACAATTGTTCAGTGCAGCCGGCCTTATATACGAGCCCCTCATGGGAGAAAAGGCTGCAAATTTGCTTTTTCTGAAATATAATATGCCTCTTTTGAACTTCGATTATTAAATTGCTTAATTACGATTATAACTTACTGTATAAGAATTGATTTATTGTTTTTATTTTTTTATTAAAACGATGATTAATGTTGACTAAATTTTTTTTTAATGTGTCTCTTTAACATTCGCATTCGCATTCGCATTCGCACATTCGCACTCTGAACATTTGCATTCGCATTCGCATTCGCAAATGTGAAAAATATCACATTCGTAACATCCCTACTTAAAATAAATAAGAACATTATAACTGACAAACCTACCATTGCAGAAAACTTTTAAAACTTCTTTACAAATGTAGTAGGTGAATCGTCTAGTAAAATTGATAATACAGCGCCCGTAGACTCATCTCTTTAGTCTCAACTTACGATTCAATTAACTCCTTAGAATATTTTTCGCCTATCACAACAAATAAAATTGAAAAACACATTGAAAGTCATCAACAAATTCTACAGGAATTGATGGTTTTTTCAGGTAATACACTAAAAAAATTTAATTTTTATTTTAACTCCATTGCTACACATTTTTAATAAATTCCTTAATGAGGGACATTTTCCAGAATAGTTAAAAAAATCTCCACTATAATATCAATTCACAAATCGGGTGAAACGCAAATATTAGACAATTGCAGACCTATTCCTTAGTTTCAAACCTCTCAAAAATATTTGAAAAATGCATAAAAAATAAATAGGGTTATGAAATACCTAGAGTAAAACTAAATCTGTCCCTAATTCAATATGGCTTCAGAAGTAATCTAAGCACTGAATATGCAATATTCGATATGAGAAAAAAATAATACACATCTGTTGATCAAAATAAAAAAAGTCTAGCTATATTTTTAGAAACGGTAAATCACAATCTACTGATTAACAAAAATTATCAAATAGGTTTAAAAAAAGATCACATTAAAAATTCTCACTATCTCGAAGACAGAAAACAAAAAACCGCCCTTAAGGTGACTTTTCACAAAAACGGCGCTCTGCAAATTATACAATAATTATTATTATTAAAAATAGGGAATTTACACAGGAATCTGTGATTGCCCCAGTTCTGTTTCTAAAGTATATAAATGATTTACGAAATATTTTAATCCCCGATAAAATTGGAGCTTACGCTGATGATACAGCAATAATAGTAAATGAAAAATCCTGGCTTGAAACTTTTTTAAAGGCAACAAAATGTATTGATTAATTTGTGTTATTTCACAATTTATTTATTTAGAATAACATATAGTACATTTGCGGCAAGTTCCAAAGTGGAAGATACTCTCAGTATCGCTCTGGTGTAAGACCACCGTTGCTTGAAATAGAGTTAGCCGTGTTTGGTGACCAGATCTGAATAGCCAGGTACTTCCCCACCTCCCTCTTCCCCATCTCCTTCCCTTCCCCATTACCTTCAGCCTCACAACATACCCCAATTGGGGATGCCATAGTCCCACTGGCTCGACGGGAGACAGACGGGAGCAGTTGGGACTCTTATGCGGTATACATATATTAAAAAAAAAAATCATGTTTCATCATGGCTAAAATGTAATAGACTCTTCTTAAACTATAATAAAACATTTTACCTAACTTTTTAAAAACAATAAAATCAAACCCCCCAAAAACCTTAAAATTAGAATACAAAATGATAAGTGTAATCAAGTAGCATGCTCTTCTTGCTTTGAACTTTTAAGAGTTGAAAAGATTAAATATTTGGGTATTATATTTTGATACAAATTTAAATTGGCAATCACAAATTAATAATACCGTTTCTAAATTAAGATATCTTTCGTACATATTTTACATACACAATAAGATGGAAGTACTCAATAATGACAAATTTAAAATGATTTGTTTTTCTCTGGTGCAATTCTCTTTTGCAATTTTCTTTCTCTCTTCCTATTATATAGATGGAGCAGAAGTTTTACTTCAGTTGTGTGGTCTTAAAGCACAATCGTATTTTTTAAGTAAAACTTCTTTATGCACGCTTGACTTGGGGAGTAAGCTGGTGAATGCGTGACGAGAACGTTACGAAAAGTGTGATCGGTTAGATCGGTGTTAGTGATGTTTTACTTTTGGGACGGGGACGGGGACGGGGACGGGGACGGGGACGGGGACGGGGACGGGGACGGGGATGGAGATGATGATAAGGATAAGAGGGAGATATAAGTTAGTGAAGTTTTACTTCAGTCGTGTAGTCTAAAGCACACTCGTTTTTTTTTATAAAAGTCATTATACTGTCGTTATTTTTTGACAAACTTTTTGATAATTGAACATGTCCTGTATGATTTATCTCCTCGTTTACCACCTACTGACTTTTAGTCCAACAGTGATCCAAGGTTTAATAAGTTATTTTATATTTTCTCTTAGAGATAGGTATAACAATTTTATTTGTACTTTTCGAAATGTATAATCTTGTAGAGTCTTATAAAACAATTCTAATGCTGAAATCCATTTTCATGTAACTTGAAGAGAATGGTTGGTTTTGATTCTGAAATAAGGACGTGAAATCTGTTCTAAATCAATACAAATTTCAATTAAAAACAAACAAAGGAAGCTTAAAGGATAGCTGCTCTAAAGGTTTCAGTACTGATCTACCCGTGAATATATTTCGCACGGCTGGTATAACTGTTTTTCGCTAAGCAATTATATTACACTATATAATAGGATATAGGTACCGTGTAGTAATTTTTTACTTATGTTTCCTATTATTCCCATTTTAAAACACACTTCACACTTAAATTCCATCGAGCCAGATAGCCCAGGCAACGAAGACCAAAAAATACCAAATAGGGGAAATAATTCATGTAGAAGCCAATTTGGGCACAGTTGTAGGGGAAGGTGTCCTTAACAAAATACTAAAAGTACTGGGGGGTGGGGGTGGAGCTAAGGGGGAGGGGGGGGGTTTAAAGGTCCCTTTTTTCAGTTTTTCGTTAATAACTCAAAAACTACTGCATCTAGCGAAAAAGTGTTCAGGTACTAAATTATCTCCATAAAATTCTCTACAAAAAAGGTTCTATAAACTTTTTTGTTAGGATCAATGCTTAAGCAGATAGGGAGGGGGGAAAATGTAAAATTTAAAAAAAAACTGTTTTAATTTTTAAAAATGAAATGTTTGTCGGTAAAAATCAAATGCTTATTGTTAAAAAATCTAATAATTAATGCTTAGGGGTCGTCCATTAATCACGTGACTCTCGAAAGGGGGGAGGGTTCGGAAAAAATCACCAAATATCACCGGGGGGGGGGGGGGGGTGTAATGAGATATCACGTGTATTTATTTTTCGTGATAATATTCTGAAAATTTCAAAATACTTTGTACTAAAAAAAAACGTGTGATTTGGGGGGGGGTTAGTCTAAAACCTCACCACGTATCACCACGGGGGGGGGGGGTTAAAAAGTTGCTAAAAAAACATCACGTGATTAATGGACGACCCCTTAGGGATGTACCTTGAACATTAAATTTCGTCGAAATTTAAACATTCATCGTCATCAATGCTGTCTTCGACGGGGGCTCCGTTCATACATGAGACGAGGCAGCCGCAGGCACCGGAGCAGGCAATCCCTGCTTTGCGGCAACCGCAGCGCATCCCACACCCAGTCGTGCATCGGCAAAAGATCGTGTTCAAAATGGAGATGGGTGCCACAGGGTCGTTCGTGTTAACTGGGTTAAGGATCCCATCTTCTCCCTTGACCCAACTCCATTGGATGGGTAGTAGAGGGTTGCCTAGCCACTGTTGTATCTGTAAAAAAGTAATGAGACCAAGGTAAGCATTCATCACAAATTAATATTTGTAATAAGAAAGCAGTATTTAAAACTATATGCAACTGGATTTAATTACCTGTAGATATATTCTGAGCGAGTGTTGCTTTGAAGCTCCTCTGGTGGGAGGAAGAGTGGCCATGTCTGATTTGGGCTTCATTGACGCTTTCAAAAATGCCGAGTACCGATGTTTGTTTAGGTTGTCTTAATGAGCAGGCGCTTTGTATACAGCCAAAAAAAGTTTCTCGCCAGCCTGTTCAATATTCTCAGGTGATGCTGAGGGATCAGAGAATACTGGTGAAATGTCTTGGGTGAGGCCAGGATTTTCTGCGAAGAGCTTTACATTTACATTCCCACTTTACACTTTCCATATATCACCGAGGTGGTGTCGCATCCGGAGAAGCTATGGAGAAGGAGAATTGTTTTGGCGATTGGAAGCTGTTGAAGTTGTCGCACCGAAAACAATTTGGTCTCCACATTCCCACGGCCCGGCTTTATGAAATATATATTGATTGATGGTGGTGCCAATCCAATGAGGAGAACTAACAAGTCCACATCCTCCGCAACTATTGCTACATTTGAATGTAGAGCAGCTTCATCCAACCCACACCTCACAATAGTGCTATCAGCATCCCCTGTAGCAACAGTTGTTTTAATCCCGGCTGCTGTCATTTTCTCGCTGAGCAAGTGAATCAACCTTGTTTTGTTTCTTTCGAGCGGAGCAGAAGCAAAGGAGGCTCACAAAAACTTCTGTTGACATCAACTTTCACGAAAAAACGACCATCACCATTCAACAAGAACATTTTCTTGCTAACAGCTTCCAATCGCTAAAACGATTCTCCTTCTCCATAGCTTCTCCGGATGCGACACCACCTCGGCGATATATGTAAAGAGTAAAGTGGGAATCGCTAAGTTCTTCACAGAAAATCCTGGCCTCACGCAAGATATTTCACCAATATTCTCTGATCCCTCAGCATCACCTGAGAATATTGAACAGGCTGGCGAGAAACTTTTTTTGGCTGTATACAAAGCGCCTGCTCATTAAGACAACCTAAACAAACATCGGTACTCGGCATTTTTGAAAGCGTCAATGAAGCCCAAATCAGACATGGCCACTCTTCCTCCCACCAGAGGAGCTTCAAAGCAACACTCGCTCAGAATATATCTACAGGTAATTAAATCCAGTTGCATATAGTTTTAAATACTGCTTTCTTATTACAAATATTAATTTGTGATGAATGCTTACCTTGGTCTCATTACTTTTTTACAGATACAACAGTGGCTAGGCAACCCTCTACTACCCATCCAATGGAGTTGGGTCAAGGGAGAAGATGGGATCCTTAACCCAGTTAACACGAACGACCCTGTGGCACCCATCTCCATTTTGAACATGATCTTTTGCCGATGCACGACTGGGTGTGGGATGCGCTGCGGTTGCCGCAAAGCAGGGATTGCCTGCTCCGGTGCCTGCGGCTGCCTCGTCTCATGTATGAACGGAGCCCCCGTCGAAGACAGCATTGATGACGATGAATGTTTAGATTTCGACGAAATTTAATGTTCAAGGTACATCCCTAAGGGGTCGTCCATTAATCACGTGATGTTTTTTTAGCAACTTTTTAACCCCCCCCCCCCCCCGTGGTGATATGTGGTGAGGTTTTAGACTAACCCCCCCCCCCCCAAAATCACGTGTATTTTTTTTAGTACAAAGTATTTTGAAATTTTCAGAATATTATCACGAAAAATAAATACACGTGATATCTCATTACACCCCCCCCCCCCCCGGTGATATTTGATGATTTTTTCCGAACCCCCCCCCCCCCCCCCTTTCGAGAGTCACGTGATTAATGGACGACCCCTAAGCATTAATTATTTGATTTTTTAACAATAAGCATTTGATTTTTACCGACAAACATTTCATTTTTAAAAATTAAAACAGTTTTTTTTTAATTTTACATTTTCCCCCCCTCCCTATCTGCTTAAGCATTGATCCTAACAAAAAAGTTTATAGAACCTTTTTTGTAGAGAATTTTATGGAAATAATTTAGTACCTGAACACTTTTTCGCTAGAGGCAGTAGTTTTTGAGTTATTAACGAAAAACTGAAAAAAGGGACCTTTAAACCCCCCCCCCCTCCCCCTTAGCTCCACCCCCACCCCCCAGTACTTTTAGTATTTTGTTAAGGACACCTTCCCCTACAACTGTGCCAAAATTGGCTTCTACATGAATTATTTCCCCTATTTTTCCTTCGTTGCCTGGGCTAAGAGTTAAATAAACTACTCGGAAGCTGGGCATACTGTACAGAGCCCTCTGATACTTTAATAGTAGGTACACAACTGCTAATCCTGTACAAACCGCAAGTGCGTAAGGCTCTGCAACCGGGCCCGAAAAGAAGAAGATGGGGTGATACGAAATTACGCATGTTAGAGGAGAGCGCTAACATTTACAGCGACAAAATCGATGCGAAAATTGCGAAAATGTTTAATGAAACACGACTCGTTTACAATAGAGCAAAAATCTTGCAGACATTATCTTAAACGGCATTTAAAGAAACACTGTGATTTTTTTCATACATATAACTTGTAAAATAACTGAAACAAACGTGTTAATAATAATTTTTGGAGCATACTTTGCGATTTTTTTCTTTCGAGGGAATTTTATATAATTCGCGTTTCGGCGCGGGCAAAGTCTAGATATTATCTTCAAGAATAACATGTATTTTTTAAGAGCTTTAAAACTTACCGTGTTTAAGGGAAATATGTAATAAATCGCTACAAATCGGGGTTAATCCGGGTTTTTGGATTTCATACCTCTGGTATGGAGCTCCAAAATACCTGAAAAAAAACCCTTGACTCTCTGCAGAAACGGCCGGTACATTTGATAGATTCTCCGATCTTAAAAAACGGATTACAATCTTTAGAGCACAGGCGTCGGTTGAGAGCGCTTTCGTTGTTCTACCGGTATTTCAATGCAAGATGCTCCGAGGAATTAGCGTCATTGATTCCTTAGGCACCGGTGCATAGTCGGGAAACACGCCAAACGCGTGCCCAACATTTGTACACGGTTGACATTATGAAAATCTATATGATCATATAATGCTCGGCTGTGGAATGATTTGTCGGCCTCTGTGTTTCTTCCCTCCTACAACATGGGTCTCTACAAGACCCAGGTTCAATTCTTCCTTTCCACAAAAAGACCTTGCACACAGCGTCCCCAAAGATGACGTAGGCTCTGAGGGAAATTATTTTCCTCAGGGCCTTCCTGTGTGGAGTTAATGTAAAAATTGAAAAAGTAGTCTCATTTAACATTATTGCTGAATTGTATTTAAAAATGTTAGATATTATGTCAAATAAATAAATAAGAAACGTAAATGTATAAAAATAGAATATTAAATTGTTTTTTAAGCCCTCAGTTTTAGGAATCGTTGTGTATCCCTTATTATCGAGGTTAGAAATATTATATAAACGGTGTCAGAAAAATAAAACACCACGCTATACTTATATTAAATTGTTTCACTTCTTTTGAAGTTTCCCATTTTGCCCGCTGAAAAAATCTAATGGCTATTATAAAAACATTTATTTCGAGAGTAAGAAAAAAGTCGAAATTTCACGTAAGGGAGAGAGGGGGTCCCACCAAATCTCACCAAGGGGAGGGGGAGGAGTCTAAATTGAAAAAAACAGCTCATCTAACTAATGGATGCTCCCTGATATGTAAAAGTACCCTCTATCTCTATCTGGTGCAGTACTCACATTGCTCATAATCACCACAAAATCAATTAGAATGCAAAAAAACGTGTAGTGAATTAATCAAAATGTTGATGCTTTCTGGGTCACTAGTAGGATATTTCAAAATGTCATACCAATTAACTCGACCGTTAGGGGGCGTTCAAGTATTAAGTAACGCAATTTTTGAAGATTTTTGACCCCCCCCCCCCCCTCCCTTCCCCATGTAACGCGCCGTAACGTTTTTCCATACCACCCCCTTCCCCCCTAAACGTTACGTAACGCCCTAGTGACAATTTTTACCTGAAAGTCACAATTAAGTTGCGCAAAGTGCTGGAAAGTCGCTTAAATACCTTTTTTCTTGTTTTAATCGCGTTTGCGGTAATAAATAAAACGAGAGATTTCGAGAACGAAAAGGATTGCCAACTTGGAAGATTTTAATTCCCTAGTTTTTTTTTATCTAAATAAAGAAAAACATGTTACGTAACGCGTTGTTCGAACCCCCTCCCCCCCCCCCCCCCCTCGTAACGCATAGTAACGTTTCAAAAGACACCCCCCCCCCCAAGTGCGGCCCCTTATGCCTCTCGGTGTTATTTTATAGCACCACATTTAATTTGTAGCATGAGGTGGGTTCAAAAATCTTCGTTAAAAAATTGCGAACGTCCCCTTACTCATTATCTCAAAACTTAGCATTTGGAGATGTCTGACTAATCAACTGAACGATCGATTTGCCTAAAATGAAAAAATTGATTTGCCATTTATTAAATTTTTTTATGTTTGCATTGAAAATTTTAATATTTCAAATATAATGTTTATTTCTAATAATAACATTTGAAAGCGAATTTCGTCACCTTTCAAAAACAATTTTTAGTTTTTGGATAAGTACCTACATTCATAAATATTTCATTTATATTGGGATTTTATTGCAAAACGGAAGATGAGAAAACAAGCCATCCCAAAATAATATTTACACATTACAGTAAGATAAGTGATGGATTAAAAAATATACAAAGTGACGGTGCCATGCAAATATCGATTATGTCAGAGAAATCACTTCATTAGCCACACCGATATATGGACACGGGGACCCTCAGCAAGGGCAGATCCAGGATTTTTTTCTGGGGCGGGCACAAAGGGCGGACGCGCAAAAAGAAATCAACAATAGCCCACTTGAATTGATTTTACAACGACTTGGAAAAAATCGTGTGGATAGATTTTTTACTAAGATTACGAAAATGTTGGTAAAATTTTTTAGAAATGTACAGTTTTTTTTTTTATTTATAAATAAATAAATCCATTATTTGGGCTCGTGACGTCACTGCATGAAAATGTCCCGTCTCCGAAAATGTTCCTATTAATTTTATAAAATTCCACACTGATTTTATATGGCATCTGATTTTATATTTTTTTAATAAGATTTTTTATAATCACTTTGATTTCAGGCAAATTTTTGAATTTGAAATTTAACGTTCACTAGATTTATTGTTTGTTCTCTGCGAACTTATCTTTTGGTTTGAATTTTTGACAGATGTTCTGAAGAGAACCCCGTACATTTTACGCTGTCCGTTCGTGTTTTAGAAGTATAATGATAATGGTGCGGATTTTAAGAAAATCAAATTTTATAATATTCTTATTATTATTATAATTTACAAGTACAAGTATATTACATTTGATTTAGTAATATAGACGTTGAAAATTTTAATTATTTATGATCAATAAGATGGATCAAGGAAAAAAATATTTATGAGATTTAATATTTTTGGTATGCCTCGTTATTCTCCTGTGCCATTTTTTTTTTTTTTATGTTTGTTACCTCAGAACTTTCGACTGGGTGAACCGATATTGATGATTCTTTTTTTATTTGAAAGCTGGTGCGTCCCATTTTAATTTGGTCCAGTTCTGACAATGACATCCATGAGAAAATCATATAAGTCTTAAATTTGCATCAATAGGCCAGTGCAATTAGCGCAAAAAAGGGGGTCGCGTTCGTAATTATTCCGGTAGTCCCAATTTTTTATATGTTTTATACACTTATCTTGTGATGTAAAATCTGAGTTTTCGACCTTGGGTCACTTGAGCTTTCGCCGCCATTTTGAAAAAACAAGCCGAAATCGAGCCAAAATCTAGTTTTTCTCAAATATCTGGCTTCCATTAAAAAGTTCAGCTAAAGTAGCTTTACAAGTTTAGTAGAACGTAAAATTACCTACATTTTTTAGTTCAGTAGTTTTCTTCTATCTCTAAAAAATATCGAGATATGCAATCGTAAAAATGTGTATAAGTTTATACAAACAGGTAAATTGCTCGACTTGGTTCGGTTTTTTGTGCGTATCTCCTTTCCAGTACAATTTTGTGAAAAAATTACTGATACCAATTTTGTAGAGAATAAAATTTCTAAAAATATGTGTGGTTTTTATGTTTTTTGTAATTTTTTTCTGATATAAAGTATGTGTAAATAAATATCAGTAGGTGAAAATAGAAAATTTATCACGATACGAGTATTACCACGTTATTCGACTTTTGTTCACATTACATTTTTACAAATTATAACTATAAATTAACGAGAGTGGGGGGTCGCACCCCCCCCCCCCCCCCCCCGCCCCCAGGCCACTCCAGGACTCCAGGGCCATCAGGTGTCATCAAGGTCGCATCTGACTGAATCAGTGTTGCTAACTCTGCTCCATTAGAGCTACATTTAGTTCTAAATGAAGGCCATCAACTCCAAAAATATGATTTCGCTTCTTAGATGTTTTGTTCAGATAATTTAGCTCTTTTTATATACAAATGTCTTAAACAAACATGTTATTTCTTTGGGAATCGGTTATTTTTGTATTGAAATCTTTGTTGTTTTTTTCATCAATTGTCTATAGTCGCCAGCCCCCGTGAAAATAGTCGGTCATAACTTAGACTACACAGGATTATAGCTCTTATAGGATTATGGATTTGTTTATCTGCATAACATTTGTGAGGGTATTGAGTCATTCTGTGGGGTTGAATCAGGAAAGTCAGAGCATCATGAGATGAGGCCTACACGAATTAAGAGGGACTTTTAAATTTCTCATTGATTGGTTTGCTTGCCATGAAAAATTTCTTAAAACAAACGTAATTATGTCTACAAGCAGTGGCACGATGAAAAGAATGGGAAAAGATGGGGAAATTTGCTATGTCTAAAGTTATCAATCAGAACTTTGGAAACCGTATCGTAAGGTTGCGATAGTTTTACTTGCGGCGGTGAGGTGACCAGCAGCATAAAAAATCAGGGTGTGACTGTGACAATAGATCAATTAATGCTATTCCATTATATGTGTATTGCCAAAAAGTGTAAAATTGAACTCAAAGAATATTTCCAAGAATATGTACAAATATGGAGCCAATGCAGTAGTGGTATTCGTGGAATAAATTCCAGATTCAATTGAAAAGAAAGGCACTAAGGAAAAGTTTATGGGAAATGAGAAGGACAAGTCCCGTTTTATTTCCCTACTCATTTGATCGATCGCAAATAACAACAGTATAAGCTGAATGCTGATGTTCACATAATAACCGTAATAACCCATACTACGTGACCAACTTTTTGGAATTTTTAACCCCCCCCCCGGTGATCAAAATCCTATGCAACCCGCCGCTCATTTGTATGGAGCGTGACATTTTGAAGACCCCCCCCCCCCCCTAAACGTGTCACGTAGTATGGGTACGTTCCCTTATCATCTCAACACCATGCAATCATAATCATTGATCAGGATACGACTCTCTCACCTCCAAACGTATATTACCAAAAAGTTGGTAAAGGTAAATCACCTAACAGCGTTGTACTCTCACAAATGTTTTAAACAGATTGAATTCATTTTATTCATTCATGCCATAAGTGGCTACGACACAACTAGTGCTCCGTTCGTTCAAGGTACTCGTATATTATACAAATTTTATAATATTCTTCTCAAGAACCGCTCAGTGAATAAAACTTGTTCGTTTATTTCAAGATCCAAAAGCAAAGCGAGAAACAATCACTTTCGCTGCCGAACAATTCTTTGCACTTTTGTATGGCGGCAATGAGAATTCAAATTTGGAAAATTTAAGGTACGTACATTCTTTTTGTCAAAGGAGCAAAGGCTTGGTCACCATAAAGATCCAACTGCATGGGGATGGAAGAAGGACGCTGTTGGGTTATTAACTCCAGTAATAATGTTGAAGGAGGCTGCACCTCAGGCGTTACTGAACTTTATATCTTGCAAATGAAAAAAAGGTTGCGCTGGAAAGTGCGCATGTAGAAAGTCGGGTTTAAAATGCTCCCTATTCACTGTAATGGCAGCACGTGCGAGAATACTGTGGAAGCCTTCGTTCATGATGATGACGAGGAATTTGATGCCCCAGTCGCCAAAAATTCGGCTAATGAGACATAAGAAGACTATATTGAATATATTCGGGTCCCGTAAGTGGCAGCAAGAAACTAAAGTCAATAGGTAAGTTTTAAGATTTTCACGGCCAAAAGCATTTTCGTTATTTGTTTTTGGGGTGTTATGCCGTGTTGCGCTACCTCCTTCTTTAGCCAACGTTTCGGACATCGTTGCAGTGTCCATCATCAGGGCAGATCCAATAGTTATAAATTTTAAGAAAATACCCTTTTTTTCTTGTTTTTACCACAACTATGTGCCTAATTAATAATTTTATTTATATATTGTGATTACATTGATGGTTAATTTTGCTGTTATCTATGTTACATGTTATTTAAAAAATTATCAAGGTATGCCTAGATTAAAACATTTTTCTTCTGATTCAATTTTGACCTATTTTTTGTGAATCTTTTGTATTAGAAATTTCAATTTGGGAGGCGGGAATGGGTACCGCCGCCCCGGGAACCTTTATTGGATAACCAACACCTCTGCCATAGGTCACCCCAAGTGGTGATTACACCCCAAGTGGTGATGCACCCCTGCTAAATCACCAAACTACGTTTGGTGATTTAGCAGGGGTGCCCGGGTTCATGGGGTGAGGTTTGTCTAGGTCTTGGAGGCGGATGACCAAGACACACTGAACCCCAGATTCCTACCCACCCCTTAAACCCTTTTCCTTCCCAGAACTCTCCTCTCCTTCCTTTCCTTAAAAAACCCTCCACACAGCATCCCCAAAGATGACATAGGCCCTGAGGGAAATTGTTTTCCTAAGGGCCTCCTGTGTGGAGCTCATGTAAAAAAAAAAAAAAAAGAGATACCTAATTGCGATAAAAACATAAAAAAAATACCTACGTCTATTATAAAATTTTATTTTATACAAAATTAATATCGGTAATTTTTTCACCAAAATGTACTGGAAAAGAGATACGCACAAAAAACCGAACCAAGTCGAGCAATTTACCGGCTTTTATTCCCGATATTTTGTTTCATATCTCGATATTTATTAGAGATAGACGAAAATTTGTTTTAATAAAAATTGTAGGTAATTTTATGTTCTACTAAACTTGTAAAGTAACTTTAGCCGAAATTTTTATTGGAAGCGAGATATTTGAGAAAAACTAGATTATGGCTCGATTTCGTCTGGTTTTTTCAAAATGGCGGCGAAAACTCAAATGACCCAAGGTCGAAAACTCAGATTTTACATCACAAGATGAGTGTATAAAACATTATAAAGTTGTAGAAGAATACGAAATTATTTTTTTACTTTTTAGTGCATTTTTTGAAGTCGTTTTTTTGTTTTGTTAAAATTTTTGTTTTTTTAAAAATGATTTTCGGCTATGTAATTATCGTTTTTTCGCACCCATGTCCCGTCTTTCCGGTTTATAAAAAATGGTCTGATTTTTCAGATTGAAATTTTCAAAAAATCGCCAGGCTTTCAAAAATATGTTTTAAAAAAAATACAGTATGTCTTAGAATATTTGCCTGAACCGAAATTTTTTTTTTAAATTTGATGCAAGTGGCCTATTACTGTTAAGATTTTTTTCTGGGCGGGAGCAAGGGGCGGACGGGTAAAAAAATCAACAATTACTGTTATAAACTTGAAGTATCATACTTCAAGTTTATTTCTACAAGAGTATGTATAGGAAGGTTTATGAAAGTGTCAAAACAATCGAAAAATTAAATGTTAAGTAAAGACAGTTTTAGCTTCTAAGTATGTACTGTGATGGAATCTCCACGGTACACAAAAATACCATCTGGAGGGGGCACGTGCCCCCATGCCCCCCCCCCCCCCCCCCCCCCCCCCCCCCCCCATTGAAAATTTAATGAAATTTAAACACATTTAAGAGAACCTGAATAAAATGTTATACGTACATATACACAAATTGTTGTATGTCTAAAGCGGACAACTTTCGGCTCATTTAGACTACAATCACAACATGAAGACGGTTTCTCTTTGATTCTGGCAGCACAATAGTCTGCAACTAGAATTTTATATGACTGCACTACAAATAAGAGAACTTTTTCCTTCGAAATGAGTCAGCAGATGAATCCACAACAGAATTTTTTCATTCTGAACACAAAACTGGTTTAAATTAAATCTGTATGCGGCGAAAATAAAACCACGCTCAGAACATGAAAACAGTTTATCTTTGATTCTAGTAGAACATACAAAGTCTGCAACTAGAATTTTATAACTGCACTTTGAATAAGAGAATGTTTTCCTTCGTAATATGTCATCCCATGAATCCAGTTAAAATTTTACATTCTGAACACAAAACTGGTTTAAATTAAATCTGTTTGCAGCGCATTAAAACTACACTCAGAACATGAAAATGGTTTCTCTTTGATTCTGGCAGCACAAACCTAGTCAGCAACTAGAATTTTATAACTGCACTTCGAATCACTTGTTCAAGGGTACCCTTGGGAAACCGGCTAAGGGCCGCGGGTGTTTGGGCATGTTGTAGCCAGGCCTCTCGCCCGCTCATTCTCGCTGGGACTGCCCCGTGATAGTGGGACAAACTGCCACCGATAACTTTATTTTTAAATATTTTCTTTGGTTTTGATCATACTTACACCTGTAAATATTTTTCTTTTTCTTTATGATTTCATTATAACAAGATGCTGATCCAACAGGCGAACACATCTATGGTGTGTCTTTATCTTGTTAACTACTGCAAAAGTAAGTATGCAAACATTTTTCTTTTTTACGAACAATCATGCATGCAGGGACATTGGAGGGTCTAGATTCGTTTTAAAAATGAATGTAGCTTCCTTTTTAAAAACAAAAAATAGAGTCCTGACGTGTGTGGCTAAGGAGGTTAAACAATCAGTTTCCTCACACAGCCGTGGGAAAATGGTGAGTCCCCTCCAATGCATTTCGAATAAGAGAATGTTTTCCGTCGAAATAGGTCATCAGATGAATCCAGCTGGAATTTTACATTCTGAACACAAAACTGGTTATTTTTAATTAAGAATATCTGTATGCGGCGCAATAATTAAACTATACTTAGAACATGAAGGTAAACATTTATGCAAGAAAGGAAATTCTTTTTGATATTCAGTGGCATGGTCAACAAATTGTTTGATTTGATTTGAATGATTAATACGTGCTATCAATCACGTGTCACGGCTTGCACTTATTCAATACTACACTGGCGCTCTTTGACTCTTGCTTGACTTACCTAAATAAACCAATCCCTAGATCGATATCTTCGGGCCTTTTCTAGGGACAAATTAATATTGTCATCAACTTAACCACAGATGAACGGAAGTAGTTAAAATAGAATAAAGATAGAGGAAGTTTATTTGTCCACCATAGACAATATTATAAAAATATAGGAATGCGGGACATGCGGGACGCTTAAGACGATTTGCGGGACTATTTTATCAAATATTTCAATACGGGACTGCAACCGCCAATGCGGGACGGTCCCGCAGAATGCGGGACGGTTGGCCGCCTTATGTATGTCTAAAAGCTTCCGAGCTTGTCACAAAAAGGGCAGTGCTAAGAGCTGTCCCGCAAGTCCACAAGATGGCGGTTAGTTTAGTTGGGAGTTTGTGCACCAGGGGGGCCGAGGGCCGGGGTGCAGCTTGCAGGAGCTCACATAATTCAGATCCATTCCAGCTAGCTTCTAGTTACAACAACGACAACTCGCAGTCACAACATTTATAATATGTGAAGTATTAATAAATCCAGATTAACATAAAGAACTCTATTATTCCGAAGAAAATCTCCTTCCAAGAAGAGTTGGAGAAACTGATTGTGTGAATACAAAAACTACTAGTGAACACAATACAAATGTTTTTCCTTTTTTTACCTACCATAAACTTCTCTTATTTGGGACAGCTGCTTTGTATCGGACGTGATTTGACCATAACATAATTGTTTTAAATGTATAATTAATGAATAAATCGATTGCCGGGGTTAAGTAATTCCAAAGGGATAAAAAACAAAACTTGACCCCTCCACTCCCTTTTTCCTCACCTCCGTGTACGTACCTACACACTTATTTTGTTACTTTGCATAAATTTGTGATTTGTGCAAAGCCTTCTTGGTCTGTTGTACATACCTACAACCCTTTGACCTTTGCGCAAATTCAAATTTATGCAAAGCTATTCATATTTCTTCATGCACCCAATTTGTGCAAAACCATATATTGTTATCCTGCACAAATTGGCTCTATGTTTTTCTACTATTTTTGTGCAAAGTGATTATTTGTGTACATACCTACACACTAAGGCTAGCGCCACACTTGACGGAAATTCCGTCGCGTAACTTCCGCGACGGAACGCCAATACATGTAATTGCATATAAATTACAAATAGCGGGCATACTACGCGGGAGATCGGTCGTTCCGTCGCGGACAATCGGTCGCTCCGTGACGGACCGCCGACTCTCGCGTCTGCTCCGTTCTCCGCGCACCGATCTTCCGTCGGCGGAAAACACGCGGCGACGACGCACGCACAGGATGTTCGACACTGAACGATTTATTATCGAAGTGCAAAATAGAGTTTGCCTTTGGGACTCTAGTCCAGACTCTAGTCTAGTCTAGGTAATATAGTCCTTCGTTAAATTCAGCAATTCATCAAATGATTGTATGGACATTCGATAATATTCGAATGCTTTATCTGGATAATGTCTTAGTTGCATATACAATGTATGAAATTGCCCAATTTCTAGTCGAACAGTATTTAAGGGATGAACCCAATATTTACGCTTTCTTTTTTTTTCTTCTTCTAATGCCTCATAAATAGCTATCACTTCTATCGGATTCATTACGACCACACCGTATAAGCGTTGGCAGTCGACTGATAATCTGCCACTGAATATTCAGTGTGGCTGCAACGTATGGCAACGGATTGACTCCCGCGGAAGTTACGCGACGGAATTTCCGTCAAGTGTGGCGCTGGCCTTAGTTACTTTCATAAAATCATCTCACTGTTGTGCAAACTCACTGTGTATTACAAAATAAAAATCAAGGAAGCGTAGAGATTCGGACAGATGTTGCGAGATGGCAAGAACGCTCGGTGACCGCCGGCGCGTTCGAAGCCTTTGCCCGGTCTCATTCCGAGATCTCAATTCTCGGAATTAAGGGGAGACAAAAGGCCAAGACCGGCTGTTTCCCCTTTAAATAGTGCACTAAAAGCGCTAGACCGGTAGAGTTCCTGCATCCATCATCTCGCACACATCTATACCTGCCCTGCGCTACCCGATCTAACTGCAACTTCGACTTTCTCTTCTTGCCCGGCCGACTTCACCCTTGAAGCATAATACAATTATTGTTCGAACGCCTTTTTCAAGGCGCAGGTTACCCCTCTACTCCATTCCACCTCCCTTCTACCCCTCGCCTTCACCCGTTTCTCCCATTACCTACGGCAAGTTGGACTTCTTCTCTCCTCTGGCCGCACCGCTCACCAAGAAGACTCCGCCATACAATTTGTCGAAACGCCTTTATCAAGGCGAAGGTTACCCCTCTACTGCGCTCTACCTCTCCCTCCCCCTTGCCCTCGATCCGTTTCTCCCTTTCTACCTACAATTTCTCCCCGTTTTCCCTCGCTTTCTCCCCATTTCTCCCTACATTTAACCCACTTTTCCCTCTACCTACCCTTTCTCCCCTTCTCCCGCAGGCGTCGAAACGGCCAGCCGGTCCCCCTCCCACTACATCGTCTGTGCGGGTGGCGATTACAGTGCCAAGCGTCCCGTACATGCTTATTGGGGACAAAATGCTTCAGCCCGATGTGTCACAATTAAGCAGAGTCGACTGTATTGTCCTTCAAATCCCTTTATGTAGTTAAAGTTTTTCCAAATAATGCTCATAATTTGTAAACAGATTCAAGTTTATTATGTTAAATTTATGAACAACGAATAATTACTTAGTCACAAGACTAGGCTCTAAGCCCACTGGAATGGAAAGGTTCTGAGTCGTGACAGTGGAATGAGAGTGCTGCGCGCTCCGTACAGCTATCCCCGGTGTGCTCGTTTAAAAACTGGTTGAGCACCATCAATGAATATGTCTCAATACTACATACACAATAATGTACGTGGCTTTAAAACACAACTGTTTTGCAGATGATAAGGAAGAGGAATATCCTTGTGAGGAGAGTACCATGATCTCTTTGAAGGAAGACGATCATTTTGTCCATCTGAAATGTCATAAAGTGCGATCTAAAGTAAGTTAAGTAATTTCAATTAAGTGAACAAAGTTCCATCACCACATGGAACCTTGTTCACTATACTCTTAGGCCCTCTGTTCATGGAGATACTTAGGGAACGTACCCATACTACGTGACCTGTTCAGGGGGGGGGGGTCTTCAAAATACCACGCTTGGTACAAATGAGCGGCGGGTTGCTTAGATTTTTGGTCACCGGGGTGGGTGGGGGGGGTTTAAATATTGCAAAAGTTGGTCACGTAGTATGAGTACGTTCCCTTACAATTCACGCAATTGTGACGAAACCACAAGTACCCTGCTGATATACTACTTTTTAATGCTAGTCTTTGTACATGGCGCTATCCGAAATATACTGAACTTGATCATTTTTCACGTGCAGCCGTGGACTTAACACGCGGTCAAGCGATGTCATATGACTTTTTTTCCAACATCAATCCATTCCTTCCCCACTAAATCCTTTTTTACGTATTCTGGTAAAGTATAGTTACATAAACATGCATTTTTTCTACTTCCAGAACAAATCTAACATTACTTTCATGTTCCGACGCCATTTCTGTCAAACGTCAAACTGACGGGACTTGAACCCGTGTCCTTCTGATTTCCGGTCAAATGCTCTGACCACTGAGCTACGTCAGCTTATCTCCTGCCTGCCAGATATTTCTATATATACTAGTGTTTCATTCAATTATTTGGCGGGCAGGAGATAAGCCGACGTAGCTCAGTGGTCAGAGCATTTGACCGGAAATCAGAAAGACACGGGTTCGAGTTCCATCGGCGGCATGTATCTTTTCTCAGAAGATTTTTTCAATGTAGATGAGTGTTTCAGGCTGATAATTATTGCTTATAATAATTGTTACCCTTTGTGCTATGCATAAAAATCTTGTCTTAAACATTAGTTTATCAATTAAAAATAATAATCCCTTAAGATGACAAAGGACTGAGGGAACTTAGGGAAAAATATTTTCCTGAGGGCCTCCTGTGTGGACTTACGGTAAAAAAATAAAAACAATTTGGGGTATTATGGCAAATTGCGCCTCCTCCTTTTATAATCCGTCAGATGACGTTACAGTGTCCATCATCAGGGCAGATTTGTAGATTGTAGTGAAATAAGTATGTAGGTAGTGTGTATGTAGAAGTCATATTGTGTTCTATTCTCTAAGAGTTCAGTACCCTCCAGAGTTTGAGAGGACATGACCACAGAGGAAGATGAGCCTCTCAGTGGTACTGAGAGCATTATCAACATCTTGTTTGAAGGAATGGCCAGGTATCTAGGATATAATGGTAATTAATTTGGGAGGCGGGTATGGGTACCGCCGCCCCGGGAACCATTTATTGGACAACCAACACCCCTACCACAGGTCACCCCAAGTGGTTTGCTACGTTTGGTGACTTAGCAGGGGTGCCCGGGTTCATGGGATGAGGTTTGTCTAGGTCTTAGTGGCGGATACGTTTGCCCAACCACTGCGTGGCGGGCTGGATCGGAGGAGACTGATTGAGGGAGACCTTTTGACCTCTCCAGCCGGATTCTCCCGACCCTTCGCCTTGCACCGCAGTGTGAGGAATAGATTCATACGTTCGTCACTCCGGGCCACACTGACCCCCAGATTCCTACCCACCCCTCATACGTTTTTCCTTCCCATATCTTCTTCTCCTTCCTTTCCCTTAAAAAACCCTCCACACAGCATCCTCAAAGATGACCTAGGACCCTAGGGAAATTGTTTTCCTCGGTGCCTCCTGTGTGGAGCTAATGTAAAAAAAAAAAAAAAAAAAAATTATTTTGGAATTTTCTTTGAGGAAATTCAGAACTGGGATTCTTACAAAATAATTCCTATTTTGCGGAATACATGAACACTCCAAGTTATTAACTTAGTCAAATTATTCTCAGCAACCAAGCAATATATTTAAACGTCTTTTAAAGCACCCGCCAAGTCATTTCCTGACATAAATTTGCTTCATTTTGCACAATATATGGTTTTGGTTACTTAGTAGAATGCTGTTAAATTTTACACATATACTTTTCTTCTAAAATAGAAGGAACTTCCGCTCTCAGACATGAAACAAAATTGCAAATCAAAACAAAGGACTGGTATATCATATTATATTTGGTATCGCCATCTTTGGCTTGCCATTGAAGTAAAATCATGCATTGGTTTCATAGTGCTTTCACACAAACGAAGTATTGAAATCCGTAAGTCTAAACTTAAACTTTAGGTCGCACAGTTTACACCCGCGCTGTGCAAGCGGGTTCCCCACAGAGCGTCGGACCATCTTATGTTTAATATGGTTTTCATACTTTAACCCTTTTTTAGACAAGCGTCATAGCGTGCCTAAAGCCAAACGAAATCGTGCCTAAAAGACGAGCGTCATCATGCCAGCAGCTCGCATGGGGATGTTTCCCCCCTAGGTATAAGTACTATGAACTTGTGAATTTGAGTATCTCTTCGGATATGGAAAGATTGACAGTAATACTTGGTTGTGATCCTTATTTGTGATTAATAGTATCAAGCTGCTATATATTACATGACGTCATTGCCTGTCCCGGTGACTAACTATTACTGAATGACAGTGGATCTGAGGAACGGGCTATAGTTCCTATCAGATTTATAAAATGGTCACCAACACTAACTAGCAGCAAAAACCTGCAGAGCGGGTTCTTAACTGCTAGTAATAACTAATACTTTTGTACATTTTAACCAAGTCCTGATTTTTGAGTTCAACAGCTCGGTTATGGAAGGATTTGCCAGCCGCTGTGTTCCCTCCCTCCTGAAAATGGGTATCTTCAAGACCCATGTTCATTCCTTCCTTTCCTCAAAAAGATCTTCCACATAGTATCCCCAAAGGTGAAAAACACAGACCCCATGGAAATTATTTTCCTGAGGGCCTCCTGTGTGGAGCTAATGTTTTTTTTTTTAAATTCGACTCCGTATACTGCCAGATATTCCGTTCCTGTTCTTTGTGTTCAAATATTTTAATTAGGAATCATGTTTAATCATTCTATTTAAAACTTAAAATAGCAATGCACGAAAATTTTACAGTATCTCTGATGGAACGCTCTGTATAGAAAAGTGTGAAGTGATGTTTCAAAATAAATTTTAAAGTTGAAGTAACATTTTTTTTTTTTTTTACAGTGAATACCGCACAAGAATCTCAACTGCTCCCGTCTGGAGCCAGTGAGACTATGGCATCCCCAATTGGGGTATGTTGTGAGGCTGAAGGTAGTGGGGAGGGGAAGGAGGTGGGGAAGAGGAAGGTTGGGAAGTACCTGGCTATTCAGATCTGGTCACCAAACACGGCTAAAGCCATTTTCAAGCAACGTTTCAATTCTGAATTACACCAGGGCGATACTGATAGTATCTTCCACTCTGGAACATGCCGCAAATATACTATATAATATTTTAAATGAATTAATTGTGAAATAACACAAATTAATCAAATAAAATTTATTTGCGCATGCCGGGTTCGAACCCGCGACCTCCGGATTGTGAGTCAAGAGTCTTACCCACTGGACTACGGAGGTCGTCAACATGGTTCCTCCACAAGCACTTGAAACCATGTTTTTCAAATTTCAGTAAATAACTGAGGGGCGTCTGTTTCAACGCTTGCTAGAGTAAAAGTAAAATAAAAAGCAGTTACTAAAGTAAAATCTCACCAAAATGAGTTTTTCAATCAATTTGACTGCTCGTTTTATGTTACTTTAACTTTTGTTTTTACTTTCCGAAAAACGTTAGTTACTCTGCCATTTTGGCATATTTGACAGTTCTGTTCGAGGTAAACTACAAAATTGTGTGCTTCAACATTGATTAGTAATATACTAATCAGTAATCGTGATAAATATTGTAGAAGACGATGATAGTAACGATGAATTCCTCATCCAATATGTTGTGCAGCATAAACCAAAAACATTTCGACCCCGCGTCAGTAATTTGGTTATCTGGGATGATCCCGAATTTTTAGCGCAGCATGCACTGCATGTCGAAAAAATCTTGCTGTTGAACAGAATCAATTCAGATATCGACATATTTTTTTTTAAAGCCTTACCATAGACAAGCTCTATTAATGGATGTATAGCAAGTTTTACAAGATCTTCAAATCAATTGATTGCATCATTAAAAAATATAACATTAGTAGGTAGGGCTTGAATAGAATGTTTCTAATATATCGATATGTTTAGCGAGTGAAAAAGACAAGCTCTATTAATGCTAATATAGTTTGTACACCTACTACTAAAGAGTTATGTTTACGTTTAATGTAATACTCTTACAAACGGATTTTAGAAAAGCTATAAAATGTAGGTTTTTTAATGTTTTCGATACCATAAATATAGATATCACAACTACTGGAAAGTACATTCGTATTGTATATTATATGTATTATAATAGGTTGTCATTTATTTGTAAATATTCATACAAATTTCTTTTTCATCAGAACAAAGCTGTCAGATCCTACGATGCGAAACAAAATACAACCAGAAATTTGACAGTTGTTCTAATTTTAAGATTTAGTTTACGGTGTTGCTGCATCAAAAAATATTTCGATGCTTTTTTTTCACATTAATCTAAGGAATATTCTGCTTTTTAGACTGGCCACACTGACAACTATTACTTTAGCAAAAACACATTTGAAACAGTGTGCGGTCTTGTTATTCTTGTTATTCTACAGGGTAGATATGGAATCTGTACATAACCAATTAGGGACCAAAAAACAATATTTTTTAAGCCTGATCTTGTTATGCGGGAACCTTGTACGTTCCCGGGTTTTGTCTTAATTTAATTGACTTATATTTGGTTTTAACATTGTGTTGCATAGACAGACAAACAGACACTATAAATTAATTATGGTATTTATTGTAGAATACAAATACACAATATTTGAAACAGTGATGAGCAAGCAGGATAAATAATAAACAACCTTTCAGAAATAATAAAAAAATCATTTTTCACAAGTTTTTTAACTCTAATCCATATTATGCATGTTCAATTAAAGTTAGTATGTACACCAATTTAATATAATATAACCTACACTTATCTAAAAAAAAACAATAAACAAATAAATTTAATTCAAGGTCTCAGATATTCATGGCCAATTAGAAGAAATTAACTATATAGTATATACTATAATATATCATTTTTATGTGCATTGACAATTTGAGCAAAAAAAAGAGTTATTGCTTGATGAATTAAAAATTTTATTACATAACTAAAAATTTATTTAACGTTTTTATTAGGTCTTCGAAATAAAATTTTATTGTGAGAATAATTTTACATCAAAGATTTTTCTTTTTATGAATTGAATAGGTAGTTCATCTTCAAAGACCACGGATCCAAGGATCAATAGATGAATAAACTATTTTTTTAACTCAGATTTTTTGTACCCACAAAATCAATACCAGCAATGTCAAGGACTGCAAAAATATGTTGATCTGTACAACATTACATTTAACATAATAACTTTGGGTCCCATTACATTTGATCTGTGTGATGTTGTTGTCAAATAATGAAATGGGCGACCATATTACGTTTATATAGTATATGTAGATGGTTTGAAATGAGTACATAATACAGATAAGTATGGCAGAATGCAACAGCATTATATACAGCAAGGATCAAACTGATCTTTCTACCTAAAAAATTCTTACTACGTACATCAACAAACCAATTAATTACCATTATAATAATCAAAAAAAGTATTACGTATCTGTAGGGACAATAAAACTGACCTACTAGGTTAAGACAAGAGTATTTATCAGAGGAGTCATTCGCCAGAACCAAAGCTCATTTTCCAGCTTTCGTAAGCACTCGTAAGTTAAGTTTTTTTTGAGTAAGTATTTGAAAAGTTACTTACAAGTGCTTTTACTTGTCCAACTTATGAAAATTACTGCACAAATAAGTCCTTTGAAAGTTTAACTTGTGTAAGTGCTCACAGCGACTGATACACTTTTAAGTTTATTTGCGGAAAGATGACTTCCCGTCAACTACTTGTTGCTGCCATTCTCAATGGTGGCCGCTGACTTTAATATCTGATTTGTCAATTTGTAAGAAGTCGACCACAAGAAGCATACTAGAATTATCATGAAATCTATTTATTTTCCCAGATTTCATGTACACAGGTATAGACAATGTTATGATTTATGATAAATGCGAGTTGTGGGTTAAAAACATTTAAAAAGTGCCGAATAAAATTACAAACACCAAGAAATTACTTCAATAAAGCTGTCATACGACCAATACAAAACAGCTACTTATTTGTAACTAATGTTAATTTTTTTCAGGAAAAAATTACATGTTAACAGGCTCACTGTCAACTCCGCCATTTGGCGGGAATCAAATATTTCGAGAAACTCCACACCCGCCAATTGGCGCGTGCGTCAAAATAAATTTCATTGCTCAGAGTTCATCGGGCAACAGTCGCGGCTTGTTATGCCGACCTTGTGCTTGAATGAATCAAAAATTGTGGTCTTCGGTTTTTGATCACCTACTCTAGTTTTAAAGTTGTAGCGTGGGTGACAAAACTTTCCAAGTTTACACATCGGATTTTTCCAAGCCTTCACTGTCCAAGGCTGGCAGTGAACCTGTTACCCTTTTTTTATAATCGATCTCAGATTTTAGTTCAAAATAACAAATTAATGAATGGTTTTTTATATATTTTAATGATCGGCATCTAGGTGCCATTACAAACTTACCTTATGTCTCAACTTTTCAAATCTGTGACGTAAGTTCGTGCTGCCATATTAGACCTGTCAAACTTACGATTGCTATATATTAACTTACAATGTAAGTATGTAACTTACAACGTCTTTTACAATGTCGTTTAATTTTGGCATAAGCTACTTACGTAAGTCACTTACGAGAAAACTTTAGAGTGTAGCAGCCACCTATGATTTACAAAAAGCATCAATTGTATGCCAAATCATAAAAGTTTGTAAAAACTCAAAATTTGTCCTTGTTCAAAACAAGTATTTTTGTGTTCATTTTAACCTACAAACGGTTAATGTTTGTGTAGTGACGGTTAATTTAAATTTTAACATCTTTTAACTAAATCGGGCAATATTATTGCCATCAAAGAATAAAAGTTCAAAGGCAACGAAAGTTGCCATATCAAAGGTTGATACGGCTGTGTATCAATGCTGATTTCTTAACATATCACTTATTGTAAAAGGTGGATAAAAGAAGTATATCATATCCACATAATAATAAAAGCAGCAACGTAACTGTTTAATATACAAACTGCAACAGATTTTGAAAATATCAAAAACATTACGTATAGTCGATTTAATAAAAAATACAAAATAATGCTGTTATGTCATTGGAAGGACATTGGAAATTATTTGCTATAAACTGAATACATCTGTGTAACTACTGCGTTTTCACTTAGTGGTATAGAATACATGTTAGTGATGAGGTAATCAGTGAATGGGTTCAGTCTGAATCGCTCTCTTCGGTGGTTGAGGATTCAGACTCGGAACTATCAGGATGCTGCTTGGTTATCTCGATACAGTGGTCCAGGTCAGTCAATCGCTTCAGAGAGCGTCCTGTTAAAAAAAAAACATCTCAAATAAGTACTTCTTGAGAAATTTTAACATTGAAATAAGGTCCAGTCCTATTTTTAAAGTATCAATATTGACATTAAAACTAAATGCCGACGTATATCGATCTTCCAGTTGATTAGTCAGATGCCTCTAAAAATCGAAATTTTAGTCAGGTGTGCTGTTATTAACCCATATCTTCCTAGTGATCGGTTATTTGATCGGTTGATACTTTATTTTTTTATGTGAAATTGTGAACACATTCGTTGTTAATTTTTTTATATTGGTACACCTGAAACTATTAGTTGTCAAGTAGTATTTTTGACGTTTCACAATTCACGCATTTATTATTCCAATTTAAACTGTTTGTAAGGCCATTTTTCTTAAAAAATATGTCTTGTCGTAAAACGTAAGTAGTTTTGGTACATTATAATATAATTTTATTTATGTTTGTGGTTTTATACTTAGAATAATGTTTGTCACAATATTGTAACATATTGAAATTATTATAAAATTGATTGTGGGTAGAAAAATTGGTATTTTATAAAGTGATCGATTTTTCGATCAGTAGGATGATATACCAGTGTGTTGTTATGCATTCATATGAAGGTTTTATTTAAATATTTTTGTTGTTTTTGTTACAGTTTGTCAGTAAATGAAATTATTTCATATCTGGAAGATGACACGAATATTTTATCGGCTGATATTTATATTACTCCACCAGATAATTATGAACGAAGATAGTGGTGACGAGGAATTTACCCATATAAATAATTTGTCGAGGCAACAACTATTAGCAGAAGCTGAACTTAGGGTCACTGTTGCTACAGAAACTTGTATTGTGAAACTTATACAGTGAAAGACAGTTTCTTGGACGATCACACTCTCCAACCTACGCCTAGTGCATCATCAGCAAAACCACCTCCGCAGAAAAAAAAAACATTTTCCAGTATCTAGACGTTGGAGGGCTATAGATATTCCAGATAAGCCTGAACAAGTGACCACAATACCCAGTTTCCTTGAAGATGTTGAAACACCAATACAATTTTTCGAGTTGTTTTTTGATGAAGAGGTATTTGAGCTGTTGCGTTCAGAAACTGAAAAAAATGCCATTCAGAAAGGGAAACACAATTTTAGAGTTACTGTGACTGAGATAAAACATTTTATCGGAATATTATTATTGTCAGGATATAACAGTGTGGCGAGGTACCGAATGTATTGGGAACAACAAGTTGATTGCTATTTTCAAGGAGTAGGATCTCTTATGCCTCGAAACAGATTTGAAGATTTGCTTCGTTACTTCTATGTCGCTGATAATAATAATTTACCACCAAATGATAAATTTGGAAAAGTTCGTCCACTTTGGAATCTACTCAACCACAGATGGCTAAAATATTGTTCCGGCGACAAAAATTTGAGCATTGATGAATGGATGATTCCCTATTACGGAAAACATGGAGCGAAGCAGCACATACATGGAAAGCCAATCCGTAGATCGCCTAGATCAAAATGTGGGGTGCTACCGAATTTCCATTAGGCTGAAGAGATGGTATTGGCAACTACTTATGTTCCCTCTCAATGCATGTGTGAACAATGCCTTTCAATTATATAAAATATCCCCAGCATCGAAAAAGGGCAATAATTGTCACGATCTATTATCATTTACCAGGTATATAGTTACGAAATATTTTCTAATGAAAGAAGCCTCCAACATCTCCGTTGGTAAACTTTTGGTGCCTAGGTCATCACTGGCTGTTATAAAAAGGGTTCCAGACTCTATAAGGCTAGATGGAAAGGCCCATCACATTGTCAACCAAATTAAATCTACCCGATGTGGATTATTTCATAAAAATACATTTATGAAATGTTCAACGTGCAATGTCGCTTCACATCAGAAATGTTCTGTCGTTTTCCATTCAAAATAAATTTCATAGATATACACAATGTCTTAATTAATTCCAAACAGTTTTGAAATGCATAATTTTTATAAAAAATTATAAAGTATGGTATATACACAGTTTTTTATTTCACAATAAGTAACATTCTTTTGAATACAACCCATGTAGGTATATTCCTAATGATCGATTTATCGATCGGTTTCAAAACTCAGCAAATAAATGAAAATTTTTTTATTTTTAAATTGATTTTTTATGACATACCTACATTATAAGGTGCTAAGACCAAATTTTCATCAAAATCGGACAAGCCTAGATATGCTTGGGATAATATGGGTTAATTGTTTTGGAGACAGCTTTCACAATAATAAAAAAAAAACTAAAATACTTGCAGAACTTAACAATAACATTATTAGAGTATGCAGTTTATGTAAAAGTGTACCCTCTATCTGGTATGATACTCAGATTACTGTAAATACCGCCAAATCAATTATAACGCAGAAAAACTTGTAGTGAAATAAACAAAATGATGATGTTTTCTGGATCACTAGTAGGATATTTCTAAATGTCGATTCAATTTAAAAAAATCAAACCCTCCTGGTGTTATTCTATATTTTATAGCATATTTAATAATATGTAAAACACAGATAAGCATAAATAATATTTGACTTATGGTAAGCATTAGAATATTGCTTTCTTCATTATCTCAAAACTTAGTATTTGGAGATGTCCAACTAATCAACTGGATGATCGATATGCATACTTTTTTTAAACATTTTGCTAAGGAGGAGGTAGCGCAACACAGCATAACGCCTCAAAAATAAATAATGAAAATACTTTTGGCCGTGAAAATCTAAAATTATATCTTAGTTTCATAGTTAAAATAATTAATCGTTCACCAAACTTGTAGCAAAGAAAAATGCAAAATTATTTTTTAACTTCAACACACCCTTTCAAAAGTCATTAAAAGTGATGAAAAAAAAATGGTTAAATAGGTTACATTAGTTAAGACTATGGCCTATTTTAAAATTTATTTTTTTTCATGACTTTTAATCTGTCATTTGTCGGGAGCCCGAAATTTTTAGAGTTTTTTTAAATGCGATTTCAATCCTTATATATAAAGAAACTGTATGAAGGACAAGGTCAGAATCGCTTGCGCCAATATCATTCTTGACCGTTGATTTCATTAACCTAGTTACTCGGAATGTATTTAAATGAATTATCTATGACTTTGCGGGTCACTTTTGGCATCTGGTGAAAAAATCTATATTTTACGTATTCAAATGAGTATAAATGTCTCGATTTATTTGAAAACTCCTTTAAATTGTGTTTTTTCATGTTGGGTAATTTTTTTCATGTATTCAGATTTGTGCAGAAATAATAAAATCAGTCTATATTTTGTGTGATTATATTTTTTGACAATTTTTTCCAAAATGGGAGATTTTTTTATCTTTTATTTAGTTAGATAGTTATTCTGGAAAAACCTCTTACGATATTATCATGTAATATACATGAATAATAAGATATATTATCTAGTAAACAGAAAACAATCGCAAAAAAACAATTTCTTTATTTATATTTGACTAGAAGTAATCAAGGAAATTTTCGCACGGTTTTTCAAATTACCCTACATTGAGGTTGAAGACTTTTCAAACGGATGTTGAAATTGCAGGATTCTGAGTTGTCATGGAAGCTAAATTATGACAGTCTTGGTAACGGAGAAGTGGTGAACAGAGACGCACATATGTAAAAGAGCGAGAAGGAAAAAGATTTGGCACGAAAATATTATTGTAATATCAACAGCCGAGTGAATTCACCGGCAAGACATGCCAATACACAAAAATCCTGCCCGACAATACGTAAATCTTGACGACAACACCTTAGCGTAAAAAGCTGGTCGTTTACCAGAGCCTTGAATGGAAAGTCCAATATACTGTAATTGCAGGATAAATACTATTTGCAAGGGAAGAACTTTAAGGTAATAATTGGATTGGAAATTGGTTTTTCCATGGATTTCATTGCTTAGTTTATAAAAACAAGTGTTTGGTAGTATGTTTCTAAGCTTTATACTCCTTTCAATTCAAGTTGTGATTTGGTATCTTTTATCTGGCATTTAAATCCCAGCATTTCATGGGGGCCGCGATTAGAGTAAAAAAATAAAATTACACTTGCCTGTTAGAGTAGTGAGTAGTCTACTGTCCTGGCTGAAGGAAGATGAAACGGGTGCAAGCTGCAGAGCTATCTGTCTCGCTCTATCTCCTCCGCACTCTGAAAAAATAAGCCAACAATCTCTCAAATGATTCATTGAGTTCCAATATCCTCCCTAATGATTTTTTGTTGAAAATTAGGTGTGAATGCCACCTTTTAAGATTTCTAACCAGAAATGTGATGCTGTCATTAGTTCCAAAATCCTCCTACTTTTTTTATAAATCGTGTTTAAATATCGACCTGAATTCCAAAAAAATGAGACAGCCAATCAGAAGTCAGCTTTTCAAGAAATTCAAAATGGTCACCAGTTTCTTTCCATACAAATTTTACTTGTTTGGTTTATTTTTGTTATCCTTATTCTACTAATTTCTCAACAAAATCATGTCTTATTATCTAATAATGGTGGCTGAATACCTTCCTGGTAAATCAAGGAAGCTATTGCGAAAACCAGAAATGTGAAAGAATAATTTAGAATGAAAAAAAACAGTATCTAAAGATTTGAAAGTTTTACCCAAATTTCATTGAAGTTTCCAAAGGCGTCTCATTTTTGTTTAAATATTTTCGGCCGTAATATATTTTTACGAAATTACATTTCCAATATTTTTCTAGTTAAAGTGAAGGATGTTAACAATTTGTTTAAAAAATTATGGCATATAGGAATAGCTCGCTGAACAGTGGAAATTGGAAAGGAATCTGACTTACTTTAAATTTTACACTGCACGTTTTTGGTGTGAATCGATTTTATGACACTGAGGGATCACTGGGTTGATCACTGCACAAGTTTCCATAATAGACTGATTGTTACAATTGTTGCAAGGTCACTAATGTAGGTAGGTACTCCACATGGTCAGATAGGGACAGGATATAGATAACAGATTGGGTGGGGGAATGAAGGAACATGTGCTAAAGGGAGGTCAACGTTAGTTGCATCAACGTAATGAAAACAAAATAATACAAAAACATTTCATTATTATTACGCAAAAATGAAAAATTTAAATTATTAATTTTCAATTTGAGGATAAAAAATTTTCTAGTGATAATAATACAGTTTGTCAAACAAGAGTAGAAAACATAGGAGGGCGCCACTTTTGTTTAAATGGCAATACTAAAAATATAACTTATGGTGGAAATGTAAAGCTATGTAACTTATATTTGCGTAAAAAATTAAAAAGGCATAAAAGTGAAAAAACTGTTTTTTTTTATGTGATTTTCAGTGTTCTATATATTCAGTGTCATTGCGCTTTAAAAGAATATTTGACAGTTAAATTGGTGTTGCCAGTCTACAAATTTTGTAGTTCCATTTTTAATATTTTCTACTCTCAATTGACAGACTGATCATTCACCTTATTATGGTGACATGTGAGGGGTCATGATCCATTTCAGCCAAATTTGCAGTTAATCAATGTGTGCAGTATTTTGAGATAATTTGCAGTTGATCAATTTTTTATTATCTTAGCTTATAAGTCAGGAACAATTTTGAAATGGTATCATGTAAATATGATAATATTTTTTAGTATGACTATGTGTGTAATTCTTTGTAAGTGGTGATAGTGAAGTCGATAATGAATTATTTTATTAAGTAAAGATTAATTATGTAGATATAATTTAATCTCCCAACAACTGAGTGTAATTTTTTAACAATGATAGCAAACCTCTAATAGTGTCTTGAGTAGGATCTTCTTTGAATGCTGCATGCTCTGTTCTGTATAATCCACTCACTAGGTCCCACACAAACAGGCACTGAAACGTGTAACATAACAATATTCTATAATACATAAACATATACAACAACATGACAATCAACAGCATGCATAAAGGCTAAAAAGCTATGCCTATCCTAATAAAAACGAATCATAAGAAGGAATTTAAAAAAAGAAACTAAAAACAAACTTTTTTTTACAATAAAACATCTATTTTTTTATTATGTATGTAGTGGAATGGTTTTGACTTTCCGCCACGGTCTTACGCAACAAACGGCACGACCTAGTAATGCCTGGGCCGACTAGTAGCTAATTTCAGAGAAATGCATATTCATTATTTTTTTTTTCCGACTCTCCATAAAACAGTTATACACCGAATTATTAGGGAGAAGATTACAAAATTTAAAAGAAGAAAAAAAAAGACCACGGGGGCAGTTTCACTGTGTTGTGACTATATCAAAAGATAGTTACTGAACTCTCTATAGGTAACATAGAAGATGTCGATGCTCAATGCAGAATCGTTAAGCAGTTGAATTGCTCTGTTCAATGGTGCATTCTGAAAGGAAGAAGTTCTCGCTTTCGGAGCATAAAATGTGCATACACGAGTATCCGCGTTAGGGACATATGGGGTTAATCTCCTTCAACATAGGTGGATTCAGTACAGTACCGGAGATCAGCTTAAAAAAATGTTTCCCCAAAAACATTTTTCGGCGGACTTCTAAGGTATTCAGATCGAGCATTCCTGTTAAGAACAACGAAGGATAAAGGAATGGGTAGTATGTATATTCCCTCATATACAGGTAACGCATAAACCTTTTTGTACTCTTTCTATTTCTAAGATATGGTTTTGTTCAGAGGGGGCCCAAATAATGGAGCTGTATTCTAGGATGCTGCGGACAAGTGCTTCATATGTTCTTTGTATTGCAATTCCATTAGTAAATGATCTCGCATTATGAAGAAGAAATCCGAGCATTTTGTTGGCGCGGGAAACAATGTCAGATATGTGGGATTTGAAAGAGAGATTTGCTTCAAAAATCATGCCAAGGTCACGAATCTCGTTTTTGCGTGTTAGTATAATTTTATTAATGTGGTATGGGAATAGAAATGTGTCTTTGGATCTTGTAAATGTAATGACACTGCATTTCTGGATGCTGAAGGGTAAGTTATTCCATTCCAACCATTTGACAAGAGAATCAAGATCATTCTGCAGAAGAATGGAATCTATATGACTTTTAATAGCTCTGAAAAGTTTGATATCGTCAGTGCAGCGGAGATATTTTGAGCGGTTAATGGTCTTGCCTATATCATTAATGAATAAAAGAAAGAAGAGGGGTCCTAGATTCGATCCCTGGGGAATGTGTGCGCATGGGCCATTAAAAGTTGATAGACGCATTGTCATCAACAACGAGTTCCCTAATGCTTTGGACCACTCGGCAACAAACAAACCAAATTACAGTGGAACTCTCTTACATATAGGGGTGTTAAGAGATGTACCTGACTTACTTTTTATCAGGGGACTCCTGAGATTATTTGGATTAAAAAATATAGATAACATTTTGATCTCTGGTGAACTTTTTTTAAAAAAAATTTTCAATAAAAAATCAGTAGGATTTGGACAGTTGGGGTTGGGGTAGGGGATGGGCGGTTACTCTGCTGAGTGACCAGTGGAAGAGTTGTTTGTTTTTGATTAAAAAAACATCCAAAAATGTCACAGGAAACCAAAATTTCCTTTACATTGTTTACTCCAAATAATTTTAAGAATCACTGGTTAAATTAAGTCAGCATAGCGATTCTATATATTTTGTGAGATCGTTATCGAGATAACGGACATGATATCCTGTCAGATTTGTGTGATTTTTACATATTTACTGTCACATATTTTAGTTTAGATCGTTTTAATCACGAATTCCTGCAAGTATGCATGATTATTTATTAATTTAATGTACATTGTACATAGAAAAAGCAAATACATCACCCAAATCTGACAGGAGATCACGTCCGTTATCTCAATAATGATCCCACAAAAGATATAGAATCGCTATGCAGGTGTGTCTCTTAACACCATGTAAAGGGTTTTTACGCAGGGACTGGAACAAAATTTTTTTTTGGGAAAATTTTAATATCTGGGATATATTGGGCCTTTTATCAGCCTTCTGAGACCGAAAAAATGAAAACTTTGTAATTGGGAACCATTGTACATATTATTTTCTTCTTCCTATCAGAAGGCGTTGTATTTAATTTTTTTTTTAAAAGGTTCTTTGAAAGCAAATCACAACACTCACCGACATCATAGTTTGGAATGTTTTAAATAAAATATTATGTTGTATAATTACCTCAGCTGAGTATTGTCGCCTGTGCACCATGCACAGAGAGTTGCTATCTTTACAAGAATGGCACAGGGAAGGTTTGCCGTCACCATCATCAGTGTCTACTTCTGTAGCCCATAGCCACATGGCACATACCTGTGGAATAAAATTAAAATAATTAATTTTAACCACTCTGCTAGTGAGTTTTGGCAAACATAAATGTTTGTGGGGAGTGAGTATTTTTTGGTTCATTTTTTTTTTATATATTGTCATTGATTAACTAATGATAATCTTATATTTTTAGCCCCAGTAGATTTGAGATTAAATTACTGCTACCGCTCATAAAAAAGATGTCTATGGCCGGCGAATTCTGGATTATTTCCGGATTCCAATAAAATCAATATTTCTGAATGTATCCAAAAACTGTTTTTGAAAGGCGATTAAATACGCTTTCAAATTGTATTATTAGAAGTAAGCATGTTATTTTGAAAATATTAAATTGTGAATGCAAATATTACAGTTTGACGTCATAAATCCGAATACTTTGTTTTTTTTGTGGATATATATGGAACTCAAATCGTAGCCTAGCGTTTTCTCTTTCTAACACTGCTTAGATCACACTTCTTGTCATGATAGTAAGGAAGACATAACGATTTTTATGACACCTGACGAGCTGACCCCTAACAGGTTCAAAATTACTCTAATGATAATCGGCTGTTTGACCCATAAATGTGTAAAATTTTCTAAACCGGTTAATTAAAAATACCAACATCGAAAAACAACTCGTGCAAGTGAAAATACTGTTTCCTTCCTTTGACGACCGCTGAATAATGTAACAAAAATTTTGAAACTAAAACAGTGAAGTTGGTATTGTAGGTAAGCGTTTCAAATTGACAAATTACGGGCAGATGTCCATTGATGCCACTACAAGTCAAACAGTTTCATTAACCCGGCGCCGATGACGCTAGGTAACAATGACCCGAGGCGATTTAAAATGGCCATATTTTTTTTTCCTTCAACCGTTCGACTTGAGCACTTGAGTAGCTGGTGACACAACCCCCTTCTACCCGCAGCGCCGGCGTGCTCGGTGCGACGCCGCTTGCGGAAGGAGATACACGTGCGTCAAGTTAAAACAGGTAAATATGACCTATAGTTGAAATGAAATTCTATAGTTATATTTGATTTTATATTGATTTTGCATGTGTTTCTTACTAAGATAATAAAAAGTTGATTTATAAAATATACTGGTATTATTTATATTTTTTTATGAGCAAACAACCCATAAATAATAAATAATTTTCAAAATCAAGACAACCCTTTCAGTTTTGGTACAACCCATCGATAAAATTCGGGTCACGGTTACCCGGCGTCATTGACCGCATAATTATTTTCACGTCATTGACGCCGGTTTTGAATTATAGCCATGGACGCAACGTTGCGGCCACACTCTTCTGGGCATTTTTCACTTCGCCGCGCCGTTGCGGCCGTACTCGTGGAGAGGTTAACACATAAAAATATAGCATACATTCAACATAAAATATTTCAAAATCAAACATATTCTCTGCAAACTACTTTACATGTGACCAAAAACATAATATCATAGGAATTTGATATAAATAATATAGACCAACAAAATAAACCTGCAAAAAAAATGTTTTATACAAGATATAATATTCACTTTAAATTCGGGTTGATGAATAATCATGATTCGTTTGATATCATATTATTACTAAGTAGTAAGAAACAAATCACCGAATGAATACATTTTTATTCATGGTCACCTTAATATTTATATTCTTTCCTCAAAAAAATCCTGTTTTGAATAACTTGCATTCATTATAATAAAATCCATAAATTTCGCTTATATTGTTCTTCATTTTTTATGCAAGGAAAACCAAAACTTTGATAGCTTTGTCAGTATTTTTGTTAACCCTCAGAATGCTACAAAAAATAAAAAATATTTATTTAATGTAGCAATTTTAAGAACCAAAAATCACTATTATTGTGCCTGATTGTAATGAAATATGAATGTTCTTCTAAAATGACTGGTATGCAATACAGCAAGAACTCAAAGTAAGAACAAAATCCTCGTCTTCAGTCACTTCCCACAGTCTGAAGGTTGAATTTTGATTGATAAAATTTTATGGCTATTACATTTAACCTTTTCATGGACACAATTAAACGTCAACGTGAGCTTTCGCCAAAGGCGTATGCACGTTCATTCACGTCAAGCATCGCATACTTAAATTTGGCACCTCCACGCAGTAAATATTCATTGTACTGCCAAATATGTACCTCTTCCCGTAACTTTACACCATTTTCAAACATATAACGTCATTATCGACAGAAATTTCAGCTGTTGCTTATTTTGCATGATGTCACACCTACAAGTTTGAACATAACCAGAAATATTAAACCGTTGATTTCGGAGGGCATGTGTTTTGATGAATTTCTTGCAGATTTTCAATAATTTGTTGGTATATATATCTGTACTTCAGAGTTTGAATTTGAGGTATTTTGTATTTTAATGTAATTATAAGTTCATAACAAAGTACAATGCATTCCGTCAACCTATCGTTCACATAGTTTTTAAACTTCTAAACTTTCTTGTGTAAAACAGTATACAAGTTACTGTTTTTGTGGTTTTGTGAAATCTGAAGCATTTTGATCCACATTTTAATCTTTTTTATTATTATTATTTGTCTTTGTGCTTGTAAGCGAGAAATCATATTATTTTTTGGTGATTTTACTCCCGTGATTTTTGCGATCGAAAGAATACTATTGAAAATTTCAAAAAACTTTAAAAAATGATTTAGGAGATGATTAAATCGCTGATATTTTGATGAACAGTGATAGTGAAGATGAAAATATTGAAACCATCGATGACCTATCAATTACTCAGATGATTCCTCTTCTGATGAGGAATCGGTTGGAGTATAATCCCAACCAAGTGCTAAATGGAGACAGGAAGATAATCAGGATATGGGATTTCATTCCAACCCTGCAAAACTTCCATGATTTCCAGTTCGGAATAAAAACACAGATTTATTTTGTTTCAATAGCAGAACTAAGTAAAAATATCATGTACCAATGGTTTATGACTCCTGAAAAACAAAACCGGATTTTTGTGATAAAAACTAAAAATGTTAAGTATGCTTTTTATGAACACTTTTTTGCGTCATTCATACTTACTGTCATAAGGCATAAATTTGTTCCACAAAAAAAAACTTTTTTTTTTTTAAAACTCACTCCCCAGAACACGGCCTCATTACTTAACTTACACCCTGAAAGGTTAAACACAACTAAGATAATGAGATGCAAATCAAATGAGGACTACCTATTGTTAAAATAAAAAATTCAATACTTTCATCAAAATCTGATACAAAATGCAAAATAGGAGAAGGTCATTCAATTTATTTCCATAATTGAATTACAGAAGACATTAGAATTTTCACCTGAGAACAAGCTGAGGATTAATTCATGTAAACCGTGTGCATAAAAAGAAAATACATGTATCGGAAATAATACAAGGCTGTAAGCGTAATGGTTAGATTTAAGAATAAGACACTTAAGATGGTTTAGTTGGATGGATGGATGGTTGGTGAATGAAGAAAGGAGTGTAAGTGTATTGTATGATGCAAATGTGAATGATAGAAGAAGTAAATGTAAAAAAGAGAAAGAGAAAAAATGTAGAGAAGAGAAATAAAAAGAAAATTCCAAAAAAAAATAAACATGTGTGCTTTTCAACCATTCCAAGAAATTTTAGTATTGATTTAGAAAATTAAAACTTTCATCCATAATGTATAATTATGCAGCCAGTAAAAAGAATGATTTTACGAGTGGATGCCCGAGGAAAGCATAGCACGATCAAGTCAGAATTCAAAATAACAGAAGAATATCGTTACTTCATTTGGATAGGGTTCTAACTTCATTTCACCTTGTTCTGAGATATGAGGTGTCAAAGTTTGCAAAGACAATTTCTCATAATCTATTTACCAATTTCCCATTTTGAGGTTGAATTTTGTGTAAAGTATTTTAATTGAACGTATTTTAAAGGAAAGTATTTAAATAGGACGTATACTTACCCTTTTGAAACATACCTAAACATGCAAATAGAACCCTGTGCAACCAGCTGGGGCACAATAATTCATTGCACAAGGTTCTAATTACATTTCCGTACTGCAATTCCAAGCTAGGGCCAAGTCCTATTTATTAAATATTTTATCCTAAATATTTTCCATTAAAATATGATAAACTTAAATTGTTAAATAGATTACGAAAATTCGTCTTTGGAAACTTAGAAAATGGTAAAGCATAGTTTGAACCCTATCCAAATGAAGTGACGAACCATAATGCGCCTCGTATTTAAGATCAACTCTCATATACAAACAAAATAGTGAGTGTAAGTGATGTTAGAACCTTGTAAAATGAATTATTATTGTAAATGCTTGATGTTAGAACTTTGTCAACATATTTCTACAAAAATACAACATAGATGGTACAGAAAATTATTTTGGGTATAGAAATGAGCAAAAGAAATGCTTTGGCCTTCAAAGGTCATTTTTGAAAAAAATGTCAGTTAGAACTCTACCCAAATGAGGTGAGATATGCATGAATGGTAATGGATGTATATTAATCATATCTGCCTCGGGATAGACTTTGTCTAGTGAGGAAGATAAAGAACACTATGTACATAAAGATTAGAATAAAATAAACAGCCGGGTTGTCAGCATTCAAATTGAAACTGAATGAAGCAAGGAGGGTGAAACAAAGTTGTGTGGTGGTCTATCCTCTCTTCCATGGCAAGTTAATTAGTTGAAGTAATTAGACTCACTCCACAGATGCAGCCGCTAGACTGGCAAACGTTGATGACGTGGCATCCCCAGTCGAAGCAGTAGATGAACTTCTTGCTGTGCAGCCGACAGAGGCGCAGGCAGACCTCGTTGCAGAGCAGCTCGATGTCCAACGAGCGCTGCGAGGCTTGCAGCACGGGGGCAGCGGTGCGCAGGCGCTCCCACGCTCCCAGCGACACGGGCTGCAGCGGGGCATAGCCTGCTCCGTGGGCCACCAGGGGCAGGGCCACATGGTAGCCCGATATGCAGTCGTCTAGAATTAAAGAATATTAGCAAATAGTTGAAGACAGAGAAGAGGAGAGAGGCCCCCAATCTTTCTAGGATGAGGGTGATATGTAAAAATATTTATTAAATAAAAGTACAGATTATTTAATGTGTAGTTTTCTTACCTTCTGAATCAGTTATAATGGAGGTGATGTCATCATCACTCTCCACAAAACGCCTCGTAAAGTGTTTACTGCATTTAGAATTTTCTGAATGAACTAGATAAGGATCTTGGGGATGAACAGTGCAATCCGACAAAGTCTTTGAAGAATTATCGTGAAGGGCTATGGTTCTCAACGAGCCGTCCTCTTGCATGGCGGTTACTCGATATTCTACATCAGAGGTGTCTCCGAGATGACTAGTGCCGAGGAAAGAGTCGCACTTGACTTCTGATGGAGAAACGGGGGCAGGTGGAGTTATTTGGTTGTGCACTCTGAGGACCACTCCTTCAGCCGGAGGTGACTTTGCTCTTCTAGAAGGGCCTCTGTTAGACGAGCCAATGTAATACTTTCTATTGCTGCGGAGTACTCTAAAAGGAACAATATTTTCGCTGTTGTCTTCTGAGAATTCATACTTTTTATCAGCGAGACGTCTCTTACGAAATAAGCTTAATTTTTCACATTTGGGTTCTGCTTCTTCAACAAACTCGTAGGTTTTATCGGCAATTCTGTGCATATCGTTGAATCTAGCGAGACTTTCTGTGGGACGGCGACGTGGAGAGCGCAACGGTGGACTGATGAGGGTGCGAGGAGATGGAACGGAATCCCAGCCATCATCTATTCCCACGTACACCTCACTGCAGCTTGGAGAGGGCTGGGCTCTGAGGGCTTGGATACACACTTCGTGACTCAGCATATCGGGCACTTGGACGGGTTTCAGATTAACGCATGGCTCCATCTCTATGTCGGAGAAATCAGCTAAAATACTTTGGACCACTGTGTCAGCTGCCGTACTTATGGGACTTTGTATATATTTAGCTGCGGGAGGAACATTGGCCTGCATACACTGTTCTTGAACAGGTTTCTCCTCCTGAATTACCTCATCCATCAATTGGTTGGGTATTACGAGATCTATTTCCAATATGTGAATGAAATCTGTGTAGATTATGATTTGATTGTGGTAAGCCAGCTGCACAACAGGTTCACAAATAGCAGATTCAGCAGCGCAGTAAAATTTTGTATGAATGGCAAAATTATGATCAATACATCTCTTGCCGCCGCAATCTAATTCTGAAAAAAATATTCACAAAACATTAAACCAAATTACTTACATCAATAATTTATAGAACCCATTATGAGCACAGAGATAATTTTGATAAAATAATGTGTACCTTCTGAAGAACTAGAAAGGGCAGCGCACTTTCGGCATCCTAGCCGTGGGACACCTATCACACTTAGATAGGAATTTTCAGTTGATATTTCCCTACAAAACAAAATTTAATATGAAAAATACAGAAATGCAGAACAGATTCAGAACTTTCATTCATACACACTTGATCAACTACTTTTCTAATAATAACGTATTTCAAAACCAAATTAAATACCGTTACATAAGATAAGCAGATAACTCACATGATTATAATTGATGAGGGAGGGAGATTAGAAAAGATGTGTATATACTGTGAATTGTAATTTAATTGTACAAATAACTTACGCAATGCCATACACAACCAAAAGAGCGGGGTTATGCTTCCACTGACCCATGGAAACAGCCACACGATTGTCCACACAGTCATCATCAAACAGAGGCACCGAGTGAACTAGCTTGGCCGTCTGTCCGGGAACCCATGAGAGGAAATGTAGCCTAGAAATCATAACAGATGAAATGCAGTACTGTCTACAGACCTTAAACTAATACTGCACTGCACTATGCAATAAGTTTTGTGTGTTAAGAGTTGTATTAGAAAACAAATCCTGAGCTTAACATAAAATAATATGTAGCAGAACATGAAACAAACTAAATGGAATCGGGTCAAGTAGTTTGATCCAGTGAACAAGTGATCCTAAGGAAACCTGTTAAATAAAACCATTATGAAAACACTACTTAGTCTTCCTCTTTGTGTGGTTCAAGAGATAATAGTAACTAGAGACGAAGGAATGCTAAGATTCTTCGGCAATTGGTTAATAGAATGTATACAGTGATGAGATTCACGGCATTCCAACTGCACAAATCGAAAAATGGGAAGTATTTACTTAAACAGAAAAGACAATTAGACTTACCTAAAACTGTACCCTTCTCTGAAATCTCTTCCAGAGGTGCTGCTTATATGGTAGGTGAAACTAAGAAGGAACTGTCCGCACTGGGAAAAGCCCATGAACACATGACTATTCAGGAAGTTCGGGGGTACCATGTCCATGAGGCAAAACCTAAGGCGGGGTGGAATCTTTTCAAATACCCGTTTCTGAGCATTTCCAGCCTTTCCAGAAAAAGAACCAAGAGTCTGAAAAGATTTTTAATTTACTTAGTACATGGTTATGAAATAAAAGCAATACTACTAATTTAAAGTCAGTTAATCCTAGGAAGACGCTAATTCTCAGGCTAAATATTTGTAAAATTGGGTACTTATTATTATATTCTTAAGGTCGAGATTCGTGTCAAGAGCACCATAGGCCTGCTGATTGATCGCACTTAATAAATAGAGCCCACGATGTAGTATTCACAATAAAAGACACAAAACAGTAAGATTGGAAGCAGTTATCCATGAGGTTGAATAATAATTCTTTACAGGACCTGAAATACCTGCGTAATAGAAGACGCAAAAATCTAACACTGTGCATATGTTGAAGAAATAAAAGAGTGTAAAAATACTGTCTGTTTTACAAAAGAGACAGTGATAAATATTTATTCAAATAACGACAACTGAACATTCATTTTCAGTGAATGGTCATTACTTGTGCTCATGGAGATAAACAAAACCCTGAATTGCTTTATATCCTAGTGAAACGAAAGGCATGGGGTACAACTTTAACAAAATTAACAATATCCTTTGACTGAAAATTCATAATTCTGTGGTGCAAAATAATTGTACCATTGAAAAGGGTAAATTATTTTAAGTAATTTTATTTACTTGCGTTATGAATGATTACAGAGAATAACTGAAATAGCTTTCCCAGAAATGAAAAAGAGATATTGAAAATAATAAACCGCAAAAGGGCGATAGGCGTACGAAATATTATATAAAACCTTAAAAAAAACAATCGAATTAAACGAAATCAAATTTAGCCGTTGATACTTGATTTTGGTGCAAATTGACTAATTTATCTGAAATGAAAACAGTTGAGATACGGGTCTATCATTCGCCAAACAACAACATATCTGCAGTAGTTGAAAAACATACCTCGCGATTTATAATCTTCAATGCAACACTTTGATTATTCACATGTTTTGGGGTTTGGTTTACATAAGGCATAATTCTTCGATTAGTCTTGTTCATTCTAAAACTGTTCCTTATTATTATCGTCTCACGTTCTTCATCAGACGAGGTCTCCATGTTTGTTTCAAATTTTCATTTGACAACTTAAAAAGTGCTGCCATAAGCCATAACACAAAAAATATAAATCCTAGACAAGAGCGCAGCAAATATCTTGAAAATGATTCCATGGCAACTCATCATATGAATTTTCGGTTCCACGGCAACTCAGAATGAAAAAAAAACTCAGAAACACCTCAGAAAGGTCATTAAAAGCTATGAAAAAATAATTTAAAAATAGCCGGTAAGCCTAATCTAACTTAGCCTATTTAACCAATTTTTTTTATATTTTTTATCATCACTCGCTGACCTTTCTGAGGTGTTTCTGAGTTGGTTTCATTCTGAGTTGTCCGGTCACCGAATTTTCAGAACAAACATATTCGTCTCATGATAATTCCTCACATGATGATTCATCACAGTTACATCTCATCACAATAACGGTTCGAATCAACCATAACGACATATGATGTTTACTAGTTATATTTTTATAGTTTATCTTTTTTATTTAAAAAAAAAATGTCTCTGTATTATAAACTTATAATGTAAAAGCCCATCAGGGCGTTGAAAATTAATAAATAAATAAAAAAATAAAAAAAATAACCCAGAATAGTGAATTCTCATCGCATGGATATTCAGAACACTTTTTGTTATAGTAAGCGCTTAGTAACTTTAATGCCGACCTGACGTTGAGAGAGAAATCGTCGTAAAAGGCAAGTTTAAGGTCTGAAAAGGGGCATGTCTTCCCGTCCACGCCTTTCTCTGTTTCCCGTACGTTTTACGCATCTTTCTCTTTCGCTTACAGTCACTGTAAAGTCAGTAAAGTGACTGTACCTGTGGGAGAATGGATCGTACCAACTTCATACAAAAAGCTGAAATTTTGAAAAAAAATAAAATTCATTTTCAGCTCCAACAACTTCAATAACGTCATATTTTTCAATCATAGCGCTCTAGCTCACTGAAAACTTACGGACCGCCACTGCCATCCAGCCTCCCAAACTTCAACCGGTGACCGGACAACGCAACAAAACTTTTTCATCACATGATTAAAAATCATGGTAATTCATCATGGTGATAAACAGTAACGGTTTCGAATCAGAATGATGATAATTGAGAATTGTGATTTTTGAGAATAGGATAAATTCATCACACATTTCGCCAAAGGACTTCGGACACGATAAAGTGGCTTGACCCAACACGTAGATTTTTGCTTGAGCCATATATTTTGGTCGTTGACTTGTGCCAATCATTACGTTTAGGTAGTTATCTGTCTGTGCTTGTTTGTCTATTGCCAAAAAATATAAATTTGCATCAAGCATCGGCCACACTGTTGAACCGCGAGCGCTTATGTGTTGTACCGACACACTACGCTATAAAAGATTTCTTCCTATTGTAGGAGAGGGGGTCAGTTGAATTAAAAGGAGCTGCCGCGAAATATCATTTCTTTGTACTGGATCTTTGAACTTGACAGCTGTCATCCGCACGTTTATCCAGCTCCGTAGTAAATACTTACGGCGGAGAGGAGGTCGCTTAAATTTTCGCATATCGCGTGAGCAGCGGTTACGGCGTGTAATCTGTATTGTCTTTGGTTTATCCACGCATCATTTGCTTAGGTGTGGCGGGTCTGTATGGGATTCTATGGCGAGCGATATTGTGGTGCGATGATTTTTTATCTTTTATAGTTATGTGTGACGGCCCCATTAAGCCTGCTGCCAGCAGCTAGATTATTGCGCAATGCTTGTGACAAGCTACAAGCATCCTCTGGAGACAGTAAAAATGCTATCCATAGACAAAAAAGCTACAAAAACTACTGCACTTGTGACTTGTGACAAGCCGCTTGAAGGGCGACAAGGACTTGACAAGGGCGCGTTCAGACATTTCGATTTTTGTTGATCCACTTATAATTAACGTAAAAAGTTGAATAAAGATTATGTTCACACGTTTCAATTTAAGTAGAACCGAATTTGACATTCAAGATGGCGTCAACTGAAATTGTCAGTGCGTGCGTCTCTCTAACTTCTGATGTTCAGCGAGACGAGCTCGAGATTATGAAAAAGCATAAAAACGTCGTATTTGGGCGAGAAAATGGATCATGAGAAGGAGTAAATTAGGCGCATCCAACACAATTTTGAAAGAGATGGCCCTAGAAGACTCCGAAGGATATGGTGACAGAAAAATAATTTGATGAGCTGCTTTCCAAAATTGGCGATAAAATTTTTCAGAGATGTTTAACTTAATAATAATTACTACTAACTACAGTAACCGGAGAAGCAAGGAAATAATCCATATTTCGTTCAAATTAGCTTTACCATAACCTAAAAACGACAACGCCAAACGTCAAAGTTTGACATAGGTAGTTATTGTTATTAGATTTGTACAAAGTGTTTTTTCTTTTAATTTATGCGTATTAATGGTGACGCATGCTCTGAATATTTACCGTTATTTTCTGTCATTATCATAATATATTGGGTAGGTAGTAGGTAGTGTAAACAAATGAAACACATATTATTTATTGCAGTATCACGGGCATTTCTATTTTTGTACACATCTTGCTTTTGATCCCAAAGACAGGGATGCATAAATCTGAACATCAAATCATCCGACCATTTCAGATGTTTTTTCGTTGAAACGGATTCCATGACGGTAGAAACTAGGAATGTCTAACGAATATTGACATAAATGTTTGACGTCTACTTGTGCCCGCGAGTAACTATGGTAACCAAGATGGCGCGGTCATACTCGAAGGTCAAAAGTAGACGGGCTATCAACTTTAGTCGGTCAACAAAAAACTTGTTCAACTTTGTTGAAAGAAGGTTCACACCTGTCAATATGCTTTCAAGTGTCGAGTTGATCAACTAAAATTGAATCGTGTGAACCGGCTAGAGTTCTATCTGTTTAATGGCGCGTTCAGACGTTTCAATTTTTGTTGATCCACTTTTATTTAACGTAAAAAGTTGAACGAGATTATGTTCACACGTTTCAATTTAAGTAGAACCGAATTTGACATTCAAGATGGCGTCAACTGAAATTGTCAGTGCGTGCGTCTCTCTAACTTCTGATGTTTTGCGAGATGAGCTCGAGATTATGAAAAAGCATAAAAAACGTCGTATTTGGGCGAGAAAATGGATCATGAATTAGGCGCATCCAACACAATTTTGAAATAGATGGAACTAGAAGACTCCGAAGGATATGGATGACAGAAAAACAATTTGATTGATGAGCTGCTTTCCAAAATTGACGATAAAATTTTTCAGAGATGTTTAAATTAATAATAATTACTACTAACTACAATAACCGGAGAAGCAAGGAAATAATCCATATTTCGTTAAAATTAGCTTTACCATAACCTAAAAACAACAACGCCAAACGTCATACTTTGACATAGGTAGTTATTGTTATTAGATTTGTACAAAGTTTTTTTTTCTTTTAATTTATGCGTATTAATGGTGACGCATGCTCTGAATATTTACCGTTATTTTTTGTCATTATCATAATATATTGGGTAGGTAGTGTAAATGAAACACATATTATTTATTGCAGTATCACGGGCATTTCTATTTGTGTACACTTCTTGCTTTTGATCCCAAAGACAGGGATGCATAAATCTGAACATCAAATCATCCGACCATTTCAAATATTTTTTCGTTGAAACGGATTCCATGACGATAGAACTAGGAATGTCTAACGAATATGGACATAAATGTTTGACGTCTAGTTGTGCACGCGAGTAACTATGATAACCAAGATGGCGCGATCATACTTGAACGTCAAAAGTAGATGGGCTATCAACTTTAGCTAGTCAACAAAAAACTTGTTCAACTTTGTTGAAAGAAGGTTCACACCTGTCAATATGCTTTCAAGTGTCGAGTTGATCAACTAAAGTTGAACCGTGTGAACCGGCTATAATCTCCACTGATTGTAATGTTTTGTCTATGGTTACTTATTTCTCTCTTCTTGTTTGTCTATTCTCAAAAAAATGTGAAATCGCATCAAGCCTGAGGCAAGCTTGTAGATTATGACGTAATAATTGGCACGAGTCGCAAGCAAACGTTGTAAACGATCCAAAAGCATGGCTCAAGCAAAAAAAATACGTGTTTGATCAAGCCAAGATCGTGTCTGAGGTCCTTAATTGGCAAAAGGCGTGATGAATTTATCATATTCTTAAAAATAACAATTCTCAATTATCTTCGTTCTGAATCGAAACAGTTTCTATTTATCACCATGGTGAATTACCATAATCTTTAATCATGTGATTGAAAAGTTTTTGTTGCGTTGTCTGGTCACCGGTTAAAGTTTGGGAGGCGGGTATGGGTACCGCCGCCTCAGGAATCATTTATTGGATAACCAACGCCTCAGCCATAGGTCACCCCAAGTGGTTCGGTATGTATGGTGACTTAACAGGGGTGCCCGAGCTCATGGAACGAGATTTGTCCAGGTCTTGACCGCCGATGCGTCTGCCCACCTGCCGTGTGGTGAGAAAGATCGAGAGAGACTGGTTGAGGAAGGTACTTAATCCTCTCCAGCCGGAATCTCTTGGCCCATCGCCTTGCACCGCGGTTTGAGGGAAGGATTCATAAGTCCGTAACTCCTGGACACACTGACCCCCCAGATTCCTACCTACCCCTAATACTTATTTCTTTCCAGAACTTCCTCTCCTTTCTTCCCTTAAAAAACCCTCCACACAGCATCCCCCAAGATGACATAGGCCCTGAGGAAAATTATTTTCACTTCTCACATTCCCGCAAGAGAAAAGACAAAAGATCTCTTGCGAAAATGTGTAAATTACTCGTAGTACCATGATGAATACTTTCACGAACTTTATTATATCTCAACCTTGCCGGTGATAAGTTGTCCCCTTATCTACTTATTAAAATCCTAAGTTAGTATTTTTTTTACAATTTGGGAGGTGGGTATGGGTACCGCCGCCCTGGGAAACATTTATTGGATAACCTCTGCCATAGATCTCCTCAAGTGGTTCGATACGTTTGGTGACTTAGCAGGGGTGCCCGGGTTCATGGGGTGAGGTTTGTCCGGGTATTGGCGGCGGATGCGTCTGCCCACCAGCTGCATGGCAGACCGGATCGGGAGAGAATGTTTGAGGGAGTCTCTTTGACTTCTCCAGCCCTACTCTCTCGGAACACTGCCTTGCACCGCAGTGGGAGGGATGGATTAATACGTCCGTCACTCCTGGACTCACTGACCCCAGATTCCTACCCAACCCTCATACCCTTTTTCTTCCCAGAACATTCTCTCCACAGCATCCCCAAAGATGACATAGGCCTTGAGGGGAATTATTTTCCTCAAGGCTTCCTGTGTGGAGGTAATGTGTAAAACAGAGTGTGCAGTTCACACGCGCCAGAAGCGAAACCTTCAGAAAATTTAAAAAAGCAAGTCTGGGGAGGCTACGAAGCACCGCACAAAGAGGAGACCTAATATACTATCTCATTCTCTCGCAGGCTAAATCCTGTACATGTTTGAGTTTGTCTCTTTTTAATGTCGCTATTTTTAGTTTCATTGTGTTTAAAATCACAACGGTGCTAAAGAAGTTTTCACTTCAAAAAGCATCGAGTGAAACGGTAAACACGTTGAGACATGTTTGATTGAGCGTAAAACCATCAAACATGAACGGGCGTGGGTACAATAGCATGATAGCCTACGAGCGCACCCACCACTCACAACCAGCCAATAAGTGATCAAAACATTAACCTTTGGACAGGTTAAACTATCTGTATGAGCGAAATCTTAATTTTTGAAAAATAAAAAAAAATAAACATTTTTGGTATACAAAATAAATAAAACCAAGACAAATATCTTATGTTCCGTGTTTTTCAATCTAACTCTGTGGGGAGGCGTCTACTAATATCTACAGGAATTCCGAAAACTGAAAAAATCGAATTAATATATATGAGAACCAAAGTGTTGACGAATATCTACAGCACAAACTGTTGACTAATATCTATGAGAATCAAAGTGTTGACGAATATCTACAGCACTGGCAGAGGTTGGATTTGCAATTACGTGTAGCATATTGGAATAATGTAATATTGCGTATGCAGTTTAAAAAACTTAATTTATGTACGTGTGTATGTAAAAATCCGTAATATCGGACTATTGGACACATTTAGCCAGGGCCGGATTAACCATGTCGGGGCCCCTAGGCAATGCACTTCTCGGGGCCCCTTTACCAATGGCGGACTAACGGGGGGGGGGGGGGGTGAAGGGGCCTCCTAACGCCTCCTTGTTCCCTCGACCAAATCCTTAGCAAGGCTTTAAGGGGGGGGGGGGGGGGTAAGGTTTTAAATTTTTTTTAAAAAAAAATTTTCTGAATGTAAAACATGTCAATATGTTGTAGTATTGTGTCAAAATTTAAGGTAAATCTGAAAACTAACTAAGGTACAGCGTTTCAAGCGACCGGCCCTCATGCTCGATTCAAGTATATTTCGAGTATAAAAAATTTTAAATCGGTTTTCTCGCAAACAACATTTCTGAAGTTCGTGAACATCATAACTCAAAATCTTGACTTGACTCGACCGATGCTTTTGAAATTTTGTACACTATTTCTACACATGGTAATCAACAGGTAGTCAGAGGGAGTTTTTTTTACCATTTTGTAATAACAAATTCACCGAAATTTTTTAGCAAAAATCGCGTTTTTCACCTCAAAATGCTGCCAAAAATAAAACAAAAAATCGAAAAAAACTCCCTCTTACTACCTAGGAAAACATTTTTATGCACCAAGTCTTAATCTGTCCGAAAATCTACTGTCTATGGCATAGGGGAATTTTGATATATATAAAAAAAATGGCGGACCAGCGAATTTTATTTTCGATTTTTTATGGAAAATTTTCATTGTTTAAAAAAAATAGATCTTCATAAAAAAATCCCGAAGTGGTGCCGTAGTGACTGGAACTGTATAAGACGTAGTGCATGCAAATCGGATATATAGTTTTTCTGATATGTTGTCAACGACAACATTTTGACGACCTCCGTAGTCCAGTGGCTAAGACTCTTGACTCACATTCCGGAGGTCGCGGGTTCGAACCCGGCATGTGCAAATAAATTTTATTTGATTAATTTGTGTTATTTCACAATTAATTCATTTAAAAAAATAATATATAGTATATTTGCGGCATGTTCCAGAGTGGAAGATACTATCAGTATCGCCCTGTTGTAAGACCACCATTCAGAATTGAAACGTTGCTTGAAAATGGCTTTAGCCGTGTTTAGTGACCAGATCTGAATAGCCAGGTACTTCCCAACCTTTCTCTTCCCCACCTCCTTCCCCTCCCCACTACCTTCAGCCTCACAACATACCCCAGTTGGGGATGCCATAGTCTCACTGGCTCCAGACGGGAGCAGTTGAGATTCTTGTGCGGTATTCACTGTAAAAAAAAAAAAAAAAAAACCAGGTTGAAAAACGTAGTTTCGAGAAAAACGCTTTCAACGTTTTGCTGGGGATAATTCAACATACAAACTGTTTAAAACGGTTTCATATAAAATGCTGTATCTCCATCAATTTTACCAATTTCTTCAAATGGGGAGAGCATTATTAACAAATGCATCTTTCAGAAAATGAATTAAAAATAACAATTTTTTGCTGTGTCCTTAAAGCCTTATTTAGGATTTGATCAAGGGAACGTGGAGGCTTTTGGAGGCCCCCAGAGTCAGAGGCCCGTGTGTCTTGTCTTATCACTAAAGTGATCTCTTCCAGATAACCTTTCCCTAAGAATTTTAGCAAGCAGATAGGTAGTGCATACTGAAGCTTGTACAACATTTATATTTTAAACATATGATTAAAAATAAAACAAAACAAATGCCAATATAAACCACACACGGCACCTTAAATCACTTCAGATACTAAGTAATGTTGCAACAAATAGAAGGAAAGAAAAGTAAAATACAACTATGTTTATATATTTGTTTAAATTGTAGACTTTTTATTTATTATTTGTGCATGATGTGAACATTAGTTATTTATTGGGTTATAACCTAATTATTATAATTTGTTGTTTTCTTTAATGTGTGTACCTAATAATTACTAAGCTGTAAATGTTCCTAATAAAAATTAAAAAAAAACGTCTTGAAAGCTGACTTTTTCCGAAATTTCGTTGTTCACTAATTGAAGCAAGTCATTTTTTCTCGGGACGCGGGGCCCCTAGCCGATGCGGGGCCCCTAGCCGAAGCGGGGCCCCTAGGCAGTTGCCTACTCTGCCTTAGGGATAATCCGGTACTGCATTTAGCTGATTAGTCCAACCTACGCTCTGTAGATATTAGTTCAACCTACGCTCTGTAGATATTAGTCAACACTCTGAAGTTCGTAGATATTAGTTCAACATATGAGCTGTAGATATTCGTCAGACATACAGGCTGTAGATATTAGTATCTGGAGTCACTCTGTGGTACTAAAGCTTGTATAAATGACCTGTGTATAATATTGATATTTGACATACGTGCCCGTAGGGCCGGTCAGTAATTCATTATAATATGACCAGTAATTAGTAGGTACCGTACTGGAATACCAGTATTTTTTGGAATGGTATCAGTTATAGAAGAAGTTTCGCTTCAAAACAGTTTCCAAATTCTGCTTCGGGGTGAGAAAAAGGGGTGGGGTCGGTGGGGTTGTTTATCGAAATCTCATGTTCCGTGTGTTTGACGAAATTCTGACGGATTTTATGGTAGATTTTAGCGGAAATGAAGTTTCCACAATGGCAACACTGGCAATCTGATGTGGTCGGTGAAAATGAAGTAAACCAAAGTAAATTCAGATGTCACTTTTTCGTACTGCGCGTGTACTTTCACTTATCTGCCAAACCTTAGTAAATTAATAAATAATACCTGATTCAGTTTAATTTGACACCTTATTTAAAATACGCCAATTATTTTAGCAGTATATATATGTACTTGCACTGTGAATATGTCGTTTAAAAAAATATAATGGCATAACAATTGTGAATATCGAAAATATTATAAGTTTCATCAAATCATAACATTAGTAAATATGAGTGAACCCAACGGTGTTCAGAATGTCAACGATGATGATGTATTCTTCAATGATTCGCGCTTGTTCAAACTACAAACACTATTTGAATTCAACACGAAGAAGTGTACCTTTTGTGAAAATGGGCGTAAGAAAGTGTTCGCCGGAGTTTCGGACGATTCTTTCTATTTTTATCTGATGGATGCTGATGAGAAGAAAGTGTCGAAGGAAATACCTTGGGATTCGAAGAAGTTTTCTATTATCGATTTATGTTTCGACCCATCTGGAACGTGGCTCTTGGTTCTGTCAATGACCACCCTTCAAATAGTCCCAGTTCTTCCATTACTGCAGCCTGATGTTAAACATGATCTAAAGTGGCCTACAGACAAAATAACAACTGTGACGTTAAACCCAAACCACGCCAAGAACCCCACATCTATCGTCTGGTGGCAAACCAAAGACTCGCAACAGATAGCTATTATCGGAGACAAAGTAATGTTTCTAAATCTATTTTTTTATTTATTTAAAACTAGCATTTTTATAATATTCCAACGTAATGGTTCACTAAAAAGCAAAAGTAGAATTGTTTACAATCGACTGTGAAAGAAGTAAAGTTGTTATTGCACTTAATTGTGGTCAATTGTAAATACTGTGGCCAATTGGCCAGCAATCAATTATCGACCAATGACGTTACATAAATAAATAGACTCGCCATAGTCTCATATACTCACAATATAATGTGGGAAGTAAGGAACACTCTTTTGTTTTCAGCGATTTTCAGTATAATTTCTTAATTCAAAAGTTTATTCCTGTGTGATAAAGATAGACAATCAAATAATGTGTGTGTATGAATGCAATGAGTATAGGAGCAGGCGGTGTATTGGCTTGTCACTTTTTGATGGAACGTCTTCTTTTCTTGAGGCCCACTAGAATAAAAGGTCCGGCTGCCTGTCGGAGTTTGATATGTCGAGCTATACAATAAGGCAACGACAGTTTTCAAATGGTGGCGATTGTCATCAATACTTGTTAGAACTTCTGATTTATGTGTTGTTTTACCGCAAGCAAACAAATAAACAGAGTGTTTAGGCTGATTAGTCTACTTTATAACAGTGAAGTTTACTTAGCAACAGAAATTTGGCTATTCCGCGTCCAGACCCTTTACTTTAGTAGGACTTGAATTTTCTCTAATGACATGTAAAACCGCGAGCGGGAAACATGAAAATTAATTGTAATATTTATAATAATCGATAATATTAAGTAATTTGCGTGTACTTACAAATGAAATGTTATTCATTCGCCTTTACTATTATTTGCCGTGTAATTGGAAACATTTTCTCATCACACAGGAGGGCATTTTGGCACTTTTTAAAACGCAATTTACTTACTGGTAAGTGCTGGTAAGACGCAATCTTACTCGACGTGTAGCAGTTTAGTACTAAAGTACTAGATATCTAGATCGCTACAATTGACTTGTTCTTGTCTTCCCACTTTGAGATTTCTACCCCTCGTCTAATAGTATGTAACGTCGTAGTTATCGACAACATTATGTATTGCCAGAGTTTTTCAATCTATATTCACTTTACCAAATACAGCTGATTTTTCTATAAGCCGTTTCCAGTTGATTAAAATATTATGAAAGACAACAATATTTTTTGTTTTTCAGGCTGGTGATTTGATCTTCTTTTCCCTAGAGAACTTAGAAATTATTGGAAAGACCTGTATTGTTGGAGGAGTTCACAAACTGACTATTTTCGTTGATGACTCATTGGATAACATCACTTTGTTGGTATGTTTGTGCCAAGTACTAAATGTGAATGGAGAGCACAGAATTGATCACAATACAAGAAATAATGTATATGTCTGACTTATATGTATACATCCAAATTATTATTTGGCTAATGTTTACAAAAGGTGTTGACTACAAGTATAAATATTGTTCATTTTCTTATGTACCAGAAATTAGAAGTCAAATGTTTTCAGATAACCAGTAACAAGAATAGACAATGGAAGCTTACCCTGGAACAGAGGCATTGTCAATACAATTGGGTTTTGGGTAAAAAAGAGCAAAGGAAGTCAAAGGAGATAAACAAAAAACTAGATGGGTTTATCGCCTCCATCAAGGAGATGAGCTCGGATAAAATGTCTACCCTCTTTCAAATGAAATCACATTCTGTAACAGGTAATGTATATACAGGGTGTCTGGGGGTAAAGTGCATTAACTTCGGGAGGTGATTCTACGTGATGGTAGGAGTAAAAAAGATTAACAACTTTTTTCGAAATTCCAACATTTTTTATCCCATACAAAAAGATCTACCTACTAAAAATCCTTATTTTTTATTTTTTTATTTTTTATTTATTTATTTAACGCCCAAAGGGCTTTTACATTTTGGTAGTACAAATAATTCATGACAGATTATTTTTAAACATATACAGAAATAATAAAAATAAAATTTGATAAAAAGCACACAAGTCATAAAAATACAGCGATTTCATAGGTTTTCAGAAAAAAACAGATAGGTTTAGGAATAATTTTGGAATAAGTTTTTCACAAGATCAACAAATTTCGCCAAGTTTATGCTAAATATGTCAATATCACCTAAGTACTGATTTCCCATTGTGTGAAATCGTTGTATCGGAGAGTGGGCAATGTAGTTCCGCTTATGAATGCTACAGTAGAATAGTGTATTTTGTCGTGTAGTTATTGTCGGTATTCGTAAGTTTATGAGTTGCAGTAGTTCGCAACAGTCAAATTTAGAGTTAAGTATTTTGAATAAAAATGTTAAGTCGTTTATTTTACGTCTGTCTTCTAGTGGTGTATTTTTAAAATATTTAATAATAAATTATATTTCAAGTCTTGTAGTGGGATATTTAATTTAAAATTTATAAAACGCAGAAATTTTTTTTGTATTCGCTCAATGTTATTAATGTGAATTTTGTAAGATGGAGACCAAACTACCGAGTTATATTCCATTAGGCTTCTAACTAGAGATACATATAATAATTTAATGACTTGAATGGAATTAAAGTTTTTGGTTGTTCTTAATACGAAGCCTAGTGTTTTCATACCTTTGTTTACAATTTGGTGGATATGATTGGCGAAACTTAGTTTTTCATCCAAAATAATTCCAAGATCTCTCATTTCCGTGACTCTTTCTAAAGCTGTGTTATTGATGGAATATTCAAATAAAACAGGATTTTTATTTCTAAAGAAAGTCAAGGTTTTGCACTTTTCTACATTTAAGAATAAATTATTTTGAACGCACCAATCTTTAAACTTACTAATATTTGACTGAAGTATATGGCAGTGATTTACATCAGTTATTTTCTTGTATAGCTTGATGTCATCAGCAAGTGTGAGGTACGATCTTACTTGCCGGTAGCCTGCCGGGCACGATCGTGGCAACAATAAATGGTGGTGATTGGCCCGTATCGTATCAGCGGAAAATAATAAAGCTGGCCGCGCACGCCGGTTTAATTTTATCTTTTTATCACAAAACAACCCCTAAAAGTTGGAATTTCGAAAAAGGTTATTTATCGTTTTTACTTACACTATCGTGTAGAATCACCTCCCAAAGTTAATGCATATTACCCCCGGACACCCTGTATACAAATACAATTAACAGCGGTTTAACCTTCGTATTACTTATAAGAAATACAAATATTTTTGAGATTATGTCACACATCGGCATAGTCCAGCTAAGGTGGCTCTTGACTAGCACTCCGAAGGTCGCGGGATCGAATCCCGGCGTGGCAAATAAATTATATTTGATTAATTTGTGTTATTTCACAATTTATTCATTTAAAATAATATATAGTATATTTGCGGCACGTTCCAGAGTGGAAGATACTCTCAGTATCGCCCTGGTGTAAGACCACCATTCAGAATTGAAACGTTGCTTGAAATGGCTTTAGCCGTGTTTGGTGACCAGATCTGAATAGCCAGGTACTTCCCCACCTTCCTCTTCCCTATCTCCTTCCCCTCCCCACTACCTTCAGCCTCACAACATACCCCAATTGGAGATGCCATAGTCCCACTGGCTCCAGACGGGAGCAGTTGCGATTCTTGTGCGGTATTCATGTAAAAAAAAAAAAAAACACATCAATGCTTTAACACTAACATTTAACACGTCACCGATGCGCTTATTTTTTACAAATAAATAAAAAACTAAATATACTAAATAGGCTCCACACATCATCTTCAAAGATGACATAGGCCCTGAGGGAATTTGTTTTCCTCGGGGCCTCTTGAGTGGAGTTAGCTGTACGTTGGTTCATCAACAGTGGCACGGCGTTGGCTTCGTCTATGGACGTTATCCGCATTTAAAGGGTTAATTGTTGTATTATCTCAAACTTCACATTTTGACTTGCGTGGTAATAATTAAATACAGCAATATATCAGTTATTAATGCTATTATCAATATTGGTTTTGTCAACATGAGTTTTAAAATGATTAATAATTAAATGCACAAATGATTAGCCAATACAATATGTATGTACATAGCATCTCTTATTTTTATTTGTTGAATTATGTCCATTGTCAGGATTGGTTCGGAAATGGCCAATATGTTGTTCTTTTGCTTGTATTTTTAGAGCATTGTTGATTATTTGAGGGCTAAACTAAATAATTGTCAAGTCAATGACCATGCGTACTTAATCTGATGTTTATATTCCAGATGTGCCCAACAAGCTGACGGCACCGGTGAGCAGGTACAACCCAACTCCGATATCCCTGGAGCATTTTCAAGATGCCAACTATTCCAAATGCCAAGCCAAGGAAGAGCTCACTGCCTCCTACAGCGGGCTCAACATGTCCCAGTGGATGCTCAATCCTCAGAGTGCTGACGGGAGGCATTTTATCTCCTTATTTAACTCCGTACATGGCACTTTTACTGTGAGTTGACTTTACTTATGTTATTCCACTTCTCTCATTAAATAAAAGCATTAATTGAAAGATTTATTTACAGATTGTTTAGAAAAAAAATCATGCTTCTTTCAGCTGCAACTTGACATTGAGGATCACAAACCAGTGTTCACATACCGACTAGAGGGGCTCCCTACCGACATCCAGTCAGTCCTTTGGCAACAAAGAATTATATTTACTTTTGGATACACAGTTATTCAGATACACAGCAGTGCACTGGCATCACAGCAGGTTAACATTTATAATTTTCTTCCCTGATTTTTGTGTGCTAAAACCCTCAATATTTTCTCTCTATAACACAATAGCTGATTGACTGTGATTGGCTGTATCATTAGTAGTCTGAGAATTTTACTATTTAATAGATAGTTGGGTGGTTATATTATTAACTCAGCTTTGATTTCTCATTTTCAGGATTCAAATATTCATACCTTGATATGGGAAGATGACCTGGATGATGGAGAACAAGTAGTGGCCACCTGGGGAGTCGGGAACTCCTCAAACTTTCCTCAGTATACGGGCAAATGGACCGATACTACGGAAATTGATAAACTTGACTTGCCGAGATTCGGGCTTGACTCGTGCCTTGTTGTGACCAATAAGAAAACCTATCTCTTGACTACAAGGTCAGTGCTAAAAGAAATCTATTTCATGTGGCAACTTAAAAAAAATTAAAGTAGCTGCATTTTGTACGCAATGGAGACATTATTACAACAATACTGCCATATTCCATGGTTATAATAGAAGTAAGATGGTTGTGTTATTAAATGGCAGCATTGTGGGGTATCTTTAATAGTTTGTAGATCTTCTATTTCTACAATAGTAAAGCCACGGGATTTTTCCTTTGCCAACCTACAGATGAAATATTATAACATAATTTTTATTGCATACTAGCGAGTACCCCGGTATGTGCTGCAATGCCACTCGAAGAAATAAAGTATTTGTGTTTTAATTCTCTTTATTGCAGTATTTTGGATATACAATGTGCTTGGTGCGTACACAAATAAATCGGAAGGTTTTCCAACGTGTGAGCAGAACACATTCCTGTCTGTGTGAGAAGCATGGATTTTCCAAATTTACCCCTTGCTATCCTCCCTCTGCTCCTTTCTTGTCCCCCACCCCTCCGCCACCCCACCCCTGCGTATCCTTTCTCATGCATCCCCGTTCCCGCCCCTGTTACCCTCCCGCATCCCCTTCCCCGCCTTCCCCCTTCACGCGTTTCCCTTTCAACTTCCCTGCCTTCCCTCCTCCCTCATCCCCTCTTCTGCGAACCCTCCTCTCTTCTTTTTCCCCTCTCCCTTCTGCCTTCCCTCCCTGCCACTAAGTTATATGAAATACACAAATTTTTCAAACAACTCACTCGCCACCTATAGTAAAATTTTTATACAAATTTCAAATCACCAAAGTTTCATCGCAATCAAATTAATGGTATAGGAATGCAAATGGGACAATCGAAGAAACATTCATTTTTGTATATAAACATTGAATGAAAAATTGTCACTGCTGGAGAATGTTTCTACTATTGAGTGCTTAATACTAACACTGTTATAATGCTTACAATGTAGAGTGGCTGGGATTACACTCGTAAGTAAAATTTACGACTTTGTAAGTTTTTGACATGTTACTCCCAGGAGCGTTTACATTGCATTCGACTTGTGGTAATTAATGCTCACGGAAGCTGTTAGGAAATTAAACATGTGTAAATACTCATGCGACCGTTTACATCTGTAAATTTATTTGCGGTAAGATGGCTTCCTGTCAGCAACGATATGCTACTGTCATATTTTATCCGAATGACAGCTACCTGACAGCAACCAAATTCAAATATATAATGTTAAAAACAGAAACATTGAGAATAGAAAGGATTGGACCGATAATTGAATAGAAGGATGCTCATTTTCAGAAAATTTAAATAATTATTAGTTTTACAGGAAAAAAATCCTACAAAAACAACTGTGTTTTAATTTTTGACATATCGAAATGGGGCATTTTGGTACTATTTCTTAACCCAATAGATGCCCAAACAATATACTCTGTCAACGATGACGCGCCAAGCTATTTCAGTGTTTTTTAAGTTCTCAATTAAATTAATCTTTACGGCATTCCCTTTGCCATTGAGCGCTTTGTTTATATTAGACAATCATTACTGATATCTTTAGTACATACTTGATAAGATATTTGAATCCTCGAGTGTGTCCCGTAATGTATTTTCGACATAAATAATAAACATCCACATAATAATTGCGTGCGGCGAATCGGCCATAGTGCTGACTCACTAACACAAATAAACAAAGAGGTATAAGATAAACACTCACATGTCATTATGGATTGTATCGAGTTCGGCAACGATTCTCCAACTTTTTTCACATTTTATATTTGATATTGCACTAGATTTTACTAAATTTTATTTACACAATGTTTTAAAGATTTAAAATTAATATTCTTTTTTCTCGTGGAATATTGTTGAGCATGGCCAAACACATAACGGTACGTTACATTCGCCACACATGTACTTTGTCGCTTTTCTTGTTTTTGGTCTAAGTTTAGTGTTTGAGCAAACATAACAGTTTTTATAAGGTTTTAGGGTTTTTTCTTTTGCGGGTATAGGTATCGGCATATGTTTTACTAGCATTTTGGCAGATAACCGTAATGGCACATCTTGTGACGTACATGGACCAACTTCAGGGTGCGATGTAGTATGATATTTTTCTAATAATTGTCTTATCACATATAATTGGAAATCAGGAAAAGTAATGTTTTTGGAACTAACGGTTTTGTGCATAATGTACGAATTCAGTAAATATAAATCGATGAAATGAAAGAAAACTTTTTTATACCACTTAATTGATTTTCTGAGGGAATTTACACTAGTTATCATCATATCCGCTTTATCTACTAAGCCCATGTTTTTATTATAGTCTTGAATACAATTTGGCTTCGAAACTACTTCTCCAGTTCTATAATTTATTTTCCCAGTTGGAGAAACTTTATCATCATGAAGCGTCGTTAACATGTGAATTTCTCTTTTGTCGTGCCATTTTAATGCCATCAGTGAATCTGAATACTGAGAAGTAATTTCCCCTTTCTTCAATTTATCGAATTTTGGCATGTTTTTACGGTTTTTTCGCACCGTTCCACATGCGTTTGTTTGGTGGTCATGCAAAAATTTAAATAATATTGGACTAGTGTACCAATTATCTACATATAATTTGTGGCCTTTACCGAGGTAGCCATTTAACGTAGTGGTGACAACAGCTCCTGAAGCCCCAAGACATTGTTCGTCAGTGACATCCGTCCCATCTCCACAATAAATAATTATATCTAAAACATAACCTGTCTTCGAGTCGCACAAAACAAACATTTTTATTCCAAACCGATGGCGTTTGGATGGAATATATTGTTTAAACTTAAGACGTCCTTTGAACTCTATGATGCTCTCGTCAATGCATAGATTTTCGTATGGCACCATTGTTTCCTTGAACATTTTTCGAGTGTGATTGACCAGAAGTTTAATTTTATTTAATTTGTCACCAGCAATTTGAGAATCAGGGTCTGACATATGCAGCATACTCAGCAATATCTGGTAACGATTTCTTGCCATCGTCTTTCCAAATATATTACTTGTCAGAAGGGGATCTTTCGACCAGTGCTCTTCTATCGTGTGGTGCTTATTTCTGGTCATTAGCATTGTCACTGCAATAAATATGTAGAGTTCATTAATTGATGTATCTCTCCACCTGCGAAGCCGTGAATGTTCCGAAATAACTTTATTTCTAATAGTCGCTTGATAATATTTGTTTGTCTCCTTGACAATTTCGGCCATTATATTTGTGTTTAGAAAGTGTTCAAAAAAATTTATTTCCGGGGAATTTTCTGATAATAACGGGGTCGCGATTATTCCAGATGGAAAATCATTAAATTGATGGATGATTGGTTTAAAATTTCCGGAATTCACAGTCCAATTTCCTGACGAAGTTCTTTGGGTAACTTCAGTCTCCATAGGCTCATCTTCATTGTCACTAGGTTGCGTTATAAAATCCGAGTCATCATCACTTTCCTCAATTTCAGAGTCAACATCGAGGACGAATTCTCTTATCTCTTCTTCACTGAGATCGCGTCTTGACATATTTAGGGATATTAAAATTAAAGTTTCAAAAATGATTGTATAAAAGTACACGCGAAATGAAATATCAAACTAAATTTAAATAAAAACACAAACTTAATTCTCAATTCGGGAATAAAAACTCAAGTCCACTTTTCCGCCGAATATCAAAAAAACTTTTAGAACCACACCACGGAGAACGTAATAAGAACCACGTGACATCCACACACACGACGCTGCGATGGCGGGAGAATCAAACGACTGCGCCAAGAAATCTGTTGACCTTTTTTGGATGCTGCTTTTCGTAGTATAAACAATTTAAATTATCATATTTTACAAGAGAGGTCGCTAAGAAACAGTTCATAATATTTTATAAAATAATATTTAGCCCCATCTACCATTAGAACTTGGAAATATCATCCTCGAAACATTCATACTGGCGATTTACGTGATACGGCGTAAATGGCAGTTGTGGCACGGTTCGTTCGTACGCCGATACGCGTAAATGGCAGCGATTGGGTTAAGGCAAATCTCTTAGCTTATCAAACTGATTTTATAAGCTGAAAGAAGGCCAGAAATACACGCAGACGCGATTAGACCTGTGAAAAAACTTCCGTAAGAACAAGTTCAGTAACTTGCTATTAATTACATTAACCCCTCCGCAACATAAGCAGATATAAGCGGTAAAAATAGGACAGCAGTCAAGTACAATAAGCGTGTTTATACGTCAGCGTGTGTGTTTCCATAGAAATCGTTCTAACTCCGTTATTGTTTTAGTTACATCCCTAAAACAAAAAGTAAAAGGTCGATAGTAGATCAAGCTGTACATCCCTATCAAGTTGTCTATAGAAATATATAACAGGAATCAGCTGTCAGTCGCGTAGTTGACAAAAATATTTACCCACCCAAATTACTACCGGCGGCTCGTCCGCGCTCGACATTTTTAATTTTTATTAAATATTTTTATATGAAATGATAAAAAGTGAGGTGACAAAAGTGTTTATTACACATATGTGCAATAGAATAAGTATTGTTGTTTACATAATCTTTGATTTTACTACCGTTTTCACATAAAACACATCATGGGAGTCATTTTTACCTATTTTTAATGTTTGCATTCTAAATTTTAATATTTACAAATGCTAATATTTAATTGAAATATAATAATTTGAAAGCTTATTTTGTAACCTTTCTAAAACAGTTTTTACTATTCGGCTAGGTTCAGAAATGTTTCATTTATAGAGCTTTAATTGTGAAGCGGTAATAACAAAAAGTTTTCGTAAAATGTCATTTCGTTTGAGACAGTTTAAGGGTTTAAAGGGCGAATTTCGGAGGGGTTAAGTGACTTTTGGTGTCGTTTACATTGGTAATTTGGCCATAAATCGCTTACGTGAGTGATTTACGGGAAAAAACTGACGAGTGTAATCCCAGCCTATGGCAAATACTAAATAATAGCAAATGAGCCACTGGAAAAGAGGCATTTCCTGGAAGCGGATAGTAATTATTGTCCAAGGATTGTAGCGCTGATGATGAATGAATAAAGGCAAAAATTACTTGGTTTAACAGATTTACATGTGAAACTATTTCATTACATTTCCAGATGCGACCCTTGCGAGTGGCTGGTGGCTCAACTGGTGAGTGGGAGGAGGGGTGTGGAGCGAACAGCCGCAGCCCTCAAGGTCTGTCTCCAACCCTTGCTGCTGTCTGCTGCCGATATCCTGCTGGCCAGGAAGGCGACGGCGCAGGCCTTGCCTCTGTACCGACTCGCCAAAGTAAGTCTAACACGTAAAACTTATCTAATTATCTTAAGCCTCTACCATATTTTGTCAGTCAAAATATTTGTGCTGTGCAACAAAATTCAATTAAATGGAATAATTCTGAACATATCCGAAAATAAAAACAGTTTTTGAAAGTTATAAAATACGCTTTCAAATTTTATAAATCGAAATAAACATATAATTTTTGAAGTATATGGAAATGTTTTAAAAATGGCTCACCTTACGTTTTTTCTAACTAAAATTACTGATAACGAAAAAATAATATAATTAATGAAAAATTCCCAAAGTTTCATAAATTTTTTTCAAATCGCGATCCGAAATTTGGTTTCACAATGGTAATACTTCTACTTCTTTTAATATGCTAATAATACTTCTTTTTGTGGTTAACTTTTAGATGTGAATTATAAAGCATGGTGTTTTCTCTCTCTAACACCATTTATATCATAATTCTCACTACGATAGTAAGGGATACATAACGATTTCTATGAGACCTATGTGAGTTGTTCCAAAAAGTGAACAAATTAGTCTGTACTCTGCAGGGCCCACAAATACTTTAACAGTACACAACTAACAAATCAATAAATGAAAGATGCTCCGAGGAACTAGCATCATTGATCCCTTCAGCACTGGTGCATAGTCGGGAAACATGCCAAACGCATGCCCAACATATCGTCGCTTTAGTTCGTATTTGTCCAACAGACCATTAGAACATTTTTCAGGAGGAGAAGGTTTTCTTTAATTATTTCAATAAAACATTATGATAGGTGTTTAAGATAAAGATATTTCCGTAAAGGTAAAGGTCCAATTAGTTTAAATAATTCTTAGTTAAGTGATTAACTATCATTTTTCATACTTTCTTTTTAATTTTAAAGTGGAGATTAAACAAAAACTAAAATGGTCTGTTGGACAAATAAGAACTGAGGCGACGATATGTGCACAGTTGACATGAGAACGGGTCGCTTCTTCGACATTAACACAATTGTGTTCAACAGCTCGGCTGTGCAACGATTTGCCGGCCTTTGTGTCTCCTCCTTCCTACAACATGGGTCTCTTCAAGACCAATGTTCATTCCTTCCTCTCCTCAAACAGACCCTCCACACAGCATCTCAGATGACATAGGCCCTGAGGGAAATTATTTTCCTGTGGGCCTCCTGTGTGGAGTTAATATAAAAAAGTCTGATGGGTTAAGTAATTTTTAATGAGGATATTTAAATATTTTTTTAGAATCAGGTTCTAAGAGTTCATTATGATTTGATATATTTTTATTAATTACAGGTGAGTCCAGACGAGCCACTGAATCGTTTTGCAGCTTTGGGAATGTACACTGAAATGCTGTCATCTGGTTTTACGCCACAATCTGTTTCTACTGGCAACATTTGCTTCATTTCACATGTTCTGGCAGCAATTTGCAACAATTTAGATGATACGTCTTTGTAAGTTAACATTTTAACCACAATCATTATTATTTTTATTATTAATTAAGTGTTCTTGGTTCTGCTAGTACAACAATTTATCGTATAAACCCCATGTTGAATAAACCAGCTTTTGGATCACGAAAAATACTTAAATTTTCCATATTAGACTGGCATCTTTATATTGTAGCCATTCTGCCAAAAGAGCACTGAGCTGAGATCTTCTTTGAAAGTTTGATAAGAAATTTTCACCAATTAAACCTTCATTAAAGACTGCATAAAAATAAACTTTTATTGAATGTGAAAAACCTTGAATTTATATGTAAACAAAAAAATTAAAAGTATCCTGAGATAGGTCGCTTTTGTGTATTTTTTTTTTATCTCTATACTAGTACCATATGTTTACAGATTTATTTTATTTACATGTGTGGGAGATCTTTATTTGTAGTCGTCGGAATACTTACTCGGCCTCCAAGGAAGGGAATTGCGTGTATTATATCAGTAAAAGAATCCTCCACGTTGTATAATTTATTTCGTCTTTGTTAGATGTATTTACAGTTTTTGTACATCGCGGGAAAGGAATGGAAACGAGATTAATTAATTTTTACGAACGTGTTTACGGGCCGAGTCCGGTAGCTGGAATGGCGTCGCTCTCCGACGGTCGTTGGAAGAACTAATTTGGTCACGTGACCAATGTGGCCATAACGCGGTTTAACCATAGATTTAAATAAATGATAACCGGTACTTAATCGCATTTCCATACATGTTTATTTTACGCACTTCTTTTTCTCTTTTCTATTTTTTATTATAACTTTACTAATTTACATACTAGTACCATGTGTTTACACTAGACTTCACTAAAAAGATACTATCTTTAATTGATCACCATGAAAAAGGCAGCCGCCTAGTATGGTGATTTAATAAATCTAATCTACTTAATTGTCTAATATATGTAACATGTATTTTATAAATAAATAAATAAATCTCTGCTTGCCATTGAAGTAAAATTGTGTATGGTTTCATAGTGCTTTCACACAAACGAAGTATTGAATTCCGTGAGTCTAAACTTGATCTTTAGGTTGCATAGTTTACACCCGCGCTGTGCAAGCGGGTTTCCTACAGAGCGTCTTTTGTACCTGTAATGATATATTTTGCAATTTTCAGAATAAATTTCATCAAGAGCAACACATATTTGTCGGTCCCAGAATGCCTGACACTCTGTGCCGACTTGGGCCTGTGGAAAGCAATCTCCACCATATCCTTTGGCAAGGGGATGGTGTGGTGCTCCTTCCAAGCTCTCCTGTATCGGTTCACCTCCCCGTGTCGGGGTCTCTGGGCCACTTTATTGAAGAAACAGTATGCTCCCTTTATTGTCACGGAACCGGCTATTCAAATGCTCAAATATATTGAACAGTATTGCGAGACCTTTGACAACCTACTGCTTAAGGTAAGTAATTTTAACCCTTTCCGACCGGCTTCATACGAGCGTGAGTTTGTCTTTAAAAAAATCTTTTCAGCAAATAAATCTGTTTTTGGGAACCACACCGGTGTCGATCGATCGTGCGGTAGCTGCTTATGCAGGGCGCTATTACGCGCACGTGGTTAAATCAGTAAGTCGCCCAGCCCCAAGAAATCATAATTAAGAGCTTTACTGGTGAGGCCCATCTAAATTTTGACATTTTTTGCTGGTCGGAAAGGGTTATTGGAATAACTTTTTTAACCCATTGGCCACAAACCCCGGCAGCCTGCCGGATGTGCAACTCAGGTACTTAACCACAAATCCTGGCACGCTGACGGGCTTGAGTAGGTCCGACATTTAAAAAAAATAAAAATAAATGCCAATCGCTCTGTAGGTAATTAATCATTCATTTCGTAGAATTGGCAATAATGTGTTACTTGTGTTTTTTCCCAGATATTTGTGTTTCAAGTTTTGTATGCAGCCAGCCGCCAATTTAATTTCTTCATAATTAATTGCGAGTGGTTCTAGGCTTTTGGCAGTGACCCTGCACGTCCTTGTTTGCTTTGAGGACTATCATACCTAATTATTTTATTACTTATTACATGTATGTAAAAAACAAAAATTATTAATATGTATTCAATTTATGAATATTATGTTTTTTTGTAACTTAATGAGTAAAAATGTGAAAAAAAAACTTACGAAAAAAAAGAGGTTATATTTGTATCCTTATTTACACATATTTCAATATTTATTTTTTTTTTCTTTACCTTAATCCAGTATGTAAACAAATTTTAAGAAATTAATTCATTTGAATATATGTTTCAAAAGTTACAATAGGATTAATACACCAATGCAGGTTTTCAATTTTTGGAACAAAATTAATTCAGTGGTGAAGGCCAATTTTTTAGCTCATTAATTCTTTGACCAATTGGTTAATATATTTTGTAAAGTTATACCCATCAATGTAATACATCATTGAAAAATAAGATAATACTAATATATCTAAACGAAACAAAACAGAACAAATCACCGAAAAATAAAAAGGTAATGGTTGCAATTATCTAGGTTACAAATAAATTTGTTCGAACTTTATAATCATTTAAAAAGATAGCAGCCGAAAATATGGGGAAAAGTTTATTAATTGAAGAATTTGAAAAAATTATGTAAAATAAATAAAGACTATTAGCGAAACTCAATCGAAAATCTGGAGATAGAAAAATCAGAAAAAGATGTTGGCACCTTTGGGACCCGAACCCAGGACCTTCGGCTTTCCGGGCCATAGATCTACCAAAAAAATATGCATTACGAAAATGAAGATAATGTTGGTAGTTCTTAGTCGAAGTATGATACAGTTAAAAATGACCAAATCAGATAGAAGAGACACCTTAGTCATTTTTTAAAAATATTTTTTTTTATATGAATACCGTACAAGAGTCACCAACTGCTCCCATCTGGAGACAGTGAGACTATCTAGGAGATGGGGAAGGAAGGTGGGGAATTACCTGGCTATTCAGATCTGGTCACCAAACACGGCTAAAGCCATTTCAAGCAATGTTTCAGTTTTGAATGGTGGTCTTACACCGGTGTGATACTGAGAGTATGTAAATACAGTGAAACCCTCTTAAGAAGTTTTCGGAAGAAGGGACCGGAAAAAACAAACTTCTTAAGCAAGAAAACCTTATACGTGGGAAAAATTTTGTCAATTTTGGGCCGGGGGACCGAAAAAACCAAATTTCTTAAGAGGGTTTCACTGTATATAGTTGGTAGAGCTGAAAGCCGAAGGTCCTGGATTCAAGTCCCAGAGTGCCAATATCTTTTTCTGATTTTTCTTTCTCCAGATTTTCGATTTGAGTTTCACTAATATTGTCTTCATTTAATTAAATATTACAATTTGAGGTTTCACTCATAAAATTAAAATGAATATTAAAATGAAAAATAATGTAATGGGCCGAGTTGGTTAATGTGCTGTGTCTCGGTAAGACAAGAAATCCTGGGTTCGATTCTCAGTTGCGACAGTTACCTTTTTTATTTTTCTGTGTCTTGCTCTGTTTCATGTTTCGTTAAGATTTATTAGTAAATACTATCTTCTTCTTCAATGATAAATCAGCTTTTCTTTCAAGCTTGTTTTCATGAGCAGATCTAATACACCTCATTAATACGTATATATATAATTTCAATGATTTTTCAATGTTTCAAAGAATGAAGTACTGAAGCAGAGTGGTTTTGCATAATTGTTTTGTCATCATACTTATTTATTTGTCTTTCTTAGGAACTGTGCATTTGGATGTGTCCATTGCAAGACTGCTTTCATGTGATATTCAAAGCCCTAGCAACTTCACAACCAAACGCCCATGTGAGTACTTTATTTATTACTTTACTTTACAGATTACATACAAAATGGCAAGAAAAGGAAAATGTAGCCTTACCGGGGTATCCCTTCTAATGCAGACATCTACACATTTAGTTAATACATGTAATATTTAAATATGTATTTTGATACTTACTATGTAGGTAATAATTCCAATTGTGAAGCAAGAAAATATTTGTAGGGTTATGTTATGTACGTAAAAAAGATAAAAAAGATTGAAAACAAAATTATTACACTAAAGATTATAAAAGATATATGTAGTATGTAGACGGTAACAAAAAGGAAGAGTATATTATAATAAAAGAAATATAAAATTTATTTCCACTTTAATTGATTGATTGATTGACCATAAGTTAAGGCCATCTTCAGACCGGTACAAAGAACATTTTGCAAATTGGGTGAATGATAAAGGTGAATTGTCGAACGTGGCGTCACACCTATTAGAAAACCAACACTCGTTTGACAAAGATAGAGATGTTAAAATTCTCCATACTTGTAATAAAGGCCGTAAACTAGACAGGCTAGAATCCTTAGAAATCACCCGCCTAACTAAAAAAATAGACCCTAACTTTGTAATGAATAAACAATTAGAATCATTTGCTAAATCTCCGCTTCTATATACATTGTAATTTTCTTCATATTTTCTAATATATAATATGTATTTTGTTTATATTATAATGACCATTTTAAGATTATTCCAACTCAAATGTAAAATATGGTTAAAATTCAATAAAAAATTCCTATCATCATAAATATGATTACGATTTGACAACAATAAAATTAAGTCATTAATAATGCGTATTACTTGTAAGGTTTTTCCCAAACATTATTGAAGTAAGGCTACAAGCCCGAGGTAATTAAGCCTACTGGAAAAAACCAAAAGATTAGATAGTAAGTTATTTAATTTTAAAATGTATCTCTATTTACAGTTAAGTGGAATGCGCAGACTGATACGTACATACTTTGGCGTTCTGTCCACCCTTCACTCGCGAACTTCTCCAGTTATCCCGCAGATTCTTCCGTTGAAGAATGCGGCTTTTGATGAAACAGTCCCTGCACCAGAAAACCAAGCCATAAAGAGTGAAGATGTAGCATTGAAATCCTTGCCGATAACTTTGTCATGTGGTCATTCCCACTGGGGCTTGACGTACCAAGGAAAGGCGTGTATCAAGAACGCAGAAGGCGCAGTGGGTTTTATGAATATAGACCTGGAAGTTATGGGAAAAGCCATTAGTGTTTCATGTGGAAGACATCACACTCTCTTGCTTACGGAGAATGGGGTAAGTTATAGAAAAAAATCCACTTATCATGTTAGTTTACCATGATTGAACAAAATGCACTTTCTAATTAATTGCGTATGCGTGAATTGTTGAATGAGTGAAGAGAACAGCACTGAGTCTAAAGCGTCGATGACACAGGGCGAATTTACAAGCTACTATCTGGGAAATTCACTATCTGTTAGTAAACTCGCTCAGTGTCATCGTGTTACTTGCTAACTAGCAGCGATTAGCAGATTGTTGACAATCTACGAAAAAAAGTTGAAAGGTCGTCAACTTTACTCGCCTACATGCTTGCTCCGCTTGCTCGTGATTGGTTTATTTATGTTTCCAACATGGCTTCCGATAAACAGCTGATTTCGACTGAATTAGTTTTAGCAGGCGCCGTTATTCTTGTTACTGGCGCTAGTAGCGACCTCAGTTTCCTACGCTTCTGAGCGAGTGGACAGTTTTGTGTGTCATCATGAAAATCTCACTCGCCGATTTACCCGCTTTTAAACTTAGTAGATAGTAGCTTGTAAACTCGCCCTGTGTCATCGACGCTTAACCTCTTAGACACGCCCTTGTTTAAAAAAGTTTTACTTCGGAGTTTATTATATTTTAGGTTTTTAAACTACAATGTTTTATGTATATATTTTTTAGGTTTATTCTCTTGGAGACAATCTTTTCGGTCAGTTGGGTATTGGTCAAGATATAAGATTCTGTCTGGACTCTTTTGTCTTGATTGGAACTATGGGATACAATACCTATCCACAAAAAAATTTAAATAAGGATTATTTCTCTTGGCACAACGAAAATGTTGTTCAAATCTCAGCTGGCCAATATCACTCAGCCTGTGTCACCGACCAAGGGACCCTTTACACCTGGGGGTGAGTTGTCATCAGCCACATCAGTTCCATACCAATATTATATACTGTACACGGTAATTTATTCATTCTAAATTATTTCATCACACTATTATGTTTCTAGATGGGGTGTTCACGGTCAATTAGCGCATGGAACGATATTCAACCAATTCATACCAAAGAAAGTTACCACATTAAAATCGGAGAAGGTAAACAACATCTTACTATACAAGGTGTCCGGGGGTAAAGTGCATTAACTTCGGGAGGTGATCCTACATGATAGTACAAGTAAAAAAGATAAATAACTTTTTTCGAAATTCCAACTTTTAGGGGTAGTTTTCTGGTAAAAAGATAAAATTAGACCGGCATGTGCGGGCGGCTTTATTATTTTACACTGTTGCCGAATGCCGAATCCCCGCTCCAAGCGCTCAGTGTCAGTGTTGAAATCGAATGTAACAATTTTATTCGCGTAGTAGTGTTTCACTTTAAAAACTTTATTGTTGTTATTCAAAACTTGTTGATTTAATGTGTCTTTATCTAGTGTGTATTTATTAAGACTGACTTAAAGGAACAACTTCATTCAGTGCGTGTTTTTTTTAGACTTACTTTTGTTTACTTAGTTGTAGACATGCCTAACCTGCCTAGCTGTAAAAATGGTGTTTATTTGTGCGTAATTTTATCATTGAATTATTGTGCCAATACTGCGTAATTTTGTTATCGAATTATTAGATCAATGCCTTACTTTACCAACAAAGAACGGGCAGACATTCATTAATGAAATATACCACAACGTACGAATTGATAATAATATTACTTTACGTTTACATGCTTGCTTACAAACTGAAGGTGGACATTTTGAAAATTTGTTAAACCAGTTAAAAGCGATGGAATTAGTTAAGTGTTCAATTAGTTTATAACAATTTAATCGTTAAAAGCGTGTCTTCAATTGTTATTTAAGTGCAGTTATCTTTTTACATTTGGTTTAAAACATACGATCTGTAAAACGTCAAATTCTTGGTCATGTTATTGTTTACAAACGGTTTCCATGGATACAGGCCAAATCACACCAAGCAATGTTGCAACAATGCGCCCGGCAAGCTAACTTGGGTAAGTGCTACCTTACACTAAGGATTTTTAGTAGGTATCTCTTTTTGTATGGGAAAAAAAAGTTGGAATTTCAAAAAAAGTTATTTATCTTTTTTACTCCTACCATAATTTAGAATCACCTCCCGAAGTTAATGCACTTTACCCCAGGACACCCTGTATATCACACCATGAAATAAATTTTGTCACATTTTGGATTAAATAGGTGTTTGATTTATCTTGACAAAATCATTGTGAAAATATAAACTATTCTTGAACAGGTGAAGTTTGTGGGATGCGGAGCATGTCATACGGCCATCTTGACTGAGTCTGGAAAGGTGTTCCTTTGTGGCAGTGGAGCCTTTGGTCAAATCGGTCATTCTCATCGGCACAAGTGCAACCTGCCCTTTGAAATTAATCTCGGAGTGAACCGTGTGTCCATGATAGCAGTAGGATATTTTCATACGGTATGTTCCCCATATCTTATACATGCATACATAATTGATTTGTTATTTATTAAATGCATTGATATGTTTCTTATCTATCTGTAGTGCTTTGCAAACTAAATAGACTTTATACAACACATCTATTGTGATTTTTGTTTTATGAATAAATAATATAAGAAATTCAATTTTATAAAAAAATATTTAATTGGCTAAACTACCAGCACTTCTCTGGTTGCTTCAGAACATTTGTGTAGTGATGTCAAGTTATTACAAATACTACGACATTGGTAATCACTATTGTAGTGTGTGAGGGGGGACACAAACGTAAAAAGTAACGAGACTTGGGCAGTAGAGAGGAGAAGTGACAAATGTGGGGAATGGGTTTTGTGTGGTCGGCTGTACGGATACTGTCTTGTACAGATATTCTTTCTCAGTCAGTGTGCGAAGCCGCGTCGCTGTGAGACCATGTGTTTGTCCAAAGTTTAATTTTAATTAAGTCAAAATTTCTTTCGGCAAAAATGCGAAATGGCGGACGCCCGTGAGCGGTAAAATTTTGTTTTCTTTTGGGAAAAACGGCTGCGGAAACTATTGCAATGCTCCAAACAGCTTACAAGAATGAATCAATGGGTAAAGCTCAGATCTATGACTGATTTTCACATTTTAAAAGTGGGGAAATGTCAGTTGAAGACCAACCTCGTTCTGGGCGCCTCTCAACCTCAAGGACCGATGAAAATATTGATAAAACCAACACTCTTGTCAACTTGTGCGGCGTCTCCGCTCTGAGGACCAAAGAGAGCGTAGCCTTCAAGCCTGCCACGAATTGAAAAATCAGCTGGAAGAGGACCCAGATTTTTTTTTCAAAGTTATCACTAGTGATGAGTCGTGGTGTTATTGGTACGATCCAGAAACCAAGCAAAAATCAAGCCAATGGAAGAGTGCTCTCTCTCTCCTCGTCCGAAAAAAGCTTGTCAGGTGAAATCGAACATCAAGACGATGCTCATTTGTTTTGTTGATGTCAGAGGTGTTGTGAACACAGTTTGTTTCTCCAAGCCAAACAGATAACCGACAGTTCTGGTCATGGAGGTACTAAAGAGGTTGCGAGAGAGTATCAGGAAAAAAATATTAAATCTTTGGTGCACAAGGGACGGGTTCTTCCACCACAATAACGCACCTTCTCACCGCATTGTCTGTGAAGTAGTATTTGAGCAAGAATGGAATGACTCCAATGGTTTACCCATCCTATTCATCCGACCTGTCCCCCTGTGATCTTTCTGTTCCCTAGGGACTTGAAAGGGAAACGTTTTCAAACTATAGAAGAAGTGAAACAAAAATCGCTGGATGCCATAAAAGACATTCCTATCAGTGAGTTTCAAAGTTGTTTTGAACTTGTGATAAAAAACAAATATTGTGGAAAAATGTTTGGACAAGTGCATACACTAATGGTGAATACTTTGAAGCAGTGGCGGCTTGTGACTTTTGGGTGTGCTAGAGCACCAGTATTAGAAAAAATGTCATTATTGATGTTGTTGCAGCGGAAAAAGAAAAATTGATATATAAAAAACGATTTTTTGTATGAAAAATTTCAGTTTGGCCATGCGTTGCACGGATATCCTGAAAATCTTCACACAAAACCCCGATTTTCAATAATTTTTTTTTTGTTTTTATCACCTTCTACAACATCAATAATGCGATTTTTTTTTAATATTAGCACTCTAGCACACCCAAAGGTCATGGAACCGCCACTGCTTTGAAGGCGACCAAATTTTGGTATAAAAATATTAAAAAATAAAAAAGGTATAAAGGAAGTCTCGTTACATTTGGGTCCCCCCTCGTAGATGTTACCTTTCATCATTATGCTTGTCCAATATCAATAAGTTATTGAATATGCAGTTTATTTTCATTGGCTTTTAAATACAGACTTAATGTTTTTGTTTTTTAACAGTTGGCTCTTACCGAGAGTAATGAGATTTGGGTGTGGGGCTCCAGCCCCCAGAGCCTGAGGGTGGGGGCCCGTGGAGCCCGGCGCTCCAGGGGGGCCCAGAGAGACTCTGGAGACTCGCAGGCGCCCGAGCAGTCTCTCCCCTCTCCCATACCCACTGAGGAGAACCCCCACCTTTACCCCACCAAGGTCAACACACAAGATATCAAAGGAAAGATAGTCAAGGTAGGTCGTTTTATTAAAATTACTTTATGTAAGGCTGGGTTTAGACTCCTATTTTTTTTCTTGTAAATCGTTCTTGTAAGCGATTTATGGCTAAATTACCAATGTAAATAACACCAAAAATCACTTAACGTAATTTATAGCAAGTTACAGAACTTATCCTTTCGGAAGTTTTTTAACAGGTCTAATCGTGCCCGCGCGAATTTCCACCTTATAAAATCAGTTTGATAAGCTAAGAGACTTACCTCAAGAATAGCACTGAAATACACTGTTGCGAAATGTCAAAAATTAAAAGACAATTGTTTTCATGGGATTTTTTCCTACAAAACTAGTATTTATTTCCACTTATTTAAGTTTTCTGGAAAATGAGCATCCTTCTATATTCAATTATGGTCCAATCCTTTCCAATCTTAATGTTTCTGTTTTTAACATTTACGTATTTGAAATTTTGAATTCGAAGTCGGTTGCTGTCAGCAGATGTCAGGCAGCTGTCATTCAGATAATACGGAATTAATTTCCGCCTTGGACAGCACAAAGCGCGTGGAGAATTGTTTAATTAAAGGCAAAATCTATTTCAACACTTTATTTGGGCCTTTTTGTCTTTATTGACAAAATCGCGTAAAATTGACAGTAACAGGTTGTTGACAGGAAGCCATCTTACCGCAAATAAATGAACAGATGTAAAAGGTCGCATGAGCATTTACACAGGTCGAACTTCCGAACAACTTTCGTGTTCATTAATTACCACAAGTCGGATGCATATGTAAACGCTCCTGTGAGTAACCTGTCTAAATCTTACGTAATCCGTAAATTTTTATTATGAGTGTAACCCCAGCCTATGTACGTACCGGCCATATCCATTGATTATATTCTAATAATATTGTATTTTTATGTAATTTTTAGATCTCTGCAGGGTGGCACCACTCTTGCGCTATAGATCAGAATGGATCCCTCTATGTTTGGGGGTTAAATTTGGATGGACAATTAGGTAATAATATTATTTTCACTTTGAAATGCAATTTTTAACAACCTATTTTATGTGCAATAGGCTCCAGTGATCTTAGCCCGTCATCCCAATGGGTCAGTAAGGGTAAGGAATCGACATAAACCAAAACCCTTTGCTAAAAAGTCCCACAATGGCTGCTACAAAACATAGCGAACTTTACTTTACTGCGGTTTATGTCCATTACTTACCCTTACTGACTTAATAGGATGATTTGCTTAAGGGGTTATATACAGTTAGAATTTTCAAGAAATTGATTTTTTTTACTTTCATTTTCGTAATCTACAATATTTAAGTAGGTACAGATACAGAAAATTTCAAGTCAATTCGGCAATTATTTTCGAAGTTACATGCATATTTCTAAAGACGTGTCAGAGCATTTGAAAGTAAGAGGAAAACTTTAAACACGTTTTTCACAAAACTGTGTTTTTAAAGTCGGTGACCAATTTGTTTCGGAAACGGCTGAACCGATCAATCTCAAATTTTAACACAAGCTTCTTAAATATATTTTTTAGTTAATCGAAGGTCGGTTCACACTGATAAATATCTTTTTTTATAAACGATTAAAGGCCAAAATTTGGGTCAAAAATCGTTTTTTTTTTTTTGAGAAGCCGCCATTTTGTCAAAAAAATTTGTTTTGCTTCGTCCTTCGATTAATTAGAAGATTATACATTACTTTAACGAAATCCGTTTGGTTTTTTTTTTCATTTTAAATGATCCAGTCTAGAGATATGGTGATCATCGCAAGATGCGTTTTTTGAGAGGAGCTTCTGGAGATTAGCTACAGCAGCTTTCAAAATTATTATTTTTACAAATGCAAAAATGTTAAAATACAGTTAAAAGTTACCATAACATGTACAAATTTTTATATTAATAAATATAAAGGTATTCTCAGAAAAAATTCTTGAAAAATCGCTTTTTTGGACCTCCTAACTGTATTGTTAGCAGCATATTTAAATATTGCCGCTTCACACATTTGGCTTGCTCATCCGCTGCCAGAGATACTGTTATAGCCTCTGGCGGCCAACAGAGAAACTACACCAGCTACTGCGGTCGATAAAGGAGGGAACGACTAACTCCTCCTGGTCAACAAGACTGGAGCAGAGCTACCAACAGCACGGACAGCAAACGGCTGATAAATACAAAATAGCGGAACGCAATCTTGCCGATTCTTGAATGTTGTTATTGTCAATTAATGTAGAGACAATATATTTCATCATAAATATTAATTTAGCGTTTTATTATTGCTAACAGTATATAACCCCTTAAACGCAGTCTCTTTTTGTGCTGACACTGTTTTAAACAACCAAAGCTTATATAATATTATTATTATCACCTTATTTCTAGGTACCGGTGATCAAAAAGAGATATTAACACCAACTCTCATTGATCCGCTGGTGAAGCCTGTGGATGACAAGAAGTCTTCGCCTCCCAAAGACATATCAATTACTGTTCCTGTTGGAGGAAATTCTTCCTATGTCCACAATAAGGGCTGCAATCAGTATAAGTTGGACTCACCTGTGGCAAAGACCTTTGAAAGCTTTGAGATGTCTACTGGAGGAAATCTAGCCAATGTAGCTTGTGGAGGGGATTTCACCATATTTTTAAACTCCCAAGGAAAACTCCACATTGCTGGCAATTCCTATCAACAGGTATTTTTACCACTGAAATGAATTAACTCACATTAAATTTTGTTTTTTATATACATATGTTATATACTTCTGTTTCCTCCATTTTATGACTGTTTTGTTAGTTCCAGGATACAACGGTTAAAGGAGCTCTTCGGGTTGTGAAGATGAAGAATACCAAGCGAATTCTAAGACTTCCGAACCCCCGCCCTGCAGCCCAGAGAATGTTCAGGTTGTTCAGCCTCCCAAATAATTTCATGGAACAATCCTATTCAAACACAAGTAGCATAGTTTATAATCGGCTGCCCAATCCAATTACTTCGTTAGAAGATTTCAAGAATCCCCTTTGGGCCCACATTGTGTTGATGCATTTACATCAATTTGTGGATGATGACACTCCTCTGATCGATATTCATCTGCGGGCTCAGCTAGCCAGCTTGAGAAAGGACTACGCTGAAGCTCTTAATCTTCAATTGAACTCATTGCTATCAGATTCCCCAGACGCTAGTCCTCCGACTTTCATTAAACACTCTGAAGATCTGAAAAACAATTTACATAACAGGAATATAGCACAGAGGATGTTACTGGAAAACATTAAGAAATTGAGTAGGAACCTTCTTGATAGCGATTATAAAGCTGTGGAAACAGAAGTGTTATGTTGCCAGTGCAGTGAGAACGATTACCTCAAAGATGCAAGCACCCACCAGTCTCCTAAGAGAGCTGTGGTAGATTTATCCAGCAGCGCCAAGGCCATAGTTATATCTACCCTGATGATGCTGCCGCCTAATTCCAAAGTGTGGACCGACTGCGTGAACCAGGCTACCATGTTCTGGATCGACCACGAGCTCAGTATGCACGAACTTGAAGATGTATTTAAACAAGTGGTCAATGATGGCCACGTTATAGACATGGCCTCCGCTATCTTCTGCACAAACGACAGCATCGATTATCAAAAACATCTTTCGTCTGTCTTTAACCTCGATCTTTGTGATAGTATTTTAGACTATTGGTAAAATGTCTTATTGTTATCTTGGTATTTATTTCTATTTTAATTGTAATCTCATAATTTTGCCTTAGATGTTGTTTTATTTAAAAATAATTATACAATGTTATGTGTTTTATTATTTAAAGTACTTACAAAAAAGAATTTTTTTAATATAGCAGAGTGATAATTTAACAAATTTGAAATTAATTTTAAATATTAATAAATGAATGCCTATGAGTGCCAAACCAACATAAAATGTAATGGTGATGCTGACTCTCGTGCAGAATGGGGCAATATTTATGTGTTCTTGATAATATAATAATTTGGCTTGCTTTCAAACGCTTAATATCAGTACTTATATTATTTTAGAACCGTAATCCATTAAGGGTAGCGTAGTTCAGTGGCTGACTAAGTAAAACTGGTAGCCGAGAGGCACACTTCTCTTCCGTTATTGTGTGCATGAAGACTGAATCTCTAATCAGTAAATCAGTAAACCAGCGACTTGCCCAGTGGTCGGCAATCTGTGGATTTAATTGAATATCTCTTCCCCGCAGTCCGCCACTGCGTAGTTACTTGTACAAGTGTGGCTTGATCTCATATTTATTTTACAAAGGAGTACAAGTAAACTACCGATAATGGAATTAAATGATATCACCAATTTATCTAAGTAGCTCTTAAATAATTATTTTCTTTATAATTACATCAAATTATATATGCAAAGCTAATGAGGCATCTAAATCACTTAGCTTGTATTTATGTAAAATATATGTACACTAGGGATTTGTAACAAAAGGGTACTATTTATATTTGAATTTAAAGTTTTCCCTTTTTATATTACACTCTGCACCAGCAGCACAATTTATTTTTAAATTATCAATGTTCCTCTCAGCTGAGGTGATATTTTTATATAGATGTTATTTTCCTTGTGTTATGTATATCCTTTCACTGCAGCTCTCTAATTTTTAGCAAAATAATTTTTAAATTTATTTTGCTAAGAATAATATATATTTATGTTGTACATGTTTGTTTTTAATGTTTAATTATTTAGACAAATTAAAAGTTTTCCTGCTCACGTAATAATTATATAAATCTTTTGTCCTTTTTACTCTCTCTCAGAACAATGGATATTAATAATTCAATGTAAAATAGCTGTACAGTATTGTTTTGAAATAATTCATCTTCGTCGTCACTGTCGTTTAACTAGGACTATTATTTTGAAATTTAGCTCTTCGAATAATCTTTCTTAAATTTTTGTTCTTTTAGTGGGCATCTACTGCAACTTGGTCCAATATGTACTTCCATCCAATTAGAGCTTTAGCTTTAAATACATTTTATTTTACCCGGGAACAATATGTAATACTATTCTAATGCTATATGTAATAACAGTAAGTAACCTTTTGTTCCCTCGTGATACTAAACGTCAATACTCTGGTAGTGTTCATCAGATAATGTATTAGATTTCAGAATATTAGTATTCAAACCTGAAACATCACGCCAGAGAGTTTGCCTAATGCGAACAATTAATGTAAAGTTCATACATTACGTGACAATTCTGTCATTGATGTAGAGTTACTGGATGAGGCCTCAACTAAGATATCAAACCAAATTGGACCCACTGATGTATTACTTAAGAAAAGTAATTCTTCATATTGGATTGGTATTTTTATGCCTTGGCACATTATATTGTGATACTCGCCATGGGAATCTTGTTGATTTTATAACATCTGAGATGTTTTACATCTATTCGGGTTGATATCCAAATATAAAATAAAGGCATTTGTGTCCTTTTGATGCCGAACCTTTTTGCACTAAAATTTGAAGTTTTCTTTTCTCTCGAGATTATTGCAACAAAAATAACATAGTTGGTAGTTGCACATAACTTCATTTGAATTCAATTTCAAAAGTTTCACCCTAAGTGTACGGACTGAGTGCCTGCTCTAGCGGGGCGTTCTGCAGTGTGGAGCGTACAGTGTGCACCGTGATCACATTGACAGCTGGTTGAGCGGTTTTTGCTTGCGTCTAGCAAAGCCTTCAAACCATTTTATGTTTGACCAGCATTTGTAGTACACGGGCTTGATGTTGTTGGAAGAAATAATGCGGGAATTATTGGATCTGATATCTGAATCATTTTTTCTAATACTTGCATCACGGAAATTTGAAATGCTGTAAAGGACAAAATTTCAGGAGTGAAAAAAAAGTTTTTTATTTTTTCAAAAAAGTCATATATATCCTGTTTTTGTAGACCTATAATTATGATTTTTTTATTATAAAAATAACATTGTAGTAGACCTTTCAGAATACTTAACATTTTTTGTAAATTTCTTTAATAACAGTATTTTATTTATTTTTAATTTTTCAGAAAAAAAATACTCTTAAATGCATGTTGTAAAAGACGCACTTATTTTCCTAGAAATATTTCGATGAGATTTATAACTCAATTTTGGATTTATTGTCCTTTACAGCATTTCAAATTTCCACTATCGATAATATGATCAAAGTTTGACACTGACATTCTTGCATATTCATGGAATTTGTCTTCATTTAACCATAAACTTTTTCATACATGAATTTTCTTCTAAATAGATATTGATAATATCGTATGAAGCCATGATGACAATTTTAGTTTCGGCCATTTGCCTCAAACACTGTTTGTTCACTGAGGCCATGCAGCAAACGCTCGGTGGTCGCACATTCTGTACGTAGCCCCGCCCCGAAAAACCCTTTACCACTCAAGGCCTTACTAAAAATTAAAACATTTTTAATGTTCAAAATTCACCAAAACGAAAATTGTAACCAAAAAATTAAAAAAAAAAAACTAATTATGTGCTAGATTGTAAAAAAACTCGATTTTTTTATTTAACTTCCAAAGAACAAATCCATGCTTAGCAGGGATTAATAATATATATAAATAGAATAAATTATTATTTGTTATTTAGTGTAGATGTCTAGAATCACATACATTATACGTAAATGGATTGTTTTATTTTGTAAGACTAACAAATAATATTAAAAAATAAAATGAACTTTATTTCAACCAGTTTTTATTTCTATTTTCAAGCCATATTATCCTCATAATATTATTTTTATTGCTGTCTATTAAAAACAATTCAAAGTTTTCTTTTATTACAGCACAGAACTTATGTTATTTTAAAGTACAAAGGTTAAATTAAATGCACTCTGGTGTAATGGCTTTTAAATTTGATAAAAACATATTTAAAAAACATTACATTTTTATTAATTATTTGGTTCCTTAACAAATAATTAAATAATGAGGTTGTGGTATGTGCCGCTTTCATTACAATTTTTGTTCACTTAATAATATAGGATTATTATTTATTTGATCTATAAATGTAAGTTACATATTGTAGTAAGGATACAATAATATTATTGTATATAAAAATCTAACAGCGGTGCCACAAGGTGAGGATGTTGCGTGGGAAATTTCGATTTATCCTAAGTAGTTTTACAAAAGAAATAACATTATTTTTATAAACGCAATGTGACGAAATAATATATATACAACCTCCTTACAGTTTTGTTTAAAATAAATTAATGAACTTTATGCTAGTATTTAGAAGTTGATTGGTTTCCCGCAGTAGGCCATGAGATTTGCTTCTCTGAGTGCCTCGGCACAGGTCTGAAAGGAAAGGGGAAATATATTAATGTTTTCTCAACTATTATCAGAAGTTGACAATAATGGCCTGTTTACACAATGCCAGTATTTAGTGGTATATAACTAAATCACTGTCCGAAGGGTGGCGTTCAAACGAGCAATTAAGAGAATGAGAATATTTGCCAACCCCCTCCGACTTCATCGATACTAATATTGGTGAATTCGAATGATTAAGTAGATAAGTGCATGTCCACATGTCGACAGTACAATGGTGGACAATACACAGCGATGGAGGGCGCTACTAAACTTAAAAAATAGGAAAGATTCTATTCCAGTCAACTAAACGGTAACTTTACACACACGGGGGGTGCCTTCAATTAACGTAAGTTAAATTAAGTTGCCATTAAATCTGTCTACTAAACAGGCCATAACTTATTGGATCTGATTTAAGAAATCTTCAATATTTGCAAAAAATCCCCTTGACTAGTATTCTTTCAAAAATATGTTCTCAAAATAAATTTATTTATAATTACCGGATGTGCGTGACACACTCTTGCTACGTCTTCGGCTGAAGCTCCATACTCGATGGCCAACACTGCTTCATTGATCAGCTCGCCAGCGCCCTAAGAAGTGGTTAGAAATTATGATCCCTAGATATGTACTTAGTTTAGAGATATTTATTTGCTAGGAACACTTTCTTAATAAAATTGATCATCAGTGCATACTGCAAATAACATAACTTATCGAACAGTGACACAATTTATTACATTAGAAATAAGATTTTGAAAATAGCATCACCGTACAGTAACGGCCGGTGTTCCCAATCCTTATAATCAACTGCTGAGCCGAAACTAAGGCTCAAAACTGCGCAAATGCATAACTATGCTCTTTCTAACACGCCAAGTGTCTGGCTTCCTTAGATTAAGCGATGAAGCATCGCTTAATCTAAGGAAGCCGGACACGTGGAAAGCTCGACTGAGCAAAGCAAAGTTATAAAAAGTGTCAACAGAGTGACGCCAACGCCATGAGGTACCGACGCGACGGCAGCAAGGGTCAAGCTGACACTTTATTTTTAATATATTTTATATGTTTGTTAAAAAAATATAAAATGTCAGTTAATGGATAAGAGTATTTAAAAGAAATTATGTTTGTTAATAATAAATACAATAATTAACTCTTTAATATTAATTTAACATCGAAAGTTCTTAATTTAATGCCATTTATTTGTCTATGAAAGTGGGCGGGGTCACTAAGATAATCAACGATAAAATATTTGGAAACAACGCGAATCGAGCTTTACCTTTAAAATACTTACAAATCGCTTAGCTGATTGTAGACTCAGATTGGTCGATCGAAAAGTTGGGAACAACGGCCGTTAGTATTGGTATACGAACGAAATACTTCAATTGTTTAGCAAGTCTAAGAACCAGTACATAATAATTTTGGCAAGTCGATCGTCCAGTTGTTTAATCAGACATTTTCAAATACTAAGTTTTGAGGTATTGACAAAAGCAATATTCAAATGCAATATAAAATATCACCGGGAGGCAAAATGGTCTGGTACATTAGTATGACATATTGAAATATCATAAGAGTGACCCAGAAAATATCTGTATTTTGTTTTTCATACTATAAGTTTTTCTGCATTATAATTGATTTGGTGGTGTTGAGTAATCTGAGTATTGTACTTGAAACAGATAGTGCAATGTCCTATTCCCAAGTGACACCTAATCACAATAACACAGGCTATTCATATCAATGTAGGCATTAAAAGTCCAGATGTTGAATTGTTACCATTGGACACACTGCCTCTGGTGATAAAAAGTAAGTTCTCCCACTATTTTACGACAACAGAAATTATTGTTCATTGGTGTGCAATCAAATTTTACAGATTTTAAAATTATACTTACGGGTCCAATAATGTGGGTTCCAAGAATTCTGTCAGTGGCCTGGTCAGCCAAAACTTTCACAAATCCGTCTGTCTCATTATTTGTTTTCGCACGGGAGTTAGCCATGAAGGGGAATTTGCCGACTTTGTAAGCTACACCCTGAAAACATTTCAATAAAGTTGGAGAAAAATATTTTTTGCTCAACCCAAAAACAAAATATTTTTAAGTGGATAGTGTTCATAATGCTGAAACTTTTGAGAATTGCCAGAAAACAGTTTATTTGAACATTTATAAATGAATCGTGTGAGAACTTACATCCTTCTTCAGGTCTTCTTCTGATTTTCCTACCCACCCTACTTCGGGATGTGTGTAGATTACAGAGGGAACACAGTTATAGTCGATGTGAACGGGCATTCCCTGAAAAAATAAAGTAAAGAAAAAATTATATCAATCAACAGGCTTAGAAATCAATGAATTGCAAAATACATAGCAAGTATGTGCGTATATTATTACAGACTTACAGTCATTCCCTCTACACAAACGATTCCTTCATCTTCAGCTTTGTGGGCCAGCATTGGTCCATGGATGCAATCACCAATGGCATAAACCCTAAAAGGATATGCATAATATAAGCTTAGTAAATTAGCCCTTCAAAGTTTTACATATCACATAAAAGTCAGCACAAACAACATTTTCATTCAGCGTGCAAACACGCAGGAAGATTTTAGTAATTTATCACCGACTTAATTAAGATGTAAAAGATAATGTAGGAGATAAATCGAAAGATTTGAACTCTACTGAACAATTTGGTTACATTTTTGGCTTTGTGTACCTATAATTTTTATATTAATAATATTTTTTATTAAGCTTTAATTACTTTGAGCAAGTTTACAAGCTATAGCCGGCAAGTTTAAAAGCGGGCGAATCGGCGAGTGAGATTGTCATGATGACACACAAATCTGTCCACTCGCTTAATAGCGAACTAGCTAGCGAGATGAAACCAAGTGTTGCTATCTTTTCTGGGTGTTCTAGCGCTAAAAATGAAGTGGAACATAAATCATATCCGTTTTGCTTTCCTTTTTAACTCCTTTTTGATAACATGAGCTAAAATAACGACTCCCGGGCCAACTAATTCTTTCGACATTTTGTAGAAAACTGAGCTCGCAGCTAGCGCCACACGCTAAGCGAGCAGCAAAAATAATGACTATCGCGCAAACTAATTCTGTCAGCTGTTTGACAGTTACATTTTGACAGTTAGAAATCATCTGTTGGCAGGCCGCCATCTTGTGGCACACGCTAGCGAGTAGCGAGCAAGGTTGACCTTCTGCTATCTGCTAGTTAGCTAGTAATACTATTACACTGAGCGAGTTTACTAGCAGATAGTGAATTTGCCGGCTAGTAGCTCGTTAACTGGCTCAATGTCATCGAGGGTTTAGACGTGATTTGAGGTACATAAAAGTAGGTAAAATGGAATACCCAGAAATGATGGTTTGGAATGTTTCGTTGACGGGAATTCGGCCTCGAGCATCTGTGATGATTCCAACCTTCTCCAAACCGAGGTCCTTGGTGTACGGACGCCTTCCAACAGAAACCAACAGGACATCACAATCCAGCTACAAATTTAAATAAATATTTGTTGTCATCAACTTTTCAATGACTAAGGTGTTATAAGATAGTTATTATTTATGTAATAAACTTACTGAATCTTTTTTTCCATCCTTGGCACCTTCTACGTCAACCTTGATTGAGTTTCCACTCTTGGTTGCTCCGAGTACCTTTGTTCCTAGCTTGAAGTTAATTCCTTGCTTTGTCAAGATCTTCTGGAAGTTCTTTGCTACCTCCTGATCAATACCGACACCTGAAGTAGGAAAAAGAAAGCATGAATAATCTGATGGATATCAACACCTTAATTAAGAAAAAAGAATTGATTACACAAACTTTGTTTATATTATGATTTTAATAATTACCTCCAATGCTGTCCAGGTATTCAACAGCAGTTACTTTAGCGCCGAGTCTCTGCCATACAGATCCTAATTCAAGCCCAATTACTCCAGCTCCAATGACTACCAAATGCTCGGGAACTTTGGATAAACTCAAGGCACCGGTTGAAGACACAATGGTTTGTTCATCAATCTGAAACAAAAAAACAGGCAAGGTCAACAATAAAGACAGAAGTCTAAGAAAATGTCTCTATTCCTGGCAGTCCCCTGGTGTATCTATCTAAATACTACATAAACTTTGTTAATAAATCATTACTGCTGTAAAGATGTGGAAGTATTGGTAGATGCCAGAGTTGTAGATACTTTCAGAATCGGAGAAAGGAGAAAGATCACCATTCGCAATAGAAACGCTGCTTGAAATGGCTTTAGCCATGTTTTGTAACCAGATCTGAATAGCCAGGTACTTCCCCATCTTCCCCTACCTTCAGTCTCACAACATACCCCAATTGGGAATGTCACAGTCTTACAGGTTCCAGGCAGTGGGGAGCCATTAAGACTCTTGTGCGGCACCCACATAAAAAATAAATAATTAAATTATTAGTAAGTACCTCAATTCCAGGGAAAGGTGTCACTTCTGATCCAGTAGCAATAAGGATGTTCTTGGTGTTTACTGTGTCTACAGATCCATCCGTTAATTTGACAGAAACTTGTCCGGGTGCTGTGATTTCACCATAGCCATTGAGAGATGTGATCTGCAATTATAAATTACATTATTGCTTAAATAAACAGTAAAACACATTATCAGATATTTTATATATATATACGGTATACTATATTACCATCAAAGATATTGAAATATAAGAGATGTGCTATCGCAGTTTTTACTGGGTGGGACTGCGCTTCTGGGTGTCTCCAATATTGTTTCTAAATGAACGGATAATTAACGAATAAACTAAACGAACGTTAAACTAAATGAACAAATTCTGTCCGTATTCAAACTATATTGTTAACCAATTCTAATGCACACCTTCAAAATATCAACAAAATGAACAAATGTTTTTCATATGCAAACTACTCCGATTAGATAGTAGTCCGCCGACGTCATCATATCTCTTATGTATTTCAATATCTTTGATTACCATCTTTCGAGGGTCTCGGTCAACTCCAGGAAACGCCTGCACTCCTGCCAGTTTTTTATTCCTAAGTCATCCGCATTTGCCTCCACACCAACTAAACCACCCAAGCTTAGACCATGCAGCATCTATCGTCCTGCAGGTTTATTATAGGGCACCCTCTTTGGTGGTTTGTTTTCTTCCAACATTGCTATTATTAGACCATACAGAGAATGAAATAATAATTTAGCTAACCTTATTCTTCTTAAACAGCATAGCGATTCCACCGGTTAGAGCCTTGACTACTCCAGCCTTCACACTCATCATTTTGTCAAGGTTGAGGGTGACGTTGGACACATCGATACCCCTCTCCTTCAGGTCGTTACCATGAGCCATGTGGTAGTAGTGGGAGTTGTTTAACAGGGCTTTGGAAGGGATGCAGCCTACGTTCAGGCAAGTTCCTCCCAGTGTGGGGTCCTTCTCTATGGCTACCACCTGAAATGGAAAAAAAATGTTAGCTTTTAATCTCAGAAAACCAGCCAACCATTTATGTAATATTATGTTATAAATTAAAATCCTCCGCCGTGTCTGTCTGTTCGCGATAAACTCAAAAACTACTGAACGGATTTTCATGCAGTTTTCACCAATAGATAGAGTGATTCATGAAGAAGGTTTAGGTATATAATTTGTCAAGGTTTTGTGTAAATTGGTTGAAATATAAAGGAGAATGTCTGTATGTGGAAGACGAGTGGGCTGGCAAGCGGGCGGTGTGGATTTGATTTTTTTTTTTCTTTTCTATATTATCATATAACTTTTTATACAGTTTTTACAGGTGATTCGACTACCACGCTAGGCGCATGCAAATTAACAGATGGCGTTGGTTATAAAGGTTGGGTAACCAACCAGTAGATGGCGTTGCGTTTCGTTAGCCACATCAACGCATGGCCCAGCTAGTGTAATATTATAAGTTTGGTGATGTGGTAGCAAGAAATTTAACTGACATTTACCGAGGTTGGAAATGTTTGTTTTGTCCCCTTTAGGTGAGTCTCTAGTATGCAATAAAAATCTGGGTCCTGAAGAGAATACTTAAAGGTTCGATCACTTCGATGTGATATCGGAAAAATGTCATTAAAATCATGGGATAATACACCCAAAAAAAGAATAACAATTAATTTACGTAGCGCAGTTTAATGGAGGTGCACCTCAAGGAACTATGGCATTCCCAATTGGATTGTTTTTTGAGGATGATGGTAATGTGGAGAAGAAGTAAATGGGGAAGAGAAAGTTTAGGAAGTACCAGGTTATTCTCTGGGCAGGCTATCTGGTCACCAAACACAGCTAAAGTCATTTCAAGAAACTTTTCGACACTGAATGGTGGTGTAACACCAGGGCGATATTGAGAATATCTGACGAAAGCTGCGGTCCTTAAATTGATTTGACGGAGGCGTCTACTAATATCTACAGGAATTCCAAAAACTGAAAAAATCGAACTAATATCTATGAGAAGGAAAGTGTTGACGAATATCTATGAGAACCAAAGTGTTGACGAATATCTACAGCACTGGTAGAGGTTGGATTTGCAATTATGTATAGCATATCGGAAAAACGTAATATTGCGTATGCAGTTTAAAAAACTTAATTTATGTAAGTATGTACTTATGTAAAAATCCCTAATATCGGACTATTGGACACATTTAGCTGATTAATCCAACCTACGCTCTGTAGATATTAGTTCAACCTACGCTCTGTAGATATTAGTCAACACTCTGAAGTTCGTAGATATTAGTTCAACATATGAGCTGTAGATATTCGTCAAACATACAGGCTGTAGATATTAGTATCTGGAGTCGATTTGACTTATTTTGAAGTTATTTTCAGAAAATGTCATTAATCCCATCATAACTTCTTAAAGCCATTTTAACAAAACATTTAATAATAAGTTAATAATTATGGGTTAATACAATAGTGGGAAGGGATTAGGGGGGGGGGGGGGTGTGATGGGAAGAGGGTAGCCGACCTGGATACCTACAGAGAGTGTGTTATAAAAACTATAGACATTTCAATGAGTTGTCTGCAAAAATTCATAATCATTTTCATAAACGGTCGAGGTCCAAGACCACCATTCAGCATCGAAACGTTGATTGAAATGGCTTTAGCCATGTTTGGTGACCAGATCTGAAGAGCCAGGTACTACCCTACCTTTTTCTTTCCCATCTCCTTTCCCTCCCTACTGCCTTCAAGCCTCACAACATACCGCAATTGGGGTTGCCAGAGTCTCACTGGCTCCAGACGGGAGCAGCTGGGACTCTTGTGAGCTTTTCACAATAATTTTTTTTTTGAAGAAAATAAATAAAATGCATGTAAAAGTTAAAATGCATGTAAAAGTTAAAATGCATGTAAAAGTTAAAATGCATGTAAAAGTTAAAATGCATGTAAAAGATCGGGAATCCATTCCCTAATTGGTACACATTTTATATATATCCACGCAGATCATTAAACAAAATGTATACTTGGATACGAGATCAAAAATGTCACACCAAACATTCACAAGTAGTTATAGGAAATCAGATAATTTATTTATTATTATTTGTAATAAAAATGTTTGCATCAATAATAATATATAGTTATATATATAAATTAAATGTTAAATGTTAAATTATATATTAAATTAAATTATATATTAAATGTTGTTATATAAACCTTTTCTGAGAATTGAACTTGAAGACAACACATTTGATATTGATGGTTTCTGTGTTTTGTAAAACAGACTGTCTGCAATGTTCTGTTTGCAGAAATCTGAAGGATTAAGAACATTCTGATAAAATAATACCTTCATGCCGAGTTGGGCGGCTTTAATAGCGGCCACGTAGCCTCCAGGGCCCGTACCGATGACAACCAGGTCTGCATCATGGGTGGTGGCATAACTGCGAACTCCCAGTAATCCTGCTCTCTGCAAATTAAAACAATCAATGATAATGGCGGCTCGCTAAAACCCTTGACAGCCCAAAGTGTTTTCAGATAATCTTCAGGCTATTTTTGTATGAAGAAATGCAAAAAATTGTCTCATAGTTCCGAAATAACCTAAACCTCCACCTCTCTCATAAACAATGCATTTAACAGAAAGAGATGTTACGATAGAACAGTCAGGGGCAAGACCATAGTCACAGTTACAGTTCAATCATCTTGAGTCTTCGGGATCAATTCAATGATAAATTATTGACAATACTAGCGCAGACTTGCGAAAAATCATGAGATATTATAATTATAAGATTTCTAAAGCTGAAGTTTGTACCCATTTTAATTTTTATATTAACCCCTCCGCAACGTAAGCAGATATAAGCGTTAGAAATAGGACAGCAGTCAAGTACAATAAGCGTGTTTACACGTCAGCGTGTGTGTTTCCATAGAAATCGTTCTAACTCCGTTATTGTTTTAGTTACATCCCTAAACCAAAAAGTAAAAGGTCGATAGTAGATCAAGCTGTACATCTCCATCAAGTTGTCTATAGAAATACATAACAGGAATCAGCAGTCGCGTAGTTGACAAAAATATTTTCCTGCGCAAATTTACTACCGGCAGCTCGTCCGCGCTCGACATTTTTAATTTTTATTAAATATTTTTATATGAAATGATAAAAAAGTGAGGTGACAAAAGTGTTTATTATACATATATACAATAGAATAAGTATTGTTGTTTACATAATCTGTGATTTTAGTACCGTTTTCACATAAAAAAACATCATGTGAGTCATTTTTACCTATTTTTAATGTTTGCATGCTAAATTTTAATATTTACAAATCTTAATATTTATTTGTAATATAATAATTCGAAAGCTTATTTTGTAACCTTTCTACAACAGTTTTTACTATTCGGCTACGTACAGAAATGTTTCATTTATAGAGCTTTAATTGTGAAGCGGTAATAACACAAAGTTTTCGTAAAATGTCATTTTGTTTGAGACAACTCAAGTGCATATTGGCGAAAATTCGGAGGGGTTAAATAAAAGTAGGTAAATAAATTAATATGTTGACGAACACTTATCGGAAAACGGAGGTTCATAATACAGTACACGCTGTCTTTTGTCAAAGGACATGTATTTTGTAAATTTAATGAAAATCAGTAATAAAAAATTGTCATCTTTGGGTGTGCAATACCTACATAAAAAATTATCACTATCAAACATAGAAGTGTTTGCATTGTGACACAAAAAAAAAGGCTACATACTGCTGTAATACAAAACTTGACTTCCCAGTCCGTTGTGTCGTATTACTTCCCTGATAAAAGACTTGAATGTACGTTGCGTCACATCATATCTCCTTTAAAACGACGTCAATAGATGTTGTGTCACATGACATCTACTCTAAAACGACGACGTTGAGTCCGTGAACGAGTTAAAAAAAAAATTGTCACGAATGAGAATCAAACCCCGATCAACTGCTTGGAAGGCAGCATGTATGCTGACCATTACACTACCAACTACTGTAAGAACGACGGCATTAATTCATTGTATGTACTGAAAATAATAAGAATTACGTGTATGTATTTTTGAATGTCACATAAATAATAACAATATCACATCTGAAATTATAATATCACATCTGAAAATGTGAATAGGTTATTTTCACTGTTTTTTTTTATTCTCAAAAAAAAATTATGATAATGAAGGAATTTTAATTTGTGAATAAATTTTCTAAACGGATTTAAAATGTGCCATTTTTGATTGCCACCAAAATTGTTCAATTTTAATTGTGAAGTCGGCGGCATTGACGTCACGCCGGGCAACGTTGGTGATAGCCTTACCAGCCAGTGGCGTTTTCTGTGTCATAATGACGTTGTATCCAGTTGGAACCGTTTCAAAATGAGCGGTTTTTCAAATCGATAATTATGAATGAAGATATTAAAATTACACATTTTTAGCACAATAATCAGAATAAAAAAAATAAACTTTAATTCTTCCATATATTTAACCCGTCTGCTTGGTTCAATATATTCGCACCTCACAATCCGGTCTCCTCAGTTTCGCGCGAAAATTCTGAATCCGTTACTTTGGATCGAGATTGTAAAATATCTATGAAAGATAGCTTTCACGTTTCAAAGACAATAAGAAGCATTATTTCGTTCTCTTTCTGGTTAAAATAAAAATACATATGTTTGCATGAGAGGAAGAGAGAGATATAGCTTTTAAAATGTTGAGTCGCTCGGGACGTTTTTGGTCTTATGAAAGTATAACGCAATTACATGTTTTGGGATGTATTTATTCCTAAACAAGCAGGCGGGTTAAAGGTATTTACAGTTTATGAAGATACCACATTACTTTTTTGCTGAATAAGCCAAAGATTTTCAGAGTATGGATGTTTGATCGCAAATGGTTACTAGTTTTCATTCAAGATCATCGATAAATTTTAATTTCACAGGAGTTTAAGTTATAGAATATATTAAAAGTCAAAGTATTTTTTTATAATGGATTTTATTAAATCAAATATGGTAAGCATGAATAAAACTATCCTTACTACCATCTGAATAACTTTCAACAGTAAATTATACTATTATGCATACAAAAAATACACAAACAATGAAATATTTTGCTTAAGTAAAAATATATTATAACTTATTAAAATGTGATTAATCAATAAAACTAAGACACTATACACGGTGTCCGGAAACTCGTAGTACAAGCGGGAAACTGGTAAATCTACATCACATTCGGAGTCGATTTGTGATATAACTTTTTGATTTGAGCTTTCGTTTTCGAGTAAATCGGGTCCGAAGTTGGAATTTTTTTGGTTAAATTTGAAAAAAATTTTCACTAGAGGGTTGATTTCAGCTGTGTAATGTCTTATAAAATGCATCGAAGCGTAAACCGGGCTCAAAATTTTTTTTTAACCCTTTAGTTGCCGAAAAAATGGAAAAATAGGAAAAAAATAATATTAAAATTGAAATGCTCAGATCGAAAAAAATAAGTTTTTTGGGTTCTCTATGTGATGTAGATTCACCAGTTTCCCGCTTGTACTACGAGTTTCCGGACACGTTGTATAGTAGTCCCAGAGAGAGGTCACACGTATGTCATTGATGAAAAATCTTCCTTCTCACATGTCTTGAATGAAAATGAAAAAGACAGAAGGTATTAGAACGATGATGTCACATTATATGACCTTTCTCTGGGATATAGTGGTGTATAAAAATAGATCAAAATTGTTTTTCAAATTTCAATTGCAACATTGATAGTAAAGGATTGATTACAATAAAAACAACATAATAATTTCATTTCCATACGACAGAATTGTAAAACAACAATCCTCTCTAAACTACAAATACAATACTAATAGAAAATAATCTCAAATTAAATATTTTGCGATTATAATACGAGTTAATTTTTAATTATGCAACACAAACTCAGTAATCAGACAGACTTTTGACAGCTAACCCAGTTATCAGATTTCCTCATTAGTATTACGAAACGCAATTTTTGAAGATTTTTGACCCCCCCTCCCCCCCCTGTAACGCACCGTAACGTTTTTCTGTACCCTCCCCCCCTAAACGTTATGTAATGCTCAAGTGACAATTTTTACCTGAAAGTCACAATTAAGTTGCGCAAAGTACTGGAAAGTCGCTTAAATACATTTTTCTTGTTTTAATAGCGTTTTCGGTAATAAATTAAACAAAGAGATTAAAAACGAAAAGGGTTGCCAACTTGGAAGATTTTAATTCCCTAGTTTTTTTTTATCTAAATAAAGAAAAACATGTTACGTAACGCGTTGTTTGAACCCCCCCCCCCCCCCCCCCCCCCCCCCCTCATAACGCACAGTAACGTTTCACAAGACCCCCCCTTCTCATAACGCACAGTAACGTTTCACAAGACCCCCCCCCCCCAAGTGCGTTACGTAATACTCAAATGGCCCCTTACTTCCAACTTATGTAAATGAACAGGAAACAAACAATTGAGAAATCCTAACTAAAACTATGTATACAACTTTATTATAAAATAATATTAATTACAAAAAGAATCTGGGGCATTTTATATAGGCACTGAGTGATGATAACCTTCAACCCCAGTACAGTTACATACTTAGCTCATACATTCCATACAAATATAAAATTTATCAGAACCATTCTTGCCATATAATAAAGAATAACACTCGAACAAAGAGCCTTATGAGCATGTTTCGTGATCCAATTATACACATACTATAATTCCATACGAAACAGTGCTTTCGAAACTCAAGTGAGATCGAGATATACAATAGGCCACTTGCATGGATTTCATAACGACTTGGAAAAAATCATGTGGATAGATCTTTTTACTAAGATTAAGAAAATGTTAGTAAAATTGTTTAGAAATGTACAGTTTTTGTTATTTTTAAATAAATAAATCCATTATTTAGGCTCGTGACGTCACTACATGAAAATGTCCCGTCTCCGAAAATGTTCCTATTATTTTTTTTAAATTCCACACTGATTTATTTTTTTATATGGCATCACTTTGATTTCAGGCGAATTTTTGAATTCGTTCACTAGATTTATTGTTTGTTCTCTGCGAACTTATCATTTGGTTTCACTTTTTGACAGATGCTCTGAAGAGAACCCCGTACTTTTATTGATCTACGGGGTTCTCTTCAGAACGTGCAGATGATGTCGGTACGTGTTTTAGAGGTATAATGATTATGGTGCTGATTTTAACAAAATTAAATTTTATAATATTCTTATTATTATTATAATTTACAAGTACAAGTATATTACATTGAATTTAGTAATACAGACGCTGTTCATTATAATGATTTATGGTCAATAAGATGGATCAAGGGAAAAAAATATTTATGAGATGTAATATTTTTGGTATGCCTCGTTATTCTCCTGTGCCATTCGTGCGGAAAACGTTATTTTTTTTTTTTAAATGATTTTCGGCTATGTAATTATCGTTTTTTCACACCTGTAAAATTATGTCCCGTCTTTCCGGTTTATAAAAAATGGTCTGATTTATCGGATTGAAATTTTCAGAAAATCCCCAGGGTTTCAAAAATACGATTAAAAAAAAAATAAAAATACTTACAGCCTTACTAAAAAAAAACCACAGTGCGACCAATTAACTGTGTTATTGCAATAACATAATTATCCCTTGTATACATTAAATCACGTTTTATTACCAATAACGTTTCTTGCGTGGTCACGCTGTTAAAATGCATTAAGATCTGACAACATTGTAAATCGTTTTAATTTCCTAGGAAACAATGTTGTTTTAATTCTTCTCCGCCAGGGGCATTATTGGCACGCCTATGCATTAATTCTCAACGGCACCGCGATGAATATAGCCCGGTGTGTTTTTTATGGCGGGATGTCAAAAAATTTTGTTAGTGCCTAAATGTTGTGATTTTACTTAATAATTTCTATTGTAGTGACGAATTTACTCTTCTATTCAGATAATTGATATATTTATTATGTTATGTGTGTGGTTTACATCAGTTTAATCGAGTTATTGTACAAACTCCGTACTTTCAAAGTTGGACTGTCAGAATATTGTTCTATAGAACTATAGATAGTTTACTTAAAAGATAAAATTAACATTTTAAGATCTTTATTTTAAGAGAATTTCTTAAAAGTGATATTTTTTAATCATATTAATATCTAATACATGTGTACCTAAACGTATAAATGAAATTAACGTTTTAAAGTTGCAAGAAATCTGTTATAAAAGTCGGTATTATTTTTTTAGGTTAGTTTTTTGGCAATAAAAAAACTTTGAAATTTTTTATTATTTTTTTATTGTATGCACGAGGAAAAAGTGAGGTGGCAGTTTCGTTCCAAATTCATTATATAAAAGGTCAGTATTTTTTAATTTTGTTTTTTTTATAAATTTCTGTACACTTTCATCAAATACGTTTTGGTAAAAAAAAAACTTTTTTTTTTCGCGTTTGAATCTTAATATATGGCAGTTTTTAAAAACTAAAGTGTATTTCAATTACACAAATCTAAAAGGTAATTTTATCTAGTTTTCATAAATGGTATTTGTTTTTACAACACCTTCAAAAATAAGAAATATATAGAGCATTCAAAATACTTTGCAAAAATTTCAAATTTCATTCAAAGATCATTAATAAAACAGAGATAAACTACCCCCTCAGGCCGTGTAAACCAAGTGTATTTTTTTCCATGAAGAATTTTTTAATTAGTAATGTTTTCACATCCGCGGCCGTTTGTCAATTGAATAAAATTTTCACTGGGTTTTTTAGTAAGGCTGTTAATGTCTTAGAATATTTGCCTAAACCGGAAAAAAATTAAAAAAAAATTAATGCAAGTGGCCTATTTCAGGTAAGTGAAGTGAGACGGAATGCTGGATTTGTATGGAAGGAACTTATAGTGTGATATTCTTTATTCTATGACTCGAGTGATGATTATCTAAATTTAAATAGGTGATTTAAAAAAAAATAAAACGAATTATAAATATAAAGATTTTAAAATTGTTTTTTTTTATAAAACCTAAAAATATGGGATAAACCGTGAAATCTGGGTGGATTCATTGACTTTAAACAGCAGTAAGAAGTTAATACGTTTCCCTATTAATAGGGTATTAATATTAAAATTATATTTATTAAATCGAATGGCCGAATCGAAAACGGAAAACAAAGAAATCCCCATCGCTAGAGTGGTTATTGCAAAAATTATCTAAATAATCTAACAACTACATGATTTAAATTTTATACAAAAAATAAAATAGTTAGAGTATGCAATAATGTCAATGGTGAAGTACAGTAAAACCCCGTTAATTTAAAAAAGCGCATAATTTGAAATTTTTTGCAAAAAAAGTGACGGTACCTACCATGGTATTTTAAAACTTATGGGCAAATGATGCAAATTAATAAAAATTAAATTAATGGAATGTTATTTTTATAAATAAATGCATACAAATTTACAAACATCTGGAAAGGTGACCGAAAGAACAAACTAATAGTTAGAGGAACTAATGAATGAACAAAAAAAAATCGTCTTAGCCCTAATATCTTCAATAACGCTACATAATAAGGCTGATATATTATTACATCGTGTATATTTATTTTATGGAATAAACGTTTTTTTTACATGTTGAAAAGAAAAATATTGCTGTTTGAAAAATAAAAAAGGATTATTATTAAATAATGTAAACAAAATTTGCTGTGGGGCTATTCAGATACATAGTATTAATACGCTAGCGTCTGTATGGTTCAAATTTAAAAACCCAACTTCGAGTACATCTCTGACGCCGCGCCTTATACAAAACCATCTTCGTACGTGAAGTTTGTTACATAGCTGTTGGGTCGCCGGCCACCTGCACAGGGCCTAGCAGCAAAAAGTCGTGGAGCAGGTTTTTAACTGCTAGTTTAAATTATTAAAACAACAAAAAATACAGGATATCATTATTATTGCGATCCGGTATAATGATACTAGGTTACTACTGTTACTAGCAATAGCTTGCTATCCTGGCTTCAAATACTAGCCTTGTACGGCCCAGGCACAACTGATGGTATAAAAACATTTGTAATACAATGTTATACCTGTTATAATATCTAACCTTATTTATTTACATAGTTGTAAAAAAATTTTTTGTATTTATTACATAAAAGTAGTTAGCACAAGGCTGTGCTTTTTATAGAGGTTACCTATTAGTAATATTGCAGATTAAGCCTGTCCCCCACAACACTTTGTAATGTAACTGTGAACTTGGTGGTCAATTAATTCTGTTGTGTTAAAAATAAATAAACAAGGATGTTACTTAAAATTTGCGATTGATTTATAAATAAAAATGTTGCAGGCAGGTTTTTGGTTTACAGAATTCTTCAATAGTCGTCAAACAAGAGGATATTTTTCAGTCGTTTCTCGGGAGAAGCTTCGGAGTTGAGTTGAGACACCACGGTGGCATATTCCCGCTCCAGCTCCATCAGCGAGGACAGTTGCTGGTACAGACTTTGCCGAACTTCTTTCTTGGTATTCTGGATGGTATTTAATTTGTTTTTGGTCTGCGTCACCCACTCTACGATGGACTCCAGCTGGTTGAAGAACTGCTCGCGGAAATTGGCTGCTGACATGGCTCTTGAGTAATTGTCTAGCACGGAATTCAACAAATTTACTTCTTTTTCTATGTATTGTTTGGAGTCAATCAAGGTGTTGTAAAAGTCATAAAATTGTTTAGTTTCGATGGTGTTGGCGGCAATCTGATCGTAGAGCTCTAAGAATCTCCTCTGGTACATGGCCAGCTCAGCCGGTCCCGGCTGATCCAGTAGGTGTTCTAGCTCCTTGATTTCTTCATCTTCTTCTGCTAATCTGCTTTCCATTTCAATGATCTTTTCATTTAGCTCTTTCATGTAGTTGATTTGTTGAGTGAAATCTTCTTCCGCAATAATGCTCTTCTCTTCTTGAATCTGAGCTTGTTTTTCTATGTGTTTGTTACGTAAACTAGAAAACTCATCTCTGATGTTTTTGGTTTCAATTACCATATCCAAAACTTTCTGATAATCTTCTTCGGATTTGATTTGGCCCTCCATCGCTGCAAGTTCTGCCTCATATTCCCTGTTGGCAATTTGTATATTTTCCAACTCTGTGGATTCCCTAGAAATGATTTCAGTCAAATTGATATTTTCACTTTTGAGGGACTCCGAAATCTTTGTATAATTTTCCAACTTGCTTAGTTCTGCTGATATAGTTTCAGTGGGGGAAGCTATAGACAATTCTTCGTTCAATAGATTGTAGTGTTCTTGTCTGGCTTCATCATCATCACAAATAGTTTTATCAATCTCATCCAAATCTATTGGATAAATACCGGCGGATTTATTTTCAATGAAATCTTTCCTTTCGTCTAAAATCAACTTATTGTTTTTGGTTTTCTTATAATTAACATACACATACTGATGGTTGGATTGTTTATAGTTCTCAGCAGATGTTACAGGAACTTTCTGTCTATATCGTCTGGTGGGTTGATATTTTTCAATAACTGAAATAATGTTACTGAGAACTATTCTAGTGGTTTCATCTAACTTGAGATTGATCAAAGTTTGTGTATGATCAGTGGTGGTTTTTCCAAATTTACAATTTTGACTTATGAGCCATTTAATGACAATGATGAGCTTGTCGACATCCAGCCCCATAATTTGATGAGGCTGGAGGATGATGGGACATCTCTTGGTGGCACGAAGGAGGGCATTTATAATTCTTTCTGAAAGTAGAATTTTCTTACGAATATTCAATTCTTCTCCGTACCCAAATAAGAATCCGATGTTGTTTAAATTATCAGATCCGGTAATGCACCACGTCAGTCCGCCAGCAATCTTATCAAAAGGAGATAGCCCGTTGAAATTGGCTCTCATGTATCCTGCGTCTGTCAGGTGCTTGTAAATCTTCAGTAAGATTTCTTTTTCTTCTTGATCGTTTTTGATTTCCACCTTCATGTTTTTATTTTTGTAATCAATCGCTGATTTGGTTTGTAGCGCCATGTTGTAGTCTTATTGGAAATAACCAAAACAAATAAATATGTATCTATAAATTGCACTAGATATCGAATGTCTTCTCCGAGTCATTGAACGTTGTCGCAGTCAACTCTTGAGAACTTGGTGCAGCGTTCCCTTTCACCTCTTTCGGCGTTTTGGTTGCTAATTGCACACGACACTATATCTGTAAGCAATTTTACTGAAATCTTCATAGGCACAAATTATAATGGTAATAAATATTATATTCAACAAATTTGGTAGAGAGCATTCCTGACTAACTCGCGTATATGTTTGGCTTCGGAATCATATTATAATATAATTGTTACACTTCTCATCACTATAACAATGGTTTATTATCAAAATAGACGTATTTAGGATTACGGTAGGGCACTCCAGAGATAATTTTATTATATATGAAATGTCAGAATGTCAATGTCAGTATGTTGAAACAATAGCCATATTATTGTGTTGTAAAACCTTTAACATTAGGCACAAAATAGTTATCTATTATTTGTGAAATATGACTACAAATAAATAGTGCAATTTATAGTTCAGGGAGTTATTGCATAATGAACATGTTAGGGAAATGACTACACGGGAACCTGAATAAAAATAGTTTTGTTATTTTATGAATAAAGATTATTTACCCTTGCCGATGAAGACAAATTTAATAGCTTTGAACCCATGCTGTACCCGTGACCGCTAAATATCTTTCGGCGAATTTATGTCAGCACCCGTAGGGCAAAGAGAGAGGCGAAATAATTTCTGAAAGTTGGCAGATTCAATTCTTGAGACCTGACGACTTGCGACGAATCTAAATTTGATGGCCGAGTTCAGCAAATCATATATAGCCGATTTAAATTTGCTTGCGTTTGATTGGCTGACAAAAAACAATGGCCAAATGAATAATTATGAAGAAACTAAAATGGAGAAATGGGTGAAAACAGTTTTCCATAGAAATTGCACATGCCATTTTTATATAAAGCTCTGTTTAGACATATTTGAAATTGTACAAAAATTTGTACAACAAACTAGCGATGGGAAATATCGATATTGTATCGATCTTTTTTACCATCGATGCATTTCGATACATTATCATAGATAAATCGATTCTTGAACAATCGATTCTCGCATCGATGTCAAATCGATTAATTCTGACCAATCACAACGCTTCCCTCACATCGATTATTTCTGACCAATCACAGCGCTGGATTTACATCGATTCCATTTCCGAATGAATTACATCGATATGTCAACAATCGTATCGAATTCACAATCCGATATAATCGTTTGAAATGTCATCGTAAGTAGAATCGATTCTCGCTTATCGATGTCTATGTTAGTATCGAATACAGTTCGATACAATCGTTTTGAAATGTCATCGAAGTGGAATCGATTCTCGCTTATCGATGTCAATGTTCATTCGAATGCACAGTCCGATATAATCGTTTTGAAATGTCATTGAAAATGAGTGATACAATCGTTTTACAACTGTCAGAATTCATTCGTAAACGCAAATCGATTCTAGATCTGAGAGGTTGTATTCAAGATACGTCAAAATATCTCAAATTGTGATAAACTGATAAAGCGTGTTAATGTTATCATCATCCAGCTTTGTTGTAAATGATGAATTAATACTTTTAGGAAACAATCTACGTTTCCAGTTTTAGTTTATGTTTAAAGATTGCCATGGTGACTGTTTTTCACAATTTAAAGTTTATTTATTATTACTTATGTTATTTTAAGGTTATGTATCATCTAGGGTAGTGTTGGTCGTAGTATTCAAACGTGAAACGATTGTAAACGACGAAATATTACTTTTAGGTTATGATTTACGATTCCAGTACGTGTTAAAGATAGACATGGTGATTATTTTTCGTGAGTAGGTAGATGGGTTATTTTGAGTAATTTATCGATTTGTTTAGTGTATGTTTGATTTATTGTAAATGAACAACCGATATCTCTAATTTCATCGAGTACTAACTAGTACCTCAAAATATTTTGTGTGACTATAAAATATTGATGGTTTGTTCTAAAAAGTGTTATCAGCGCTAGAATTAGACACTTCTGTTCAAAGATATCATTATTTAATAAACACCGATTGCAAAAAAACAGTTTGTTTACTGTTTTAATGTATAAGTTTCCTACAATCTAAATGTCATTTTGAGATTAATCATGTAATGACGCATATCAGAATTTTGGAAACATCTATAAAATTACATTATCTATAAGAATACGGATCTTATGAAACAGTTTCAAGGTCGGGCCAGACCATAGATTATAGATAGTAAAGTATTATTGTAAATTATAGAAAATAATGTTGCTTGTAAAGAAATCATTGCTAGCAATGAAAAATCTACGTTGCCATACCGATGTACCATGCTTTGCCCGTGAACACCCCCTGCCGCGAGAAAAAATACTGCCTTTGACCGCAGCTATTGCTCCTGAACTCCTAGCGATTAATCGATTAATAATTCGATCATTTTTATGTATCGATACAAAAATATCGATTATGTAAATGTATCGATTATTCCCACCACTACAACAAACATTACAAATAATAGTGACCGAATGACATAAATACCTCCTTTGAAAAGTCAACAAAAGTGTTGAAAAAAATTAGTTAAATAGGTTAAATTAGTCAATAGCAGTTACATTATTATTAAACAATAAGAAAACAAATAAAATAAAATACTTGCAGAACTTAATAATGACATTATTAATCAATACCAGTTACAATATTACTAAATAATAAGAAAAAAAGTACTTGCAGAACTTAATAATAAATAATACTAGCTGTTACCCGCATGCGTTGCAATGCCATTCAAAGAAAAAATTTGTTCTCCTTGCATGTTCTTTCCCGTGCCTCCCCGTTCACCTCCCGAGTCCCCTTCCCCTCCCGCTTTCCCCTTCTATCTTCCCCGCCTTCCCCCTCCCTCCATTTTTCTTAATTTTTCTTTCCGTGAGAACCTTCCACAAAGTATAAGAAAACTTTAAAAAAACTTCTTACTTTCCCGTGCGTCCCCGTTCACCTCCCGAGTCCTCCCGCTTTCCCCTTCTATCTTCCCCGCCTTCCCCCGCCCTCCAATTATCTTAATTTTTCTTTTCGTGAGAACCTTCCACAAAGTATTAGAAAACTTTAAAAAACTTCAAATTTCTTCCCATTCCTCAAATTCTCTTATTTTTTCTTTCCGGAAGAACCTTCTACAAAGTATAAGAAAACTCAAAAAAATTGACGAATGAAATAGGTAAAGTGGTTCTGAAGTTATGACGTGACCAAGGAAAACAGGGATTCATTTTTATATATAGACAACTTAATGTTTACATTAATTTAAAAGAAAAATCAGATGGATTTCTAAAAATTAAACACAAAAACAATTAATACTTGTTTTGTTTTAATTTTTATAATTGTTTCATGATGCGTAAAAAATCTAACAAATTTTGAAAAAATCTGTTCTTTTTAATGGCAAAGAACACTAACTATTATTGTACATAGGTTACTATTTTATAATTCTGCGATTGTTTCGAAAATGTAACTAATTTCAAGAAATGGCCAAGATCACCTCTAATGGGTGAAAGCCAAATAAATATTTTCAAAAATATATATAAGTCTATAGGTTGTCTACGCCCAAAAAATATTTACTCGCATCAAGCCAGCCGCCAGCACGTATATTATTGCGCAATGCTTGAGAAAAGCCACAAGCCTCTCTGTACACAAAATGCTTGCCACAAACAAAAAAACTACGTGCTTGACTGGCGAGACTATCAAGCCGCTTGTGACAAGCACGTAGTGTTTTGTCTATGGCTAGAGTTTTGACCATCTCCAGAGGAAGCTAGTGGCTTGACTCAAGCATTGCTCAAATCTACGTAGTGGTAGCACGCTTGAAGTGAATTTATATTTTTGGGCGTAGTCAACAAATCATAGACAAATAAGTACCTGAGTGGTGATTTTAGATAAAAAAACGTAAAAACGTAAAACGTTTATAAAAAATAGATTAAAATATTATTAAAAAGGTAATAATTGTTTTTGTGTTTAAATTGTAAAAATCAATCTATATTTCTTCTAAATAAATGTAAATATAATTTAATAATGTTATTACGCTAATGTTATATTATAATATTAATATATAACATTTATTATACGATAAAAAAATAATGCTTTTTCTTAACTAGATTCCATCTCGCACAAAAATCACTTTCAACTACCGAAAATGACAGGAAGGCATAGACAAAACAGTAATATGTTCAAACGCCTCTCGAAAGAAATCACATCTAGGCATAAACTAAGGCTTGTCACAACGGCTTGAAGCACGCGTCAAGCCGTTGTGGCAAGCATCCGTAGACAAAAAACGGATACTAAATTTACGTGCTTGCATCAAGCCGCTTGACACTCCCAACATGTCTCCAAGCGTTCTGGCAAGCATTTGTCTATGCCTTTAGATATCCATGCTTCGAATTAGGATGGGAATAATCGATACATTTACATAATCGATATATTTGTATCGATACATAAAAATGATCAAATGATATATCGATTAATCGCTCAGAGTTCGGGAGCAATAGCTACGGTCAGGGCCAGTAATTTTTCTCTCGCGGGGGGGGAGGGGGGGGGTTGGACTGAAAAAAAAATATGGTGCATTGGAATGGCAACACTTTCGTAAGAAGGTACTGCAAAAAATATAAATCGGTCACTGGTTTTTATTGAACATTATTATAAATAATTATTAATAAGATTCGAATACCTACGTAAAATTAAAATAAAATAATATACACGTTTTTTAAGTACAAAGAAAACCATTTACTGATTTATTTTACGTTATTTAGGTGTATAGTTTAGGTACTGCAACAAAATTACAAAGTACTGCAGTCAATGGTTTTTATTCCTGGCAATGATTTCCTTATTATTTACTAGCAGCATATATTACTACTGTTACCCACGAATTTCAAATATGTTTGCGTCTCACAAGGCATTACGATTGAATATTATTATAAATAATTATAAATAAGATTCGAATACCTACGTACAATTAAAATAAAATATTATACATGTTTTTTAAGTACAAAGAAAAGTATTTTCTAATTCATTTTACGTTATTTAGATGTATGGTTTAGGTACTGCAACAAAATTAAATCAGTCAAAGGTTTTTATTCCTGGCAATTATTTCCTTATTATTTACTAGCAACATTAATATTATTTCTGTTACCCGCGAATTTCAAATATGTTTGCGTCTCACAAGGCATTACGATTAAATATTATTATAAATAAGATTCGAATACCTACGTACACTTAAAAGAAAATATTATACATGTTTTTTAAGAACAAAGAAAGGTATTTTCTAATTTATTTAGGTTTATAGGTTATGTACCGCAAATAAGTCCAATTAGATATAAAATCTGTCTTACTGTTTATTTTATTTTTTCAACCTACATTTCTACGTATTTTAGAGGTGGTTTAATGTTGGATACCTACCTGTACCTTATGATGTAACGGGTAACCTATCTGTACCATTTTTATTGTACTGCATTTTTCATTTAATGTTCTTTTATATAATATTGCAAGCTCCTGCTGATATGGTACTTAGTTTAGTTAGTAAGTTCAAATTCCCTTTATTTATTGATAATATACGAGTATTATGATTAATAATAAATTATAACATGTCGTTTTTGTTAAAAATAACCTATAAATAATAAGTACGTTGTAGGCACCTAATCCTAAACAAACTGAATTGTTGTATTCATTTGTATGCAATTAACAAATTATTATTAAATAAGGTTATTCTATTATATAAATTGTTTCATTTTAATTACAAACTAAGAGACACCGATGTTAATTTCAAATGAATTAAAAATATTTGTTCGTGTGAAGCAGATGTGTTCATATGAACACGCATTACTTGCTGATTTTAGTAGACTATTGTATACTACTCCGAAGAAGCTACAATTAGAGCGTATCCCTGTTTGCATTAAATTTAAAAATTATGTGTACTAAGTGATTGACTGATTGTTTTATATTAAATATACCAACACTACCCTAGATGATATGTACATAACCTTAATAACATAAGTAATAATAAACTTTAAATTGTGAAAAACAGTCACCATGGCAATCTTTAAACATAAACTAAAACTGGAAACGTAGATCGTTACCTAAAAGTATTAATTCATCATTTACAACAAAGCGGGATGATGATAACATCAACAAGCTTTATCAATTTATCACAATCTGAGATATTTTGACGTATTTTGATATACAACCTCTCGGATCTAGAATCGATTTGCGTTTACGAAAGAATTCTGACAGTTGTAAAACGATTGTGTCACTCATTTTCAATGACATTTCAAAACGATTATATCGGACTGTGCATTCGAATGAATATTGACATCGATAAGCGAGAATCGATTCCACTTCGATGACATTTCAAAACGATTGTATCGAACTGTATTCGATACTAACATAGACATCGATAAGCGAGAATCGATTCTACTTACGATGACATTTCAAACGATTATATCGGATTGTGAATTCGATACGATTGTTGACATATCGATGTAATTCATTCGGAAATGGAATCGATGTAAATCCAGCGCTGTGATTGGTCAGAAATAATCGATCTGAGGGAAGCGTTGTGATTGGTCAGAATTAATCGATTTGACATCGATGCGAGAATCGATTGTTCAAGAATCGATTTATCTATGATAATGTATCGAAATGCATCGATGGTAAAAAAGATCGATATAACATCGATATTTGATCGATATTTCCCATCGCTACTTCGAATTATATTTTTGTTGATGCTACCGAAAATAATATTTCTCTATGATTTCTCTGGAATACGGCTCCAAACAAATGTCATGTCAAAACCTCGTGTACTGGTGATTGTAGAATAGTGACTTCGCTTGAGGTTTAATATTTCAATCAAGGTTTTTGTGTATTTATTCCTTCCTGATATTAATTAAATAATATTAAAAAAATATGGCTAAGTTGAAAAGTAAAAAGAAACCTCAAAAGAAGGTTGTAAAGGTAGTAGAAAAGGCTCCAGAGCTTCCACCGGTAGCGCGGTTTTCTGATGACCCTGCACCAAAAATGGTATGAGATATATTATTTTATTACTTTAGAATTTCGATGTGATTTATTGATGACTTATAATATAATTTGTGTCAGAATGAAGGCTCTTTTCAGACTTAAACTACATAACCTCTAAATAATTCATGTAAATATATTTTTAAGCAAGTCCAGTGGTTTTGAAAGTTTACCCAAAAATTTCTTTTAGTTTTTTTTTTTATTTTTTTTTTGTAATAGAATTATTTTTAAAGCGTTGTTTTCTTTCTTTGCATGTTAGGGTGCGTTATAACTTAATTTATTTTACCTAAAACTATCACTAAAGACTAATAACTGAGGTTTGTTGCTGGTGACTTACAATTGAGATTTATAACTAGTGACTTACAACCGGGACTTATAAAACTAAGACTCGTGACTACTGACTTGCAACTATGTTTTATTATCCAGTTATAATTCGTAATGTGACCTAAGAACTGCAAAAAATTACATAAATATGCTGTTGCAATGATATATTTGTTTATTTACGGTGGGGTGATTAGATTTTTTAGTAAAAATACCCATTTCTTATACTCAAGTACCTATTGAGATCAAAGACCTTGTTTTTACTTATCTACCGACTGTGTTTCAGGTAAAATGGGTGAATCGCCAACGAGTGCTGGTATTTGCATCCCGCGGCATAAATCACCGTCACCGCCACCTCATGGAGGACATCAAGAAGCTCATGCCGCACCACAAGCCCGAGTCCAAGATGGAGCGCAGTAAGAATCTCTTTGTCGTCAATGAGATGTGCGAGATGAAGAACTGCAACAAAGCCATGATGTTTGAAGGAAGGAAAAAGAAGGATCTGTACGTTTGGTTCTCTAGCATTCCCAATGGACCGTCTGCAAAGTTTTTGGTAGAAAATTGTAAGTGCTCTTTTGATAAAATATGTAGTAGTTTTCTCTTGTCATTCCATTATTTTAACACATTCCTAAATGACCACAAAATATGTGACGGGAGGAATGCAGATCCCGCCAATGTGGGGGATTTTAATAAAAATCCACTTTCTAGATGAGAAAAGTGTGGAAAAGTTGAATAAAAAAGAAATTAAGGTGCGCTCGGCAAAATTGAGGGAGATACATCCGTTTAAAGTATGAATAAAATGTCACTTTATGAACCGATACTGTCAGCCATTTTGTAACCTTAAAGTTGGTAGCACTCGTAATCGTCCTCTAAAAACATGGTTTATGTAACATGGTTTGTGCCCCTTTATAACGCCTACTCGCGTCAACGCAAGAAAAACATCCCAGTTTTCAAGTAGTTTAGCGGCTACGCCAGGTTTGTGTAACATGGTTTGTGACCATTATTAATTCTGTTTTTCATAATTACGCGTCTTATTATATATCACACGAAGTTGGCTACAATCGTATCAAGCTTCGGTCATAGCAAGTCTGAGATACCAACATAATAGTAACAAAATGGCGTAGTATAAGTTCACGAAGTGTCATTTTATTCATTCTTTAAACGGCTGTATCTCCCTCAATTTTGCCAAGCGCACCTTAATTTCTTTTTTATTCAACTTTTCCACAATTTTCTCATCTAGAAAGTGCATTTTTATTAAAATCCCCCACATTGGCGGGATCTGCATTTCACCCTATGTGACTAATTTCTAAATTACGATTTAATGCCAATACATACTATGCTAATTTTTCTGAAAAGTCACAAGCTGACATAGCAATTCTACTAGATCAAATGCTTTATAATTTGGATAATAATAATTTGTGTTTACATATATTGGCAAGTGAAGAGTTTTTGGAATATCGTTTCAAGGAAGTTCTTATTTGACTATTTATCTAAGTTTGCAATAACCATTCCCAATCTTGTAGTATACACAATGGCTGAACTCAAGTTCACCGGCAACTGCTTGAGAGGATCTCGCCCACTGTTGTCCTTTGATCCAACCTTCACATCGGAGACGCACCTCGTCCTGCTGAAGGAACTGCTGCAGCAGACCTTCGGTGTCCCCAAGCACCACCCCAAGAGTCAGCCCTTCTTCGACCATGTCTACTCCTTCACATACCTGGATAACCGCATTTGGTTTAGAAATTATCAAATTCTCTCCGAGGACGGAGCATTAGCTGAAATCGGACCCAGATTTGTCCTAAATCCGGTGAGTTATAATCACTACGATGTTATATTCTTTTGCACATCCATTTTTATTTAAATAGGTTTATAATGTTTCCAATACATTTTATAGGTGAAAATCTTCTCTGGATCCTTCGGAGGTACAACTCTATGGGAGAATCCTTCTTACGTGAGTCCATCCCGCTACCGCCAGTCCCTCACCAAGAAGTCTGCCTCCCGCTACGAGAACAGGGTCCAGCAGAAGGTGGACTACGAGGCTTCAAGACCTGAGACAGCCTACCCTGAGCTGCAGAGCATGAACATGTTCGAGGGGGATCCGATGGAAGTGGCCAAGGAAGAAGTTGAAGGTAAACAGACTTTAACAGTTCATTTTTTAGTTCTGTTTAGCTCAACTATTTTTCCTCTGTTATTGGACACTTTCGACATAAAGGCGTCCACATAATATCATGTATATATGGTTACAGCTTTTAATAATGTTCTCACACAAAGTTACTTTGTAATTTTAAAAATAGGTAAAAATATCATTGTAGAAGAATAGACAAGCGTTTTAGTTGCGGCGACACTTGGAAACTATTCCAAAATTCATACAATTTCAGAAAAAGTCTCCCAAGTATAAAATTTTCAGGATGCACTTCTATACATCGTAATGGATTTTTATACCATTGTTTCTGTTTAATAAACATTTTGTTTTATTTTTCAGGCGACATTAAAAAGGAGCTAGATCGTGAAACAGAAGAAGTGGTGAAGAAGGTGATTAAAAAGATTAAACCCAAAGCTTACAAACCCCCTAAATCTAAAAAACAGGTTAAACCTGAAGCCAAACCACAATTTGCCATCAAACGTAAGCAATTCAAGGCGAAGGGAAAAGGGAGCAAGTTCGGTAATAAAAGTAAGGCAAAAAAGGGTAACCCTAAAACCAAAAAAACATAGTTTATAAAGTTTTATTTATAATAAAATAACTATTCTTTTATCCATTATTTCATTCAACTATTTCCCTATCACACTCTTAGGCCCAGTTTTTTTGGAAAAAATTCACATGCGACAAAGTAATCAAATCAATTAACACAATGTTTGATCGTCCATCAAGAGAAAATACAATGAAAAATTGATTAGCCAAAATTGGCCGGTTAGCGTGAATATTAGAGGAGAAAAATGCAAAACGGCAATCTGACAGGTTTGAATGCTAACTATAATAATCACTAGTGATTATTTTTGCACAAAATGAAAAGAAAACTCAACGAATAAAACATTAGAAATTAACAGTTTTGTGGGAAGAAGTTAAGATAATTTTTCTACATACGAGGGCTGTCTGTAAAATAAGGTCTCCAAGGTGCTGCGGTCGCGAGTAACAATTTTACTTGAGATCCGGCAACACTGGCGTGTAGCCTGGTTTCCGTACGCCAAATCCCCGCCACGCTGCACTCTCGTGATACTTAGTGGTTCTAGTTCATCCAGTTCTTCTGATGAAGAAATTAACAATGCAATATGAAATACAAAGGCGAAAAAGTTCAACGTGTGCTGGGAGCAGCTTTTGTGAGACGATTCAGAATTCTTCACAAGATTCCGAATGACCAAAAACGTTGTAAAAATGTTAGTTTGCTCAATTGAAAACAACATAAAGTCGTTTACAAACCGGTACCTAATTATATGCTTGTATTACATGTACAGTTTGGCAAGAAAGTGTAGAAAATAAATGATGGCGCTGCGATCGTTTTCTAGTTTTAAATGGCAACACCAAGATGGCTCATAAGACAAAGAACGTATGTTTTTAGAAAACACTTCTGGCAAAATGCATATTTCATAGCGTATTTGTATTTTCAAAAAATTTGCACAAAAAACTGTAATTTAATAGAAGCAAAATAAAACAAAACAAGTTTTAAGTGGGCGTTTATTCCGATATAAAAACGTAGGTACTTAAAAATTTAAGTCTATTAATTCAACACCCGACATGTAATTATTGTCTTCGTCCTCGTGTGATTCTTCTTCTTCCGTATCTTTATCTTCATCTAAACGCAGTTCATCGATATCATCATATATATTACTGCCTCATGCATAATATTCTGCATCAATTTTCATCACGTGTTTGCAACAATTTTTCCAATCATCAGCACTTATGCTATTACATATTATTATTATTATGCCCATTTTTCGTTTTCCCGGTGTTTCAAATTTTCCATCTGCCTTTTCCCCTTCCTTGACAATTCGTCTTACCGTTGATTCAGATTTACCTGTGTGTGAAAAATCATTAAAATTATTATTATAGAAGGGAGTTTTAAAAACACACACTAGATAATATTCACTTGGAAAGAAAGAAAGAGAAAACGAGAAAAAGTAACTTTTCTACGAGTTTAATATTATTTTTTTTTATTGAGTTATTCCCTTTTTTCTGTGGCCGCATATTAACTGTCAAAATGAAGTGTCAAAATCAGATTTTTTTACCATAACCTCAAATCAGATTGTAATGGTTATTATCGCTCGAAAATTGGCATAAATCTTGTAATACTAATGCAATTTATTAAACAAACTATACTACGTACCAGTCATTTCTGCAGTTCGTTTGCAAACATCTTCTAAATTAAAAAGAAGCTTCTTAGCGTGACACTCGGCTAGGCAGCGTTGAAAAACGCAGAATATAACCCCTCTTGTATCACTATGTAATAATTTATTCATTTTAATTAAATTCAGGCAAACAATGAATAAAAATATTATCAAATCAGCGATATTCTACTCAGATTTAAAACAATAAATCAACCGTAACACGCGATAATTTGACAGCCATAGGAAACGTCATATAATTCGGTGTTGCCATAGTAATGAACACGTTTAGTTCCAATTGAATTAATTTCTACACTTTCTTGCCAAACTATAGAATATGTAAAATTGAGTTTCAGCTTTCTTTAGAAATCATGCTGTCAGTCCGAAAGAGCAAACTTTGCTTGCGCTGTGGTTTTATGCAACAGGATTGTTACAGCATTCTGTGGGAGATGTATCAGGGCTCGATAAGTTTACAGTTTCGAGAATTATTTGGAAAGGTGACAAAGGCAATAGCGAAATTCCAACCCAGTTATATATTACGCCGTGGACCCCAGAAGAAATTGCATCGACAGTGAGTGCATCTTATAACTCTGCGCAATTTCCCAAAGTTAATGGGGCTATAGATTGCACGCTGTACCGATTCAATCTCCAGGTGACGACAATGCCGAATAGTGGTGACCGGACAACTCAGAACCATCTTAGATAAGTCATTTAGAGTGATAAAAAAACATATATATTGTTTATATAAGTTAGGTTAGGGTTATCGGCTAATTTAAAATTATTTTTTTCATAGCATAGTGTCGAGTTGACTTAATTCTCAGTTGGCATAGAACCGCCGAATAGTATAGAAATCGGAAAGACTATTTTTCATTCAACCTGCAAGTGGCGGTGAATGCCAACATGCATAACATAATTATCAAAACAGTAGCGAGGTGGCCTGGAGGTACCCATGATAGCCATATTTTTAGCAGCACCAAAGGAAGGTTAGAATGGGGTGAGTTTGGATATAAAGTGATTGTTCGAAATAATGGTTGTGGAATAAAGCCATATTTACTAATACCCCTGAGTAATCCCATTTCTCGAGAACAACATTTATATGACGAAAGTCAGATGTTGTTAAAAGAGGGTTTCCAGTTCTTTCTTCAAAAGTTTAAATTTAAAAAAAAAAATGCGAGTACGCAAGGTACAAGGAATCATTGTAGCTAAGGGTCGACCGAGATCTCGGTCTCGTCATTCTCGGCTACAAATTCTAGCGAGAACTCTGTCTCGGTTCTCGGCGAAAAATCGCTGAGGTTCTCGGCCATAACCGAGACTGTTGTAAGTAGGTACGGTATAGGATAATGGAATTCAAATCTACCGCGCGCGTCCACATTCGTCACTTGGTGTCAGTGCGTGAGAGAGCTGTCGATTGTGATTGGTCGACTGGCAGCGAGGCGGGTTTTACTTACCGTTGCTGCCGCTGTTGCGCCGTTCGTTCATTTCACTACTTTTGTAAACAAACAATTGTAGTTAAAAGAAGTTTGTTTGAATTTTTTTTGTAAAATAAGTTATTTTATGTGTTGTGATTAATTATAATAAAAACTACATAAACTAGTTAAGTGAATATCAAGATCAATACGTATTATTTTACACGTATGTTGGATATTAGCAGAGCTGGTCAATTATACGACATGAGGCGACACTCTTTGAAAGGTGAAAATGCAGAAAAATTGCTTTTTATGTGCTACAACATCATGTTGATCAGTTTTGATTATTAAAACTATTTAAAACAAATTAGGGAACGTACCCATACTACGTGACCAACTTTTTGCAATATTTAACCCCCCCCCCCCCCGGTGACCAAAATTGTAAAATAAGTTATTTTATGTGTTGTGATTAATTATAATAAAAACTACATAAACTAGTTAAGTGAATATCAAGATCAATACGTATTATTTTACACGTATGTTGGATATTAGCAGAGCTGGTCAATTATACGACATGAGGCGACACTCTTTGAAAGGTGAAAATGCAGAAAAATTGCTTTTTATGTGCTACAACATCATGTTGATCAGTTTTGATTATTAAAACTATTTAAAACAAATTAGGGAACGTACCCATACTACGTGACCAACTTTTTGCAATATTTAACCCCCCCCCCCCCCCGGTGACCAAAATCCTAAGCAACCCGCCGCTCATTTGTATGGAGCGTGACATTTTGAAGATCCCCCCCCCTAAACGTGTCACGTAGTATGGGTACGTTCCCTTATTATTACATTCTTAAATATACTATATTATGCAAATACAGCGCATTTTCATTTTTTATTCTAACGAAAAACCTGTCTCGGTCGACCCTTAATTGTAGCCACTGCAGTTCTACATTATATATTGGAGGTTAAACAAAGAAGATCAGCCAACTGTTTTCATAGAAGCCTTGGAGGAGGGTAATGATATATTGATTAATCGTTAACAGGGGAGATGACCATGTTTGTCAAACTCTATAACTCATAATTTGCCAGATTGATATTAAATCCTGCCCGTTACAAATAGTCTTATTTTTCCTCTTTCTGTACCATTAACCCCGTCAACATCAACCGAGTTCTATAAAACCCTGCGCCGTGTAGTCCCACAGTGGACTGCTCTGCAAACAGTTACCTTACTTTAGTGGACTTTACTTTTCTGCGCTTACAGCACTCGGTTTATGTGGAGTCCTTACCGACCCGAATATTAAGACTGAATATTAAGTTTCACAAAATTGAGAAGTTAATGAATAATGACAAGCTAATGAAAATATGAAGTGTTGCCACCGTAAAAATATTCCAAGTCTCCGAAAAAAATAATTCTTCGAAATAAATGCATTATTCGGCGGGAAACATTGAAATAATTTATTGAAATGTAACCGAAGCTTAATTTGAGTTGAAACAACCCAATTCATATTTGAATAAAATCAATATGATGAAAATATTAAATAATATTTTTTTAATGAATAAAAAAGCTGGAATATACTTTATTAAAATTTATTTCGGAATAACGCTAACTTAATGAATAAAGCCTCTTTATATTATTTGTAAAATTGTATAATTAACATATTGGTAAAATTCACATTAATTTATATAAAACAATATCTTTCATAATATGAATAATTACAATAGGTGTGTAATACAGTCAGGGCTGGGCAGTATTTGAATTACTTGTATTTGAAATACGTATTTGAAATACAAATACGTATTTTGTATTTGTATTTCAATTACTTCCTAACAATGTATTTTGTAATTGGTATTTCAATTACCTGCTGCTGAGGTATTTTGTAATTTGTATTTCAAATACTTATGGCTTCAAAATACATTTTCAAATACATTAAGCGATCTTAAAAATGACAATGAAAAATAATCTAACATACATTTAATCTAATTTACGTAGAGTAAAAACGCTAGAATCCTGTACTATTATCCTATTGTCCTGTGCTGTAGCACTCTTACTAACGATTATTTGTAGTTTTCTTATCATTGCTTTATAATGTACTGTACATTTTTTTATGTCATGCTAGTTATTATTATTGTCATGTGCTATAATAGCACTGTTACTGTAGAGCGCACTTGAAGTGAAATAACACAAAACTGCGCTATACAAATGTCATCTTTGTATATACAAATGAATTCTTGTTTCACTTGGTCATTATTATATATCTTGGTATTTTACTAATTTTGTTTTAAGTTTTCTTATACTTTGTAGAAGGTTCTTACGGAAAGAAAAATTAAGAAAATTATGCAGAAAATTGGATAATTTCAGAAAACTTGATGACTTTTTTAACTTCGCACGTTTGACAGTTCGCGCATTTTATGAAATTGAATTTAGCAGGCCGCTGTTTTTTTTTTTGTAACAAAAGAATTGTCTATAGTTTTTTTATTATAGATATTTTAAATAGGTACCTATGTTAGGTACCAGATTTGATTGCTTGTTATTTGTAATATGTGAAAATTTAAAATTTTAATAAAAAATTGTAATAGCTGGCACGCGAGTTGTTTGAAAACTGAATGTACTGGGACTGAATATGTGGAACGCGGGAGGGGTTTGGCGGGGAGTGGGAGAGGGGAAAGGGTAGGCGGGGAAGGTGGCAGGAGAACGCGGGAGGGGAATGGGATGTGGGAGGGGAACGGGGACGCACGGGAAAGGACATGCAGGGATAAACAATTTATTTCTATGTATGTGGCATTGCAACGCATGCCGGGAACCAGCTAGAGTTATTATAATAATAATTATTATTATCTAACACCTAAGTCCTGTACCACAAAACTTTACAAGTGGAGCGGAGACGAGATGTGTCTTCTGAGCAATATGATTGGTCAATTTTTGCACTTCTCTGTTTCACTTTGCTCAGCGCTTCTATGGAAATTTATCTATTTACGACAATTTATTGCAACCAAAGGTTCTACCGAAACCAAATGTATTTTGTATTTGAAATTAAAAAATGGTTAAAATACTGTATTTTGTATTTCAAATACACGACTGGAAAGTATTTTGTATTTCGTATTTTAAATACATGAGTAAAAGTATTTTGTAATTTGTATTTCAATTACAGCAAAGCATGCATTTTGCCCAGCCCTGAATACAGTTTGCAGATCTCTCTTATAAAATATAACGTAAATGTGCCATAAAAAGTTATTATCAACAAGCTTACTGAATAACATTTGTAAATATATATTTAATTATGATAAAAAAGAGCATTTAAAACTCTGATTATATTTCAACATGGAGTTAGGCCATTCTTACATGGAGATACTTACAAGCGACTTGAGTGTCGGGCGCATAGCATACGCATCGCTCAAGAGTATCCGCCACACTATTTAGCTGGACATGACGTCTATGGGTTTGAAGTCAATTGCACGCTACTACAAATTTGAAATGGCGTCCGAGCATGATTTGAATGTTAAATTTGGTGGTGGGAAAATATTAATATTTATGTAACTACAATTTACAGGAATACGTAAGAAAGGATTTAGCAGAGAAGGCGTGGATTGAGGTTGAAAAAAAGTCAATTTGACATCATTCTCTTGTAGTTCCTTGGTGGCGATAATTATGCTTATAAAGATAAATAAGAACAATATTGTCTTCTTCTAACATAGCAAACTTATTTTGTGGCACCGTTTTAATTCAAATTAATAAAATACTTAGTTTTTACCACTTTTATTTGCATTAACACTCTTTCGGATTTCTAAAATTTCTGGAATCTGGATCTATAAATTGAAGTGTAATGATTGTGGTTTCTTTTATATAGGTAAAACTTCGAAATAAGGATTAAAGAACATATGAAATCTTTAAACAATAACAGTTTCTCGGAGTTTGCCAACCATTTGGTGGAAACCAGTCACACCTTTAAATTCAATAGTGGGATAGAATTAATACATTGTAATGTCAATGGCATTCAGTTGGATAAACTAGAAATTTTAGAAATCCGAAAGAGTGTTAATGCGAATTTGAGTATTATTAATAATCAAAAATTGTTCTTAAATGACCCAATATTAAACCTGTTCCCTTTGTAAATTTTCCCCCATTGCCCCCCTCTCCTATTTCCATTGATACCATTGTCTATGTCTATTCTTTTTCAATTGACACCATTGTCTATGTCTATTATTTATAATCTATATAAATAAAAATGAATCGCCGAAATGTATGTATGCGCATAACTTCCGAACGACTGCACCAAATTGGATAATTCTTTTTTTTCTGTGTTCGTTATTGTCAGGACAAGGTTTGTATAAAACTACTAGTGAGCTCTGGCATTATGAAATTTGTATAAAAAAATTGCAATTGGTGGCACGCGAGCTGTTTGAAAGCTGAATGTACCGGGAATGAATGCATGGAACGCGGGAGGGGAACTCGTGAAGGGGATACGGGGAAAGGGGGGGAGTGGGGAGAGGGAAGGTGGAGGAGGCGGAGTGGGAACGCGAGAGGGGAAGGGGATGCGGGAGAAGAAGGGGAGGCGGAAGGGGGACGGGAAGTATGGGAAAGGACACGCAGGGAAAAACAATTTCTTTATTAAACGGCAAAGCAACGCATGCCGGGAACCAGCTAGTTAGTATCAATAAAAACCCTGAAGAAGTGAGCATTGCTCACGAAACATGTTGGTTTTGTAAACAATAAAAGTGGTAAAAACTAAGTATTTTATTAATTTAAATATTTTGTTTACATCGCTAGACATTGTTTTACTCTACAGCTGCACTTGAAAAAATGATCTGATTCAGTATAACTCGGAGAGAGCCGTATACGAAAACCAGCATTAAAGAGTAGCATATTGGTAGGCGACATGTGGTTGCATTGTAGTCACACAGCTTTTAAGTATCTCTGTGTATCAAGGGCCTTACAGTAATAACAACTTGAAATCTCACTACATATGTTGCAGAAAAAAAATGTTTGAAATATTCCCTCTGAATAGATGCTGTAGGGACAGTCCATAGCATCACAAATTTGACTTTTGAAATTCTAGTTTGCAACTCAATTCTCACCCGTGGTAAAAATGGTAGAAATATATGCATATATGTTGATTTTTAAATTTAAATGACCTTATAAAAATGGCTCTACAGCTCTTTAACTCCTCAGGCTAATTTGTTTGCTTTTGGGAACAGCTCATATAGGTCTCAAAGAAATAATTGTTATCATGTTGAGAAATATTATCTAAAAGAAGAATAATTATAATATACACGTCTTGAAACCAAAGTTTCCGACTGCAATTTGAAAAAAAAATATGTAACTTTGTGATTTTTTTATTAATAATTTTTACATGAAACAACAAAAAAGTAAAGATATAATAAAGTTTATAATGCATACATCTAATAAAATGAGTATGTTTTTCGTTTTTTTTTTTTTATCAGTAATTTTAGTTAGAAAAATTGTAACGTGAGCCAATTTTAAAACATTTTTATGTTTGCATAAAATTTTTTTGTACACATTTCTAAATTTATTTTTAATAACACATTATGAAAATATATTTTATCCCATTTCAAAGAATTTTCGGAAACTTTCAGAAATTTTTTAATTTATTTGGACTGTGTCACAAGGCAGAGATATTCTGACCTTCTGACAGAATAAGCCCGAGACCTAAGGGGTTAAGTTACACTGATAAATAAAAAAAGGAGTTTTGTGCCTGTTGAGTATTACAGTAGAAATAGTCTATTCATGGCAGTAAAATAAAATACTTAAATATATATTTTCTGTCTTGAAAGTTATGGAGCGGGAAAATGGCAGACATTGTTCCAGATTATTCAGCATGAAGGAAACATTCAACCTTTATGTGGCATTATTAACTTTAGATAGGCTTGAGTTTATTGCATTTATTTTCCAAAAAAGTATTACTTTGAAGAGACAAAATGTTGAGCAAGCCCATATTAAGTAGATTTAATACCTGTTGAGCTGTCTATGAATGAGCTATAAATACACATTTCACAATCTTAAAGTTTATATATAAATAGAATGATTATTATTCTAGTCAATCTGGGGACATCAGATAATCAGAGTTCCCGCAGACAAGAGACTTTAGTCGCGGCGACAGTTGGAAAACTATTCCAAAATTCATACAAATTTAAGTTTCCCAACTAAAAAGTCTCTCGTCTACCTCCATACATTGTAATGGATTTTTAAACCTGCAACTGTAGCAATGCAACTGTCTCCGCAAGTAAAGTCTCATCTGCGGGCGCTCTTATAATATCACAAATATATTATACAATCATTATATTGAATTTTACAACCCAGTTCTTGAAAATATTTAAGATGAAATTAAATAAAGATTTCATTTTGGACGTATGTTTGCTTCTCAGATAAAAATAAATACTAGATTTAAATGCAGTACAAAAGCTGTTCACGTATAAAAATATTATTGTGTTTTCCTTTCGTCAATATTTAAAAAAATCACAACATGAATTAGTGTTCTCTGATAAAAATAAATACAAGTTTAAAAGTAGTATAAAACGTGTTCATGTATAAATATATATGTTTTCCTTAATCGTTAATATTTAAAAAAAATCACAACATGAAGTGTTAATAATTAATAATTCAATCGAAACATAAATTTAAATAGTCCGCAACGCAATAAAATTAATAATATAAAAAAATATTGCATAAAATAGACGATTCATTCAATTCATAATTATATAAAACTCAGTTACACAACAGACTAAAATGAATAATACAAAATATGAAAAATTAATTGTTTAAAATAGATGATGGATTCGATTTGTAATGTCAAAACTCAAAAATATAAAAAAAATATTGTATAAAATAGATGATTGATTCAATTCATAATGATATAAAACTCACAGACTAAAACGAATAATACAAAATATGAAAAATTAATTGTTTAAAATAGATGATGGATTCGATTCGTAATGTCAAAACTCAGTTAATTTAAAACACAATAAAATGAATAATATAAAAAAAAACATGCATGTACAATTAATAAAATGGATATTGATTCAATTCATAATGTAATAAAACTCAGTTAAACAACAACACATTAAAATGAATAATTTGAAAAATAAGTATATAAAAGTATGTAATTGTATAAAATAAATGATTGATTCAATTCGTAATGACATAAAACTCAGTTACACAACACACTAAAATGAAAAACTATACGTAAAATTAATTATTTAAAATAGATAATTGATTCGATTCGTAATGTGAAAACTCAGTTAGTCTAAAACACATTGAAATGAATAATATAAAATGTACAATTAATTGCATAAAATGGATATTGATTCAATTCATAATGACATAAATAATATGAAAAACACGTATATAGAATGATTTGTTTAAAATAGATGATGGATTCAATTCATAATGACATAAAATTAAGTTTATCAACAACATATTAAAATGTATAATTTGAAAAATAAGTATGTAATTGTATAAAATAGATGATTGATTCGATTCGTAATGACATAAAACTCAGTTAATCTTAATAATCTTATTATGTACTACCTCAATAGCTGCCCAAGCACCAGCAGAATATTGGAAGATTTAGATTTTCCATACGTATTATTCGCAAAGCATACCAAATAAATTATACTACATGTATGGCAACACTAATGTAGGTACGTCGTGTGTGTCATAAATTCAAGGGCGAGCAAGGGCACCTATTGAGGTTATGACGCTGATGTCTATTCGTCCTGAGTGTTCAGGGTGTGCAGTTCGGTCTGCTGAGGCGGGGGTGCATCGATGTCCCCTACCTTGGTCTCCGAGGCCAGGCCCCCCATGGCCGTCTGGTTCCAGCGGCCGGCATCTCCGTTGATCTTGCGATCCTCGCACACGCAGATGAACAGAGTGTCTACCACCATCTGGAAGGGAATTGTTAAGTATTTTATACAAGCACTATCACATGAATACTGTCGCATTTGGGCTATGGCGAAATTATTCTTAAGCAGGATAATGAACTCCCTACTTTTTGTAACTTTGACAGGGCTAAAAGGTAAAAAGGGGAATACATTTTACAAAAGAATGACTGGCTACCACAGTTAACACCCCATCGAACTTTCATGGAATCAGCTGGTTTGCAAAATCAGAAAAAGTGTCCTGTGTAGTAGAAGCCTTTTTGGATAACACTTGAAAAATGCATAAAACTCGACTCAAGACCTCCGGATTAGATGCGTCGGTTCAACGTCGGTATGGTAAAGTCGGCCAAGACTTGTGTAAGGGGGTTTTAATGATAAAATGCCGTGATTTTCACTGTTCCGACCTTACATGACGCATAATATTTACACGGCGTTTGTAAGAGGGTTTAACCCGTCTAATCACAGGAGACCCAAGTTGTCCCAGAGCGATCGTGCATTATTAAAAGTTTGATATCTCTCTTCCTGTCATGCGAACATTTGTGATTTCTTTCATGTTAGAAAGCAAAAGAAGTAATGCTTCTTATTGTCTTAGGAATATATGAGCTATATTTATATTGCACAGATATTTTACAAACCCAATCATAAGTGACAATTTTATTTTGCGCCAATTTGTGACGTAACAAACACTTAATTTTAAAATAAAATTGTATGAATGTGATAAAAAGTGAAGTGACAGTTTTATTACAAATTTTCTTCAAAAAATAATCTGTATTTAAAATTTTATGTTTACATATTCTAGTATTAAGTATTTAATTTGAATATTCAATTAACATTTCCAATATCAAAATTTTAGTATTTAGAAACAAGATTGTTGATTTCTAATAAACACATCGGAAAGATTATTTTATCCAGATTTTAGAACATTATTTTTTGTTTTTGCAAAAGGGTTAAAAAATAACCAATAAAAAGGAACATTTGAAATGCATGGGAAGAATTGGGAATTTTGTGTGCAAACCTTGACCGGCAAAAGTTCATAGATATTATTATCTTATTATTAGAAGGGTTAAGTAAAACCCTTTTAGTTGCTTGTTATTTGTTCAATGAGAAGACTTTATTTATTTCAATTTGGGAGGCGGGTATGGGTACCGTCGCCCCGGGAACCATTTATTGGATAACCAACATCTCTGCCATAGGTCACCCCAAGTGGTTTGCCACGTTTGGTGACTTAGCAGGGGTGCCCGGGTTCTAGATCTAGAGAGACTGGTTGAGTGAAGCTTTTTAATCTTTCCAGCTGGACTCTTGATCCATCTCCTTGCACCGCAGTTGGAGGGATGGAATGATACGTCCAATGATCACTCCTGGATACACTGACCCCCAGATTCCTACCCACCCCTCATACCTTTTCCCTTCCTTAAAAAATACCCTCCACACAGCATCCCCTGAGATGACATAGGCCCCGAGGGAAATTATTTTCCTCAGGGCCTCTTGTGTGGAGCTAAAGTAAATTTTTTTTTTTTACTTTATGAGTAAAACCTCAAATTTGTCTTCATTTAATCAATTGATGTGATGGGCTCACCTCATATAACGAGAGTATGCAGTGGGCGATGAAGAAGGAGAAGATACAGATGAGCAGGAGAGGAGCAGCGTAGAAATGCAGCTCCGGGTTCCTCTTGAGGGCGATCAATCCAATGCTGCCGGTCACCGCCGTCACAATGCACTTGCCCAGGAACAGGATAAAGTCTCCCACCGAGTTCACGGTGGCCATATTGAGGGCATTGCTGACCAGAGTGTTGAATGCCTAAAAGGAGTTATTTTATTTTTACTATATATTTCGCCAAAACAACGTTTGGTTAAAGAAACTTCAGGTACTTTGCAACAAAGCTTTATAATACACTTCCACTGATTATTAGACAGCACACTAATCACGTAAAATACTAATTAGATACCAAGTTTTGGATCACTAGCAAAGACAGATCATATATTAACAATATTTTTAGAACCTCCTAATGCACGCTTTCCCATTGGTACGATGCTGATTGTCCTTGTACTTTTACTTTAAATGTAAATTAGAGATGAAACGGATAGTTGTTTGGCCGGATATTCGGCCCATTGTCTCGTTAATTTTGAGTATTAATTCAAAATATTCTCTTTGATAAGAAGAAGAACAAGAGGTATATTATGGTGCTTCAATGTCAGTATTTAATCATTTCAATAATCTCGTGTGTTTTTTACGATTTTTAGTTCACTACAATGGTGATTGTGATTAGTTAATCATGTTAATTTAAGTTTTCGCTCCTCTGCGAGGTTTTTGTAAGTTTTTAGTTTAGATATTTACTATTTATGTATTTATCATTAGAGTGAATATCTTAGAAGAAAATTTTAGTTTTTTGCAAGGTCTTATGGCTTTTTTGTAACTTTTTCGACTTTAAATAAAAGCCGTCATAATTATAAGCCATTTTATTGAAATTTACCTCACAAAGATTAATGTATTGCATTTTATTATAGGAAATTGTTGTAGTTTTTGTATATCCGGTATCCGGCCGGATATTGCGTTACTATCCGGTATTCGACCGGATAGTAAATTTAGACTGGATACCGGATAGTTACCGGATATCCGTTTCATCTCTAATGTAAATAACATTGTTGTTTTAAACTATTTATGTTAAAATGCGCCTGCTCTCAACACAGGAACTCATAGAGAGACAGGCACAGCACAATCACCTATGTAACTTAGTAAATAAAGATTATAAAATAATAAAAATTTATTCATTTTCGGGAAATCGACAGTTAACATTACATCAGTTTTGTAAATGTGTAGTATTTATAGAGTATATGGATTTCCCCTTGTGATTTTACATATAAAAAATAAAAATAATGAAATTTATAAAATAATTATGTAAAACAAAAAATTCCTCGTGAAAAGTAAGAAAAACATTTATTCTATAGAGCTTATTCTGGTGTTAATTAAATATGTCGTATTAAGAAGTGATATATTATAAAAATTAGATATAATATTATACTAAAAACCCCCTTATAAAGTTCCCACACAAGAAGTTTTCATGCTTAATAAGTTTTTTGGCCTAACTAAACTAGTATACTGTAATTATGACAGCTGAATGCGGGTTTATACTCACAATTCCAGCAGCCTTGCAGAAGTGTACTCCTTCGATGGCAATAATGGTGTAGGCATTGTGGTTGAGGTAGCGAATAAACTTCTCCAGGCAATAGAAGCAACAGATTCCACACTTCAATCCGCACTTGGCAGTTTCAGAGCCTTTATCCGAACTCGTTTTCAAACTGGAAACATACATAATAAGCAAATCATGACATAGACACATGGCTGAACCAATAAGCCTCTCAGGGGCAAAACCATAATCCATCTTTGAAAGAGTCAATGAATAAAAAAGTTGGACTTACCGTGCATAAATGTAGGTCAGAATCAAACGTGGAATTTTGAATAGGGTGATGATAAAAGATCCCTTAGCAACAGATCCAATGTGATACTTGAGCAATTTCTTTATAGAGTATAGGACAGGTGAGTCACTTGCTTGGGGGCCTCTGGAATAGAAGAGTTTAATACAAAAATTTAAACCTTCTAAATTTTGGTGAATCAAACATTTTAATTTTCAAACAAAATAGAATGTGTAGTATATCAAGTTATTTGAGCTTAATCCATTTATATAAAAGAGTGTTTGTAGCGGGCAGGCGGGATAAATTTGATATTCATAAAAATCTACAGTTTTCTTCAGAGATTGAAGAAATTTTGCACCCATGATCTTCAAAGCAAGAGGAGGGTCACTGGAGGGTCACATGAAATTAAAAAAAACTCCGAGTTTTGACAGCTAGTTACTTATTTTAATGGAGAGATTAACAAAATTTCCAATTTTAATGTAACCGAATGAGGATGAACGTAACTTTAAATATGATTCAGATGCACAGTGAAGTACTCACTTGAAATACCAATGGGCCACAGCTCCAGCGATGGTCATCTGCTGACAAGCCAGAATAAACTCGCTGGTCCAGATGAGGCCGATTATGTACACCCACCACATACCCTTGACCCACGAGTCGTCTACAAACTCTATCAGCTCCAGGGCGTAGGCTGGAAATTTAACAACTCATTGGAAAGTGGTATTAACAACATACAGCCCAAACCCTGCAATGAAGCCCTACTTTAACTTGCATAATGTTAAATAAATAAAATACAGAAAACCTGCCAATAAATTGAGAATCATTGCCAATGTTTTTTAACGATAACCCAAAACTGTAATAAAAACTATGAAAAAAATAACTGTTTTACAATAATAAACTTTAGGTGATACCATATACGATTTTAAACTCCCCGGAGCCAGTGGAACTGTGGCATTCCTTTTTAGGGAATGTTGCGAAGCTGAAGGAAGTGGGGGAGAGGAGGGGGTGGGGAAGTACCTGGTATCTGAAAAAGGTAAACCAATGTATAATGTATTTTAGGTTTTTTCGAGTTCCAAATTTGACATTTTGCCAAAGAGATTTCTGTGAAGATACAATAACACTCATGTTGATGGGGTATTTACTTTTGATATCGGCGACACTGCCGTTGTGTCTTGGCAGGCGGGTGGAGGTGGTGAATGGGAGGGCCGTGGAAGTGGGTGGGGGCGGTGAGGCCAGCGAGTAGGGCTGCTGCACGCCGGGGTAGTTGGCAGTCGCCAGACACACCTACGGGAGAAAATACAATAATTATTAAATAAACATTTTATACGCTTCATTCCATATGTGTGCCATTTTGAGTCTGAGAACGACCCATTCTCAAATTTGAGATTCTCTCAAACATTAACCAAACAGGATAATAAAAAAAAGAATATACATATTTTGGTGTTCATACAGTTGTAGCTGGTCAAAGAATAAGGTGGTGTTTGGGTACTTACAATGACAAACATCCAGAAGATGAAAAAGATCATGAGGAAGAAGAAAGTGACGAGGGGCTGGAGGAAGAGGCCGGGGATGGCCCCGAGACAGGCGGCCGTCTCCTTGAACAGTGCTGCCAGGAAGGACACTCGGGTGCGCATGAAGAATACCAACAGTAACAAAATAACCTGCAAATTAAAGTATATACTCATTACTGAACACATTATAATAAAACCAGCACATAAGATCCCCGTTTCATGCCCCCGAACACAGTAAAAGAAAAACTGTTTGTCATTTTTTTTTAAATTTCATTTTCTAGTATAAAACATTTGTTAAGAACGCTCTCACCAAATGTTTTAAAGAAATTCGTAAAATTGACGGAGATACAACATTTTATGTGAAACCTTTTGAAACAGTTTCTATGTTGAATTATCCTTCCGCAAAACTTTGAACGCCCTTTTCTCGAAACTTCGGTTTTCAACCTGCCGAGTGAATCTCTTTCTTTTGTGAGATCGAGATAGATCTCGCCCGAGATCTCCTGTCAGATTTGTGTGATTTTTTCTAACTGTTATTTGCCTTTTCTATGGGCCGATGTCAGAATTTCAGCTGTGAGCTGTCACGTATTTTAGTGTAGGTCGTTTTAAACACGATTATTTTAATTCCTGCATGATTATTTATTCGTTTTACAGTCATAGAAAATCACACAAATCTGAAAGATATCTCGCCCGATATCTATCTCGATCGAGATAGATGTCCTGGGGCCTTGAAGTTTTGTTTTCAGTCCCTTTTAGTTTCAAGCAAAAAATTCTTTAAGACACCTTAGGGAACGTACCCATACTACGTGACACTTTTAGGGGGGGGGGGGGTCTTCAAAATGTCACGCTCCATACAAATGAGCGGCGGGTTGCTTAGGATTTTGGTCACCGGGGGGGGGGGGGGTTAAAAATTGCAAAAAGTTGGTCACGTAGTATGGGTACGTTCCCTTATTACGGTTAGAGTCCCAGTTGCGACCGTTACCTTTTTATTTTTCAGTTTCATTTCGATTTATTAGCATTATCTTCTTCTTCAATGAATTATTTGGAACCCACATTATATTGTTATGTACATACATGGTTTTCCCGGTGACCGGACAAGTCAGAATGAAACCAACTCAGAACCACCTCAGAAAAATCATTAGAAGTGATGAAAAAAAATTATAAAAAATTGTTTAAATAGGTTACGTTAGGCCAGGGTTATTTCAAAATAATTCTTTCCATAGCTTTTAATGACTTTTGAAAGAGGTGTTGAGTTGACTTTATCCTCAGTAGGAACCGGTTTTCCCACATATAATAAGTTTTCCAGACTCTTGAAAACTTATAAGAGAGTTTATCTGTACATTAAGAAAATTAAATTTGTGGTAATGGGCTCTACACATGACACTGCAGGCAGTGACTGCAGAGAGCGTGGAATTGAGCGAAATAGCGCTGTCTCATTTGTTAAAGGGCCGCTAGAACGAGACGCATGCAGGGACTCTCTGCGGCAGCAGCAAGCAGGCCAGCAAGAAGTGACTAGAAATTGTATGGTGTGGAGGGCACTTAACCGGTCAAATGCCGGAGACGCGCGGGTCCTAATGCGCAGGCGCAGAAAATAATTAAAATATTTGAATAATATTGTCTTTGAAAAACTTTTGGTCTGCGATTTTGACCCTTATAGGTATGAAATTTGTATGAAGAACAGTGTCAAAATCGCTTGCGCCATCATTACTCTAGGTAGTGTTAAAGATTTCACTCGAATTGCCACACTGGATTATTTTTAAAACGATTTCTTCCATGACAATGCGCTGTCAGATTTTATTGCGAAATTAACGGTCATTATCATTATCGCGATGTATTTGTATCGCGATTAACCGGTAACGTGCCAGGAACTCGAAAACACGGGCCTCATTTGCGCATGCGCGAGAAAATAATTCAAATATTTGAAATAAATTGTCTCTGAAAAACTTTTGGTCTGCGATTTTGACCCTTATATGTACGAATTTGTATGAAAAACAGTGTCTAAATCGCTTGCGCCATCATTATTCATGGTAGTCTTAAAGATTTCAGTCGAATTGCCACACTGGATTATTTTTAAGACGATTTCTTGTCAGATTTTGGCGCGGAATTAACGGTCGCAATTACTGTGTGTATCGCGAATAAAACGTCGTAAAACCTATTAATTTACGTAATAAATGCAAGTAATGTGGTTTAGTGGATAGTTTATTGTGTTGTGAACGTGTTGCAGTCAATAAAATATACCATAGCTTAAAATTTATCAACAAAACATTCAATTCAAAATTCAAAGTGGTGCTTTGTTAGGGTAAGGGGAAGGAAGGATGCCTCTTCACCCCCGGCTCGTCACAGGTTAAAACGTCGTAAAACCTATTAATTTACGTAATAAATGCAAGTAATGTGATTTTAGTGGATAGTTTATTGTGTTGTGAACGTGTTTCAGTCAATAAAATATACAATAGCTCAATATTTATCAACAAAACATTCAATTCAAAATTCAAAGTGGTGGTTTTTTAGTGTTTTTTCGCGAAGTTCCGCGAAATGTTCCGGCATTTGACTCGTTAAGAGATTCAAAATGCCACGAACCTAATCCAGCATAATGCAAGGCTTAGGTTCGAACTTTGAGAGCAGTTTTCTGCGACTGTGTGCAGCCGAACATACTTTGGATACTTATTAAGAATTATGGTCATCAATGACAAAATCTCATTTGACGATTCTAACATTATGTATGAACACTGTGAACCTTACCGTGATGACAGTCGCGATGATTGAATACCATAAGAAAGCCTTTTCATTCCTCAAGGATTCCTGAAACAAAAATAATGATCAATATATATTTTTTTTGATTTTATGATTCTTTTGTAATCCTCTAACTAGCTAGGGCTTATAACAATTCCCTTTCATGTTTTTAACTAACTAACTGCGGCTCATTTGGCCTTATAAACTGATTTTAAGTTACATCACTGTGTTTTATTGAGGAAAATTAACTACTGTTTCACTGAGAAAAAATTCTTATCAGGATAAAAACCCAATAGAACAATCAGTAAACTACGAAACTTGTCTTTTATACCTATTCCTGTTCTTCCCACAAAAAAAATGTAAGGTTATATAAAAAAAAAACTAGCCTTAAAACTTTTGCATCAATAACAGTGGGCGCCAAGTGAAATTTTTTTTTTATTTTTAACAAAATAACTATTAAAATGCATTATTTTCCATTTCTGGAACTGAAATACTTCTAAAAAATAAAAAAAATTGCGCATTCCCGTTTTCTGTATATTTTTACCGAAACTTCTTTCCGAAATTTTAGACAGCAAAACTGTCATAATAAATTCTTCCAAAGAAAGGAAGTTCTTCTTCTCCAACCAAATCTGATTCGGGTAAAATTTCCGTGCTTCGCTTAGTTCTAAATATGCCCAATTTATTGAAATAACCCATTGTTTCAACTATTAGTATAAGAAAAAACTATTTATAATAATAATATTTGGGTGACTTGAACTGATCATTTTTATGGTTACCAATTTAAAATAAATAAAAAAATGATGTATTACCAGCAAAATCATATCACCAGGAATGTTTCGCAGGCCATGTCGTATCTCGTAATAAGTGTACCACAGCAGGGCCGTGCCAACGACGGAGGAGATGGACACAGCAATCATGAAGATCCACGACACGAGGGTTGCCAACCAGTGGAGGATGAATACCATGACAAGTGATATCCCTGCAATGTTTCAATATTGTGATTTTAGTATTAAGTGTCATGATTAAATAATTATGTATCACTTGAATAATGTTTCGATATAAAAAAAGAGTACCAGAATGCAATTATTTAAAAATAAGTTTAATGGCAAGAATACGATTTCTGGTGGTATCAGATAATCGAGCTAATTTCCGGATAATAAAATATTTTTTTCAGAAGTCGATTAACCCATTGGCCACAAACCCTGGCAGCCTGCCGGGTGTGCAACTCAGGTACTTAACCACAAACCCCGGCACGCTGACGGGCTAGAGTAGGTCCGTCAAAAAACGGAAAACGAACACAACAGTGACATTTTTCAATAAAATTTTAAATGCCGAACGCTCTGTAGGTAATTAATCATTAATTTCATAGAATTGGCAGTAATATGTTTCTTATGTTTTTTCCCTGATATTTGTGTTCCAAGTTTTGTATGCGCCAGCTGCCATTTAATTTCTTCAAAATTGCGAGTGGTTCTAGGCTTTTGGTAGTGATTATTATTTTTAATTGTAAAACTAACGTTTTTAAGACAAGATTTTTTATGCATAGCACAAAGGGTAACAATTATTATAAGCAATAATTATCAGCCTGAAACACTCATCCACATTGAAAAATCTTCCGAGAAAAGATACATGACGCCAACGGGACTTGAACCCGTGTCCTCTCGATTGCCGGTCGATTGCTCTTGACCACTGAGCTATGGCGGCTTATCTCGTACCTGCCAAATGATTCAATATATGCTAGTGTTTCATTCAACAATTACTGCTTATTATATTTTTTCCACCTGAAAACAACCAACTTTATTTTTGCGAGAGAAACATTGTAAGTGTTAAGTCCCTCGCTAGGTGGCGTCGAGACAAATTATGTCTTCTTATTTTCAGGTGGAAAAAATATAATAAGCAGTAATTGTTGAATGAAACACTAGCATATATTGAATCATTTGGCGGGTACGAGATAAGCCGCCATAGCTCAGTGGTCAAGAGCAATCGACCGGCAATCGAGAGGACACGGGTTCAAGTCCCGTTGGCGTCATGTATCTTTTCTCGGAAGATTTTTCAATGTGGATGAGTGTTTCAGGCTGATAATTATTGCTTATAATAATTGTTACCCTTTTGGTAGTGACCCTGAACGCCCCTGATTGCTTTGAGGACTATCATACACTATTATTTTATTAGTTATTAGTATACACGTATATAAAAATCAAAAATTATTATTGTTCGGTTTATGAATATTATGTTTTATTGCAACTTTTTGAATAAAAACGTGGAAAAAACTTACGAAAAAAAGAGAAGGTTATATTTGCATCCTTATTTATACATATTTCAATATTAAAAAAAATATATTTTCATGTTTTTCTTTACCTTAATCCAAATTTAAAGAAATTAATTCATTTGTATATACGGTTCAAAAGTAACAATAGATTTAGTACACCAATGCAGGTTTTCAATGTTTGGTACAAAATTAATTCAGTGGTGAAGACCAACTTTTTAGCTCATTAATTCTGTGGCCAACGGGTTAATAATAATCTACAAATTATCATTATTAAATTAGTAATGATTTGATGCCCAAATACATGGCAATATAAAAATAATATTTTAGATATTGTCATTTGAATTTTAAGAGAAAAGGGCAAAATTAAATTTGTTCAGATACATCAGATACCTAAAACGTACAAATCTGATTCTGAAATTTTGCAGTTCAATAATTAGTATTATATTGCTTTATTTCAAATGCAGAAGATGGAGTAATTGTGTTAAATAAACATTGGCTGATGTGGCTTTGTAGGCCAACAATGTCTAGTGTGCTAATTAAATTAATAGAATCTCAAGGGCGGATCCAGGGGGGGGGGAGTCATGGGGGTCATGACCCCTCCCTGGGGTGGGTCCAGGACCTAGTTGGACCACTAATACCCTACTTTTTACTTGCATCTATTATTATAAAAATTAAATTATAAATTCTAGTGACTTGATCACGACTGTGATATGACCCCCCCTGGCGCTATGTGACCCCCCCCTGGTGCCAAAGCTGGATCCGCCCTTGTAGAATCTGCAAATATATATAAGTATATATATTTTTTTTACATGAATATCGCACAAGAAACCCAACTGCTCCTGTCTGGAGCCAGTGAGACCATGGCATCCCCAAATGGGGTATGTTGTGAGGCTGAAGGTAGGGGGGAGGGAAGGAAGTAGGGAAGGAGGAAGGTGGGGAAGTACCTGGCTATAGGCTTGTTGAAAAAATATCGATATATCGATATTTTTGATTCAAAATATCGATATTTTTAGCCGATATATTTTGATCCGATATATCGATATTAAATATCCACTATCGAAAATTGTATCAAAAACGATATTTTTGTATATTTATGTAACGAAAGTCACTAGAATCCAAAACCGTATAGGAACGAACGGAAAAAGTAACTGTATCGGGTTCGTGACATCTAGCGGTTGAAATTTTAACTATTAATAGCTTACAATACTATCTCATATGTGTAGGTAAGTGCATAGAAATGTATGATATTTTCGGCCATTTCGACTAAGTCATTCCCATAGCGCCTCCCACACGCACACTTTGGAGCGACCGAGTCCCGCGTCACTTCAGGCCGCCGCACAATAGTTTTACTAATATGAGAGCGTCGAAAACAAATCGAAATTTCAAATTGCAGGGACCATTGAATTTTGTTTCTATATCTTGACATCACATACCAGCGCATCTTTCCCCCTATTACCAAACTCAACAAAACGTTTCGTCGCTGCGTAACACGTCACCAAAGATTGACTTCCCGAGCAGTCAGGACGTTCGTGTGAAAGTACAACGTTTTTTATATAATATTTAGGGACTGATAACTTTTTACACCGCTTGCTGGTAAACTTTTTTCAACGTGGATCCAATACCTTTAGGTGTGTATTAAAGATTTTAAATTTATTTTTTCATTTACTAATGCGACAAATTTGGGATATTTAAAAAAAAAACATCTCGTGAATTTAAAAAAAATACGAAGATTTCTGGAATACTTAAGATTGAGGATAAATACTGGTTTGCCTGATACAATAAAAAGGTTTAATATTAGTTAGAAGATAGCTTTTTAGTTTTTTATATTTTTGTAATTATTGTCTAATAAAAATAAATACTGTTAAAACTACCATAATTTTTATTGAGATATTTGTACATTTAAATAATACACATTGTGTATAAAAATTACCATTGATAATATTGAGCAGAATACAGTATTATTTTAAAAATGCAAAATCTTTAAAAATTTGACCGATATATCGATATTTTTTCCTCGATATATCGACGTCGATATTGATATTTTAATAAATATCGATATATCGATATTTTTTTTCACTTTCGACATCCCTACCTGGCTATTCAGATCTGGTCACCAAACACGGCTAAAGCCATTTCAGGCAACGTTTCAATTCTGAATGGTGGTCTTACACCAGGGCGATACTGAAAGTATCTTCCACTCTGAAACGTGCCGCAAATATACTATATATTATTTTAAATTAATAAATTGTGAAATACACAAATTAATCAAATAAAATTTATTTGCCACGCCGAGATTCGATCCAGCGACCTTCGGAATGCGAGTCAAGCGCCTTACCTCTGCACTACGCCGGCCGTCAAATATGTCCAGTGGGACAATAGGTATAAATTGCTTTTAAATCATATGAATTGAATAATAAAAGTAACTTACCAAAAGCAACAAACGAAAATATTATCAATTCCTTCCATGATGAGTACAAATCGGCCAATATCTGCTCTATGGTTTCCCAGCTGTTTAGGTACTCATAAAAATCAGAAAAAACTTTTTGAGCAATTTCCTTGACTGGCTTAGGGAAGCATCGGTGGAGTACTGGAATGCTCTCGTACACCGGAAGAGTTGGACAAGGTCCCAGAAGGTCGTTGATGACTTTGGACGAATCAGGTTTGGGAGAGTTGAAATCATAATCATACCGGCAAAGGTTAGATCCTGTCTCTCTATAAAACTGATTTATCTGATCGAGTGTCTCCAGTCTCTTGTTAGGACATTGCTTCACACAGATCTTTAGAGATTTCCTTAGATGCTTTACATCAAGGAATAGCAAGTAACGCTTGTCAAAAGTATTTATTCCAGAGAGAGGGAAGTGCGATAGTTTGTCATTATGTTTCATTCCACATGTGTTTCCAAAAGAATCATACCCATTGATAATTCTCAGTGGGTTGCCATACACACAGGCAAACGCTGCTATTATTATCTAAAAAAAATAATAAAATTGTCAGAAAATAGTTCACACCTATTAATTATCTCTACTGTAGTCGGGGCGGTATTCTGTTGCCTAGATGGCTTAAAAATATATTATTTGGGTAGGTAACCTAATTATTAAGTTTGTTATTAGTGTGTCATTGGATGACATATCAAGGCTAATATATTACATAATCGTAAACTGCATACGTTGTTTCACTTTTGAAAGTTGCATTTATTAAATTTCTATTCCGACACACACCCATAAGTGGGAGAAATCTACATACTGCAATTAGCAAAACAATAATGATAAACTTTTATTACAATATAAATAAAAACCATTTAGTTAGAATTCAACATAACATTTAATAGTTAAAATCTTACCATCAAAACCCAGAAGGCCACATAAATAACAAACCACAATACATCAGTACAGTTTTTTGATGTTGTTGGTGCATTTTGCACAGAAGTTTTACTTGAAAAACACCCCATTTTATGTCACTATGAGCTCACACGATGCACTAACATTTATGGCGTTAGAATACTAATTGGCGATTATGTAGTTCTAACAAATATCTAAACGTTTTACACCCGCCCAAAACCGCTCATTGTATCCAATTTTGACACAGGACGCCGACGCAAGTTTGTAAACAATGTAAATATAAAAACATAATACCATTCCATAGAAAAACCGCCTAAAAAGATGCTACATTATTACAAATAGAGGCTACAATCTTCGAAAAGCAGGGTAAATCACGCAAAAGTGATCTCTCACGCAAAGAAGTAGAGAAATAAAATATATTCAGCTTTGTTTCCGATTCCGGTCTAGAAATAAAAGGTGATGTTTGTAAAATTGTAGCAATGTTTTCTCGCAACTCAGCATTCAAGTAATCTTGTAATGTTATAAAAATAACCAATATGAGCACGACTTTATTTTGAATGCGGGATTGATCTGAATACACCGAACGAACACTGGCTAGATATTTTTTAAATTAATGATGAAGTACCTACAATAACCCATGGGCGTAGCCAGGTTTTGATTTAGGGTGGGGCAAAAAATTAAAAACTGGAATAGGTACCGAAAAAGTAGGCTTCTACAAGATATTAATGATTAAGGTTCTATATGTACACAAAGAATATAAATGGAAGAAGGAAAAAACATCCTATGAAGTGCTGTTAATTTGAAAATGCGAATCGGTCGACTATCCCATAGGTCATACATCGGCCAGGCAGGTTGGGGCAAACGCCCCACCTTGCCCCACCGTGCATACGTCCATGTACCTACCTACAAACACTGCTCATTGTAATAATCAACTTCGTATTTAGCATTACATCAGTCAAACCTTGAAGTGCCTAAGTAATCTCCATCATCTGCTTCCTGTGACTCGTAATAAAAAAATGCCGACTTGATTACTAGTTGCGTGACCTCATCAACACAATAGAATGGTACCTAGTTGTTGAATGATAAAATAGATTATGGGTAGATCTGTAAGATCACGTTAAAAATATGTACATAACCAATGACGTTAAATATTACATCTAGACTCGTCATTGTCTCACAAACTCAAGATAGAATGTGGGAAGCATAGTGGTAAGGAAACACTATTCTGCTTTCGTAAATTCTTATTGGTACTGACACACATGATCATAAATGAGCATGCTCAGTGCTCAGTACCCCTTCCGCTTCTACCTAATTCAAAAGTTATTTCTTCAATAGTTTTTTATGAACGACATAAAAAACCGGGCTGCGTTTTCATTTTTGCCAAATACTGTATTCTACATTAGGGGTTTGACCGAGATTATGCGCTCACTCGCTTACACCAAGACAATACGGAATCAATGTTAAAAGCCTGGTGGCTAGATGACCTACTGTCATAGGTTGTTCTTGTATATCTCGCTTTCTCCAATGGCGATAAAAATCTTCCGGAAACAAACAATTGTATTTTTTATAATAATAAATAATTTTGCGTGGATATATTTACGAATGAAATGTTATTCCTTGGCTTTTACTAACTAGTATTTGCCGTGTAATGAAAATTTTCTCATCATACACGAGGACATTTTGGCGCTTTTTTTAATGCAATTTACTTACTGGTAGGACACGACAGCTGAGTACTAAAACTATAAAATCGAAGACTAGTACAATTGCCTTGTCTTTGGCTTACCACAGCCTACCGCCTTTGATATTTACCACGCGTCTATGTATTATATATAACGTCATTGCACGCACAATTAAAATGAAGATTATTTGCATGGGAATATTATAAACAGAATATTTTACGAAGCTGGAACAGAGTACAGCTTCATAAAATATCATGTAAAAATATCGCTAAGGATTTTAATCTTAAGAGGGCATTTTTAGACATATTGACTCTTTTCCACAAAAAATTATAAATGGATTTCGAAAGATTGTTCTTTTATCTAGCATTCGTACGTAATAAATTTTTAGAATTTTATAAAATTTTTAGTATAATAAGGTTATTCCATAGGTCGTTGGCAGATTTGTTAAATTTTCAAAAAAGTTTTTGTATTATACCACACCCATTTCAAATAATGTAATCATGCAGTAAAATAAATCAATACATTATCTAGCAAAGTTATGTATTAGAATTTTAATTTTAGTTTCAATAAAATCATTAAAAAATATGTACGTACATGTGTTTCTTGACGAAAATTGGTCCATTTGTGTATTTATTTGCGCACTTACAAACTAATATATTTCAGATTTTTTTAACATTCTTATTAAATTTAGACATTATTGAAAAATGATAAATACTTATAATAAAAAAATAACTACAAAAAGTACACTATTTTAATAGTTTTATCATCACGCCTTTCAGCATTTTTGGATGAAGGTATAAATTAAAGCTAATTTGGATTGAAATAAATTCGATATTGAGTTATAAATTTTAAAAAGCTGGTACGGAGAATAATTAATCTTTCTCATTGTAACCGCCCTGCACGATCGGAAGAACAACTTTCGACGAAATGTGGATTTTCGTCCGCTGGCTGGTTAAACGCTCTTAAGGGTTTATCGAAATTTAGGAAATAACAAGACAGTATTTCAATATTATTATACGCACTCGGGAAGGTTATTTTATTAATCGGACATCGGACCAAATTGTCAGCCAGGAGCACTCTTGTCCTGGTGAGACCGGTACACCAGCGGCACTGATTTGTTAGGATTTGGAACGCGTGCTCTAATGATGGGAAGGAGGTTGGATCGTACATGGCAACCTAATAAGCCAATAATGGAATTTGGGATGGGCGGGAATAAAGGAACGGATTGAGCGTTATGTTTTTTCCCTTTCTTTATGCCCTCCTTCTTCTTGTCTCTTCTCGACTTTTCTTGTCTGTTTTTATTTGTTCTTGCTTCTTCTTGGATCTTTTCGCCTCTTCTTGCCTCTTCTTGAATCTTTCCATCTCTTCCAATAATAATCTTCTGCTATAAATTTTCCCATCTCTTCCTGCGGGCTTACGCGACAGTACAAAGTTGTAATAAACTCCACATGCAAAAATGGTATTGCGCAAGGCGCGGCGTCGGACATGCACCCTAAGGCGGGTTCTTAAATTTAAACCGTTCAATCGCTAGGATAATAACGACGTCATATTTTAGAAATATACGTTATCTGATAAGATGGTACAATTTCTAAAAACTTCATTAAAAAAAACAAGTTTAGCGTCAGCATCGAGAAGTTAATGACGGAAATAGGATATATTCATGAGCAAACTGGCAACAAGCCCCCGAAGCATCGACCAAGTGTAGAAAAAACTTAATGTAGGTACATTAAGTTTTTTGCATATTATAATAAACTAGCAGACCCGGCCACACGTTGCTGTGGCTAACGAAACACAACGCCATTACCCAATCTTTATAAAATCCACACCACCCGCTTGCCAGCTGCCCGCTGCCTGAATTGAATATTTGAATTTATCGACTTTTCTGTACTATAATAAGCATGTATTGTATGTTAGGAAACTTTCTTAGAAGGCAGGGAAAAAGGAAACGTAAAAACTCACTGTAGTTCTTTTGGCAGGCTGGATCCGTTGGTGTCCATAATATAAGAAGCTCATATGATTTCGAAACTGTGTACACACTGTTCACCAAGATTTAGAATTTCTTTAACTAGTTTGCGATTCAGCATTTAAATTCAAAATACTACACTTAGACACTTAACCGTGGCTTGCTTCTTTGAAAGTTGTCACAGCACTGCACTGATTTTCAAAGTCGTTCGTAGGTAGGGACTCAGTGTAGGAAGTATGTAGGTAGGTAGGTGCGTATGAAGGAAATATGTAGGAAAGGGATCAGGAAAGAAATATTCCCAAACATACCGCCCACCAATTTTACGTAGGAAAATTTAACTAATTAAATAGAAAGTAATTGAAAACGAAAAAAGTAGTTTGCTTAAAATTAAAACGATAAACGTACCTATGTAGAAAACTTAATTTTTAACTAAGGTTTTTTGAGCCTTCGTCCTTCTTTTAATTTTAATTTTAAATTATGTAACTGTCTAGATATGAAGTTATACTTATAGAAACCATGCTCAGGTGTTTCGGATTTCACTGTAAAAGGCACTACATAACGACCGTCACTCTGTTGACGATGGTTACGTTTGAAGTTTTCTTCAAATTTGACGTGATCAGGTTGTATCAATTCTGTAGCAGGTGTTTCTTTAGAAGCCCAAAATCTTTTTAAAGACCGATCAAGCGAAACATGATGAGAAGTTGAAGTAGTCATTTTATTCGAAATATTTCCTATCAATACCAAACCGAAAATTGTAGATAATCCAGATATATTGCTATTATCAAAAGAAGTCCGCCCACCGTCAAAAATTGAAGGGAAGAGATTAGCTCCGAGCAGGAAGTCTATGTTTGAAGGAGTATCGAAGTTGTCGTCCGCTAATTCTTTTCTTGAAATATTCATTGAAGGTAAATCTAAATTAATTCTTGATGATGGCATATCACTAGTAATATTTGAAATAACAATAGCACTTGTCTTGATTTTTGGACCGTTCTGGTTTTTTGGTTTGATAGTGCAATGAACTTCGCCAATTATATTTACTGAAATTTGGGCTATTCCTTTGAGTTTTTCTTTGTAAGTCGTAATTTTCAGTCCCATACGTCTTGCGCACGGTTCACTCATGATAGATACCTGGGAACCGCTATCCAATAACATTCGAATTGTATTGTAAGATCCAGTAGCTGTTTTACATTCTGCTGAAATTGTACCTAGAAGAGCTACGTTACTGTATGATGATGAAGACATTAAGACTTCACTTGAATTTGACGTCACTAAAGGCCTATTATTTGTATGAAGTAGAGAATGATGACGCCTTTTACACGTCATACATGTAAATTTAGATAAACAATTTTTAATCTTGTGCGCCTTTAAGCAATTGAAAAAAAGTTTCAATGTCTTGATGATTTCATATCGTTTTTCTATTGAAGTATTTAAGAACTGCGGACATTGCATTATATTGTGTTCATCACTTTGACAGAGTTTGCATAACTTGATTGAAGCGAAATTATTATTTGTAGCAGTAAGTACACGTTTAACATTTGAATGTGAACTCTTGTTAGAAGTAGTAGATGGAAAAGAAGAAGTAGACATGTGCAAAACTCGTTGATGATTGTGAAGAAATTCTAAAACTTTTCCTGAAGTAGGTATTTCATCTTTTTTTAATTGTAGTTCAAATTGTCGCTTTGTAGTAAAATCCAAATTTCTAATGATGATACGAGCAATAAACATTTCAAAGATTTCCTTCTTATCGAAAGTCTGTAGTGCACAAAGATTGTCTTGAAGCTTCGCAATATAATAAGACAACCCTTCTGCAGATTCTCTAGTCATTGGTTTGACATTTAGAAGTTGTTCAGAATAATGGTTAAATAAAATTCTCGAGTTTTGGTAGTGTTGCCGTAACGTATCCCAAACAATCATATAATTTTCATCAATTATTGGAACACCCTTTATCAAACTTAATGCCGAATCACTCAAACATGATATGAGATAGTGGTGTTTCTCTACGTTCGTAAAGTCCTCTTTGTTGTGGACCAAACTTGTAAATAAAGCGTAAAATTCAGACCATTCTTCGATTTTACCACTAAATTTGGGCAAATTGATTGTAGGAGGTCTGACACACGTAGGACGAATTTCTTGTTTAAGTAACTTCTGAGTAGATTCGACTTTATTTATGTTATTTTCTGTTGCTCTGATTGAAAAATATAATTCCTCGAAATTAGAATCAAAAGTTCCTACGTCATCATAGGTTTTATCATCTTTCAAATCTGGAAGTAATTCTTGAATATCCACTTGTAGTTTCTGAAAATCGTTGTAATATTCACTTAACTTTTCTAATCTTGCTTTAAACAATTGAATATTAACTTCATTATCAAGTTGTGAAATTAATTTTGACGTAACAGTCAAATTTGAAATTATTCTACTACGTTTCTTCTTTAGTATAGTAATTTGCTTAATTATGGTATCCATGATGATTTGAAATAACGCGTAGAAATAACGAAATATGTAATAAATTACTAATTAAATTGAAAAGGTTCTTTGTAGGTTATCAAATTATTATAATGAGTGCAGTGACACTGTAAACTGTAACTGAAATCCATGCGTTGAAGAAGGAAGTCTGTATTTAAAATATATTTCAACGCAAAGTATTTGCAAACACATGTGATAGAAGGAGACAGCTGTATGTTATGAAACTACGCTTGGATTAGTATTATTTGATTGCAATGCAAGCCATACGCGATACGTGTAAAAGAATGAGACAGCTATATATTATGAAGTTCCGTCTTGAAATTGTATTTGAATTGCTCATTAATTCTGAATTCTAAGTAACTGAAATGCAGCAAAGGTAACAACACTATTAATGATTGAATTTGGTACTCTGTAGTATGTAGGTATTCTAAGCAGCAAACTATTATGATTAATCGGTATTTACGCGTCCTAATTCCAAGCAAACTATTTTCTTTAAATGGTTCATTATATCCGGCTAGAAGTGATCAAAAAATGGGGTATGTTAGGAAACTTTCTTAGAAGGCAGGGAAAAAGGAAACGTAAAAACTCACTGTAGTTCTTTTGGCAGGCTGGATCCGTTGGTGTCCATAATATAAGAAGCTCATATGATTTCGAAACTGTGTACACACTGTTCACCAAGATTTAGAATTTCTTTAACTAGTTTGCGATTCAGCATTTAAATTCAAAATACTACACTTAGACACTTAACCGTGGCTTGCTTCTTTGAAAGTTGTCACAGCACTGCACTGATTTTCAAAGTCGTTCGTAGGTAGGGACTCAGTGTAGGAAGTATGTAGGTAGGTAGGTGCGTATGAAGGAAATATGTAGGAAAGGGATCAGGAAAGAAATATTCCCAAACAATACATATAAACTAATTAACTCGCCACTAATTATACAATGCTTGCAATGCAACACTGGATATTTGAAAAGGGAAAATTAAATATCTAATTACTCTAGGACATCTATTTTCCAATTTCTTCCGTAGAACGAATTTCAAAAGTGACTATAGTACGGCCCGCCAGCCGTTTTAAATCGCACAAAAATATGTTTTCTTTGAATTTCTCGGCTTTTCTCTAATATAATTTACATGTATTATACACATAAACATTCCTCTTCAATCACTCTATCTATTGGTGACAGTATAAAAATCCGTAAAACGTATGAAAATCCGTTGCGTAGTTTAAAAGATTAACGCGCACATACATTTTGAGCCACTTCATTTTATACTATGTAATGATGACAACATTTCGTGATTATTTGATAGGATAATTTTCGATCTTATGACCCGTACAGACCAGGCTAGTATTTTAGTCGGTAGCGAGTATTTTAGTAACTAAACGTGTCCGAACACCATACATTTAGTAGTTAGTAGTAGCATTTTGGTCAGATAAGTAGCGAGTATACTCGTTACTCGACTGACTACTTTCTCAATGCGAACAAGCCATTATTTGCAGAATAGTACAGAGGTTTTTTTGTCGAGATCTACATTTGAGGCATTTTATGATTATTACCAAAGCGGGATGCGATTTTAAAAAGTTTTGAAACCACTGACGTATTGCGATGTTGTGTTGGTTGACAATTAATATACGCTGTCGTGACGTCACGATCGGTCAGAAACTTTGCTGGACATAAAATAAGTTTTCGAAGTTTTCTCATTTGTTAAAACGTTCTGTAAGATATAGTTTGGCAATTAAGTCTAGAAATTTAATAAATTGGAGCTAAATGTTTTCATTACTATGGCAGCACCGAATTACTCGCTATGTTATGACGTTTCATATGGCTGTCATGATATCGCGTGTTATGGTCGATTTATTGTCTTAATTGCTAATTTAATAATATTTTTATTCAATGTTTGCCTGTGCATTAAAAACAGACCAATTATTAATGTTCACAGATAGATAGATAAATACAAACATAAAAGTATCTAACTGAATGTAAACTAGAATATATAAGAAAAGAAAAAAAAAACTGGACAAAGCAGCAATTAAAAAAATAATTATTATACAGGTGTAGATTAAATAAGTGATAAACCTAAATATAAAAACACAATAATAAAATAAATGCGATTATAACTATACTTAAATAGGCTGCGAAATAGGTATTTGGATTGGGACGGGTAAGGACAGGGATAAGAAAAAGTTGCCACGCAGGTAATTTAAAAATATTAGGTACAATTAATTTAATCATCATGAATATGTGTTATTCGCACTTAGAATGCGATACAATGAAATTCTGTAGCGACAGTAACTAGTAGTGAATATGTCAGCAAGTGTTTCTATACGTGCAAATTTAATGTTATAGTAGTTACATGCTAGGGCGGCTGGTCGCACAGTGTGTTCGTGTGCAGCACTGGTAAATTATATCGCCTAAAATAACTTTATAATATCTTACCGAAAAATATAAAATTTATGAATCTCATTAAAAATATCACCTACCAATATAATGCCTAATATAAGATGAATCAGGGAGAGCAAATTCTCAAAGTTCCGCGCGAAGTTACCCTGTCCCCGGTGTGCAGGGCGATTGCAATCTGAACGAATTATGTTTTTGTATCGAATATCCCAAACATCGCCAACGTGCAACGCCGGCCACATGTATGAAAATTTAAGATATATTGGTGTGCCATCCGGCGGCCTTTATCATACAAACTTAAATTTGGATTTAAGGCAAAAATACTTAACCAAACTGAATAATTCTTTTTTAAATCAAAAGGTACAGCAAATACCGAAATTTTACATATATTTTATTTTTTATTGATTGGTGTTTTAAATTATAAAATGGAGATCATTAAGGAATTCAATTATTTTATGGGTAACTTTGACAATTTTGCCCTCGTGCTGTTTATACATTGTTTATAAATACTGTTTGTATCCTGTTTATAATGAAATATAAAACTAACTAACCAACCTTCTCGCCGTTTCCCTGCAGGAGTAGGAGAGAGGACGGACCGCCAAATAACTCGGTCTTGGCACACACTCTTTGCCTCACTCACATTCATACATCGTCTCATACATTCTCTTCTATTATTCCGACTTTTGACATGGCCCGACTCAAGTATCTGATTCACTTGCTCGTGCCATGTCTTCCTCGGGCGTCCCCGACTTCTTCTACCATTCACATTTGCGTCGTATATTCTTATTACACTACTTTCAAAAAAAGAGTTTTTCTGGTTGAAACTTAAGATGAATTTACGAAAAAATTGTATTGTGTTTTTATTTTCTTAGTACAGCAAAAAGATCTGTTCAAAAAAATTAAAATTTTAATTAAAAAGCGATATGTAGAAGTTTTCGCCCTTCGAGAACAGCTTAAATAGACCTTCTCTCCAAATAAGATTAGTGAAATCATTTTTACCTAATGTTGCTTAGTAATCGTTATCTCATAGTTACGGATTATCAGTGAACCACCACGTTTTCAGGGCAGCGGCCGCCACTGGTTACATGTCCTTTGCATAAATTCGTTTTGGTTGGAATTGGTGTTGCATCTGTCAATGTAGAAAAGGGTATTTTGTCTGCTATATCGAGTCGGTGCATGGAAATTTATTTTAATTAGCAACTTCGGGCAGTCAACTTTCGAGTTAATAATTTTGTTCAGGAGCATCTGATCAGCGACAAGCCTCCTGTTGAGCAGTTTCTGATTCGAAAATGGTTCTCGATTTCATCGAAAGAGTTGTATACATTGAATGATTTAAAATAGACGAATTTGAGAAGTCGCTCCTGAACTCTTTCTAACCTGTTAACATAAACAATATAGCGCGGGTTCCAAACCTGTGAACAGTATTCCAGGTGAGGACGAACATGTGAATTGTAGAGAATCAGATAAGTCTTGGTGTTTTTGAAAAATTTGCATGTTCTTAGTACAAAGCTTTGTTGCTTTGGTGACAATGTTATCAACGTGCTTATCAAAAGTAAGTTAAGAGTCCAAAAGAATCCCGAGGTCACGTAAATAATCTTTATTTGTTAACAGCAATCCAGAAATGGAGTAATCATACAGTATTTTCACACGGTTACGTGTGAATGTGACTTTGCAACATTTAGAAATATTGATAAAAACCTTATTTCTGAGACAGTAATCCGTCAGTCGGTCAAGATCTTCTTGTAAACGCACAGAACAGTCTGGAGAGCTTATAGGAAGGTACATCTTCATATCGTCGGCAAATAGTAAAATTTGAGCGTTGTGAAAACATGTCGTAATATCATTTATATAGATAGAGAAAAGTAAAGGACCCAAAATGGAATCTTGAGGCACACCGGAAGTGATAATTTTCCAGATGGAGGAAAATCCATCCACTGTTACAGCCTGGGACCTGTTTGTTACGTATGAAGATACCCAACGAAGGAGATCTCCATGAATACCATGATTAGCAAGTTTTCTAAGTAGGACGCTGTGGTTGATCTTGTCAAAGGCTTTGCTATAGTCGGTGTAGATTGTATCAACTTGCACACGTTTATCCATAGAGGCAGACAAGAAATTTATAAATGTTATAAGATGTTATAAGCAACAGAGCGACCTGCAAAGAAGCCATGCTGAAATTCATTGATCGAATTCTTTACCGCAGGAAATAACTGGTCATAGACTATGTTTTCGAACACTTTTGAAAAAATGCAGAGCTTAGAAATGGGTCTATAATTATCTGCTTCACACTTATTTCCCGATTTATGAATTGGCGTGATGTAGGCTCTTTTCCATATATAAGAAAATGTAACAGTCTTAAGCGATATATTAAACAGTATTGATAGCGGAAGGGACAAATGAATTGCGCACTCGGTAATGAACAGTGGTGGGATACCATCTAGCCCAGCTCGCTTGTTGGAATCGAGCCGTTTTAAATATTTAGATACAAGGTCAGCATCGATAAAAACTGACCCTATCGCACAGACCTCCCCAGAGGGTCAGACGGTTCGTAGACGGAATGAAAATATTCAGCAAATAAATCACAGACTGCCTGTCCCCCCTCGGCTGTTAAATCCTTGAAGTTATGACCGACCCCAAGTGTTACAACGACCGACCCTAAATGCTACAACGACCGAACCCAAGTGCTAAAACGGCCGAACCCAAGTGTTAAAGCCATGATTTTTTTGAAATATTCTTCTTTAGGCAGATTTTTTGATTGATTCGTGTACAGACCAAGATTAATAGAAATAATCCAAAATTTCCGTCAGCTCTTTGCCATACGGTCAAAGATATGACCGACCACAAGTGTTGTTACAATGCGCCCTTAAAACGAAGAATTCGTCAAAAATTATTATTTTGGAAGATGGGTTGATTGATTCGTATACAGACAACTTTCCTTTATAAGAATCCAAAATTTCAGCTGGATCGGTTTCATATTGCCGAAGTTATGACCGACTCCACATGCTACAACGATCGACGCCAAGTGCTAAAAAGACCGAACCCAGGTGCTAAAACGACCGACAAAAATTATTCCAATAGAAGATTTTTGGATTGATCGTGTAGAGACCATGTTTCCTTGTAAGAAATCAAAATTTCAGCCGGATCGGTGACATATTGCCGATGTTGTGACTGAACCCAAGTGTTACTTCGACCGACCCCAAGTGCTAAAACGACCGAAACAAAGTGCTAAAACGACCGACCCCAAGTGTTAAAGCCAAGATTTTTATGAAAAATTCTTCTATAGACAGATTTTTTGATTGATTCGTGTACCTACAGATCATGATTATTAGAAAGAATCAAAAATTTCAGTCGGCTCTTTGCCATACGGTCAAAGTTATGACCGACCATACGTGTTGTTACAAAGCGCCCATAAAACGATGAATTTTTATAAATTTTTTATTTTCAAAGATTTTTGGATTGATTCGTGTACAGTCCACATTCCTTCGTAAGAATCCAAAATTTCAGTTGGTACAGTGTCATTGGGCCGAAGATATGACAGAACCCAAGTGTTACTACGACCGACCCCAAGTGCTAAAACGACCGAACCCAAGTGCTAAAATGACCGACCCCAAGTGTTAAAGCCAAGATTTTTATGAAAAATTCTTCTATAGACAGATTTTTTGATTGATTCGTGTACGTACAGATCATGATTATTAGAAAGAATCAAAAATTTCAGTCGGCTCTTTGCCATACGGTCAAAGTTATGACCGACCATAAGTGTTGTTACAAAGCGCCCATAAAACGATGAATTTTTATAAATTTTTTATTTTCAAAGATTTTGGATTGATTCGTGTACAGTCCACATTCCTTCGTAAGAATCCAAAATTTCAGTTGGTACAGTGTCATTGGGCCGAAGTTATGACTGAACCCAAGTGTTACTACGACTGACCCCAAGTGCTAAAACGACCGAACCCAAGTGCTAAAACGACCGACCCCAAGTGTTAAAGCCAAGATTTTTATGAAAAATTCTTCTATAGACAGATTTTATGATTGATTCGTGTACCTACAGATCATGATTATTAGAAAGAATCAAAAATTTCAGTCGGCTCTTTGCCATACGGTCAAAGTTATGACCGACCATAAGTGTTGTTACAAAGCGCCCATAAAACGATGAATTTTTATAAATTTTTTATTTTCGAAGAATTTTGGATTGATTCGTGTACAGTCCACATTCCTTCGTAAGAATCCAAAATTTCAGTTGGTACAGTGTCATTAAGCCGAAGTTATGACCGAACCCAAGTGTTACTACGACCGACCCCAAGTGCTAAAACGACCGAACCCAGGTGCTAAAATGGCCGAACCCAAGTGTTAAAGCCATGATTTTTTTGAAATATTCTTCTTTAGGCAGATTTTTTGATTGATTACTGTACAGACCAAGATTAATAGAAATAATCAAAAATTTCCGTCAGCTCTTTGCCATATAGTCAAAGATATGACCGACCACAAGTGTTGTAACAATGCGCCCTTAAAACGAAGAATTCGTCAAAAATTATTAGTTTGGAAGATGTGTGGATTGATTCGTATACAGACAACTTTCCTTTATAAGAATCCAAAATTTCAGCTGGATCGGTTTCATATTGCCGAAGTTATGACCGACCCCACGTGTTACAACGATCGACCCCAAGTACTAAAACGACCGAACCCAGGTGCTAAAACGGCCGAACCCAAGTGTTAAAACCATGATTTTGTTGAAATATTCTTCTTTAGGCAGATTTTTTGATTGATTCGTGTACAGACCAAGAATAGAAATAACCAAAAATATCCGTCAGCTCTTTGCCATATAGTCAAAGATATGACCGACCACAAGTGTTGTAACAATGCGCCCTTAAAACGAAGAATTCGTCAAAAATGATTAGTTTGGAAGATGTGTGGATTGATTCGTATACAGGCAACTTTCCTTTATAAGAATCCAAAATTTCAGCTGGATCGGTTTCATATTACCGAAGTTATGACCGACCCCACGTGTTACAACGATCGACCCCAAGTGCTAAAAAGACCGAACCCAGATGCTAAAACGACTGATCAAAAATTATTCAAACAGAAGATTTTTGGATTGATCGTGTAGAGACCATGTTTCCTTGTAAGATCAGAAATTTCATCCGGATCGGTGTCATATTGTCGAAGTTATGACCGAACCCAAGTGTTACTACGGCCGACGCCAAGTGCTAAAACGACCGAACCCAAGTTCTAAAACGACCGTGTATATTGATTCGTGTACAAACCATAATTATTAGAAAGAATCCAAAATTTAATTCGGCTCTTTGCCACAGGGTCAAAGTTATGACCGACCAAAAGTGTTGTTACAAAGCGCCCATAAAACGATGAATAGAAAAAAAATTCTTTGGAAGATGTTTGGATTGATTCGTATACAGACAACTTTCCTTTATAAGAATCCAAAACTTCAGCTGGATCGGTTTCATATTGCCGAAGTTATGACCGACCCCACGTGTTACAACGATCGACCCCAAGTGCTAAAACGACCGAACCCAGGTGCTAAAACGGCCGAACCCAAGTGTTAAAGCCATGATTTTTTTGAAATATTCTTCTTTAGGCAGATTTTTTGATTGATTCGTGTACAGACCAAGATTTATAGAAATAATAAAAAATTTCCGTCCGCTCTTTGCCATATGGTCAAAGATATGACCGACCACAAGTGTTGTTACAATGCGCCCTTAAAACGAAGAATTCGTCAAAAATTATTATTTTGGAAGATGTGTGGATTGATTCGTATACAGACAACTTTCCTTTATAAGAATCCAAAATTTCAGCTGGATCGGTTTCATATTGCCGAAGTTATGACCGACCCCACGTGTTACAACGATCGACCCCAAGTGCTAAAAAGACCGAACCCAGGTGCTAAAACGACCGACCAAAAATAATTCCAATAGAAGATTTTTGGATTGATCGTGTAGAGACCATGTTTCCTTGTAAGAATCAGAAATTTCATCCGGATCGGTGTCATATTGTCGAAGCTATGACCGAACCCAAGTGTTACTACGACCGACCCCAAGTGCTAAAACGACGGAACCCAAGTTCTAAAACGACCGTGTATATTGATTCGTGTACAGACCATAATTATTAGAAAGAATCCAAAATTTAATTCGGCTCTTTGCCAAAGGGTCAAAGTTATGACCGACCACAAGTGTTGTTACAATGCGCCCATAAAACGATGAATAGAAATAAAATTCTTTGGAAGATGTTTGGATTGATTCGTATACAGTCTATGTTCCTTTGCATGAATCCGAAATTTCAGTTGGTACGGTGTCGTAGGGTCAAAGTTATGACCGACCGCAAATGTCTTTTACAAAGCGCCCATTCAATGATGGATTTAAAAAAATATATATATTTTGGAAGATTTTTGGATTGATTCGTGTACGTTCCTTCGTAAGAATCCAAAATTTCAGTTGGTACAGTATCATTGGGCCGAAGATATGACCGACCCCACGTGTTACAACGACCGACCCCAAGTAATAAAACGACCGAACCCAGGTGCTAAAACGACCGACCCCGAGTGTTAAAGCCATGATATTTTTGAAAAATTCTTTTTAGGAACATTTTTTGATTGATTCGTGTATAGACCATGATTACTAGAAAGAATCCAAGATGTCAGTCGGCTCTTTGCATTACGGTCAAAGTTATGACCGACCACAAGTGTTGTTACAAAGCGCCCTTAAAACGATGAATTTTTAAAAAAATATTCCTATAGAAGATTTTTGGATTGATCGTGTACAGACCATGTTTCCTTGTAAGAATCCAAATTTCAGCCGGATCGGTTACATATTGCCGATGTTATGACTGAACCCAAGTGTTACTACGACCGACTCCAAGTGCTAAAACGACCGAACCCAAGTGCTAAAACGACCGACCCCAAGTGTTAAAGCCAAGATTTTTATGAAAAATTCTTCTATAGACAGATTTTTTGATTGATTCGTGTACTTACAGATCATGATTATTAGAAAGAATAAAAAATTTCAGTCGGCTCTTTGCCATACGGTCAAAGTTATGACCGACCATAAGTGTTGTTACAAAGCGCCCATAAAACGATGAATTTTTATAAATTTTTTATTTTCAAAGATTTTTGGATTGATACGTGTACAGTCCACATTCCTTCGTAAGAATCCAAAATTTCAGTTGGTACAGTGTCATTGAGCCGAAGTTATGACCGAACCCAAGTGTTAAAACGACCGAACCCAGGTGCTAAAACGGCCGAACCCAAGTGTTAAAGCCATGATTTTTTCGAAATATTCATCTTTAAGCAGATTTTTTGATTGATTCGTGTACAGACCAAGATTAATAGAAATAATCCAAAATTTCCGTCAGCTCTTTGCCATACGGTCAAAAATATGACCGACCACAAGTGTTGTAACAATGCGCGGTTAAAACGAAGAATTCGTCAAAAATTATTATTTTGGAAGATGTGTGGATTGATTCGTATACAGAAAACTGTCCTTTATAAGAATCCAAAATTTCAGCTGGATCGGTTTCATATTGCCGAAGTTATGACCGACCCCACGTGTTACAACGATCGACCCCAAGTGCTAAAAAAACCGAACGCAGGTGCTAAAACGACCGACCAAAAATAATTCCAATAGAAGATTTTTGGATTGATCGTGTAGAGACCATGTTTCCTTGTAAGAATCAGAAATTTCATCCGGATCGGTGTCATATTGTCGAAATTATGACCGAACCCAAGTGTTACTACGACCGACCCCAAGTGCTAAAACGACCGAACCCAAGTTCTAAAACGACCGTGTATATTGATTTGTGTACAGACCATAATTATTAGAAAGAATCCAAAATTTAATTCGGCTCTTTGCCACAGGGTCAAAGTTATGACCGACCACAAGTGTTGTTACAAAGCGCCCATAAAACGATGAATAGAAATAAAATTCTTTGGAAGATGTTTGGATTGATTCGTATAAAGTCTATGTTCCTTTGCATGAATCCGAAATTTCAGTTGGTACGGTGTCGTAGGGTCAAAGTTATGACCGACCGCAAATGTCTATTACAAAGCGCCCATTCAATGATGGATTTAAAAAAAAAAATATTTTGGAAGATTTTTGGATTGATTCGTGTACGTTCCTTCGTAAGAATCCAAAATTTCAGTTGGTACAGTGTCATTGGGCCGAAGTTATGACCGACCCCACGTGTTACAACGACCGACCCCAAGTGCTAAAACGACTGAACCCAGGTGCGAAAACGACCGACCCCAAGTGTTAAAGCCATGATATTTTTGAAAAATTCTTTTTAGGAACATTTTTTGATTGATTCGTGTACAGACCATGATTACTAGAAAGAATCCAAGATGTCAGTCGGCTCTTTGCATTACGGTCAAAGTTATGACCGACCACAAGTGTTGTTACAAAGCGCCCTTAAAACGATGAATTTTAAAAATAGTATTCCTATAGAAGATTTTTTGGTTGATCGTGTACAGACCATGTTTCCTAGAAGAATCCAAAATTTCAGCCGGATCGGTGACATATTGCCGATGTTATGACCGAACCCAAGTGTTACTCCGACCGACCCCAAGTGCTAAAACGACCCAACCCAAATGCTAAAACGACCGACCCCAAGTGTTAAAGCCAAGATTTTTATGAAAAATTCTTCTATAGACAGATTTTTTGATTGATTCGTGTACCTACAGATCATGATTATTAGAAAGAATCAAAAATTTCAGTCGGCTCTTTGCCATACGGTCAAAGTTATGACCGACCATAAGTGTTGTTACAAAGCGCCCATAAAACGATGAATTTTTACAAATTTTTTATTTTCGAAGATTTTTGGATTGATTCGTGTACAGTCCACATTCCATCGTAAGAATCCAAAATTTCAGTTGGTACAGTGTCATTGGGCCGAAGTTATGACTGAACCCAAATGTTACTACGACCGACCCCAAGTGCTAAAACGACCGAACCCAAGTGCTAAAACGACCGACCCCAAGTGTTAAAGCCAAGATTTTTATGAAAAATTCTTCTATAGACAGATTTTTTGATTGATTCGTGTACCTACAGATCATGATTATTAGAAAGAATCAAAAATTTCAGTCGGCTCTTTGCCATACGGTCAAAGTTATGACCGACCATAAGTGTTGTTACAAAGCGCCCATAAAACGATGAATTTTTATAAATTTTTTATTTTCGAAGATTTTTGGATTGATTCGTGTACAGTCCACATTCCTTCGTAAGAATCCAAAATTTCAGTTGGTACAGTGTCATTGGGCCGAAGTTATGACCGACCCAACGTGTTACAACGACCGACCCCAAGTGCTAAAACGACCGAACCCAGGTGCTAAAACGACCGACCCCAAGTGTTAAATCCATGATATTTTTGAAAAATTCTTTAAAGGTACATTTTTTGATTGATTCGTGTACAGAACATGATTACTAGAAAGAATCCAAGATGTCAGTCGGCTCTTTGCATTACGGTTAAAGTTATGACCGACCACAAGTGTTGTTACAAAGCGCCCTTAAAACGATGAATTTTTTAAAAAAATATTCCTATAGAAGATTTTTGGATTGATCGTGTACAGACCATGTTTCCTTGTAAGAATCCAAAATTTCAGCCGGATCGGTTACATATTGCCGATGTTATGACCGAACCCAAGTGTTACTACGACCGACTCCAAGTGCTTAAACGACCGAACCCAAGTGCTAAAACGACCGACCCCAAGTGTTAAAGCCAAGATTTTTATGAAAAATTCTTCTATAGACAGATTTTTTGATTGATTCGTGGTACAGATCATGATTATTAGAAAGAATCAATAATTTCAGTCGGCTCTTTGCCATACGGTCAAAGTTATGACCGACCATAAGTGTTGTTACAAAGCGCCCATAAAACGATGAATTTTTATAAATTTTTTATTTTCGAAGATTTTTGGATTGATTCGTGTACAGTCTACATTCCTTCGTAAGAATCCAAAATTTCAGTTGGTACAGTGTCATTGGGCCGAAGTTATGACCGACCCCACGTGTTACAACGACCGACCCCAAATGCTAAAACGACCGAACACAGGTGCTAAAACGACCGACCCCAAATGTTAAATCCATGATATTTTTGAAAAATTCTTTATAGTAACATTTTTTGATTGATTCGTGTACAGAACATGATTACAAGAAAGAATCCAAGATGTCAGTCGGCTCTTTGCATTACGGTCAAAGTTATGACCGACCACAAGTGTTGTTATAAAGCGCCCTTAAAACGATGAATTTTTTAAAAAAATATTCCTATAGAAGATTTTTGGATTGATCGTGTACAGACCATGTTTCCTTGTAAGAATCCAAAATTTCAGCCGGATCGGTGACATATTGCCGATGTTGTGACCGAACCCAAGTGTTACTACGACCGACCCCAAGTGCTAAAACGACCGAACCCAAGTGCTAAAACGACCGACCCCAAGTGTTAAAGCCAAGATTTTTATGAAAAATTCTTCTATAGACAGATTTTTTGATTGATTCGTGTACCTACAGATCATGATTATTAGAAAGAATCAAAAATTTCAGTCGGCTCTTTGCCATACGGTCAAAGTTATGACCGACCATAAGTGTTGTTACAAAGCGCCCATAAAACAATGAATTTTTATAAATTTTTTATTTTCGAAGATTTTTGGATTGATTCGTGTACAGTCCACATTCCTTCGTAAGAATCCAAAATTTCAGTTGGTACAGTGTCATTGGGCCGAAGTTATGACTGAACCCAAGTGTTACTACGACCGACCCCAAGTGCTAAAACGACCGAACCCAAGTGCTAAAACGACCGACCCCAAGTGTTAAAGCCAAGATTTTTATGAAAAATTCTTCTATAGACAGATTTTTTTAATTGATTCGTGTACCTACAGATCATGATTACTAGAAAGAATCAAAAATTTCAGTCGGCTCTTTGCCATACGGTCAAAGTTATGACCGACCATAAGTGTTGTTACAAAGCGCCCATAAAACAATGAATTTTTATAAATTTTTTATTTTCAAAGATTTTTGGATTGATTCGTGTACAGTCCACAATCCTTCGTAAGAATACAAAATTTCAGTTGGTACAGTGTCATTGAGCCGAAGATATGACCGAACCCAAGTGTAACTACGACCGACCCCAAGTGCTAAAACGACCGACCCCAAGTGTTAAAGCCAAGATTTTTATGAAAAATTCTTCTATAGACAGATTTTTTGATTGATTTGTGCACCTACAGATCATGATTATTAGAAAGAATCAAAAATTTCAGTCGGCTCTTTGCCATACGGTCAAAGTTATGACCGACCATAAGTGTTGTTACAAAGCGCCCATAAAACGATGAATTTTTATAAATTTTTTATTTTCAAAGATTTTTGGATTGATTCGTGTACAGTCCACATTCCTTCGGAAGAATCCAAAATTTCAGTTGGTACAGTGTCATTGAGCCGAAGATATGACCGAACCCAAGTGTTACTACGACCGACCCCAAGTGCTAAAACGACCGAACCCAGGTGCTAAAACGGCCGAACCCAAGTGTTAAAGCCATGATTTTTTTGAAATATTCTTCTTTAAGCAGATTTTTTGATTGATTCGTGTACAGACCAAGATTAATAGAAATAATCAAAAATTTCCGTCAGCTCTTTGCCATATGGTCAAAGATATGACCGACCACAAGTGTTGTTACAATGCGCCCTTAAAACGAAGAATTCGTCAAAAATTATTATTTTGGAAGATGTGTGGATTGATTCGTATACAGACAACTTTCCTTTATAAGAATCCAAAATTTCAGCTGGATCGGTTTCATATTGCCGAAGTTATGACCGACCCCACGTGTTACAACGATCGACCCCAAGTGCTAAAAAGACCGAACCCAGGTGCTAAAACGACCGAACAAAAATAATTCCAATAGAAGATTTTTGGATTGATCGTGGAGAGACCATGTTTCCTTGTAAGAATCAGAAATTTCATCCGGATCGGTGTCATATTGTCGAAGTTATGACCGAACCCAAGTGTTACTACGACCGACCCCAAGTACTAAAACGACCGAACCCAATTTCTTAAACGACCGAGTATATTGATTCGTGTACAGACCATAATTATTAGAAAGAACCCAAACTTTAATTCGGCTCTTTGCCACAGGGTCAAAGTTATGACCGACCACAAGTGTTGTTACAAAGCGCCCATAAAACGATGAATAGAAATAAAATTCTTTGGAAGATGTTTGGATTGATTCGTATACAGTCTATGTTCCTTTACATGAATCCGAAATTTCAGTTGGTTGGTCAAAGTAATGACCGACCGCAAATGTCTTTTACAAAGCGCCCATTCAATGATGGATTGAAGAAAAAAAAATATTTTGGAAGATTTTTGGATTGATTCGTGTACGTTCCTTCGTAAGAATCCAAAATTTCAGTTGGTACAGTGTCATTGGGCCGAAGTTACGACCGACCCCACGTGTTACAACGACCGACCCCAAATGCTAAAACGACAAAACCCAGGTGCTAAAACGACCGACCCCAAGTGTTAAATCCATGATATTTTAGAAAAATTCTTTATAGTAACATTTTTTGATTGATTCGTGTACAGAACATGATTACTAGAAAAAATCCAAGATGTCAGTCGGCTCTTTGCATTACGGTCAAAGTTATGACCGACCACAAGTATTGTTACAAAGCGCCCTTAAAACGATGAATTTTAAAAAAAATATTCCTATAGAAGATTGGTGGATTGATCTGTACAGACCATGTTTCCTTGTAAGAATCCAAAATTTTAGCCGGATCGGTGACATATTGCCGATGTTGTGACCGAACCCAAGTGTTACTACGACCGACCCCAAGTGCTAAAACGACCGAACCCAGGTGCTAAAACGGCCGAACCCAAGTGTTAAAGCCATGATTTTTTTGAAATATCCTTCTTTAAGCAGATTTTTTGATTGATTCGTGTACAGACCAAGATTAATAGAAATAATCCAAAATTTCCGTCAGCTCTTTGCCATACGGTCAAAGATATGACCGACCACAAGTGTTGTAACAATGCGCCGTTAAAACGAAGAATTCGTCAAAAATTATTAGTTTGGAAGATGTGTGGATTGATTCGTATACAGAAAACTTTCCTTTATAAGAATTCAAAATTTCAGCTGGATCGGTTTCATATTGCCGAAGTTATGAACGACCCCACGTGTTACAACGATCGACCCCAAGTACTTAAAAGACCGAACGCAGGTGATAAAACGACCGACCAAAAATAATTCCAATAGAAGATTTTTGGATTGATCGTGTAGAGACCATGTTTCCTTGTAAGAATCAGAAATTTCATCCGGATCGGTGTCATATTGTCGAAGTTATGACCGAACCCAAGTGTTACTACGACCGACCCCAAGTGCTAAAACGACCGAACCCAAGTTCTTAAACGACCGTGTATATTCATTTGTGTACAGAACATAATTATTAGAAAGAATCCAAAATTTAATTCGGCTCTTTGCCACAGGGTCAAAGTTATGACCGACCACAAGTGTTGTTACAAAGCGCCCATAAAACGATGAATAGAAATAAAATTATTTGGAAGATGTTTGGATTGATTCGTATACAGTCTATGTTCCTTTGCATGAATCCGAAATTTCAGTTGGTACGGTGTCGTAGGGTCAAAGTTATGACCGACCGCAAATGTCTATTACAAAGCGCCCATTCAATGATGGATTTAAAAAAATAAATATTTTGGAAGATTTTTGGATTGATTCGTGTACGTTCCTTCGTAAGAATCCAAAATTTCAGTTGGTACAGTGTCATTGGGCCGAAGTTATGACCGACCCCACGTGTTACAACGACCGACCCCAAGTGCTAAAACGACCGAACCCAGGTGCTAAAACGACCGACCCCAAGTGTTAAAGGCATGATATTTTTGAAAAATTCTTTTTAGGAACATTTTTTGATTGATTCGTGTACAGACCATGATTACTAGAAAGAATCCAAGATGTCAGTCGGCTCTTTGCATTACGGTCAAAGTTATGACCGACCACAAGTGTTGTTACAAAGCGCCCTTAAAACGATGAATTTTAAAAATAGTATTCCGATAGAAGATTTTTTGGTTGATCGTGTACAGACGATGTTTCCTTGTAAGAATCCAAAATTTCAGCCGGATCGGTGACATATTGCCTATGTTATGACCGAACCCAAGTGTTACTCCGACCGACCCCAAGTGCTAAAACGACCGAACCCAAATGCTAAAACGACCGACCCCAAGTGTTAAAGCCAAGATTTTTATGAAAAATTCTTCTATAGACAGATTTTTTGATTGATTCGTGTACCTACAGATCATGATTATTAGAAAGAATCAAAAATTTCAGTCGGCTCTTTGCCATACGGTCAAAGTTATGACCGACCATAAGTGTTGTTACAAAGCGCCCATAAAACGATGAATTTTTACAAATTTTTTATTTTCGAAGATTTTTGGATTGATTCGTGTACAGTCCACAATCCTTCGTAAGAATCCAAAATTTCAGTTGGTACAGTGTCATTGGGCCGAAGTTATGACTGAACCCAAATGTTACTACGACCGACCCCAAGTGCTAAAACGACCGAACCCAAGTGCAAAAACGACCGACCCCAAGTGTTAAAGCCAAGATTTTTATGAAAAATTGTTCTATAGACAGATTTTTTGATTGATTCGTGTACCTACAGATCATGATTATTAGAAAGAATCAAAAATTTCAGTCGGCTCTTTGCCATACGGTCAAAGTTATGACCGACCACAAGTGTTGTTACAAAGCGCCCATAAAACGATGAATTTTTATAAATTTTTTATTTTCGAAGATTTTTGGATTGATTCGTGTACAGTCCACATTCCTTCGTAAGAATCCAAAATTTTAGTTGGTACAGTGTCATTGGGCCGAAGTTATGACCGACCCAACGTGTAACAACGACCGACCCCAAGTGCTAAAACGACCGAACCCAGGTGCTAAAACGACCTACCCCAAGTGTTAAATTCATGATATTTTTGAAAAATTCTTTAAAGGTACATTTTTTGATTGATTCGTGTACAGAACATGATTACTAGAAAGAATCCAAGATGTCAGTCGGCTCTTTGCATTACGGTCAAAGTTATGACCGACCACAAGCGTTGTTACAAAGCGCCCTTAAAACGATGAATTTTTTAAAAAAATATTCCTATAGAAGATTTTTGGATTGATCGTGTACAGACCATGTTTCATTGTAAGAATCCAAAATTTCAGCCGGATCGGTTACATATTGCCGATGTTATGACCGAACCCAAGTGTTACTACGACCGACTCCAAGTGCTTAAACGACCGAACCCAAGTGCTAAAACGACCGACCCCAAGTGTTAAAGCCAAGATTTTTATGAAAAATTCTTCTATAGACAGATTTTTTGATTGATTCGTGGTACAGATCATGATTATTAGAAAGAATCAATAATTTCAGTCGGCTCTTTGCCATACGGTCAAAGTTATGACCGACCATAAGTGTTGTTACAAAGCACCCATAAAACGATGAATTTTTATAAATTTTTTATTTTCGAAGATTTTTGGATTGATTCGTGTACAGTCCACATTCCTTCGTAAGAAACCAAAATTTCAGTTGGTACAGTGTCATTGGGCCGAAGTTATGACCGACCCCACGTGTTTAAACGACCGACCCTAAATGCTAAAACGACCGAACCCAGGTGCTAAAACGACCGACCCCAAGTGTTAAATCCATGATATTTTTGAAAAATTCTTTTTAGGAACATTTTTTGATTGATTCGTGTACAGACCATGATTACTAGAAAGAATCCAAGATGTCAGTCGGCTCTTTGCATTACGGTCAAAGTTATGACCGACCACAAGTGTTGTTACAAAGCGCCCTTAAAACGATGAATTTTAAAAATAGTATTCCGATAGAAGATTTTTTGGTTGATCGTGTACAGACGATGTTTCCTTGTAAGAATCCAAAATTTCAGCCGGATCGGTGACATATTGCCGATGTTATGACCGAACCCAAGTGTTACTCCGACCGACCCCAAGTGCTAAAACGACCGAACCCAAATGCTAAAACGACCGACCCCAAGTGTTAAAGCCAAGATTTTTATGAAAAATTCTTCTATAGACAGATTTTTTGATTGATTCGTGTACCTACAGATCATGATTATTAGAAAGAATCAAAAATTTCAGTCGGCTCTTTGCCATACGGTCAAAGTTATGACCGACCATAAGTGTTGTTACAAAGCGCCCATAAAACGATGAATTTTTACAAATTTTTTATTTTCGAAGATTTTTGGATTGATTCGTGTACAGTCCACATTCCTTCGTAAGAATCCAAAATTTCAGTTGGTACAGTGTCATTGGGCCGAAGTTATGACTGAACCCAAATGTTACTACGACCGACCCCAAGTGCTAAAACGACCGAACCCAAGTGCTTAAACGACCGACCCCAAGTGTTAAAGCCAAGATTTTTATGAAAAATTCTTCTATACACAGATTTTTTGATTGATTCGTGTACCTACAGATCATGATTATTAGAAAGAATCAAAAATTTCAGTCGGCTCTTTGCCATACGGTCAAAGTTATGACCGACCACAAGTGTTGTTACAAAGCGCCCATAAAACGATGAATTTTTATAAATTTTTTATTTTCGAAGATTTTTGGATTGATTCGTGTACAGTCCACATTCCTTCGTAAGAATCCAAAATTTTAGTTGGTACAGTGTCATTGGGCCGAAGTTATGACCGACCCAACGTGTAACAACGACCGACCCCAAGTGCTAAAACGACCGAACCCAGGTGCTAAAACGACCTACCCCAAGTGTTAAATCCATGATATTTTTGAAAAATTCTTTAAAGGTACATTTTTTGATTGATTCGTGTACAGAACATGATTACTAGAAAGAATCCAAGATGTCAGTCGGCTCTTTGCATTACGGTCAAAGTTATGACCGACCACAAGCGTTGTTACAAAGCGCCCTTAAAACGATGAATTTTTTAAAAAAATATTCCTATAGAAGATTTTTGGATTGATCGTGTACAGACCATGTTTCATTGTAAGAATCCAAAATTTCAGCCGGATCGGTTACATATTGCCGATGTTATGACCGAACCCAAGTGTTACTACGACCGACTCCAAGTGCTTAAACGACCGAACCCAAGTGCTAAAACGACCGACCCCAAGTGTTAAAGCCAAGATTTTTATGAAAAATTCTTCTATAGACAGATTTTTTGATTGATTCGTGGTACAGATCATGATTATTAGAAAGAATCAATAATTTCAGTCGGCTCTTTGCCATACGGTCAAAGTTATGACCGACCATAAGTGTTGTTACAAAGCGCCCATAAAACGATGAATTTCTATAAATTTTTTATTTTCGAAGATTTTTGGATTGATTCGTGTACAGTCCACATTCCTTCGTAAGAAACCAAAATTTCAGTTGGTACAGTGTCATTGGGCCGAAGTTATGACCGACCCCACGTGTTTAAACGACCGACCCCAAATGCTAAAACGACCGAACCCAGGTGCTAAAACGACCGACCCCAAGTGTTAAATCCATGATATTTTTGAAAAATTCTTTATAGTAACATTTTTTGATTGATTCGTGTACAGAACATGATTACTAGAAAGAATCCAAGATGTCAGTCGGCTCTTTGCATTACGGTCAAAGTTATGACCGACCACAAGTGTTGTTACAAAGCGCCCTTAAAACGATGAATTTTTAAAAAAATATTCCTATAGAAGATTTTTGGATTGATCGTGTACAGACCATGTTTCCTTGTAAGAATCAAAATTTCAGCCGGATCGGTGACATATTGCCGATGTTATGACCGAACCCAAGTGTTACTACGACCGACCCCAAGTGCTAAAACGACCGAACCCAAGTGCTAAAACGACCGACCCCAAGTGTTAAAGCCAAGATTTTTATGAAAAATTCTTCTATACACAGATTTTTTGATTGATTCGTGTACCTACAGATCATGATTATTAGAAAGAATCAAAAATTTCAGTCGGCTCTTTGCCACACGGTCAAAGTTATGACCGACCATAAGTGTTGTTACAAAGCGCCCATAAAACGATGAATTTTTATAAATTTTTTATTTTCAAAAATTTTTGAATTGATTCGTGTACAGTCCACAATCCTTCGTAAGAATACAAAATTTCAGTTGGTACAGTGTCATTGGGCCGAAGTTATGACCGACCCCACGTGTTACAACGACCGACCCCAAATGCTAAAACGACCAAACCCAGGTGCTAAAACGACCGACCCCAAGTGTTAAATCCATGATATTTTAGAAAAATTCTTTATAGTAACATTTTTTGATTGATTCGTGTACAGAACATGATTACTAGAAAGAATCCAAGATGTCAGTCGGCTCTTTGCATTACGGTCAAAGTTATGACCGACCACAAGTGTTGTTACAAAGCGCCCTTAAAACGATGAATTTTAAAAATAGTATTCCGATAGAAGATTTTTTGGTTGATCGTGTACAGACGATGTTTCCTTGTAAGAATCCAAAATTTCAGCCGGATCGGTGACATATTGCCGATGTTATGACCGAACCCAAGTGTTACTCCGACCGACCCCAAGTGCTAAAACGACCGAACCCAAATGCTAAAACGACCGACCCCAAGTGTTAAAGCCAAGATTTTTATGAAAAATTCTTCTATAGACAGATTTTTTGATTGATTCGTGTACCTACAGATCATGATTATTAGAAAGAATCAAAAATTTCAGTCGGCTCTTTGCCAAACGGTCAAAGTTATGACCGACCATAAGTGTTGTTACAAAGCGCCCATAAAACGATGAATTTTTACAAATTTTTTATTTTCGAAGATTTTTGGATTGATTCGTGTACAGTCCACATTCCTTCGTAAGAATCCAAAATTTCAGTTGGTACAGTGTCATTGGGCCGAAGTTATGACTGAACCCAAATGTTACTACGACCGACCCCAAGTGCTAAAACGACCGAACCCAAGTGCTAAAACGACCGACCCCAAGTGTTAAAGCCAAGATTTTTATGAAAAATTGTTCTATAGACAGATTTTTTGATTGATTCGTGTACCTACAGATCATGATTATTAGAAAGAATCAAAAATTTCAGTCGGCTCTTTGCCATACGGTCAAAGTTATGACCGACCACAAGTGTTGTTACAAAGCGCCCATAAAACGATGAATTTTTATAAATTTTTTATTTTCGAAGATTTTTGGATTGATTCGTGTACAGTCCACATTCCTTCGTAAGAATCCAAAATTTTAGTTGGTACAGTGTCATTGGGCCGAAGTTATGACCGACCCAACGTGTTACAACGACCGACCCCAAGTGCTAAAACGACCGAACCCAGGTGCTAAAACGACCTACCCCAAGTGTTAAATCCATGATATTTTTGAAAAATTCTTTAAAGGTACATTTTTTGATTGATTCGTGTACAGAACATGATTACTAGAAAGAATCCAAGATGTCAGTCGGCTCTTTGCATTACGGTCAAAGTTATGACCGACCACAAGCGTTGTTACAAAGCGCTCTTAAAACGATGAATTTTTTAAAAAAATATTCCTATAGAAGATTTTTGGATTGATCGTGTACAGACCATGTTTCATTGTAAGAATCCAAAATTTCAGCCGGATCGGTTACATATTGCCGATGTTATGACCGAACCCAAGTGTTACTACGACCGACTCCAAGTGCTTAAACGACCGAACCCAAGTGCTAAAACGACCGACCCCAAGTGTTAAAGCCAAGATTTTTATGAAAAATTCTTCTATAGACAGATTTTTTGATTGATTCGTGGTACAGATCATGATTATTAGAAAGAATCAATAATTTCAGTCGGCTCTTTGCCATACGGTCAAAGTTATGACCGACCATAAGTGTTGTTACAAAGCGCCCATAAAACGATGAATTTCTATAAATTTTTTATTTTCGAAGATTTTTGGATTGATTCGTGTACAGTCCACATTCCTTCGTAAGAAACCAAAATTTCAGTTGGTACAGTGTCATTGGGCCGAAGTTATGACCGACCCCACGTGTTTAAACGACCGACCCCAAATGCTAAAACGACCGAACCCAGGTGCTAAAACGACCGACCCCAAATGTTAAATCCATGATATTTTTGAAAAATTCTTTATAGTAACATTTTTTGATTGATTCGTGTACAGAACATGATTACTAGAAAGAATCCAAGATGTCAGTCGGCTCTTTGCATTACGGTCAAAGTTATGACCGACCACAAGTGTTGTTACAAAGCGCCCTTAAAACGATGAATTTTTAAAAAAATATTCCTATAGAAGATTTTTGGATTGATCGTGTACAGACCATGTTTCCTTGTAAGAATCCAAAATTTCAGCCGGATCGGTGACATATTGCCGATGTTATGACCGAACCCAAGTGTTACTACGACCGACCCCAAGTGCTAAAACGACCGAACCCAAGTGCTAAAACGACCGACCCCAAGTGTTAAAGCCAAGATTTTTATGAAAAATTCTTCTATACACAGATTTTTTGATTGATTCGTGTACCTACAGATCATGATTATTAGAAAGAATCAAAAATTTCAGTCGGCTCTTTGCCACACGGTCAAAGTTATGACCGACCATAAGTGTTGTTACAAAGCGCCCATAAAACGATGAATTTTTATAAATTTTTTATTTTCAAAGATTTTTGAATTGATTCGTGTACAGTCCACAATCCATCGTAAGAATACAAAATTTCAGTTGGTACAGTGTCATTGGGCCGAAGTTATGACCGACCCCACGTGTTACAACGACCGACCCCAAATGCTAAAACGACCAAACCCAGGTGCTAAAACGACCGACCCCAAGTGTTAAATCCATGATATTTTAGAAAAATTCTTTATAGTAACATTTTTTGATTGATTCGTGTACAGAACATGATTACTAGAAAGAATCCAAGATGTCAGTCGGCTCTTTGCATTACGGTCAAAGTTATGACCGACCACAAGTGTTGTTACAAAGCGCCCTTAAAACGATGAATTTTAAAAATAGTATTCCGATAGAAGATTTTTTGGTTGATCGTGTACAGACGATGTTTCCTTGTAAGAATCCAAAATTTCAGCCGGATCGGTGACATATTGCCGATGTTATGACCGAACCCAAGTGTTACTCCGACCGACCCCAAGTGCTAAAACGACCGAACCCAAATGCTAAAACGACCGACCCCAAGTGTTAAAGCCAAGATTTTTATGAAAAATTCTTCTATAGACTGATTTTTTGATTGATTCGTGTACCTACAGATCATGATTATTAGAAAGAATCAAAAATTTCAGTCGGCTCTTTGCCAAACGGTCAAAGTTATGACCGACCATAAGTGTTGTTACAAAGCGCCCATAAAACGATGAATTTTTACAAATTTTTTATTTTCGAAGATTTTTGGATTGATTCGTGTACAGTCCACATTCCTTCGTAAGAATCCAAAATTTCAGTTGGTACAGTGTCATTGGGCCGAAGTTATGACTGAACCCAAATGTTACTACGACCGACCCCAAGTGCTAAAACGACCGAACCCAAGTGCTAAAACGACCGACCCCAAGTGTTAAAGCCAAGATTTTTATGAAAAATTGTTCTATAGACAGATTTTTTGATTGATTCGTGTACCTACAGATCATGATTATTAGAAAGAATCAAAAATTTCAGTCGGCTCTTTGCCATACGGTCAAAGTTATGACCGACCACAAGTGTTGTTACAAAGCGCCCATAAAACGATGAATTTTTATAAATTTTTTATTTTCGAAGATTTTTGGATTGATTCGTATACAGTCCACATTCCTTCGTAAGAATCCAAAATTTTAGTTGGTACAGTGTCATTGGGCCGAAGTTATGACCGACCCAACGTGTAACAACGACCGACCCCAAGTGCTAAAACGACCGAACCCAGGTGCTAAAACGACCTACCCCAAGTGTTAAATCCATGATATTTTTGAAAAATTCTTTAAAGGTACATTTTTTGATTGATTCGTGTACAGAACATGATTACTAGAAAGAATCCAAGATGTCAGTCGGCTCTTTGCATTACGGTCAAAGTTATGACCGACCACAAGCGTTGTTACAAAGCGCCCTTAAAACGATGAATTTTTTAAAAAAATATTCCTATAGAAGATTTTTGGATTGATCGTGTACAGACCATGTTTCATTGTAAGAATCCAAAATTTCAGCCGGATCGGTTACATATTGCCGATGTTATGACCGAACCCAAGTGTTACTACGACCGACTCCAAGTGCTTAAACGACCGAACCCAAGTGCTAAAACGACCGACCCCAAGTGTTAAAGCCAAGATTTTTATGAAAAATTCTTCTATAGACAGATTTTTTGATTGATTCGTGGTACAGATCATGATTATTAGAAAGAATCAATAATTTCAGTCGGCTCTTTGCCATACGGTCAAAGTTATGACCGACCATAAGTGTTGTTACAAAGCGCCCATAAAACGATGAATTTCTATAAATTTTTTATTTTCGAAGATTTTTGGATTGATTCGTGTACAGTCCACATTCCTTCGTAAGAAACCAAAATTTCAGTTGGTACAGTGTCATTGGGCCGAAGTTATGACCGACCCCACGTGTTTAAACGACCGACCCCAAATGCTAAAACGACCGAACCCAGGTGCTAAAACGACCGACCCCAAGTGTTAAATCCATGATATTTTTGAAAAATTCTTTATAGTAACATTTTTTGATTGATTCGTGTACAGAACATGATTACTAGAAAGAATCCAAGATGTCAGTCGGCTCTTTGCATTACGGTCAAAGTTATGACCGACCACAAGTGTTGTTACAAAGCGCCCTTAAAACGATGAATTTTTAAAAAAATATTCCTATAGAAGATTTTTGGATTGATCGTGTACAGACCATGTTTCCTTGTAAGAATCAAAATTTCAGCCGGATCGGTGACATATTGCCGATGTTATGACCGAACCCAAGTGTTACTACGACCGACCCCAAGTGCTAAAACGACCGAACCCAAGTGCTAAAACGACCGACCCCAAGTGTTAAAGCCAAGATTTTTATGAAAAATTCTTCTATACACAGATTTTTTGATTGATTCGTGTACAGACCATGATTACTAGAAAGAATCCAAGATGTCAGTCGGCTCTTTGCTTTACGGTCAAAGTTATGACCGACCACCGGTGTTGTTACAAAGCGCCCTTTAAACGATGAATTTTTAAAAAAATATTCCTATAGAAGATTTTTTGGTTGATCGTGTACAGACCATGTTTCCTTGTAAGAATCCAAAATTTCAGCCGGATCGGTGACATATTGCCGTTGTTATGACCGAACCCAAGTGTTACTATGACAGACCCCAAGTGCTAAAACGACCGACCCCAAGTGTTAAAGCCAAGATTTTTATGAAAAATTCTTCTATAGACAGATTTTTTGATTGATTCGTGTACCTACAGATCATGATTATTAGAAAGAATCAAAAATTTCAGTCGGCTCTTTGCAATACGGTCAAAGTTATGACCGACCATAAGTGTTGTTACAAAGCGCCCATAAAACGATGAATTTTTATAAATATTTTATTTTCGAAGATTTTTGGAATGATTCGTGTACAGTCCACATTCCTTCGTAAGAATCCAAAATTTCAGTTGGTACAGTGTCATTTGGCCGAAGTTATGACTGAACCCAAATGTTACTACGACCGACCCCAAAGCGATTCGTGTACCTACAGATCATGATTATTAGAAAGAATAAAAAATTTCAGTCGGCTCTTTGCCATACGGTCAAAGTTATGACCGACCATACATGTTGTTACAAAGCACCCATAAAACGATGAATTTTTATAAATTTTTTATTTTCGAAGATTTTTGGAGTGATTCGTGTACAGTCCACATTCCTTCGTAAGAATCCAAAATTTCAGTTGGTTCAGTGTCATTGGGCCGAAGTTATGACCGACCCCACGTGTTACAACGACCGACCCCAAGTGCTAAAACGACCAAACCCAGGTGCTAAAACGACCGTCCCCAAGTGTTAAAGCCATGATATTTTGATGGATTCGTGTACAGACCATGATTACTAGAAAGAATCCAAGATGTCAGTCGGCTCTTTGCATTACGGTCAAAGTAATGACCGACCACAAGTGTTGTTACAAAGCGCCCTTAAAATGATGAATTTTTAAAAAAATATTCCTATAGAAGATTATTGGATCGATCATGTACAGACCATGTTCCTTGTAAGAATCCAAAATTTCAGCCGGATCGGTGACATATTGCCGATGTTATGACCGAACCCAAGTGTTACTACGACCGACCCCAAGTGCTAAAACGACCGAACCCAAGTGCTAAAACGACCGACCCCAAGTGTTAAAGCCAAGATTTTTATGAAAAATTCTTCTATAGACAGATTTTTTGATACATTCGTGTACCTACAGATCACGATTATTAGAAAGAATCAAAAATTTCAGTCGGCTCTTTGCCATACGGTCAAAGTTATGACCGACCATAAGTGTTGTTACAAAGCGCCCATTAAACGATGAATTTTTATAAATTTTTTATTTTCGAAGATTTTTGGATTGATTCGTGTACAGTCCACATTCCTTCCTAAGAATCCAAAATTTCAGTTGGTACAGTGTCATTGAGCCGAAGTTATGACAGAACCGAAGTGTTACTACGACCGACCCCAAGTGCTAAAACGACCGAACCCAGGTGCTAAAAGACCGAACCCAAAAATTATTCCCATAGAAGATTTTTGGATTGATCGTGTAGAGACCATGTTTCCTTGTAAGAATCAGAAATTTCATCCGGATCGGTGTCATATTGTCGAAGTTATGACCGAACCCAAGTGTTACTTCGACCGACCCCAAGTGCTAAAACGACCGAACCCAAGTTCTAAAACGACCGTGTATATTGATTCGTGTACAGACCATAATTATTAGAAAGAATCCAAAATTTAATTCGGCTCTTTGCCACAGGGCCAAAGTTATGACCGACCACAAGTGTTGTTACACGATGAATAGAAATAAATTTCTTTGGAAGATGTTTGGATTGATTCGTATACAGTCTATGTTCCTTTGCATGAATCCGAAATTTCAGTTGGTACGGTGTCGTAGGGTCAAAGTTATGACCGACGGCAAATGTCTTTTACAAAGCGCCCATTCAATGATGGATTTAAAAAAAAAAATATTTTGGAAGATTTTTGGATTGATTCGTGTACGTTCCTTCGTAAGAGTCCAAAATTTCAGTTGGTACAGTGTCATTGGGCCGAAGTTATGACCGACCCCACGTGTTACAACGACCGACCCCAAGTGCTAAAACGACCGAACCCAGGTGCTAAAACGACCGACCCCAATTGTTAAAGGCATGATATTTTTGAAAAATTCGTTTTAGGAACATTTTTTGATTGATTCGTGTACAGACCATGATTACTAGAAATAATCCAAGATGTCAGTCGGCTCTTTGCTTTACGGTCAAAGTTATGACCGACCACAGGTGTTGTTACAAAGCGCCCTTGAAACGATGAATTTTTAAAAAAATATTCCTATAGAAGATTTTTTGGTTGATCGTGTACAGACCATGTTTCCTTGTAAGAATCCAAAATTTCAGCCGGATCGGTGACATATTGCCGATGTTATGACCGAACCCAAGTGTTACTACGACCGACCCCAAGTGCTAAAACGACCGACCCCAAGTGTTAAAGCCAAGATTTTTATGAAAAATTCTTCTATAGACAGATTTTTTGATTGATTCGTGTACCTACAGATCATGATTATTAGAAAGAATCAAAAATTTCAGTCGGCTCTTTGCCATACGGTCAAAGTCATGACCGACCATAAGTGTTGTTACAAAGCGCCCATAAAACGATGAATTTTTATAAATATTTTATTTTCGAAGATTTTTGGATTGATTCGTGTACAGTCCACATTCCTTCGTAAGAATCCAAAATTTCAGTTGGTACAGTGTCATTTGGCCGAAGTTATGACTGAACCCAAATGTTACTACGACCGACCCCAAGTGCTAAAACGACCGAACCCAAGTGCTAAAACGACCGACCCCAAGTGTTAAGCCAAGATTTTTATGAAAAATTCTTCTATAGACAGATTTTTTGATTGATTCGTGTACCTACAGATCATGATTATTAGAAAGAATCAAAAATTTCAGTCGGCTCTTTGCCATACGGTCAAAGTTATGACCGACCATAAATGTTGTTACAAAGCACCCATAAAACGATGAATTTTTATAAATTTTTTATTTTCGAAGATTTTTGGATTGATTCGTGTACAGTCCACATTCCTTCGTAAGAATCCAAAATTTCAGTTGGTTCAGTGTCATTGGGCCGAAGTTATGACCGACCCCACGTGTTACAACGACCGACCCCAAGTGCTAAAACGACCGAACCCAGGTGCTTAAACGACCGTCCCCAAGTGTTAAAGCCATGATATTTTGATTGATTCGTGTACAGACCATGATTACTAGAAAGAATCCAAGATGTCAGTCGGCTCTTTGCATTACGGTCAAAGTTATGACCGACCACAAGTGTTGTTACAAAGCGCCCTTAAAATGATGAATTTTTAAAAAAATATTCCTATAGAAGTTTATTGGATCGATCATGTACAGACCATGTTTCCTTGTAAGAATCCAAAATTTCAGCCGGATCGGTGACTTTTTGCCGATGTTATGACCGAACCCAAGTGTAACTACGACCGACCCCAAGTGCTAAAACGACCGAACCCAAGTGCTTAAACGACCGGCCCCAAGTGTTAAAGCCAAGATTTTTATGAAAAATTCTTCTATAGACAGATTTTTTGATTGATTCGTGTACCTACAGATCATGATTATTAGAAAGAATCATAAATTTCAGTCGGCTCTTTGCCATACGGTCAAAGTTATGACCGACCATAAGTGTTGTTACAAAGTGCCCATTAAACGATGAATTTTTATAAATTTTTTATTTTCGAAGATTTTTGGATTGATTCGTGTACAGTCCACATTCCTTCCTAAGAATCCAAAATTTCAGTTGGTACAGTGTCATTGAGCCGAAGTTATGGCAGAACCCAAGTGTTACTACGACCGACCCCAAGTGCTTAAACGACCGAACCCAGGTGCTAAAAGACCGAACCCAGGTGCTAAAAGCACCGACCAAAAATTATTCCCATAGAAGATTTTTGGATTGATCGTGTAGAGACCATGTTTCCTTGTAAGAATCAGAAATTTCATCCGGATCGGTGTCATATTGTCGAAGTTATGACCGAACCCAAGTGTTACTACGACCGACCCCAAGTGCTAAAACGACCGAACTCAAGTTCTAAAACGACCGTGTATATTGATTCGTGTACAGACCATAATTATTAGATAGAATCCAAAATTTAATTCGGCTCTTTGCCACAGGGTCAAAGTTATGACCGACCACAAGTGTTGTTACAAAGCGCCCATAAAACGATGAATAGAAAAAAAATTCTTTGGAAGTTGTTTGGATTGATTCGTATACAGTCTATGTTCCTTTGCATGAATCCGAAATTTCAGTTGGTACGGTGTCGTAGGGTCAAAGTTATGACCGACCGCAAATGTCTTTTACAAAGCGCCCATTTCATGATGGATTAAAAAAAATATATATTTTGGAAGATTTTTGGATTGATTCGTGTACGTTCCTTCGTAAGAATCCAAAATTTCAGTTGTTACAGTGTCATTGGGCCGAAGTTATGACCGACCCCACGTGTTACAACGACTGACCCCAAGTGCTAAAACGACCGAACCCAGGTGCTAAAACGACCGACCCCAAGTGTTAAAGAGATGATATTTGTGAAAAATTCTTTTTAGGAACATTTTTTGATTGATTCGTGTACAGACCATGATTACTAGAAAGAATCCAAGATGTCAGTCGGCTCTTTGCATTACGGTCAAAGTTATGACCGACCACAAGTGTTGTTACAAAGCGCCCTTAAAACGATGAATTTTTAAAAAAATATTCCTATAGAAGATTATTGGATTGATCGTGTACAGACCATGTTTTCTTGTAAGAATCCAAAATTTCAGCCGGATCGGTGACATATTGCCGATGTTATGACCGAACCTACGTCCGACCCCAAGTGCTAAAACGACCGAACCCAAGTGCTAAAACGACCGACCCCAAGTGTTAAAGCCAAGATTTTTATGAAAAATTCTTCTATAGACAGATTTTTTGATTGATTCGTGTACCTACAGATCATGATTATTAGAAAGAATCAAAAAATTCAGTCGGCTCTTTGCCATACGGTCAAAGTCATGACCGACCATAAGTGTTGTTACAAAGCGCCCATAAAACTATGAATTTTTATAAATTTTTTATTTTCGAAGATTTTTGGATTGATTCGTGTACAGTCCACATTCCTTCGTAAGAATCGAAAATTTCAGTTGGTACAGTATCATTAAGCCGAAGTTATGACCGACCCCACGTGTTACAACGACCTACCCCAAGTGCTAAAACGACCGAACCCAGGTGCTAAAACGACCGACCCCAAGTGTTAAAGCCATGATATTTTTGAAAAATTCTTTATAGGAACATTTTTTGATTGATTCGTGTACATAACATGATTACTAGAAAGAATCCAAGATGTCAGTCGGCTCTTTGCATTACGGTCAAAGTTATGACCGACCACAAGTGTTGTTACAAAGCGCGCTTAAAACGATGAATTTTTAAAAAAATATTCCTATACAAGATTTTTGGATTGATCGTGTACAGACCATGTTTCCTTGTAAGAATCCAAAATTTCAGCCGGATCGGTGACATATTGCCGATGTTGTGACCGAACCCAAGAGTTACTACGACCGACCCCAAGTGCTAAAACGACCGAACCCAAGTGCTAAAACGACCGACCCCAAGTGTTAAAGCCAAGATTTTTATGAAAAATTCTTTGCCAAAATTCGGCTCTTTGCCATACGGTCAAAGTTATGACCGACCATAAGTGTTGTTACACAGCGCCCATAAAACGATGAATTTTTATAAATTTTTTATTTTCAATGATTTTTGGATTGATTCGTGTACAGTCCACATTCCTTCGTAAGAATCCAAAATGTCAGTTGGTTCAGTGTCATTGAGCCGAAGTTATGACCGAACCCAAGTGTTACTACGACCGACCCCAAGTGCTAAAACGACCGAACCCAGGTGCTAAAACGGCCGACCCAAGTGTTAAAGCCATGATTTTTTCGAAATATTCTTCTTTAGGCAGATTTTTTGATTTATTCGTGTACAGACCAAGATTAATGGAAATAATCAAAAATTTCCGTCAGCTCTTTGCCATATGGTCAAAGATATGACCGACCACAAGTGTTGTAACAATGCGCCCTTAAAACGAAGAATTCGTCAAAAATTATTATTTTGGAAGATGTGTGGATTGATTCGTATACAGACAACTTTCCTTTATAAGAATCCAAAATTTCAGCTGGATCGGTTTCATATTGCCGAAGTTATGACCGACCCCACGTGTTACAACGATCGACCCCAAGTGCTAAAAAGACCGAACCCAGGTGCTAAAACGACCGACCAAAAATAATTCCAATAGAAGATTTTTGGATTGATCGTGTAGAGACCATGTTTCCTTGTAAGAATCAGAAATTTCATCCGGATCGGTGTCATATTGTCGAAGTTATGACCGAATCCAAGTGTTACTACGACCGACCCCAAGTGCTAAAATGACCGAACCCAAGTTCTAAAACGACCGTGTATATTGATTCGTGTACAGACCATAATTATTAGAAAGAATCCAAAATTTAATTCGGCTCTTTGCCACAGGGTTAAAGTTATGACCGACCACAAGTGTTGTTACAAAGCGCCCATAAAACGATGAATAGAAAAAAAATTCTTTGGAAGATGTTTGGATTGATTCGTATACAGTCTATGTTCCTTTGCATGAATCCGAAATTTCAGTTGGTACGGTGTCGTAGGGTCAAAGTTATGACCGACCGCAAATTTTTTTTTTTTTTTTTTTTTTTTTTACAGTGAATACCGCACAAGAATCTCAACTGCTCCCGTCTGGAGCCAGTGAGACTATGGCATCCCCAATTGGGGTATGTTGTGAGGCTGAAGGTAGTGTAGAGGGGAAGGAGGTGGGGAAGAGGAAGGTTGGGAAGTACCTGGCTATTCAGATCTGGTCACTAAACACGGCTAAAGCCATTTTCAAGCAACGTTTCAATTCTGAATGGTGGTCTTACACCAGGGCGATACTAATAGTATCTTCCACTCTGGAACATGCCGCAAATATACTATATATTATTTTAAATGAATTAATTGTGAAATAACACTAATTAATCAAATAAAATTTATTTGCACATGCCGGGTTCGAACCCGCGACCTCCGGAATGTGAGTCAAGAGTCTTAGCCACTGGACTACGGAGGTCGTCTTTTACAAAGCGCCCTTTCAATGATGGATTTAAAAAAAAAAATATTTTGAAGATTTTTGGATTGATTCGTGTACGTTCCTTCGTAAGAATCCAAAATTTTAGTTGGTACAGTGTCATTGGGCCGAAGTTATGACCAACCCCACGTGTTACAACGACCGACCCCAAGTGCTAAAACGACCGAACCCAGGTGCTAAAACGACCGACCCCAAGTGTTAAAGCCATGATATTTTTGAAAAATTCTTTATAGGAACATTTTTTGATTGATTCGTGTACAGACCATGATTTCTAGAAAGAATCCAAGATGTCAGTCGGCTCTTTGCATTACGGTCAAAGTTATGGCCGACCACAAGTGTTGTTACAAAGCGCCCTTAAAACGATGAATTTAAAAAAAAATATTCCTATAGAAGATTTTTTGGTTGATCGTGTACAGACCATGTTTCCTTGTAAGAATCCAAAATTTCTGCCGGATCGGTGACATATTGCCGATGTTATAACCGAACCCAAGTGTTACTACGACCGACCCCAAGTGCTAAAACGACCGAACCCAAGTGCTAAAACGACCGACCCCAAGTGTTAAAGCCAAGATTTTTATGAAAAATTCTTCTATAGGGGTATTTCTCTACTAATTGGAAACTGGCCCATACACTACTGTCCCAAGCATATTTTTGTTATTAATTAAGAAAATATGTACATATATGGAAAGGCATTAATAAATTAAATATAAATTTACAGAAATCTCACACATTTTCCTCTTAATTTTTGAGTTATGGTAAATTTTATGAAAAATATTGACAGGGGACTGTTATATAATTCAGAGGAGTATTTATATGAAATAAAAAACATATTTTCATTGAATATAAGCAATCAGTCTTTGTTTCCATTTATTATAACTATGACCATCTGTATTATGGACTGATTAAACAACAATTTCTAAACAAATAAAACATGTTATGAACTTTCTTAATTCTACAGTACCCATGTATTACATTTATTAAAACAAGAAGTTTAAAATTTAAAATTTCATTTTTTTTTTTTAAATTTTCAAATTTCAATCAAATTTAAAAGTAAACAACATTTTCTTCACTCTTTATTGACTTGTAAAATTAATACTTAAAAAATATTACTTGCTTTCTAACATCACAATTAACATCATGACTTGACAATAATACTTTGAAATATTTAACCTTTAATAGTAAAAATAAGTGGTGGGGAGTGAGCAACGACCTCGTGTCGGCAAATATAGACAGGGACTGAGCGTTGGCCGGAATAAGCTGACCACCAACTTTCGCCCTACCAGGCGTCTGTTGTCTAGGGCACCCTCTTGTCCTGGAGAAGTAAATAATCTCCAAAGGCGGAAGAACCTTCGAGGTCAACGGCATAGGATGTGGAAAGAAACGGGAAACTACCACATTAAAGGTCCAAGTGGCATCCCAAGAACCAGCAAAACATGAATACCCAATCTCAAGTAAAATTCTCCGGAGGTAAAATAGTCCCCCGTTCGGATCTCCGGGTGGGGACTGCTCGAGATGCTAGAAACAAGTCAAAGTCAAATACAAAGAACCAAATAGCGAGATGGGCAACGTGGAATGTCCGCACATTACTGCAAAATAGCAAACTGGATAATCTGAAAGCTGAGATGCAAAACGTAAATTTGAATGCCCTAGGTATAGCAGAGATGAGATGGCCCAATTGTGGAGACTTCTGGAGTGGCAACTACAGAATCATCCACACAGGATGCATAAAGGATAAACCTGGCCAAGGAGGAGTAGGCGTTGTGCTGTGCAAGGAATGGGGAAGACGGGTTAAGGCATACGTGCAATATAGTGGAAGAATTATTCTAGTCAAAATAGAAACTAAGCCTGTAGACACTGTAATTATCCAAGTATATATGCCAACATCTAGTCACAGCGAAGAAGAAGTGGAGGAGGTATACAGTTCACTAGATAAACTTATATTAGAGATAAAAGCAGGTGAAAATCTGTTTCTCCTAGGAGATTGGAATGCTGTTGTAGGAGAAGGACGTGAAGGAACTTGCATTGGGCCCTTTGGGCTGGGTGCAAGAAACGACAGAGGAAACAGATTGACAGAATTCTGCGAAAAACACAAATTAGTGATAGCAAACACTTGTTTCCAACACCACCCAAGACAGCGATATACCTGGAAATCCCCTGGAGACAGACAAAGACTGCAAATAGACTATATAATGGTTAGACATAGATTTAAAAACCAAATAAAAGACTGTAGAAGCTATTCCAGTCCAGATATAGATAGTGACCATAATATGGTAATGGCCAAAAGTATTCTAAAACTGAAAAAAATAAAAAAGAGAAAAAATTTCAAATGGGATACAAAAGTATTAAAGATAAAAGAGATCAGCGACAGTTTTAGGGAAAAAACGCAAGAATGCAACCTAATAGAAGAGGAGAACGTGAATGCGATCTGGAAAGTGATAAAGAAGAAGATCATAACTACGGCAGAGGAAACTATAGGCAAGGAAAAACCCCGAGCAAGGAAGGAATGGATAACCGATGAGATCCTAAATATGATAAAAGATAGAAGAGAGCTCAAAAATGATAAAAGAACTGAATCACAAGAGAAATATAAAGTGCTGAGAAACAGAATAAATAGAGAGTCAAGAATAGCCAAAGAAACATTCTACCAGAATAAATGCGATGAGATAAACGACGACCTCAAGAGAGGAAATATAGAAAGAGCTCACGCTGCGGTGAAAGACTTCTTTGGGATGAGAGTTGGAAAGGGTAATGCAATAGAAGGAGAAGACGGCAAAATACTTTTCGAAAATGACCAAATAGGAGAGAGATGGAAAAGATACCTCGAAATGCTGTACAATGGGAAGGGAAATAGTGACAACGAAACATTGATAGAAAGAGAAAATGAGGTAGACGCAGATGATTTGGGAGATCCCATCACTAGAGAAGAGTTTGATCTCGCACTGAAAAACCTCAAAAACGGGAAAGCACCCGGAATCGATGACGTTCCGGCTGAACTAATTAAACCAGCAGGAAAAGGAACTATAGATGCCCTGTTTAAAATGATACAGACAATGTATAAGACTGGAAAGATACCAGAGGATTTCGAGAAATGCCTAATTGTTACATTACCAAAGAAAGCAGGCACGACGAAATGTGAACAACACAGAACTCTTAGCCTAATATCTCATGCCTCAAAAATATTGACTAATATCATTCTAAAAAGAATCGAACCAAAAGTAGAGAACATCCTTTCCGGAGATCAGTATGGCTTTAGAAGAGGTGTAGGAACCAGAGAAGCAATATTGTCGCTACGAATACTACTTGAAAAAAGAATAAAAGAAACCAAAACACATTCATCGCATTCATAGACCTGGAAAAGGCTTTCGATAAAGTAGAATGAAAAAGACTCTTCGAGATTCTGAAGAGAATTGATATCAAATATAGAGATAGACGAATAATCCAGGCGCTATACAAGAATGAGGCCGCTATAATTAGATGTGACAATGATACAAAAGAAGCCAGTATAAGACAAGGGGTGAGACAGGGATGCTCTCTGTCACCTGTTCTTTTTAACGCTTATATACAAAGTGCGATTTTGAGAGAGAGAATGAGTCACAGAAAAGGTGTAAAGATACACGGGCAAAAGGTGGATATGATAAGGTTTGCTGACGATATTGCATTGGTTGCTGAAAGCGAAGAAGAACTGCAAGATGCCTTAACAACCATGCAAAGCATTCTCCAAAATAACTATAACATGAAGATAAATAAAGACAAAACAAAGCTGCTGACTGTAGGCCGAACGCAACATCAGATGCGAATAGAGATGTCAGGAGTTCCACTAAAGAACGCCAAGGAGTTTGTCTATCTCGGGAGCAAAATAACATGGGACGGTCGGTCTAAGAGCGATGTCGACAGCCGTATATACCAGGCTAGGCTTGCTTTCAATAAAAGGTCGAAAATAATTGAATCAAATAATATAGACCTAAAGCTGAGAATACTCCTCATCAAGACCTATGTATGGAGTATCTTGATGTACGGCTGCGAAACATGGTGCCTATCCAAAAGAGATAAACGGAGACTAGAGGCCTTTGAGATGTGGTCCTATAGAAAACTATTAGGAATTTCCTGGAGAGACCACATTACAAATGAGGAGGTTCTCCAAAGAATCGAAGGAGGAAGGCACCTGCTCAGGACCTTGTCCGAAAGGCGTGCAAGATGGATCGGCCATGTAATACGACAAGAAGGCCTCTTGCATTCCATAATGGAGGGTATGACCGAGGGGACAAACTCTAGGGGACGCCCACGCCGAGAGTACCTGGAGGACCTGCTGGTGGACGTGCGCTGCTTATCATATGCAGACCTCAAAAGAGCCGCACAAGACAGGGAAGAATGGAAGAGGAAACTAAAGGAAATTGCTGCAAACCAATCCCAGGATTGAAACCAGAGAGAGAGAGTAACCAGTTGTAATTATATACAAAATCAGTCATCATATTGCAGTTCCAGAAAATATTAAAATTAAATTATTTCTCTAAAACCGGTACAGCTGATGGAAAGTAATAACAATATCTTTTCCCTTTTATGCTTAGATCTCGATTTGGTAACTTTTCCAATATTTGTCCAAAAGAAACATCAGAAATATCATTTTCGTTAACTCTAAAAGTGTGAATTATCGTCACAAATTTTCATACAATAAACTATTTGAGCATAACGATATTCCACGTTTATTACTTTTAGCTATAGATAATGCATTATCTGGCAATCTCAAAGGCACCGGAAAAGCTGATGCAGAATACACTGAATCAGGCATATTTTCCTTAACAAAAGTATTTGTAACTGCTTTCAAAACTTTTTTCTTTGCGCGATAGGTAGAACAATGCTCTGTCCAAGTTTTTCTTGGAGCTACTCATGTCCTTAACTAATTTTCTTGTGCCTTTTACTTTCATTTCTTCTCTTTTCTGTGTGTCATTTTAAGTCGTTGGTATCTCAAACGTGCAGCTATGCATTTTTGATCTAATATTTCTTCCCTTGTTTTCGCTGAATTCTTTTTGTGTGGTATTATGGAGTATTACCTGCTATAAAAATAATATTAAACCAAATGTTTATATTGTGCAATATGGCAGGTAAAACTTGAAGATACCTAAAGGAAACAGTCCCCTGTGGTATAGAACAGTCCCCTGTCACATAAAAATGACAGGGGACTGTGCCCAGGGGACTGTTATTTTTGCATAGAAACTTTTCTAGCATAAAACCATTTTAAATCTATTCAAAATCAAGAAGCAAGCGTGATTGCATTCTCGATAAGTAATTATTAAAAAAAAATCGTAATTTTATTACTTAAAACTATAAGTAAAATGCTTACCAGGGGACTGTTCAACTAGCGGTCTAGACACGTAGTTCACTTCCAAGCGTGGCTGTGAAAATGCATACGATGGCGTCAGCCCGCATAGCTCTACAACCGAATGAATTTCACACCGATTTCGTTCTGTTTCACGATATAAACTACCGCGCCAATGCATAGTGCGATTTCGGTGCAATTTTCAAATTGTAACAGGGGACTGTTCAAAAAAATTGAGGACAACATTTGATAACTGTTTTCTTAAATAAATTGTTATTTTAAAAATATGATTGTGTATTGCAAAGATGCTTACTATATTCTAGTACTATGTATACGCTTTTAACTGACGCAGTGATGATACTGAAAATGAATATTTGTCATAAGACTTGTAATTTTGGAAATTGGACACGACAGGGGACTGTAAATTGAGGTGTTTGAAGTGAATTTAAATTAATATTACAATATTATATTACTGTATGAGCTATAGCATGCCAAGAATAGCTAACATATTGTCGTTATCAATACAAAGAACTCGGTAATATTAAGATCTACTATATAAAATTTACCTGGGACAGCGATTTTCCAATTAGTGGAGAAATGCCCATAGACAGATTTTTTGATTGATTCGTGTACCTACAGATCATGATTATTAGAAAGAATCAAAAATTTCAGTCGGCTCTTTGCCATACGGTCAAAGTTATGACCGACCATAAGTGTTGTTACAAAGCGCCCATAAAACGATGAATTTTTATAAATTTTTTATTTTCGAAGATTTTTGGATTGATTCGTGTACAGTCCACATTCCTTCGTAAGAATCCAAAATTTCAGTTGGTACAGTGTCATTGGGCCGAAGTTATGACTGAACCCAAGTGTTACTACGACCGACCCCAAGTGCTAAAACGACCGAACCCAAGTGCTAAAACGACCGACCCCAAGTGTTAAAGCCAAGATTTTTATGAAAAATTCTTCTATAGACAGATTTTTTGATTGATTCGTGTACCTACAGATCATGATTATTAGAAAGAATCAAAAATTTCAGTCGGCTCTTTGCCATACGGTCAAAGTTATGACCGACCATAAGTGTTGTTACAAAGCGCCCATAAAACGATGAATTTTTATAAATTTTTTATTTTCGAAGATTTTTGAATTGATTCGTGTACAGTCCACATTCCTTCGTAAGAATCCAAAATTTCAGTTGGTACAGTGTCATTGGGCCGAAGTTATGACTGAACCCAAGTGTTACTACGACCGACCCCAAGTGCTAAAACGACCGAACCCAAGTGCTTAAATGACCGACCTTATGGAAATGCGATTAAGTACTGACAATCATTATTTAAATCTATAACCAAACCGCGTTATGGCCACATTGGTCACGTGACCAATGTAGTTCTCCCAACTTCCGTCGGAGAGCGCAACCATTCCAGCTACTGAACTCGGCCCGACAACACGATCGTGAGAACTTAATTTCATTTCCATTCTTCTCCCGCGATTACAAAATCTGTAAATACTTTTAACAAAGACAGAATAAATTATTAAACGTAGAGAACTCTTTCACTCATACAAAATACACGCAACCCCCTGCTTTGGAGGCCAAGTAAGTATTCCGCCGACAGCGAACAAAGACTCTCTACATCTGGTGACCCACGACAAGAAAAAATGATTGACACAACTAGTGACCGCGTGTTTAACTTTCAACGTTTAGACCATTTTTTAAAATTCTTTTACACGTGTTCTCGGACCGCAGTTCAGTGGCTGGATTCCTGGGATTTATCTGGTGAGTACCGTTTTAATTTTGGTATTTTAAAATCATCATTTCAAATTCAAATAATCGTTGCCTTATTTACAGCTATTTTATATCCCAGTATTTTTTTTTAAATTTATACCTCATGTTTTTGGTTCTCAAAGCATTTCGAATAATATCAAAAAATTTATACAAATACGTAATAAATGAATCTTGTGTGGCTTTCGTGTACCGATCCATACGTGTCAAATAGCCATTTTGTTTTTTCTCAACATCGCAAGTCCAACTTGAGTTACAAACTGACGCAACTCTCTGTGGAAAAGCTTGAATATTCTCCAATCTTATGTTTTAGCACTCACAACTCTTTTGTGAATTTGATTTACGAACATGTTCAGTTGAACGTTCGGATTCATCACAGGTGATGTTCTATACAATCATACGTATAAATCTGCAATGCAAAATGACCCTATTTGTGACTACTTGCCTATATCCTGTTCTTATCTCGGATTAAGTGCGTGTTACCCTCTATTCTAGGCATCGAACATCTTCAGCAACGCGTGATGCTACCAAGGGAGCTTCTACAGCCGAGTCACACTCCTGCAGCCCCGTCAACAGCTGGACGCAGCCTCCATTGCCAGCATCAGCGGCGGACACCCTCGGAACGCAAAAGGAGCATCACACCTCAGAGCCCCTGTTCCTGCAGCCCGGTCGACAGATCGACGCAGCCTCCACCACGAGCATCAGCTGCGGACCCTCTCGGAAAACACACATCTGCATCATCTCAACAACGTTCAGCCACGTAAATTTTTAACACAGTTTATACGATATTTCTGGAAATAATTTTTGCATACCCACCACAAAATTTAGCAAAATAATATGTTACAATTTTTAACACATGTCTGATAATAATATTTCTACATATCAATTATTAATTAATCTGAATTATTCTCGCATGATTGAAGATTTCTACTTAAATGGTAACAGTTGATTTTCGTAAAGGTTTGCGTCTTGGATGATTTTCTAGTAACTTCCGTAAATTTCACATAGATGTCAACAGCTCTAATTTTCCTCTAAAATTATTACGGATTTTTAATACATAATTTGAAATATTTCAAAAAATCACTATCTTTGCGTGCTTATTTCCGTATAAATGTTGAAATGACCTCGGATGAAGAATCTCCAGCGACCACACCGACTCATCAACTCAAGATTTTGTTTCAACAATCAATAAATCCGGAACCAAAATCAACCAACATGGAATCAACTGGCGAATCGAGCTCTGCGACAGCAGTAAATCACGTGTCCGTGAGATTACCAAATCTGTGGAGAGATCAAATTTCGCTTTGGTTTATACAGGCTGAGGCTCAATTCGCGAATTCGCGCATTAAAGAGGATTTCACGAAGTACAATATAATTATAGCTGCCTTGGATTCACAAACCTTACAATGTGTGAGCGACATCGTGACACATCCACCGATCAATGACAAATACGCCAATTTGAAAGCAGCCCTTATTGACCGACTCCAAGACTCTGCCGAAAAACGCCTCACACGCCTACTAACAGGAATCCAACTGGAGGATAGGAAGCCAACCGGTCTATTGAGACATATGCTAGAGCTAGCAGGACCTACCTTAGCGGATAACGCAATTGTGCGGACATTGTGGCTACAACGATTACCTCAACATGTGCAAGCAATACTGTCGGCACTTCCCGATAACGACATTAACCAACTTGCCACAGCTGCAGACAAAATACTAGATGTCTATCAATCAACCGATTGCAGTGCCATGGAAGATCGCAACAAACCCAGTTCATCTCGTCAGGAACCAGCTGAACATTCCTTATTACTACAACTGCAGAAACAAATAGCAGCACTTTCGCGTGAAGTAGTCCAGCTACGCATAGCCAAAACTGAGCCCACATCAACCTATAGAGGACGGAGAAACCAGAGCCCCCGCCGAAAACCTGGCCGCTCAAGTTCCGGGTCACGCAATTCATCTCCCAATAGGAATCAGGATGGAAAATGTTACTACCATGCAAGATTTGGAGAAAACGCTCATAAATGCTCCAAACCATGTTCTTATGTAAAGAAGAAGTCGGGAAACGACAGCGGGAACTCCCAGTAGAGACATGTGAGATCCCTAATACCTCTTGTCGTCGAACAAGACATAAATACCTAGTAGACACCGGCCGCGGACATCTCAGTCATCCCTAGGAACATGACCTTTGAGAAAGGCAACTTGACCTCCGACAACTGCCCTTCCACATTATATGGGGCGAATGGGAAGCCAATAAGAACGTACGGCACGAGAACAGTCGAACTCTACTTCGGCCTACGCCGCACAATGAAGTGGCGCTTTATCGTAGCCGATGTGTCCAAACCCATCATTGGCGCAGACTTTCTTCACCACTACAACTTGATAGTCAACTTGAGACGAGCCAAACTTGAAGACCAGTCTACTGGATTGAAAATTAGAGGATCTACCTACAAAGGACCAGCATCAGGCATCGCCACAATTTCCTCTTCTCAAAAGTATCTTGACATTTTGAAGAAATACCCCTACGTTGACAAGGCCTACCATGCAGACACCGAATGCAATCAAACATTCTGTGACTCATTGCATAGAAACTAAAGGCCCTCCAGTATCTGAACAGGCACAACAAACATAATCCACGACACGCAGTATGAATCATGTCGCCGTTTTCACCCACAGGAACATCACGCTACGACAACTAGTCTAGCTAACTCTGCCTCTGTTCAACTAGAACAAGCAGCCAAACTGGTTTCGCGGCAGCAACTAGCCCCGCACACAAACTTCACCATTGCTAACCGCAACTCGCGGCAATGCTGAATACATCATAATTCTCTGCTTCTGTTCAACCAGAACAGGCAGAGAGCCTTGCCTCTGTTCAACCAGAACAGGCAGCCAAACCAGTTCCGCGGCAGCAACTAGCCCCGCAAACTAATTCCACCATTGCTAACCGCACCAAGCGGCAATGCTGGATACAGCATAATTTTTTGGTTCTGCACGTAACAACGTATTGTCATTTGGAGACACCAGAAAAAAACAAACCCTACACCTACGGCTTGACTACTTCCTGAGCAATCAACATTACACAACTCCTGCAAACATGTCCAAAACCATTGCCTGTAACACCGATAACCAAAATCTCAACGCGTCTACATAGACCGACTCAAGCCCGCTTTCGTTCCGGTTGAAGAAAATGTCACTACACACCCACCAGTTCCCGTACGCCGATAACCAAGACCACATCCACAACTGGTCACAAGATCACAACTCGTTCAGGTCGGCATGTACATTCCCCAAAGAGACTTGGGATGGAATAACGCACAAAAAGATATTTTCATTTGACATTTTTCTCATTCATAACTCATGATAGAAATTAAATTATAAATTTCGCCTAGCTTTGAATTGCAAACCATTTTTATAAAGTTTACTTTTCTTTAAAATACTGCGAATAACACAATATTTAAATGCACAGATTTTTTTATGGAAATCTTACCTATAATATTGTAAATTGTCAATCAACATAATCTAAAACTTAGATCATTATTGTGTATTCACAAGTGTGAAACGCCTTCAATACGATGAAACAATTCATCATTTAACTGCATAACTCATGCATTTTAAATCCTACCTGTAAAATTGTAAATTGTCAATTAACATAATCTAAAACTTAGATCATTACAGTGTATTCACAAGTGTGAAACACCTTCAACACGATGAAACAATTCATCATTTAACTGCATAACTCATGCATTTAAAAAAAACATTACATATTAAGCATGTTATTACAATTTTAAATCACTCCTAATTAGATGAAAACTTTTCATCATTCAACTGCATACTTTGTGCACTTCAAAGGTACTACAAACACCACTGTGTTTTTACAATTCTTAAAAAATGTTATAATTAAAAACGTTATAATAAAAAATGTAAAATTCACATCATACAAACGCATTTATGCATTACTACAAGTATTACAGCATTATTGTAATAATAATTGTAATCAACCTTCCAAACAATCAATTAAAATCATCATATTATATAATATTATGTACCAAGGTACACACTATCTACTCTACAAACTATGTACATAGTAGGTAACTCTTTACCACATGATAAACATTGTTATTCATGCATTTTGTCTTTTAACCACGCTTCTCTGGATGTACACGGCACTTTTATACATCTAGTGAATCATGTGGTTGAAATCATTTATTTTTAAATATACTTTTCTCCTTCATGTTTATACACTTACAAGTTAAAGCCACTTTGTCTTACGTACGTAAAAGAACATGGTTATTCGACTCACATCAACAAAAAAACACACTTTTACGTACTGAAGACAACGTGCAGCCTCTTTGACTTAAAAATCATCATTTTTCGCTACAGAATAGCATAAACCCTTATTATTTATAATTTTATGATGAACGCCTAACTAGGGCTCCAAAAAATATAATACTTTTAGGAAGAAAACTCTACCATATGTATATGGTATATTATGTATCAATTTAAATATTTCTTACACTAGATATAGCTTATTGTTAAACATACCTGCTACTATAGTTTTCTTTTTCAATATAACTTATGAAAAATACAGCATTCTGCTATATACAACCTACCTTCGAAATGTTTCTCAAGTAAATTACAACTTTTGACCATACATTTGCGAATATATATTTTTTTTAACATGTATAATGTTATTTTAAGGTTACTTTAAGTCATAGTCTTAAATATTATCTTTTATACAATCGATGTACAATGATTTTACAACCAGCGCTTCTAATTGCGCACGACTGGTAAAACAATTCTACTAGCTCTGAACATAGTTCATTGAGGCAACAACATTCAATGTTCATGCATTAATTGAAAAACAATCAACTGGAATCATTTCTCAAATTCCATGTACCACTACAATCAGCTGGAATCATATCTCTAATTCCAGGTACCACTACAATCAGCTGGAATCATATCTCAAATTCCATGTACCACGCTATATCATGTACACCAATGCTCCGAACGCCTAGTTCGTCGATGCGTTTACCACGGTAAATAAAGTAAAGAGCTCATAGAGCTCGACAAGTTTAAAAAAAAAACATTATTTAAAACTAACTTGTAAATACTCACATCAGAATTAACTGATTTCAACACCAAATAAAATGGTTATAGTGTACGATAGTGTAGTAATTCTCAACATTACGTGTCATGGTTACACATTAATCTTATGATTTCATGTACTAGAATTAAGATTTTCAGCAAAAATTTCTTTTTGGTTAAACCTTTAATACCTTCCAATGTGTTCTCGAAAGTTTAACAACAGTCTACTTCATTAACTGATCATTCTACTCTGCTCGAGTAACGTAACCCTTATAATTTTTCGAACACATTGGAGGCTATTCTTGTTTTGACTGAAGGTGCCTCAGTCAGAATAAGATTAGTACCAGTAATATAATCTCCTTTAACGATTTTCCATTGTTCACATTATCGTTAGCACTGGAGGGGAGGCTATGGAAATGCGATTAAGTACTGACAATCATTATTTAAATCTATAACCAAACCGCGTTATGGCCACATTAGTCACGTGACCAATGTAGTTCTCCCAACTTCCGTCGGAGAGCGCAACCATTCCAGCTACTGAACTCGGCCCGACAACACGATCGTGAGAACTTAATTTCATTTCCATTCTTCTCCCGCGATTACAAAATCTGTAAATACTTTTAACAAAGACAGAATAAATTATTAAACGTAGAGAACTCTTTCACTCATACAAAATACACGCAACCCCCTGCTTTGAAGGCCAAGTAAGTATTCCGCCGACAGCGAACAAAGACTCTCTACATGTTAAAGCCAAGATTTTTATGAAAAATTCTTCTATAGACAGATTTTTTGATTGATTCGTGTACCTACAGATCATGATTATTAGAAAGAATCAAAAATTTCAGTCGGCTCTTTGCCATACGGTCAAAGTTATGACCGACCATAAGTATTGTTACAAAGCGCCCATAAAACGGTGAATTTTTATAAATTGTTTATTTTCGAAGATTTTTGGATTGATTCGTGTACAGTCTACATTCCTTCGTAAGAATCCAAAATTTCAGTTGGTACAGTGTCATTAAGCCTAAGTTATGACCGAACCCAAGTGTTACTACGACCGACCCCAAGTGCTAAAACGACCGAACCAGGTGCTAAAATGGCCGAACCCAAGTGTGAAAGCCATGATTTTTTTAAGGGCGCATTGTTACAACACTTGTGGTCGGTCATATCTTTGACCATATGGCAAAGAGCTGACGGAAATTTTATGTTATGACCGACCCCACGTGTTACAACGATCGACCCCAAGTGCTAAAACGACCGAACCCAGGTGCTTAAACGACCGAACCCAAGTGTTAAAGCCATGATTTTGTTGAAATATTCTTCTTTAGGCAGATTTTTTGATTGATTCGTGTACAGACCAAGATTAATAGAAATAATCAAAAATTTCCTATAGACAGATTTTTTGATTGATTCATGTACCTACAGATCATGATTATTAGAAAGAATCAAAAATTTCAGTCGGCTCTTTGCCATACGGTAAAAGTTATGACCGACCATAAGTGTTGTTACAAAGCGCCCATAAAACGATGAATTTTTATAAATTTTTTATTTTCAAAGATTTTTGGATTGATTCGTGTATAGTCCACATTCCTTCGTAAGAATCCAAAATTTCAGTTGGTACAGTGTCATTGGGCCGAAGTTATGACTGAACCCAAGTGTTACTACGACCGACCCCAAGTGCTAAAACGACCGAACCCAAGTGCTAAAACGACCGACCCCAAGTGTTAAAGCCAAGATTTTTATGAAAAATTCTTCTATAGACAGATTTTTTGATTGATTCGTGTACCTACAGATCATGATTATTAGAAAGAATCAAAAATTTCAGTCGGCTCTTTGCCATACTGTCAAAGTTATGACCGACCATAAGTGTTGTTACAATGCGCCCATAAAACGATGAATTTTTATAAATCTTTTATTTTCGAAGATTTTTGGATTGATTCGTGTACAGTCCACATTCCTTCGTAAGAATCCAAAATTTCAGTTGGTACAGTGTCATTGAGCCGAAGTTATGACCGAACCCAAGTGTTACTACGACCGACCCCAAGTGCTAAAACGACCGAACCCAGGTGCTAAAATGGCCGAACCCAAGTGTGAAAGCAATGATTTTTTTAAGGGCGCATTGTTTCAACACTTGTGGTCGGTCATATCTTTGACCATATGGCAAAGAGCTGACGGAAATTTTATGTTATGACCGACCCCACGTGTTACAACGATCGACCCCAAGTGCTAAAACGACCGAACCCAGGTGCTAAAACGGCCGAACCCAAGTGTTAAAGCCATGATTTTGTTGAAATATTCTCCTTCAGGCAGATTTTTTGATTGATTCGTGCACAGACCAAGATTAATAGAAATAATCAAAAATTTCCGTCAGCTCTTTGCCATACGGTCAAAAATATGACCGACCACAAGTGTTGTAACAATGCGCCCTTAAAACGAAGAATTCGTCAAAAATTATTATTTTGGAAGATGTGTGGATTGATTCGTATACAGACAACTTTCCTTTATAAGAATCCAAAATTTCAGCTGGATCGGTATCATATTTATTGTTTATTTATTTATTGACGCCCTATAGGGCTTTTACAAATAAAATACAAATTTCATTTATAACAGCAGTATAACACAAAATAAAAAAGATTAAAAAATATACAAATAAAGCATAAACTCCATGTAAAATAATAGGAATACATCTGATGCTAATTCCACATGGATGACTTTAGGGAACTCGTATGTACATATACCTACGAGCAACCATATTGCCGAAGTTATGACCGACACCACGTGTTACAACGATCGACCCCAAGTGCTAAAAAGACCGAACCCAGGTGCTAAAACGACCGACCAAAAATTATTCCAGTAGAAGATTTTTGGATTGATCGTGTAGAGACCATGTTTCCTTGTAAGAATCAGAAATTTCATCCGGATCGGTGTCATATTGTCGAAGTTATGACCGAACCCAAGTGTTACTACGACCGACCCCAATTGCTAAAACGACCGAAACCAAGTTCTAAAACGACCGTGTATATTTATTCGTGTACAGACCATAATTATTAGAAACAATCCAAAAATTAATTCGGCTCTTTGCCACAGGGTCAAAGTTATGACCGACCACAAGTGTTGTTACAAAGCGCCCATAAAACGATGAATTTTTATAAATTTTTTATTTTCGAAGATTTTTGGATTGATTCGTGTACAGTCCACATTCCTTCGTAAGAATCCAAAATTTCAGTTGGTACAGTGTCATTAAGCCGAAGTTATGACCGAACCCAAGTGTTACTACGACCGACCCCAAGTGCTAAAACGACCGAACCCAGGTGCTAAAATGGCCGAACCCAAGTGTGAAAGCCATGATTTTTTTAAGGGCGCATTGTTACAACACTTGTGGTCGGTCATATCTTTGACCATATGGCAAAGAGCTGACGGAAATTTTATGTTATGACCGACCCCACGTGTTACAACGATCGACCCCAAGTGCTAAAACGACCGAACCCAGGTGCTCAAACGGCCGAACCCAAGTGTTAAAGCCATGATTTTGTTGAAATATTCTTCTTTAGGCAGATTTTTTGATTGATTCGTGTACATACCAAGATTAATAGAAATAATCAAAAATTTCCTATAGACAGATTTTTTGATTGATTCGTGTACCTACAGATCATGATTATTATAAAGAATCAAAAATTTCAGTCCGCTCTTTGCCATACGGTCAAAGTTATGACCGACCATAAGTGTTGTTACAAAGCGCCCATAAAACGATGAATTTTTATAAATTTTTTATTTTCAAAGATTTTTGCATTGATTCGTGTACAGTCCACAATCCTTCCTAAGAATCCAAAATTTCAGTTGGTACAGTGTCATTGGGCCGAAGTTATGACTGAACCCAAGTGTTACTACGACCGACCCTAAGTGCTAAAACGACCGAACCCAAGTGCTAAAACGACCGACCCCAAGTGTTAAAGCCAAGATTGTTATGAAAAATTCTTCTATAGACAGATTTTTTGATTGATTCGTGTACCTACAGATCATGATTATTAGAAAGAATCAAAAATTTCAGTCGGCTCTTTGCCATACGGTCAAAGTTATGACCGACCATAAGTGTTGTTACAAAGCGCCCATAAAACGATGAATTTTTAAATTTTTTTTATTTTTAAAGATTTTTGGATTGATTCGTGTACAGTCCACATTCCTTCCTAAGAATCCAAAATTTCAGTTGGTACAGTGTCATTGGGCCGAAGTTATGACTGAACCCAAGTGTTACTACGACCGACCCTAAGTGCTAAAACGACCGAACCCAAGTGCTAAAACGACCGACCCCAAGTGTTAAAGCCAAGATTGTTATGAAAAATTCTTCTATAGACAGATTTTTTGATTGATTCGTGTACCTACAGATCATGATTATTAGAAAGAATCAAAAATTTCAGTCGGCTCTTTGCCATACGGTCAAAGTTATGACCGACCATAAGTGTTGTTACAAAGCGCCCATAAAACGATGAATTTTTATAAATTTTTTATTTTCGAAGATTTTTGGATTGATTCGTGTACAGTCCACATTCCTTCGTAAGAATCCAAAATTTCAGTTGGTACAGTGTCATTAAGCCGAAGTTATGATCGAACCCAAGTGTTACTACGACCGACCCCAAGTGCTAAAACGACCGAACCCAGGTGCTAAAATGGCCGAACCCAAGTGTGAAAGCCATGATTTTTTTAAGGGCGCATTGTTACAACACTTGTGGTCGGTCATATCTTTGACCATATGGCAAAGAGCTGAAGGAAATTTTATGTTATGACCGACCCCACGTGTTACAACGATCGACCCCAAGTGCTAAAACGACCGAACCCAGGTGCTCAAACGGCCGAACCCAAGTGTTAAAGCCATGATTTTGTTGAAATATTCTTCTTTAGGCAGATTTTTTGATTGATTCGTGTACAGACCAAGATTAATAGAAATAATCAAAAATTTCCTATAGACAGATTTTTTGATTGATTCATGTGCCTACAGATCATAATTATTAGAAAGAATCAAAAATTTCAGTCGGCTCTTTGCCATACGGTCAAAGTTATGACCGACCATAAGTGTTGTTACAAAGCGCCCATAAAACGATGAATTTTTATAAATTTTTTATTTTCAAAGATTTTTGGATTGATTCGTGTACAGTCCACATTCCTTCGCAAGAATCCAAAATTTCAGTTGGTACAGTGTCATTGGGCCGAAGTTATGACTGAACCCAAGTGTTACTACGACCGACCCCAAGTGCTAAAACGACCGAACCCAAGTGCTCAAATGACCGACCCCAAGTGTTAAAGCCAAGATTTTTATGAAAAATTCTTCTATAGACAGATTTTTTGATTGATTCGTGTACCTACAGATCATGATTATTAGAAATAATCAAAAATTTCAGTCGGCTCTTTGCCATACTGTCAAAGTTATGACCGACCATAAGTGTTGTTACAAAGCGCCCATAAAACGATGAATTTTTACAAATTTTTTATTTTCGAAGATTTTTGGATTGATTCGTGTACAGTCCACATTCCTTCGTAAGAATCCAAAATTTCAGTTGTTACAGTGTCATTGAGCCGAAGTTATGACCGAACCCAAGTGCTAAAACGACCGAACCCAGGTGCTAAAATGGCCGAACCCAAATGTGAAAGCCATGATTTTTTTAAGAGCGCATTGTTTTAACACTTGTGGTCGGTCATATCTTTGACCATATGGCAAAGAGCTGACGGAAATTTTATGTTATGACCGACCCCACGTTTTACAACGATCGACCCCAAGTGCTAAAACGACTGAACCCAGGTGCTAAAACGGCCGAACCCAAGTGTTAAAGCCATGGTTTTGTTGAAATATTCTTCTTTAGGCAGATTTTTTGATTGATTCGTGTACAGACCAAGATAAATAGAAATAATCAAAAAATTCCGTCAGCTCTTTGCCATACGGTCAAAGATATCACCGACCACAAGTGTTGTAACAATGCACCCTTAAAACGAAGAATTCGTCAAAAATTATTATTTTGGAAGATGTGTGGATTGATTCGTATACAGACAACTTTCCTTTATAAGAATCCAAAATTTCAGCTGGATCGGTTTCATATTCATTTATTTATTTATTTATTGACGCCCTATTGGGCTTTTACATATAAAATACAAATTTAATTTATAACAGCAGTATAACACAAAATAAAAAAGATTAAAAAATATACAAATAAAGCATAAACTCCATGTAAAATAATAGGAATACATCTAATGCTAATTCCACATGGATGACTTTAGGGAACTCTTATGTACATATACCTACGAGCAACCATATTGCCGAAGTTATGACCGACCCCACGTGTAACAACGATCGACCCCAAGTGCTAAAACGACCGAGCCCAGGTGCTAAAACGGCCGAACCCAAGTGTTAAAGCCATGATTTTTTTGAAATATTCTTCTTTAGGCAGATTTTTTGATTGATTCGTGTACAGACCAAGATTAATAGAAATATCCCAAATTTTCCGTCAGCTATTTGCCATACGGTCAAAGATATGACCGACCACAAGTGTTGTAACAATGCGCCCTTAAAACGAAGAATTCGTCAAAAATTATTATTTTGGAAGATGTGTGGATTGATACAGACAACTTTCCTTTATAAGAATCCAAAATTTCAGCTGGATCGGTTTCATATTGCCGAAGTTATGACCTACCCCACGTGTTACAACGATCGACCCCAAGTGCTAAAAAGACCGAACCCAGGTGCTAAAACGACCGACCAAAAATTATTCCAATAGAAATTTTTTGGATTGATCGTGTACAGACCATGTTTCCTTGTAAGAATCAGAAATTTCATCAGGATCGGTGTCATATTGTCGAAGTTATGACCAAACCCAAGTGTTACTACGACCGACCCCAAGTGCTAAAACGACCGAACCCAAGTTCTAAAACGACCGTGTATATTGATTCGTGTACATACCATAATTATTAGAAAGAATCCAAAATTTAATTCGGCTCTTTGCCACAGGGTCAAAGTTATGACCGACCACAAGTGTTGTTACAAAGCGCCCATAAAACGATGAATAGAAAAAAAATTCCTTGGAAGATGTTTGGATTGATTCGTATACAGTCTATGTTCCTTTGAATGAATCCGAAATTTCAGTTGGTACGGTGACATATTGCCGATGTTATGACCGAACCCAAGTGTTACTACGACCGACCCCAAGTGCTAAAACGACCGAACCGAATTGCTAAAACGACCGACCCCAAGTGTTAAAGCCAAGATTTTTATGAAAAATTCTTCTATAGACAGATTTTTTGATTGATTCGTGTACAGATCATGATTATTAGAAAGAATCAAAAATTTCAGTCGGCTCTTTGCCATACGGTCAAAGTTATAACCGACCATAAGTGTTGTTACAAAGCACCCATAAAACGATGAATTTTTATAATTTTTTTATTTTCGAAGATTTTTGGATTGATTCGTGTACAGTCCACATTCCTTCGTAAGAGTCCAAAATTTCAGTTGGTACAGTGTCATTGGGCCGAAGTTATGACCGAACCCAAGTGTTACTACGACCGACCCCAAGTGCTAAAACGACCGAGCCCAAGTGCTAAAACGACCGACCCCAAGTGTTAAAGCCATGATATTTTTGAAAAATTCTTTTTAGGAACATTTTTTGATTGATTCGTGTACAGACCATGATTACTAGAAAGAATCCATGATGTCAGTCGGCTCTTTGCATTACGGTCAAAGTTATGACCGACCACAAGTGTTGTTACAAAGCGCCCTTAAAACGATGAATTTTTAAAAAAATATTCCTATAGAAGATTTTTGGATTGATCGTGTACAGACCATGTTTCCTTGTAAGAATCCAAAATTTCAGCCGGATCGGTGACATATTGCCGATGTTATGACCGAACCCAAGTGTAACTACGACCGACTCCAAGTGCTAAAACGACCGAACCCAAGTGCTAAAACGACCGACCCCAAGTGTTAAAGCCAAGATTTCTATGAAAAATTCTTCTATAGACAGATTTTTTGATTGATTTGTGTACAGATCATGATTATTATAAAGAATCGAAAATTTCAGTAGGCTCTTTGCCATACGGTCAGGACTACTAGAAAGAATCCAAGATTTCAGTCGGCTCTTTGCATTACGATTAAAGTTATGACCGTCCACAAGTGTTGTTACAAAGCGCCCATAAAACGATGAATTTTTATAATTTTTTTTTTATTGTGGAAGATTTTAGGATTGATTCGTGTACAGTCCATGTTCCTTCGTAAGAATACAAAATTTCCGTTTGAACAATGTCATTGGGCCGAAGTTATGACCGACCCCACGTGTTACAACGACCGACCCCAGGTGCTAAAACGACCGAACCCAGGTGCTAAAACTACCGACTGCAAGTGTTAAAGCTATGATATTTTGAAAAATTCTTTTTAGGCACATTTTTTGATTGATTCGTGTACTGACCATGATTACTAGAAAGAATCCAAGATTTCAGTCGGCTCTTTGCATTACGGTCAAAGTTATGACCGACCACAAGTGTTGTAACAAAGCGCCCTTAAACGAAGAATTCGTCAAAAATTATTATTTTGGAGGATGTGTGGATTTATTCGTATACAGACAACTTTCCTTTATAAGAATCCAAAATTTCAGCTGGATCGGTTTCATATTGCCGAAGTTATGACCGACCCCACGTGTTACAACAATCGAACCCAAGTGCTAAAAAGACCGAACCCAGGTGCTAAAACGACCGACCAAAAATTATTCCAATAGAAGATTTTTGGATTGATCGTGTAGAGACCATGTTTCCTTGTAAGAATCAGAAATTTCATCCGGATCGGTGTCATATAGCCGAAGTTATAACCGAACCCAAGTGTTACTACGACCGACCCCAAGTGCTAAAACGACCGAACCCAAGTGCTAAAACGACCGACCCCAAGTGTTAAAGCCAAGATTTTTATGAAAAATTCTTCTATAGACAGATTTTTTCATTGATTCGTGTGCCTACAGATCATGATTATTAGAAAGAATCAAAAATTTCAGTCGGATCTTTGCCATACGGTCAAAGTAATGACCGACCATAAGTGTTGTTACAAAGCGCCCATAAAACGATGAATTTTTATAAATTTTTTATTTTCGAAGATTTTTGGTTTGATTCGTGTACAGTCCACATTCCTTCGTAAGAATCAAAAATTTCAGTTGGTACAGTGTCATTGGGCCGAAGTTATGACCGATCCCAAGTGTTACTACGACCGACCCAAAGTGCTAAAACCACCGAACCCAAGTGCTAAAACGACCGACCCCAAGTGTTAAAGCCAAGATTTTTATGAAAAATTCTTCTATAGACAGATTTTTTGATTGATTCGTGTACCTACAGATCATGATTATTAGAAAGAATCAAAAATTTCAGTCGGCTAAAGAGCCTTAAGTCATAACTTTGACCGTATGGCAAAGACCATAAGGTCAAAGTTATGACCGACCATAAGTGTTGTTACAAAGCGCCCATAAAACGATGAATTTTTATAAATTTTTTATTTTTGAAGATTTTTGGATTGATTCGTGTACAGTCCACATTCCTTCGTAAGAATCCAAAATTTCAGTTGGTACAGTGTCATTGGGCTGAAGTTATGACCGAACCTAAGTGTTACTACGACCGACCTCAAGTGCTAAAACGACCGAACCCAGGTGCTAAAATGACCGACCCCAAGTGTTAAAGCCATGATATTTTTGAAAAATTCTTTTTAGGCACATTTTTTGATTGATTCGTGTACTGACCATGATTACTAGAAAGAATCCAAGATTTCAGTCGGCTCTTTGCATTACGGTCAAAGTTATGACCGACCACAAGTGTTGTTACAAAGCGCCCATAAAACGATGAATTTTTATAATTTTTTTTTTTGTGGAAGATTTTTGGATTGATTCGTGTACAGTCCATGTTCCTTCGTAAGAATACAAAATTTCGGTTGGTACAATGTCATTGGGCCGAAGTTATGACCGACCCCACGTGTTACAACGACCGAACCCAGGTGCTAAAACGATCGAACCCAGGTGCTAAAACTACCGACTGCAAGTGTTAAAGCTATGATATTTTGAAAAATTCTTTTTAGGCACATTTTTTGATTGATTCGTGTATAGACCATGATTACTTGAAAGAATCCAAAATTTCAGTTGGCTCTTTGCCATACGGTCAAAGTTATGACCGACCACAAGTGTTGTTACAAAGCGCCCTTAAATCGAAGAATTCGTCAAATATTATTATTTTGTAAGATGTGTGGATTGATTCGTATACAGACAACTTTCCTTTATAAGAATCAAAAATTTCAGCTGGATCGATTTCATATTGCCGAAGTTATGACCGACCCCACGTGTTACTACGACCGACCCAAAGTGCTAAAACCACCGAACCCAAGTGCTAAAACGACCGACCCCAAGTGTTAAAGCCAAGATTTTTATGAAAAATTCTTCTATAGACAGATTTTTTGATTGATTCGTGTACCTACAGATCATGATTATTAGAAAGAATCAAAAATTTCAGTCGGCTGAAGAGCCTTAAGTCATAACTTTGACCGTATGGCAAAGACCATAAGGTCAAAGTTATGACCGACCACAAGTGTTGTTACAAAGCGCCCTTAAAACGAAGAATTCGTCAAATATTATTATTTTGTAAGATGTGTGGATTGATTCGTATACAGACAACTTTCCTTTATAAGAATCAAAAATTTCAGCTGGATCGATTTCATATTGCCGAAGTTTTGACCGACCCCACGTGTTACAACGATCGACCCCAAGTGCTAAAAAGACCGAACCCAGGTGCTAAAACGACCGACCAAAAATTATTCCAATAGAAGATTTTTGGATTGATCGTGTAGAGACCATGTCTCCTTGTAAGAATCAGAAATTTCATCCGGATCGGTGTCATATTGCCGAAGTTATGACCGAACCCAAGTGTTACTACGACCGACCCCAAGTGCTAAAACGACCGAACCCAAGTTCTAAAACGACCGTGCATTTTGATTCGTGTACAGACCATAATTATTAGAAAGAATCCAAAATTTCATTCGGCTCTTTGCCATAGGGTCAAAGTTATGACCGACCACAAGTGTTGTTACAAAGCGCCCATAAAACGATGAATAGAAAAAAAATTCCTTGGAAGATGTTTGGATTGATTCGTATACAGTCTATGTTCCTTTGAATGAATCCGAAATTTCAGTTGGTACGGTGACATATTGCCGATGTTATGACCGAACCCAAGTGTTACTACGACCGACCCCAAGTGCTAAAACGACCGAACCGAATTGCTAAAACGACCGACCCCAAGTGTTAAAGCCAAGATTTTTATGAAAAATTCTTCTATAGACAGATTTTTTGATTGATTCGTGTACAGATCATGATTATTAGAAAGAATCAAAAATTTCAGTCGGCTCTTTGCCATACGGTCAAAGTTATAACCGACCATAAGTGTTGTTACAAAGCACCCATAAAACGATGAATTTTTATAAATTTTTTATTTTCGAAAATTTTTGGATTGATTCGTGTACAGTCCAAATTCCTTCGTAAGAGTCCAAAATTTCAGTTGGTACAGTGTCATTGGGCCGAAGTTATGACCGAACCCAAGTGTTACTACGACCGACCCCAAGTGCTAAAACGACCGAGCCCAAGTGCTAAACCGACCGACCCCAAGTGTTAAAGCCATGATATTTTTGAAAAATTCTTTTTAGGAACATTTTTTGATTGATTCGTGTACAGACCATGATTACTAGAAAGAATCCAAGATGTCAGTCGGCTCTTTGCATTACGGTCAAAGTTATGACCGACCACAAGTGTTGTTACAAAGCGCCCTTAAAACGATGAATTTTTAAAAAAATATTCCTATAGAAGATTTTTGGATTGATCGTGTACAGACCATGTTTCCTTGTAAGAATCCAAAATTTCAGCCGGATCGGTGACATATTGCCGATGTTATGACCGAACCCAAGTGTTACTACGACCGACTCCAAGTGCTAAAACGACCGAACCCAAGTGCTAAAACGACCGACCCCAAGTGTTAAAGCCAAGATTTTTATGAAAAAATCTTCTATAGACAGATTTTTTGATTGATTTGTGTACAGATCATGATTATTATAAAGAATCGAAAATTTCAGTCGGCTCTTTGCCATACGGTTAGGACTACTAGAAAGAATCCAAGATTTCAGTCGGCTCTTTGCATTACGATCAAAGTTATGACCGACCACAAGTGTTGTTACAAAGCGCCCATAAAACGATGAATTTTTATAATTTTTTTTTATTGTGGAAGATTTTAGGATTGATTCGTGTACAGTCCATGTTCCTTCGTAAGAATACAAAATTTCCGTTTGTACAATGTAATTGGGCCGAAGTTATGACCGACCCCACGTGTTACAACGACCGACCCCAGGTGCTAAAACGACCGAACCTAGGTGCTAAAACTACCGACTGCAAGTGTTAAAGCTATGATATTTTGAAAAATTCTTTTTAGGCACATTTTTTGATTGATTCGTGTACAGACCATGATTACTTGAAAGAATCCATTCGGATCGGTCATAACTTCGGCCCAATGACACTGTACCAACTGAAATTTTGGATTCTTACGAAGGAATGTGGACTGTAAACGAATCAATCCAAAAATCTTCGAAAATAAAAAATTTATAAAAATTCATCGTTTTATGGGCGCTTTGTAACAACACTTATGGTCGGTCATAACTTTGACCGTATGGCAAAGAGGCGACTGAAATTATTGATTCTTTCTAATAATCATGATCTGTACACGAATCAATCAAAAAATCTGTCTATAGAAGAATTTTTCATAAAAATCTTGGCTTTAACACTTGGGGTCGGTCGTTTTAGCATTTGGGTTCGGTTGTTTTAGCACTTGGAGTCGGTCGTAGTAACACTTGGGTTCGGTCATAACATCGGCAATATGTCACCGATCTAGCTGAAATTTTGGATTCTTATAAAGGAAAGTTGTCTGTATACGAATCAATCCACACATCCTCCAAAATAATAATTTTTGACGAATTCTTCGTTTTAAGGGCGCTTTGTTACAACACTTGTGGTCGGTCATAACTTTGACCGTATGGCAAAGAGCCAACTGACATCTCGTTGTAACACGTGGAAATCGTCAAAAATTATTATATTTGACGACCTCCGTAGTCCAGTGGGTAAGACTCTTGACTCACAGTCCGGAGGTCGCGGGTTCAAACCCGGCATGCGCAAATAAATTTTATTTGATTAATTTGTGTTATTTCACAATTAATTCATTTAAAATAATATATAGTATATTTGCGGCATGTTCCAGAGTGGAAGATACTATCAGTATCGCCCTGGTGTAAGACCACCATTCAGAATTGAAACGTTGCTTGAAAATGGCTTTAGCCATGTTTGGTGACCAGATCTGAATAGCCAGGTATTTTCCAACCTTCCTCTTCCCCACCTCCTTCCCCTCCCCGCTACTTTCAGCCTCACAACATACCCCAATTAGTGATGCCATAGTCTCACTGGCTCCAGACGGGAGCAGTTGAGATTCTTGTGCGGTTATTCACTTTAAAAAAAAAAAAAAATTTTGAAGATGTGTGGTTTGATTCGTGTACGTTCCTTCGTAAGAATCCAAAATTTCAGTTAATACAGTGTCATTGGGCCGAAGTTATGACCGACCCCACGTGTTACAACGACCGACCCCAAGTGCTAAAATGACCGAACCCAGTTGCTAAAACTACCTACCCCAAGTGTTAAAACCATGATATTTTTGAAAAGTCTTTTTAGGAACATTTTTTGATTGATTCATGTACAGACCATGATTACTAGAAAGAATCCAAGATGTCAGTTGGCTCTTTGTATTACGGTTAAAGTTATGACCGACCATAAGTGTTGTTACAAAGCGCCCATAAAACGATGAATTTTTATAATTTTTTTTTTTTCGAAGATTTTTGGATTGATTCGTGTACAGTCCACATTCCTTCGTAAGAATCCAAAATTTCAGTTGGTACAGTGTCATTGGGCCGAAGTTATGACCGACCCCACGTGCTACAATGACCGACCCCAAGTGCTGAAACGACCGAACCCAATTGCTAAAACGACCTACCCCAAGTGTTAAAGCCATGATATTTTTGAAAAAGTCTTTTTATTAACATTTTTTGATTGATTCGTGTACAGACCATGATTACTAGAAAGAATCCAAGATGTCAGTTGGCTCTTTGTATTACGGTCAAAGTTATGACCGACCACAAGTGTTGTTACAAAGCGCCTTTAAAACGATGAATTTTTAAAAAAATATTCCTATATAAGATTTTTGGATTGATCTTGTACAGACCATGTTTCCTTGTAAGAATCCAAAATTTCAGCCGGATCGTTGACATATTGCCGATGTTATGACCGAACCCAAGTGTTAATACGACCGACCCCAAGTGCTAAAACGACCGAACCCAAGTGCTAAATCGACCGACCCCAAGTGTTAAAGCCAAGATTTTTATGAAAAATTCTTCTATAGACAGATTTTTTGATTGATTTGTGTACAGATCATGATTATTATAAAGAATCAAAAATTTCAGTCGGCTCTTTGCCATACGGTCAAAGTTATGACCGACCATAAGTGTTGTTACAAAGCGCCCATAAAACGATGAATTTTTATAAATTTTTTATTTTCGAAGATTTTTAGATTGATTCGTGTACAGTCCACATTCATTCGTAAGAATCCAAAATTTCAGTTGGTACAGTGTCATTTGGCCGAAGTTATGACCGAACCCAAGTGTTACTACGACCAACCCCAAGTGCTAAAACGACCGAACCCAAGTGCTAAAACGACAGACCCCAAGTGTTAAAGCCAAGATTTTTATGAAAAATTCTTCTATAGACAGATTTTTTGATTGATTCGTGTACCTACAGATCATGATTATTAGAAAGAATAAAAAATTTCAGTCGGCTCTTTGCCATACGGTCAAAGTTATGACCGACCATAAGTGTTGTTACAAAGCGCCCATAAAACGATGAATTTTTATAAATTTTTTATTTTCGAAGATTTTTGGATTGATTCGTGTACAGTCCACATTCCTTCGTAAGAATCCAAAATTTCAGTTGGTACAGTGTCATTGAGCCGAAGTTATGACCGAACCCAAGTGTTACTACGACCGACCCCAAGTGCTAAAACGACCGAACCCAGGTGCTATAACGGCCGAACCCAAGTGTTAAGGCCATGATTTTTTTGAAATATTCTTCTTTAGGCAGATTTTTTGATTGATTCGTGTACAGACCAAATTTAAAGAAATAATCCAAAATTTCCATCAGCTCTTTGCCATACGGTCAAAGATATGACCGACCACAAGTGTTGTAATAATGCGCCCTAAAAACGAAGAATTCGTCAAAAATTAGTTTTTTGGAAGATGTGTGGATTGATTCGTATACAGACAACTTTCCTTTATAAGAATCCAAAATTTCAGCTGGATCGGTTTCATATTGCCGAAGTTATGACCGACCCCACGTGTTACAACGATCGACCACAAGTGCTAAAAAGACCGAACCCAGGTGCTAAAACGACCGACCAAAAATTATTCCAATAGAAGATTTTTGGATTGATCGTGTAGAGACCATGTTTCCTTGTAAGAATCAGAAATTTCATCCGGATCGGTGTCATATTGCCGAAGTTATGACCGAACCCAAGTGTTACTATGACCGACCCCAAGTGCTAAAACGACCGAACCCAAGTTCTAAAACGACCGTGTATATTGATTCGTGTACAGACCATAATTATTAGAAAGAATCCAAAATTTAATTCGGCTCTTTGCCATAGGGTCAAAGTTATGACCGACCACAAGTGTTGTTACAAAGCGCCCATAAAACGATGAATAGAAAAAAAATTCTTTCGAAGATGTTTGGATTGATTAGTATACAGTCTATGTTCCTTTGCATGAATCCGAAATTTCAGTTGGTACGGTGTCGTAGGGTCAAAGTTATGACCGACCGCAAATGTCTTTACAAAGCGCCCATTTAATGATGGATTTTAAAAAAAAAATATTTTGAAGATTTTTGTATTGATTCGTGTACGTTCTTTCGTAAGAATCCAAAATTTCAGTTGGTACAGTGTCATTGGGCCGAAGTTATGACCGACCCCACGTGTTACAACGACCGACCCCAAGTGTTAAAACGACCGAACCCAGGTGCTAAAACGACCGACTCTGGGTGGGTATCTTCATTTACCGAGAATGCTAAATGCAATGCTAATTGTAAAAGTAAACGATCGAAATTTAAAATATAAACGAAATATCTATGCATTTGACCGTTTACTTTTACAGTTAGCATTGCAAATAGCATTCTCCGTAAATGAAGAAACCCACCATAAGTGAAAGCCATGATTTTTTTTGAAAAATTCTTCTTTAGGCAGATTTTTTGACTGATTCGTGTACAGACCGTGATTATTAGAAATAATCCAAAATTTAAGTCGGCCTGGTGCCATAGGGCCAAAGTTGAAACCGACCACATGTGCTAAAGCCATGATTTTTTTGAAAAATTTTCTTTTGCAGATTTTTTGATTGATTCGTGTACGTACCATGTTTCTTTGTAATAATCGAATAATTCAGCCGGATGGGTGCTATAGGGCATAAGTTATGACCAACCCCAAGGGTTACAACAACCGACCCCAAGTGCTAAAACGACGGAACCCAAGTGCTTAAACGACCGATCAACCAACAAGTGTTGATTTTTTGAAAAATTCTTAAGGCAGATTTTTTTATTGATTCGTGTACAGACCATAATTATTAGAAAGAATCCAAAATTTAAGTCGACCTGGCCCCCTAGCATGGTCGATCGATATAGGTTTTATTGAAAATGTCGGTAACTTGCGATCGCTCCCGAGCACGACTGCAGGCCGCTAACGAATAAACAACAGTTTAGGTCAAATATATTAGAGACCCCTAGTCATTGTGAACTATTGTTTGTTCGTTAGCGGTCTGCAGTTGTGCTCGGGAGCGATGGCAAGTTACCGACATTTTCGATAAAACCTATATCGATCGACCATGCTAGATACCCAGGTGGCTTGGGGCCAAAGTTATTACCGACCACAATTGTTCTTACAAAGCGCCCATAAAACGATGAATTCTTCAAAAATTATTATTTTGGAAGATTTTTTGATTGATTCGTGTATAGACCATGTTTTTTTGTAATGATCCAAAATTTCAAGTTTGACTGGTCAAACCCCGATTTCATTAAATTGAGTTTTAATGTTTGCCTGACCAAATTAGTTTCTCCTAGGTTTGACGAAAATTCTTCAATTTTCGAAAAATTTGCCGAAAACTTCATATGACTCAGACTTCAAGTCAGACCTGAGGATTGACTTGTATGACCTAGGAGCGCCGGAGCTTCGAGTATTGACTATAATATATATAAATATATATATAAATCATTACTTTCATATTTAATAATAATAAATACATTATTACATATTTATTATTTATGTTATAGTCAATCCTCGAAGCTCCGGCGCTCCTAGGTCATACAAGTCAATCCTCAGGTCTGACTTGAAGTCTGAGTCAAATGAAGTTTTCGGCAAATTTTTATATCATTATATCATTGTAATATATATATACATAAATTGTAATTTATAAATATTATATATATCCAGCTGTCTATGCAATCCATTGGAACGAGTAGATTCCATTAGATACTTAGGCGTAATAATTGACAATAAACTTCGATGGGAAGATCATGTAATTAATGTCACAAGCCGCATACGTAAACTGGCATATATCTTCAGATCATTGCGCAATATACTTAAAAAATTACACTGAGAACAGTATACTTTTCCCTGGGTCAATCAATTTTATCGTACGGTATAATTGTCTGGGGAGGATGCTCTAAAACTGTATTAGACCCATTAATTAAAGCCCAAAAATTGATAATACGGACTATTTACAAAGTTTGTTATATACACCCCACGAAAGACCTATTTAAAGACTTCAAAGTTCTTAATATAAAATCCATATATGTAAAAAATATTAGCTCTTATTTTGAATTCAAATTTACAAAAAAAAAAAAATTATAGATTCAAAATATAACACAAGATATTCTAACCAATTCAATTATATTATTCCAACAATAAAAACTTCAATGGCTCAGTCCCAGTTCAACTTTCTTGCACCTAAAATTTTTAATAACTTATCATTTGAAATAAAATCTACATAAAGCCAAATATCTCACTTTCAGAAAGGCGCTTGCTGACCTTCTGATGAGTGACTATGACAGTGTTTACAACTTGTTTCACATACTGAGATAGTGATATAAATTTATTATTTATTCTTCTTTATTCTTTTTTATTTTATTTAAAACCGAGACGTGCAAATTTACAGTAATATCAAAATACTAATAAAATATCAAAATGCTAATAAAACTTGGAAAAAATATACTGCAATTTCTCAAGTTCGGTTTTTATCATAATATTGTAATAATTGTTTTTGTTTTAAAATATTTATTGCATTCAGTTCGCTCCAGTATAAGTACTTACCTAGTTCTTGCCTATTTACCACACTCACATACTCTCTTTATATTTACTCACTAGCAGACCCGGTCACACGTTGCTGTGGCTAACGAAACACAACGCCATTCCCAACCTTTATAAAATTCACACCACCCGCTTGCCAGCTGCCCGCTGCCCACTGCCCGCTGCCCGCTGCCCGCTGCCCGCTGCCTGAATTGAATATTTGAATCTCTGCTTTTCTCTACTATAATAAGCATGTATTATACATACAAACTAATTAACTCGCCAATTATACAATGCTTGCAACGCAACACTGGATATTTGAAAAGGGAAAATCAAATACCTACTTACTCTAGGACATCTATTTTCCAATTTCTTCCGTAGAACGAATTTCAAAAGTGACTATAGTACGGCCCGCCAGCCATTTTAAATCGCACAAAAATATGTTTTCTTTAAATTTCTCGGCTTTTCTCTAATATAATTTACATGTATTATACATATAAACATTCCTCTTCAATCACTCTATCTATTCGTGAAAACTGTATGAAAATCCGTTGCGTAGTTTAAAAGATTAACGCGCACATACATTTTGAGCGACATCATTTTATACTATGTAATGATGATGTAATGATAATGATGTTACATTTAGTTCGTACTTAAAGAAACTTTGTTTTTTCTTTCTTTTTATAATACTAATTTTTATAATACCAAAAAAAAATTTTTGTCATAAGAAATGAATGATATTAATTTATATATTTTTTTAAAATAATTTTACTTGGATATGTTTACACTTACGAGTACTTGACTTCATTTCAAAATAACTATCCTCTGTTGGTCACCATGATACAGGCAGCTGCCTAGTATGGTGACCTAATGTATCTTCTGAGGTAAATGTATTATTTATGTAACATGTACTTATAAATAAATAAAAATATATAATATAATATGAAAGTAATGTATATATTATATTACTTTCATATTTAAGGGGTGAGAATTCACTTGGTTTATGCATCATGTAAACATGCCAAGTGTAATGGGAAATAACATTGACATACATTTCCCTAGAAACGCCTCTTGATAAGCATTAGTGTTATGCAAACAAAATATTAAAAAAAAAATCTTTTTTCTGGAAAATCTGGAAATAAGTTTCAAATATTATTTTTTTTTTGTTATTGATTCAAAAACATTAATTTTATTTAATAACGTGGAATTTGTAACGATTCAATGAAAGCATTGTCCGTGCTAAGGTCCCCATTTTACAATTTAATAAAATCATTTAAAAACGAATATTTGAAATAATGAATGGATACGAAATAAAACGGTTTAAAATTAGATGACGTCCAACAAAATAAGGTGATACGGGCGTAGTGTTGGGTAGGACACGGCATCAGGAAAATGAGGTCTTAGGGTATCCCACCTCATTTGTGGTGAGGTGTTACAAAATATTTTCGCTTACGGTGGAGGGGGGGGGGGGGGGGGGTTGAAGCAGTTGGTGCTCTTGTGCGGTATTCACTTAATAATAATTTAGAATAAAAAAATATTTTTTTCGGAGCAGTTGGGACGCTTGTGCGGTAATTTACAATAAAAAAATATTTAATTTTTTTGGAGCAGTTGGTACTCTGGTGCGTAATTACATACGTAATACATACATAATTAAAAATAAAATTTCTAAATAATATTTAGAAAAAACATTTTTTTGAGCAGTTGGGACTCTTGTGCAGTATTCACATAACAATAATTTACAATAAAAAAATTGGAGCAGTTGGTCCTCTTGTGCGATATTCACTTAAAAAAATAATTCAAAAAAATAAATAAATTTGGGAGCAGTTGGGACGCTTGTGCGGTATTCACAATACATGAATGGGTCACCCCAAACACCTCACGGTTCTAATACAAAAATGTCATACAATACACCAACCACCTCACACCTCACCTCATATTTGTCCCATACGTGGCAACGTGACATGACATGTAGTCCAATACACCAACCACCTCATACCTCACCTCATATTTGTCCCCCCTTCATATTTGTCCCATACGTGACATGACATGAATGTTGTCCAATAAACCAACCACCTCACACCTCATATTTGTCTCCCCTTCGTATTTGTCCCATGCGCGACAAAGTGACATGACATTTGTAGTAATACAAAGAAAAAGAGCTGGTACAAACACATTTTGTTAGGTGGAAGGACATTTTACGTGTTTGTATGGAACATTTGAGGTGCCTCTTGTATGAGGTACTCAACACTATACGGGCGGTGATGAAAAGATAATTTACTGCATAAAGATAATTTTTTTCGTAGGTTATAATTGAAAAAAAAAAACAATTATATCGATCACTTTAAGAATCGAAAGAATTCAATCATAAAAATAATTTAAACGGTGCGTGTATTACATGAAATGTACCTAAGTACCTATTTTTTTCTTGATGTAATAAAACTACTAAACGGTGAGTCCAAACTATTTATAGTTCAATGCAACTCGTAGGTGAGTGACGGCGTAGCTGAGTGCTCGAAATAAAGCAAGTGTTTTAAAGACCAGTTATCCACGAATACTTTACGCTATTTTTTTTATTGGTACACTTTGAAAACATAAATATTGATATTATTATTAAAAATTTGGAAATAAGAACTATTAATGAATTCGTGATGTGACATCACAATATCTTGTTGTCATGGAAATGAAAAACACAAACATTAATTTGCAATCTGTCACATAAGATTAATAGTTGACATCACAGTTTTTACTAGTTATTGTGTGTTGTAAAATGAGTTCTATCATTGATAATTTAAATACCAAAGCAGAATCGCGGTTAATACCTGAAAAATCCAAAGACGTTTATAAAAAAGAATATGAAAGGTTCATAACATGGATGGAGGAGCAAAACGTAGTAGATGTAGATGAACGAGTTGTGCTTGCTTACCTTCAGAAAATTTTGGAACAGTACAAAGCATCGACTATGTGGGCCATACATTCGAAATTTCAATGTCTGTTGAGGATAAATAAAGGGGTTGATTTAAAATCATTTGTGAAAGTGCATGCATTCATGAAGGCAATTAGCAAGGATGACGTTGCTAAGAATGCGTATGTATTCAAAGAAGATGATTTGCGGAAGCACCGGACATTACGTACTTATTTTTGAAGGTGGTAGCCATTTGCGGAATCTTTGGCTCTTGCAGAAGATGTGAATTGTGCGATTTACGCTTATATGATATCAAAGAAGAAGGAAGTGTATTGCTTATTACCATCCGACCATCTAAAACAGTGAAGGCTCGACGTTTTACTGTTGCCGACAGTGGTGCAATTAATTATGTGCGTTTTATGAAGCAATATTTATCATTGCGACCCCAAAATGTAAGTACAGACAGGGTTTTCTTACGGTATGATAAGGGTAAGTGCACCAATCAAGTGGTTGGTATTAACACATTTGGATCATGCCCCCTACAAATCGCACGCTATCTTAAATTAAACGATCCTGAGAAATATACAGGACATGCGTTTCGACGTACATCCGCTACCATTATGGCAAATAGTGGCATGACAATTGATCAAATCTAACGACAAGTAGGATGGAAATCGGCAGCTGTGGCGACTGGTTACGTGGAAGAGAGCATTAGCAATAAGAAGAATGTTTCAAACATTATTGGAACTGCCATTAATGGAAGTGCAGCCTCATTGACTTCCGAGAATACTATTAATTTGAACAGCATTTCCTCCGATTTAAAAAACGGAGGTATTAATATTTCAAATAATACGAACTGCTCTTTTCACATCCATTTAAATAATTAGAATGTAAACGATGTAAAAAAGAATGTAAACTTTGAATAAAATTTTTGAAACATTTGTAATGTTTTATTTGACGTTTAAAATATTCCTGTCAGATTTATAGTTAAAAGTTGACATTTAGATTTCACATTTTGTTGATTTGTTGATGTTGCCATGGTAACTTTAAAAAACGCGCGTTCCATAAAGTGCGATTTAAACACGCTAGAGCGTACTTTAAATGAGTAAAAAAGGGCACCAATAAAAAAAGTATCTATTTTAGTTAGGTGTTTCAAAATTGGAATTACAAAAAATCACTACACGAGGAAACCATTTAATGAATCCACAGCTAGAATTTTACATTCTGAACACAAAACTGGTTTAAATTAAATCTGTATGCGGTGAATTAAAACTACACTCAAAACATAAAAATGGTGTTTCTTTAATTCTGGCAGCACATACATGGTCTGCAACTTGAATTTTATTACTGCACTTTGAATAAGAGAATGTTTGCCTTCGAAACAAGGGCGTAGCTAGGATTTTGTTAAGGGGGGGGCAGGTGTACAAAATAATACCAACTGGGGAGGGGGGGGGGGGGGGCTAGAGAATTTCAGAAATAGACTGTCATGAGTCATTCCACGGGGAGCCATAGAGCTACGAAAATATAATATAATTAAATATTTTTGTGACAATATCCTTAGTAGTGTCACCTCCCCGTCAGGTGGCACCCGGGCAGTCTGCCCCCCTCGCTAAGCGACTGCGTTCATACGGTTTTCAGTCATCGTTCGTCTCATTCAGTCATCGTTAGTCTCGTTAGCCATCTCACACGACGCAGTGTACAAAAGGACCTCTCAGTGTTACTTGTAATGCAAGGTTGTGCCAAGGAAATGAGTATTGCTTTTTTAGTTGCGGGAAAAAAATGTTTGCCTCCTTAAACACTAGTAAAACTACAGTAAAATCTAGTTTTTCGAGATCTTTTCTAGTCATGCCTTTGTTCTGCCATTTTTTATACCATAGTTCGGCTTCTTGATTAAAATTAAGTAAATCGTAGTATAGGCAAAAACTTTGTGCTTTTTCTTTAAAATCAATTAACGACGTATTCAACATTGCATTGTACAGGGATGTAGCGACATCAATCCGAAAGTAGGCAAATTTTGGTCACCAAAACGCTGCTCCAATGCAGATATTAGGGAATCTAAATAAGGAATGATAATTAATCGCTTCCAAAAATCCATGGAGTCTCAGCAAGGTAATTGGACCTATGTTGTTGGCAAGATACAATGCGTGGGAATTGTATATCAGTTCCAAATGCAGCTCCAGTTCTAATTGAAATATCTAAAATATCTTCTTCTAACACAGCAAACTTATTTTGTGGCACCATTTTGATTTAAATTAATAAATTACTTCGTTTTTACCACTTTTATTGTTTACAAAACCAACATGTTTCGTGAGCAATGCTCACTTCTTCAGGGTTTTTTATTCATACTAATTATAAATAATAGACGTAGACAATGGTGTCAATTGAAAAATTTATGTATTTTAATAATAAAATTTCTAATTCCTTGACAAAGAATGTACCAAATGAAATTCTTCCTGTATTTTTTGCAAATAACAAACTTAAAAATTACATTGTAAATAATAAAGATAGAGATTCAAAAATGAAAAAATCTGGAATCTATAAATTGAAGAGTAACGATTGTGGTTTCTTTTACATAGTTAAAACTTCGAGAAACTTTGAAATAAAGATTAAAGAACATATCAAATCTTTAAACAATAACAGTTTCTCGGAGTTTGCCAACCATTTGGTGGAAACCAGTCACACCTTTGACTTCAATAGTGGAATAGAATTAATGCACTGTAATGTCAATGGCATTCAGTTGGATAAACTAGAAATTTTAGAAATCCGAAAGAGTGTTAATGCGAATTTGAATATTATTAATAACCAAAAATTGTTCTTAAATGACCCAATATTAAACCTGTTCCCTTTGTAAATTGTCTTCCATTGCCCCTCTCTCCTCTACCCACTCTCATATTTTCATTGATACCATTGTCTATGTCCATTATTTTTCAATTGACACCATTGTCTACGTCTATTATTTATAATTAGTATCAATAAAAAACCCTGAAGAAGTGAGCATTGCTCACGAAACATGTTGGTTTTGTAAACAATAAAAGTGGTAAAAACGAAGTAATTTATTAATTTATATCTAAAATATTTTGGCTCCCTATGTCTACATTGCTTCGATGATCATTTATAACAGAAATTACACCTTTAATATGACTCAAACATGCGTACATATTTATATTGATTGTAAAGCATTGGCAATAGGTTCCAATATGCCTGAGTACTTGACTATCAATTGAACACATATAATGAGAACTGATTTAATAACAGCGCAATGTAACTGATAGCACGTTTTCTTGATGCTTCATTAATCATGATCAACTAAAAATGTAATAATAAAAATTAAATTGATTCTCACAAACAATAGGCTACCGACGTAAAACTTTACGGTTTGTGAGCATTCCTGCACCTTCTAGGGGGGGGGGCAGCTGCCCCCCCCCTGCCCGTACCTCGCTACGCCCTTGCTTCGAAATATTAAAAATTAAATTTTACATTATGGACTGGTTTAAATTAAATCTGTATGCGGCGAATTAAAACTACACTCAGAACATGAACATGTTTTTTTTAATTCTGAATAGCACATGCATAGTCTGCAAAAAATATTTTATAACTGCACTTCGAATAATATAATGTTTTCCTTCGAAATGTGTATGATAAAAACTGTGAATAGATGTAGATCTATTCACGTTTTTTTTACTTTTTATTTTATTTGTAAATAGTTACATCGGCAAATTTTCCTCGAGATCGACCGTTTGAGACTCCTGATCTAGGTTTAATAATATAATCAAAGCTATAAAACGAAGCTTATGCATCAGATGTCCTCATGCCATCATCACCATAACACCTAAAATTGTTTCTCATATATAATCCTGTGATACAACCATGCTCATATAAAAATATTGAACTAGTTTCTAAATACGTATATCTAGGCTTAACAATTGATTGTAATTTTAAATGGGATATACATATACAAAAAGTTCGCACACGGCTTAGAGCTATAGTGAGCAAACTTTATAGACATAAGTTTTTTGTTCCATTAAATACTCTTAGATTAGTAGGTATATCTGTCATTGGCGGAATCCCTAACAAGATATGGAATAACAACATGGGGACATTCAACAAAAACAAATCTTCTTTCAGTGCAAAAAGTAGAATATTCTTTTGTAAAATTATTATTAAAAAAAAATGAATACGAACAAAGACATGATTTACTAAAATCGTTATTATACAACTCTGTAAATTTATTATCTGTTCGTGCTATGTTGTGGCTTAAAATTGCGAATCAATTACATCTCAATCTGAATATAATAAACTAGTGGTTCAAGTTCATAATATAAGACTAACTGCAAACGATGGACTTATTTCCCAGATACCTAAATAAATACTGTCAACATGTTACCCAACGCAATAAAAAGTTGTGAATTGAGTTTCAGAAGAAAATGTACGCTAAAAAATGGTTAGATGATAGAAATTTTTTGTACTAATCTCTGTTTTTCCGCTTTTCGTTTTAATGTTTTTTCCTTTATTATTTTCTCTTGTCTTTTCTTTTTATTTCTTTCATTTTCTCTGTTCTGTATTTCTTATAAATTTTATTAACACATTTTTTCCAATAATGTGTTTTTTTGTATATATATATCATTATATATACAAAAATTAAACATTTAATGTGTATATTTTATGTACCTGTATCAATTTTAAAAAAAGTAAATGTCAAAAGAACCCGTTGACAAACTAATATCAATCAGTTTAAAGTGACTTAATTTAAAAATGTAAAAAGATGTAAATAAAAAATAAAGGAATACCTACAAGCAAACAATTTTGATTATTTTAATGAAAAGACAAATAAATTTGCCAAGTAAAATAAAATTGACAAGTTATTTATCTTTTCATAAAAAATAAATAATGCCATCACAAAGTGAAAACCTTTCCGAAGAAGCTTTCTTCGAAAAATTAATTTTGATTAAAAAATGGACTGGAGTTCTTTATTACACCGGCATTTCATTTCAGCATTAATTAAACTTATTGCAGGTATCTTGACTGCACACCTTTTATGTTTTAGGTATGATTTTTTTCTTTAATCATAAAATTACTTTTGTATGCAGTTTTTACATGTTTTTCGACTACCACACTAGATACATGCCCGAAGGTTTTCTAAATTCAGCTTCCTTTGCAAATTATTACGTGCACTTATTTACAGGTTTGCGACTTCAATTTGGTGTGTAAATGAGGCATTGGGTAAACGATTCATTAAAATAATTTATAATTACAAGTAAAATAAAATATGTTATTTTTGTGCTAATTATTTATTGTGTTTTTGGTTTACAATGCAAATATTGCAATGTATATTTTACAAACGTATAAAATCTGCATCATTTCATTATTTTCTCACGAAAGAAAATGTGCGAAATACGATTCATTGCTTATAAAAATAATACTTCGATATTCGTTAATATTTCATAAATATTATGTCATATATTATTTTACACGTCGATAAATAAACATTACTCGTCGACGAAATAAAATCAATAAATTAATATCATCACTCTTTCTTTACTTAATGCTACATGCTGTTCGCAGAGAGAAATAGACAGAGATGCGAAATCTGATAGACACCATGTCTTGAGACATAATGTCTATTGAGTTTCCGTCATCTTGTTTAAAATTTACAGAGTAATACCGAGATGACTGGCCTTTGTCGATTGCACGAAACCGTTTAGAAAGAATCGTGTGGAAAGTGGGGTTAGGTTAGGGGGAGCTCGTATCTAGAAACGACGGTTGTATTTGTTCTGGTTGTTGTACTGGTTCTGGTTGTATTGGGGCTGGGGCTGTTGGGGCTGGTTCTGGATCAGCTGAAGGGCCTTTGCGATGGCTTCTGGGATTGGGGGAGGGGTGGGCAGATGGGCGCCTTCGGCACGGAAACCTGGATAAACAAATAAATCAATTAGCTGGACTTGACGACACATGGTTTCATGACAGAAAACTGTTAGAATTATTACAATATCATTGTATGATATCCTTGGTTTGGATAGAGAAGCTCACATATGAACTTCGGATGGTTGAGATCAAAACCACCTAGATCACAAGGCCGGGATACTGAAACAAATGAGCTTCTTATGTATGAAACCTCCAAAAATATGTATGTATGGCCAAAACTGGATGTTGGAAGTCGGAAGGCTAGGTTAAGGTTAAGAAGAGGAATAAAATAATAAGTTGTTGGTTACCGTTCTCGTCAGCGATGTAGGTAACGGTGATTGGGATTCCGTCGGGACCGGTGTAGCTGTAGGAGCCCTGAGCGACCTGAGCCTCGGTTTCGGGGTTGCCAGCGTTCTTCAGATATCCCTGCTCCTGGGCGACGATTCCATTTCCGGTTTCGTAGCTGGAATTACCACATGATTAAAAATATGACAATTAAATGTATTAGGTACCTACCGAAGAATCTTCGGTATTAAGAGTGTAATTTGACCAGAAGTAGGTACCTACCAAACGAGAGTTACCAATGTTACCATACTACATCGAACGTTAATAATAGCTTTGCGTCTGCGTGGTTGAATTTAAGAATCCGGCTTCCAACGCATGCCGCGCCTTACCCGTCGCACCATATAAACATCCGTGTACGTGGATTTTCAGGAAAAGCTACCGTTGTAATTCGGTTTCTAATTCAAGAATTCGTCACAAAATGACGCCAAAAGATGCAAAGGGACGTGCCCTTCCTACCTAGGAATACCTATAAGTTCTACGAATTTGTGAACCTGGAGTATCTCCCGGATTTCGAAAGATTGATGGTAATACTCAGTTGAATCAAGCGGCTGTATATTACATATGACGTCGTCGCCCGTCCCGGTTACTTTTTCGCGGTGACTAGCCATCACTGGTTGACACGTTGACAGTGGATACGAGGAACGGGCTAATTTTGGAACCAGTTCCTATTGGATTTACAAAATGATTACCAACACTAACTGGGCGAAGCCGAACCAAAAGCCGCGCGCAGGGCCTAGATGTAAAAACCTGCGGAGCGGGTAGTATATATTCATATAGTTGAATGAACGTAGGGTGGGGGGAATGCGATACCTACTGAAGAAACTAATTTATACCAGAAGGTGGAATCTGCTGGAAATAATGCTGCAAAGTGCAGTTTAGAAACTACTATTTTTGAAGCAACTCATCTTTATATCGGTTATTAAAACATTACTCTGAAGATCTGAGAACATTAACTTTATGTGCATTTAATGGCATGACAACACATACCTGATTGTGACACTAAACCGCAGTTAATAACCGGGTAAAATCGATTCGATACGAGTGTAAGAATTAAACGATCTCATTAACTACTCTTGGATGCGTCCGATGGTATCGCCCTACCCAGTCTACCCACCTCATGACCTGTGACCCGCATAACACCTGGCCACTCTATTCACAGTACCTAATCAAAGTGCAGGTAAATGTTAGGCAAACAGGCGTAGGTAGGATGGTAATCCAATGGTACTGTGCAAGGATTCCCCGTGAGAAACGGACTGAATTGCTGGTCCCGCGAATATCACAGTCTTGGTCTTGGGCGTGTCAAGATGTTGCACAACTAATAACGGCAAAGAATCGAGGCGGAACCATTAGCCTGCGGCTGATCACGATTATCAATAAGCCGATATTCACATTAACATTGTGTTACTGCAAACATCTCCCATTGTTTATTGTTATTGATAGAGAGATCATCCAGATTATCTGATTCATAAAACTGTAATCGCTACCAGCCGGGCGAGTTTTGTTTATATTCTAATAATTATAAAGCTAAAATTTTCTATCTATAAAGGTACGCAGAAGTGACAATGGATCTATTTTCGGCGAAGAAACATTTTCTGCAGATGGATTTGATTGCTTCATTGGATTTATCGACCATTTTAAAAATAACACCATCGACAGTTGTAAATATTAAGTACGTCTACTAAGTTTTCCCGAGATGTATAAACAGTTATTTACGATCCGTGTAGAAATGCGTGGAATCATTTCACTGGCAGAATCTCTTACAAAATGAAATGAGACATGTGCGTTATGAAATATCTGAACATTATATTCACCCATAATAATAGGCCACGTAAACGAAATGAATACGCAATTTATTGAGAAGTAATTACGTAAATATCGCAAAATGCAGTTTACAATAAAACGTGAATATTTACGTGACTCATCGTTTGATATTTAAAGGTTTAGAGAGTGGATATTTAGTATTGCAAGAGATCAGGTAATACCACCATCGACTTTAATGAGTGAGGGGTAGATTAAATTGAATGACTAAGGCATGTAAAATTATATAGTCAACTAGAAACTTGTCTTTTTTCTGGAAAATCGGGAAATGTTACTGCACGTAAATTAAATAAATTGGTTTATTTTGTGATACCGCACAAGAGTTTCAGCTGCCCCGAGCCATTTCAATTATAGAAGAAAGGCAGAAAGAGTCACAGGAAGATGGTTAATTACTTGTTATTCAGACCTGGTTACCAAATAAAGCTAAAGCCATTTCAAGCAACGCTTTTATTATGAATCTTTGTCATATTGGTACGATACTGAGAGTATTTTTCACTCCGAAGCGAGGTAAGTATACAAATTTTAAAAGTTATTTTTATTCTGCATATGATTAATCCTTATAAACAAATAAAGTTTTTCTTGCCTACTGGCCCACCCCTGGTGTAGAGTCAAAGAGTTTGCCGCTCTATCACGGAGGTCCTCATGAAGCATAATTATATCAGCTTCTTGATATTGTACGTAATGACTAATGACGTCAAGGATTGCATAAAATGTGATAGTAATATGGATTTTTAAATTTCATGCACCCGCTTTCTCATAACGACGTTAAAGAAAGAAAGGTAGACACTCGTATCCTCGCAATACCACAGGGTAAGCGTATCATACAATTTTGAGGAAGTTACCTGTACTGGTAGGAGCCGTCATGGTTGACCTCTTGAGCCTGTCGCACGATGGGGATGAACTGGTTGGGGTTGGACTGGTGTCCGTATTGGGGGGCGGCGACGCTAAGGGCCAGTGCTGCGGCGAATACTGCGATCTAAAAAAGGGCAAATCAGAATCAGTTATAAACATTCATTTACTTGAAAAGCTAGATCACCTTTTACTATTTTTTACCAGTCCTTTAGTTTCATTGTCAAAATACTCTGGACGGATAGTGTTACCATTTTAGAAATTCTTCACAGAGTGGCTAAAAATAACAAAATCGTAGGTACTAGGTCCATTTTAGATTAACAAATTACATAGCACTTATTATCATCTTTATGAATAGGATTAACATATATTATGAATACCAACTATTATACCTAATTTAGACGTTTTTTATCGAACCCTCACAAATTGAGATATTTGACTGGATGTAAATATTTTGAAAACATCACAAGGAACCGAAAATCAGGGAAAAATTGATTGAAGACATTAACATTGTGAAGTGAAGTAAAACGTGAAAACCTACGTTACGAATGCTGTTCCGGGCTGTTGTCTAAAGGGTGAAGATTACCCTGATGATAGTCAACCTCGGATAGGAGATTTCAGCAGAATATTTAGAAGTTTCGTCATATTACAGCATCCCGAAAATGATTTTGAAATCTGTATTTGTGAAAAATGACACTTTGGTGCGATTTTGCATTTCGGCAGATAGATGACCTACTTTACACACTTTTGTAAAGGTAGGGTAAATGAATAATTAAAAGTTCACCAAGTTACGGAGCGTTATTATTACGAAATCGTCATGAAATGTGATTTTATTGATGGGGTAAAGATAATTATAATTTATAATAATAACAATTAATACCATAAGTCCATTGCAAAACACATATTGAAACACCTCCACGAGCAATGTCGCGTGATAATAGCTTACTGTGTCGGACATATGTAAAACAAACTGCTTCCCACGGTGGAATAACTAGCAATATTCGTCAAATAATAAAATTATGGGAATTCCGCCAAACAGAATAGCAATTTGAGCGAAATTCTGATTTTTGTTGCGATTACCGTACTTTTAAAGTCACGCTTATTTTGTTACCAAATTAAGTTGGCAGGTACCTTTAAATCAAATATATATTTTATTTCTTCAAACTTCGCAAAATTACTTTGTGGCATCAATAATTATATAATGAATAACAGATCACTTTGTATAAACCACTATATTATAAACAATATCTACATGTTTCGATCACAATGTTATCTTCATCAGGATATGTTAATATAAAGAAAAATAAATGAAAAACAAGTATAGACAAATTAGAATAAACTATAACGTAGACAAAATATTAAAAAGTAGAGGCGATTAATTACTTACAAATCATAAAAATAGTAATACAAAATAAAATATAAAAATTATTTAAGGAAAAATAAAATTGCATTTAGATAATAAAATACTTTTAAGAACAAATAATTAGTCCAAATCAAAAAATCAATAATTATAATTAATTGTAAGTATTAATAAGAAAAAGAATTAATAAGTATTAAAGACTCATTTATTTTTCTTTATATTAACATATCCTGATGAAGATAACATTGTTATCGAAACATGTAGATATTGTTTATAATATAGTGGTTTATACAAAGTGATCTGTTATTCATTATATATAATTTATTTATTTATTTATTTCAAGAAATTTGTTTTAACATTACAAATGATTACATATGCAAGTTTATGCAATAATTCATATTTTATTCTACTACTCCATAAGTTGAGCTCTAGGAGCTCGTGTTTATGGGAGGAGTATTTATTTACATGCAAAAAAATAAATAATAAAATAAAATAATATAAAGTAGATAGTAATAATTTGAATGGAAATTAGTAAAGAAGTTGGCTTTGGCCAAGAAAATTAAGAGCATTATAGGCCACACATATTACCTTTCACAGGGATAAAAAAATGTTAACTTAAAAAAGTACCAATTGTGTTTTTTCTAACGCTATCCCAACAAGTGATGTTATACTTTTAATTTGGCTTCTGGATACGGTTTAAAAAATGAACGCACAAAAATAAGATTGAAACTCTAAATATGTTTGTTAGGAATTTTGGATAATACATCGCTGTATTCTAGGTATTATGCTAATGTTTGTATGTGAAGATCACGTAGTACCTACTCGTTCGTAAACGTATCTAGGTACACAGGTAATTACTTCGCGAGTACTCCAACACATTGTCTCACGGCTCCCATTGATCATAATCATAGTGGAAACACTGCTCCAGTCGGTAGCGTCCATTCAAGTGATTATATTGTTTATTTTTTCGTAACAGCTGACCGTGTTTTCGCTTTTACTACTAGTCCACATTTCGTACAAATTAGGTTAATACATAAAATTTGCATAGAACGTAAGGTGAACGAAATATTGGTATTTCTAAAGCTCTGACAATATTGCGCGGCCCTCTAACCGCAAATATTATTTTGAATGAACTTCCTGATGGATCTTTATTACCCTTTGTTGAAGATCGAATGGCTCGCAGTGAAAACAATAGGTAATACTGGTTCAAATGAAATGGAAAGCTATTGATTGCAAATAAATACCTTTGAAATAGCAAATTGGAATAAAACCTAGCAATTATAATTGGATAGAGAGATGGCAGTATGTAGTAATACGCAAAAACATTAAAGAGCTTTTTTAAATCCTGTTTATATTTGCAATGTATTTATCGCGTGATGTCATGAAATGTTTTTTTTATAAAGTTGTTAAAATCAAAAAAAATATTTTTTTTTGATTTTAGTAGAGGTGGAAATTTTAAAGTTTGTTATTTTTTGAGGCGCCATCACCCAAGCGTAGGGGTGACTGTGATATGGTCTGTTTTCTTGGGGTAAAATGTTGAAAGGGTAGAGATTGACTTACCGAAATCATGGCGAATTAGTTATCCGTGTGAGAGAGCAAACAATGGAATACTACTGACTTCACGACAAGTGGCTTTGGAATGATTTTTCCAGTCCGTGCTCCATCTTTTTATATGCGTCAAATCGCATAGGAAAGGAGCGTCGGATACATGGCGATCTTTCCATACCGCCAAATGTATAGCGCAAACTGCCCACAATGGGTGGTGGGAGTCGAGCGAAACTGCACCGTTTAATACCTAGCCATTAGGGCCTTTTTGGAATGGCAAAAACTTAATCGTAATATTGAGTCGATAAGTCAGTATCGAACGGAAATATTGTGAACCCGGCCCCATATTCATTGAATCAGTTTGTTGAATGATTTCGGGTTGAACGAATATGTGATCCGGCGTGTGTTTTTTCTTTCCAGTGAGAGTCTTCTGACAAATAGTAATTAATTAATTAACTAAATTAAAACAAATCAGTTTGAATACACTACTCATTTAATCAAAATTATAAGATTGAATAAGTGGTGTATACAAAGTGATTTGTTTTTATTCAATTAAAATGACGCCACAAAGTGAAATTGCGATTATTGAAGAAATTAATTAACTAATAAACTTAGATTACGAAGTGAATTTTCAATGATCGTTGATAGATAAAATAATATACTAGTGGTTGGTTCGTACTATCATTATTAGTGTTATAATAATCCTCCAAATATTTCTACGTTAAGATTAAATAATAGAGATGCCAACCTGATTAACATAGCTAGCCCGTTATCACTTTAATTCATTGTTTAAAATTTTTGCATTATGGTCAAATTCCTGGATTTGCTGTTAATTATGTCACAAGCCCGAAACTGTTCACAACTAGCCGCATTTTTTAAAATACACAATTCAATACTTACGAAAAAATATGAATCTAAGAGATTTCGTCGTTTCGCTAGGTCTACATTTTAAAAATATTTGAACATGTATTGTCAAAAAATCATAATGTTTCGATAACGTTAATATTATTATTATTATAAATAATTGTTAACGAACTATTTTAAACACTGCTTTAAAAAAAGGTTTTATTAATCAATGACCTACTTATGGAAAACATACAGTATTATTGATTGATAGTTGATTTCAATATATGGAAATATATTTTATGGAAAACATAGTATTATTGATTGATAGTTGTGTACAATAAAATGAAATAAACCTAAGCTCATGCTGGAATAATAATGACCGCTTGTTTGTACGGATGGTAATAATGATAATTATAGCAGTGAAGCTTTTTCAGCAATGTTGCTGAATTATTACCTATTTTTCTCCAGGTTAATTTCATTCATACAGAAGAGATTTTGCATCATAACGAGGCCAGACATATTGACAGGTCAGACACACACGGTATTGATGAGAAATTTAATTTCTACAAATCACTTAACCCCTCAGGCTAATTTGTTCGCTTTTCGGAACAACTCAAATTGGTCTCAAAGAAATCGGTGTGTCTCCCTTACTATCATAATGAGAAATATGATCTAAACGGCATTGGAAAGAGAAAACACCACGCTATAATTATTAAAGAAATAAATAAAATGCACACTTTTGTGAAACCAAAGTTTCCGACGGCAATTTGAAAAAATCATGATACTTTTTAAATAATTTTTTATTATTTTTTTTTACATGAAAAGACATAAGTAAAGTGATGAAAATGTTTATGATTTGACAAATGTATGAGGTCATTTTTTTTCATTACCCGTAATCATAGTTAGAAAACACCTAAGGGTAGCCATTTTTAAAATATTTTAAAGTTTGTAATAAAAAAAAATTATATTTAAAAATGGTTATTTCTAAAAATAAATTTCTAAAGAATATCGCCTTTTAAAATAGTTTTTGCTTTTGGGGCCGTTCATTTATTACGTAAGACGAATTTTGCTAGTTTTCGACCCCCTCCCCACCTATTATAAGAAAAAATAAGAATAGGCCGACCCCCCCCTGTTTAATCTTTATTACGTAAGAATCTAAAGGAAAAAATGAATACACGTTTAATTTGTTTTAATGTTTATTTTTCAAAGTAATAATTTTTAGAAATGTTTATTTGTACTTAAAAAGTACTAATAATTTTAACTTTTTCAAAGTATAATTTAAACTTTGCACATTTTTGTGATCTTAAAAGAACTATCAAGACTCCCTCCCACCCCCTCTTAAGAAAAAGAGAAAAAATAAGACATGGTCGACACCCCTCCCCCCTTAAATCGTCTTACGTAATAAATAAATGGCCCCTATCGGATACGTTCACAAAATATTTCATTTATTTGGATTTTATTACAAAGCAGAAATATTCTGACCAACTGATCCCAGTAAGGACACATATTTTTCTCAAAAAAAATCAATTAATAAATAAACTGACAGAATATGGAGGAGGCCTGAGGGGTTATTATCTACTGAAAATTATCTACTGATATGTTTAACTAATAAATAAATTAAAATTATCTAATTATAATAATTTAATTTATTAATTAAATAATTTAATTTATTAATTTATTATTAATTTAATAATTTAATATTTATTTTAACTAATAATTAAATTAAAATTATCTAATTATCTACTGAAAATCGTAAATACCTACTCTCTTACAAAGTGTTAATCTGCATATTAGAGAGTCAGCATAAAATATGAAATAAAACTGATTTAAATGTCATATATTTAAATATTTTTAACATTTATATGCAACTTTAAGAAGATGCACCCATGGTAGGAATGCAATATTGACATAACTGCAACGCTCTATAGCTGAATGGAATTATGTTATTGAAGTAAAATAATATTCACGCCATTTAATATTATTAAAAGATCAAATGTCAATCCAGTAATATGCATAGATCAACGTATTTTAGTTATTGAGATCATTTTAAGAGATATTTAATACTTTAAGGTGGGAAGGCGATTAACTAGTAATGTTGGGTCATGTCATAAGATATTATTGTGGACGGGTTTTAACCAGAATTTCCAAGGATGGTTTCGCAAATGTCCTACAAGTGGTGATGATATTGTTACTGTTAAAGTTTATAGAGGCTGTTGAATCAATGAGCACAATTTATTACTGGAACATATGCCGACAAGCTACATGAATTAACTTAGCAAGAAGGAATCTTCGTGAAATAAGGAAAATAAATCAAGGATGCCATGCTTCAGGCTAACGTAGTTTTATTAAGGCAAACCAGCCAGCGGCCGAGAATTCATATTTCGTCGAAGATGTTCTTACGATCGTACAGGGCGGCTCCAATGAGAAAGATTAATTATTTTCCGTAACAGCTTTTTTAAATTATAACTCAATATCGAATTTATTTCAATCCAAATTAGCTTTAATTTATACCTTCATCCAAAAATGCTGAAAAATGCAGCAATGATGATAAAACAATTAAAATAATGTACTTTTTGTAATTATTTTTTGATTATAATTATTTGTCATTTTTCGATAATGTCTAAATTTAATAAAATGTTAAAAAAATCTGAAATATATTAGTTTGTAAGTGCGCAAATAAATACACAAATGGACCAATTTTCTTCAAGAAACACATGTACGTACGTACATATTTTTTAAGGATTTTATTGAAACTAAAATTAAAATTCTAAAACATGCGTTTGCTAGATCTGAAAATATATTGATTTATTTTACTGCATGATTATATTATTTAAAATGGGTGTGGAATAATACAAAATCTTTTTTGAAAATTTAACAAATCTGCCAACGACCTATGGAATAACCTTATTATACTAAAAATTAAAAAAAATTCTCAAAATTTATTACATGCGAATGCTAGATAAAAGAACAATCTTTCGAAACCCATTTATAATTTTTTATGGAAAAGAGTCAATACGTCTAAAATCTGATTTGAAAATGACATATTTCTGGTTTTCTCTGGTAATGCCCTCTTAAACAAGTGAGCGGATCTTTTTTTAAATGATTTTATATAAACGCTTAAAATTAAAATTCTGAAACATAGCTTTCCCAGATAATTTATTGATTTATTTTACTGCATGATTATATAATTTGAAATGTGTGTTGTATAATTCAAAATTTTGTTGAAAATTTAACAAATCTGCTAACGACCTACGGTAAAACCATATTGTACTAAAAATAAACATGTTTTCTTAAAATTTAAAACATGCGTTTACTAGATAAAAGAGCAGCCTTTCGAAATCAATTAACAATTTTTTGTGAAAAAGAGTCAATACGTCTAAAATTTTAAAATGACATATTTCCGGTTTTGTCTGGTAATTCAATCGCGGGTTTTAACCTGTCAAGGGCCAGGGTTTTTTGGAAAAAAATTTGGAAATTACCTTAAGAACAAGAATGGAGGAAGCTATTCTGACTTTTTCCTTGGTACAGTTTCTTTATACAAAAAATTTAAAATCGCATCCAAATTATTTGAATTAATATTCTTTTTTGAAATTCCAGTCTCGCGCGCGGGCGCGTTCCTGGCCTTTGAAAGGTTAAGTGTCTTCTGGACATCTTATTTTTATTAGTTGTCCCTGGTTTCTACAATATTTTTCCTCATTTTTTCTAATGGAATAAACTATTTCTAGGACGGGTTGTCTCTCGGAATTTGAACAATTCAGCAAAAATCAATGTTAATATTCAAGTTCCGTTAAAGTCATATTCGAATTCTGTTCCTGCCCATGATGAAATAATAACAGTACTTGAATAGAAATTTCACAGAATTGAATTTCAATGAATTGTTCAAATTCTGTGAAACAAACCGTTCACAATGTCTTTTCGACAGTTCAATAGATATTTCAAAGCTTATCATGGATTCGTTAATGTAAGATTAGTGATGTAATTTTGATAGATACATTTCAGGTAAAAAATGCTGTGCATTTTTCATGATACCAGAGCTCACCGTTAGATATTTTTTAGCTAGAATCACATGTTTTCTGCTATATGGATGGACGGTCTCCATGGTTGAGTGGTTACGATCCTATGCTACAAAGTACGGATGTTCAAATCCCGGCGTGCGCGAGTAAAATTTGATTGATTCATTTATGTCATTTCACAATTTACTTTGATTTTGGAAGGCAGGTATGGGTTCCATAACAGGGTGGGTTGGATACCCTCTGACACAGGTCATCTTTAGTGGTTCGATACGTTTGGGTGACCTAGTTGGGGTGCCCTGGTTCATGGGTGGTGGCGAGTTTTGCCCAGATGTGCGTGCCGCGCCTGATTGACAGAAGCCGCTTGAGGCAAACCCTTTCACCTCTGCAGCCGCACTCTCTCTACCTTATCGCCTTGCACCGCAGTGCGAGTGATGGATTTGTACACTTGTCACTTCTGGACAAACTGACCCTCAAATTCATACCCACCCAATAAAAGACCTTCCATAGAGCATCTCCAAAAATGAGGGAAATAATTTCCCTTAGGGCCTCCTATGTGGAGCTAATATAAGGCTCTGCAACCGGGCCCGAAAAGAAGAAGATGGAGAGATACGAAATTACGAATGTTAGAGGAGAGCGCTAACATTTACAGCGACAAAATCGATGCGAAAATTGCGAAAATTTTAATTTTAATTTATTTTTTATTTTTTTTATATGAATACCGCCCAAGAGTCCCCCAACTGCTTCCGTCTGAAGCCAGTGAGACTATGGCATCCCCAATTGGGGTATGTTGTGAGGCTGAAGGTAGTGGGGAGGGGAAGAAGATGGAAGAGGAGGAAGGTGGGGAAGTACCTGGCTATTCAGATCTGGTCACCAAACACGGTTAATGCCATTTAAGCAACGTTTCAATTCTGAATGGTGGTATTACACCAGGGCGATACTGAGAGTATCTTCCACTCTGGAACGTGTTGCAAATATACTATATATAATTTTAAATGAATAAATTGTGAAATAACACAAATTAATCAAATAAAATTTATTTGCCACGCCGGGATTCGATCCCGCGACCTTCGGTGTGCGAGTCAAGAGCCTTGCCGCTGCACTACGCCGGCCAATAAAACACGACTCGTTTAAAATAGAGCAAAAATCTCGCGGGCATTATCTTAAACAGCATTTAAAGAAACAATGTGATTTTTTTCATAGGTGCATATAACTTGTAAAATAAGTGAAACAAACGTGTTAATAATAATTTTTGTAGCATACTTAGGAATTTTATATAATTTGCGTTTCGGTCCGGGCAAAGTCTAGATATTATCTACAAGAATAACATATATTTTTTAAGAGCTTTAAAACTTACCGTGTTTAAGGGAAATATGTAATAAATCGGTACAAATCCGGGTTGCGGGCCCTTAAAAAATATTTGCGGCACTTTCCAGAATGGTAGATACTTTCAGTATCGCTCTGGTGAAAGATCACCATTCAGAACCGAAACGTTGCTCGAAATGGCTGTAGCCATGTTTGATGACCAGATCAGCATAGCCAGGTTCTTCCACATCTTCCTCTAAGTTCGTTCCTTCCCCTCCCCACTAACTTCAGCTTCACAACACACCCCAGTTGGGAATGCCTTAGTCTCACTGGCTCCAGGCGGTTGGGACGTTGAGAACGGTGGGGACTTCTGCGGTTGGTACCTACCCGCATTTAAACCCAACTACCTAAATCTTCGAAATACTTTTATCTATTGAAAAACTAATAATATTGGACGAACAAGTCCGGAAACTCGCAGTACAAACGGGAAACTGCTGAATCAACATTAAATATACAAAGTCATGGAGACCAAAAAAACATTTTTTTAGAAATGAGTAGGTACTTCGACATTAAAAAAAAAATATTCCGAAATGTTGGATTAAATATTTTTTGGAGCCGGGTCTACTCTACGGCACATTTTAAAATACATTAATGAACTGACGTTAACCCTAAAAATTTCCAGCCAATAAAGCTTAAATCTCAAAAAGTTGTGTCACAAAATCGACTCCAAATTTGACCTAATTCTCCAGTTTCCCACAGGTATTAAGAATTTCTGGACACCGTGTATTCCGGACACCGTATATAACCACGAAAATCTAAAATTCTTGGCACATGATAAAACTGTCCAATGTGATTATTATTATGTTATACTAATTAAAAAATTAATATATTAACAACTTTTACTTTCCATCATATGCAGGTAGTTTGATATTCTTATTGTGATTAGATTTTTTGGACGTAGGTACTTACAAGCTGCATTATGAAAACTGTTGAATTCCCCAAATAAATGCACTGATGGGCTCTACCAGATGTGTATGTGTGGTGTTCATTTTTAAACAATTATTTATAATTATCTTTTAAAATAGCTTTACGGCTTGTGATAAGGAACCTAAATATTTTAAATGAAAAATAATAATACATAAATATAATTGGCGAGTGATTTGGAAACCCTTATAAAATCAACAATACTTTTTCGTAGGAATTTCATTCATCAATTTGAGTCGCCAGTATAAGCACTTTGTAAAGGTGGTTTCAGAAGTCCAACGGATTAAAAAAATACTGCCTTCCGTCGTACAGTCATACACACAACATTCCAATGAAACTACAATTTCACAAAAAGATATTAAATTGTTGTTTTAATCTGAGGTAATTATTTATCTAAATAAAGAACTCCTGAAACACAATAATAAAATAAATAGCTTTTCAGTATTTCGAGTTTTGAAACGGTGACCCGACAATTTTATTGATCCGCCGACAATTGGCCGCGCGAAAGATATCTTATCTTACATATAAAAATGAATCGCTGAATGTGTTGCTAAGCGCATAACTTAGCAACGACTGCACCAGATAATTCTTTTTTTTGTGTGTTCGTTATTGTCAGGACAAGGTTTTTACAAAACTTCCGGTGAGCTCTGGCATTATGAAATTTGTATAAAAAAATTTCTATTGGTGGCACGCGAGGAAGCGGCTATTGCTATGGAAAGCGGGAGGGTGAGATGGGGGAGGGGAACCAGGGAGGGGGAGGGGAACATGGGAGGGGGGAGGAGGACCTGGGAGGGGGGAGGGGAACTCGGGAGAGGGGAAGGGGGGGGGGGGAGTGGAGTGGGGAGAGGGAAGATGTAGGTGACGGAGTGGGAACGGAAGAAAAAAAGGGGAGGCGGAAGGGGAACGGGACGAATGGGAAAGGACACTCAGGGAGAAACAATTTCTTTATTAAATGGCGTAGCAATGCATGCCGGGACCAGCTAGTTTACTATGAAATTATAATTTTTTGTGTATTATTTACCAATTTCAAACGTAAAATCGACTTACAAAATACCCTTAATAATAAGTTGTTATGAATATAAAACGAGTTTATAAACAATGTCTATTTTTTGTACCTACTTATACTCTGGTACACACAGTATATAGTATAGAGAAACAGATTTTTCTTGATGCATTTGAATGAAAATAATGTGTGTCATACTTTTGTTATTTGGCGGTAATTCCTCTCTGCAGATCCCTTCGGAGTCACTAAGTTATATTTTGTGTAATTAGTTATACCGCATTTTCCCTAAACCGACTCCACATTGTATATAAGTACGCCGGGGGCCAATTGTCAGCGGATCAACTGTCATGGAACCTTTTGAAACAGTTAATTCTTGGTGGGATTCCACTTAATATGATTTAAAAAATTATATAAAAAACCTTTATAATTTTCCAGCAAGTGGACACTAGAGAAAAAAGTTACATATATGTATTTAATTAAAAAAATCTTTTCCAATTTCACTAACGATTCTAAAAGTGGGTAACAATATTTGACGTAGATTTAGGTATAAGATGATGAAAGAAAATACAGGAAAATATTTACAATGGTCGTAGAAAATCTAATTGATACAATTAATGATATTTTTGAAAACTCGAATAAATCCAGTATTTTATAAAACATTGATCAATATCCAAAATCTGTGTAATTGCATAAAGAGGAGGCTGTAACTTCTGTGGGCTGTCAGTTTAGTATTAATATTCATACGCGTTAAGGAATGATTGCCACCTACCGTTCAAATTGTAATTAATTGCAAACTGCCATGGATTTTTAAATACAAACTGTGAACTTATGACGCAATTTATTTATTTGAATATTGCATCAAACTTATTATATCATTTTAGTAAGTGAGTGGGTGCAGGCCAATTTGTTAGGAATACAATTGTGTCACAAGTGTCCCCCTTTTCGCATGACAACCCATCAGTTCTTGAAATTAAAATCATTTTAAACTTCTCAACTAACTTACGATTTAAAAAGTATTCAAAGAAGTCACTTGCCTTATCATAAAGAAAAAAAAATCTTCGTAAAATTAGAGTTTCCAACATTTATACAAAAAGCCAATGATACAGAGACCATCTTAGAATAAGTCAGTATAAACATAACTAGAAAAATGAAACAATACAACTTTGTATAAACCACTTATATAATGCGTAAATCCTACCGGTTTCGGAACAAAGTTCCTTCTTCAGGGAAAGCTTATACTAATTTGACAGTTTCGAACAATGTTTTATTATGGTAGGGGTGGAGCCGTTGCTAGTTATTAATGTAGATTGGGTGGATAGGTATTAATGTAGATTGGGTGGGTAGGTATTAATGTACATTAATAACTAGCAACGGCTCCACCCCTACCATAATAAAACATTGTTCGAAACTGTCAAATTAGTATAAGCTTTCCCTGAAGAAGGAACGTTTGTCCGAAACCGGTAGGATTTACGCATTATATAAGTGGTTTATACAAAGTTGTATTGTTTCATTTTTCTATAATGGATAACCACAAAGTGATAGCTACATTCAAAAATATAAACATAACTGTTTGAAATGAAAATGAAAATTCACTGGCATATTTTGTAGGCTTCATAGAACTCATCGCAATTTTACAAGATCACCTGAGGTCTAAATATAAATAAATGATACATATTGATACAGAGAAATCATCAGGAAAAGATATTCGCAATCAAAATTACGCTATGACTGTTGCGCAAACAAAAATTCCACAAATTCGATAATTATCAACCATTCCTCATTTTTTCCAATTTTCGAAAATTATCGTAAAATTCTTATCATCCACAAACCATATAAATTTTTTTGTCTTTCTGTGTAACATTAATTGTTTTTAATCTTTTTAAAACCGCCTTTAACGCCTTAACACGTTCTTAAGCAATGCCACAATACCAATTTATAATGAAAATAACAACAAAAAAAACCTTTCTGCCTCCAGGTAAATGAAGCGATAGTTGTGATTTAAGTGATTCGCATATAAAAAATGGTTGGATTAATAATTAAATACTATGTTCAAATATATTTTGATGGTATTAATTCCAATGAAGTATCATGATATTTATACCATAATATTTATACCTATGTGTGTCGATTAGACCCCGCATGTAATAAATCACGAAATTAATCTACGTATATTTATTCATACACGCGAAATATCATTAACCTAACAATAGGTCTCAGAAACCTCCTAAGGGGGACATACATTAATTACGTGAGCTCAAAATGGGGGGGGGTAGGAGTCCAGTAAAATTTCATCAAATCTCATTTAAACTGAAGGGGGGGGGGGGGGGGGAATTATTTTAAAATCACAAATATTTAACAGGGGTGTGTATTGTTGACGTCGTAAAAAAGCGCAAGTAGTTACGTTTGGGATAGTTGGAAGAAATCCCCACATTCTTGGGAATAAGTCCGGCTTCGTACTACTTACTACATATGAATGTATAATATTTATTTATTTATTTATTAATTTACGGACAACAGTCCATTAAAAACATAATAATAACACGAATAAAAAAAACAGAGATGACAGTGAAGGGAGACCACATATAAATTAATAGCAATGACAATATAAAAAGTACATGTAGAGACACTACAAGTCAAAGCATGAAGAAGCATTTAAATAGTGCGTATCGACTGGCGAAAGTCATTTAGTTTTACACCAAAAAATCAATGTTTTGACTTGCGTTAACAAGTCTCGACATTTTGGATAGGGGAGAATGGTATCCATAATTAGTAGAATGTTGATTGAGGAAGAGCAATTCATTATTTCGAAGCCTACGGGAAGGGATGTTAAACTGGATGAGTTGTAACAACGCAGGTGTATCAGTAATACTGTTGATAATTTTAAATATGCAAATTAGATCAGAGTCCTCTCTACGTTTTTCTAAAGAAGACATGTGACATGTGGACATAATATGGAGTGTTAGTAAATAAATACACTTATTTTTCACGATTTAAGAAAAAAAACATACAACTAATATTAACCTACTTTGGGTAAGAAAGATGAATTGATATTAAGATGAATAATTTAACCCATAAATTCTGAATTTAAGTTTACTTCATGGATTGGTAAGAATCATGTTTTGCGTGCATTTAAATGTCATAATGTCATAGAAGAAGCTTTCAGCTATTTGTAAAAAAGTCTTTTACGGCCAATTAACGATCGAAACCACTTTATAGAAAGAGCATTCAGGTGTAATAATATATTATCTAAGAGGACGATATGCATTTTGATGAATTTTTAAAGCATTGAATTAACATAAATATTTAATAAGTTCAAAGTTTTTTTAACAATTTCATTTTACATATTGTATATTCAGTAAGTCATGAATGTGGGCACTCGGTGTGTTTCACCGGGAACAATAATTATTTGTGATCGATGTTTACATAATTTAATTAAGTTCGTAGTCCAACTGGGTCCGGGCCAAATGCAAAAATCCTGGACATACACATTTTTTGTGTGTTAGAATGTCTAGAGCCGTGGTGGTCAAACTGCGGCCCGCGACGGATATTTGTGCGGCTCGCACAAATATCTGGCGTTTTCTTTTAAATTTTTTTTTCAAGTACAATTATACTATCCGTTTTTTTTGCAGCCCGCACTGTTGTTTTTTTATATGTTATATTATATTTTTTATTATCTGCCGTTTTCTTTATAAATATATTTTTTTCATGTACAATTATATTATCCGTTTTTTTGCAGCCCGCACAAATATCTGCCGTTTTCCTTATAAATATATTTTTTTCATGTACAATTAATTATACTATCCTTTTTTTGCGGCCCGCACAAATATCTGGAGTTTCTTTTTAAACATATTTTTTCATGTACAATTATATGTATTATTTGTTTTTTTACAATGAATTATATTGTCGTTTGAGACTTTCTGGGGGCAGTAGAAGACCCAGAGAAAATTAGAGAGCAAAGAGATGGCACAGTGAGGGTGTAGGCAGGTAAAAAAAAATATGGTCAAAAAAGACCAAAAAAAACACGCTTATCTCGTACTAATAAATCAAAATAAACTTTAATATTGGTTAATTTTTGTTATTGTTATCATTTTTATTACGTGTGATTACGATTACATTTCGATAGTTCGGGAAGTGGATGAAAATTTTTTATTTTTTTTTTTAAATCCTTTATTTTTCCCAATTTTACATGTTATAGTTACATATTTTAGGTATAATAAAAATAATGGGAACCCACTAAGGCGCAGCCTGTGCGTGGGTAATATTATAGTTAAATATTTTATTTTAGTACCTAGAAAAAACAAACAAGTGGCATAATATGAAGCAAAAAAATTATTAAAATTTGTTTAAACAGTTTGTACAAAAAGTGTGTTCAATAGTGTACAAGGTAATAATTAGTGTATAGTGTAATAACAGTTATAAGTGTAATAATAAGTGTGAAGTTTGTGAGAAACATAAACTGATGTAAAATTAAATAAATAGAGTTTTTACATCTGTGCGGTACAGCCATATTTTTAACTCTTTTATGTAATGCGGAAGTTTAGTTGCAACAAGTTGAATTGAAAGATTCCATTACAGATACAAACAATTTTTTTTTAATATAATATTAAGATTTTATGTGTATTATTATTATTAAGAATTGACACTGTATCATGAACACAAGAAGGAAGGAAGTAGCAACTTAAATACAAAATAATACTTAAATACAAAATAATTGCTTTTTTAACTTGCTAAACAAAAAGGTACAACACCCCTCCCCCCCCCCCCGAAATCATAAGTGTGCGGCCCGCGGTGATACCTCACATTGTCCTATGTGGCCCTTGACCAGAAAAGTGTGACGACCGCTGGTCTAGAGCGTAAAATAATCATTTTGTATAGGTTTCATATATATTATAATATTTTAATGTCATACCCAGTTTCTTTCGAGTTTCATCACTATTTTTCCGAAATTATTTTAATTGAACAGTTAAAAATATGGCACTTTGTTTTAATTTTTAATAGAAAATGATTTCTTCAGTGTAAAACCATTTGTAATATTATGGCTGCTAATCAGGTTTTTATTGTGTTTGTAAAGATGCGTCGTAAATTCACTATTAATTAAAACCAGGCGTTTTAGTCTTTGTTTATCTTATGAGTGTGAGTATATTATGAAAGTAAACCGACACTTCACTCAAATGTTATAATAAAACATTATTATGTCAGTGTCCTGATTATGTTGCATAGAAAGAAAGCGTTAGTCATGTCATAAAGCTTTGCTTCAAAATATCATCATTTTAATTAATTCTTTTATGTAAAAAATTGCAAAGGAAAGGTTACATATAGATTTAATTCGTGAGTATTTTAATAGAAATCTACACAACACACAAATATAAATTATTTTGTTAATGTTTTTAATTATGGGTTTTATTTATTTACACACAATCTTATATATAAAAAACCGTGTCACGGTGCTTGTGGTCGCACTACTCCGAAACGGCTTGACCGATTTTTATGAAATTTTTATGTATTTGGTAGGTATGATAATAGGTTTTAAAGAACATTTCATAACGCTAGATGATTAGGGTGTCCCTATCCAGAAAAATCTTCTTTTTTGACATTTTTTTTGTTCTGTATTTTTTTTTATTTGGCATCAAAAAATACCTTTAACCCCAAATTTTAATCCTCTCACCTCCATCCTCCCATTTTTTAATCGCGATTTTAGCATTTTTGTATGAACAAATTTAACCGTCTTTCGTATTTCAAACAGAACGAAATTATTTGTGTTGTTGAATGACAGATGGCGCTACGTCCACCTCATCGAACTTTCATCCACACATGCGCAAGCCATTCACGAGAAGCATCGCGTCATTTTGATATTTCATTCGGCATCGTGTTCTCGCATGGGCAAACCATCGAGCTTTAGGGAACGTACCCATACTACGTGACCAACTTTGTGCAATTTTTAACACCCCCCCCAGTGACCAAAATCCTAAGCAACCCGCCGCTCATTTGTATGGAGCGTGACATTTTGAAGACCCCCCCCCCTAAACGTGTCACGTAGTATGGGTACGTTCCCTTATTTGTGTTGGCTAAAAATGGACTGACAAAAAAATCGTATACTCAATTGCTCTTCGAAATTCATAACGATTTTCTTTATTTCATTTTCCTACTTTAGTTGGTGTTTTTTTTGTTTCTATCGGCAGTCATCGTCTAAAGTGTTCGATTCCTCTTTCTGTCATAGATCCCATCCCCACACACTTACAATACATGCGTTATTTTTTATTTAACAACCAAAATATTCACTACAAATAATTTATATGTCAGAACAACGTTTGTCAGGTCAGCTAGTCTTAATATATAAAACAAAGTCGGGTTAGTTACACCATTTATAACTCGAGAACGGCTGGACCGATTTTTATGATCTTTCGTTTGTTCGATTGGTCTCAGACCCGAATAGCAGAACAACTATTAAAATATCGGAAAAATTCACGAAAAACGTAATTATGAAGAAAATTCTTTTCCTCATACATTTTGCATGGAACGAATTCTCATTTTTTGAAAGAGCTGCAGGAATATTGTGATAAGTGTAATATTGAGTAGCGAGAGTATTCCCAAAATTCAAAAACGACAAATGTCAATGCGCTGATTGTTTGACTTTTGTTTTTAAACATATAATGCAGCCCCTCTTTCTTACACACTAAATGTCAACAGTTGAAAATAGGTCAAACGGTGAACGTATGTCTGCACCCCCCCAAAGGAAAAATACAATTTTACTATAATATTATAAACATGAAAGTTTGTATGGATGTATGAATGTGTGTTTGTTACTCTTTCACGCAAAAACTGCTGAATGGATTTTAATGAAACTTTACAATAATATAGATCATTATATCAGAATAACAAACAGGCTACATATAATGATAAGCTTTGGCGTTATGAAATTATAAATACCTACAATTATTAAATTGTCGAATAAATTTCATAACAAAAGCGAGTTATTGCTTTTGTTATGAAATTTAAAGAAAAGGGAAGGGGGGGAGTGGAGTGGGGAGAGGGAAGGTGGAGAAGGCGGAGTGGGAACGCGAGAGGGGAAGGGGAGGCGGAAGGGGAACGGGACGAATGGAAAGGACACGCAGGGAGAAACAAATTCTTTATTAAATGGCATAGCAACGCATCCCGGGACCAGCAAGTTCTTAATATATTTCAGGTGCCTACTAATATTAAATAAAATTTAAATAATCTAAGGACGGGTTGTTTCACAGAATTGGAACAATTCTTCAAATTTCTGTGAAAGCCCTATTCAAGTTCTGTTATTGTCTGTTATTGTATTGTTATTATTATTATTTACAAGTTCTCTTGTTGTATTGTTATTGTATTGTTATTGTGAAATAACCCGCTTATGATTAAATAATAATAGAACTATGAATTTTTGTTATAAACTGCAACCGCTCTCAATACGGGAGCTCCTAATGAGATAGGCACAGCTGGGCACAGCACATAATTAATTTTAATAGAATGCATAAAGATGAATAATTTTAAAAAAAGTAGGTTTATTCAAAAAGGCTTTAGAGAATTTTTTTAAACATATTTATAAGTTAGTTTGTATTAAGTTAGGGTAGGTTGAGCTAAGAGGAAACCCTCTTAACTAAACAGTTACGCTATTAAATATTTTTCGGTTCTCATGTGTACATCGCACATAGCTGTTATGATAAAAAAATAAGGCCCATTAAAGGCATACTAAATAACATTATACCACTGAGATTTTATTACCAGATGATGTTGATCTTCGCAGCAGAAAACCTCCAGAATGAATAAGGAAGCTTTTCCGTCATACTTAGTATTTTTATTTGCACGATAATTGCATTATAACCCACGATTAGTACTGAACCGGATTCACACGAATAGAGATATCACACGTCCCTAATGGATCTACAACCGATGTTTTGCGAAACACAATACTTATGCAAATGAGTAATTTTTATAGCGTCCGGAATCTTTGATTAGTATACCTATTATGGTAATATCGAAAAGCTTCAAAGATTTATGAATAATCTTTTATTTCTAAGTGAATCTAGATAATTTGTGGGTGTTAATTGTATATTTAAGGAGTGGTCTGTTACCTACCCACAATTTTTCATCGATTACGTAATTCATTTATAAATATAAACACATGCCACATGCCATTAAAATCATGATATAAAATTTTGTATAAATTGCAAAAAAAATTTATATAATAACAGAACACCGCGCACCGGGAAATGGGTGAAAAATACTTAAATAAAAAATAAAAATTATACCCTTTCTGATCGGTGGTTGACTGTCACCCGGGCTTCTTCTTGTTCCTTACCTCTCCTGTGGTCGTTTTTTTAACAATGCTGCCGTTAACATCGCAGTTCCATAGCCAAACCGATGTTATAACTCTGCCTATCGACGTCTTGAGAGGGGAATCATCTTCTGTCAGTTCCAGTCAGCGGTTCACGTAAGATGATCCAATAGTCCAGAAAAAAGTCGAAATCGGAATCAACGCCTCTTTTTGGGAGGATTTTAAAAATATTTGGGAAAAAGCTTTTGGAAAGGTATATGAGATTTTTTTTACAGGTTGATTTCGTAAAGGCCTGTAAAAACATAAACTCTTTTTTACGCATTGTTTATTGTACTAACAAGGAAATTTAAAATTGACTCACGAAACCATGCGACTATTCCCCTACGCAGGCGGGGCGTAATTGATACGAAATGGGTGTGCCAAGTTTGTAGTCCTTAAATCGACGGCATAAGATTCACTTTAAAAATCCAAATTAGTTAAGAGTGCCGGGCGTATTGATTGATGTCATAAATATCAACGAGAAAATGTATATTTTATTTTATTTTGTGAAGTTCGGGCGTAAATATATTTTTTTTTGCGATTTTTATAAAAGAAACTGAATTTGCCACATTAAACAATGTAACCATATCCGAAAAGGGTTTACAAGTAGGACAGTTTGCACTTGAAAGTGTTTTTTTATAGACCTAATACTTTATTTTTTTCTAGGCTTATTAAAAGACTTATAAAAATATGACTGACGTTTTTAAAGGTCAAGATATTTCGTCAAGATATACGTTCTACACGCAGTATTTAATTGAAGCATCTATAATACTTCTAAGCGATCAAATTTTGAAAACAAAAATAGACGATTTTGTATGATTTTGGATTATTTCGCATGGCTTCATCTTAATAATATTTATTTATTTACTAGCTGGTTCGGGGCATGCGTTGCTACGCCATTTAATAAAGAAATTGTTTCGTCCCGTTCCCCTTCCTCCACCCCTTCCTCTCCCGCGTCCCTTTTGCGTTTTTCTTTTCCCTTTTGCGTTCACACTCCGACTCCTCCACCTTTCCTCTCCCCACTCCACTCCCTCCCTTCCCCCGTCCCGCGAACCCCCTCCCCCTCCTAACTCCCGCATTCAATACAGTCCCGGTACATTCAGTTTTCAAACAGCTCGCGTGCCACCCATTGCAATTTTTTTATACATTTCATAATGCCAGAGCTTACCGGTAGTTTGATACAAACCTTATCCTGGCAATAACGAACACACAATAAAAAGAATTATCCAATTTGGTGCAGTCGTTCGGAAGTTATGCGCGTATATACATTTCGGCGATTCATTTTTATTTATATAGAGAAGATAGAGAAGAGATAGAGAAGAGATAGAGATAGAGATATTCTTAAGTTAGCTCACTTCGTCGTGTGTGCCAAAACCTTTAGAATCATAAATTCATATAAATTATGACAAATATTCTTATCAAGCCGGTTCCTAATTGCTGAGGATAGTGACCCCTACTCCAATTCCATGGCGGGGACAAGGCTTCTTCACTCCTCGCGGTCCTGCGTCCTTCTCTGCATGGAGATCTGCGGACACCGACGTACAGAACGCCAGAGATATTTGGTCACTCCAGCACAGTGGCGATCTTCCTTTGCTTCTTCTGCTTTCCTACTATACCTACGACATATACCTTTTCCTACCTACGACAATGAGACCAGTTACTATGACAAACATAATATATTTATAAATATTTCAAAAATTCAATCACAAACAAAACATTTGAGGTAGAAATAGTCTTAATTCCTTTTTAAAATTAATCATATTTTCAACCTAAGCAATTTCTCATAAAGTTGGACAACCTGTTTAAGAGATTTCTGGGTGCTTGATTTCTTCCTTGTTGGCAAAGGAATTTGCTTTGAATTTCTCTTCCCTTATCCACCATGATTGTAATTCTTTTTAGTTCCTTATACATCATCGCTATTTTAATTTTATGTATAAAAACATTCACATTCAAATACATAGTTTGCTCCACCATTACAAAATTTAGCGACTTTAACATGTCCCTTATGCTTGTTGTGTTGGGCTTGAGTATGATTTGAATTACTTGCATTTTTTTTCATTTTCTCAAGGTAATAAGTACATCTTGCCAAAATGAGTAGTCATTTGACAATTTTACTGTCCTAGTCTACCCTGTTATCAAGTCAACTGAACAATGAACATACATACGTCTATTTTGCAAAGAGTAAAAGTCTTATGCAAAACATAAAGGATGAACGATTATAATTATTAGCAGTAGTCATATCATTCGTGTGTTGGGCTGTGTAGCCTCATTCTCATAGACTCCATCACATGAAACTGATATTACGGCGAAGGAGGTGTAAAAGTAATTAATGGCTAGGAAAACCAGAATAATTGCAGATTGCATTCTTTGATCTTGTCGTGGAAATGAGTCAGTGGTGAATGGATCTTCATTTAACAGGCAGAAGCTGCGGCCCTCTCCCTTGACCTGCAATGTCAACTATGATTTAATAATGCTATCAGAAAGTCAATAGGATGCTAATATCCTTGATTTATCTCATTTTTATTATCGGTCATCATACCTTGAGACAATCAAAAGTAAATGTTAAACGAATGTAAAACTAATTACCTTCACTACAAACTCGTAGCGGTAGGAACACCGTCTGCACAATGTTATAATACATCCTGTTCTAATTCAGATTACTAACGACGACAAGGAGTATAATGTATTATAATTCCACCTCGTTCCAGAGCGGCAAACACTCTCAGTATCTCATTGGCGATAGACTACAATATAGAAATGAACCTTTGCTTGAAATGACTTTTAATTCTTCCCAACGTTCCACTCTCCCATCTACTTCCTCTCCCCACTCTCAGCCACTCTCAGCCACGCAATGCACCCCAGTAATCTGGGGTAGGTTGCTAGGCTGAGAGTGATCCTAAGGCTAAGTGTGTCAGGCTAAGAGAATCCCTAATGGGAATCCACAATCTCACTGGCTCCAGGCAGTTCGTGGCTCTCTGGATATATTCATATAAGCTAGCTTAATTGTCTAACTAACTAACGTCTTAAACGTAAAACGTCCTGACGTTCTAAATCAGCAAATTAAAACAGTGAAGTAACAAAAAATTATACCCACCTTATTTAAAACCACTTTTAAATGGTAAGATCGTAGATAAAAATGTGAACTTTAAAATTGATCTCTATTGATAATGAGAACATTAATCAAGGACTTGTCTTGCCCTGACCTATAGAATTTTATCGGTCAATTACATTTTTTTCAACTTACTGAAATCTTATATTGCCTTTACATTTTGGGGCATTTTTTGGTAGTACGTATTTTAAAAAAGAAAGATTTAATGAAAAGATGTTCTAAAAACCTATATCCACATGCAGTGACAAATCTATCGACAATCATACATCAAAGTTCACTCATTGTCGGATATCAATGTATTGTCTGAAATGCATAGGCAATTTTAATTACATTAGGGAAGTAAAAACAGCGATGGTTTTTTAAGTACGGTGAACTGATATGAAAACGTTTATTTTTTCGAAGGTTCGTGACGTTAGTGTACGTTATTTGCTGTGGTTATAATCTGCCATAAGAGATTGTGGCCTTGGTCGCTGTTCGCATGATTCGCATGTTTGCGTGAGAGATCACGAGGTTTGTATATTAAATCTAATCTTTAGAACTAAAACAATAAAATAAGTAACATTGGTTCCATAACACCGTAAAAATTATATTTTCTTACATGAAAACGGGACTTGTTGAAGTATTATGTCATTCTCCGAAGTGCATGCACGACTTTTAGAATACCTCGGGTTTGCGAGGCGTAAATATTTTTAAGTTGTTTCGATCAAATCTTTTCTTAGTTTATCAGTTATCACACTTATCATCTGCATTTCCCATACTATTTTCAAAATTTTAATCGGTTCACGACGTTCTCATCTATGTAGAGTACAAGCATTGTGGGGTTGGTTCCCGGTCTAATAATATATTTCGATTAAGCGCTGTCACATTGTTGTGTAAGTGGCAAATTATACGAGTGATGTCTCAATCCCAGAAAGGTTGTGAAAATCGTTTAAACCTTTTACCCTAAGAAGTAGGACCGTAGGTAGAGGTTCGTAATTTATTCGTAAGATATGATGTATGGCCGGGGAAAATGTAACAACCTTTCTGTTTTATGTACCTACCTTCTAGGTCAGGACTTATTGTAACTGGAAATATCCATAGCATTATCTGCGTATGATGAATGTATCTTGACTATCTACATGGTTCTATGAGCAGACAATGCATCCAGTGATAAAACACGGCTGGATAGTTCCAATACAATAGCTCGATAAGCACATTGTATTTTTGCTTCGAGATGATTGATATATTCGGATAATAATAATAATTGCTTTAAAATAATATCTTTTGATGTCATCTCTACCGCAGGCATTAATGTATTTTTACTCTTGAACAACGAGAACAAAATAAGGACAGATGTTCCCACGCGTCGTCAACATTGGCAAAATTGATGAAGTCAGTGTGGACATGTGTTTCGCCTGGACCATAAAGTATTTTAGCACGCTTTTATCAGCGTCTATTTTATGTGCTATTGTTGTTTACGACGTTTCATGTCAGTGCTAAATGGAACACTCTTCATATGTCAAATAAAATTGGAGATAAATAGAATGCGAGAAGGTTATCCCCTGTTCGTGCCGCCCAGACACATCGCGTCTTCAGACTTGCCGCTCCTCGTCTGGGATGAAACATGACCTTCTGCTAAAATATACCTCAAATAGACGTAATGGCACCTCCCAATGGTTGCTCGGTTCATGACATTTCGTCCAACATTCCAAACTCAAGCATCTCCGTACTGTAAGGATATCAGATTCTCTGAAAGAAAATGATTGACCTATTAGGGTAATGTTTTATTGGAGTTTTCAATGCCAAAGATAACAACCGACGAAAGTCGTGAGAAACCCGCTGATGAACGAAATAATAATAATGACAGCATGAAAACGCTACCTACTTTACCCTCTGCGGCTTCGAACCAATTCTATTTTTTCTTTGTATTAGCAACATTATTGCATTACTTATTGTTTATTATTGTTTTTATTGCTAATTATTGTATTATTCTCGACCTTTGTTGACATTAAACCCTGAGACTAAGACTTAATATCCTACTGCTTAAAAAGTTCAATTACAATAATTATTTTTCCACGATAAATGATGGATAGATATTTCAAACGTAGCTCATCTTCATCACAGAAGCTACACATATATCATCACCTGATCAAACTTACAGTGCCTAAAGAAAAACCTCAAAAATGAAAAATAATGATAATAACTAGTCAATTTTGTTATGCGATATTAAATCACATATAAGGCTGGTAATAAATAAATTCATAAAACGGTGCAAGATTACAGAAAGAATAAACTTCTAGAAATACTTTAATTAATATCGTGCAATAAATCGGAGAAAAAAAATCACGTAAAGTTCGGTAGCTGTGTTATAAAAAATGATGAAAATCGCACATATCAAGATCATGTTGTGAATGGAGCACCAATATTATGACCTCTAGTTTCAAGCATTTTGGAAGACGTAGTTAAATTTAACGTGTCGGAAGATTATTATCTCAATGCGTAAAAAAACACTTAACTCTTCTAGTTTAATCAATTTGTTTTCTTCCGTTTTCAGTAAGCATTATCTTTTCTTCATATCTAAACGGACCCCTTAATTTAAGCGAAGCATTTAATATTAATGATAATTCTAGTTAACCTGGGAACGAGCAACTAATCGTTTGTATGTAGTAAAAATATTATTTTATAGCATTGATTCGTCTCGGTGAATCATTTAATGGAACTTTACGAGTTGCATCACGAATAATCACCGAAGGCTTGGCTACGCTCATTATTCTCAGTAAAAATGTTTATTAGACAATATTATTATTTCTGAAGGTGAGTTTGGCATTCGAAGTAATATTTGATAAATATTCCGCTTCATCTTCTTGCATTCCACGGGCAAAAGTAACAGGTTGGTTTTAGCATTTATTAATTGAAATATGATGACATTTAACCTTTGAAGGATCACACCTTCTGCGAAACACTATTCAATAGATTATATTTTGTGGTTCGACTAAAAAACTGAAGCCTTGCGCGAAATATTTACGACGTGTATTCTATACCATGATATAGAAAATGATTGACGGGATACTTGAACGCATGTAATGTTTGCACCTTCTTAAAATATAAATGGTGCAACCTGATAAAAAAATATTTGGGAAATTATAACATGGTTACAAAAACGGTTCCATGGCAACTCAAAGAAGTGGCCTTCCGAGTTGTCCGGTTACCAAAAAACTGATATTGATGTCATATGGTGTATAATAGAGAACTCCAGTCCAATTTGTATATTTTTTTAATGAATAATGACCTTCTAACTTCCATAACTGGATTTTTATTTTTATTTTTAGAGTTAGTTTTAATAGTTAAAATAATTGCCAAAATTTTATTTTTTCAAGACCCCCCCCCGGAAACCCCCGTATGTATGGTGAATCGTGTGACGTCATCACTCCTGAAAAAATACTATAGGATTGGGCAATAAGCTGATCAACTACCGCCATTTTGAATTCCGTTGTTCGAAGTATTCTCCATAGAAGCATTACTATTTTTTTGTGCAGTAGTTTTTGAATATTTTCAATAATAGAGATAAACTAACAAGAGATACCTTTAGGCCTAAATAATGTTTCAATAAACACAACAACTAAATCTCTATAAACAGTATGTAAATAAAGGAACAAATTAATACGACGGCTTGTGTCGTATCATACATTCCCATACAATTACTTTACGGTGAAGTCACGACACGTCGAACAGTGACGTCACCACTAAAATTTCAATAATGCCAACTTGACGGCGTATTTTCACGACCCGATTAAAAATGGACTATTTAATATTTTTTTAAAAACTCTGCGTTTAATATTATTAAATAAAACTCTTAAAAATATGTAATTCAGAATCAGCGTTTATTGGACTATATGAACAATTTTTTTAAAGTCATAATATTTTTCAGTGGAGTTCCTTGTTATTAGTGTATTTTCCAAGTAAAATTCTATTCTTCCTACGTTATAACACCTTGTGCACTTTCCACCTTCTTGAATTACACACGTAACAGCATGAATTAATTTGATTGAGGTTCGTCTATTCAAAGAGTGATTACTCATTAAGTATGTAAAATAAACCAACAACGATGTCGCAAATAAATACATCATTCTCCTTTATGGAATGACTAGACTGCCTTTTGTTTTCTTATGTTAATTGATTTGTCTGTTACGACATGGCTACAATGTTCACTTATACAAAATGAGGAACAAAAGGCTTAAGTTTTCGGTGGATTAAAATTAACAAAATAATATTGAAGGTCGGAATGAAGATTTTACTTTACCCTCCTCTTAAGTCGGTTCGTCATTCCTGAGGATCGTAACCACTATTCCAATTTCAGTGGACAAGGCTCCTCCATACCTCGCAGCTTATCTCTACGTAGAAAGCTACGGACACCGACCTACCTAACGCCCATGATTCGTGGACACTCGAGTTTTTTATTGACCTTCCCCTGCTTCTTCTATCTTACACTTTGCCAGTGACTATGAATTTCTTCCAAGTTTGGTCCCCAGTTTGGCGAGCAACGTGTCCAATCCAAAGTATTTTAAAATACGTTGTAGACAGACAGTTGAAAGCATAGTTTGGATGTCAATAGCTCTTCCTGAATTTCGTAAACACAGTTTTCTATTGAAAATTTATCCTCGATTAGGCAAATATTTGTATCACGAAATACGCCCACAAGGCACCTCTAGTTTACTTCTTTATTTTATGGTCGTGGCTTTTGTAACCCAATGACCATTCATAAAGTTAACTCTTTTTGCGATTCAGACGAAACATGCATTCGTTCTTTTATTTCCATAGACAGGTACTACTGATTTGATGGCAACTGATCGCGCAAGACGTGTTAGAAGGAGGATAATTATAGACGAATTGAGAATAATAAACATTCCTTGTTGATGACTCACGCTTGTCCTCTACACGAGGGTTGACTATACTTATAAATGAAGTTACAAAAGAAACGTAGAACTCTCTCAATAAAATATTTACCTATATAATTTTACAGGGAGTTAAGGGACGTACTTGACTTACTTTAAGCAGCGATTCCTGACATTATTTGGAGTAAATTATGCAAATGAAATTTTGGTCTCCGGTGATATTTTTTTTTCTACAAAAACATAAAAAATGGTATGTTGGACAGTTGGAGGCGAGTGATAGGTGATAACAAGCAGAAGATTTTTTTTTACTTGATTTTGAAGAAAAATTTTTTGAAAAAGAAGTCATAAAAAAAGTCACCGGAGACCAAAATTTTATCAACATTTTTTTACTTCAAATAATGTTAGGAATCACTGGTTAAAGTAAGTCAAGTACGTCCCTTAACACCCATTGTATGAAGTCAATGATTTAAAAAAATAATGTTCAATTTTTTATAAGAAAAACTCTTTTTTATAGCTTTTGAAGGTTATTCCCATCAACAGGGGCGGCCCTAGCTAAATTATTAGGTGGTGCGAAATCTCTTGGTGGCGCCCCCCCCCCCCCTCCCCTCCTAACAAAAAATAGAGCTCTTTCTATGCAGTTACGCAACTTTAATTGAAGTACCTAGTTCTAGTAGGACAGATGAGAAATAATACCAGAAAAAACCAAAAATTTTAACAAATCAAAAAATACTTAAGAGGGCATTACCAGAGAAAACCGGAAATACGTCATATTCAAAAAAGATTTTAGACGTATTGACTCTTTTCCACAAAAATTATAAATGAATTTCGAAAGATTGTTCTTTTATCTAGCATTCGCATGTAGTAAATTTTGAGAATTTTTTTTTAATTTTTAGTATAATAAGGTTATTTATTTCATAGGTCGTTGGGAGATTTATTAAATTTTCAAAAAAGATTTTGTATTATACCACACCCATTTCAAATAATATAATCATGTAGTAAAATAAATCAATACATTATCTAGCAAACGCATGTTTTAGAATTTTAATTTTACTTTCAATAAAATCATTAAAAAATATGTACGTACATGTGTTTCTTGACGAAAATTGGTCCATTTGTCTATTTATTTGCGCACTTACAAACTAATATATTTCAGATTTTTTTAACATTCTTATTAAATTTAGAAATTTTTGAAAAATGATAAATACTTATAATCAAAAAATAATTACAAAAAGTACATTATTTCAATAGTTTTATCATCACGCCTTCAGCATTTTTGGATGAAGGTATAAATTAAAGCTAATTTGGATTGAAATAAATTCGATATTGAGTTAATATTTAAAAAAGCTGGTACGGAGAATAAATAATCTTTCTCATTGTAACCGCCCTGCACAATCGCAAGAACAACTTTCGACGAAATGTGGATTTTCGTCCGCTGGCTGGTTTAAACGCTCTTAATAAAAAGCACTAAAAAGTAAAAAAATAATTTCGTATTCTTCTACAACTTAATAATCAACTTACTTTTTCTACTCATCAATCTGTAGGTACGATTGAATTTTGAATTGGTATTTTTGAAGTCGGTGTCAGCCAAGGTAGGTTTGTAACTACATACATAGTTATAGGTGAGATGTGCTTGTGTCGCACGCAAGACTTCACGAGGCGAGAGGCGAGAGCGAGGCCACGGCGGGAGGGGAGCCGTCAAGTGAATACACCGGGCCGGGCACCTTGGCTGACACCGACTCTAAAAATAACGATTGTTCCTACATATTGATGAGTAGAAAAATTTAGTTGATTATTAAGGCGATCCCATAATCCAGGAAAAAATTGAAATCGGAATTCACGCCCCTTTATGGGAGGAGTTTGAAAATACTTAAGAAAAAGCTTTTGGAAAGGTTGGAAAAGGTATTTAAGAAAAAAAATTACAGGTTGATTTCGTAAAAACCTGTAAAAAACATTAACTCCCTTTTTACGCATTGTTTATTGTAATAAAACGGATATTTAAAATTGATTTCACGAAATCAAGCGACGCGGAGTGACGCGTCCATTTCCCGCTCAGTTCGGGCGTGACTAATACGAAGGAGGTTTGGCGACTGTGGCGTGGACAGTAGATAGTTCTTCGGTGGACTCCATAGGGTTCACTTCGAAAAAAGCGGCCGTATTGTAAAATAACAACGCGAAAATGCATATTTTATTTTATTTTGGGAATATCGGGAGTAAATATCAACTTTTTTTGCGATTATTATAAAATAAACTGAATTTGCCACATTGTACGATAAAACCATATCCGAAAAGGGGTTTATAAATAGGAGAGTTTGGACTTGAAAGTGTGTTTTTAGACTTTATACTTTATTTTTTTATAGGCTTATTAAAAGACTTATAAAAAAATGACCGATATTTTTAAGGGCCAAGGTATGTTCTACATGCAGTATTTAATTGAAGCATCTATAATACTTCTAAGCAATCAAAATTTCAAAACAAAAACATATGATTTTGTATGATTTTGCATTATTTACTATGGCTTCATCTTAAGTTGTAGAAGAATACGAAATTATTTTTTTTTACTTATTAATGCATTTTTTTAAGTCATTTTTTTATTTATTTTTTTTTGATTTTTAGTGAATCTGAAGTACTTTAACTAATTTGTCTGAATATGGGTAGACCTACTAAAAGTGCTTTTCATATGAGACAGACATTTCTTGGCCATAACGACGTTACGATAGGTGACTCAAAGATCCGGATAGCCTATAAAAGATTCGGCCAAGTATCATTAATTTGCTCCTAAGAATTGAAGAGTTCCGTTACTTTGTCATGGATCCCATAATCAGAACCTAACCAAACTCTCATCAAACTACCGTTTAAGTACATCCTTTCCAATGAAAAAAGAATCATCAAAGTCGGTTGGGGTGATATTTAGTTATTCGTCCATTTGTCGCGCACATACTTAATGCAAATTTAACAAGTATATGGTTTTCTCATAGATTCCATTGTCAGAACTGAACCAAATTGAAATGGGACCACACGGAAAGCACTAGTTTTCAAATAATCATCAATATCGGTTAACCCAGTCGAAAGTTCTGAGGTAACAAACATTAAAAAAATTCTTAGTCGAATTAAGAACCTCCTCCTTTTTGAAGTTGTTTAAAAAATATATGTTTGATTAATTTATTTAATTAAATCTGAGAAATCAATAAAAACACTAGAACACAACTTTTCTTTTGCCCTTGCGATTTTTTTTATTAAATCAGATTAATTTAACCCTTGGGCATTCAATTCGTTCATTCTTCATTCTCAATTGATAAAATTGCAACATCTGATAGTCTTTCTTGACACATAGCCGAACGTAAGTACGTTTTAATTTACTAAAGCTTCGTTCTCCTTTGGCGACAGTTACAGGGATGGTCAGCAAAATCCGAAGCGCTGTCCACACATTTAAGAATATGTCGTGCCAATAATTTTTTTTGTAAGTTGAAGAACTTGTAGTGGCTCTGCTGTGTCAAGATATTCGAAACTCGAGACATCACATTTTTCCCCATCGGTAAAAATGATTTGCAAATCTGCGCAGGCTTTTTCTAGTGAAGACTTATCAGTAATGATGTTGATGTTATACAAAAAAGACCATGTATCATTGAATTTAGATAAATGTCCAAACCGAGTGACCAATGCATTTTCAATTGTATCTATTATGGGGTAAAAGACGTTAATTTTAAAAAGTTCTTCGGGATTTGTTGGTGTCTCGTCTGCAGCTTCATATTCAAATAATCGATTCTTTCTTCGGGATCGGATTGGCTTAAGCGTAGAATCTATCCCAGCCTGGGAAGCTATTTCCTTACCTATTATTTGAGCAGACGAATAAGTCCGGTACTGCTTCACAAATTTCGAGCAGTTTTTCAGCAATTGCGATGCGTTTGCTAAGTTCATGATTATTTTGATTGTCCCCATTACGCTGAAAATTCTTTCAGCGACAGCATTAAGCTGGGAATATACTAGGCCCACGCCACGCTACGCGACCTAGGTAGACGTCATCATTTCCATATCTGGACTACTTACCATCCATACATTTTCTATGGAAACGGGTGCTTTAGAATCACACTAGCCCCACGCAACGCGTAGGGGGCGTCGGTTAGTGTGATTCTAAAGCACCCGTTTCCTTAGAAAATGTATGGTTGGTAAGTAGTCCAGGTATGGAAATGATGACGTCTACCTAGGTCGCGTAGCGTGGCGCAGGCCACGTATGTTCCCAGCTTCATTGAATTTTTTTTTCTTAATAATTTAAATAACTTGTCTCTGAAGTAGCCTAATAGGCGACCAGTCGCCTTTTAGTTGACAACACTGCTTGCTCCCCGCACTTACCACACGATTTATGATTTACGATCGATAGATAGTAAATCAGTGGTCGGGTGTTTTCGGCGCCCCCTAACGACGGCGCCCTGTGCGGTCGCACCGCTCGCACCGCCCTAGGGCCGCCCCTGCCCATCAACGTAATATATCATTGAAGAAGAATATAACAATAATAATCTAATCGAAAATATGAAAGAGAACAAGACACAGAAAACAGAAAAAATACAATGGTCGCAACTGGGACACGAACCCAGACCATCTAACCGGGACGTGCGCGTTAACCAATTTCACCAGTCCCAGTTTCGACCATTGTCTTTTTTCTGTTTTCTGTGTCTTGTTCTCTTTCATATTTTCGTTTAGATTATTATTGTTATCTTCTTCTTCAATGATAAAAATTAATGTGATTACCGCACAAGATTGCCAACCGCCCCCGTCTGGAGCCAATGAGACTACAGCAATCGGGGTATATTGTGAGGCTCAAGTAGTATGGAGGAGAAGGAGATGGGAAGAGGAAGGTGGGGAAGTATCTGGCTATTCAGATCTGGTAACCAAACACACGATACCGAGAGTATCTTCACCTCTGGAATATGCCTCAAATGCACTATAATATAGTATTTTTATTTAATTAATTGTGAAAAAACACAAATTAAACAAATAAAATTTATTCGCGCATGTCGGGATTTAAACCCGCGACCTTCGGGTAGCTAGTCGAGAGCCTTACCCCTCGACCACGGAGGCACGGAGGCACGGAGGCATAAAGGAAAGACACGTATTTTACAATACACGAATACAAAAAAATGTCTGGGTAAGGTACTATGATTTCATGTGAGTTGTATGGGCACAAATCTCGGCTTAATTTTAATTGAACAAAGGATATAGTGCACCTAAAAAATTAATAGGCATCTAGGCAAAAACTGCACAGATTTTTTGTATATATAATATAATATCGCCCACGACATACGATCGTATATTTTTTGACCTCTCAGACCCGCACTTTCAAGACTTGCCACAATAGATGTGATACCGGAACAGTGTAAATTGTTACCTTGGTTCATTGAACTTAAGCCGTAGGAAAGAAACGAAGAAGGAAACCATCACTATCACCATGGCCATCCCCTCATTAGCACCTTAGAGAACTTACCCATACTACGTGACCAACTTTTTGCAATTTTTAACCCCCCCCGGTGACTAAAAACCTAAGCCCCCCGCCGCTCATTTGTACCAAGCGTGGTATTTTGAAGATCCCCCCCTGAACGGGTCATGTAGTATGGGTACGTTCCTTTAGCTATAATTTTTATGTTTCAGAAATGATTAGAGGATTATGACAAAAATAAAGGATTAGACGTGCGTTAATAGGTAGGTATTTGTTTCAATTTGGGAGGCGGGTATGGGTACCGCCGCCCTAGGAAACATTTATTGGATAACCAACACCTCCGCACATAGGTCACCCCAAGTGGTTCGCTACGTTTGCTGACTTAGCTGGGATGGAGTGAGGTTTGTCGGGGTCTTGGCGGTGGATGCGTCTGCTCACCAGCTGCCTGGTAGGCCGGATCGGGAGAGAATGGTTCAGGGAGTCCCTTTGACATATCCAGCCGTACTTTCTCGGATCATCGCCTTACACTGCAGTAGGAGGGATGGATTTGTGCGTCCGTCACTCCTGGACACACTGACCCCAGATTCCTACCCACCCCTAATACCCTTTTCCTTCCCAGAACTTCCTCTCCTTCTTTTCATAAAAAGATCCTCCACATAGCATCCCCAGAGATGACATAGTGTACCTCCTGTGTGGAGCTAATGCTATAAAAAAATGTATGGTGGAGGGTTACTTCGTTTCGTTCTGACCTTATATATGAAAATAAAACAATCTTAAAAAGGACATTTCTTAAATAGACAAAATGGTTGTCTGTTTTTTTAAATATACAGTTTTTCACCACGATACATACTTATACAAATTTTATCTTTAACATCAGTACTTTGTTATTATCTTTTGATAGTTGATAATTATCAAAAGATAATAACAGAATAAAAATAATAACAAAATAAAAATAATTACGGAAAATTCTTGTGTTCATTTGATTTGTTCTGACTTTTCTTCTGCAAAAAGTTTTTTGTATTTGGGAAATAATTGAAAGTGTTAGATACAAAGTCTCGATCAAAAATTTGTAATTTATCTTTAAATGCCTTGATTTAATCAAATTTAAAAATAATTGTTTTGTTAACACCTTGCAGTTTAATACTTAATTCATTTAAATGTAAGCATAAATCAGTAAAAAAAAACATTAATTTTGAACTTGGAAATCGTTCGTTTGCTATCCAAATTATTAAACGTGCTACCTTGGGCACGCGTGCCCTAGGTTCGCCACACCTGACTTTAGTAAACCAAAATTTTAAAATATGCGTTCCATTATTTAATAACGCACAAGAGTCCCAACTGCTCCCTTCTGGAGCTAATGCGACTGCGGCATCCCCAATTGGGGTCTGTTCTGAGGCTGAAGGTAGCGAAAAGGGAAGGAGATGAGGGAGAGGTAGGTGGAGAAGTAAGCTAACTCTTAAAAATATTATGGAAATAAACTAGCGAATTAACTCAATTAAAACGCATTTAAAAGTTATGTTGAAGCAATAAATAAAACTAACAATACTGCATAAAACTGTGTTATTAGCTAAAAAAACGATAATTTTGACTTAATACACTAGAGTAGGTACACTTTGTGTTATATGCACATATTATTTAAGTTTCTGCATATTTGATTTCTATGTTCAATAATATAGTATCTGTGTACCTATCCAAATATTTACTTTAATTTAATGTGTATAATAGAGTGTGATATATTCCTACCGAGTTAATAATGCTTAATATTATGGACTCGTTTTGCAAAGCGGCCGAGGTTGGATTTGTTTTTTTTTGATAAAACAGCGTTTAACCTCTCTTAAGACATTCTCAAAACTGACAGCAAAATTATTCGTTGGGAAACGAACAAGTTGGTATTTTGTGTTAACCTTTTGGCCGTTTGAACCGAACACATTTAATGTATCACATAATATGCGGATGGGGGGTTCGGCTCACCAACGATCAAATAATAAACGAGGACACGTTGGATTGGTTTCTGTTGGCCGATTATTTATAAATTTCATTTTATATGTTTTAAATATACCTGCAAATTATACCGACTAGTTTAATTACAATCGTAAATCCATCAGGGTAATTTGTATCAGGCAATATAATCACGCAAAATACATTGAAAAAATCTGAGGCTATAGGAATCAGAGTTTTAAGTCCACAGTTTAACATAAACAAATTTAATAAATTACTGAATAACTTCATTTGAAGGATAAATAATTAAGCTCCCAATAAAAATAATATGATCTCATCTCACAAGCTTTAATTCTAACAATGATCATTTACACTGTCGAATTTTTTTTATTTTTAATCCTTCAATAATTAAGATTTTTGCTTCACGAATTTTCTAGGTTTTGTACCTACGGTTTCAAATTGAGAATGGTACTTACATAAGTACTCGCACAACATGAATTACTGAAATAAATATACGACTAGAAAGAATTTATATTACCTAAAAATATGAATGATAATTGAAAAAAAAATCTGTGCAATTCACACGCAGCAGAAGTGAAACCTTCTGAAAATTTAGACAAGAGTGGGGAGACTACGAAGAAAGTTTGTTATCAATGTAAAGGATGGTTTTTTTCCATATTTTTGTCTTCGAATTCCAGTGCACCTTTTCCTATATATTTGGTCAACTTAGTATTTGTGTTTTCTTCTTCGGAATCGCTAGATATCGCTTTCTTTTGTGTTTATTTTTGCGTGTTCACTTTGGAGTGGTTTGAAGATTGGATATTGATTTTACAAAAATAAAAATATATTCTTTTGGATTTTGTAGTATTCGATCCTTGGTCCGTTAAATGTCTGCATAGGTTCATCAGGCGCTTCATACCACTAAACCAAAGGAGACTTGCATGGGACTGTGGATATGGTATTATATTGGAACCGAGAAATACCGAATAATAAATAAATATTTTATTGTCTTCTCATTCTCTCGCAGGCTAAATCCTAAAGATGTACCTTTTTGTTTGTATCTTTTAGTGTCGCTCGTTTCCGTTTCATCGAGTTTCAAATCACAACGGTGCTAAAGAAGTTTTCTCTTCAAAAGAGAAAGAATCAGAGTAGTATGAATTATGAATGTCAGATAAACATTTTTTAAGAGTTCTATTAAAATTACATTTAAATAAATGTGACCGAAATGCAAATTAAATACGTGTGTCTGGTAAAGCAAGGTACCTACACGAAAATCTTGATGGAAAATAATTTTGGAATTTCAGCTATCAAATTCCAAAAATGAAGATGCCCACTTTTTAAAATTTGATGAATTCATAAAATATTTGAAGTTAATTTTCACGTTCTGTGGAGGGTCTATTCAAATTCTGTTATTATATCATTATAGGCCAGTTGCTGAATTAAACTGAAATAATCACAGAACTTGAATAGAACTTACACAGAACGTGAAAATTAACTTCAAATATTTGATGAATTCATCAAATTCTTTGAAACAACTCATCCTAAGACTTCTAGTACGAAAATATCAACAGCTGCCACTGCTACTCAGTAAGTAAGCCCATTGACCCTTTTGCAGCTAGTCTTCGTGGTTTTCGAGTATTCATTCAGGTAATTTCTGACCGCATCGATATCAACTTCGCTACGTAAATATTTGTTTTTGCAAACCTCAACTGCTTCAACATCAAAGTCAACAGCCAAATGGAACTTCTTTAACAGTCTGGTTGGGAAACCTCCTTGTGGTATATATTGTATAATGCATAGATTATTGATCGTATAAGCGTTAAAACTGATGATAATAACAGTCATAACCGTTTTCTGACCTTTCTGAAAGATTGTGAATTTTTGATATATGACTGAAAGCCTGGGGGAAATTTTCACGGTTACGAAAAACTAATATACGCTAGATTATTTTTAGACACGCTCCCTTTTTACGTGACTTCTTAAAGGGCAAGTTTTGCTCGTCATGTTTATCTTAATAGCTTAAATGTTGTATTTCTAGATATCCTTCATGAACTGGTACAAAATAAGATAGATGTATAGTAGATTATTTGATATTTTTTCATGAAATGACCTCCTGATGGAGTAGTAAATTCTACCTTCAGTAATGAATTAATCGTATAGGATTAATAAAATTTTGTAATCATAAGTTCTACATCTCGGTTTGTTTTTTTTTAAGTTGGTGGTGACAAGGTAGTTTATCGAGTCACAAATTAAACTCCTTTTTACCATGTGCGAAATGTGAAATAATACAAATCCATTGTATAAAAACCACGCATTTTTTCCATTGTTTCACCAAAATGACGCAAGACTTTTTGGCTTTCGGCATTGCCATTTAATACAAGTATTCCCAATAGCTACCACTTTTTCTAATTGTATTAAGTACTACCAAAAACTTCCACGAAATATCCGGCAATCGATGAAATTGAAATCGTGTGAAAATTTCAGTTACATTAAAAATATAATTATGTCTCAAATCTAATGAAAAAAATGTTGATAAATCGTTATGTCTGTTTGACACGAGAGTTATAACATTTGCTCTGATTTGCAATAGTCATTAAAATGTGTCTTTGTCCTTGCAAAAAAAATAAAGATATTTATTTGAACATTTTGTATTCACCTTCTAACTGTTGTCATGCAGGTATTTTGGGTAAAGAACACATTATTTGAAATTTAATGCATAAATCTTGTTTGATTCTCCACGCCTCTATTGGCAGCTTTTTAGGAACATCATTGGGTATTTGATGGTCAACTACTTAATTTTGACTTTTGAATGTAGCTATAACTTTGTGGTTATCCATTATAGATAAATGAAACAATTTAAGTTTGTTTGAACCACTTATATATTTGAGTAAAGACGACCGGTTTCGGAACGACCTTTCCTTCTTCAGGGCAAACGTATACTGATTTGACAGTTACGAAATATGGATGGGAACAATGTATTATTATAATGTAGGGGTGGAGCCCTTCATTAATACCTAGCAACGGCTCCACCCCTACCATAATAATACATTGTTCCCATCCATATTTCATAACTGTCAAATCAGTAGATATACGTTTGCCTTGAAGAAGGAACGGTCGTTCCGAAACCGGTCGGCTTTACTCAAATATATGGTTCAAACAAAGTTATTCATTTTGAAATTATAATAAAATGAATTAAAAAAACACAGAATAAACCACATTATTTACTTTAAAAATCTATTCGATAAAATTACCCTTTTTCGAGAGTGTTATGCTGATATTTATATTTAATTATTTACCATATCTGAAGAGGGATATCAATATATTTTCGTTTTTGAATGACGATTGATCATACAAATTTAAGAATAGCAAAATACTTCACGTTTTATAAAATAATTCACCCTTTATATTATGAAACCTATTGTAAACTGTGAATATTAATCTTCTTCTTGGATTAATACCAGAAATGCATTCTAATAATTTATATCTGATAAATGTTTTTCTCATTTTTTTATCAGTTTTTATAGATCGTTTTGGTATTAATGATAATAAGTTTTTTGCTTCTTTTAAAGGAAATGATGTAGATATAGATAAATGGTTACCTTTAAGCAATGTACAAGAACAAAAGAAATATACATAATAGTACCTATGTACAGGTTTTGATAGATGGACGATACCAAAAATAAATCCTGTTATTCAAAATAAATGATGTTATGAGTGAATTTAAAGTTTTGAATAATGTTCACAACATTTGTAGTTGATAGATAAATGCTCCAAGTTTATCACTAATGGAATAAGTAAGTACTAAGTATGTTTTTGTTAATTTTATTTAAACTTTAATATAAACATCCATCATTTTACTCATGAAAGAGTAAAGTTATGTGACAATGTAAAACATTAAAAGTTTCCAACTATTGTTAGTCAGTCTTAAAAGTAAGTAAGAAAAAGACAACATTTTTTGGTTTTATACCATTTTCGGTAATATTTATTAGATATCAGTATTGCAGAGGTGTAGGTACAAATGTATATAAGATTAATTAATAAATTATAGTGAAAATATAGCCGATAAAATAAATATAAAATACATTTAGAGGAGTGTATATAAAAAGCGAAATAAAAATAAGTTAATAATAATAGTATAATAACATATTTTCAAAATTTAAGCATATTAGATTTATCAAAGAATTTGTATATAAAAATGCAAAAATCAGTAATTTTAAATACATGTAGGATTACAAAAGATTTTTTAAAAATTTATATTGAGGGATCAGTAGGATTTATAGGTTCAATTAGAAATGCCACAGAGCCGAACCCTCTGATATGAAAATATCTGGAGTCGGTGAATTATATTCCCATTTGGTCTCTAGTAGGTTGACATGTTGTTCTTGTATTATTTTGTATTTATAATACTTATATAGTGCAATTGCATAGCGTGGGTTGACTAGATGATCATTTGGGGAAGTGTGTGAAAGGGTTTAGTTTTTCCTGTGGGGAAAATTTAACCCGGACATTTAAATCTGGTGAATAGAATAAAATTGGGAAAATAAATTTCATAGAATTAGTTATCTCTACATGATTATTTGATAGAGTTTGCGTGTGTTTATTTGTTGAAACGGGCCGGTTTACAGTAGGAGTGGAACACCAAATAAGTATTTTAGTCTGGTGCTATAGTTGGAGGAGTGAGTGCAGCATTTAGTATCTTCCTCTGGGTGCAGGCTTGTAGACGGGACGTACATTGGTGGCCTGGTCTTCTGGGTTGGGGGGAAGGGTTTTCAGGTATTCAAGGGCCTTCTGTATTTCTGGTGGGATTGGCGGTGGGGTGGGAAGGTGCGCGCCCTGAAAAAAGTCAAACATAAACTTAATGTGTCAACATTTTTGATTATAGAGGTTAGGGTTGGCTATTTTATAGTAGAAGTAAGTAGTAGAAAAAACTATCAATTGGTATTTTGTCTATTCTTTCGATTCTCTACAACAATATTTTGTTAAAGAACTGGAAATCGAGACATTTTTGATTCCAATGTTCCATTAAAACCATTTTTGACTTGCAATAAACTGTTTTAGGTGGATTGTTTCACTATTGGTTCATACATTTAATTAAATAATTAAATCGATTTCATTATTACATTATTTATGAGCTTATTTATATTATACTTTGATATTGGATCTACAAATCAATGGCAACAGGCACCTGTGTCGCTGCTGTGTGAATTGCCTGTAAATTATGCAAAGGCCGATTTCTTGCAAAACGATGCTTTGTCACCGTGCAAAAAACTGGACAAGGTTTTATGGCGTTTATTCATGTTTTTATGTTATTAGTAAGAAACTAGACATATACATATCTGGAACGCAATAAAGTTATTTATTAAATTTATTGACATTTTGGGATGATACAACTGAGAATTTATCGTTTTCAGATTCTCTGCAATGTGAATGGCGATTTGGAGTAGGCGTGCAGAATCGTTAGGAATATTCAACGAGCTATAATAACAACTTAAGTAATTACCAGAGACATTTATCTAAAGTTCAAGGCAACCAAATGATGATATGGAGCATCAATTGGTTTTATTGAATTTTATACACGTTCTTTGAGGTACAGAAAGGTTAACCTTGATTCTTCCTTGTTAGTGGCATTTCAACAATACCTACCTTCTGTTCAATCTTTAGCAACTATTAGCGGTAGTCCGAGAATTGGAATTGTAAAAAAACCTTTTTTATTGAGTTATTCATAAAGGAATTATGAACCAATGGCTCGACCGAGAGAAGAGATTGGCTAAATAGTTGTTATGGCAATTAGATCCACTTTATTTTTAGATAGGAATTAGATTAATCAACCGAGCAAAATAAATAATGAACTATTAAATAACAGATTAGTATTTTTTACAAGATTCTATAAAGCCTCTCCAAATGTTAAGTCGTTAAATGTTGTTACCATCTGAATGATATAATAATATCTGAATGAGAGTTATTTCATTTTGGTTGGTTCCTAAACATATATTATTTGTACCTTAAGAGGGTATAACCAGAGAAAACTGGAAACATGTCATCTTTAAATCAAATTTTAGACGTTTGACTCTTTTCCACAAAAAAATAGAAATTGATTTCGAAAGATTGTTCTTTTATCTAGTAAACGCATGTTTTAAATTTTGAGAAAAAATGTTTATTTTTAGTATAATAAGGTTACACCATAGGTCGTTGGCAGATTTGTTAAATTTTCAAACGAAAAATCTTATTTTACAAGAAATATTTCATATCATGTTATCATAATTATTGTAAATCAATACGTTATCTAGTAAACGCATGTTTCAAAATTTTAATATTAGTTCAAATAAAATCATTAAAAAATACATCCGAAACTTTATTTTTGACGAAAATTTCTCTATTTTTTTGTTCTCTATTTCTACTTACGGTCTTATAAATTAATATATTTCAGTTTTTTTTGCTTAGACATTATTGAAAAATTATAAATACTTATGATAAAAATAAATAATTACAAAAAGTACTAAGTTAAATAGTTTTAAAATCAAGCCTTCCAGCGTTTTTGGATGTAGGTATAAATCAAAGCAAATTTGGAATGAAATAAAATCGATATTGAGTTATAATTTTAAAAAGCTGGTACGGAGAATAATTAATCTTTCTCATTGGAACCTGTACGATAGTAAGAACATCTTTCAATGAAATGTGGATTTTCGGCCGAGGCCCTTAAGAGGGCATTATCAGAGAAAGCCAGAAATATGTCATTTTCAAATCAGATTTTAGACGTATTGACTCTTTTCTACAAAAAAATTATAAATGGATTTCGAAAGATTGTTCTTTTTTCTAGCATTCGCATGTGCTAAATTTTGAGAATTTTTTTTAATTTTTAGTATAATAAGGTTATTCCATAGGTCGTTGGCAGATTTGTTAAATTTTCAAAAAAGATTTTGTATTATACCACACTTATTTCAAATAACATAATCATTCAATAAAATAAATCAATACAATATCTAGCAAACGCATGGTTTAGAATTTTAATTTTAGTTTCAATAAAATCATTAAAAAAATATGTACGTACATTTCTTGATGAAAATTGGTCCATTTGTGTATTTATTTGCGCACTTACAAACTAATATATTTCAGATTTTTTAACATTCTTATTAAATTTAGACATTATTAAAAAATGACAAATACTTATAATAAAAAAATAACTACAAAAAGTACATTATTTTAATAGTTTTATCATCACGCCTTTCAGCATTTTTGAAATAAATTCGATATTGAGTTAAAATTTAAAAAAGCTGGTACGGAGAATAATTAATCTTTCTCATTGTAACCGCCCTGCATGATCGTAAGAACAACTTTCGACGAAATGTGGATTTTCGTCCGCTGGCTGGTTAAACGCTCTTAATAGTGGTTACATCCTTGCAAAAAATTGTAATCCCACCGTAAATCTCGTGTTCTACAGAATTCCTTTAAATTTTTGCCTTGTTCGTAAATTTTTTATCGTTGTCTTCTATAAAAAAGACAAATTGGGTAATCACTCTCGTAAAGACAACATTACTAAAGTGCATTGTATAATTATGCACACGGTCACAATAATCTCTTTTGACGAATCTACTAAACTAGGCAATTTAAAAGTGTGAGAAAAACCTTCACAATCTTACGCAAGCTACGAGTAGGTATATAAAACTTGTTGGAAAAAAGATTTGGCGTGCTTTGGCTTTTCGGGATGAAAAGGGAAACATTTGATTGCAACCTGTTTCAAAATACAATTTAACAAATGAAGTTGTATTTTGCCACATTTTTGAAGTATTAGATAATAGTTGTACGTTGAAAGTTTAGAGGTTCAATACCGAAATAATATTTAAATAACAGACGAGTAATAAAAACCCTCTACGACTCTTGTAAATTAGGTACACGCCATAATTGTTATTGTCTTTCGACATTGAGATTTTTTCCTGACAGATTAGTTTCTCACGCAGGTAGGTACTGATATTCGATTGGCTTGAATACGATATCCCTGAAACATATAACTGATGTGTAGCATTTATCTACAAAATATGTACAGGTGTTAATACAGTTTATTATATCATACATTTATAGGATACTAATTATAATATACAATTATTTCAAATTGCTTAGTGATTGGGCAGTTCCGATTTAATTTTTTATTTAAGTAAATCTTATTCCAACAAAACAGGTTACACACTTTCCCAAAAATAATCGATAATAAATTTATTCCAGCCTTACATCTCTTATCTTGACTTATTTTAAGGACGCAACAAATAAAAAAGGACCAGAATTTAGATAAACCGTGATAAATACAATAAGTGTTCAATGATAAATAATAAATAAACTGTGATAAATACAAAAGTATTCAATGAATTTTCTTTCTGTACCGGAAGAGTGAAAGCTAAATAATACTTCATATCAAATACATAAAGGAATCCAAAAACATTTGTTAGGATGCATGCGGTTTTGCAAATTATAATGCAGGTCAAAACTGAGGTAACCTGGCAATGTGAGGTTACTTGGTGATAGACTAGCCGTAATTTTGTGTATGGTTTTTATTTCAGAAAATGATTACAAAAATCAGTTCGTTTTATACATTTTGTTTTAAATAATTGTATGTGTGGCGCTTTAATCAGAAACCTCATAAAAACTGCACACAAAAATCATTTTGTAGATAAAATTTTGGCGTATAAGATATGACACCAAGTTTTACAAAACGGGCATTCAGTTCATTCCATTTTTGACTAGGCATTTGTAATTGCTCTTATATTGACCACAAATATTCGAGTTTTTAGTTTTCTTTTGCTTGTTTTATCGAACCGGTTTGACATATTCTATGTCAGAATACATGTTTGCTGTCAGTTTAGCTTTTGTTTTAGATTTTTTGGCTGATGTATTTTCAAAAATTTCTTTATTCCCACATGAGTGATATTGATGACCTCTTGCCCCGCTACCCTACGGCAGAGTTTGTGGTCCTGGGGGACTTCAATGTTCATAACGAACCTTGGTTGAAGTTCTCAGGATCAACAGACTCGGCTGGACGCCAAGCGGAATCCTTTGCCCTTTGCTACGGATTGGAGCAAATGGTTCAGGAGCCTACAAGGGTTCCTGATGTCCAGACTCACCGTTCCAATCTGTTAGACCTATTTTTAACTACTGTGCCACACGGTTACAGGATTGAAGTCACAGCGCCTTTAGGATCGTCCGACCACTGCCTGGTGACGACATCAATCCCTGTAAACTTCAGACCACCAAACGAGAGGCTGAAGAGAAAAGTGTGGCACTATAGGTCAGCAGATTGGTTCGGTCTGCGGGCACATTTTAATGCTTTTCCGTGGTCAGCTGTCTATTTTCGGACTTCGGATCCCTCAAGATGTGCCCAGGAAATTGGTGAAGTCATCACATCCGCGATGGATGGCTTCATCAAATCTACTGTTAAGGAAACTGGTGTAGGCTCAAAGCCGTAGTTCAGTCGACAATGCGCTGAAGCAGTGCGACGAAAAAACACGGCTTACCGAGCCTACAACACATCTAGAACATCCGAAGACAGAACAGCTTACAACAAAATGGCAAAGGAAACCAAGAGAATCATAAATAGGTCAAAATTCGAGCACGACCAGCAGATCAGCAGAAAGCTGACTGCATGCCCGCATGGCAGCAGGCAATTCTGGTCACTTGCGGGCTCAATAGGTCGCAGTCTGCCACCTCTTACCAGACCTGACGGCTCACTAGCAAACACCGCCACCGAAAAGGCTAACTTACTAGGTAAAATGTTTGCGGATAACTCAACCCTCGATGACCAAGGTGCTGTCCCGACGTCGGTACAGCACTTCGCAATATACAATATTACTAATATACAATATAGTCGGTACAATATCGCCTTCGATGACTCCTCCAGGTTACCCTTGCCTGAAGGATGTATCTCTGTCGATTACGCTGATGACAAAATGTATCTGGTCTCTGGGGACAGTAGAAAAGAAGTGGAAAAGAAAGGCAGTGAAGGTTTGCAGATGTTCCTGGATTTTGGAAAAAGAAACAAAATGACCTTCGCTCCCCACAAGACCAAGGGTCTCCTGATGAAGGGTTATCTCAGCAGAAACAGAAATCCGACCATCAAAATGGGAGAGTCCAACATCCGTTTTTTCGATAATGTAAAATACTTAGGCGTTACACTAGATCGATCGTCCTCTTTTCTGTCTCACGTCAAGGATGTATCCAGCAAGGCTCAGGCTCTCTTTTTGAAGCTAAGGAGACTCTCCACAGCTGAGTGGGGATTGCGTAATCCTGTGTTGCGAATTCTATACAGATGTGTATATGTGGCGCAAGTTTCATATGCTGCATCTGTTTGGGAGCACCGCTTGGATAATTCGCTCATACTCTTGGCTCTCAAGAGGGGCCAACGTACGCCTCTGTTGGCACTATCCGGTGCGTATAGAACCGTTGCTTCGGACGCTTTGCCTGTTTTGGCCGGTTTATTACCAATCGATCTTGAAATCAGGGAGGTGATTACGAAGCAGAAGCTGACCAGAGGAACCCCGGCAACTCATCTTGGTGTAGTTTTAACTCCGGGTGGTCCGGGGACTCTCCCTGGTCTGCTTCGTTCAATGATGGAACTGTCGCTCCAGGAGTGGCAGCTTCGTTGGGATAGGTCGAATTTGGGAAGATGGACCTTCTCCTTCTTCCCATCAGTTAAAGTCAGAATGGAAGGGGCCTTCCTAAAACTAGACCACTACGTGACCCAACTCTTGTCTGGTCATGGGGAGTTCAGGGGGAGACTTCATTCCCTCTCCCTGTCCCCTCATCCCAACTGCGCGTGCGGTTGCACCAACCAGACGGCCGAGCACATTCTGTGGCACTGTGAGATAATGATGGATGCTAGAGAGGAAATGCTAGATGGTTTGGATGTACCGATTAGACCAGTGTGGAACACTGATCTAGTTTCGAACAAGGTGAATTTCGAGTGCCTGCGTAAATTTGCAAGGATCTGGGTTGAAAGATGGCCTGCTCTCAGAGTCGCTGACTAGTTTAATATAGGTCACCAGGTGTACTTGTTCCTGATATACCACGGACTACGATTCAAAAATTTTCTTTCACTCACTTGCTTTGGATGTATATACTTTTATATTTTTAATTTATTTTTCTTTTGTTATTTTCATTTAAAAGTTTACAGCTTTACTGTTTGCAGCTCTGCAGTATTGTCAACATTTTTAGTCTACAATCTACATGTACATTATATTTCTTCCCCTTCTATATTGTTATGCTATTTCACCAAAACTTTTACATTTGGAAGATTGCGGCTATATAAATATTTAAACTTTTCTGTTTTGCAGCTCTGCGGTTTAATTTTTAATTTCATTTTTACAATTTTTCATGTTTAGTATAATTTGCCTTTTTTTACAGCATCTACTTACTGTTACCATTAAGTTATATTCATATTGCTCTGTATTCATGATCTATTCATGAGCGCCATGGGGGTCTCCAACATCAACTCATTTAGCATCAATGATTGATGTATTATTATTTTGTCTTCATTTGTTTTATTTTTTTATTCTTCTTTTCTCCCTATGTTATATAGTTTATTTGGAGGTTGAACTGAACTCCGTTGCCTATTTTGTATTGGCCTTTTCCCCAGTAAAGGGGTTGGACTTTGGGCCTTGTCCCTGCTTTACTTGTTTGGGCCGGCCTGTTGGACTTGGTGGGCTCCACCCGGCGCCCGCGCCACCCCCCCTGATGTGAAAGGGTTGGAGGAAAGACTGAGCGGTGTCCGAAGGTTGTCCGTCCCGCCTCCGGCTACCCGACGCTTTCCTCCCTAGGGTCTTCTGAATGGTCGTCCAATTACGTCGTCTAGGCACCACCGGCTAGCTGGCTAAAGGACGACTCCTTTGGATGTCGTAACGTTGGACACACGACCTTCTTCATTCTCACGGGGACTGCCGGTTGCCGGTTGGTTACTTTCACCATTTCTATTTCAATTTTGTATATCTACACTTATTTCATTGCTTTTTTTTTCTATTCATACACAGATACCTGCAGCTCTGGAGTGTGTGGTCTCCCTCCGTTCATCAGCAACTGCATGCATAACTCATGATGGTTGCTGAAATACTATTTTTTTGTTTTCTATATCGAATTTCTTATGTACCACTAACACCTGTAGTATTAGTATACTGACCATTACAGTACAGTCTGTAGGCGATCCTACATTTCCGCCACCTAACAAAGTATGCAGGGGCATTGAAGGTCTAGATTCGTTTTATTAAATGTAGAGTCGTTCATTCAAAAAAATTAGATTCTTGCGAGAGCTCCGAAGGGGCGACCATAAGTCGCCTATACCGGTGCGGGACAGTGGTGGGAACTTCAATGTCCCGACGTCGGTTCCTCACTGCGGTTTTCATATGAAAAAGCTGAGGATCCGGCATCGGGAAGTACTCCATGTTTTACGAGGGCTTGATGTTAATAAGGCTAGTGGGCCCGACGGAATACCTGCCCTGGTACTGCAGAGGTGCGCTGCAGAATTAGCTCCAATTTTGACGAAGCTTTTTAAAATGTCCCTGAAGACTGGCTCTGTGCCCTCTGGTTGGAAAAAAGCGGTTATCCATCCTATTCCAAAGAAGGGTGACCGCTCCAACCCGGCCAACTACCGCCCCATAGCGATCACATCAGTTCTGTCTAAGGTGATGGAACGTGTGATCAACGATAAACTGCTCACATACCTCGAGAAGAACAAAATTATTAACGACCGTCAATACGGATTCCGTCGGAACCGCTCGTGCGGTGATCTTCTCGCGTATGTGACGCATGTTTGGGGGCGATGCCTGGAACGTTTCGGTGAGACCCAAACGGTTGCACTGGACATCTCCAAGGCCTTTGACCGGGTTTGGCACCGAGGACTTGTCAACAAACTGCTTTCTTACGGACTTCCCGCATCCTTGTGTACGTGGATTGCCGACTTCTTAAGGGGGAGGTCGATTCAGACGGTAGTCGATGGTTTCACCTCTTCCTCACACTCGATAAATGCTGGCGTCCCGCAGGGATCGGTTCTGTCTCCAACTTTGTTTTTGTTGCACATCAACGACCTTTTGTCATGTGCACCAATTCACTGTTATGCGGATGACAGTACAGTTCATGATAGCTTTTTGTTTGACAAGCCCCCAAAGGGCTCACAAACTCCAACAGCTCGTAGGGCTTTGAAGCAAAGAATGGACGGCTACCTCGAGAGTGTTTTCTCTTGGGGTAAAAATAATCTCGTTGAATTTAATGTTTCAAAGACCCAATCTTGTCTGATTACGTCCAAAAGGGATCGAAATGAAAATCTAGTCTCTTTCAACGGTAGCAATCTTCCGAACAGGCCCTCCATTGATATGCTTGGTGTAACCCTAAGTGACCAGCTCAGGTATGGGGGCTCCATTGAAGCCAGAGTAAAGCTAGCCTCCCAAAAACTGGGCGTACTGTACAGGGCCCGCAGATACTTTAATAGTACACAACTGCTAACCTTGTACAAATCACAAGTACGCCCCACGGTTGAATTTGGCAGCCATCTCTGGTCTGGAGCTCCAAAATACCTGAAAAATACCCTCGACTCTGTGCAGAAACGGGCGGTCCGTTTGATAGATTCTCCCATCTTAACAGACGGATTGCAATCTTTAGAGCACAGGCGTCGGGTGGGAATGCTATCCTTGTTCTACCAGTATTACAATGGAAGATGCTCCGAGGAACTAGCATCATTGATCCCTTCGGCACCGGTGCATAGTCGGGAAACACGCCTAACGCGTGCCCAACATTTGTACACGGTTGACATTTGTCACATGAGAACGGGTCGTTTCTTCGACTCGTTCTTGTGTTCAACAGCTCGGCTGTGGAATGATTTGCCGGCCTCTGTGTTTCCTCCTTCCTACAACATGGGTCTCTTCAAGACCAATGTTCATTCCTTCCTCTCCTCAAAAAGACCCTCCACACAGCATCCCAGATGACATAGGCCCTGAGGGAAATTATTTTCCTCAGGGCCTTCTGTGTGGAGTTAATGTAAAAAAAAAAAAAAATTAGTTGTCTCCTGCACTGTTAGGTTCTGTAGTATCAGTTTCATTCAAATCACATTCTGTTAGTTAATGGCTCAAGGAGCGCTGCAGAAATTATTCTAGTCTTGGTAAATCCAATAATCACAGTCTGTTACTCTGTGCACTCTGTTATTATTATGTCTAAACGTAAACTGCCTTTTATTCTTTATTATAATTTAGTTTTAAGAATTCTTGTTCTTAATATTTTTCTTTAGGAATTGCTTTGTATATACTGTATATTCTTTGTTTCACATTATTAAATCAATTTCGTATTTTGTAAGGACTCGTAAGGAACACTTTAGGATTAATTTTATGATTATTATAATTAAGCGCACTTGAAGTGAAATATCACAAAACTGCGCTATATAAATACTACATTATTATTATTATTATTGAGGTTGAAACGCAGTTCCATGTGCTCGAGTTAGAAAAAAGGTAAAACGTGGTAACTTGTCTGGGTTTTCTCCGGGATTTTAAACCATAAAATTCTTTATTTATTGACGCCATGCTACTTATTCTATTAGCTGTTACTATTATGAAAATCTTTATTTATTGACGCCATGCTACTTATTCCATTAGCTATTACTATTATTAGCTATTACTATTACTTATTCTATATTAGCCATTGTTCTAAAAATAAGAGATATACAAATAAAAGTATTTAAGAGAACAAAATAATAAGTTCCCTAACTTGGTGATACATTTTTTGGCATGTGAGCTTACGAGTTATTAAGGAAATGGGCCACTTTTGTAAGCTTCCACAGACGTAACTTTTAAAATTAGACTAATGATAAACAGTCAATAAAAGTTATTATATTATGTTAGCGCCAAATAACTACTAAATTTATAAAGAGTTTCCCTAGTCACATCGTGAAGTGCCTGGCGGCAGATTGTGAGGTGCCTGAGGCGCATTTTGATTTGCCTGATTTTACGATCGGCCTGCGACATATATACCAATAAGATAGAATTGTTGCCCCTGTCACACACAAAGCGTTAAAAGCAAAATGAAATGTAGATTACTCGGTTTTAGACAATAAACAAACTATCACCAAGTAATCAGTATCGCCAAGTTATCACAGTTTACCCTAATTTTATGTAGTTATCTAAGTTTAATAATATTAAGTTTATAATTGTTTTCTGATATTATACTACACATTTAAAAAAAAAAAAATTATACAATAACTTTCCTTCAGGTTCTCTTGACTCGGCCTTTGGCTTAGTAATGATCTGATGCCAATCGCCTTTACTTAACATCGGTCAGAGGTCACCACCTCTGAAGGAGGAAGCCAGAGAAACGGCGAACTTTTACTTTGATAGTTGTTGACATTCAACGAGCTATACTACCCGATTAATAATTGCGAAATAAGCCATAAATGAGAGAAGATGTAAGACATGTTCAATTGTACAATGCTATCTATGCACTTATTACCATACTGCTTATGAGCATTTCAACATTTACTTGTAATTTTTAAGTTTGGCATTATTTTTGTTTAACGAGGTCGTATTGTACAACACATAATTGATACTCTATAATGAAAATTCTCATTAATCAATTTTGATGAACAGAACATACCAAATTAAGGTGTCAAATTATTTTGATTGATTAAAAGAATCGACCACATAATAAAGTATATTTTGAAGTACAAAGATCTATAAATTAACGCATTGTGTGTGGTTGTATCAAATATCAATTATTCAAAGACGGCATAATATTTAAATGTTAGCATTTGTCATTTTCGTACTTATGAACGTAGGTATCTTTTGATTATAACTCATACGAATAATTGCTTTTTATTAACCACAAACAAGTAAAAGCTCTCAGGAATATTTTGAGATTGCGCGGAGATAAGTTTACTCTTTCGTTCTTTTTAATTAAGAGATTATTCTTTTTTCAGAAGTAATCTGTGTTGGAGGTAATCAATATCGTAGGTTATAGGTATAAGTTACGGAAAAAACTCGCTTTCAACATTGCGTGAACACGGCATCTAACCAGCTTGTGAAATGTGCCTTTCCGATATTATTTCTGAGATGATAAATGCATATTTCACTCAACGTAGTTAACACGACTTATCGACGATAATTATGGGTTACGCCAAATATGTCTAAATGGTTTTGGAATACTGCGTTGTTAGTAAGTCGTTGCGAAAGAATAATGACAATAAGTTGCACGCAAAGAGACCATCCCGACATGCACTGAATGTATGGACTCTACGCAGATTCTTCGGCTCAAATCTGTGTCAAGTAAAAGTGTTGGTGGAGTCGACCAAAGACGCCAAAGATGATTTACCTCTCAGCAATAACCTCATAATACCAATTATTGTGAAATAACAATTCTGCGTATTGCTACGTTAGGTGGACATGCTGACCCATTAATAAGAAATTGTAATAGTCCACAACGGTCAATGTATTTTTAGTTTTAATTGGAATTTATGAAGTCACATCGACCTTCAGTTTTTTTAGAACACCACGTAACTCGTCAGCCACCGAACATTGATCCAAATTAACACATTTTTCTCAAAAAGTCTAAGAATGTAGGTAACATATTACGTAAATCAAATTACGAACAGTCGTGAAACCAAAAAGGAAACAGGTAAAACCTTAAACAATATTTTTGCATGTTTACAGTTTGTATTTAGGTAGGAATATGGTAATAATTATACCAATTACTCAGCTTACTCTCTTCCTTACTCCAGATTATTATCCTCAGCCCACACTTAGTTGTTATTTTAAATTTCACCACCTCCAATACACATTTAAAATCTTTTTCTAACACCATTTTTTCTACTAGCTTTCCATTCAATTCTCAATCTATCAAGGCAACTAATTTTCTTTTGTTGTGTATTCTTAAACTCGATGATGTCTATTTTAAGTAAAGATGTTCAGTCAAAAAAGTGGGAAGAAGTTAGTAAATATTTTGAATCATAATATTGTGAGGATTTCGAGTAAATATAAATAATATATTTTATTTTTATTGAAGTGAAACTTCTTTACGCACGCTTGACTTGGGGAGTAAGCTGGTGAATGCTTGACGAGAGCGTTACGAAAAGTGTGATCGGGCAAGGTGAATGATCGGGCCTTTACGCACGCTTGACTTGGGAAGTAACCTGGTGAATGCGTGACGAGAGCGTTATGAAAAATGTGATCGGACGAGGCGAACGGTCGGGCGAGGCGAACGGAAGTTGAGAGGGAGATATAAGTAAGTGAAGTTTTACTTCAGTCGTGTGGTCTAAAGCACACTCGGTTTTTATTTTATTTTTATTTTGTGTTAAATCTTGGGAAACTTTGGAATTCCAATATCATGAAACCATTGAATATAAAACCTCCCTAAAGGACAAAATATCTACGTATAAAATATTTTTAGTAATTTAATGGCGGAATAGAAAAACATTGTCGAGGGGTGCACATAATATTAAAATTGAAAAAAAGTTAGGTTCTAACATGAATTTAATATAATCGTGATGCACAATAGCAATTTTTTAGACAGCGAAACAATGCAAGTGATTACGAACAGAAAAAAAACTGATTTACGAGGGAGGTATTTAGCTACGTAGGTTGGATAAGCATATCAGATACTACAGTGTTTGATTTGATCAGAGAACTTGTGGGAAAACTAACGAAAAAATAATGCTTTGCTTTCGGTCATTTATTTTATTTTGGCACGTATGTATGACACACAACACATATTTTTCTAAGGTTAAAAAAGTAATCATAAACAAAAATTTCTTTCAATTGAAATTACTTTTTCCAAACTGACAAAAAAGATATTAAGTATTATGTAACAGTCAATAGACTTAGGTACGACGCAAATTTTGGAAAAAAAATAGAGAAAAACTTGGAAAGTGTACAATATTTTTTATTGCACTGCATAATAATTATTATTCACAATACGATGCTAAAGAGCATATATCACTGTTGGTTTATCAATTGAAGCAACGAAAATGTTGTGTTGATGTTAGAAAAACAGTAAAAGTATGTCAATTAAATATTTAATCACTTTATTTCTTACTCATCTACTTTTCTACAATTATTTGCTAATGGCATAATAATGTGATTTAATTGACATTATGGAAGTACCGAAAAAGACAGTGGTGACGGCCGGCACAGTCCAGCGGTAAGGCTGTGTTAAGGGACGTACTTGACTTACTTTAGCCAGTGATTCCTGACATTATTTGGAGTAAAAAAATGTAAATGAAATTTTGGTCTCCGGTGACTTTTTTTGACGACTTTTTTTTTCAAAAATTTTTTCTTCAAAATCAAACAAAAAAATTTTCTTCAGCATGTCGTCACTGGTCACTCAGCCGGGTATTCGACGAACCTCTTACCCCGCCTCCAAATGTTCAACAACCATAATTTTTTTAATGTTTTTGTAGAAAAAAAAACATCAAAAATGTCACCGGAGACCAAAATTTCTTTTTCATTTTTTCCTTCAAATAATGTCAGGAATCACTGGTTAAAGTAAGTCAAGTACGTCCCTTAACACCCTGTATATTTGCTTGCTTGCATGCATGTATGTATGTATGTATGTATGTTGTTTATGTATTGCAATATTGCATTGGAAATGTTTGAAACTTTCAAAATACACGTATTTATATTTGAAAAGTTTTTTAATACAAAATCTTTTACGAAAATGTCAAAAATTTTTACACTTTCGAAACACTAAGACATTTTGCAAATCATCGATTATTCAATTTTTTAATAACCTCTTTAAATTAATAATGATTGATTGTTCTTATAACATACAAAAATGAATGTTTATAATACATGAAAAATCAAATTTTGTATACAAAAAATTGCAATAGGCAGGCGAGCTGTTTGAAAACTGAATGTACCGGCACTGAATATATGGAACGCGAGAGAGGGTAGGGGAAAGCGGGAGGGGGGTTGGCGTGACGGCGGAGGGAGAGAGGGGAGAGGGAAGGCGGGGAAGGTGGAGGGGAAGGGGTCATGGGAGGGGGAGGGGCGGCGGAAGGGGAACGGGACGAATGGGAAAGGACAGGAGGGAAAAGGGAGAAACAATTTCTTCAACTCGCTAGTTTAGAATAAAAATATTAACATCAGTCGACAATAAAATGAGTTCGGATAGCAGAGTTAGTCCAATACTCCTCGATAGACAAATTGAATTAATTTCCCATTATTACCAAAGTTTACAACATCATACTGCCGGGCGATAGAATTATGAAATTAGTTTCGTTTGGATAATTTAAATACCTACTTAAATAGATGATTTACGAATTGAATGGATTGGGGTTCATTAAATTAAATTTAACGAAAAGGAAATTTTACGATTTTAAGGAGTTAATATAAAATTCGATCGCGATATTTATGAATCTTGGGTTCATAAAAAAACCAGACATCAGTTTATATTTATATTTCAAGGTAAATGCATATTTTATTACGATTTGAAATAGATGTGACGGTACGTAATTTGGGCATCTGAAAAAACCGAAAATATGTTATTTTTAAATCAAATTTTAGACGTATTGACTCTTTTCCACAAAAAATTATAAATTGGTTTCGAAAGCCTGTTATTTTATCTAGAAAAGCTATGTTTTAAATTTTGAGAAAATATGTTTATTTTTAGTACAATAAGGTTTTACCGTAGGTCGTTGGCAGATTTGTTAAATTTTTAAACAAAATTTTGTATTATACAATAAACATTTCAAATCATGCAGTAAAATAAATCAATAAATTATCTGGGAAAGCTATGTTTCAGAATTTTAATTTTAGTTTAAAAAAAGATCCGCACACGTGTTTTGTGACGAAAATACTTCAGTTTGTCTATTTATTTACGGTCTTACAAAGTAAAATATTGAAGATTTTTTTAACATTATTTTGCTTAGACATTATTGAAAAATTATGAATACTTATGATTAAAAAATAATTACAAAAAGTACATAATTTTAATAATTTTATCTTCACGCCTTTCAGCATTTTTGAATGTAGGTATAAATTAAAGCAAATATTGAATGAAATATTGAGTTATTATTTTAAAAAGCTGGTACGGAGAATAATTAATCTTTCTCAATGGAACCGCCCTGCACGATCGTAAGAACTCCTTTCGACGAAATATGAATTCTCGGCCGCTGGCTGATTAATGTCCCTTAAGTGTTGAATACATTATTAAAACCTTCCCGATATCAATTTTTAGATTCCTAAAACTTCTGTCATTATTTGTGCGGTTCAGACAACTACACTGGTAAAAAAAACTAGTTCTTACTTGAGGCTGGAATCCGTTCTCATCAGCGATGTAGGTGAGAGCTATCCTTGTGCCATCTGGCGCTGTGTATGAGAATTGGCCCTGGGCCACCTGGGCTTCCGCTCCCTCACCCTTGCCGGCGTTCTTCACGAAGCCAGACTCCTCGGCGTTTATCTCGTTACCTGTTTCATACCTGGAAGACAACAATATAATTTGTCTTAATACTCTTGAGACATATGCGGATGGAGTGGAAAGCACCAATGCTGACATGGATAAAGATACCCAGTTTTGCGTCATACCAGTTACCAGGGATCTACATTATGAAACCAGGAGGTACCGCCAAACGAAAAACCCTGGTGATTTTGTTGAAGGGAACAATGCGAACTTTTGACTTAAAAAATAAAGACTTTTTCACTACGCGGTACGTTTTTCAAAGTCTATTTTTAAGGTGATTTTGTAATTTATCTTTAGGTTGCTTTCAATTTGGCAGAGGACGCAATGCTTCATCTTCTTATAATAATATGTACGTATTCAGGGAACTCATCAAGCCGATATTATAAAACAACTAAAATGCGAAGCCCATCTTCGGAACCCATAATTCACAATGACGCCTACCCAATAATCAAATAATATTGATTTATTTCGGAAAAAACGAACTTGTATATTTTCATCGTCATTCTAAATTATAATATTTTGTATTATGCATGTTTTTAGCTTTACAGGATGATTTTAGTTTATTTCGAAAAAGTTTCAGTAACAGAATCAAGCCAGTTGTTTACTTATTCTTCATTTAAATTAAAAAGGTAAACACTTCGAGGTTACGAATAACAATATTTGAATTTCTCCAACTACCGTGATAACAAACGCAAAATTTTGCTTTTGGGATGATGGGGTCTTAGATAGCTGAACTAGTTTTATACTAATTCAATTCAGGAGTGGTCAGTTTCTTTAGCAACGTTGAAAGAGTTGTTCTAACGACTATTTGCATTGCGATACCATGTTTATTTTGTAGCGCTGGCTGTATGTCGGTTATTTTTTATGTTTTTTGTTTATAGGGACCAGCTTGCCGAAATGAGAAGCTTTACACGGATAGCAGATGTTTCACTATTTGAGAAGCTTTCTGCATCCAATACCTGCTACTCTTGATGATTAAAAGCCATTTGAGATGGCCTGGCTTTGACTCATGATTCCGGCGGAACGACAAATGTAGGTAGGTATTATTGGCTATTTCAGAAGGAAGTTATAATTTATTTTCAAATGCTCTTTTAGGTGAAAACCGCGGTCTGGAGCCAGTGAATCTATAGCATCCTAAATGGGTTGTGAGGCTGAAGGGAGAGGGAGGTGATGATAAAGGCAACAAAGACGGTTAAAGCCATTTCAAGTAAGGTTTCAATTCTGGATAGTGGTCTTATACTAGGGAGATATTGAGAGTATCTTCCACTCTGGAATATGCTACAAATATACTACAATATATTATTTAAAAAATATATATAGTGAATAACACAATTAACCTAAGAAAATTTTGAAGAGATTTTGATAGGCATACCCCTTGACCACGGAGTGCTTCATTTTTAAAGAACGTGAATATTTGTGGATATTATTGTGAAGCTGATCTACCTGCGCGCATTTATTTGAAATATTTCAACACAACCTGTATTTTCAAGCAGGCTTCTCCTTCAAGACGACCTCTCGACTTTGTAAGGGTTTCCCATATAGGTTAACCTTCAAATCTTTCCGAGAAGAAGTCACCGTTCAGGTATAAAACGCAACATGACCCACAGCCAGCCGCGAATTATAAATCCTGGGAAGTTGGTTCCAAAATAAACAAGATGTTGATTTCTTACGCCCATTTATAACTGCCATCGAAGTTCACTCCTTCGTTATCGTACTTCAGAATCGGTATGGTTTCTTGCTTTTGGGCTTTCACATAAATCACTGCAACCGCAAATACTACAAATGCCAACTGAAAAAAAGGAATTATTAAACCATAATTAAATATCAAATTTCTATTACATATTTGCAGTTTGAATTCAGCTTCGATAAAATTTCAACCATTTTTTTTAATATTCCTCGTAATTATTTTTAAAATATAGAAAAAAATATTTTTTTACAGGCAAGTGTCTACCTAATAAATAAAATACTCATAGACGAAAATATATTATACATATCTAGGGTTCAAATTAGTAGGTTACTATAAAAATTTGTCCGATTTTTATTTGCAAGGCTAACGACGAAGTTGCAGATTAATTGAAACTTTCAAGAATCTTACCGTTTTTACCCGGCTTCGCCCGAGATTAAACCTGTTTTCAGTTTTGTATTTATGACAGCTAAATTGACATCTGAAGCTTCAAAGCTCAATTTCAAATCAAGCTTATCGAAAGAGGTAGGAGCTTACCGAAGAGTTTATTTTGCTTAAAATCAAACAGATTGTATGCTTTATAGTTAAGATGTTGTAAACGTGCTAGTTTTAAACATATGAATCATTATCACATTATTGAGTAAGGTCTTATACTGAGTATTACAAGAGCTCATCGTCTTAGCTCATATTAATTGGAAAATTAATTCATAATGTATTAAATCATCGAGTTCTGGCGATTCCATGAATTTAAGTTGCAAGGAATTTTTAATAAGCTACCTTGCATTATTGGTAACTGATGCATTAAGTTATTTAAATATCGCAAAGATACTTTACACTTACACATACAAAAACTTTAAAAAAAGATGCATGTATAATATTATAAAATGATTTTTTCGGCTTACCAGTCTCATTGTCACACACAGTAATTAAATTTAAAGTAAAAATCACGAGTTTTCGTTAAAGTTAGTGGTTAAATAATGTCTCTAACATCCAATAACTACTGAATGCACAATTACTGTTGCACTTGCTCTTATCTAAGAGTATTTATACCCCCAGCTAACCCTTTGAACCCCCGTGCAATCTGAACCCGAGTACCCCCCCTCCACCCACCAACCTTTAACTGGCATTAGACGTTAGAAGCCTGCATTCGTATCTGGAAGTTAATCACATTACCTACTGCAATCGCAGATTTGTATACAATAGTGCACATGCGAAATGCATCGTAGTAAAAGAAGGTTGTTAAAAATAACATTCAAATAAAATTTCAGTAAAATTTTTGGGAAACCGTATTTTTATTGCAAGGATTTAAAAATCCCCAGTGCTAAAGTTTTTTTAACGAGAATACCAACTAATTATTGTATCTCCATTTCGTAATAAATTATGAGGCTGAAGGAAGTGTGCAAGAGGTGGGAAAAGGGAAAGACGAAGTTAGGGAAGTATCTGGCAATTCAGATCTGGTTAAAGCATAGCTACTACACATTAAACAATACTACCTGTCACTTATGAACGGTAGCTTCTCACCAGGGCGATACTGAGAGTATCTTTATATATGGGTGGCACTTATGAAACTCACATACAAACACTTTACATTTCGGAAAATCTAATATTAAAATAATCTTAAAGAAATCATTTTCATATAGTTCAGATCTCGTATTTAAAGAATTTGAAGTTCGAAAATTAAATTCTCTGTTCCCATACAATAGAATTCAAAACCACTCCTTTCAGAAACATGAAAAATTCAAGCAAAAATATATGTTACATAAAAAAATTGATTCAACATATACAACTACAAATAACTATGAACAAAATTCTTCAGTAAATTACCAGAACAGTGGAGGTTATCCACCTCTTCCCCGCCCTGGTATAAGTAACTGATGGTTACTCCTTCAAGGCTCTCGCAAGATTCTATTTTTTTTTCTTAAACGAAGGTACATTTATTTATTTTGAACTAATCTAGACCTCCCAGTAAGCAGTATGCAAGTGCTTAACAGGAAAAACAAAATGCAAAAAAAATAGGTTAGTAAGACAAAGATAAATTAAACAGGGCAAAAGAAAAACTCATTCATGAGGCTCCATGAGGCTATGAATGAGTTTAAATTACCAGAACAGATAAGGGAACTTACCCATACTACGTGACCAACTTTTTGCAATTTTTAACCCCCCCCCCCCCCCCGGTGACCAAAAACCTAAGCCCGCCGCCGCTCATTTGTACCAAGCGTGACATTTTGAAGACCCCCCCTAAACGTGTCACGTAGAATGGGTAATTTAAGATCACTCAATAAATTGTACCTTTAATTAATTTAAAAGACAACTAAAAAGTAGGCACGTTGAAAACATAAATATAAATTATACGAAATTAAAAAAAATATATATTATAATTAAAATTACAACATATGATAACATTCCTTCTGATGCAAATAGATGTACCAAACTATATTTTTGAGTACCACATGTTGTAATTATACATATATTTACGTAATATCTGTTAACGTACTATTTTAATTTTAATAATACATTAGTATAATGAGGAAATCTATAATTATTGGTTTCTCAGTTAGGTAAATTACGATTGTGTAAATTAAAAACTGTTGATTTCCCGAATTAGAAACTGTTGATTTTGCTAAAAAAATAATAATTAATAAATTGTAAAAAACTTCAAAACCAAGAATGTTAACCCCATTCACAAAAGCAAAGCTTCTTATGGAGGTACATATTTGAATTTAAATATAGACACAAAAGAACATAATTATAATAATGAAATGCTATAATTCGTACACATGAATTATTACGCGGCATCAATAAATTATGGACATATGTTCATATAAAATTTAATTTTTTACTCCAAATAATGTCAGGAATCACTGGAGTAAGTCAAGAAAATCCCTTAACGCCCTGTATATGCGTAGTAATTTTCTCGAAAAAAAATCTACGCGGGAAGCAGTCAGAAACTGAAGTAAGTACTATGATTTGTTTGATTGCAGCGCTGGAGACCCTGGATGGTTAGGTATATGGAAGTTAAACCCGTAAAAATATTATGGATATTCATGTAAATTGACGAAACTCTTTTAAGTGGACCAATAACGAGCGAATTTGTTATATGTTTTAAGATTAAAATAATGTGAGAAAATTCTTGGTTAATTTTTATGACACCATATTAGATTATTGGGTCATATATTTAATCCGATTCCATAAAACGATACGTCATTTATCAGACCTGCATGTGTGAACTCATGAAAGTTAGACCTTATTATAAAATTACCTCTAAATTCTTAAATGCGAAACAATACGTGAATACTTCCGTGCATAATATATTTTGACATGGGTGGGAAATACCAACCAAAAATAGATTTACGCAATGTTTCGACAATTAGTTATTTTTTCATGGCCAAGGTAGAAACCCAAATTAGTAATTCTCGCATGAAATTTGCGGTCGAGCATAATGATGTTAGCGTAGAAAATGTATAATTATTTATTTAATTAATCTTTCATTAATCAACGATCATCATTATCTTGTCAACATCAACAAATAACTCCAAATCAGATGTATAAAATACAACTCAATACAAATGTTAATTATATAGGTAGATGTGCAAGGGCGGATCCAGCTTTGGCGCCAGGGGGGGGGGGGGGGTCACATAGCGCCAGGGGGGGTCACATAGTCGTGGTCAAGTCTCAAGAAGTAATAATTGAATTTTTAAAATAATAGATACAAGTAAAAAGTAGGTCCACCTAGGTCCTGGACCCAGCCCAGGGGGGGGGGTCATGACCCCCATGACCCCCCCCTGGATCCGCCCTTGTAGATGTGATTATGGCAATAATGCATTTTGATTTTGGGAATACAATCTCAGGCCTCATTCGCAATATTGATATTTTTGGCTTTGATAAATTTATCCCTATATTGGAGACTAAATTTCAGTAAGTACCTACTAAACATTTTAACCAAAATATAATGCTTTATATTGTATACGAGTATAATTTTATTGTAGTGATTTAATAAATATAATAATTACAATAGAGTAACTTTGTTTGAATACCACATTATTTTATATATTTAACCGTTTTATATAAATTACAGAGTACACAGGAAAAATAGAAGTGGGAGAAAGAACATTAAAACCCGTCTGCTTGTTTAGGAATAAATACATCCCAAAACACGTAATCGCTTTATACTTTCATAAGACCAAAAACGTCCCGAGCGACCTTACATTTTAAAAGCTGTATATCTCTCTTCCTCTCATTTTTTTTTTTTTTACAGTGAATAACCGCACAAGAATCTCAACTGCTCCCGTCTGGAGCCAGTGAGACTATGGCATCCCCAATTGGGGTATGTTGTGAGGCTGAAGGTAGTGGGGAGGGGAAGGAGGTGGGGAAGAGGAGGGTTGGGAAGTACCTGGCTATTCAGATCTGGTCACCAAACACGGCCAAAGCCATTTTCAAGCAACGTTTCAATTCTGAATGGTGGTCTTACACCAGGGCGATACTGATAGTATCTTCCACTCAGGAACATGCCGCAAATATACTATATATTATTTTAAATAAATTAATTGTGAAATAACACAAATTAATCAAATAAAATTTATTTGCGCATGCCGGGTTCGAACCCGCGACCTCCGGACTGTGGGTCAAGAGTCTTACCCACTGGACTACGGAGGTCGTCTCATGCAAACATATGTATTTTTCTTTTAACCAGAAAGAAAACGAAATAATGTTTCTTATTGTCTCCGAAATATGAAAGCTATCTTGCATAGATATTTTACAATCTCGATCCAAAGTGACGGTTTCAGAATATACGCGCGAAATTCAGGCTTCCGGATTGTGAGGTGCGAATATATTGAACCAAGTAGACAGGTTAACTTTGGTGGGGCGTGAGGGGAAGATGCCTACGAGAGAGGGAGTAACAGTAGGTGAGAGGAATGGAAGTATATTTAAAATAGGGCTATTTGACAATTGTTTATTTAGTAAACTTATTTTATTTATTTTTAATTACTTATTTTATTCCAAGCCCTTCTACGAGCAGACTATTAAGGGCGATTAACCAGCGGCCGAGAATTCTAATTTCGTCGAAAGACGGTCTTGCGATTGTGCCATTGCAACTGTACAGGGCGGTCCCGATGAGAAAGATTAATAATTCTCCGAACCAGCATTTTTAATACTTACTCAATATCGATTTTATTTCAATAAGAATTTGCTTTGATATATACCTATTTTCAAAAATGCTCAAACGTGTGATGATAAAACTATTAAAATTATGTACTTTTTGTAATCATTTTTTGATCATAAGTATTTATAATTTTTCAATAACGTCTAAGCAAAATTAAAATGTAAAAAAAACTTGTTAGTTTGTAAGACCGTATAAATGGATACACTGAAGTATTTTCGCCCCAAAACTCGGCAGTGGCGGTCCCTGAGTTTTCAGTCAGCTAGAGTGCTAAGATTGAAAATACGACGTTATCGATGTTGTTTCAACTGAAAATTATTATTTTTTAAATTTCTATTTTTTTTTTGTACGAAGATTTTCAGGATTCTTTCAGTTTGGGATGCGCCGCATCCACATTTCAGTATGTCTTCGTACAAAAATTTGAAATTTTGAAAAAAAAAAATCGTTTTCAGCTACAACACGACAATAAAGTCGTATTTTTCAATCTAAGCACTATAGCTCACTGAAAACTCACGGACCGCCACTGGTGCTCGGATATTTTTTTAAAGATTTTATTTGAACTAAAATTAAAAATTAGCTTTCCTAGATAATAATTGATGTATTTTATTGTACGATTGTTTAATTTGAAATGTGTGTTGCATAATTCAAAATTTAGTGTGAAAATTTAACAAATCTGCCAACGACCTGCGGTATAACCTTATTATACTAAAAAATAAACATTTTTTCTCAAAATTTAAAACATACCTTTACTAGATAAAAGAACAATCTTTCGAAATCGATTTATACTTTTTGTGGAAAAAAGTCAATACGTTTAAAATTTTATTTAAAAATGACATATTTCCAGTTGTGTCTGGTTAATCCCTCTGAAGACGTAAAACTATACCATTTCTATATAGTATATAAAATAAAGTGGTATTCAAACAAAGTTACTCTATGGTAATTATTATAATTATGTTTACCCTCAAAATGTTTGTTACATGTGAAAATTTTATTATTAGTGTTACCTATATTTTATTTTATTATACTGTTTAGTTAGTTAACGCTAAATATACAGAAATATATTATTATTATCCGCATTGTTTATTTTTTTATTATAAAATGTTCCTAGTGAGAGAAATCCTTAAAATCCCGGGATAATTAACAGCGACCCTCGGGATTTTCGATACGGGAAAAATGCAATGCACTTCCCGGGATTATATTCCGAACACGCACCAGATACTCCTTAATTTGTGGTATTTCTTAAAGACACACTTCTCGGAATATAAGGATATAATTAAAAGAGTTATGTCAATGTTTACCTGCAAGACAAATTTAAATGCTTTATTAACTAGATAACAGATAGTATTGCGGACACGCCTGAAATTATTGTTAAATTATTAATTTCATACTCTACCATTTACGTCAACTTTAATTCAATGATTCAGAAATAATGTGTACACAAATTGCACAGACAGTTCACAGATAGGTCGCGGTAACCTTAACACGACTCACCTGTCATCTGCATTGTTTTCGATTGCATTACATCGCTCACGACAACACAATCTCATGTAAAACTTCCCATCCAAATCAACTGCATACCGATCCAGACTAGCATTACAAACGATACTGTGATCAAACAAAAATAAACCAACGAACCGAATAACCAGATAAATAACAACGAGACTGAAATTGCAATCATGTAAATAGTTCTGTCTTTTGGTGTAGTCCCTTAAAATCGAATAAAGGGCCCAATGACAGTAAATATAACCAACTATTAAAAGCGGACACATTGGTCTCATTAAAGTTTGTTCTTTTTTGTTAGGTGCCTAATTGCAAGTCTGTTGTATTAAGGTTGCGAATGCGGAATGTAAAGGGTTTGAAAGTTTTACTTGTACTTCTATTCTCAGGAACGAACAAAGGTTAAAGGATCTCTACAGAAAGGTGATGCACTTCAGAACGACATAATATATTGCATGACTCCACAACTTGTATCATCAATCTACTCTAACTTTCACATTGTATCTCTGTTGACAGGTCATTTGTTTGAAAATCAAATACGAATACTCGTAGTTATGCATGCTAATTATCGGTTTGTCGTAATCAATTATATTAACCACAAAATTATGCACATCCACGAGCCTAGTACTAAAGTAACACAGAGCTTAAATGTTTAGTCGATAGCATTAAACCAACATCTAAATTGCAAATATTAGGTTTTAGCTATCCTAACGTTGTTCATAATTTGTTTCCTTATGCAATCCATTTCAAGGCGAATCAGACGATAATTAGACAGTTCTGTATGATTTTAATATTTTCTCGTCCTCATTAAAACAATTTACTCGGCCTATATAATTTAAACACTTTGCTGAATGTATTATTATGGTCCCGAAGTTACGAGGATGTAAAAACTTTCAGCCGTGAACGAGGCGGCAAAGATAAAGGATGACCCTTTTAATAAAATGAGACTGTGATAAGTGATAAGTTAACACACAAAACCCCTCAAAAGAGAATTGATGCAACTCAATGATTTCTTCAATCGATGCATAAAAATGTGATTTGACATTTGACATTAACCCGAGTTCATTATTTTAACCGATTTGGCTTTTGTCACCCTCGTAAAAGCATCATGCAGAAAATTTTTAATCTGATAATATCTTATGATCCTGAGAAAAAAATATACCTAATCTTCCACAGAGTAAACAATCAAAATTTTACTTCTTAATTAACTAATTGTACAAAGATCTACAAGAGTGATACCATCCAGTCTGTCTCATTACCGAAGCCCCTTCTTGCTGCACACCATTTTTTTGTATTTATCTCTACTTTTATACACGTATAATTATGTTGGCGCCAGTTTGACATATAAATGAAAGAAAACCATTAAGATTTAGCTCAAAACACGCATAATTAAAAACTACAACTGCTATTGATTAATAACAACTATGTAAAGAGCTCTTGAAGCAATTTAATTACAAAACATCTCAATTAAAATTTTCCCATTAATTGAATACCTTGAGCACTATCCAGAGAAAACTATCGCATTTAGAAATAATCACAGTGTTCACAAATTACTCGTATCGAACGAAAGGGTAAATATTTCAGATTTTTTTTTAATTTTATTAAAGTCCGAGGTCATGATTAATTTGTGTTCCGGCATTTAATGCGTTTTTTAATCAATAAATGTAACTATATCCTTGTGTGTACGTCTACCTTTACATGTCAAATCATAATTACAATGTAGAAACGAGTACGGAGAAGATCTTCAGACATTGCGCCATGGATGTGCCATTAGGCGCGTCTGCCATGGGACGCCATCGTATCTTTCTTCAGCCAAGTATTTGCAAAAGTCATCTAATATAATATTTGCAATTTAGTATTTCTGATTATTTATTGCCTGGGAGAATCCTGTCGATTTTAAATGCTCACAATCATTACAAAACATTAAAGTAAGTAGCGACTGTAATCAGCGTGAATCTTTCATATTGCAAATGGATTTAATGAACTAAATAAATACTTGCACCAGCAGCACTGCAGTTGTGAGTATTTTGTATGAAATAATATCTATCCACTTTCTGGTTTTTGTTAGCGTTGACTGCAAGTGCAGGTCCCAGAGGTTTCAAAGTTGAAACATGCAATGTAAAGTGCTATGAAACTAATTTTAATTATGCTCGTGCTCAGTCACATTATTTTATGATTTTCTCATTGTTTTATAATTATACTGTACCTACTTATTTACAGATTAGTGGCATAAAAATATATTCTTTGGTCCCCAGAGAACCGGACCACATCCGGACAACGATTGAGTAGAGAAATAATTTATTTAATTAAATGAGGACAATATTAGCGAAACTCAATCGAAAATCTGGAAACAGAAAAATCAGATAAAAGATATTGACACCTATGGGACTATCAAATTGAACTCAACTGACTAGTACAAATCAAACTATTACAAAATACCTAAATATCTCACAGGACTCCGGAGCAAAATAATTTCCCTCAGGCCCTACGATATCTTAGGGGATGGCGTTTAAAGGGTTTTTTAAGGAAAGTAAGGAGAGGAAGTTCTGGAAAGGAAATAGATATGAGGGGTGGGTAGGAATCTGGGGGTCAGGGTGTCCAGGCATAACGGACGTATGAATCCATCCCTCCAACCGCGGTGTAAGGCGATGGATCGAGAGATTCCGGATGGAGAGGATAAAAAACCTCCCTCAGCCAGTCTCTCCATCTTGGCCCACCACGCGGCAGGCAGGCAGACGCATCGGCCGCCAAGACCTGGACAAACCTCACCCCATAAACCCGGGCACCCCTGCTAAGTCACCAAACGTAGCGAACCACTTAGGGTGACCTATGGCAGAGGTGTTGGATATCAAATAAACGGTTTGCGGCGCGGCGGTACCCATACCCGCCTCCCAAATTGAAATATTATGAATATTATCACAATACACGTTATTGAAACAGGGAATGTCAAAGTCACGAGATGAAAGGGCAATTATTTTATCGAAGAATGATCAAAAAGTTTTTTCCAGGCAGATTGTTTTTCAATCAGGGACGTTGCCAGCTTCCAAGCAGGTGGGGGCAGCATGAATTTTTTTACAGAGTTTACAGGGAAGGAACAAGGAAGTGGTTAGAATGTAGTAGAAATATTTACATACCAGCTGACGTGTACCCGTAATTTCACGAGGATATGAACAGGGCCGTCTTAAGTCGTAAAGCGAAAGGGTCCATGAAATTTTGAGATGATTTGGAACAGAAAGTTACAACTCACGCAAAGAGCCGGAAAAGCTACCCTCCCCCCTGACGGTGCCTTTTGAACCGGAGCTTCATAATGTTTTTTTTCTTCTTTTTGTTTAGTTTTGCTTGTCAAATCTAGCAATTGGAATCAAATGTAGAAATGAAAAGTGACTAGTATTCTGCATGAAGACGATAAGTAGGTGTATTATAAAATTTAGTGAAGTTTATTTTTTCTGTAATTCCTGAAACAACAGAAACGTCTCTGATTTTTAAATTTATTCTCATTACAGATTAATTGGATGGATTTTACATATTAAACAGCAACATTTTATGGTTTGAAGCTAGGTATTTACTACTTACCCACTAAATATTTCGTTGTTCTCCAAATAAGATTTCTGCTGATATAATCGCAGCGGAAGGTCTCGAAACATTTATTATTTTTATTTTTTTGCACTTTTTATTAGTTGTCACTTACTATGCGTTTGGATTACTTCATTCGCTAACCGTTTATTTTATCTATTGGCATAATTAATTAAGTACGTTGGCTAGTTTAAACAAATAGTACGTCCATACCCACGAGCCTACAAAATATGCTTCAAACTATGCCTATAAAATATGCCATAAACTTTTTTCTTATTATGTGACAACTTATTGGGTGAAGTTATTAATCTAATTGGGTGAAGTTTGTCCGGATCTTGGTGGCGGATGCGTCTGCCCGAGAGAATGGTTGAGGGAGTACCTTTGACTTCTCCAGCCGTACTCTCTTGGATCATCGCCTTGCACCGCAGTGGGACGGATGGATTCATACGTACATCTTTCCTGAAGACACTGACCCCCAGATTTCTACCCATCCCTAATACCTTTTCTTTTCCAGAACTTCCTCTCCTTCCTTTCCTTAAAAGACCTTCCACACCGCATCCCCAAAGATGACATAGGCCCTGTGCAGTGACGGTCCGTGAGTTTTCAGTGAGCTGGAGCTCTAAGACTTAAGAATATGACGTTATTGACGTTGTTGTAGCTGAAAATTAATATATTTTTTTTCAAAATTTCAACTTTTTGTATGAAGATCTTCAGGATTCTTTCAGTCAAGGGATGCGCCGCATCCACATACTGAAAGATCTTCATACAAAAAGTTGAAATTTTGAAAAAAAAAAAAAATTTCAGCTACAAAAACATCGGTAATGCCATATTTTTCAATCTTAGCACTCTAGTTTACTGAAAACTCACGGACCATTTACAACTCACGGGGAATTATTTTCCTCAGAGCCTCCTGTCTGGGACTAATGTAAAAAAATACCAATTATGGTGCTGAAGGAGTGGTGAAAAGAAGATAAGAAGAAGGGGATGATTGAATGTAGATATACTAAATAAACACATAAATGGACATACACATAAATGGAATCACTAAAAAGCTTACGAGACTTGTATATTTCTTCAAAAACCTAAGAAACATACTATCTAGGAAAGACATCAAAAAAATATTTTATGCTTTATGTCATTCCCGTCTTGAGTACGGAATTCTAGTATGGGGATCTGCTACAGCAAATCACATTAACCACTTAGATATTGTTCAGAAGAGCATTATAAAAACCATACTAAAATTACCCATCAGAACCCCCTCAAAAGATATTTTTAAGTGTTTTCACATTTTAAATTTAAAACAAATATATGCCAAGAATATTCTTATACATCATTTTAAAAACTGAACATCTCCCAATGAAACTCGGATACATGACACAAGAGCCTCAAAAAAGGATATACGAGATATTTCAAAATTCAAGACAAGTTTTGGCCAAAGAAACCACATCTGGCAACCAAACTTTACAACATCCTTCCTTCAAGTTTGAAAAAGATAGAAAAGATAAATAAGTTTAAGGAAAAAATCAAAACATGGGTGAAAGAAATTAATGCAGACCTACTAGAGAATGTATTAAAAACATCATAGAAACTAAATAACGGAAAGTCAAAGAAATCTACCAGTCCGCCTCAGCACAGGAAAACCTAGTGAGGAGGACTAAGAACAAACAGATGAAATATTTATACACATATACCTTGTAATTCTCATCATACCTGTAATTAAATAGTCACTAATAAAAAATTAAAACATAGATGTACGGGTAGGTGTATAATCGAAGTATGTAATGTTTACAAAGGAATAAAAAGTTTCGAATCGGTTGCGTGTCTAACTACGCGTTCATATTATTTTCACAATTATTATGAAACTTAGGTCCAGATTTCAGTTGTCGGTGCATGTATTCGTGATGTGAAATATTCCTGCGTAATGCGTAAAATCATTTAAGTCCAATACACTCTTATTTTTTAATATTGTAACTGACTAGACCGGGCGCTGGAAGGAATTAAATGTATATGAATGCCGCATTCTGAACATAGTTTCGAACTCAAAAAAGCGTTTTATTACACCTCATCCCCTTAGCTGTGGACTGTAAAAGTGGAACTACTTTAATGATTGTTTTAGTGACAATATACCTACAATTGTTTTTTAAGAAAAATTCAGTTGACAAAAAAACAAAAAAGGTATGCCTAAATAAAAACAAGAATTGCTGATAAAAAATATTTAAGGGGGTATTCTAGTCTAGAAGCCCGAATTTCAGGCGTTTTTTGACGGTCGATAATTTTTTATTTTTATTTTAAGGACCTATACGTTTTTTTATAATTTATTTATTTATATTTTTAGAATACACAATTTAAAAAAATATATAGGTATGTGTATATTTCACGAAGTTACACACTGTTTAAGTAGAGGAAAAAAAATGAGCGTGTTCATCTTGTCACGATTTCAACCCTTCTGGTCGTCTGAAAAATATAAAAGAGGTAGATTCTTTATCAGTACAAATGTCTTCTCGTAGGAACCAGGAAAAATGAAAAAAAAGATCTTGCAAAATGGCGGCTACCCAAAAGAAAATTTTATGTTTTCAGTTAGTTTTTAACTTATCCAAATTTTTTAAAATAGTAAATATTAAATTTATTTTGGGTTCTTACCATAGAGGGATATATAAAGAAAATTCATGCAAAATTTCAAGATAATTGGTCAATTTGAAATTAAGATTTCGTGACACACGTCCCAAAGCATTTTTTTAGTCCATTTACTTGATGTCTAAGGGGATTAGGTGTAAAAAAAATTGGACCAATAAACTTCCCGGCAACATCCAGAATCATAATCTGCAAGCTTTTCCGAGTTCAAAACTATGTTCAGAATGCGGCACTCGTATTTTGCACTCTTAATTCCACCCAGCGCCTGCACTATAATATCAGATAACGAACAAGGACTAATTAATAATAATAATTTTGTACTTGATATGTGTATTTCTTTTGTTCACATTATTGACAGATCTAAAATATTTGACATATCTGAATCCGAACAATGATTTTTACAGTTTACTGATGGTATTTATTCCAATAGTAAAATCGTCTCTAATTATTTTTTGATAGACAATTATGCAGAGGAAAATGTTTTATAAATTTATTGTTTTATAAATAAACTTTAAGCTTCACAAATCCTACAATTATAATATTTCGAAATTTCGTAGTCGGTAGGGTGCGTTAGTAGAAAAATAAAATTAAATATATATTGGAAATTGTAATAAACGAATCAAATATCTTATTTTTTATTTTAACTTTATGAATAAAACCTCAAATTGTAATATTTAAATAAATGAAGACAATATAAGCGAAACTCAAACAAAAATCTGGAAACAGAAAAATCAAAAAAACATATTGACACCTCTGGGACTCGAACCCAGGACCTCTTGCTTGACCTCTAGAGAGCATTTAGTTCGGGTTTGAATCTTGCAATCATACATAAAGATAGTTGCCAATAATATATGCGTTAAAGAAAATGAAGATAATATGGGTGGTTCTTAGTCGAAGTATAGTACATATGACCGAATTTCATATCGACACTGCGCAGTGGTTAGCGCGTTTGCCCGGAAAGCAAGAGGTCCTGGGTTTGAGTCCCAGAGGTGTCAATATGTTTTTCTGATTTTTCTGTTTCCAGATTTTCGATTGAGTTTCGCTTATATTGTCTTCATTTATTTAAATGAATCAAATATCATTACATATTTTAATTGTGTTCGATCATTCCACAATCAAGTAATAATTAAGTATAAGTTGTTTCGACGATGTAGAAGTTGTGCTTTTTGCGGATGACATCAAATTATACAAAGAAATATCCAATATAGGTGACTGCCTAATCCTACAGTCAAACATCGTCAAATTAGAAAATTGGTGTGTCGCAAACAACTTATTCCTCAATATTGATAAATGTAAGACACTAACATTTTGTCGAACAAAGACCCCACTATTTTTCAAATACACAATAGATAATAAAATCTTAGAAAAAGTCAAAGAAATTAGGGATCTTGGAGTTGTGTTTGATACGTAATTAAACTTTATAAATCACATACAAAAAATAACTAACAAAGGCATCAAAACACTAGGATTTATAATCAGAACAATCAAAGACTTCGATTCGCTGGAAGTTATAAAAATCGTATATTTGTCACTCGTACGCAGCTTGTTGAAATACAATTCCCCATATCCCCATATTATCAAATTCATATAAGAAATATCGAAAGAGTGCAGCAAAATTTTTTAAGATTTATTAACTTCAAGTTACACATACCTATTCAACACATTAACTACACATCTTTACTAAATACACTTAAATTGCATTCCCTAGAACAGTGTTTTTCAATCTTTTTGAACACGCGACCCCTTTACGGGTTGAAAAATTCTGGCGACCCCCTTTGGCCATAGATACAGAAAAAAAGTTGGTAATTTATATACGTTAATTATTTTTAGTGACCGACCGAAGGTTTGGTTTCGGTTTCTAGTTTCTACCTAGTTTTGGCATCAGTTTCGGCACCGAAACTCTGCAAAAGATCTCAATAAATGGTAAATTTAGTCTTAGTCGTATCCAGTGTTAACGATTCAGCATTATACCTACAAATTCAAATATCGAGTCGCTAACGCAGGGAAGCCGCACACAATGGCCGAAAATCTTATTTTGCCAGCAAGCAAGAGGCAAAGAAGTTAAAAAGCATACCACTTTCTGATAATACTATTTCACGCAGAATAAACGATATGGCCAATGATATTCGAAAGCAAGTTAAGTAGTCGAAAAATTAAAGAAGAGCCCACATTTCGCTTTGCAGTTTGACGAATCTACAGATGTTTCCGTTTGTGCTCAGTTTGTAGTATTTGTGCGTTTTGAAGCTGATGACAGCATCATGAAAGAAATTTTATTTTGCAAAGCACTTCCTGCAAACATTACAGGCCAGATTTGTATGATATGTTTTTAGAAAGCACTTACGACTACGACATTGATTGGAAAAAATATAACGCTATTTGTAGCGATGGCGTTAAAGCCAAAAACTGGCAAAAATAGCGGTGCTGTTGCGAAATTAAAATCAATAATGCCAAACATATCATGGACTTGCTGTTTTCTTCATCGAGAAACTCAAGCAGCTAAAGTTTTACCTTCTGATTTAATTGACGTGCTTAAGGAGGTAATACAAATTGTGAATTCTATCAAAGGTAAAGCCTTGCAAACCCGGCTGTTCAGAACCGTTTGTGAAGACATGTGTTCTCTTTATCACAATCTCCTTTATCACACAGAGTCAGGTGGCTATCAAAAGGAAAAGTATTGACAAGAGTTCTAGAACTCAAAGCTGAATTATTGAAGTTCTAAAAAGATACCAAATCTGAATATGCTAATCATTTTTCTGATCCTGTTTGGCTACCGAAATTAGCCTTTTTGGCAGATCTTTTTAGCCACCTTAAACAAGAACCTCCAAGGTAGAGAAGAAAATATTTTAACAGCTAAAGATAAAGTCAAAACATTTCGTGCGAAACTTCATTTGTGGTCAACCTCTCTGCAAAACAATATATTTGAGTCTTTTCCGTGTGTTCAGAAGACTGTTGAAGATAATGCAACAGACCAATCACTTGTGGTAAGGGCTCCCATTCCTTGCATGATACAGAGCTTGCATAATTTGCAAGAGAAACTATTAACGTACTTTCCAGACTTGACAATGGGCGTAGATGGATTATAAACCCTTTCTTGGGTAAATCAATAGAACTGGAAAAAAAATCTTATAGATTTTGCTGCTGACGGCTTGCTTAAAGTGGCATTTCATTCTCAAAGCGTTGACGTGTTTTGGATGAAAAGAAGAGAAGAGTATCTAGAGCTGGCAAGGGAAGCTCTAAAATTATTAGTGCCATTTGCCACTTCATACTTATGTGAACTAACATTCTCTTCAATGGTCATTAAAACTAAAAAGAGAAACAGACTTAACTTAGAAAATGATTTGATTATTAACATATCAAAAATAGCACCACAATTTGAAATATTTTTGAAAAATAAAAGAGCCCATCCTTCTCACTAAAATAGTCTTCTTCTTCTTCCTTGCGCTGTCCCAACTCATTGCCTAGGTAGGCTGTTGGGGTCGACTCTTCTCGTTCTCAGGTTGTAATTTCTCCTGTTTTGGGTATCGCCTTCATCCAGGCCGTTTTTCTGAAGAATTTTGGCGCATTGAGTTAACCAGGAGTTCTTTGGTCTTCCTCTGAATGACTGTCGATGAAGCTCCATAGACATTGCCTGCCTCACTGTGTGGTCCAATGGTCTCCGTCTTATGTGTCCATACCATCTCAACTGTCGTTCCTCCAGCTTACTATTTATGTCTGTGACACCCAGGCTACCACGAATGCGTGAACTTTTGATCTTATCTTTTAGTGATACTCCTGCCAACCATCTAAGCATTCGCATTTCTACTATTTCGAGTTGACTAGAGTAGGAGTTATACATAGTCCAGCATTCGGAGCCATAGATTATTGCGGGTCTTACAATAGTCTCGTATATCTTTCCTTTAAGTTTTATAGGCATTTTGGAGTCACATAATATTCCTGTTACGGATCTGAATTTAATCCATCCCACACCTATTCTATGGATGACATCCGCTGCACATCCTCCGTCTCTGTGGAATAGTGAGCCTGGATACTTAAATGAATCACAGTTGGCTAATGTTACTCCATCCAGTTGCATCGAAGGAGTTACAGCATTTGTGTCTTCAAAGGGCAAATACAAATATTCAGTCTTTTTCCTGCTAATTTTTAGGCCATTATCCTCCAGAATCTTTCTCCACTTTTCCAGGCTATTCTGTAAGATCAATCAAACAGAAGTTAAAGTAGCCACTCTGTGCACTCTCTACAATAAAGTACTGAATGTAAAACCAATGCCAGAAAACTTTAGGCAGAGTTACCTTCTTCCATTTTACAAAAATAAAGGAGACTCTAGGAAGTGCGACAATTATAGAGGGATAAAGCTTATGTCTCACACCATGAAAATATATGAGAGAATTATCAACACACGAATAAGGAATATTGTAAAAATACATGACGATCAATGCGGTTTTGTGTCGGGAAAATCAACAATAGATGCTATTCAAACATTCAGAATAATAGTTGAAAAACATCGAGATGCAAAAAAAGATTTGCACATGGTATTTTTAGACTAGGAAAAAGCATTTGACAGGGTTTTACCGAAGCCTGTTATGGGCGGCATTGAGAGCCCACAATGTACCAGAAGGATATGTGCTCTCCATACAAGATATTATACAAACGTTGAAACCCAAGTAAGATGCACATCAGGGACATCACCAAAATTTCCAATTAAAGTGGGGGTATATCAAGGATCTGTCCTCAGTACCAGAAGGATATGTGCTCTCCATACAAGATATGTGTACAAACGTTGAAACCCAAGTAAGATGCACATCAGGGACATCACCAAAATTTCCAATTAAAGTGGGGGTACATCACGGATCTGTCCTCAGTAAAATAGTGTTTTTATTTTAGTTAGAACCTCGCCTTTTTCCTTTTGCCGGCGACCCCCCGAGCAAGGCTTCGCGACCCCCCTAGGGGTCGCGACCCACAGATTGAAAAACACTGCCCTAGAAAACAGAAGAAACATAAACCATCTAACTTTTTGTTTTAAATTATTCACTCCGAATTAGAGTGTTGCGAACTCCTGCATCTTATTGATGCAAAACATATTATTCTGCAACAATAATTCTGTAACCAACTACCACACACATGCACGAATTTCTCGACTACACACACTAGGGAACAAATTCACCTCCAATATCGATGTATTTAATACAAGTTTACCTTTATTCAAGAAATATCTGAACAATATTTTTATGTAGAATATGTTGATATCTAAGGAGCATCACCTAGGGTCTATTGCATATATTTGTGTATTTCTATATTAATCTACAATGTAAAAACCTATTAACGTTTTCTTTTCACCTGTAAATTTTGTAATTACTAACATACTTACTAGTTTATTTCTATGCCATTTACAACTTAGAAACTTTCTCTTTTATTGTAATGCACTATCTTTCCTTAAATTTATCTGTATACCTACCTTTCATATGATGTTTACTAGTTATATTTTTGTAGTTTATCTTTTTTATTTAAAAACTGTCTCTGTATCATAAACGTGTCATGTAAAAGCCCATCAGGGCGTTGAAAATTAATAAATAAAACATAATATAAATAAATAATTAATTTAACATATCCTGATGAAGACAACATTGTTGTCGAAACATGTTGATTTGTTTTAAAAATAGTGGTTTAAACAAAGTGATTTTTTATTCATTATATGAAAAATGATACCACAAAGTTATTTTGCAAAGTTCGAAGAAGTAAATAATTAATTATTTAAAGTAAATTTAAATTAAATAATTAATACTTTCTGATAGGTATATGAAAACATTTTTTTGGTAATTAGTAGATCCCTATCGACCGGCGACCAAACTGTTAAAAAAGGTAGAAATCTTCGTGATTTGGAATATTTAGAATTTATGAGGAAAAATTCAAAACAATTTACATCCCAAGCTATTAATTTATTAAACAGTTTTCATAAATATCCACATAGATGTCGAGTGGATACTAATTTTGAGATGGTTGCTAGTATTCTATGAATTTTCTTCCTAATATCCAACACAGATGTCGCTAGCATTCGTATTTTTGTAATAATTATTGTTAATTATAGGAAATCATTTTTGCGTCCGTTATTTAAATGCACGAATTAAAAGGCCAGGCTTTAAAATATACCATTGAATTTATTCTCAACTACGATTATTTTCGTTTTTGATACCTCTGCATCGCATGAAATGCTCTTATATTATAATATTTTACTGAACTCACTCACGAAAAGTATCGATTTAAATTTTATTTTTACATTAACTCCAATCTGGAGGCCCGCAGGAAAATTATTTCCTTCAGGGCCTGTGTCATCTTTGAGGATGGTGTGTGGAGGGTCTTTTTGAAGAGAGAAAGGCGTGTCAGCACCAGCACCAGCAATGTGTAACAAATTAGCGGAACTGTAGGCGTACCGTTCAAGTGAGTATCCAAGCTATGAATTGCAATGTCTTCCTTTATCACGTCTTCTACCAATCTTTCTCTGCATTATGAGTTTGATAATTTTGTATGTAGCCCTTAATGTTATATTTATTATTACTGTGGTCACAACATAAGGGGTTACTCGATAGATGTTTAAAACTATTGATAATATAATATTATAAACTTATGAAAAAGACAATTTTATAAAGGAACAAATGACTGGGTGACACATTATTTTATGATAGATATAAAATAAGTACTGTAATAATTGGCTTCAATATTGTCTTTGAAATTTAATATAATATTACTTTATTTTATATGACATCTCATTATTCTACATGTAGGTGAATATTACTGAAGATATGTACATTAGGTACATATATAATATGAGATAAGGGCGATTCCGCTATAGACGATTCTCGACAGTAATTTTTAAATCGCAGTATTTATTACTTTTTTTGATATCAGTGCAAAGAAGAAGGTCAATATTGAATAATAATAAAAAAATTGAATTTTACTTCATGTTGAAATTTTTGGCGCGCCACATTATCATTCGAAGAATCGGATATAAACTGCAAAATCATACCGTGCAACACTGGCGCGAAATAGCTGTTACCGATAGTTTGAAGTTATATTTTACTGCTAAACGTATACTGACAATATTAGTTTATTCTTATGTGCCGAAAGATGTAAGGACTTGTTGTTATTTTTTAAGCATCATTGACTACAAGAAGTCACTGTTAGCTTGTTGCACCCGCGATACAAAAGATATAAAAGTTTGTGTTTTTCACAGAAATAAAGTGCTAACGTTTTGAAACTTTGTAAAAGTAAGCAGAAAACATAGGCAAACTTGAATAAAACGTTTTAAGAGAATAATGTTAGCTGAATTGAAATAAACGTTGACTCAAATTGGTTGCACCCGCGATTGTTTTAGAATCGCGGGTGCAACTCTTTGACAACTACCCTTATTGTCTGATTTATCATATATTTTATTATTTTTTATGTCTTCAACAATAATATACGCTGTGTATTACTAGTGATTTATATTTAATAGGTTTGTTTATATTATATTTAGCTTTTTGCCGGTAACTCCATTAATGGTGGACTGAATGCCGTTGGCGCTAATAAAAAACTGTCAAAAGAAGCGAAGCTAGCAGTCCACAATGGAGTCCTGGTACCTACCCTGATGTATGGCAGTGAGGCATGGAACTGGCAGAGGAAGGATGAAAGTAAGCTGAATGCTGTTGAAATGAGATCCCTGAGACGTATGTGTGGTAAAACAATGTATGATCGTGTGAGAAATGTGGATATCCGAAAAGAATGTAAGGCTGATATAAGCATAATGAGTAAGATTAAGAAAGGGACCCTCAGATGGTTTGGGCATGTAGAACGAATGAACGAAGAAAGTAGTGTAAGAAGAATATACGACGCGAATGTGAATGGTAGTAGAAGTCGGGGACGCCCGAGGAAGACGTGGCACGATCAAGTGAATCAAATACTTGAGTCGGGCCATGTCAAAAGTCAGAACAATAGAAGAGAATGTATGAGACGATGTATGAATGTGAGTGAGGCAAAGAGTGTGTGCCAAGACCGAGTTGTTTGGCGGTCCGTCCTCTCTGCCTACCCCTGCGGGGAAACGGCGTGATGGTTAGTTAGTTAGTTAGTTAGTTATATTTAGCTTTTTTTATAGGAATTCTATGATTTGGCACGCAATCTCTCTTAAAAACATCTTCTTTATATTAAAAAAAGCAGTTAAAAAAAGATGGTCACGTTGGATGATAAATAGAAAGGGCTGAAAAACAAATCAGGCATTCAATCAAAACATTTCTTTCAATCTGAAAACGGCGATAGCATTTCCGTGGCGTGAACCTCACTGTCTCGTCTCTAATGTACTTTGGTTTTGAAATCTCCGAAAACCACCACTGAAACAGAAAGTGATTGGGATGATAACAATCTGGAACCTCTTACAAATAACAAAATATAAAAAGAAATTCTACAAAATAAGAAAAAAAACAAATTTTTGTTTTTGAAAAGGATTGATGGATGTAATGTGTTCATAAAATTTTCGGCGAATTTTGACGTAACCGAAAAGAAATAATTAACATAAATGACAAAAAAAGTGTACTGATTAGTAATACGCATAGTTGGATTTCTTATTTCGTTCCTCTATCTGTGTTTATTGATGTTTATATACACTTAAACTAGACGAGTTGCACCCTCGATAATTTGATGTTGCACCCGCGATTGTTTGAAAAGCTAATAATTCATTGCTTGTTTTTGTTTTCTATATATTTGTTTATTTTTTTAGTAGACTAGTTTAATGCCTTACGAAATATCAAGGCATAACATAATAAATGTATCACAATTAACAGACTTTAGTGTTTTTGTCTTATGATCTGAAAAGGGTGGGCCAAATTGGTTGCACCCGCGATCGCACTTTGAACCTCCCTCCTGACTATTTAAATATTTCAACAAAATTCTTATAAACTAATAAAAAGTAAACATATTAAAATGTAGCTCTTCCAATAATAATTTCATTAAAAATATTTTTCGTTTTAATATTACGTAGCTTTATATGCGTCTAAATGTTGCACCCGCGATAATGGAATCACCCATAAGCAATCTTTCTCGTAGGTCAGTGAACTTCTTATATAAAAAAGTAACAAAAAATGTTTACATAATTTTTGTTTATCATATTTTATTTTTCAGGTTTATAAGTAGGTACACACAATAGGTCAAAATATAAAAATCAAGGCGATAATACATTATTAGTTACGCAAGTCTTTAAATAAATATTATAAACAAGAACATATTATAAAAAGAAATATTGTAATACAAGTAAATTGTTTAGGAAAGAAAACAGAACTAAAGATCAAGAATTAGGATAATGATGTCACAGTTTAAATAAAAAAGAAACTTAGACAGTAATTCATATAGTTTTTAAAAGTAGAGAAATAAAAAAGAAAATTGTGGAGGTGCAATAATAATATGTGCAGTCTTATGGCAGTGCTAAGTTTTCATAGTAATAAGAAGATATATATTTTTTAACATTATCATGTCAATTAATATAATCGACACAACACATATAATAAGTAGTACATTTAATATAATATTTTGATAGAAAAAAGGATTTAAGTGATAAATAATGAAATAGTTCACTAGTAGAAATATGATTTGAAAGATAAGAATTCTTAAATAAATAGTTAGCAGTCAACATAGAATGATTCAACACTATTTAGAATGGTAATTTGTTGAGAAGATGGATATGTTACTGTCGATACTAGGAGTTCAAGACGAAGTTGTAAGACGAAAAGTAAGACAGACTTGGAGAGACAGAATACGGAAAGTTATAATAACATTACGGAAAGATAAATCTATTGCTGGTAGTATTGTCCAGCGAAGTCCAAAGCAGCTCTGTCAGCTTGCTTCTTGGCGTACTCCTCGGGGTGCTCCTTCTGTTCTTGGGCGCGCTTCTCCTGTAAACGACAAGGAAAATATTATAACGTGTACCCGCATAAAACACTTATGTATATTTGTGTTATTTATCATCAGGGCAGATGAATTGATGGACACTGTAACGCTTTCCGAAACGTTGGCTAAAGGAGGAGGTAGCGCAACACGGCTAACACATCAGGGCAGATGTGTTGATGGACACTGTAACGCTGTCCGAAACGTTGGCTAAACGAGGAGGTAGCGCAACACGGCATAACACCCCAAAAACAAATAATAAAAATACTTTTGGCCGTGAAAATCTAAAATCATATCCCACTTATGTGTAATCATAATTATATATCTGCACAATCAGCAAGAGGAAGTCCACCGTTTTATTTTGCGATGTGCGGAAATCGATCTCCCGAAACCTCCCGAACCAACGTCGATTGCGTTGACCACAACGCTGTGGAGGCCTTGACCGTTTAGACGGCGGTATTAGCAAGCCTCTCAGCGTCTCTCATACACTTAAGTTCTTATGCACGAATTTAACAGCATTCTCCAGTGATAATGAATGCAGTTTGGATCGACACGGAAAACCGCACAGATATTATAACATTTTTAATAATTAAAAAAGTAGGAAATTAAGTTGACACGAGTACAATTTGCCTTAAGACCAGGGCTGATGAAATTGGCAGTTTTTTGAGTCTTTGAAACCTTTTCAAGTCTTGTAACGTGACTGTTGAACGCTTTTTAGTAGAAAAATGAAATAATTAAACTTTGTATAAACCACTTATATGATGCGCAAATCCGACCGGTTTCGGAACAACGTTCCTTCGTCAGGGAAAGCTTATACTAATTTGACAGTTTCGAACAATGTTTTATTATGGTAGGGGTGGAGCCGTTGCTTGTTAGCTTTACCTACCTAAGAATAGTATGTTCCTTAAAAAAATGGTATCTACAATTGAATACATTTCATATCGTACCTAAAAAGACATTAACACGTTATATTAATCAGTAACATGTCGGAGAGAGAACCGGAAAAAAATGCTATGTAGTAATAAATCAAAGTGGAAATTTTTAAATTTTGGGCTAAATTGAACAGCCTTGTTAAAATATTGAAGAAACTGAAGGTTAAGAATGACGTCAATACAGTGTTAGGAATGAAAGTGAACCACGGTAAGAAAGAAAAATATTCTCACGGCGTTGGCCTTGATTCCAGCGTAGATCAGGTCAAGTCCCTTTTGGATTTCAGCGGACACCGGGGGAGGGGTCGGGATGTGGTCTCCGGTCGCCCTGAAGCCGAACTGGTCAGCTGTGTATGATACCGCGATGGTCTCTCCCTCGGGGGAGATGTAGGTGTAGGAGCCTTGCTGGACCAGCGAGGGATTCTCGTTCTCGGCATTGCTCTGCAGGTAGCCGGTCTCTTCGGCGATGATGTTGTTGCCAGTCTCGTATCTGAAATTCATCACATTTCCAACATTTTAATCACGAAAAAAGGAAAATATTCACCTACTTATGATTTTTGTGAAACTATTATGGGACTGCATAATTCTGACACAAGAGATATATTAGTTATAAATTCGCCGACAGAACACTATGTTTAATCAGAAATTTCCATAACGATACAAAGTAATGATACACTTTTTACACAATAACGATACAAAGTAATGAATATGATGATAAAAGTTAAAGACAAGTGATGCGGTATTTACAATTAATTAATCAGGATCTACAATCAACCAAGACAGTAATTAACATACTTTCATCTCCAGTAATGGTAGGCGTTTTCATTTTTCTTATTATTTATAATGAATAGGGATCAGTTACCACGAGTGAACCCATGGAGTAGCAAGAAATACTTATACAGAGTCAATAATTTAGGGTTAGCCTTGATGATCTACATAAAGTCATTATAAAACTAAGGGGGTTTTTCACCATCCTCCCAATAGCTTATCCATACACATAATGAATATTTTGGATTAATTCTACAGGATTTATTTATTTAAAAAGTCTGAGTTTACTGTTCGGTACTTGAACCTATGAACAATGGCTACATATAGGATAAATTAGCCGAAGTTTTTACCTGTTGCTAGTATTTATTTGTTTTTTTTATTAATATTCGTTATGTGTATATGGATAAACTATTGGGAGGATGGTGAGAAACCCCCTAAGGGTCATAAATCGAGAACGGTGACGATGATATTGATATTATTCTTAATTATGTTTTGCAACGCTCGTTTATTCTCACTTTTCCGATTGCTCAATGCTTGTTAAAAATATTTTTTCAATATTTTTGGCCAGGAAAGCTTTTGTAGATGGAAATTGGATATATGTCGCTGATGATAAATATGATTTATTTAATTGGTTGACTTTTTAAAAATAGGACTACGGTTTTCCGCACACATGTGGCTGTACCCATCTCGAAAGTACTAGTTTAAACCATTTAAATTATCATTGAATCTACGTAGTTAAATAGCCGTGTCACGAATACTAAGCGAAATGGTCCAAATATACCTATTATTAACGTAGACATGAGATATTTGCTTCAAGTAACTTGCATAACTTATTTGCCAGAATTACATGTTTCGCTGATACTTAGTATTACAATAAGGATTTGCAAACGTTTGTTATTTCAATGACATAATCATCAAAAGAGAAACCGAAACCGCATATGCCGTCATTTCATCTCTCACGTTTTAAATTTACATAGTGTGAGCGTGCAAAACAACAAGTATTTATTATCTAATGGAAAGTTTGTCATCACCGAATGAGAGGTCAGCTATATTTGAACCAAAATGTTTATTTAACACTTAACCTTTACTGAATTTCTTAATGCAGTTAATAAAGTACCATTTGGACTACTATTAACTCTTACTCGCTCGCACAGTTATGCAAGTCATATTTTCTTTTTTTTTTATGTAGGTGCTAGAAGAGTAATACGTAGATTTAGTTTGTGTGGCTTTTTAGTATTGTAGACACGTTGCAATTCAAACAGAAGACACGTGGCACGAAACTACTAACAACAAGACTAATGGTCAATATCGTGAGAGGGCAATCAAAGTTGTAATATTTAAGTCAATCAATAAAGTGTGTCGATGTTGCATTATGTTTTTACGGTGATGATCGTGGGTAAAACATTTACAAATTGCTATGACTACAACATAATTTGCTGCTCATTTCATAACAATACAACTACGATGTGATTTGCTAGTTATTGGGTCTCGTGTTTCTTATAACACAGATAGTCTGTGCGATGGCAAAAAACCCAAAGGAACAAGAATCTGGCTACTCGTCTACACGAGCTGCTGCCAGGATAACTGAAGATCCATTTGGTGTTGTATCTGGGTTGAAATATTTGCTTACACGAGTACATACATATTTTGGCACGTCTTTGAACTGAATTTTTGTAATGCGATTATTTGAATTGTCTCTACGATGGCACACACCCCTAATCATGGGTTATCATATCTAAATTCGAGTACCGGTATACCAGAAGGCCTACGTGGTCTTGAATTTTTAAAATTCATTTATTACATATTTCATTCACATTGCAATTTATTTATATTCTCTCGACTATCATACCAATCCTTATCATGATTGCCGAAATTGGAGTCGTACTGGAGTCGTATATTTGATTGTAGACTAGGGGTTTCTACGTCTTGCATCCTAAGCTTATAAATTATGTCGTTGATTTGCTGTAATCCTGGTGGAAGGGGTAGAGCATTGAGCGGTTGTATAGGGTAGTGCATGATCGAGTTATTGTACTTACGAGGTCTTGTAGCTTCCATCAGTCTCCTGTTCCTTGGCGAACCTGATGATGGGGATCCAAGTGGTGGTCTCGCTGTTATCCCTGGGCTTGAAGTCCTGTTGCTTGTAGGACAGCTGCTGCTGGGGCTGACTGAACTCGGCCACGTTGATGGGTTGCCTGTAGTCCTGTTCGCTGGGCTGGGACTGCTGGTCCAGGGTCTTTTGGGACTGGCGCCTCTGCTGGGGTAGGGCCTGGCACGCTACCACCACGAAAACTGCTACAATCTAAAAAAAAAGAAAAGATACATTTCAACAAAAGTCTATTTATAGTTTTCTTGTTGCATATCTACGGCAAAACTAAGTTCGTATAAAATGTTAATTTTCATTTAAAAAATGGCTTCCACAGAAGCGTACACCTACCCCGTAGAAAACAATATTGCTGTTTTGGATTATAATAAATTTGTGTGTTACAATTTTTTTATGTATTTTCTCTCTCATTATATTGTTTTGAGTTTGATCGGTCAGTAGCTGAGTTGGCATCACGTTTGGATTCCTCGTCTGGCTAAGTCCTACATCACGATACAAGCAACATTTTCCGCTAACTGTGGTGGTAGTAAGAGTTTTTCGAATATTGCCACGATATTCGTAACACGGAATGTTTGCATTTATTTTAAAATAGAAAAAAAATTATAATTAATAATAAAAAATTATAATGATTATATAAAAAAAAATCTTATTAACGTGAGATATATTTTGTTTTGTTTTTCGCTTTTTGTCCTCATGTTAATTTTTCTTTCTTGTAATAATGGTTTTTATTCAGTGAAAATTTCATTGATTAATGGAATACAAATATTATAAATATTTATTTACGTATTTCCTAAAAATAAAGATAAAGAGACGTGAAAATAATGATACCATTAATGGAGTTGTAAACAAAATACGTTAACTAAATATTCAATTGAAAATGAAACTATCAAATAATTCCAACCGATCTAACCTTTAAAGAATGTAACCCACGTCGAAAAGAGGCTGGTGTTTATAATGCGTCAATGATTGCCCACATTAAAAAGGTATAATGCCACATTATTATGGCATCAGGCATCAGGCATCAGGCAAATGTATGCCGATGAGCCAACCCAGCGGAGAACATAAGTATTCCACAATATGTGTATTACGAATTAAAGATTGCCTAAGAAAGGTACAGCCGCACTTCTCGTCTGCTCTCCCAGCCTCTATTTTCCGCCAACCATCGCCTGCAGTTCTTATGGAGCTGAGATGACTTGAGATGAGGTAATTTACTCAGTTATGAAATAACCACTGAGAAATTTATCATTTATTGGTCACTAGGAAATTATTATTTTTTAAAAATTTTCAACATGTGAAAGAATCATTCCACAAATCATACAATATTGCACTTGAAATTGTTGCAAATGATGTGTCAGGTTTATATGCATTATGCAAATTGAGATAAATACGATTTAGAAGTTTCAAATTAAATATACTTGAACATTTCCGTTTCTCTGATTTGCATGCCAGTTAATAAAAAGAAGCTCAATCAACTTCGGTACGAATTTTTAAAGACTTCTAATATATACTTTTAAATGTAGCTATAACTTGGTTATCCATTATAATAAATGAAACAATATTGTTTTCTTTGTATCATGATATATTTTAATATATTGTAAACAAAAATTAAGTGGTTCAAACAAAGAAATATTGTACCATTTATTAATTACAATGTAGATTATATTAGCACATCTTCATTTTGGGTATGCCTTATAATTACCTTAATGAAATTAACAGAAACTCGTTTATGAAGTTACAAAGGTGGTGTGGTTTTTTTTAGGTCCGCTTTATGTACAATATGCGCCGGATTTCATTTAGGACGCTTCATAATATGATTGAGAAATTATAATTAAAATAGGAGGCGTTTATATCTTCATCAATCCAATGCTCCGTCCTCTATCGCTGTTACATTATTACGTTAAGACACACTCACTGTGTAGTTTTTATCGGTGCCAAATCTCCAGGTCGAGGAAATTGAAAGTTACTCTGGGCGAGTTTGAGAAGAAGAGACTGGGAGAGGAGAGGATGGACGGGAAGGGCGGGGTGGTTTAACCCAAACACATGGCATGCGGACCACTTATAACCACCTCTGCTACATTTATATGCAAATCATAACATTACACCAACAGATCAACAAATAGATAAGAAGAGAATAACAATGCAATCGTACATATTAATGTGATAAATTATAGCCACGGCTACTATTCTTTGAAAAATCACCTCAAGGGCGACTATTATTGTTCTTTTGTAAGGTTAAAATACCGTTTGAGATGAACCGCTCAAAAATAAATCGAGACTTCTTTATTTTATATTCAAGGTTTTCATGTAAATTCCACCAATCGGTATTTAAATCGACCTACGATCAAAGACGATTCAACGTTCTTACGTTTTGAATGCAAATAGTTTCCCACCAGAAGTGAACGATCGCAATTCGAAATGAAAGTAATAAATACCCATCATTATTAATATAGAATTCACAGATAGGTCATTTTTGCAGCAAAAAGCGTTGCCCAATTAAAAATAGCATAAGTATACATTTGCATTCAATATGGTTGTCCGTAATTATATCAATGAATGGAAACAACCTATATTATAATGCCGTGAATGCAATGTGCAATAAAGGAGAAGCTTGCAGACGATCGGACCGGTTTGCATCTCCCTATGTTCATTGATGACCTTTTACACTTATAAGTGAAGCAGATTAAAGCAGGTTTAAGTGTACCGCGACGTCTGGCATACTGCCTTCGATTGGGTTTATTTCATAACATTGCAATAATATATTTGTTTGTAGAATAACTGCAGAATGATTTGCACAAATACAAAATCGTGTTTGTAGTATTCAACAATCAAACGAGATATTATGAACAACAGTGTTGTCCTTTGAAAACCGTTTTCGAAAGTAAGTTTTTGATAATGTCACCGATAGAGAGCTTTTTAAAACTTTGATATAAGAAATATATTTTAAAAGTTCTTAGATAGAAAGGCAGGAAAGTTTATCGCTGTAATGTTGAATATCATATTTAACTGCGACAGTCTACACACCATTGTTCATAGATCATTTTATTAGATTAAAAAATAGAATCAAAGGCTGATTTAACTCAAAATAATAAATATAAAATATGTAATACACAGTGATAATATTCGGTATATATAGTCGGTATTAGTTATCTGATGTATGTAACGATGCATCATTATAATAATTTATCACCATAGTTCATAACATTATGTATTTGTCTGCCGGTTGCCGCATTAGAATGCGCTAATCGTGACATCGTTTTGCGAAGTGCTTTCATCAGAACAAACGTGAAAGTCTGAGATGATGCACTCACTGTAATGTCTACTAGTTTATTTTAATTTCTTCAGAGGAAGATGTTACACGACTTACAATTATTATGAAATAAAAATAGTGTGTAGATACACACCTACATAATGTATTACAAAAGCGAGATACTCGTAATTTAACAAATTTTTGATTTAATAAATTTATTAATATTTTGATAAAGTAGATGATAATTATATGTATGGTCCTGCCGCTGAAAGATCAATTGTAATATATATTTTAAAACAAGTAGGTGTACCGTTTAGGAGATAGAGGGAGATGTTGACTGGTCTATAGGCTTTATGATTTTTAAAATAAAAAAAAAATATGAAAACAAAAATAATTTTCGTAAAATTAAAAAAAAGCAAATAAAATGATATGGTTGACTTACCAAGAATCTCATTCTGCTTTAGTTTTCCTTCAAATAATGTCACTTAACTGTATTTGGATGTTAGTCCAAAATGCTCACCTATTGCCCGCGTCGATAACGAATATGTAATGCTTTCTTCAAGCCCAGCATCTATGTATATATACCTCACCCCCGCCTGGGCCGCTTAACCGTAAGCTCAACCGCTGTTTACCTGCAAATTAAGCGTTCACTTTCTTTCTGCCGCGGCGCTTGCGACCTTCTGAATTGCTGGCCGCGGAGGAAAACGGACTCCGTTCCCTTAGCACGACGCGGGGCCGAAAAGGAATAAGCGACGCTGTTATCCAATCATTCGGTTTAGAAACACTCTAAGTACGTAAAAGATTATTTATCATTCATTAATGTATTTAGTTCATATCTATTAGAAGAATTGTCAGTTTTCTTTATGAATATATGATTACAAATATTCATTAACCTTCCTCTAGTTATCCATCTATCGTCGTTGAACTGTTATTTAATTTATTTTCATATGTACCGGCGCAAAAATAATCGATTAAACATTTCAAAGCATTTTTCAATTTGCCGAATAATCCTGTTTCGAAATTAATACAGAAATACTATAAAATATACTGTTTTCGTACCTGTATATGTTTTAATATCAGAAAATTTTCCATTATTTTATAAAAATGTAATAAACTTAGAATTTAAGAAAACTATTACGTAATATTTATGTAATACTTACATGTGTTTTCACAAATAAACTCATAAAAACTTAAAATTATTATTTATTCTACATTATACGTCTGTCGCTGGATATAATTCTGTTATAAATAGAATACTCACCATTGGTAATTTTTATGCCAATGTTGCTGATATTTTCCATATTTCCTTATTAAAATACAAGGCTCTACTTATCAAACATTTCAGCCTTACGTATTGTAACGAGGTTACTTCATAACAAGTTATTCTTTTTATTTCACTGTATCCTTTTGAAGTTTTCATTAGTTGTTAGAAATTTTTTCTCTTTTTCTCTTATTATAAGAAATTAAAAAAAAAACAATCTTTCTTCACTGTACTATGACTGTTTAAATATAATAATAATACATGTTTGTAAATGGCACTTTGTGCCGTAAATTTTAAATAAATAAATAAATAAATAAATAAATTAAAAATAATTATTCATTCATCAAATAATTATTTAATTTTTTGCATTGTCCATACGTCACCAGATTGTTGTGAGTCTCCTTTATGATGCCGTTTTAACTTACTGACCATAATATTTACAAAAATAAAGTTAATTGCCCCCCATCCACTTCCAAATTTTTTTTTTTTTTTTTTACAGTGAATACCGCACAAGAATCTCAACTGCTCCCGTCTGGAGCCAGTGAGACTATGGCATCCCCAATTGGGGTATGTTGTGAGGCTGAAGGTAGCGGGGAGGAGAAGGAGGTGGGGAAGAGGAAGGTTGGGAAGTAGCTGGCTATTCAGATCTGGTCACTAAACACGGCTAAAGCCATTTTCAAGCAACGTTTCAATTCTGAATGGTGGTCTTACACCAGGGCGATACTGATAGTATCTTCCACTCTGGAACATGCCGCAAATATACTATATATTATTTTAAATGAATTAATTGTGAAATAACAGAAATTATTCAAATAAAATTTATTTGCGCATGCCGGGTTCGAACCCGCGACCTCCGGAATGTGAGTCAAGAGTCTTAGCCACTGGACTACGGAGGTCGTAGATAAATACCCTAACCTAACCTAATATAACATTACACTGTAGCACAAAATATATCAAAAAGATAAAATGAAAATCAATTTATTACAAAAATCGTTTTCGTTAACTAACTTATTTGCAAATATTGTGCTTTAGACGTCTCTATCAATATAGGTATTCCAATTTCATATGCCTAATATAATGTTTACTTTATAAATTGTAGGGAACAAAAGATTTACCGGGTTTGTACACACGTTTTAAAAATATTTATTTGAACGACCCCTTTGAAAACTTTACGGACCACACGCAATCGCAATGGTAAAATATTTGCGGACAACTCGACCCTCGCTGACCAGGAGCTATCCCGCCATCAGTTCCTCACTGCGGTTTCTATATGAGAAAACTGAGGATCCGGCATAAGGATGTACTCACATCTTTCGAGGGTTTGATGTTAACAAAACTAGGGGACTTGATGGAATACCTGCCCTGGTATATGTGCTGCAGAAATAGTTCCAATTTTGACGAGGCTCTTCAATATGTCCCAGAAATGTGGCGCTGTTCTCTGTGGTTGGAAAAAAGAGATCATTCACCATATTCCCATGAGAGGTGACCGCTCCAACCCGGCCATCCACCGCCTTGTCAACTAACTGCTTTCTTACGAACTTTCTGCAACCTTGTGTATGTGAAATGCTTACTTTTTGAGAGGGAGGTCGATTTGGATGGTTGCTGATGGCTTCACCTCTTCCTTACATTCCATGAATGCTGGCGTCCCACAGGGATCGGTTCTATCACCGACTTGGTTTTTGTTGCACATCAATGTCCTTTTATCGTATGCACCACTTCCTACATGGATGATAGTACAAACCATGATAGTTTTTGTTTCACTAGCCCCCAAAGGGCACACAAATTCCAATGGCTCGGAGGGCTTTGAAGCAGAGAATGAACAGTTACCTCGAGGGTGTTTCCACTTGGGGTAAGAATAACCTCGTCGAATTTAATATTTCAATAACCCAAACATGTCTGATAACGTCTAAAAGAAAATCTTCGAAATGAAAATCTAGTCTCCTTCAACGGAAGCAATCACCCAAACAGGCTGTCCATTGATATGCTTTGTGTAACTCCAGTGACCAGCTCAGGTACGGGGACTCCATCGTGGCTAGAGTTAAGTTACAGAAGCCGGGCGTACTGTACAAGACCCGCAAATACTTTAATAGTATACAACTGCTAACACTGTACACCAAACGCGCGCCCAACATTTGTATACACTTGACGTATTATGTCACATGAGAACGGGTCACTTTTACGACTAGTTCTTCAGTTCAATAGCTCTGTGGAGGAACGATTTGCCCGCCTCTGTATTTCCTCCCTCCTACAATATGAGTATCTTCAAGATCCAGTTTCACCCCTTCCTTTCCACAAAAACACCCTCCACACAACATCCCCAAAGATGACATAGAGTCCGAGGGAAATTATTCTCCCTAAGGCCTCTTGTGTGGATTATTTTTCTTTTTTTATATTAACTAAAAAACGTAACAAAATATGTTCATGTATAAATATATAAATTGATGAATTACTGTAACTATATATATAAAAACCAAAACAAAAACATTCCTTTAAATCACAATTCGTTATCGTGTCATAACATTTACTATTTTGTAATAATGTTTCAAGTCTTTTAATACTTTTAAATATAATAAATACAATTGTTATATCGTAAAATGATAAAGACTGTTTTTCTTGTGAGACATTTCACGCAGAAATGTGAACTCGTTTACTTTTCGAACTAGGTCCTTTTTGATCGCATATTGATCATCAAAATATTCTAGAGCGTGATGGGGCCTGGAGTGGGAAGATAAGTGATGAATAAATTATATAACAAAACGATATAATATTTTTGGATCATTCTTTTGTTCACACATTTTTACGATTAAATAATGTCCATTGTGCAATGGTACAGGTGACAACCTTCGTGAATACGATTTATTTCACATATAGCTATAATTATTATTAGAAGCAAATGGTGATGTTCTAGAAAGTTCTGTATACTAATGCATTTAATGGTTAAATGGAAAATTTATTCAAGAAAATATCTTTTTAATTCATGGTTTTGCCTGGGTTTAGTAATAGTTATCGTCAATGGAGTGGGTTTCAACAAATTCTTGCTTACAGATGACTCCTCTAACTAAAATTCTTCGATTGCATTGAGTTCCATTCCATGAATGTCTTGCGTGTTTCAAAATGTTTCTAGGGCCTGTGAATTATTATGGTTCTATGTAATTAAGTGACTTTATTTTTTCTTTGAAATTTAGAATCAATTTTTATTGAAATGAAATTTCTTTAGCCTCGTTGTGTTAAATTATGTTAAATTCGGACGAAACGGAAGTGCGCTACTCAAATTTATTATTTGACCGGTCCTCGGTTCTAATATAATGCGGTAAATTCACCACTCCGCGCGAGCCTCCGATGGCGCAGCGGTGTAAAGCTCCTGACTCTCAGCGCCCAGAGAGACATCCAGCGAACGGATGTTCGAATCTTACCAAATCCAAAAAAATAAACATTTTTATTTTTGTAAAATCAATATCCAATCTTCAAACCACTTTAAAATAAACAGGCAAAATAAAAGAAAGCGACATCTAGCGACTTTCTAGTTTGATTTCTACCGCGTGTGTATTGCACACTCTGATTTTATTTTATATGAATACCTCACGATAGTCCCAACTGCTCCCGTCTTGAACCGTTAAGACTATGGCATCCCAACTGGGGTATGTTACGAGGATGAAGGTGGTGGAGAGAGGAAGGAGATGGGGAAGAGGAAGCTAGGGACATACCAGACTATTCAGATCTGATCACCAATCACGGCTAAAGCCATTTCAAGCAAAGTTTCAATTGTAAATGGTAATCTTACACCATGGCAAAATTGTTGTATCTATCCACCATGGAAAGTGCCGCAAATATGGTATATATTATTTTTAATTTATAAAATTGTGAAATAACACAAATTAATTAAATAAAATTTATTTGCGCACGCCATGGTTTCAACCCGCGTCCTCCAAAATAGTAGTTGAGAGCCTTACCCCTCGACCATGGAGGCCGTCGAAGATGAAAAAATGAAAGGATGAATTCGGAACGAAACACGACCAGAAGAAGACTAAAAATTGAATTCCACTACAATTTCCTTTCGTAGTTAATTGGATTTATTGACCTTATGCTATGATTAGTGATTTGTCTGAATAGCAAGTTACATCTCATTGAATCTTATTATTTAGGCTCCCTAGCTTGCATCAGTGTGAAGTTTTGAATAGTCTTCACATAAAAAAAGAAAATCTTACCTCATCATCGCATCTTTTCCAAAAATAAACACCATATCAATTAAAACGCCTAAATATATAGCGACTGTAAGGTTGACATATAAGAATATGAATGACGCTGCACCATATGTGAACGTGAAGTTTGTGACTAAGCTACTATCGTAATAGAACCGAATTAAAGCAAGTAGCTAATAATGCCGAAAGATGGCGCCACTTACGTTAACATCTAGCACGAGGAACGTCGGCTGGCAGGCGTAAGGACTCTTGGTTTGCATTTTCATGAATCTCTCCAGTCTGGATATGGATAATGTTATATAGGTACGTGAAGTTTGTGACTAAGCTAATGTCATGTCGTCCGCCGCCCGCAGAGCGTGTTTTTAACTGCTCGTGAACATTATTATTTTAGTATCAACCTTCTTCATTTAAACTATCTTTGTTGACAATCATCTTATGTGTAAATACTTCTGTAAATGATATTTTTTGGTTCAATTTTATTGCAAAAAGATTCTACCAGAATAACAAAATATCAGATTGGCAAATGGACTAAAATCTATACTTAAACGGTTCTTTATGCATTCTATTATTATTTATAAGGGAGTTGGAATGTCCGATGCTTCGATATCCTTCACTCGGAGATCGGAATGCCACAATATCTTGTAAAATATTTTTTTATTCCAAAGGTCATCTCACGGTGGATCAAAACTGCTTTCAATACGAGTTACGAATGAAGGTAGGTTAGTTTGTACTATTTTTTATGCAAATTAGGTCCGAGAATAAAAAATAAGGAAAACACTTAAAAATAGTAGAAAATAATAGTTTGTACCAATAATTATTTTAAGCAAATGTATTTGGATTAATTATCCAAGGAAATGAATATTTTAATTTGCAATATTTCAAGGCAAAAGATATTAAAAGATTAAGGTGAAAGAAACAATTTAATGCATGAATTTCGTGAACATCTTTTTAAGCACACAAAAAATTAATGATACTTAGAGGACTTAAAAAGGATTCATTACTGGTTACATGTTTATATAAATTACGATTAGTTGCAGAAATGTGGCAGAAATTGGGATTTTTGTTAAAAATATCAAATAGTTATTTAGGTCAAGTTCATCTGACAGCAGACATTTTATTTATTTTAAATGATCGGTACTTGGCGGAGTGGTTCGAAGCGCTGAGTGTCGCGGGTTCATTTCCCATTGAGTTGAGTTACGAAACTGATTATTTGAATGTCAAGAAATGCATAGAGCGCCGGAGAAGAGCATTCGAGGAGATTTAATAGGTGTTTTCAACCGGTAAAGTAACACCTATTCCAGACATACTGCGTGAGCGTATACACTTGCCAATTCTAGGCCAGATAAACACAAAGTGTGATGAAAACACGTACGGGGCGATGTTCGGCCTCCCCTGGCGGCGCAGCGCCTCCAATATGTAACATGTGTTCGCTGCTTTGATACATCACAGAATGGTCAGAATGAGTTAGCGTTTTCAGAAATCCGAGAACACACTCCTTCAGGCTGTAGCCCAGCGGCACATATATATAACCCTAAATCGTTATATATATGTGCCGCTATATATATTACGATGGAGAATTTTCCTCAAACCACAGTAAAATGAAGTGCTAAAGGAACACGCAGGTACAATTTCCTTTTGTTGTTATAAAACCATTTTATGTCATTATATTATTTTGTGTAATACTAGTGCAGATCCGTGGAAAATCACGGGATAATATTCTATTGCGAGATTTATGAAGGCGAAAATATTGAAAAAATATTTGCTTCAGGATCACTTTAATCGAGACGGTTAGAAATTTACCTTTCGAATGAACACCTGTAAAAAATTACGACAGTCAACAAAAATTTAAACAAAAATTAATTACAAATATTGAATAATTGATTAATGCAAATAAAATAAAGTTACCCACTTTATCGCTTGTCTGAATTATTTTCGCAATCAGCTGGAATCAATTTGGAAAATCAAAGTTCTAGAGTTCATTAAACCTGAGTTACAGAAATAAATGAAATTAGTGTTTTTTTTTATTATTATTAAGTTAAAAGAAATATAATATTCGCTTTCTTAACTTAAATACAGAGCATATATAGTATAGTAGTCAGGGCCTGGCAGGTCTTTTCCAAAAATATACCGAATATTGAGCAAAAAAAAAATTCGAGGGGGGGGGGGGGGGGGGGGGGGGGGCGATTGGACTTTGAAACAATGTAAGCAGTCAAAAATTATTTCGATAAGGATGCTACGCAATATCGATGGCCAATTGCGTCAAATCTGATAGTTGAATCGCTTATTAGGGAGAAAAATTAATCAGCAAAAAATATCGAACCGCCCATACTTCGGTATTTTTGTCATACCGAACGTCGCTAAAATAACGAACACCTGGCAACCCTGATAGAAGTACACGAATAGAAGTAATATTTTTAATTTTGTTCCAACATCTTATTTTTTTTTTTTTTTTTTTTAAATAATCGGCGACGGTTTACATATATATAGTTCCCGAGAGCACTTAGGCCATAGACCCATTGTACTATCTCCCATTTTACCTCATTCCTTTGACAGTAACCCAGCCCCTTTTATAAAGTTCACCAGGATTGTCATTCGAAATGAAGCTATATCTTCTGGTCCGACAATGTGTCTTCCCAGGTCTCATTTCCCCTCTTCACTCCTCCTTGGTTCCCTGAAGGCCCCACGACGGAAGAGGGCTCTTCTCTCCTCTCCACTCCCTAATTCCCCGAAGGCTCCACGATGGAGAGTCCACCTCCCCTTGGTTTCCTAAAGGCCCCACAAGGGAAGAGTCCACTCCACCTTGTAGATTAAAAGACATATGTTATATTCGTACAATGTTCTTATTTTCAAAAGGTTCATTTCCTGGTATAGTTTTTTTGTGGGAGTGTCTGGGTTATAGTTTAATAATGTCTTCTTTCTGTGTATAATATCTGAAGTTATATTCTTTTTTTAAAGAGCAGATAGCGTTGCAATAATGACCAATTAATAAATTAATAATAATGAAACCATTCTGTTCGGCTTAATCAAACATTATAATAATTATTAAATAAAATAACTATAATACGTAAAATATTAGGTATAATTACATTTGTGAAGCACCTGAATTATTTTTTTTGGTCTAGCCTCTAGTCTACAGACATTTAAATTAGTTTAGCGTCTGGCCTAATATATAGGTAGTCGAGTTGTGACCGATTTATTGATTAATATAATTTGTTTATATGTATATTTTTTTTTCAATATTTATCTTCTAGAACTACAGTTATAAAGAAAAATGTTTCGGTAAACGGGTACTAGCATTGCCTTGACAGTTTAAAAAAAGGTGAATACTGCATAAGAGTCCCGTGTGGAATCAGTGAGACTTTGAGATTTGAGGTATGTTGTGAGGCTGAAGGTAGTGGGGAGGGGAAGAAGATGGGGAAGAGAAATATGGGGAAGTATCTGGTTATTCTGCTGGAGAGTTCAGCTGGAGAGGCCAAATGATCTCCTCAAGCAGTCTCTCCCGATCCAACCTGCCACGTAGTAAGTGGGCAGACGCATCCGCCGCCAAGACCTAGAAAAACCTCATCTTTAAACCCGGACACCCCTACTAAGTCCCCTGCATTTGGGTGACCTATGACATAGGTGTTGGTTATCCAAAAATGGTTTCCAGGGCGGCGCGCGGCGATACAATTCTAAATAAGTACAAAACAAAAAAATTAAAGCAACGTTTTAATTCTAAATGTTGGTCTTACGCCATGGCGACTCTGATAGAATCTTCCACTCTGGAACGCGCATATTATTTTAAATTGTTAAATTGTGAAATAACAAAGATCAAACCTTATCTCCTTCCCCTCCCCATTACCTTCAGCCTCACAACATACCCAAATCGGGGATGCCATAGCCTTACTGGCTCCAGACGGGAGCAGTTGGGACTCTTGTGCGGTATTCATGTACAAAAGAAAATCAAAAATTTACTAGCGCGAACCGGGTTTCGAACCTACGATCTTACAGTCTTACACCTCGACCACGCAGGCCGTCAAAGTTTAGAGTACCTAGTTTTGAACATTCACTCGGTTAGCGGAAGGTCGAAGTGATATTTAAACCGTAATTTATCGCCATAGTGCGTTTCATATCTCTGAATTTGTAACGAGAAGAGATATCATGGATGAATGGGAAGGACATTGAACGAGCAAGAGAAATGAAAAGTCGAGGACATCTGGGTCAAGAGTGGTCAGCAGTGGTCATTGATGAGCACATGAGCAGGTTTAATGAGGTGATATAAAAAAAACAGGAGTTGAGTCAGGACGAGAAACATTATTAATATTTATTTTTATAAAGCTGACCTCGTACAACAACAACCTCAACAAGTCGATCGATTTGTGGAATTTGTGGTTAAAAAACGGGAAATTAAAAAAAAATATCATTTAAGTAAAAAAAAAATTACGAGCGAACTTTAACGGTTGCCCCTCCGTCGGGGCAACCGTTAAAAATCATAAAAATCAATGCTTACACCCATAAATTTCAAATATTTAAGGCTTTATACAAGAGCGTATCAGTGGTATCTTTTACTAAGTGTGTAGGTATGTAATGGATGAGTGAAAGAAGTTGACGACACCCCAGGAAAACATTTTTATTATTTATTATTTATTACATGAACACCGCACAAGAGACCTAACTGCTCCCAATCTCCTGGAACCAGTAAGACTATGGCATCCCCAATCGTGGTATGTTGTTAGGCCGAAGGTAATGGGAAGGAAATGGAAGAGAAAGGTGGGGAAGTATTAAAATCTGGCTATTAAAATCTGGTAACCATTAAAAGTAAAAGCCGTTTCAATTCTGAATTGTGGTCTTACACCAGGGTGATACTGAGAGTATCTTCCAATCTTATTTTAAATGATTAAATTACGAAATAACACAAATCAATCAAACAAAATTTACTTGCAAACGCCTGGATTTTAAGCCGCGACCTCCGGATCGCTAGTTGAGAGCTTAACCCCTCGACCACAGAGGTCATCAAACGGAATGATCAGATGAATGAAATAGGTACTTGAGTTTGTCAAAAATAGAAGAGTGTGTAACAGAAGAATAATTAATATGGATGAAATCAGGTCAATGTTGTGTAGCGTTTCACCCTCTTATGATGCTATGATGTAGACAACAGTGGTGAATGGCCCTAATATGTAATTAAAAAAAACATGTTTAGCAAGTAAAACTTTAACCACTTTTCGAATTTGGAATATTTTTATCAAAAAAATTAATAATAAAATATTCATACACTGAAAAAATTCCAAATAGGAATTATGATAATTTGATCATAATATAACATGTTATTAAAGCGAAGAAAAAATATGAGCAGGATACGTTTTTTGCTGATCGAGTGGGCGTAGATTATCCCAAAGGTCTCTATTATGTCCCGCCAAATGTCCAATCGTTCACACGTTTCAAACTATTGGTAGCATCCTGAATATTTATACCTAAGCCGATGTATTGTTACTTTAAGCCGACAATACAATAACGTAAACCAGTGGCAGTCCGTGACTTTCAGTGAGCTAGAGTTCTAAGATTGAAAAATACGGCATTATTGTTGTTCTAGATCCAGATGAAAGTGAAATTTATTTCTTTTCAAAATTTAAATATTATGTTTGAACATTTTCAGGATTCTTTCAGTTTGGGGATGCATCGCATCCATGTGTAATAGATAAGTAGAAAAAATTTAGAGATAAAAAAGTAAAATTATTGCTGTATTCTAGACTTAAAGCGGGCATTTGAAACAATCGACAGTTAGATTAATCAGAAAATTAAGTAATATTGGAATTAATGGTAAAGAAAATAAGTGGTTTGTTGATCACCTATCAGAAAGAAAACAAATAACAAAATATGGTGGTATAATATCTGAACCACAAAGTACTAATAAAGGCGTTCCGCAGGGTTCTATCTTAGGTCCATTGTTGTTCATTATATACATGAATGATATTATCAAAGTGTTAAAGCATTGTGCAATTAAACTATTTGCTGAAGATACGTTGTTATACACAGCCAGTTAAAATTTACAGGACGCAATTGAAAAAATACAAATTGATTTAAATTATGTAGCGCTTTGGCTTCACAAAAACAAACTAATAATCTCGGTGAATTTAATGTTTCAAAGACCCAATCTTGTCTGATTACGTCCAAAAGGGATCGAAATGAAAATCTAGTCTCTTTCAACGGAAGCAATCTTCCGAACAGGCCCTCCATTGATATGCTTGGTGTAACCCTAAGTGACCAGCTCAGGTATGGGGGCTCCATTGAAGCCAGAGTAAAGCTAGCCTCCCAAAAACTGGGCGTACTGTACAGGGCCCGCAGATACTTTAATAGTACACAACTGCTAACCTTGTACAAATCACAAGTACGCCCCACGGTTGAATTTGGCAGCCATCTCTGGTCTGGAGCTCCAAAATACCTGAAAAATACCCTCGACTCTGTGCAGAAACGGGCGGTCCGTTTGATAGATTCTCCCATCTTAACAGACGGATTGCAATCTTTAGAGCACAGGCGTCGGGTGGGAATGCTATCCTTGTTCTACCGGTATTACAATGGAAGATGCTCCGAGGAACTAGCATCATTGATCCCTTCGGCACCGGTGCATAGTCGGGAAACACGCAAAACGCGTGCCCAACATTTGTACACGGTTGACATTTGTCACATGAGAACGGGTCGTTTCTTCGACTCGTTCTTGTGTTCAACAGCTCGGCTGTGGAATGATTTGCCGGCCTCTGTGTTTCCTCCTTCCTACAACATGGGTCTCTTCAAGACCAATGTTCATTCCTTCCTCTCCTCAAAAAGACCCTCCACACTGCATCCCAGATGACATAGGCCCTGAGGGAAATTATTTTCCTCAGGGCCTCCTGTGTGGAGTTAATGTAAAAAAAAAAAAAAAAAACTAAAATTGAATGTCACGAAAACAAAGTTTTTAATTGTGGATAGCCTTTGGTGGAAACGAGCAGGCAATCTTAAAAATTGATAACGAAAACATAGAAAGGGTTAGCAGTATTAAATATCTAGGTCTAATATTGGATGATAAATTAAAATTCGACGAACACATAATAAAGAAAATTGCTGAAAAAGTTGGATTCCAAAAAAGGATCTGAAATAAATAACTTGGATCTCAAGACAACGCGCCTTGTTTGCAATTCTTTTTAAATTATTGTTTTACTGTTTTATTCCTATGTAACGAAGCCTAAAATAATAAACTACAGGTTGTACAAAATAGGAGAATGAGGATGATCTTAAAATGCAACATTTTTACTATAGTTAAAATTATGTTACAAAATTTAAATATGATGCCAACAAAACAACATAATATAATATATAATATATTGACAATGATATACAAACTTAAAAAGAATATGCTCCCAAATTATTTGCAGAGTAATATTATCTTTCAAGAAAATGTTCACAATTATCCTACGAGAAGACGCGGAGACTTTAGGCTTTCCAAAACTAAACTTTCGTGCACACAAAATAGAGCATTTTATAAAGGGCATAAACTTTATAACAGTCTGTCAAATGCTGTAAAGGAAGCCTCAAGTCTCAACACTTTTCGTAGGATATGTGCATTATATGTAAAAAATATTTTTTGATTACTTACCAATATTATTCCTATATCTTATTCTTATATAATGTATTTTTGTTTAGTTATCTTTTTTATTTAGGATTTTTTTTTAAATGTATTTGTAAATGTTACTGTACTTCGTAAATTGTATTTTTTTATATTTTCCTACTAGACATATGAAAAAATTTACGTACATCCAAATAAAAATTAAAAAAAAAAAACAAAAATAAACTGACCAATCTTCATACAAAAAATTAAATTGTGAAAATAAAAAAGAATTAATTTTCAGCAACCGCAACATCAAAAATGTCGTATTTTTACAATCTTAGCACTCTAGCTCACGGAAAAGTCACGGACTGCCAGAGGTAAATGCAACAGATTTGTAGATTATATTGTCGTAAATATTCGTAAAAAAAAAAACAATATTTGGAAAAGGTGTATGGATACCGCCGCACAGCGGATGAAAAGGAGAAAAAAAAACAAATTAAGTGGTTTTTTTAAACGTTATTGTTTTAAATATATATACTTTTTTAGTGTAGCACAATAGTTTCTGCACTTTACGTGTTTATTAAATATGTCAATAGCGCTTGACGGAATATGTCAATAGAGTTTGGCAAGGCCGCAAGGTGTGTCGTAAATTTAATGTTCGGCATCGCGTTTTTCCGTTCTTTCCTACGCGTGAGCGGAGACCGTTGTGAATTAAGTGACGTTTAGATATACTTATATACAAAAGTTTGTTATGACTGACATTCTTCAAGGTATTCTCTATTTAATTTACTAAACTATATATTAATATCACATGTGTGTGAGATTTGAACTATCTAATCTTCCACTATTTTTGTATTTTTTTACAGTTAAAATGCTTATTTCAATTTGCATTTAGAAACAAAACAACGTTTGTTCCCATTTGTAGACTGAAGTGTCACCTTTTATATTTAAGATATTTGTAGGCATATCGTCAAAATATATTATTTTCTTGTTGTAAATTTCTACGGAAGAGTAAATTAATATTTGTTCATATGAAGCGGATACTTTGTGATGTGACATTATTAATTTAAAATAAAACAATAACTTTGTAAACACCACTTTTATTTTTATACTTTATGCCGACCGGGTTTCGCTACAACCGTAGCTTCATCAGGGCAGTATAATTCTCTACTAACATTAGGTTACATGTGTGTTATAATATATAATGGGCCGGGCTCGTCAAGTGTAGGGGGAGGAAGAAGACATAGATGGAGAATTGGGAAGGGAACGGACGTGTTCTTTATCAATAGGGAACAATCTTAGTATGGGACTTTTATTTAAATTTAGTTGATTATTAATTACCTTACTATTAGTGTTTATGGCTTTCCTAAGCTCAAGTGCCTCTAGATTATCCAACCTTACTCCGATATTGTTTTTATGAATCAGTTTGGCGCCGGCTGTTTGGTCAAATTTATGATCTTTTTCGATCAAGTGGTTGGCGAATTCTGAAAAACCCGAGCTGTGTAGACATCTGAGATGTTCTTTTACACGGGTGTGTATGTTGCGCGCTGTTTTACCAATATAAAAAACTGAGCAGTCACTGCATTGAAGCGAATAAATTCCCGAGTGAGATAAGCTATCATCCTTATCCTTACCGTTCATTAAAAGTTTGCCTACATTATTATTAGTGTAAAATGCTGGTTTGATTTCTGATGGGAGATTTTTAACACTTTTTTGAGAGAAATTATTGATGTACAGGATTCTACGCCATTGATACGGTTGATTATTATTACTTGGTATATTATTATTATGAGGTGGACTGTTGTATAAAAATTTACTTGTGGATAATTTCTTTAATTTTTTATTTAGAATGTTGTCTACTATTTTTGGGTGGTAACCGTTATTTATTGCTATTTGTTTGATCGTAGATAGTTCTATTGCAAAGTTAGTATTTGATAAAGGTACTGTAACTAATCTATGTGTCATGGAATGAAAAGCTGAATGTTTATGGGAGTTGGGATGGTTAGATGAATTGTGAATCATTATATCGGTGAACGTCGGTTTGCGGTAGATTTTATATTCAATTTTATTATTTATTATCGATAACGTAAGATCTAAAAAGTTTAAGGTAGAATTGGTTCCTATTTCTATGGTGAATTTAATTTGTTTATGGAAGGAGTTTATTAGCAGCAGGAAGGAGTTTAATTGTCTCTTTGTTCCTAACCAAACACAAAAAACATCGTCAACATACCTCTTCCACAATAATAAGTTTTGTAATAATGGTGATTTACTATTAAAAATATATTTTTAATAGTAAATCACCATTTTACAAAACTTATTATTACTAGAATAATATTTTTAATAGTAAATCACCATTATTACAAAACTTATTATTGTGGAAGAGGTATGTTGACGATGTTTTTTGTGTTTGGTTAGGAACAAAGAGACAATTAAACTCCTTCCTGCTGCTAATAAACTCCTTCCATAAACAAATTAAATTCACCATAGAAATAGGAACCAATTCTACCTTAAACTTTTTAGATCTTACGTTATCGATAATAAATAATAAAATTGAATATAAAATCTACCGCAAACCGACGTTCACCGATATAATGATTCACAATTCATCTAACCATCCCAACTCCCATAAACATTCAGCTTTTCATTCCATGACACATAGATTAGTTACAGTACCTTTATCAAATACTAACTTTGCAATAGAACTATCTACGATCAAACAAATAGCAATAAATAACGGTTACAACCCAAAAATAGTAGACAACATTCTAAATAAAAAATTAAAGAAATTATCCACAAGTAAATTTTTATACAACAGTCCACCTCATAATAATAATATACCAAGTAATAATAATCAATCGTATCAATGGCGTAGAATCCTGTACATCAATAATTTCTCTCAAAAAAGTGTTAAAAATCTCCCATCAGAAATCAAACCAGCATTTTACACTAATAATAATCTAGGCAAACTTTTAATGAACGGTAAGGATAAGGATGATAGCTTATCTCACTCGGGAATTTATTCGCTTCAATGCAGTGACTGCTCAGTTTTTTATATTGGTAAAACAGCGCGCAACATACACACCCGTGTAAAAGAACATCTCAGATGTCTACACAGCTCGGGTTTTTCAGAATTCGCCAACCACTTGATCGAAAAAGATCATAAATTTGACCAAACAGCCGGCGCCAAACTGATTCATAAAAACAATATCGGAGTAAGGTTGGATAATCTAGAGGCACTTGAGCTTAGGAAAGCCATAAACACTAATAGTAAGGTAATTAATAATCAACTAAATTTAAATAAAAGTCCCATACTAAGATTGTTCCCTATTGATAAAGAACACGTCCGTTCCCTTCCCAATTCTCCATCTATGTCTTCTTCCTCCCCCTACACTTGACGAGCCCGGCCCATTATATATTATAACACACATGTAACCTAATGTTAGTAGAGAATTATACTGCCCTGATGAAGCTACGGTTGTAGCGAAACCCGGTCGGCATAAAGTATAAAAATAAAAGTGGTGTTTACAAAGTTATTGTTTTATTTTAAATTAGTAAATTAATAATTTTTACTTCAAAATAGTTATAATTCATTAATAAGATAAAAAAGTTGCATTAATATTTAGTCAGCAAAGAATTAATTCGTAATTTTTCTTCATCCGTCCACTGTGCGCCGCCCCGGGAACCATTTTTTGGCCAACCAACACTCCTGCCATAGGCCACCCCAAGTGGTTCGCTGCGTTTGGTGACTTAGCAGGAGTGCCCGGGTTCATGGGGTGAGGTTTGTATAGGTCTAGGTGGATGCGTTTTCCTACCTACTGCGTGGCGGGCCGGATCGGATGAGACTGGATTGACATGCTTGAGAGAAATTTTGATTTCTCCAGCCGGACTCTCTTGACCCCAGTGAGACGAATGGATACATACGTCCGTCACTCCTGGAAACATCGACCCCTAGATTAATAACCACCCCTCATACCTTTTTCCTTCCCAGAACTTCCTCTCCTTACTTTCCCTAAAAGACCCTCCACAAAGCATATCCAAAGATGACATAGGCCGAGAGGAAAATTGTTTTCCTCGGGGCCTCCTGCGAGGAGCTTTTGTAAAAAAAATTACGTAAATATTTTCTCAGTAAAGTTCACCTGTGTGAGTAAGAGATTCAATAAAAATTTCATTTTAATTTGAAGATACTCTACCGACAAGCTACTTACTACATCTTAATTTATTGATTTAATTTGCATATTTATTGGTTTAATATGTTTTTAGAGATATGCATATATCATGTCTAAAAATACTTGAATATGTACATCGTTAAAAAATAATTTAAATTCTCACCGGGGAATCTAAATACTCGTTCGTAACATTTTATTATGGTTCATGAAATTGTGATGCGTGGCGCCATCTTCACCAAATATTTTGGAACTAATTATATTATAGCACTGTACACCTACTCTCCACCAAGATCATTGTTTTATAAATTAAATTGTTCTAAATTATTTGCAAATACCACCACATTTTTGTTTAAAACACAGACATTTTTTGGTGTTCCAAACTTGTTGTTACCGAGAGTTTTTTTATTATTATTTTTTGTTATATTATTAAACGTAATTATATTATATATAAATATATATAATTGTCGAGGGAATTTAAGCTCAAATAGTGAAATCTATGTATATATAAATATTTTTATGTGTATTTTTTTTTTTTTTTTTTTAATGCCGGCAACCCGGTCGTTTATTGTAATAATAATCATAAACACACAAGTTAGTAGCCCGCCTCACTAGACTAAGTCTGTTCAGAGGCGGGTACATATATATATACATAAACTTAGACACATATACATTTACATATATGTACATGCATATACACAATTATGTTCATACACACATACACGCATATGCGCACATACTTACACACAGGTATTCGCATACGTGTACATAATCGAACTCATAGATATATATTAAAACATAATTACATATAATCAAATAAGAATTATTGGGAGTTGAAATACAGTTAACAAGGAATTAACAAATTTCCATAAAACCAAAAATTCATCAAATACACATAGTAATGCTAGCATCTAAATCTAGAACTATTAAATATCAACAAAATGAATACACATAGTAATACTAGCGTCTAAATCTAGAACTATAAGATTTCAACAAAATAATATACATATGAGGTAATAATAATATAAGCTTTCGTAAAACAAAAGCAGTAATAATAATATAAGCATTCGTAATACAAAAGCAGTATTAATAATTAAGATAAAATTTCTATAAGTAACCAATCCATATAAGTAAATAAAGAGTGAGGATTAAAGACTAAGATGAGATTACTAATAACTTGGTGATGCTTGCCCTTTTTTTGTGTAGTAACCATGTATAGAAATGTTTGTATACCCCACAAGAGTCTCAGCTGCTCCAGTCTGGAGCCAGTGAGACTAAGGCATCCCCAATTGGGAATCTTGTGAGACTGAAGGTAGTAGGGAGGGGAAGGAGATGGGGAAGAGGAAGGTAGTGAAGTACCTGGTTATTAAGATCTGGTCACCAAACACGTTTTAAGCAACGTTTCAATTTCTTACCCCAGAGCGATACTGAGAGTGACTTCTACTACTGCAAAAATGCTATATATATTATTTTTAAATTAATTAATTGTGAAATAACACAAAATTAATCAAATAAAATTTATTTGCCACGCCGGAATTCGATCACGCGACCTTCGGTGTGCGAGTCAAGAGCCTTACAGCTCGACCACGCCGGCCGACAAATTTTTACAACCAATTTTCAAACTACGTATATGTAATTTTGACAGATTTTCTTTATTAAAATGCGTATTGAGGTCGCGTCGTCGATCTAATTAAAATTCAAAAAAATAAGCTGTGATTTATTTTAAGATACCTACTCAATGATAATAAAGATAATTAGGTGGAAAAGCTATGATTTATTTCTATCGGTATTTGAATGTGCATAAATCGTTCCAAAGAACTAGCGTCCTTGACCTATTGGCACAGCAGATAGACATGCTAAACGCGTGCCCAGCATTTGTATTGACATTTGCCACATTCAAATGGTTTATTCTAATGATTCGATCTCATTTACGCTCAACGGCTGTGGAATGACTCCCCCTACCCCTCTTATGTCTCTCCAATACCGGGGGCATTCATTTCTTAAACAGACTTAGAGAAATAACAGCCCCAAAATAGCACTGGCCACTAGGAAAATTGAACCTTTGCGGAGTTCATATAAAAATTCTTCAAATACAAGAATTTTTTTTCTTTCATAATAATTATATAATAGAATATATAATAGTTATTAAGGTATATGTATGTATGTGTGTGTGTTGGTACATGCATGTATATGTGAATATATGTATTGTATAGATGTGTGCACCTATTTATATAAACGTTTTGCTTGCATGCACTCACATTGAAAGAAAGAAGTTATATGTTTGTTTATATCTGTATTGTTGTATGTACCTATATATATATATGTAGTTGTGCTTGCATGCACACATATTGAAAAAAAGTTATGTACATTCTTATAACCTAATGGAAATTTACTATTTTTCTTCTTTCTATTTTCTTTTTCGTCCTTTTTTTTATAATGTTTCCAATTTTTAGCATTATTTATACTAAATCCATATGTTTACACTAGACTCCATATTTCTTACAAAGTAAATTTACTCCATTGGTAACCATGATACAGGCAGCTGCCTAGTATGGTGATCTAATACATCTACTCCATGTAAAATGTCTAATTATGTATCATGTGTTTTATAAATAAAATAAATAAAATTCGGTTTTCCTTGTTACCATAAATCTTGCATGCAAATGGAAAAATTTTAACCTACGTTTTACTAAAAGAGCATCTTGCTTTCTATGAAACCATACAGAAATATTTTCAAAAAATAAATTTACCCCACAAGAATCCGCTTCCAACCGTCTCAATTATCGCATCTCCAATTGGGGTAGGTATGTTGTACGTTTGAAGGTAGAAGAGAGGGGAAGGAGATGGAAAGGAGGAAGTTGGGGAAGTTTCTGGATATTAAGGTATGGTCACCAAACACGGCTACAGCCATTTCAAATATGGTTTCGATTCTGATTGGTGATCTTTCACCAGGAACCACTGAAAGTGGTGCCGTAAATATGTATAAAAAATGTTTTTTTAAATGAATAAATTGTGGAATAACACAAAATAATCAAATATAATTTACCTGCGCACGCCGGAATTTTAAACCGCGAACTCTGGATTCGTAGTCAAGGGTCATAACAACTCATCCACGGAGTCGGTCAAAAGCTAATTCGTGCACTTGGTTCTTAACATTTTTAACAATGTAGGTATTTCTTTCCATTTTAGCAGGTCTTAAAAACTGTGATTTCGCGCTAGAGATCCGACGTTCCGACTACCTAGAGATAGTGGAAGTATGACACCCCACACTTGACCAATTTTAGGAGGCTGAAAGCAGTGGAAGAGTCGCCAAAAACTTGATTAAATAGATCTGGTCACTAAATACTGACAAATTCAATTAAAACAAACTTTCATTTCTGAAGGGTGGTCTCTCACCCAGATGATACTGAGAATCCATAAAGATTACAAATGAATGCTTTTACAAATGAATTTGTGAAAAATCAATATAAATAAATCCATTCTTATTTATCTAAAATACTATCTGGATTCAGAGCCAAGCAGTTTAATGCTGTCACGGATGACGTCTTCACCCCCCTTACATCAAATATTCATACATTAAATGCACCAACAAACAGTGTTTAAATTACACGGAGAGCATGTATTGTGTGTTGATTGACACCCGAAACAAAAGACCCGGCTTTGGCGCGTGTCTGCGGGTCCGCGGGCGCGGAGTTCGGGGGGCGGCCGCCGGCAATAATGGCATATGTCAGTGCTAATCTCTGCTGCATTATGCGCTCCGGGAAAGACCGTGCTAACGCGGAACGTGTCTTCGCATAATGCATATTGATCGAAGTTCTCTTTGTAGAGTGCACTAATCAATACCAGCTTTCTAAAAATAAATTCTAATTTGATATGGTTATAGATTTGCAAATATTCCAATGGTAACAATAAACATTTTAATTAGTTTGATTTTCAACTAGCCGACTAATCGCCCTCTTTCGTAGCATTTCGACGGTAGGTGCACAACTCTGTTTTGGTACACCATTCTTGTTTCATTCAAATTTAAATGCACTGTTCTATTATTCCGACTCTTGACATAATCCGACTCACGTATTTCATTAACTTGACGGTGCTATGTTTTCTTGGGACGGCCTCGACTTCTTTTTTGTATCTTATTTGCCCGTCATCTAACCTTCTGACTATCATTTCTTAGTTCTTCGGCTTATTTACATTTCCAAACCATCTAAGCTTCCCTGTTTCAATCTTGCTCGTCTGTCAGACTGGCCTTAAATACATCACACACACAATATATTATTTTAAAGAAAGATTGATTTATTTTCATAATATATACGTCAATGCATTTTACATAATATATATAACCATAATTGAGATTTTGGATGAAGGTAGGTACAAGACACCAACAATAAACAATATGTCCATCCGTACGTGTACATGTATACATGCTTTTTTATTTTATCATTTATCTAATTAAAGAAATGACTTACAGGACAAATCGTTTTGTCAAAATGGAACCTTAAAACGTTCTTATCATGAACGAGATAACTAATTACACACGAGTACATATACATAAAATTATACATAAAAAAATTAAACATGTCTTACTGTACGGCAGTGAAGTTATTAAATCAAAATTGTGTAAAACTTATATTAAATAATAAAACTTAGTCAATACCGTTTACAACACACATTATGCTGGTGTTAAAGCAAACAAACTAAAAGTAGGTAATTTTTTTTTGGTTTGAATTTACAAAGCCTTAAAAGCCTTTTATAAACTTGACTGATTTGGAGATACATAGTAATACTCGCTTAATTATTGTAAACCAATACAAAAATATCATTAAATTAAGCATTAGTGATGATGTCAATATCAGGGATGGCGGCTTCAGGGGTTTCAGCGATCTTCTCCACTACATTGGAAGCTTGGATTGATTCCACATCCTGGTTGATGGCTTGAAGGGCGAGGCTTCTCGCGATGGCTTCCGGGACGGGGGGAGGAGTTGGGATGTGGTCACCAAGAGGCTGGAATCCGTTCTCGTCGGCGATATATCTAAAGGTGACAATGACGTTATAGTTGAAAATCAGCAAAAAAAACAGCTAGTATTGTGAAGAGGCAAAAAAAAGTTCCACTTTGGGTAAATATAATTATTTTTCTAAAATGAAACGAACGAATTCATCAATTAACGGATGGCCAGTGGAAGGGACCTAGAAACAGACCGAGGAGGAGGTGACTAAGTGCGTGGAAGAAGTTTGTAGTGGTATTAGAAGGCTTGAGCACTGGAGTTAATGGCCAGGAACCAAAGCATGGATGCATCTAGTGGTTGTATCTTTTTCTCAGAATAATAATTTGGGAGGCGGGTGTGGGTACCGCCGCCTCGGAAACCATTTATTGGATAACCAACACATCTTTGGGAGGCGGGAATGGGTACCTCCGCCCCGGGAACCTTTATTGGATAACCAACACCTCTGCCATAGATCACCCCAAGTGGTTCGCTACGTTTGGTGATTTAGCAGGGGTGCCCGGGTTCACGGGGTGAGGTTTGTCTAGGTCTTGGAGGCGGATGACCAGTACATACTGAACCCCAGATTCCTACCCACCCCTTAAACCCTTTTCCTTCCCAGAACTCTCCTCTCCTTCCTTTCCTTAAAAAACCCTCCACACAGCATCCCCAAAGATGACATAGGCCCTGAGGAAAATTATTTTCCTTAGGGCCTCGTGTGTGGAGCTCATGTAAAAAAAAAAAATCTGCCATAGATCATCTCAAGCGGTTCTCAACGTTTGCTCACTTAGCAGGGGTGCCAGGGTTCGTGGGTCTTGGCGGCGGATATGTCTGCTCACCAATTGCGTGACAGGCCGGATTGGGAGAGACTGGTTGAGGGAAACTTTTTGACCTCTCCTACAGAACTCTATCTACCCAGCGTCTTGCGCCGCAGTAGTTGGGATGGATTCCTATGTCACTCTAGTCACTAAAAATACCCTCCACACAGCATTCCCAAAGATGGAATTATTTTTCTTAGGGCCTCCTGTGTGGAACTAATGTAAAAAAATAGCATGTTATTTTGTACATCACCAAAGAAAAAAGAAACTAAGTATATCGATTTCTTTATGAACACCATCGTCAGCCTAATTCTATCGCAGTATAAACTATGAGAGAGATTGTATTCACTTTTGAAGGAATTGGCACTTCTCGAGAAGAATTTTATTTGACGTGCCTTTGGAGCAGTGGCGGCTCGTGACTTTTGGGTGTGCTAGGGGTCCAATATTTAAAAAATGGCGTCATGGATGTTGTCGTATAAGAAAATTTTTTTTTTTTTTTTTTCAAAAATCGGTGTTTTGTATGAAGATTTTTCAGGAAATCGGTGCGGCGCACCGCCAAACTGAAACTTTCTGAAATTTTTCATACAAAAAACTGATTTTCAAAAAAAAAAAAATTTTTTTTTCGACTACAACAACATCAATAATGCCATTTTTTAGTATCAGCACTCTAGCACACCCAAAAGTCACGAGCCGCCACTGCTTTGGAGTATGTAATTTTAGTCACGGTGAGGTTTCTGTTATTTTAAGTTTATTTGTTTATTCACTTTAATTTACTTGCTTGTTTGAACATCAATAATTAACACCTCTTTTCATACTTTACATGCATTTTCAAGGAATAGGTTTTTTTTTTACTGCGCTAAGTCAGATTACTAATCAACATAAGCAATATTACTGTAAAGATACGCATAATTAATAAATATAACAAAATAATTTTACGTACACCACTGGTTTGGTGCTTAATAAAAAGTGTTGTCTAGATGAAGAGGAACATATTCGCATAAGGTGATTGCTTACTTCAGGCTGATGAGGGTGCCGTCGGGAGCGATATAGCTGTAGGATCCTTGCTGGACATGGACTTCCTCATTTTCAGGTGCGTCCTTCAGGTTGGCGTTTTCTGCAGTCCTCACGAAGGGTACCAGCTTGCTGAAGCTGGACTCTTCCACTTTGATGCCGTTTCCAGACTCGTAACTGAAATTAAATGTAGGTACGACTGATAACTCACTCGCTAGTCAGTTTTGAAAAAATAAGTTATTTAACATTTATCTCACGGTGCTAGAAAATTCAGCACACTCAGCGCACATAAAGTATTACGATATGATACCAAATAAATGAGCATTTTATTTATGCATTAACGATTTAAAATACAGTAAATTAACGAATCGCACAAAACAATTAAAAAGGTTTAATGCGAGTGAAAATATTTGCAATAGTTCTGCATTAAGTTAGCCTCCCAGAAACTGGGCGTACTGTATAGGGCCCGCATATACTTTAATAGTGCACAACTGCTAACCCTATACAAATCGCAAGTGCGCCCCCACGGTTGAATTTGGCAGCCACCTCTGGTCTGGAGCTCCAAAATACCTGAAAAATACCCTCGACTCTGTGCGGAAACGGGCGGTCGTTTGATAGATTCTCCCATCTTAACAGACGGATTGCAATCTTTAGAGCACAGGCGTCGGGTGGGAATGCCATCCTTGTTCTACCGGTATTATAATGGAAGATGCTCCGAGGAACTAGCATCATTGATCCCTTCGGCACCGGTGCATAGTCGGGAAACACGCCAAACGCGTGCCCAACATTTGTACAAGGTTGACATTTGTCACATGAGAACGGGTCGTTTCATGTTCAACAGCTCGGCTGTGGAATGATTTGCCGGCCTCTGTGTTTCGTCCTTCCTACAACATGGGTCTATTCAAGACCAATGTTCATTCCTTCCTCTCCTCAAAAAGACCCTCCACACAGCATCCCAGATGACATAGGCCCTGAGGGAAATTATTTTCCTCAAGGCCTCCTGTGTGGAGTTAATGTAAAAAAAAAAATTTTTTAATTCATTTTAAAAAAATCGTTTGTCACCTCTAAAAAAAACATTTTTATGAACAATGGAATCACATACAATTATGTAAATAATTTTAAATATGATAAATCTAGGCAATCTTAATTCACTAAAAAAATAAAATTTTAAATTACTGTTTTAAAAACCGTTTTTAAATAAAATACTTTGACAATTAAACTAATTTATGACAACTAGTTTCGTTATTTTTTTGTAACATTATAATAGCAATGCAAATATGCGAAATTTTTTAGAGGAAATAATTTATTTGTATAAATGTGTATAAACCGTTTAATTTTTTTTTAAATTTAGTTTATTCATAATAATTTAATAAATTATAATCAGTTCAATTTTTGTCATAGTTCTCCTCACCTTCACGTGCTATTAAGTTAATAAAAGTTCAGTCTATGAAATTTACCTGGACATTATTAAAATATTTAGTGTAAGGTCTAGAATAGCATCCAACTCTTTAGTAATTATTTCTTAAGTTTTCGCATTATGCTTTTATATGAATGAAGTAAGCTACAAAAGCACAGGGATCTAACAATACAAGAATAAAATTTGTAGTTTTAAACAATCACTTTATTTATTAAAAAATAAAAAATAATTTCTCGGTAAAATCATATAATTATCTATGTGAACCAAAATTATAGATGTTTTCTAGACGAAGCTACTTTTATTATTTTTTTGGTTAATGCAGGTATATTAATACAATTAATCACATAATTGTATAGAAGAAACGTCTTATATCAAATTTACAAAAAAATTATAGATAAAAAATTATAGAAAAATTATCAAATCAGTATTTGTTATTATATTGCCCTGAGGATTATAGGGTGTGTCAATTATTTCAACTTTTGAATTCAGAAACGCCCGGGGTCTCAAAAGCCGCGTCTTACAAAGAAAATGAGAACTGCATTCAAAATTTTTTTTTTTAAATGGATATTAGCCCGCTAAAATGCATTGAAAATCAGAAAACAAACCTAAATCTTTTTTTTAAATACTTAATTTTTTTTTCAATAATTTTACCTTTTAACGTTAGTTTATTATTAAAAAAATCGTATAGCTGACAAAAAAGAAAAAAAAAATCAAGTTTATGAATTTAAGTAGGTAAGTCAACAAGAATACTGATTTTATCAAGAAAAAGTTTTATTTTCCTACTTTAATATTTTTAACAAACACATCACTTATGCTTCAAAAATTTTTTTTTTGCGTTATTTGTACTGTAGTTATGGAATAAAAATTAAGTTTGGTACAAAATATAAAATATGGACCCTTTGTTTTATTTTTTTTCCAAATCACGAAATCTATTTCTTTTCAAAACTTCATTTTAGCGGGCTAATAGTGAACAATAATTTCATTTATTTTTACGTTTTTGAATACCTACAGATCATACGAAACTTTTAGACCCCGGGCGTTTTTTCTCTCTATGGAGAGTGACACAAGCTACGTGAGGAAGGAACGGTCGTTCCGAAACCGATCGGCTTTAAACAAAAATACAAGTGGTTCAAACAAAGTAATATCGTTTCATTTATCTATAATGGATAACCACAAAGTTATAGCAACATTTAAAAGTATTAAAAAAACTTCATTAATAAAATTCACCCCACAAACCGTACAAGTTATGGATTAAAAATAAATAGTATTCCCAATGCTAAGAATGACCACGGCTCAGCACCCCTAGATGATTGTATTTAGGTGAAACATGATACAATATATTACAATCCAAAATGTAACTGAAACTAACATGAACAATTCAAAAATTAAACCTGAAATTGGACAATGATATATTGTGCCCTCAATGGATACTAACTTAATTTATGGGTACTATCTAGTATTCAGCATAAAAATAACACTCTGGTTATTGTTATTGTTTTTCTAAAATTATGTTTCTTGAACTACTTTTGTAGTTATTTAATTAGTCTTTGAATATTGTTTACATATCACCTACTAAGTCCCATTTTAAATTATATTTGTAAATACTTTATTTAAACTCCAAAAACATTTTTTTCAATGAATATCTTAAGAATACTTAAAATATATTAAAATATTAATTATTAATTATAACTAATTAAATGAACGAAAACATATTATTTGTCAATAAAATGGTATACCGAACCAATTAAAAAAAAACAGAAATTATATTCACCTGAACTTATAGGCTCCATTAGGTTCGAACTCCTCCGCCTGAGAGACGATAGGCACAGGGGTGGGTTCGGCGCCCTCCACATGCCCCTGGGGTGCGGCAGACCCCAGCACGACGCCGCAGCACAACAAGGCCAATCCGGAAATCCACATTCTAACTATTAGCAAGGACTGAACTAGCTTTAACTGATGACTTGACGTGTGCACTTAAATGACAACATGAACGCAATGAGGTCCCGACCATATTTATATGGGACGGATTTGTTTACATTGTGAACCCCTCCCCAAGTGCCATGTCGTATAAGTGATCCAACCTCAGTTTCAGTTATGCGTACCATCACAAGTACCTGATAGGTACGGTCTTACACTCTTCCATGTGTGCGAAATTAGCATACGCGCGGCTTTGGGAATAGTCCAAAGATTGGATTTAAAAAATATATTGTTTGCGTATTGCAAAATTAATCTCTTAGTTGGGTAAATATTTAAAACGTTTGTTAAATCACGGGTAACGAAGGTAATGGTTGACCCAGGTGTCAAATTATATGTCAAAGCTGTGATAAAATATGTGATATGTAAATAATTATTAATCTGTGAAATTAAAGAATTGGTAAAACTTTACGCAATTACGTTGCAGAAATGACAACCTCAAATAAGTGACAGGTATTTCCCCGACAATATTTACCTAGGTACATACCTTACTTATCAAGCGTTCTTTCACCTATAATAATAACGTGCAAATGAAAAATTTATACCCCAGTTGCAAGTGTAGTTTTAGTGGATACTAAAACGACTATTTAAAAAAATATTTCATTCGTTCGTGAGTTCCCCCTTCAGACAATAATTGCAAAGCTAACCAAGGTGTAATTTTGATTTAGGTATTTCTTCATATTGTTTTCTCACGAAAGCTCCATTTTAATCATTCTCAGAAGGTACCATTGACTCCTCTGTGGGGGAGACGTACTTTACAGACAGTTAGTAGGTACAGGGGTATGAATCTAAAATAAACAAAGTTGTTATTTGTTTGCATAGAATGGCAAAGTGCCCAAGACGAGATTTCTTCTAATTGAAATGAATTTATGCCACAGTTATTACATAATAAATTTTATTTGATAAATTTGTGGTATTACATAATTAATTAATTAAAAATAATATATAGTATATTTGCGGTACGTTCCAGAGTGGAAGATACTCTCGGTATCGTCCTGTTGTAAGACCACAATTCAGAATTGAAACGTTGCTTGAAATGGCTTTAGCCGTGTTTGGTGACCAGATCTGAATCTCTTTCCCTTCCCCATTACCTTCAGCCTCACAACATACCCAATTGGGGATGCCGTAGTCTCACTTGGGGACTCTTGTGCGCTATTCATAACAAAAAAATCATAAGAATTGTTTAAATATAATTTAGTACCTGCTAGCATTTAAATATTCATAACTCTCCTTGCACTTACCTAGCCCCCTAGTGTGGTCGATCGATAAGGATTGATCATATCCACCAAATTGTAAACAAAGGTATGAAAACACTAGGCTTCGTATTAAGAACAACCAAAAACTTTAATTCCATACAAGTCATTAACTTATTATATGTATCTCTAGTTAGAAGCCTAATGGAATATAACTCAGTAGTTTGGTCTCAATATGGAATACAAAAAAAAAAAATTCTGCGTTTTATAAATTTTAAATTAAATATCCCACTAGAAGACTTGAAATATAATTTATTATTAAATATTCTAAAAATACACACACTAGAAGACAGACGTAAAATAAACGACTTAACATTTTTATTCAAAATACTTAACTCTAAATTTGACTGTTGCGAACTACTGCAACTCATAAACTTAAGAATACCGACAGTAACTACACGACAAAATACACTATTCTACTGTAGCATTCATAAGCGAAACTACATTGCCCGATTACAACGATTTCACACTATGGGAAATCAATACTGATATTGACAGATTTAACATAAACTTGGCGAATTTTGTTGATCTTGAAAAAAACTTATTCCAAAACTATTCCTAAACATATCTGTTTTTCTGAAAACCTATGAAATCGCTGTATTTTTGTATTTTTATGACTTGTGTGCTTTTTTATCAAATTTTATTTTTATTATTTCTGTATATGTTTAAAAATAATCTGTCGTGAATTATTTGTACTACCAAAATGTAAAAGCCCTTTGGGCGTTAAAAAAATAAATAAATAAGATAACTTCGGTAACTTCTCACGGTTCCCCAGACAACCGTAGATAGCTAACGTACAAACAACAGTCGAATATGTATTATTAACACTACTTAGTCATTGTGAACTGTTATTTATTCGTTGGTGATCTATTGCAGTCATGCTAGGAAACGATGAGAAGTTACCGGAAGTTTTCCTATCAATCCTTATCGATCGAATGTGCTAGGGGGCCCGGAGGCAATAAACTCTCTATTATTGATTGACAACTCTCCAATACCCTCCACAGTTGCATAATTAATATAGAGTTCTTCCGAGGATTGTTTGTGAATCAATCAACATCAATAGTGCAATGGTTTGCACTTTAAACTAAGCGTGCATTGTCATAAAATAAACTTGTGAACATACTTTTCTACTTGCAAATTCAATTAGTCTTCCTTCAAATTGATTAGAGCTATAGTACCTACAATATTATTTTATCTCTGAAAACATTGCACAAAAGATAAACCCACATCTTATTCTTCTAAAAAGTTGGATATTTAACTAATTTGTGAATTTGCGAAGTTGCATACAAAACAACATGGTTCACAAACATATTTTAAGAAACGCATATTGCGTAGTCACATTAAAACAAAAAAAAACTATTAATTATTTTTTTTTAATAATTATTGTTTTTATTCTGTTAAATATTTAATAAAATTCCGCTAATATTAGAATTTTCTTTGTGTTTTTTTTAAATTTATTTTTATTTTTATTTATTATAAGGACAAAGTAATACAATATGACAGGAAAAAAATTACAGAAAAAAGAAAAGACCCAATTAACTACTTTTTAGTAGTTTGTCAATGGGTGCGTTTACTTTGAAGATATAAATAAACTTATTTTACTTTATTTTGCAGTTACAATTTTTTGTGTTAGTGTCTAATACAAATTATTTCTTTCTGCGAGCCATAATATTTGTTTTACCATTTGCACATTTTTTAATTTCAGCAGGTACATATTTAATAATAAATTGTGTATCATGTAGTCCAGCGTTTTTTGTCCACAAGTGCTTAGGTACAATTAGTCCTCCATTTAGCGCAAAAGGGGAACTGTAGGTGTGTTCCAGTTATGTACGCAAATGAGGCTATTCATATGCCGAGATATAATTTTATACTACAGAATTGCTCTTACTGAAAGAATTTTGAGATTCTGGTAAAAGTACGGAACATTAGGTCTTTGTTTGTACAAACTTTTATGCGCTAATAATTTAACTAATGATTTTTGAACTGATTGAACATAATTTACATTTGTTTTACAGGAAAATCCCCAGGCTGTAAATCCATACCTTATAATAGATTCAGCAAATGATAAATAAATTATTCGAAGTATGCATATCGGAACGTAGAATTTTAATTTATATAATCTGCTCACGATAGATCTGAGTCGTTCACAGACTTTATTTATTTGTGAATCCCATTTGAAAAAAACAGCCAATAATAACACCTAAATAAACATATTTTTTAACCAGTTCAATATTTTAACATGTGCACAATGTAGAGATACCGACATGTAAGCAATCTGAAGAGTGTGTTTTAATTTCAGGTGTAATAATATTGGGTGATCTAATATGCATCAACTTTTTTTTTGCATTTATGATTAAACCAGAGTCATGAAACCATTTCAAAAGTACAATGTAATCTTTTTATAAGATATATTTTAATTGATAAATATGATATTCAGAGCTTTACAGTGGTGGGTGTACAAACCAGGAGTATTTCGATGAGTCCAAATAAATAAAATATGTCTTTTTGCACATTGTGTACTCAAATATTAAAAAAAAAAACTTAATATCAGGCTTGCGTAGAACCGTGGTTTCCAAATGATTTTTCCTGAGTACCCCTTCGAGAAAGAGCTCAAATTGGCTTACACATTGTAGCCAAAATGATAAATAAAAAATAACTAAGTTTTTCGACATGTATTAATATTTTGTAATTTAATTTATTTCAACAACAAAACACTTAAAATTTTGAATAAATAGGTAGTCCCGCGAAGCTGCCACATGGCTGCATGTCTGCAGCTTCTACCTCAATATAAATTTATAATATTAAAAGTAAAATTTATTTATAATATCTTTCTTTTTCTTCTTTGTTTATTCTATTTCTTACAAATATATTGATTTTTCATTCATAAGCCACATCTTTACAATTTTCATGCTTAAACTATCTTTTTCCTTAAAAACCAATTTATGTTTGAGTTTGTTAAAAATCACGGGTACACAGCAAGGGCGGCTGGTTGCACAGTGTGTTCGTGTTCAGCACTGGTAAATTATATCGTCTAAAATAACTTTATAATATCTTAATATCTTAATCTCATTTAAAATATCACCTATTAATATAATGCCTAATATAATATGAATCAGCGAGAGCAAATTCTTATTGGAAATTAAGATATATTGGTGCGCCACCCGGCGGCCTTTATCATACAAACTTAAATTTGGATTTAAGGCAAAAATACTTAATCAAACCGAATAATTCTTTTTTTAATCAAAAGGTACCTACAGCAAATACCTAAATTTTACATATATTTTCTTTTTTAAACGACTTCGAAAAGGAGGAGGTTCTCAATTCGACTGTATTTTTTTATTTTTTTTTTTTTTTTATGTTGTTACATCAGAACTTTCGACTGGGTGAACCGATATTGATGATTCTTTTTTATTTGAAAGCTGGTGGCTTCCCGTGTGGTCCCATTTTAATTTGGTCCAGTTCTGACAAAGGCATCCATGTGTGATGAACTCGCCGTAATGATAATAATACACCGATGATTTCTAAGGGCGCTCTACAATTTAAAATAATGTCTGAAACACAAGTACCTGCAGGGATGATTTATATATCCGAACAGGGATGAATTTATGGGTTTGCACAGGCGACCCCCGGCGAAGGCCATTCTGAATGCAAGGAAGGGACTTGGTGCCACGTGTGACCGGGACACGTTCTAGCTTTTCTAGTGCAGATAATTAATTACTATTTTGAAGTCCTGAAACTGCGACAAAAAACTAGAAAACATGGAACAGCGTCAGAATTCTTCGAAAATGTGATTAAATCTGACATGTTCGATCATTTAGTTAAGTATATCGCTAAGGATTTAACGAATTTTGAAGAATTTTGAGAAGAAGGTAATAAATAAAAAAAAAACTGCGGAGCCAAGGGCCACACACGGGACATGAAATTAAGATACCGAGAATCAGGAGAGAAATTTTAAATAAAGGGAGTCAGGGAAAGGTCGCGGAAGTGAACGGTCAATCTTGCTCGGATAATTTTTAAATAAGACAGTGAGGGTAGATTCGGTCTCGGGGACGGACGGATTTTGAGAGTCGCAGTTATATAGGCAATGATAACAGTAGTTCGGGCGTGTAGACGGGAAATAATTCATTTTTATTGGCAAGAAAACGCGGATAATCAAATTTTAAATAAAATCAGTCCGTTCTAGCGGTCGGTTGAGATTAGGGAGTATCGTTTGCGAGGGTAGTCGAGATTAATACGCAAGAAAGGCAGGTCAAATGATTGGAGTTCGGTTCGCGAAAATAAGGAAATATTAGTTATAAGTAGGGCAGTCAGGAGATATCTTATCCTCGGCGCGAGATTTGTGTTTGGCAGTTGTTTTCAATTCAGCAAAAAAATTGCATGAAGAGGTTGCGTTTTGCGAAAGTGCATGTGGTAATTTAATTGGAATATGGAGCATGGAAAATTTGGTGAGTTTGCTTAAAATTACTTTATTACAATTTGCATTACATATTTAGTGCGGGCCTTGCAGAAAAATATTCATTCAAGTTCATTGGTTTTCGGAGATGTACTTACAAAAAAAAGGTTATACTATTGGACTTTAAAGTGAGGGACGCGTTTGTTTTCGGTTTGAGTCATAAATCTTTTGACACTTCCTTCTATTGTCTCTTCGAGCAATAGCTAAGATTTAATTTTGTGCAACTGGACATTTTGGGCGAGATCCCTGTCTAACAGAGTGCAATTCTCATGCGGTAGAGGTGAAACCTTCAGAAAACTAAACTTCGGGTGAATGACGAATTTAATACGTTAATTGTGGGATTTATTCATTTTAATGTCGTTGCTAAGTGCTAAGATTAGTTCAATGTTATTCTACGAAGCACCGCACGAAGAGGAGGTCGATGGGCCACGAAGCACTTCAGAAAGAGGAGGCCGATTAAAGTAAAAGAAGTTTCACTAAGATAATAAATCCTATAGATGTGTTTAGTGTCGCACGGTTCCGTTTCATATAGATTCAAATCACGACGGTATTAAAGAAGTTTCACAAAAATAATAAATCTTATAGATGTGTTTAGTGTCGCTCGTTTCCGTTTCATCTAGATTCAAATCACAACGGTGTAAAAGAAGTTTCACTAAGATAATAAATCCTATAGATGTGTTTAGTGTCGCACGTTTCCGTTTCATATAGTTTCAAATCACAACGGTGTAAAAGAAGTTTCACTAAGATAATAAATCCTATAGATGTGTTTAGTGTCGCTCGTTTCCGTTTCATCTAGATTCAAATCACAACGGTATTAAAGAAGTTTCACAAAAATAATAAATCTTATAGATGTGTTTAGTGTCGCACGTTCCGTTTCATATAGATTCAAATCACGACGGTATTAAAGAAGTTTCACAAAAATAATAAATCCTATAGATGCGTTTAGTGTCGCTCGTTTCCGTTCCATCTAGTTTCAATTCACAACGGTGTTAAAGAAGCTTTCATTTAGAAAAACAGTTGTCAGCATTTTAGAAACAAAAAAATTACAGTTGTGTAGTTTACACACGAGAGGAGTGAAACCTTCAGAAAACCAAAGGAGACAAGATTGGGGAGGCTACGAAGCACCTCAAAAAGAGGAGACCGATTATAGTATCTCATTCACTCGCAGGATAAATCATATAGATGTGTTTAGTGTCGCTCGTTTCCGTTTCATCTAGTTTCAAATAGCAACGGTGCTAAAGAAGTTTTCAAACCAATAACCATAATGGGGCCGCCGAGGTGCAATGATTGTAGGGGAGTGTCTTTTGTGGACGATTTGTTAATTTTAACGGACTATAGTTATTTATGTATCTTACGAGTGTGTTGCGAGACATTACATCGGGAAGGCTATGTTGGGGGTTTACTTGGATATAATAAATTACGTTACATTAGGAATACCTATTCTCAAATATATTTTAGAATTTACTCAGTAATTGAAGATATTTGTTAGGCAAGGTACGTACTAGGTATATCGGTTTGGAAAACAGATGTATTGCATGGTTATTAACAAATTTTAAACAATAGAATTCCCAATCCAAAAATAAAAAAAACCGACACCTTTTACCTTAAACTTTAGGAATCTCAAGAAAACTGTTATGTAGAGGCCTACATAAGCTAGCTTTTGACGTCGTTGAAACGCACACTTGGAAGTATTTTACGATTAGGTATATAGTACTTTACGATTAGGTATATTTTATTCGAAATTCCCATTCTAGCTCAAATCTTTAGTATTTGCGATTGAACGAGACCGTCAGCGCTCTGCTATTATTATTTAGCAAATTTCCTTCTTTCAAATTTAACCGAACGAGTTACGGCGCTGAAGCTGGTGATTGCTGGAGTGATTTTTTGAGTTAAGCTTCCCTATTCCATGATTTTAGGTTGCACTTTATGCAGTTATGATCTGTGGGCGAAGTGAACGAGATGCCGGTGGGCTACACTATTTCCCAAATGTGGAGGCGAAGCAAGCGACGATAGGAACTTAGTCCAATTAAATTGGAATCCTTTGTGATGGAGACTTGGAAACCTGTGTCTCTGAACGGCCCTGAAGCAGTTGAGAGCGAGGCAGGAGCCCTTTCATGATGTCGACGTATATGCTATCACATGTATCGTCATAAAGGCATTGGGGAACGTCTGGAAGGCAGAGGACGTGCGCCCATAATCCCCCCCTTCAGCCCCCTTCAGAGGTGTCAGCTGATAAGAGTCGCTGTCGCGGGAGGCCAATTAAATACAGGACGGAGATAACGATCTGGCCGGGCTACCTCCGTAATGAAGGAAAAGAAGTGACGAAATTCGCGTTGGCTTCACTACCCTTTGATTACGCTCGTGGGGAGCTACCTTGTCAGCGGAACGAAGAGAACAAGACATACGGAGTTGTTTTAGCAATCGATCGGCGGCTCTTTGTCGGAAACCGGATAAATTTTCATAATCTTCTCCAAAATTAGAATTAGGGCATCATCCAGCATCAGGTTGGGAATGTACTTTGGACGAACGAGTAGCGGGGAAAATGGGAGGGATGGATGATTCAGAACTGGATTCACGCCCCGGTGCCATTCATCCCTGGACCCAGCGCCCTGGAAGCCAAGTTTGACATTCCTTCCCCGAGCTGATATTTGAGATGAGCTTGGGATATCACCTATCGTAGGGCGGAGGTCCGTGAAGCTACGTGCTACGTGGAGGCCCACCTCCGTCACGCCTGCTTCCGTCATGCGAGGGGAGGTATTTTCATTCAAATCAAATACCTAACGATGTTCACCGCGGCTGAAGGCAGACGCATGTTTATAACGTGCCTAGGAAAACGTAAGCATCATTTCTACTGGTTCGAGGCGGTGTGCTGGACGGAGAACGGGACTGTTGAGGAGCTGTGTGACTGCAGGGGCGAGGGCCGATGACATCAAAATCCACCTTTACTAAATTCAAACTTCGCGAGATCAGAGGGGGGAGCGGCTCCACCGACCTCCTGACATTGCCGCTTGTCTAATCCACTTCGGTTTAATGTTCATGTTCGATGCTATAGGAGTCCGGAACTCTAGTCATCGACATGCTGAAAGACTTCATCATCATCATCAATTCAGCTTAGAGGATGTCACGACCTAAAACCTCGTGCCACCCACGCATTCCTGAATACTTCCGGACGTCGACTACCACACCATAAATCGAAGCAGATCCTCACATCAAGCGATATGAGATGGCATTTCATCAAACAACAGTAGCAGTATCACCATTATAATATAGCGGCGTATTGGTTGAGAACACTCCCACTATCATCCTTCAAACCAAAAACACACACCAAACCCTTTCCCGACAGGAAGCAAAACATGTCGATTTTACATTCGTCGCTTGCGACCATCAAAATATTCTCTGGAGGTGATGGGATTGGAGGCTGACCGGGCGGTTTTAATTGAACCTCACCAAGTCAGTTGCGGAAATGGAGGAGTCCAATCGAAGCAAGACATATTTTGTTTCATGTCAATCCCTAGTAATCTCCCGAAATTACCTACTCAAACTCAAAACTAACTAACAAACTTCACTTACAACTGTGACTGTAGAATTTGTGCATCCCGGACCTGTTTTGGTTGGATTTTGATTGTAGTTTCGTAGTTAGAGTACAAATGTCAAATTATTTTATGTGTTAGCATCCCAAGAACAGCAGAGGATACGCAGCGTTACACTAAAGGTAGGATCTTCCCAATTATCTGTATAAAGGTATATTCATGTACTAGGTACTGGGGAGGATGACGCGGGTTAATTCAAAAGAAATAATCATCAACAAACAAGTATAGAACGGACGTTAGTAGGGGAGGAAGTTGCACGAACGGTAGCATTAGTTATTTTCAAGTTAGATAGAGTCAGTCATTGTAAATCGAACCCTAGTGAATTGTAACACGCCATACCTAAAAGAACAAAGGGTTTACCACAAACAAATTATTAATTAAACTGGATTAACCATATCAAACCCTTAAAACAAAAAATAACACAACGTTAGGGGGTTAATTACAAGTTGATTAATTGCGAGCATCTTGCCACGTATACCTAAAACGTATTACGTAAAGGGTTGTCGAGGCGCTGCCAAAGGAACGAAGGGGATAGAAGCTTGAGCGACGGGACTACGAATATGACTACGAGTACGAATGGGAGGCGAACTCCTACGTACAGAGTTAGTTATTCATAAAGCTTTAAATCTATTAATTAATTAGGGGGGGGGGTAAGAGTCTTTTCATTACACATGAGAAAATCATATAAGTCTTAAATTTGCACCAAGTATGTGCGCGACAAATGGACGAATAACTCAATATCACGCCAACCGATTTCGATGATTCTTTTTTTATTGGAAAGGATGTACTTCAAGGGTAGTTTGATGAGAGTTTGGTTAGGTTCTGATTATGGAATCTATGACAAAGTAACGGAACTCTCCAATTCTGAAGAACAAATTTACGATACTCGGCCAAATCTTAATCGAATTAGTTAGTGTACTTCAGATTCACTAAAAATCAAAAAATAAACAAAAATTTTAACAAAACAAAAAAACGACTTAAAAAAATGCACTAAAAAGTAAAAAAATAATTTCGTATTCTTCTACAACTTTATAATCAACTTACCTTTTCTACTCATCAATATGTAGGTACGATTGTTATTTTTGGAGTCGGTGTCAACCAAGGTACCCGCGGCCCGGCGTGTTCACTTGACAGCTCCTCTCCCGCCGACACCGACTCCAAAAATAACAATCGTACCTACATATTGATGAGTAGAAAAGGTAAGTTGATAATAAAGTTGTAGAAGAATACGAAATTATTTTTTTACTTTTTAGTGCATTTTTTGAAGTCGTTTTTTTGTTTTGTTAAAATTTTTGTTTATTATTGATTGGTGTTTTAAATTATAAAACGCAGATCATTAAGGAATTCAATTTTTTTATAGGTAACTTTGATAATTTTGCCCTCGTGCTGTTTATACATTGATTACAAATACTGTTTGTATCCTGTTTATAATGAAATATAAAACTAACTAACCAACCATCACGCCGTTTCCCCGCAGGGGTAGGCAGAGAGGACGGACCCCCAAATAACTCGGTATCGGCACACACTCTTTGCCTCACTCACATTCATACATCGTCTCATACATTCTCTTCTATTATTCCGACTTTCAACATGGCCCGACTCAAGTATCTGATTCACTTGCTCGTGCCATGTCTTCCTCGGGCGTCCCCGACTTCTTCATTCACATTTGCGACGTATATTCTTTTTACACTACTTTCAAATTTATTTTATTTTATGAAATATAAAATAAAATAAATTAAACATTGTAAAAAAAGAGATTTTTTGGGATGAAATTTAAGATTTATTTACGAAAAAATTGTATTGTGTTTTTATTTTCTTAGTACAGAAAAAAGATTAGTTCAAAAATTTTTAAATATTAATAAAAAAGCGATATGTGAAGTTTTCGCCTTTTGAAAACAGCTTAAAATAGACCATCTCCCAAATAAGATTAGTGGAATCATTTTTACCTAATGTTGCTTAGTAATCGTTATCTCATTACGGATTATCAGTGAACCACCAAGTTTTCAGGGCAGCGGCCGCCACTGGTACACAGTACTCAAGCGTTCGGCTTCCATACATATTTGCTATTTTAGCTATTTTCTGGCCCTTTTTTGTGAGACGTGTGCTGTGACTATATATATACCACTATTTTTTTATAAGTACTGTCTTCCCAGTTAACCTTAATGGTGGGGAATCAGAATATACCTTTTATTGGGAGCAGGCCCTCATCACAATATAAGAGTTGCACATCGTATCTTAAATCATTATACTTATAAATGGCACAATAAATCTAATGATATTGAAAATCGCATAATTTTTTATAAGTTTAATGGGATAAATGCACTTGTCTCTCTTTGCACAGTTCTGAAAAGAAGATTATTGACGCAAAATATATTTCGGCGATTTTAATGTTTGCCTTTCAAGTAACCTTACGTACCTCTAGGGGTACGCGTACCATTAATTGTAAACAACTGACTTAGAATAAAGAATAATAAAAGCTTTCGCAATTTCGTTTGAAAATATAAATTGATCGAAATTTTTGATTTTGTGTTTCGTTCAAATAATCTAAAAATCCAAATAATCTGAAAACACATGTTTTATGTAGGTAGAATTTAGACCTGAATAGTCAATTGGGGTGACATAGTCCCACTGGCTACGAACTAAGAGTAGGAGTCTTATGTGTGATGCACATAAAAAGTCTTCTATGCTATTTTTGGTTTACGAAGACATTGACAAAACCGACGGTGATTTCACGATTGATGATTGAAACGTGACGAGGTTATTTTTTTCACATCCGTTAGAGATCAAATTAATTAAAGCATTTGTGATTATTACCATTATAGTAAACTTACTCAAACATGTCAGTGAGAAGTTTATCTTTAAAATATGTTTAAGTGGGTAGCACGGTAATTGTACATTTAGAATTTTTTACACTGTTTATGCTCTCGAACATCCAGTAGGCGGCTGGCGGAGGCAAAACGAAAATTCTATAGCCGCTCATTATTAAAGGCAAAACAATTAAATTATAGTTATTTAACCGGTCAAATTTGTTTTATGGGTCCAACAGACTTAGCTATAAAAGATCATTTGGTTTTGGCCTATTTCAGCATATCACTCGCCATACATTCCCAATGTTTTTGCCTCCACCAGCCGCCTACTAATGGTGTTCTCAAAATTTTCGCGTAGTATGGAAAATAATTAACAATTACACCAAATATTAGTAGTACAGCCAAACAAACAAATAAACAGAGCCATAAGCAAGACGTTTGAAGCCACAAAAAATATTTTTCCAAAATGTTTTTGTTTATGTTATTGGGCTTAGGTATCAGTGTGTTCAGGAGTGACAGATGTACAAATCCATTCCTGCCGCTGCGGTTTAATGCCAGCTACAGAGGTCATAAGGTTTCAGCAAACCGGCCTCTTCCGTTACAGCCCCCCACGCAGCTGGTGGGCAAGCACATCCACCGCCAAGACCTGAACACACCTCACCCGATGAACCTGGGCACCCCTACTAAGTCACCAAACGTAGCGAACCACTTGGGGTGACCTATGGCAGAGGTGTTGATTATCCAATAAATGATTTCCGGCGGTGGTACCCAAACCGGCTTCCCAAATTAAAAAGCATTAATTCGATTAAAAATTATTTGTTACACCTTTTTATTTAGCGAGTTAATAAAGCAATTGTTTTGTATTTTAAGTACCGGGTTGCTACCTCCTTCCTTCTTGTGTCAATTCTTAATAATAATAATAATAATACACGTAAGATGATAATATTATTTAATAAAAAATAATATTAAATGTAAGTATAATGAAAATATTCATATCATCCAGAATTTAATGCAGATATAAATGTAATGAAATCTTTCGGTTGAATTTACAACCACTTTCCGAATTTTCGAAATGTGTGAATTTTCGCACACGCGATAAAAATTATTACAATACATACAATAATAAAAAAATAATCAATATTAAAGATTACTTTGCTTTATTAGTGTGTTTTTTTGTCTATTTAGACCCTATTTTTTTACCTGCCAACTTTCGCAATGTTCCACCAAAGAAACCCTCTCAGTATAGACCCATTACATGTTTACCGACAATATACAAAATTTTAACCTCTTGCGTGACAGATAATATACTCATTTAGATGAAAAAAATATTTTATCTGAACAACAAAAAGGTTGTCGCAGAAAACATATGGGATGTAAAGAACAATTAGTTATTGATTCTGTAATTTTAAAACAGATTCAAATTAAAAAGCGTAATTTACATACTTGCTATAAAGATTACCCAAAAGGCTTTCGATAACGATAGTAGGATCCTGCACTCGTGGCCGATCAAAGAATTAAATGTTTATAAAATGAACCCCATTATTACTAGCTTTTTGGAAAATATTATGGCGTTTTGGAATACCGATTTACTTGTCAATTTAAAAGGTAAGAAAATAGTAGTACCGGGCATTTTAATAAAAAGAGGAATTTTTCAAGTAGACTCATCGAGTCCTCTTTGGTTTTGCTTAGCATTGAATCCTCTATCTAAAATGTTAATTAAAAGCAAGTTTGGAATAAAAATTAAGGGTAATACAAGAGAGAGTAGTATAATTTCGCATTTATTATTTATGGATGATATAAAATTATTTTCGAATTCTAGACCAAATTTAGAGAAAATGATTAAGGTAGTTAAAATTTTTTCAGATGACATTAAAATGACTTTTGGTTTAGATGAATGTAGAACAATCCATATAGAGAAAGGCAAAATTGTAGATGGAGATGAGGGTATATTTAGAAATTTCAAAATTAAAAGTATGAAAGGGGATGAGGTTTATAAACATTTAGGATACCCGCAATCGAATAGGTTAGATCATACTAGTATTAAAAATGATATTAGGATTAAATTATAACTAGGATCAGAAGAATTTTAAAATGCAATTTATCCGCTAAAAAAATTGTAAAGGCAATAAATAGTTGGACAGTACCTCTATTAAAGTACTCTTTTGGCATAATTAAATGGTCCAATACAGACTTAGATAGCTTAGAACGATTAATTAGAACTACATTAACAAAGTTTAATTGCCATCATCCAAATTCAGCTATAGAACGAATTATTTACCTAGAATTAGCAGGTAGAGGTGTAGTCAAAATAACATCTTTGAAACACAATCAGGTAGAAATGCTAAGAAATTTTTTCCACAGGAAAGCTAATAGCTCAGAAATGCACAAAATAATTTGCAAGGCAGATGGAAACATAACACCTTTAAATTTATATGACGAGAATGCCAACATTCTTATAAATACTATCCAGGAATTATTAGATTCCTGGTCAAATAAAATTATTCACCCAAAACACTTAAATTATCTCAACCAAACGCATGTTGACAAGTTTTCGTCAAACAAATGGTTGAGTATGGGAGAGTTGAGCCCAGAAATAGAAGGATTTATGCTTGCCATTCAAGATAGAGTCATTAATACTAAACATTATATTGGGAAGCATATAATCAGAGATACAAATCAAATTGATGATTTATGTAGAAAATATTTGGCTTTTCCGGAAACTGTAGAAGACGTTATCGGATGTTCTGTATTAGCGCCGTCCGAGTATACATTAAGGCACAATCTGGTTTTAAAAATAATTCATCAAAGTTTGGTAATTAAACATAACTTGATTGACTGCCGTAATATAGTACCATATTATGAGTACAAACCAAATTCATTTTTAGATAATGAATTTTATAAAATATATTATGATAAAACTATACCAACAGACAGAACAATTAGTCATAATAGATCTGATGTAGTTTTACATTAAAAAATTAAAAAAAACTTATATCACTGATGTCGTCGCTATTCCAAATTCTGAAAAAATAAGAAAATATAGGGATTTAGCATTCTCAGACTATAAAAATATTACCACCTGTTATTTCGGCTACTGGCATTATACCTAGCTCTCTCATTCAAAATTTAGGCTTATTAGATTTGTAAAAGAATTTATATATAAAAATGCGAAAATCAGTCATTTTAAATATATGTAGGATTACGAAAGATTTTTAAAATATTTATATTGCGGAATCAGTAGGATTTATCGGTCCAGCTAGGAGTTCCACCGAGCCGAACCCTCTGATATGAAAATATCTGGAGTCAGTGAATTATTTTTCCATTTGGTCTCTGGTAGGTTGACATGTTGTTCTTGTATTATTTTGTATTTATTATACTTACATAGTGTACTTGCATAGCGTGGATTGACTAGATGATCATTTGTGGAAAAGTGTGTGGAAGGGTTTAGTTTTTCCTGTGGGGAAGAATTAATCCAGACATAAAGTCGTAAGATGAATAATAAATTAAAAGATAAATATAAATGAAAAATTAATAAATAAAAATTAATGAGGGGACATTGGTTCCTTAACATGTACGGTTTGGAAAAGATTTTTTTCCATTTTCGTATATACATACAGGTAAAAAGGTTTTGTTGGTTTCCCATTGTAATATTTTAAAAGTAAATGTACGCTGTGTAGGTTCACACAATAATATTGTGGGTTGGAATGTGCATTTGGGTGACACATTATGAATTAGGACTCTATCGTTCCACCTACGAATAAAATAAATCAAATTAAACTTGGCGCAGTGAATGATTCACCGTATTTTGTAGTTACTTCATCTCCAGAACTGCCTAATTTCTTATTTTCATTCTCATCTCCTGCCTTGGCTTCACAATATTCCTCAATCAGGGGAGTCATATTTCGTCATTGTCTCGGAACTCTTGTGTGGTAAATGTAATAGATAAAAACAGCTTATTTATAATGGGTTACGTGAGTTGTACACTGCAGTCTGTACTTGCATGCGTAATCAATGGACAACACATCTCACATAAAATATTTTTTATGCATCGTACGTACAAGAATGCTCAATCACCATTCATATGAAATAACCGCAATGATTTTATATAACATATATGTTTTTCATTCATTCTCATGAAGAGAATATTTTTTGTAAAAATACTTAAGGCTCTGCAACCGGCCTCGAAAAGAAGAAGATAGAGAGATACGAAATTACGAATGTTGGAGGAGAGCGCTCTCATTTACAGCGACAAAATCGATGCGAAAATTGCGAAAATGTTTAATAAAACACGACTCGTTTCAAATAGAGCAAAAATCTCGCGGGCATTATCTTAAACAGCATTTAATGAAACACTGTGATTTTTTTCATACATATGACTTGTAAAATAACTGAAATAAACGTGTTTATAATAATTTTTGGAACATACTTTGCGATTTTTTTTCTATCGAGGGAATTTTATATAATTTGCGTTTCGGCGGAGGCAGAGTCTAGATATTATCTTTAAGAATAACATATATTTTTTTAAGAGCTTTAAAGCTTACCGTGTTTAAGGGAAATATGTGATAAATTGGTAGAAATCCGGGTTGCGGGCCTTTAAGAAGGGCACTGACATACTGACGTACTGACCCCCTTGAAAAAAATATGAGGCATTCTTAAAATTACTGTTTTCTAAAGACACCATTTTTTTAAAACAAAATTTGGTGATTAGATAGGTAAACTCACGTTGTAGTGTCCAGATGCGTGAAAGATGTCGGCAAAAAATCCCACTAAGTGCTGTGATCCGCTTTTTACTCACGGAGGGAATAACACCTACAAGAAAAGAAGGTGAGGATTTCTATCTGGAGATTGAGATTGTGACTGGAGACGATAGTGGGTGACTCATTACATGCCTGGGAAAAAAAACAGTCGTCAAAAAATTGAAAACCACAATTTCGGGAAAAAACTCTAAAGCAGCATTCAAAACAAAAAGAGGGGAATGCTGACCAGAGAAGTGCGTTTTTTTTCACGAAAACGTCCGTCCTCACACTGTCTTAGCCACCAATACGATCATGCACTCATTTGATTGGGATGTTTGAATCACTCCTCGTAATCCCCTAACTTGGCGTCTTCAGATTATCATCTTTTCACCTCCCTAAGGCATATACGGATGAAATAAATTTTAAACCGACGAGCAGATGCAGAAAGTGGTTCTTAAGTGGGGGAAGGAGCTGGCGGGAGAATTCTTCGAGGAGGGCATAAAGAAACTTGTGCCACGGCTCACCACATGCATTGAATCGATTATTCTGAAAAATAGTCAACAAGTGTATCAACAATATTCTGTAATGTTTTTTAAATACGCTTTTTCAAAAAAAAAAAAAATAATACACTTACCTTCTGAATATCCCTCATATCTTAAGATGTAGGTTAAGATAACATTAATTTATTAATATAAATATGGTTTGAATAAACGAAGTTACTGCTTTTTGTTAATAATACCACAAGTGTTCTTTGAGTTTCACAAGTGGATTTTTTAAATAATAATAATACATAATAACGTTATTTTTTTGCTTCAACGGAAGATTATTTAAATATTTTATCCATTTGTAAATATAATTAATGTATATTTGTTGTGCATATTTTTTACATAAGCTCCACGCAGGAGACCTCGAGAAAAATAATTTCCCTCAGGGCCTATGTCATCTTAGGGGATGCTGTGTGGAGGGTCGTTTTAAGGAAAGGAAGGAGAAGAAGTTCTGGGAAGAAAAAAAGTATGAGGGGTGGGTAGGAATCTGGGGGTCAATATATCCAGGAGTGGCGGACGCATGAATCCGTCTCTCCCTCTGCAGTGCAAAGTCATGGTGTATGAGAGTCCGGCAGGAGAGGTCAAAAGATCTCCCTCATCCAGTCTCTCCCGATCCGGCCGGCCACGCACCAGGTGGGCAAACAAAACTGCAGCCAAGATCTAGAAAAAACCTCACCTCATGAACCCATGAGGTGAGGTTTTTTGAATATTTGAATTTGAATGAAATATTTAAAATCATCAAAACCGCTGAAGATTGTGCCTGTCTACAAAATAATTTAAACAAATTAATTAGTTGGTGTTCTCTTAACAAACTTTATCTGAACATAAATAAGTGTTATTCAATAAGTTTTTACAGAATAAGTCAACCAATTATTCATCCATATGAACTTAACAACTCTACCCTTACCTCTGTCGAAGAAATTAATGACCTGGGCATAACTTTTGACTCTAAATTAAACTTTATATCCCATATAAACTCAATCTATAATAAAGGTATCAAAATGCTTGGCTTCGTTCTTAGAAATTCCAGAGGTTTCAGGAATATTTCAACTTTAAAAATTTTGTATACATCCTTAGTACGTAGTCAAGTCGAATATAACTCCTCGATCTGGTCCCCCCATTTTAAAATACATTCAGATTCAATCGAAAAAATTCAACACAAATTCTTAAGACACATTAATTTTAACCTCGGTATTCCCATTGAAAACATAAATTATAATTACTTGATGAAAGAATTAAATTTATTAAGACTCTCAGATCGAAGAATTATATCCGACTTAATATTTATGTTCAAAATTGTAAATGGTAGCATAGACAGTCCTGATTTAAATAAGCTCATTGAATTTCATATTCCCACGAGAACCACTCGTTCTAAAATCCTTTTTAAATGTAACAATAATCGGACTGAGTATACGAAACACTCACTTTTACCTAGGTTACATGAAGTTACTAATAGATATGCAGATGTGATAGATCTATTTAACTGCACGGAACATGGGTACAAGAAGGCTATGCTATCATATTTTTTAAATCACTACTAATTTTATTTGTGTTATAGATTTTTGCATGTAAAGGTATCTCTGTTGTCACTTCCCAATGTATCGTCACAACTAACTGTTATACATACACTGTTTTATCATTACTGATATTTTGAATATGAATTTGTGACATGTAATTAGTGTTTATGGCATACTTATGCCGTTTGTATTAAATAAATAAATAAATAAATAAATAAATAAACCCGGGCACCCCTGCTAAATCACCAAACGTGGCGAACCAAAGGTATAACCAAAAAATGTAATGTTTTGAAAAATGTTTCTGATGGGAAGTAAAGTGTGTATTTAAGGAAAATTTCTCTCCGTCAAATAATTTCACACAGAATTAAAGAATGCCCTAACATGTAACAAACTTAATTATCAAACCTAGGAGTGTTTCTTAATTTAATAAATACACAAATACAATTTTTTTTTAAAAGAAAGACAAACATTCCCGGGTTACGAATAACCCAACAATGTTTGAAAATCTCCTACTACCACCACAGAAACCCGAAAATGTTGCTTGTGTTGTGATGGAGGACTTAGCCAGCCGAGGAATCGAACACGCGACGCCCAGGTGGGACCCAAGCGCTATGCTACTGACCGGTCAAACATATTTCCTAATCTAATGTTCTATTTAATATGTTGGTCTACAATAAATTATTCCGAGGTACTTTATTTCAGTTGATTTAGAACGCTGCCATTCAGACAGTTTTGTAAAAAAATGTTTATAATGATTTCAATGTCGCATGGGATAATTACTGAACTCATTTATTGAGAAAAGAAAGAAGAAAGAGAAAGATATGGATTTAAAAATTTATTGAAATTAGGTTTAAATCGCACCAGTATTTTAGGATTCGCATTTCAATATCCAGATATTTATTTATTAGCTTAGAAGTCACTGCAAGCCACTGATAGATAAAAATGTATTTTCGTATGCATTGATACAACTCAGAATATTATTTTAGTCGATACGTATCTGGTAATATTGCTTTTTTTGTTCTTTTAATCCATCTTTTAATTTTGGATATGACTTTTTTGGTATTGAGTGAAATATTGTTGAATGCTTTTATTGTCTGGTATTTGTGGTATTTTTGTCCAAAGCTTGTGTTTAGCGTGGGAGTTTTTATACATATTTTTGGAAATGCTTGTCTAATTAGGTAGTCTATTAAAGATAGATAGTTTAATTTTAAATGTAGTTTAAAAGGGTTTTTTATGTGTATTTGGCATTTATCTGGTACGTCAAACATATTTAAAAACTGTTCTTGTGACATTTTGTGTTATTTATTATTACCTTTTAGACGGTTTTCTACGTGATTTCCATATTTGATGTAATATGGACGATTGGACTATTTTTGTACCATCATACCGCACATCGAATTTCAGATGCTAGGTAGGTAGGTAAGTATGAAAAAAACCCGGTACTCACAATAAGGAGACACTTACATACCAGTTTAAATAAAATATATTTTTATTCGTACGTATTTCAATTTACTTAACTATGTAGGAGGCTAGATAACCACTCGTCTTGCAGCTATCAAGCCCATGGATTATTGGAATTCTAGCCCCCCGATAAATTAAATAAAATATATTTTTATACGTACGTATTTCAATTTACTTAACTATGTAGGAGGCTAGATAACAACTCGTCTTGCAGCTATCAAGCGCATGGATTATTGGAATTCTAGCCCCCAATAAATTAAATAAAATATTTTTTTATATGTACGTATTTCAAGACTATCGGAATATACATAATTACTCTCTCGCTTCAACATTTGAACCTAGAAATAAGAATTAGCTACCGGCCGCTCTTGTTTAATAAACAAATAATAATGCCTGCTGCGGACACAATCGTATTGCATAATATCTAGAGGTAATGCAATAAAAGCATTGCACTCTTTTGTATTTAGTAATCTACTTAACATCCTTAGTCTAACTTAATCTACTTAATCTAACTTAATTTAACTTAATCTTACTCACACATACTAAAATCCATGCTAATTTGTACAGCGCTCTTGAGGCGATTTTTCGCAAAAACAGCGCTATATAAGTTGTCCAAATTTATTATTATTATTATTATTATTATAGTGGCGGTCCGTGAGTTTTCAGTGAGTTAGAGTTCTTAGATTGAAAAATGTTAACGACGTTATTGATGTTGTTGTAGCTGAAAACGAATTTAAATGAATTTAACACCAATAGCATCGTACTTTCCAATCTTAGCACTCTACCTCACTGAAAACTCACGGACCGCCACTGCTATAAACATATGACATTTTGAGATTTATTCAAATGTTACTTTACGATTGCAATAGGATTAAGATAATGTAGTTGATTTTTTTTTACTTCACCATGGAATGTATTTTTGTTCCACCTTGATTTTTTCCTGGCACCTTGGAAAGATCGATTTTCGGTGAGTAGCCGGTATGCTAATACTTTAATCATCCATCAGTAAGTAATTCGACTACCGGGATTTTTTGACGTTGTCACCAAGGCAGGTACATGCAGGGGCGAATCCATATAGTCATCCAAATTACAAGGGTTCGCGTTCCAGATATTCCCAGAATTACTGAAAGATAATAATATAAGAAGGGAAGTAAAACGTAAAAAGTAAAACATGGAATAGCAGATAAAGGGAAAAATGCTATCACTGGTTTGACGCTTTCCAAAAATAGTTCAATCATCCATGTTACATCGGTTCAAATACTTTTTTAAGAGCTTAAAAACTTCAAATGTTTAAAGGAGGTATGTAAGAAATCGGTAGAAATTCGGGTAGCGGTGGCTTAAGAGTACATCCTATTATTATTTTTTGGTTTTAACACACATTAAATAATTGTATCCTATACTTAAATACTAGCTTTTATCATACATACATCGTACTTTCATCATACGTTATCACACGCACATCATATTGTTATCATTTGTTTTATGTCAGGTCTTACACATACAAACCTAGCATATAATTTAACTATTACACGAATACATATTTCTTTTCAGTATTATTTCATTGTACTTCTAATAACAACAGTATCACTTCAGCGATATTATTTTTGTGTACTCATACATTTATTTTTCCCTCCTGTGTATCACTGTTTAATGTAAAAGCCATTTTATAGCATTTAAATAAATAAATAATTTATTAAAATTTATTATTTTACGTTTTATTAAATTATAACATGGGGGCCTCAGCACTCACGGAAAAGGTTCACATTATCAAATGACGTTTTAAAATTTGTATCAAATAATAAATAAAGAAAATGAATAAATGGAGAATTTTATATGAAACGAGACAGCATAATATGATTCTTACTTGGAAGGCAGTTGAATTGAGATACAAGTCTTCCAATGATGAAGAGAAATGTTGTTGTGACGTCAAAATACGTCTAGAAACTGTGATAACTCCAAAAATAAGCTGGTTTTGTTGTCAGCTGTTGCGATATCGATTAGAACCAGCTGTTGAAAGGTCTAATAAAATATGTTCTGCGACATATTTTATTAGACCCTGTACCCTAAATCCGCCCCAGAGCATTCGGTACCTATTTTATATGAAACGAGAGAGCATAAAATGATCTTTAGGGAACGTACCCATACTACGTGACCTGTTCAGGGGGGGGGGTCATCAAAATACCACGCTTGGTCACAACGAGGAGGGGGGGGGGGGGGCTTAGGTTTTTATCACGTAGTCAATCTAGAAATCTCCCGTTTTTTTTCGAGCTACGAGGGGATGTTTTTAAGTGTGCGGAATGGGAAGGTAAGTGATTATTGGGGGTACCGCTGAATTAGGTACTAATTGAACAACTCATTTTTAGGATAAACACCGGGTTTTATCGTAATTAGGTCATTAGTCTTTGACCTATTGTCGACCAAACACTTCAATCGGGAAGAAATTGTGAAATGTGGAGAAAATTGAGTTCCGCGCTGTTATAAAGTTCCTTTAAGTTAATTTAAAGATCGGAAAAATGTATTACACACTCCTTACTCAATCACTCCTAATACACTCCTTACCCAATCCGCAAACTTAAAAACCCACCCTCGTACATTCAAATAAGTGAAAAAGTTCAGGGAACGTGTTTGTTGAAGATGATTGAGATGAAAAATGTTTATAAAAATAACAAGACTTTCGTTTCCATAAATTACGTTTCGGTTTCAATATATTTTGACATAAGTTTTATCTTGATAATATTTTTTCCACTTGTAATGCATGCACTCTAGCTGTCACGCAGCAAGCGCCGTATTAATAAAGACAAATATAAGCCAAATAATGCATTTTTTATTTTTTGTTAGCAAAAAATGATTCGAAACCATATTTATGAAATACTACGTGAAAACTGTAGGGGGGGGGTCTTGGAATATACTACACGTGGTCACCGGGGGGGGGTAAAAAATTGCAAAAAGTGTGTCACGTAGTATGGGTACGTTCCCTTACTTGGAGGGCAGTTTTATGGAGACACAACTCTTCCAATGATGAAGAGTAATATTATTGTGACTTTAAAAATATGCCTAAAAACTGTGATAACTCCAAAAACAGAATCACAATTTTTTTTGCGAACCGTCAAAACAAAATACACATAAGCTGATTTTGATATCAGCTGTTGGGATATCGATGAAAACCAGCTGTTGCAAGGTCTAACAAAATATGTTCTGCGACAGGCCCCCTGCACCCTAAATCCGCCCCAGAACATTCGGATATGTAATTTTCTGTCATACATGTATAATATTATCTTAAGACTGGCGTCTACAATATATATGTACATTCTACAAACTTCTATCAGTAACACGTCTGTGAGAGGTACAGAAATAGAGGATGATTCCTTCGGCATACAAATGTGCAAATCAATGTTTGTGCGGCTGTGTGTCCAGTATTAACTGTGGAAAAGCAAATAAGAAACGCTTTTCACATATCCTGTTAAATTCATCCAAGGCCGCATCTTCTAAAGCCGACAGATCACATCGCCGGAATATATTACTGGGAATGATTCGTATTAGGTATTATGTGATTGCAATATCGATGACCGAATTATGTCACTACCGTTTTTATTTATATCGGTTAACGAACATTTGAGATTCATGGCTTATTTATCTCAAACATACTAAATAACCAAATAATCGTCACGTCGCCGCCGGCTCTCCACACGGGTAGACTAAGGTAGGAGCAGAGGATTGAACTTCATATACCCCTGTCCTTGATAATACTTCTCACGTCATTCGTAATTATTGTACACTTTGACAGCAGAAACTTCAAGGTTAGCACATGAAGATTAGTTTGTACGTTTTCTATTTTGATAAACTGTATATTTTCTGCGTAATATCCCGAATTACGTACGAAATCCTGGTGCGTGCCTCTGTACTTAATTACCTATGTATACCTATAGATTCCCTGAGAAAGCTTACGCACAAAGCAGAGCGATTGGATATCAAATACATCAATATTTTAGTGATAAATAGAAAATAAAATAGTTATTATACTCAAATGGAAAAACAACTACTCCAAAAAAGTACTTAAGTGTTCGAGGGCGAGGCCGTGCGTGACATTCTTGGCCGATTTGGCTTAATCAACCCTGATCTTGACTTTAAGCAGCCTCGCACCGCCTTCTGTACCTGATATCACAGAATCTTCAGCCCCTCTTTTCATTGATAATTTTGAACACCTGTTTCTGGATAATTTTTCTGTCATTCCTTCATAGTCTTATCGAATAGAACAGCCAAATAAATACTACCGTTTTCAAAAGCTGAAATAATTTTAATTGCCCCAAGCGCAAATCGTCTCCGACTCATATCTTAGGTCATTTTTGGTGTATTTTTCGCCAATGTTGAGGGATGTGTAATTATATTCGGTTGTTCATAATAATTAGGCAATATATTCGAAATGACGTAATAAAACGCAATCGCTAGTGCCAAATAATGCACCCGCCCCCGCATTCCGCGTAACCGCACACGATATATTGGTACTTAAATCTTAAATAATATACATAAAGTGCCAGTTCTAGGAAAATAACAATGGGTTATTATTTTGTATGCCCATTTTATATTGGCTCACAGCTTTTCACACAGCTTCGTGTTTGGCCTTAAAGTAATCATTTTAAGTAGGGCATATAAAACTAGTATTTTACCAAAGGTAATAATTATTAGAAAAAAAAACTTTTCATCACCAGTTTACTAGTGTTATTTGCTATTTCTGGTTTGTTAAATAATAATCGCGCATGAAAAGTATCACTTTTATTTGAGAAGACAGGTACCTACACAAATGCATAAAAAAACATTATACGCATTCCAGCTTAATGAAACGTTCGAAGCTTACTGCAATTAGCACTACTGCAACTAACGAAAGTATTTAAGATCAGTTCATTGAAATATACTTAGAAATTTTATCTTAATAGTGGCAACCGACGAAAATTTTTGGTTTGTTTAAAAAAAAGCAGATTCATTAATCCCTAAGTTATATTCTGAGAATTTATAATTTCTTATATTTTATTTATTCTCACTGCGAAAAATTTCAGAAAAACACTCGCGAAAAACCCTCGTCATAAATATCTCAAAATATACCGCCAAAAAGATTTTTAACTCCAAATACGGTCCCCATAAAGCTTAACTTTAAAAAATAACTGTCAGAGAGAAGAAAGAATGATTCGTGAAGAGAAGCAATAAATAAAATTGCATTATGCTCCATTGTTTCCTCACGTAATGCGGATTTTCCAAAACATCATAAAGCTCATTGAAGATTAACACATTCATGCATTTCAGTAATTTCAAGACGGCCCAGGGGACAAAATGAAGGCAGATTTAAACCTTTTAAAAGCGTACACTATACACAAAGGAAGCAAATGTATCAAGTCTTAGACAAAGTTTTGATGTGTTTAATGAAACAACTTTTGACGAGTGTTCTATATATAATTATGGTATTTCCGGTTGTATTTTAAGCGTGATTTTAAGATGCTTCTCGGCATGCTGGCAACGTTCTCAGTTCTCGGTTCACAATGGGAAGGTCCATACAGAGTGCTGGAGCCGCTGGAGGTCAATAAAACCGTAGTGTGTCAAGAACAATTTCTCTTTCGGTTGTTCGTCTCCGTCGCCTTATGCAATGGTTTCCCTTTTCTTCGCGTTGACACAATGGTGGAACACTTTTACGAGTTAGTAATAACATACGAAATAGCAAAAAATACCTCTTCCACACAAAATGAGAATTTATTTGAATAAATTTATAATAAACTTTCATCGGATTTTACGTGCCATAAAGTATGGCAAGAGTATTGTTTCGTGATGGCATAAGTAATATAAGCATGCGCGTATATTAATATGTGTCCTAGGTACTTACCGACTTAAAATAAAGAGGAATACAAAGAACAAAGTATGCATAATAAGAACTTAAATACTCCAGCTTAGGTGTGCAATTAGAGAGTAAACTAGACAAGGAGTGAAAGGAAAATTACAAGATTTTGTCTAGACATTACTGTTCTTCAAATTTATACTTGTGTTGAGATTTAAGACGCTGCGGAAGAGTTACAATTTCTAGGACCCGATGGAACTTCGGAATCCACATTTAGGGAATATTGCGAAATTGAAGGAGGCAAGGGAGGGAAAAGAAATGTTGGTTTATTCGTCAATGTTCAATAAGTTTCAATAGAAAAATAATTCACGTAGGTGTAATGAAGCAATGGAAAATAGGATAAAAATACTCATTTGGAAGATAAGGTTAAAGCCTGAACAAGATTTTGATGGAGTTCATAATTTAGGTCATGTATATAAGTATGTATTTTATTTATTTATTTATAAATTACATGGTAACACATTAAATCATTTTCATATATATGATACATTACATCACCATACTAGGCGGCTGCCTGTTTCATGGTGACCAATGGAATATAGTTACTTTGTGGTGTCTAGTGTAAACAAATGGATTAAATATATAAATATGTGATATGTGATCTCTATAGATGGATCGCATCTTATGTTAGTAATCGACACCAAATTACGGTTGTCAATGGTTTCGCATCTTGCTTAATAGAAATCGTCTCAGGTGTGCCCCAGGGGTCGCATCTCGGACCACTCCTATTCAATATTTATATAAATGACATTCTTGTATGCTTCCCAAATAGTTACTTTATATTGTATGCGGACGACATGAAAATTTTTAAACCTATACAGTCGTTATCCGATTGCATCGAATTACAAAGAGATCTTGATCATTTGTGCACATACTGTGAATCAAACTTATTGTCCTTAAATATATCCAAGTGTCACTCGATTACGTTTACTAGAAATAAAAATAAAATAACCTATCCTTACAACTTGAATAACAAACCTCTAAAATATTTGTCTACATGTAAAGATCTAGGTGTTCACTTGGATAGCAAACTAATATTTGATAAGCACATCGAATACATTATATCAAAATCTTATAAGATGCTAGGTTTTCTATTAAGAGTATGTAAAGTTTTTAAAAGTGCTAAGACTCTGGAAATATTATTCTGTTCATTGGTCAGAAGTCCACTGGAGTATGCTTCCACCATATGGAATCCTCAATATAAGGTATACATAGACTTAATAGAGAGTATACAGAATAAATTTTCGAAATATTTACTCAAGAAATACAACAAAACTTCAAATAATATGTTATCTTTACAAAAAAGACGCACACTGTCAGATCTGATATTTCTACATAACCTGCTTAATAATAAAATAGATAGTCCCGAATTGCTATCTGTCATTGGTTTAAATGTTCCAATGAGGCGTACCAGGCACACTTCACTTTTTCACATAGGATCCAATAATACTAATGCAGCACAAAACTCACCAATCTCTCGCGCAATCACATCTTATACACACTATGAAAAATTATTACACTTAGACATTTTCCACAACTCCCTGCAAACATACAAAACTAATTTACTAAATTTGTTGGCGTGATATAATTAATTTTAAAACTTCTTATTTACACTTATATTTTCATTAAACTTTAATTACTACTCATGAGCATGTATTTATTGCTATAAAAATACTCATCTTTTCACTAAACTAATTACAATTTGTTAGCATGTAATTCTTGTTCTAAAAAAAAAAAAATCTCTTTTATCTTTGAATACAATTTTCCTTTATATTATTCTTCTCTTTCATTCATTAGTTAAGTTTTAAGATCTGTTCAAATCCCAGGCGTATTATCCCAGATATTATACGGACTTACGTAATAGGTACTAAATCATGTAATTACTTTATTTAACATTCCTTATAACTTGTAAACTTATGTACTGTGTATGTTCCTAATAAACAAATAAACAAATAAACAAATAAACAAATAAACAAATAAACAAATAAACAAATAAACAAATAAACAAATAAACAAATAAACAAATAAACAAATAAACAAATAAACAAATAAACAAATAAACAAATAAACAAATAAACAAATAAACAAATAAACAAATAAACAAATAAACAAATAAACAAATAAACAAATAAACAAATAAAAAAATAAACAAATAAACAAATAAACAAATAAACATGTTGAAAATTGGAAAAATTATAGTAGAAAGTTTATAATGAGAATTATTTTTTTTTAAAACTAGAAAATAGAAAAGAAAAGAGAAAAGTTATACACAAGATTTTAAGATCATATTCAAAAACATAATTCTTATTTATAGTTTTATACGTGTGCATTAGGGTGGAACACTTTTGTATGAAAAATATTTTTTTTTCGAATTTCGAATTGGAATACCAGGTAAAAGTTGCTTTATATAATTGTTAATAACACTCCTCAATTTGGAAGTTCTAGCTCGACAGCTTGAGCCCCCGCCATAGGCTTGAAATTTATTTTTTTAAGTTTTTATAGACGTTTTGTATTATCCACACTATAAACAAAATAATAAGTAAATATAATATTTTATGAATTAAATGATAAAATAAAAGTAGATTTTAACCAATAAAATCATTTATTTCAATAGTACACACAGGTTCAGAAAGTTATGTAGGTATGAATAACATAATTTTTTATGACAAAAATCCATTTTCGTCTCAAACCTTGGTACGAGCTTTCGAGATGTTAATTTAGATTTTATGAATCCCTCTTGTCTTGTCTAGTCACATACACTTAGTGCTGCTTTTGTCACAACTTTTACAAATTTTTCCACAGCCTGGGTGTGGCAAGGCAGTCTCATAAACTCCAACACTGTATCTTCTCCATATTCTATAAGATCTTGTAACTGCTTATCGGAAATATTCATCAGTATTAAGGGTTTGTATATATTTTGTTACCAGTCAATCATGTCTACGTAAGAACGTGCATTTAAGTCCACTTTTGGCACCTCAAACATGCGCCAAACAGATTTTTTATTAACTTGACGAGCCATTAAAATGCGTCTTGCAGCGAGTTCTCTAATGTGCTTACGTGAATCATACTCAACAACAAGTTTTCTGGATGAGCAAAGTAAGTGTTTCGAATTATAACAGGGTCCACTATCGCTAACAACTAGTTGGACAAATATCGAGTGCTGTTAATGAGCTTTCATAAATGATTTGAACCATCTTTGCAGGATGAATGTGTTTTGATAGCAAACCAGTCAGGAGCGTATGATTTGCTAAAGTCACAAGATTTTGTTGTAGATTTTCCGTAGAAATATTCAAACGTAGTTTACGATTAGCTCTCGTCAACCAGCGGGAATGGGATAGCTTACCTGGGCTTCTCTGTAATAAATCAGGAGAGCAGGATCCGTTTATGACAGCAGTAGTAATTTATTGTAAATATTTCTGGTCTGTACTGAGATCTGTGGATATTTGTGGAGGTAGTTCACCTTCTATCTTCTCAAAGTTGTCCAATGGCATCGTCTCGCATATCTCTAATGCTTTACCAATTTGACCTGCAAACGATTTAGGTCCTGCAGTACGGCTATCCAAATAAGTAAACAAATGCCTCAATGGTAACACATTGGCGTGTAAGAGACACACTATCCATTGCAATGGTCGAGATAGTCTGTTTTCCAAAAGACGAATCACGTATCTCACTTTCCCTGCATTTGTGTTTGTTCCATCACAGCCAAAACCATTAAACCCTCTAGTGATATCTTTTCAGTCGTTAAAGAGCTGTTGAAAGCTCTTTCAATATTTCTTGCACTCCCCGATGTTGGAACCACATACCCAATATAAATAGAACCTGGTTCTTTTATAATCGAAATATGTTCCTCTTGTACAATCATTCTAAACCTCTTTGATCCTTTTAAAACAGTTTTACCCTGTTAGTGCGTTGGTCTTCTAAAAACATTTGTTCCTCTTTTGGCACTTTTTTCCTCAAACAAATACAGCTTACAAATTCATAATACTTTCGAGTGATAACTTTTTAGTAACTGTAAGACTCGTTTGTGTGTGACAACTGGAATAGAAGATTTTATCCACAATTCTTCAATTTTTGTTCCAATTATTTCGGCAATTTCCAAAAACGTAGGTTCTTTAGATGTGTTATTCCTTACTTTTAAGTCTTGTCGAACCCATTCATAGAATTCCATCACATTTTCATAGGTAGGTAGGATATTCTCTTTCAAATCTGCACTTTCACCAAATATCGGACATTTTAACGTTTGTCTTGTAGAAGTCATGTTAAATCACTTAAAAAACGTTTATCAACAAGTACTCGTGAATATAATTGACGCGCGACCCTTCACTTTGAGACAATTATCCTTTAAAAAAAACACTGCATTTCGTAGATTGTCACGTGCCGCCCCCCGCTTCGTCCCGCACTTTACTCCTTTATCACAGCGCCAATAATGAAATATTTGATTGCAACAGCTAGTTAACTATATTTATATACGTCATTAAATAAAATAAACCTATTTTAATAAATTCTGTACTGTTTTGTAGGCCGCGCAAATAGCCCCAAAACTGTCGTTTATGTAAATGTTCAATGTCTTGGCGGGGGCTTTTACCGTTGTCTGATATTTTTTATATTTTTAATTGAGGTAATTGATGGCAATTGGCAACTTAATACAACTATTCCAAATAAAAATTAGAAAAAAAAAAATTTCGTTCCGCACTAGTGTGCATGCGTGCATTCATGTGCAAATACATGTACATTGTACGCATACATACACCCTGACATACATATATGTATCTATATGCGTACACAAGCATGCTTATACATGACACACATACATGCATACATACGCACATACATACATTTACGTATGTATACAAATTAACGACAGTTGTTCTATCTGAGAAAGAGAAACAGGCCACTGGCACTGTCTCATTCCTCATCATAAAGTCCCTAATCGCCTTCCTAAAAGTGTGATATTGGTCTACTGTCTTTATTTCAATTGGTAAATTATTAAAGATTTTCGGAGCAAGGAAGTTAAACTGTGACTGGGTCATTGAGGTTTTGTTACAGGAATAATAAAGTTGGATTGTTTGGAGCATCTTGTACTATAGTTTGATTCAATAATATATTTTTTAATAAATTTAAATTTAAAATAGGAAGATATGTATATGACATACAAGGATTCTATATTAAGCACTTCTGATACTTCGAAAATCATATATTTTTTAATTGCTGCAGCATTTGGTTAGCAAAAATTGGTACGGAGAGCAAGAGTTTTTTTTTTAATATTAGCTCCTAGCTTTTTTTAATAAAGGCTCTGGCAGGAATTATTTCCTCCCATATCATCATCGGGAATACTGTTAGGGGGGCCTTTTAATGAAAGGAAGGACAGGAAATCCTGGGAAGGAAAAGGATAGGAAGAATGGGTAGTAGTAGAGTGGGTAGCGTAATCCGGGGGTTCAGTATGTCGAGGGTTCAGTGTGACGTATGAATCCATCCCTCCCAGTGCAGTGTAAGGCGATGTTCCAGGTCAAAAGGTCTGTCTCAAACGGTGTTTTCGATCTGGCCTGTCACGAAGTTGATGGGCAAACCCAACCGCCGCAAAGAACCGGACGAACCTCACCACATGAACTTGGCACCCCAGCTAAGTTATCAAAAAAGCGAACCATTTGGGGGAATCTATGACAGAGGTGTTGGTTAAGCAATCCCGGGGCGGCGGTACACATACTCAAATTGAATTGAAAAGCTAAGAAAAAGGTAATTAAAAAAAGCGAGCTCTTGATCGTAGTCAACGAACTTATCGCTCGCCATGAAGACCATCAAAAGACTGATCAAGATAATGTTTTTTTATAACTATTGTGATATTTAAATTATAAACATTGAAAGGAAGAGCCATTTAGCGACAAAGGTAATATTCGCGTGCAAATCAATCGTTATTTGCACTTCCTATGAATTCCAGTAGAAAAACGAAAGTTCAAGGATGACCTGATGCAATACAAACAATTCAAAATGCAGTGCTTCGATTACCAATGCTCCGCGCGTCTCCGCGGCACTCACATTTTAACAAAAGCGCTGAGCAAATTCAGAGATGTTCAAACGTTATCTACGACAAAACATCGATCAATGTCAAGATCTACTAAGGTTAGTTGCATTTATTTTTTCATGTTTCTATAAAATCCTTGAAAAATAAATTACTTCAGAAAGAAAGAAAAACTAGAAATATATCAAGTAATCACTTTCTTTGGAAATAAATACATTTAAACATATTTCAAACCCTTTTTTGAAAACTTGGTAAAAACGATACCTACGGCGCAGCGTATTGCTTTCGATTTTACATAAATAATCATACCTAAAAAGCATTTGATGGAAATGACCTTGTGACCTAAATACAGTTTTATGGCCTTGAAATTTCAGACAGCATTTTGTAACGCCAGATCTTAACGTTAGAAACTTTTTGTGCGAACAGATTATCTCTATTAAAGTTATTTTCTATTTAAATCAATGCTACCCTTTATTTGTTTTTGGGGTGTTATGCCATGTTGCGCTAACTCCTTCTTTAGCCAACGTTTCGGATAGCGTTACAGTGTCCATCATCAGGGCAGATGTGTAATTGTTAGTGGTGAAATGTGTGTTTATGTACTTGGAAGCGATACCGTGTATTACAGTATACTCCAAAATGGTTGTAGATTTCAATTGCCTCCGTAATCATGCGTGCTCCTATAGCAACTGGTTCCAAAAAACTGTTCCTCGAATCCACATCCATCCAGTGATCGCTAGTCACCGGTACAAAGTAACCGAGACTGGTTCCAAAATAGCCTGTTCCTCGAATCCACTGTCATCTAGTGATCGCTAGCCACCGGTACAAAAATCGGAGCAGAACTTAAAAGCTGACCGATGCACTGGAGCGCAACGGTTACCCGGCAAGGCAGACAAGGCAAATCACCACCAAACGATGACAGAGTTGAACAAGAGTCAAAAGGCGGCGCTTTTCTGCTTTACGTTCACAATGTGACAGACAGAATTGCCAGAGAAAAGAAAGGCATAACACCCCCAAAACAAATAACAAAAATACTTTTACGTTTTTGAAAATCTAAAAACGTATCTACACCTACTTAGGTTAATTCGTATCTCATATCCAATAACTGCGTTATGTGTAGTTATTTAAACCAGGTTTTGTCCATTGTTTTTCCACTCAAAATTCGTCGTGGATAGGTTTTTTAAAGGTCCTAATTTTAGCAGGTCCTGTTTTGTCGTACTATTTCATTGCTAAAAGAATGTTGACTATGTCATTACCATAATCTATTTGTGACGTGTCTTATTCACTAATTCAGTAGGAACATAAGATTTTAAAAAATTCATTTGTGATTCATTGCAGAATTATCCCGACGAACCAAATTACCCAGTCTCCTCATAGGATGAGGGAAAAACCATCATTTTTCGAATCAAACGCTTCAATAATGCAAAAAATTCACGAACAAAAAAACAAATAGTCCCGTTATATAACTTTTTGGTACATTCATAATATTGACAGAAAAACAGAGCAAATAATGTCGTAATTATGCAAATTGCTTTTTGTAAATGTTGTTGACTTTTTCATTCGATAGAAACGCATATTTCATATATTTTTCAGACATAAGATGTTACTTACTTAATAAATTAGAAATCTTAAGATAATTTCCAAGTTGATAGATTGCTCAACTGGTGTATAAATATTGTAGTCGCTATACAAAAGTCATGTCAATAAAAAATGTGCTATCAGTGAGTAAAAATCATCGGAGAGTAATAATAGACAATACTTAAATCATTTTTATATTATTTTAAACGCGCAATTATTAATACATTATTATACTAAATTTATGATTATAGCTTTGTGATGAGATAATTATTTTTCGTAAGACTTGGGCTATTAATTTGGGAGGCGGGAATGGGTACCGCCGCCCCGGGAACCTTTTTGGATAACCAACACCTCTGCCATAGGTCACCCCAAGTGGTTCGCTACGTTTGGTGATTTAGCAAGGGTGCCCGGGTTCATGGGGTGAGGTTTGTCTAGGTCTTGGAGGCGGTTGACCAGTACATACTGAACCCAAGATTCCTACCCACCCCTTAAACCCTTTTCCTTCCCAGAACTCTCCTCTCCTTCCTTTCCTTAAAAAAAACCCTCCACACAGCATCATAGGTGAGCATAAAGATGACATAGGCCCTGAGGGAAATTATGTTCCTTAGGGCCTCCTGTGTGGAGCTCATGTAAAAAAAAAAATCTTGTTGTATTATAATTATAAGTTTATTAATCGGTCGATCAGTTTGCTTCAATTTATATAATTTAACGTTACATAGTACGTTTTGGCAGTGGTTCCCATAATGCAAATATTAACCTGAATAAATTATTGCAATCTGAGTTTTAATACAGGGTGTTAAGGGACGGACTTGACTTACTTTAACCAGTGATTACTGACATTATTTGGAGTAAAAAATGTAAACGAAATTTTGGTCTCCGGTGACATTTTTGATGTTTTTTTTTTCTACAAAAACATAAAAAAATGGTAGTTGTTGAACAGTTGGAGGCGGGGTAAGGGTTCGTTGGACACTCGGCTGAGTGACCAGTGACGACATGCAGAAGAATTTTTTTTTGTTTGATTTTAAAGAAAAATTTTTTGAAAAAAAAAAGTCATCAAAAAAAGTCACCGGAGACCAAATTTTCATTTAAAGTAAGACAAGTACGGCCCTTAACACCCTGTATATTATCGGACCTTACTAATAAATGTGTTTTAAATTTTAAACAGTTACTTTTCAGTCGTATAAAGTATAAAACACGTTTATTAGTATAACTGTTAGATTATGGTAAATTATTTGAAAAAATAAAGTAGTCGAATGTACATAAAAAATCTTTTACATTAAAAAGTTAATTTTAAACTTGATTCTGGTTAATGTTTTGAGGATCCCTGCCTCAATTACCATGTTCATGCTTCTTTCAATATTAATTAAAGTTATGTACTCAACTAATAAAATCTTTGTTTGAGACTATAAAACGTTTTCAAAATAGAAAAATTATATTTTAAGAGTCAGAATTCTTATCCGAGGCAAAATATCTCGTGATATTTTTCAATTAATCCTACTGAATTATTTACACAGTTGATTACGCACCTAAAGCCTCGATTACATTGAACGAGTTTACAAGCTACTAGCTGGTAAGCCGGTAAAAGCGGGTGAACCAGCGAGTGAGATTGTCATGATGACACACAAAACTGTCTACTCGCTCAGTAGCGACAGTAGCAGCTAAAATTCGACATTTTGTAAAAAACTTGAGCTCGCAGCTAGCGCCACACGCTAGACAGTAGCGAGAATTACCACTCCCGCGAGAATTAATTCTGACAGTTACGAAATCAGCTGTTCGTGGGACGCCATCTTGAGCGAGTAGCGAGTAAAGTTGACAACCTTTCTTTCAACTTTTTTCGTAGATTGTCTACAATCTGCTAGTTAGCTAGTAATACGATTACACTGAGCGAGTTTACTAACAGATAGTGAATTTCCCAGATAGTAGCTTTGTAAACTCGCTCAATGTAATCGAGGCTTAATCTTACTTCTAACATTGCTTCGTAGCAGCTAGGTGTTTAAATTTTTTTTTGTGATAAATTATTATTTTTTTATCGGTACGCAAATTAAATTTTAATTTATACAAGGGCACAAATTACATTAACTTTATCACAGGAGAGACACGAACAAACTACAAATTTGACGTTCATCCTTGTTGCTTTTCATTCAAACCGTACAAAATCTTTTAATGGTTTCATGCTAACTCAGAATCAAGTCAACTCAACAATTCTGTGAAAAGTCATTAAAAGCTACGAAAAAAATAATTTAAAAATAGCCGTTAACCCTAACCTAACGTAACCAATTTAAAAAAATATATTTTTATCATCACTCTTTATGACCTTTCTGAGGTGGTTCTGAGTTGATTTTATTCTGAGTTGGCCGGTCACCCCTTTTAATGTACCGTAGACATGACTGAATGACTGTTTGCGAACATCTTTGAACTGCGAGCAATGGCGCCATGAAAATTGTGCACTTTTTTGTGTCTGGAATTTCTAGATCTACGCAACTAATTAACTGCCAAAAAAATAAGACAAAACGTTACGCTGTTTTTCACACATGTTTTAAACGACAGACAAATAGACAAATGGTGGTATTTTTCTTTTGAAAGGATTTTTTCTTGGACGAAGTCTAGCTTAAAAGCATAAATGTTTTTTTTTGCATTAGTTCCACACAGGAGGCCCTGAAGAAAACAATTTCCCTCGGGACCTATGTTATCTTTGAGGATGCTGTGTGGTGGGTCTTTTTAGGTAAAGGAAGTTCTGGGAAGTAAAATGGTATGAGGAGTGGGTAGGAATCTGGGGGTCAATGTGCCCAGGAGTGACGGACGTATGAATCCATCCCTCCACTGTGGTAGAAGTTGTGGATCGAGAGAGTCCGGCTGGAAAGATCTAGGTTAGGTCACGCAATAGATGTTCAAACGCATTCGTCGCAGATCTAGACAAACCTCACCCAATAAACCCTGGCACTCCTGCTAAATCACCAAACATGGCGAACCACTTGGAGTGACTTATGGCAGGGGTGTTGGATATCCAATAAATAGTTCCCGAGGCGGCGGTACCCATACCTGAGAATTTAAATTTAGCCTACAAAACTGTGAATTTAATTTAAGATTGTTTATCATTGAAGAATGGCCTTTAAAAGTTCTACATATAAAGGGAGTTAGTTGTTCTTATAAAAAATAAACCTTATTTAGTTTTTAAAGTAATATTGTCATTTCAATTATAATTAATAAAGCCATGTAGTTGAAAGGGATAGACAATTGTTTCGTCACACCATAAACTACTCTCATCATGGAATATGAGATAATAATAATAATAATAATAATCATACACATACAATCCCAAAAATTAGTGTAATTATATTATATTATTATTATATTATTATTATTCTCTCTGCTGAAGATGGGATTAAAATTCGAGTTTAAATATGCAAATTTATTATTGTAAATATTGCGTGTAAATTTATTGTATCTAATAAAACACGTTCAATGGTGTTGACAATATATCGCTTTGGCCTGAAAGTGCTTTTAAATGACGTTCTAAACAGTTGATTATGTGATCGGATGGGCTTCATCAAAATTCATAGTTTCATAAATTTAATGATACTATAAAAGGATAATTTAAGTTGGAATAAATCGAAGAAAAGCATTTGATGAATGATATTTCAAAAAGTTTTTTATTGTGCCTTTTTTATAAATATTCTTTTTGGAACTTATTAAACATCACTTTTTACCAGCACAAATTTAAAATTTAAATTTTCTTATAGTATTTTCGTTCAATGTTGATGCATACGATTAAAATTGACAGAATGTTATTAATTTATCTTCTCTTCGAGAAGCGCCATCTCTTAACAGTTTGACGATGTTATTTGGTAAACTTCAGCGGAAAGCAATTGCAGTATAAAGTAACTTCGTCAAAATTAATTTACCCATCAATTTTTTTGACTTATCACCAGATAATAATCTATTAAGATAATCTTAATCGTAATAAATCATACGACAAATAAACAGTTAAAAAATAGCAATTGTTGTTGATTTTGTTGTACAAAATTTTACAACACAAGGAAAACAGAATTATGCAAATTCCATTATTAGTGAAATATTTGGTTAGATAGTTACATTAAAAATATTGAATGAAAGTAAACCTAAGTGCCTAAAGGTAGTTGCTAATATGATTACGAAATGTTTATTTATCCTAGGCTGTTAGAAAACCTTCTACGGTAACGACCAATTAAAATTTCCTTATAAGCATGATTGAAAAATCAATCCAATATTGATAGTGCGTACGAGTGTTTAGAATGCCCGTTCAAATGGAAATTTGTAAAAATGGAACAACTTGGAAAACTGCCCTCTTTGACAGTATTGGCTGTTGATTTTTAGTTCAACGACTTCCTTGATACTTATTATTATTTATTTGTTAATTTATTTAAACGTCCATAGGGCTTTTACATAAATGGGTTTACAAAATACAAGTAACATATAATATACGTTAAAAACAAAATATAGGTTACATAAAACATATGCGTTACAAAATACATGTAACCTAAAATATGAGAAACAAAATATAGTTCATAAAATATAGGAGTTGATACAAAGTAGGTAATGTTTAAAATTGTTGTTCACATTAGTTTATGGGATAGGTAGAAATAAATAGTTGGCACATAGGCGTTTGAAGTTTGCTAAGTTCAAATTATTGTCAAATACATCCATATTGTTTATAATAATAATAATAAATTTGGACAACTTATATAGCGCTGTTTTTGCGAAAAATCGCCTCAAGAGCGCTGTACAAATTAACAAGGATTTTACATTAGAATTTACTTAACTTAGGAGGCTAGATAACAACTCGTCTTGCAGCTATCAAGCGCATGGATTATTGAAATTCTAGCCCCCCGATAAATTAAATAAAATATCTTTTTATACGTACGTATTTCAATTTACTTAACTATGTAGGGGGCTAGATAACCACTCGTCTTGCAGCTATCAAGCGCATGGACTGTTGGAATTCTAGCCCCCCAATAAATTAAATAAAATATCTTTTTATACGTACGTATTCTAATTTACTTAACTATGTAGGAGGCTAGGTATCAACTCGTCTTGCAGCTATCAAGCGCATGGATTATTGGAATTCTTGCCCCCCAATAATACATTTACCTTCTGTATTTAATAATCTACTTTTAACATCCTTAGTCTAACTTAATCTAACTTAATCTACTTAATCTACTTAATCTAACTTAACCTAACTTAGTCTTACTCACACATACTCAAAACATATATGTATTTAAGTATTTGTTACCAAGACTATGCAAACGTTGTATTGGAGAATGTAAATCATAATTTGAATGAGATGTACGTATATTTATTTATTTATCTATATAAGGTATGTTTACATTACATAATTCGATGCCTGTCTCACTAGGGTATACCTGTGTTGAGACAGGCGTAGAGGTATATAAATGAGTATCATACATAAGAATATTTAATTATAACATAAGAATATTTAAGGTAAGATACATACTGATTTATACAATTCAAACAGAAAGATGATTTAAATTGGGGGTTAATACCATAAAGAGAGCATTGTATAGGTGACGGAAGAGATGAATAAAGTAGTAAATCGTGTCGAATCTATATAGGGAGTTATATTATACATATAGGATTTTACTATTTTAATTTCTTTAATAATGGTAAGGACATACGTGAGATTATAATTCTGTCTATTTGTAATCTGAAATCTATTTGTAATCATAAATATAAAATGTCAATGTTTGTCTAGTTGTTCGTGTAGGTACATGTAGATTTATTAATTGCAGGAGTTCACAACTGTCGAATTTAGAATTTAATAATTTTAATAAAAATGTTAGGTCGTTTATTTTTCGTCTGTTTTCTAATGTTGGAATATTTAAAGTATTCATTAATGACGGGTAATTTATATGCTCTAAAGGGATTTTAAATTTAAAATATACAAAACGTAGAAATTTTCTTTGAATTCTTTCAATAATATGAATATGAATTTTGTAGAAGGGCGACCAGACTATGGAGTTATATTCTATTAGGCTTCTAACAAGGGATGTGTACAGTAGTTTAATGATTTGTAGCGATTCAAAGTTTTTAATTGTTCTTAATACAAATCCTAATGTTTTCATACCCTTATTTGCAGTTTGTTGAATGTGAACCGTGAAGTCTAGTTTCTCATCCATTATTATGCCAAGATCCCGCATTTCCGATACTCTTTTTAAATTTATTTTATTTATTGAATAGTCGAAAAACAGTGATATTTTTTTTCTGGAAAAGATCATTTTTCTACATTTAAATATAGATTGTTTTATGAGCACCAAATTTTTAGCATGTCCATATTGGATTGAAGAATTTCACAGTGATTAAGGATTATCTCTCTATATCATAATCAACAAAATGCGCAAACTTTCTAACCAAATTCGTCAGATTGAGAATTCTAGTATTTCAGAAATCTGATCTAAATAATGTTTACATTACATAATAGATAATAGATAAAAACATCAATACAGATTGAGAAATCTATAAAGCAAGATACACGTAGGTAAATATGTTTTTTTATAGATGGGGTCATAGGTATAAGTGAACCTAAAACTTTCACCGGTCGATGATATTGAGAGCACGCGTCTACGATAAATAAATTCCTTTGTCCGATGTATTTTTCATCTAAGAATTATCGTCTTAATCATCACGATCAACGGCTAATAATCACAAAACGAGACTGACTACCTACTCCAATATCTACATCTATCTATTACAACCTACACAAAAATAATGTAAGTCAGTCATTTGATGATAGCATCAATTGAGGCCTCTTTTTTTAAATTTTACTATTAGCTACAGCCATAAATAAGACTAGGTAATCGATTATTATTTCCTGGACTACTTATGGCTGTATTTGGTATTAGTATAGTTATATAAGAATTTATCATAGGCGAGGCGCTTAGCCAAAGGTCATCCGATGAAATTTATCAACTATAAACCAGTTCTTTTGTTTCTCTGTACGCTTCGGGCTATTGATAGACCGAAAATTATATAACAATGTTATTGGGTATTGCATAAAAAGGCTAAGCAGATGAAAAAAATATCAGAATATTGAAATATTGTTAAATACGAATGATGCTGGAGATCTTGAACTTATAAATAACGCCCTTTAATAAAGGTTATTGCAGACTAATAATATATTATGTGAGTTCTTGAAACAAACAGACCATACCTCTTGTTAGAGTTTATCGAACTCTTGAAAATGGCAATCATAAAGTCACCGGCTCCCTTTTCTAGGCAATGACAGCATGAAAAAGCTGTCCTGAATGCTGTCTCAACACCAGTTATTATTGCTGGTTAGAAATAGATAGCGGAAGCTTTTTCTCCTAATGCATAATATGAACGAAGTTATTTAGGAATGCTGATTGTGATGATATTATTTGATAATGATAACCAATTTGGTGAAGTGTTAGGTGTATAAATGAACTCCCATTAATTGTACTTAAGGCAATAACGTATGCTTTTTAATCAGTGTTTATTCCAGGATATGGGGAGGTAAGTGCAATCCAATACATGCCACAGAGAGAATGAACATCGTCGTTGAGATATATTATATCGATCTCTTTCTATCTAGGTATATTAATTTTTGCCCATAATTAAACCGTGCTAATATGAATATAAAGTGCCTTTCCTTAATCTCATTTTTATCATTTTGAAAAAAAAAAACTTTTTCACTACAATTACACAAACAACAAATTTCCCAAATTAAGTTGATCACTCCAAAGGTTAAACCAATGTAATAAATATTTAAATACTGATCTGGGTTGTCAGTAATCTTGTGTATCTATGAGATATTGTTTTATACAGTAACTTTGTAAAGATAATGCAATTAGATTCATTTGCTAAGTCCCCGCTTTTGTATCCAGTGTAATTTTCATAATAATTTCGATATTAAAATATGTATTTAGTTTAGAAGTTTAGACCATTCCCAATCCAATGTAAACATGTATCCCTTCAAAAAGCAATAAAAAATATACTTCATAAATATAATAAGGATTTGACAATAAAATTAGGTCATTAGTAACTCATATTACTTGTAAGGTTTTCCCCTAATCATCATTGAAGTGAGCTACAAACCCAAGGTAATTAGCTTACTGGAATTACCAAAATATTTAGAAATTCGACAGTCTAAAACGACTTAGCAACAAATATAATTATTATAATTGATTAAAATCCTTGTAGACCACCCCTCTCCCCCTCCCCAATATGTTGTGTATATAAACCGTAGACTAAGAATTATTTGTACCAGTCTGAAGATGGTTCTAACGAGCTGAAACCAGTTACGGTCAAATAAAATTAAGTGGAAGAAGTTTTATATTAGTTTATTATAATATATGACAATGTATTTATTTTCATAGATTCACGGAAAACCCAAAAGCTGACATCATTTTATTCCTATAACGATTTGAATGTTCTGTTTTCCGTGTTGACCTGCATCCTACATTTTAATAGTGATTTTAAGAATCTATTGCTTTTACTAAGTTCATTGTCAATAATAAACAACGGAAATGATACAAATCCTAAGATACCTATAACACCATAAAATCTTCTGGCGATCGGTCCGTGAAACCGTGAAACGTACGCTCCGTGGAAGAGGCAAAATGGAACGGACTCGCATGCAACACCTTCAGTAGGTTTCTAGGCAGACCGGACCGCCTCGCCTTGCGTAATGCTGAGCCATGAGATAATAATGCAGTGTGTAATTCTGTTTAGTTGGAAATCTCCGACCGGTTCTCACCACTTAATGGGAGAGAAGAGCAAACCTGTTCTCAATCAATAGTGTAAGCAAATGTCGTATTACAAAGAACACGGCTGTCTGAAGAGCGATTGTGTATCTTTTGTGGATACGGAATCGATTCCATACGTAATCGCCTGTCAGATTTGTGTGATTGTCTATGGCTTGCAATGATTTTTCTAGCAACTGGTGCGTAAGCTGCAGAGTTGCAAATGCTTCAATAAATGTTCAAATTCCCCAAATTGGGGAAAACAAAATAACAGTTTCCCCGCAATTTGGGAAATTCTCCGCAAATTGGCAACCCTGGTAAGCTGTCAGCGCTGTCGCCTACTCTGCAAATTTCAAATCCATGGTATACAACTTTAAACGTACATTAAATGACATGTATACTTACGCATTTCGTGTTTTAAACTAGTTGAATTCGGCAACAGCGCTTACAGCTGACACATCTGCCCGTAGAAAAAGCAATTTTTATTTATTTTTCATAGAAATACCTCACAAAAGTCTCAGCTGCACCCGTCTGGAGCCAGTGAGGCATCCGCAATTGGGGTATGTTGTGAGGCTGAAGGTAGTGGGGAGGGGAAAGAGATGGAGATGAAGGTGGGGAAGTCCTGGCTATTCAGATCTGGTCACCAAACACGGCTAACGACATTTCAAGCAACGTTTTAATTCTGAATGGTGGTCTACACCCGGGCGATACTGATAGTATCTTTCACTCTGGAACGTGCTGCAAATATACTATTACATTATTTTTAAATGAATTAATTGTGAAATAACACAATTTATTAAAAAAAAAAATACTTGCAAGCCATAGACAATCACACAAATCTGACAGGCGATATCGATTCCGTATCCACAAAAGATAAAGAATCGCATGGCTGGTAGAGGCTCTCACTGCGAAATGGGAACGGATTGATTATGAATGGTTTGCCTACACGATGTGTTTGTTTTTCGTGTTTTCCCTCTAAATCTTGTTGACAATGGCACTTATAGTATAATAGCTATTAATGTCACTTTTATTGCTTTACAACAATTTATTGGAAGGCATAAGTGCATATTTGTGCATATATGGGTGTTGTCTGTGGGTGGCCCTGTTGATTACTAAGTTTGATGTACTACACAAAAATGGCTTCAAAACTGTAGTAGAGAATTTCGACAAATAATATATACTGGATACCTTTATGCTGGGAAAATGGTTGGGCAGCCGGATAGGTACTATGAAGCGCATTGATCACGCATCTCGATATAGATTTTATATGAAAATCACACATCACTTCGGTAGCGAAAATGAAATATTTAGGTTTTTGAGATAGGTAATAAAAAAATAATGATAAGACAGAATGAAAATTTTGGATAAATGATGTGTCAATGATGTGACATGGCTAAAATAAGGTTTTTTTTTAAATATCATGTTTCAGATAAAATCTGTGCCATTAGTTTAAATTTTTTAATAATCTTGCCTTTAAAAATTGTACACAAAAATCAATTTGCCTAAATATTATTTTTTTAGCTCAAAAACTTTTTATTAGTAGTTTATTTAAAAGCTCAAAATAAATACATTACGAAAGACCATTACGTGATGCAGGCTTCCAACAAAGTTTTAGACAACTTTTTTGACTACGTAAAATATTCCAGATAAACTTTTTTTTTATTAGGGAAACATATAGACCGGATCGGGAGAGAATGGTTGAGGGAGTCCCTTTGACTTCTCCAGCCGTACTTTTGCGGAAAATCGCCTTCCACCGAGGGATGGATTCGTACGTTCGTCACTCCTGACTGACCCCCAGATTCCTACTCACCCTAATACCCTTTTTCTTCCCAGAACTTCCTTTCCTAAAAATACCCTCCACACAGCATCCCCAAAGATGACGTAGGCCCTGAGGGAAGTTATTTTCCTCAGGGCCTCCTGTGTGGGGCTAATGTAAAAAAAATTCAAGCAACAGCGTCCCCAAAGATGACAAAGACTCTGAAAGAAATTATTTTCATCAGGGCCCCCTGTGGGTAGCTAATGTAAAAATATTTTTTTTTCGAAAATATTTTGGATACATAAGCGTTGTGAAATATTTAACTGAAATTTAATATATTTTACGGATTTAGAATAAAAAAACATACAAAAATGAGTGTGTGTAAGTGTTTTCATGTTAAAAAATGATTAAGTTAAAAGTGGTACCTATTTTTTCCTTTTTTGATTATTTATCATATATTTATTATTGAAGAAAAATTGGTAAATGAAAAAAATATTTAATGCTGAAATAGTTTTTTTTATATAAATATATTTTTCAATGCTCTTTAAAAATAATATAAAAATACTTAATTATTAAAGCGTTGATTAACATCACTTTAAAAATATATCATAAATATATTACACTTCAACGAAGAACATTATCACATGTTATTCATAGATGGCACTGCATCCACAGGTACACGAAGAAAAGTGTTAGAAAGTTATATAAATATTTAATAAGTTTACCTTAATTAATGTTTACCCACGTTATTATAAAATGGGTAAACGAATTTGGTAAAAATAATATAAAATAAATAAATAATTGGTATTATATTGTTTCCGTAGATTCCGTATCCATTGATTGTTTTGTAGCGGGGGTTTATAGTCCTTGTTTTGGAGTTAGGGGTTGATTTCAGGATATTAGCTTAGTTCTTGGCTGGAGGCTGCGACGCAATCCAGTCCAGAGCCTTCTGGATCGCTGGTGGGATTGGGGGAGGGGTGGGAAGGTGAGCTCCCTGGAAAGTAATAAAATTAAATTTAGCAATAGACGAAATATTTTTTTATGCCACTCTTAAAGGTAGTTCTTACATAGTTGTTCAGGGTGGATGCGAGAGGAAATAACTATAATAGTTTATTGGAAATAAGGATTACTTGGCCTACTTTAAACGGCTGCTTTTTAAAGAAGAATAATCCTTCAGAGTCTTCAGAGGGTTGGATAAGTGAAGGAAATATAAGTAAATAACTTGAAATTTAGTAAATTGCATCATCCATTGGATTCATAAGCTTAAAGCATCACAATTTCGTAATATAATTCAGAATGAAGGTGTACGTAAATATTGTACAATTTTTTTTACCCATCTAGTTTCGTTATTCAAGTATTTTGAATGAATAAAAGGCATGACTAAAAAAGTACTTATGTTCTGGTATACGCGGTTTATAATTCAACCGTCATTTTAATCGAGGGGCTTACTACAAAAAATTATGCTTTGACTGCTTTGTAAATACAAATTACACCTAAGTATGGTAGTTTCATCTCGAAATTTCTATAAAACATACTTTGTTTTTTTGAAATTGCATAATATTGTTAACGAAACAATGGTTACGATTGCCGAGATATAGTTGTGTGACGTTTAATTTGGTCTGTCTTCTAGCAAATTTATTTATTGGACAAAAGAGCTATCGTTCCACACCTTTATAAGTGCTTTGGGTCTAGTGGTTTTACTTTACACTAAGCTATTAAATAAATGTAATTAAAATTAGCATGTTGGCACGGTGGAAGACACTTAAAATTGCTCTGGTGAGAGCTTTCATCGAGGTACCAAACCTTGGCGCTAAAAAGCACTAACTTATAACCGTTTTACCCCAAATATTTACTTTCGGAACATATTTTTAAGGGATTATTATCTATACCTACATTACAATAATAATATAATGAATTACATAATTTAGTAAATAAAAAGAGCTTGTGATTATTAAAACAAATAATTTACCGAAGGTGCGAATCCCTTCTCGTCATCAGCGGCGTAGGTGAGAGAGATGACAGTGCCATCTGGCGCCGTGTACGAGTATGATCCCTGGGCTACGATGACGTCAGTGTTTTTGGGATCGCTCGCCTTCTTCAAAGTGCCAGTCTCCTCCCCCTTGATTCCATTTGCTGTCTCGTAACTTGTTAAACAAACGGAATTGTCGATTAATTCTCATACGAGTAGATTATATGTCGTGAACATTTATTTTTAAAAGAGCAATTTTAAAAATTACTTTATCAATAAACAACTTTGGCTATACGTGTATTACGTATTATGAAATCAAATATTTAAGTAAAACCAATTATCTGAATTTGCGTCATATATGCTTAATACAAAAAAAACGTTTTGTATGAGGAAAAGGCTTGGCGCTTTATAGCGACATTAGATTTAATAAAACTGTGAATATTTCTGTGATTGCCTGCAATCTTGCCGATATTTTTTTTTCATAAATTCCATATTACAAAAAAAAAACATGGCGGTTCTGCATATTTTTTATTATTATTTTATTTGTGTTGATGGAATGGGAAGTATTTATAAAAGAAGGAGGATTATTTTACTTTCATTTTGTAAAATTTAAAAAAGAAGAATGAGTTAAGAAAAAAAAATTCAGACGTTTGGAAATTATGTTTAGGAATTTTGAGAAATAATAAGCGTTTTTCAACAGACAACAAAATAAATAGTAAGTGAATTAATACCTGTATTTGTAACCACCATCAGGTTCAATATTGGATTCTTGGCTGATGATAGCAATCGGTTCATCTCCTGCGGGGGCAGCAGTCGCAGCAGCCACCAGCACAAACAGGAAAAAGGCTTTCTGTAATTAAAAGTCATACTTTTGAAGTTACGCCACTGTTCAAATAATTATCTAATGTAGAATCCATTTCTTAGGATTGCTCTTAATGAAGTTGTTGATTAAATCCCTTTGAGACAAGTCGAAATTACATATTGTGGTCCCGTGATTTGTGAGAATTATGATGATGTTGCAACAAAGCTTTCACATAATTTTGTTCATTGATGTAACAGAAAAAGATAACTCTTTCATGTAAACATTTACCACAAGAACTTTTGTATGATCACGGATTGATGATCAAGTGATTGTACAATTAATGAAAGTCAATAGTAGGTAGGTACCTATATAGTTTATTTAAACCTGAAATTAAGGCCCGCAACCGGGCCCGAAAAGAAGAAGATGGAGAGATACGAAATTACGAATGTTAGAGGAGAGCGCTGAAATTTACAGCGACAAAATCGATGCGAAAATTGCGAAAATGTTTAATAAAACACGACTCGTTTAAAATAGAGCAAAAATCTTGCGGACATTGTCTTAAACCGCATTTAAAGAAACACTGACTTTTTTCATACATATTTTTCATATTTATTGCTGTACTCGAAACAATAACAAAGATTTACTACAAATTCCCATAACTCATACTACTTTTGGTCAACGAAGCTTCAGATACCTTGCAACAAGACTTTACAACATTCTTCCAATTAGTATAAAAAAATGTGATTCACAAAAAAATTAAAAAAAAAACATAAAAATTTGGATAAAAAAGAAGTGTTAGAGCATTTACCGGTGCACTCACCCAAATTCGAAATTAGTATTGAACCAATGCTGTTATTATTGTACCAATGTTATTGTTATTATTAATGCAACCAATCTATTGTGTGATTTTATTCTAATATAAGTGTAGGTATGTTCACAGTATAATAAATTGACATAAAATTACTGCCTCAACACAGGCTAGCCTAGTGAGGCAGGTTACGAGAAACCTAAATTTATAATTATAAATCTCTATTCTTTAAGTACCTACTGTATATATGTATTTTGTTTTTCTGATATTAACTTTTGTACTTAAGCAACTTTTACTGTATTTATGATGTACTTATGATGTACTTTTTGTTTTTTTAGTTATAAATCTATTTTTTTTTGTTTAATAAACATATATTATTATTATTATTATTATTATTATTATATAACTTGTAAAATAACTGAAACAAACTTGTTTATAATAATTTTTGGAGCATACTTTGCGATTTTTTTCTATCGAGGGAATTTTATACAGGGTGTCCGGGGGTAAAGTGCATTAACTTCGGGAGGTGATTCTACATGATAGTGTAAGTAAAAAAGATAAATAACTTTTTTCGAAATTCCAACTTTTAGGGGTAGTTTTGTGATAAAAACGTAAAATTTGACCGGCGTGCGCGGCAAGCTTTATTATTTTCCGCTGTTACGATACGGGCCAATTACCACCATTTATTGTTGCCACGATCGTGCCCGGCAGGCTCCTGGCAAGTAAGATCGTACCTCACACTAAGGATTTTTAGTAGGTAGATCTTTTTGTATGGGAAAAAAATGTTGGAATTTCGAAAAAAGTTATTAATCTTTTTTACTCCTACCATCATGTAGAATCACCTCCCGAAGTTAATGCACTTTACCCCCGGACACCCTGTATAATATGCGTTTCGGTGCGGGCAATGTCTAGATATTATCTTCAAGAATAACATATATTTTTAAGAGCTTTAAAACTTAACGTGTTTAAGGAAGATATGTAAGAAAACGGTAGGAATTCGGGTAGCGGGCCCTTAAGACACAAAAGATAAAATCAAATGGTATGAGGAATGGTGTTTACGGATACAATTAGTTTTAAATACGTATTTAAAAAAAAAAGTTTATAGTCATGGTATTTGATATGGCGAGTTGTATAAATATTACAAATCAGTACCTTTAAAATATGCAGAAATATTTATAAGGGAGTGAAATATCTTCGAATATAGTCGAAAGAAATATAATTAAAATCACTTTTCCGATAATAATTCAACAATCAAAACATTATTAATGGATATTGGAAATATTTAAAATACTATTTTTTAAATTTACGGCATTAATGGCTTCATTTTATTTATAGAATGTAGATAATGATCAATTATGTCACAGTAATAAACAACAATGTTTTTTCTGTAATACAAAAATATTATAAATCGTGAGAATCGCTAAAGCTGATTGATTATTCGATTAGAATCATTCGAGTAATAAACACACTAATTGAAATAAATAAATGTCTTCTTCAATAACCGCAAATTCACATTGTTGCGTTATTTCAAGTAAATGAAAATTCATTTTATACTGGTGTCGAAACATATTGATAATTTTGATTAAACAAGTGGTGTGTAAAAAGTTTGTTTTAATTTAATTTAAATAAATGTATTTATATCTACATTAATAAATAATTTGATGTGTACATACATAAACTTACCGAAATCGTTGCATAATACCGCCGAAATATGTATGTTAAATGCAAAAGAATTCGTCTGAACACTTAAATAATTGAATAATATAAAAATGAATTTTACTTCATTATTATGTTTGGGTATTTAAAAAATGTAAATTTGACTATGTATAGAAAAAGTTAATTAACTAAAAAGAAAATACATTTTCAATTTTGCGTGAGTATAAATTAAGGAGGTTAAATCTAAAGTAGAATACGGTTCAAGTTCTTAAATTACAATTATGTTAAGTATATTTCTGCTAAATTTTGGATTAAAATGTCATAAATTGTAATATATTGGTTGTTCGCAAAATGAGAGGTCATTTGTTATCTACAGCAAGAAGTAATCCCAAAACCAAATTTCGAATGCGTTTTCAATCAATTGAATGTTGGTATTCTTAGAAAAATAGAATAGAATAATGCGTTCTAATAAAATATTATTAAGGGTGGTAGTTTTATCATATCTGCCAGTGATTTAATATAATTTGATTTGCCGTTGATTAGGTACTTACGTGGATAATTAGAAAGAATATAAAGAATTGATTACATTCATGGTGAAAATCCCTTTAAATTATTTAAAAATAAAAATAACTTTCGGCGGAAAATACTTAATGTCTAATTGAAAAACTTTAATTTTTACTGGTTAAATATAATTCATGGAGCATATACAATAATATTTAGAAAACATTCTTTTTGAATATATCTAATCTTTGATTACATAATTTCTTTTAAACATAAGCCTTATTTTAAGCGGAAACCACATCTCAAAGGTTTGTGCTAAGCAAGTACCGACGTTCGTCCTTTTCCTTATCACGCGTCTTGTTTAAAAACGAAAAAAGCAGAAGAATCTAGAACGATGACGTCACGTACGTTCTCTCGCCAGGACTAGTACATAACAATTTACAGTACGACGCTCAATTGTTTAAAAAACTAATTTCAGAATAATTCCTGCCTAAATTAATTAGCATTTTATTTACAGCTATATTCTGAATATATTGCAAAATGTATTTTTATTGTTGTTAAGTTTAATATGCAGAATTCCACTTAAATTTAAAATTTTATGTTTTCAATAATATTATTATTCAATTTATTAAAAAAACTGTTTATTTATAAACAAGTTTTGACTTTTGATTATTACTAAGCGTGACAGCTGTTTCGCCTTCTGAAGGCTTGACGGTTTTTCTGACAGTTTGATAATGCCTTCAGAAGGCGAAAAGCTAAATAATATTTACACAGCAGAACTTGTTTCTAAATAATTTGTTTTTTTTTTTAAATATTTTAATAAATTTAATAATAAAATATTTAACATACATAAAAAAAAATCACAATATATTTAACACAATATTTAATGTGTTAATGGGATATTTATTGTGCTATTTAAAAAAAACACACTGCAGGTACAACAAATTGTACAAAGCGCTTTGTGAAATGTTTGAACTAGTTACAATTTCCCTCGAACACGCCGTTTGGACGGAGCTAGAACGCAACATATTCAACTTGGATCATTGAAGGAATTTGTAATAACCGGAAAAGTATTTTCCTTACCATAAACATCATCACAATTATTAAACTTCGTGCACTTCTTCAATGGACAAATTACCGCGTACAATTGCAAAGGTTTACAAAGTAGTTGGTGTATTTATACTATGCACTATGCAAGGTACAAATAAGAATAATTATAATTTGTACACATAGCCTACCTATTAAATGTCCTGCAGGTACTTGCCTACACAAACACGCTTTAGAAAACAGCGACTGGAAAATGTGCAATAAAATCCAAGTCCAGTAGAATACCTATTTACATACCCAACACCATCGAGCGGATATCTTCTTTAATTTATTATATAATAAAGGTTTATGAGTATGCGGTTAACATTCCTAGACTTCGCCATTCCCATGTAAAGCCATTGTAAGGACACAAGGCAAACTCCGAAGAAGGATATTATTCACATTGTCCACCTATTAAAGTCGTTGCCGTATGACTTCATTGATTCTTTCTTTCACGTTTTCCATAATGTTAAGGCACATACCTTTGATCTGCCTTCACAAATAAACACCATTCATTCATTTACAAGTGTATTCTTTTTTACATAAAGGTTAAGATATAATTCTCACGATAATATTACTAGAATAATTTCGTTAGTTATTCGTGCTTTAAAAGCCAATTAAAAAGTTGTTGAACCCGGTAACTGGCATGGTGGGTGGTAGGAATTGTTGTTTTACAGAACAATACCCACATCTACGAAAAATTGAAAGTTAAATAGCGTAATCTTAAAAAAAAGAATTATTAAAAGCGTATCAAGTATTTATAATAAACGATTGCCTTCCGGGAAGTAAGAGGGAGCTTATGACAATTTCCGTGGTTAAGAGGGGTAAATAATCAATTACAACAACTGACACCACTACCACACTAAATAGCTTGGAATGTTTTTTTTGTTATTTGTTTTTGGGGTGTTATGCCGTGTTGCGCTACCTCCTCCTTTAGCCAACGTTTCGGACAGCGTTACAGTGTCCATCATCAGGGAAAATGTGTAAATGTTAGTGGTGAAATGTGTGCTTAAGTACTTCGAAGCAATACCGTGTTGCCAGCTCCATTCCACTGCGAGCTGACATTACAGTATACTTGAAGTCCTGGGAAGACCCGAAACTTATAGAGCACGCCTAATTACAGAGGCAATTGAAATTCATAAAAATCCTATTAACATTAATAGAGACGACGGAGCTAAGCTCAATAGTTTGTAACGCTGTCCGAAACGTTGGCTAAAGGAGGAGGTAGCGGAACACGGCATAACACCCCAAAAACAAATAACAAAAATACTCTTGGCCGTGAAAATCTAAAATCATATCAGCTTGGAATGTTATTCAATTTATTAGACAGTATTTAAAAAAAAATTACATTTGCTTAAGGATCATTGATTGCCCCTCAAAAGATGGAATTTTCCTACCGAATGTTATTTATTAATAACCGTGAAAAATTACGACATCTATCCAAAAACATTATAAAAATACGATGCACGTATTCATACTAATCGAACAAAAATTGTAGCACCGCTTAGGAAAAGAATAGTCGTTCAAAGAAATTGTGTATGAAATGAACGGGCCGCTAAAGTATGTCCACTGGACCTAAGTCGTAGAAACCGCACGCCTTGTATCTATTAGTAAAATATCGTCACTCTGCCAATTCATCTAATCATTTGAATCAAAAATGTATACACGCATTTCGAATAAAGAGCTATTAAGTCATAAATAATTTTGGAACCTCTTTTACGTAGTTGCAATAGGCCACTTGCATCACATTTTAATTTTTTTTTATGGTTTTCATTCTGTATTTTTTTAAAATTGTATTTTTGAAACCCTGGCGTTTTTTTGAAAATTTCAATCCGAAAAATCAGACCATTTTTATAAACCGGAAAGACGGGACATAATTTTATGGGTGCGAAAAAAACATAATTACATGGCCGAAAATCACTTAAAAAAAACGTTTTCCACACGAATAGCACAGGAGAATAACGAGGCATACAAAAAATATTACATCTCATAAATTTTTTTCCTTGATCCATCTTATTGATCATAAATCATTAAAATGTTCAACGTCTATATTACTAAATCCAATGTAATATACTTGTACTTGTAAATTATAAAAATAATAAGAATATTATAAAATTTTATTTTGTTTAAAGCACCGTTACCATTATATCTCTGAAACACGTACAGACAGCATAAATGTACGGAGTTCTCTTCATAACATCTGTCAAAAAGTCAAACCGAATGATAAGTTCGCAGAGAACAAACAATAAGTTTAGTGAACGTTAAATGTCAAATCAAAAATTAGCCTGAAATCAAAGTGTTGCCATATAAAAAAATAAATCAGTGTGGAATTTTACAAAATTAATATGAACCTTTTCGGAGACGGGACATTTTCATGTAGTGACGTCACGGGCCCAAATAATGGATTTATTTATTTAAAAATAAAAATAAATGTACCTACATTTCTAAAAATTTTTACTAACATTTTCGTGATCTTAGTAAAAAAATCTATCCACACGATTTTTTCCAAGTCGTAATGAAATCCATGCAAGTGGCTAATTGTGAACTTATGTAAGTTCATTGAACTTAATAATTTACGCATTAGCCAATAATATTTCACATTACTTACTTACCCATGCACCAACAACCTAATTAATATGTGCAATAAGAGATCCAGCAGATGCAGCATCCATTTAAAATATGCATGGGCGAGAACGTGCGCAATATCTACGTAAATACATTTAAAAAAAATGTACTCTTTTATATTTACAACATCTGATTGGATGGTCTTAATAATGGAGGTGGGCTTATTCCTAAGTAACATTCCAAAACCAAACACCCGGATTCTTAGGGGGAATAAATAAAAAAAATGTAAGTACGGTTTGAAAGTAATATATAACATCCATCATCAAAGTTTCCTGGGTTTTCCCTCATTTATACAGATGGATCCAAATCCGATCTCGAAGATTGTGACGCGTCGGTATATATTCCTGAATTCAATTTAAATTTGTCTTATAAATTGCCTAAAGAATTTATATATTTACTGCAGAATGCTTCCCTATTGAACGAGCTTTAATTCAAATCCCGCTAATTAGTGTTAGCCGAGCTTTACTGTGCACTGACTCTAAAGTGTAGTATTAAAAATATCCTCAAATATCGTTCGATGTCCAGAAAACTTCCTTATTTGGATCATTAAAAACATGCTCACTTCTCTAAACAAATCAAAGTTCAAGACAATATTGGATTGGGTCTCTGGTCATCTAGAAATTGAAAGTAACGAGAAAGCCGATTCTCTAGCTAAACTTGGAACTATCTCTGGTTCTATTCCTTTATATTTTAAAATTCCTATGTCTGACGTCTTCTCTGTTCTTAAATCCAATATGTCTCGTTCCTGGGAAGAAAATTGTACTGGATCTTTCTATGCTGGAATTCAAAATTATTTCCAAGTAAACCTCGGTTTCACGGCAAAAAAAATCTAAAAGATTTATTTCATGCATTTCGAGAATGAGAATTGGTCACTGCTCTTTTACAGCGCATTTGTTTAAAATTCGAGTCCTGGAATCGGTCCACTCTGCCAGTGCGGTTTGGAGGAGGAGATACTTGAGCATGTCTTCATCGATCGTAAAAATCATTCTTTCTTCAAAAGCATAATCGTTTGCTTATTAAAATCACCCACCATTCTCCCCTCAGTGTTACGTATTAACTGTCCCTCAACAATTCTCGCGGATTTTCAGTTCTATATAAGTTTATAGATTTGAATGACTTTAAATTTTGATTTGTCCTAGCCCTTTATACAGGGTGTCCGGGGGTAAAGTGCATTGACTTCGGGAGGTGATTCTACATAACGGTAGGAGTAAAAAATATTAACAACTTTTTCCGAAATTCCAACATTTTTTTTCCCACACAAAAAGACGTACCTACTAAAAGTCCTTAGTGTGAGGTACGATTTTACTTGCTCAGAGCCTGCCGGGCTCACTCGATTGTGATCGGCCCATATCGCAACAGCGGAAATTAATAAATCTGGCCGCACACGCCGGACTAATTTTATCTTTTTACCACAAAACTACCCCTAAAAGTTGGAATTTCGAAAAAATTTATTTATCTTTTTTACTTGTAATATCATGTAGAATCACCTCTCGAAGTTAATGCACTTTGCCCCCGGACACCCTGTATATTATCCTCAAATTTATAACCATCTTTCTTAACCTTTACGGCATAAAGCACTCTTTTTAGGATGAATTGCCTATTTCAAAAGCGGTAATCTAAAAATTGAATTAACAAACCATGCGCGTCTTCAAGAATGGAATGGTGAGAAGATGAATGAAGGTCGTTAGAAATTATGCACTAAGCTGGCGGGAATAGAAATATCCTTTTGTTTCAACCTTGAAAGTGGAATTTGCGGGAGAGTTCCTTTATAAAACCCAGAGCTTTTACAAAAACCCTTCATCGTGGTTAAATTCTTTTCAAAAATATTTTTTACATAAATATGATGAGGCTAAAAGTATTATTGCGATCAATTTTCATGGCACTATTTTGTGTTGCGCCTCTGTGTCAACGTTTCAGGCGACACCATTAAATCCATTAAAATATGCAGTAACTTCGATGCTTTTCGTAGGTATGGTTAGGAAGATTTTTTTCCTTGCATCGGAAATTGGTTAACTACAGCGAAATATGTATCAATTTTTCCAGGCATATATAATACTGGTAAACCTTCGTGGTACATTATGACATAACTAACACATCCAAAATAACGGAGTTAAAATAATGTTTATTATGAAAATATAATAATAAAAACAATTAATTTAAAATTTTTAAATTATTTCATTTCTCCCCATGATTGGAATAGTTTTTTAAGCGCAACATGTATTGCATGATGTTTTGATAGGAAATCCATTTTACAGAAAATGTGGAACACCATTTTTATTAATTTACAAATAACTGTACCAGGAAGTCACACTTCTTGTCAGCCTCTTATGCAACCGAACTGCATAGCAATAATACGCTAAATAACTTAAAATGCTACAAATGATTTAGCGGACGCGTGGCTTCCATTGTGTTGGCAAAGTTGAAAGTTGAAAAAGTGGCGTGAGTGTGTATTGCGACGGAGGTAGTGATATTAGCAATTCCCGCGCACCGCGGCGGCAGATGCTTGCGATGTTACGTGGTCCTCTGCAAATGTGAAGGTCGGAGACTGGAAAAGACAAATGGCAAACGGTGACTGTTATCTGCCTTATTCTCTGGGAATAATAAATCTGACACGAAAACCCGCAGCAGCCGTAATATGCCTGAATTTATTCGCTGCGGTTTTTAAGTATGAAATAATTTCTGATTTGATTATTCGCTCTCATGTCGAAATTTGCTCATGCGGGTTGTGCTGCACATCACCAAACTATAAATAGCTACTTTCACAATATTGATAACAATAACTTTTTCCTATTTAAAGAAATTTTCAATTACAAGTCACAATTGGTAGATTGTACCATTATATTTTATGCAAGTCTGATAGAGAAACAACATTGATATTTTTAAACTATTAAATTAACCGGTGAATTAAATGTTTCAAATTGGAACTTTTGTCTGATAATGGAATCCAAATACAAATATTGAAAACCAAGTATTTGTTAGGCTTGTGCAATACATACAGTACCTACCAGTGGTGGTTCGTGCTATGAGGCAGTGGAGGCTGAGCCTCCCTAAAAACATAGAGAAGAAAAGGGGAAAAAGATACAAGATACGAGTATACGTAAAGTAAACATTTAATTGAGACTTTAATTTAAATGTACTCCAATTCATGAATTGTATAAATCTTAAAGTTACTTCAGTTTACATATTACTAATGAATATTTTCGTATTTCATTAGTAGTGGATGTCATTATATTATGTAACACAAGTGCGACGCGCCTCCCACGCGGATTTCCGCTCGTCGCGCAAAGCTACTGTACACAATAATATGCTAGGGAGGCAGAGATAGGGCCCGCCTCAAGAGTCGCTATTTTCGTGTAGGCGGAGTGGAGTAGGGTAATTGTTCCATTGTTTTTTCTAGGTTAGATTTATTATAGGTAGGTGTAAGCATACATATATAACACTTACTTTAAAAAACTGTTTGTGCCTCCCAACTTTTCAACCCTGGAAACTGCCGCGCCAGTGGTACCTAAATATTATCCCCTGGTAGACATAAATGTATATTTTTTTATCAGTGGCGTAGCATATACCAGTTAATATTTTTTTAAGTGGCAATGAAACTCATTGGAATTATGGAAATCAAAATTTCCATGATATTATTTTTACCTTACACCACAATATCTGAAAAATTCCGTTTTCCGCCATTCGTCGACTTTTGAAAATCTCTTACAGTTTTGAAGATAACTGGATAGGGCATGTAAATATCGGTGAATAACTTTTTTACGAATTACACAAAACGTCTGTTTTTTCATATGTAAGCAAGTAAGATAATGTAAGTAATTGAACACAGCAAGAACACCAACGCGTCGATTGGTCGATTCATCTGTGCCATCATTATTTGTTATATACACTCGGCTTGCCCCTGAAGGCAAAGTTGCTAAGCCACTGACTAATTAATACCTTTACCAACTAATAAATGTTTATTCCCTTTGAATAGTGCAGAAGATCTTCCATAACGTATGAGTTATTCGTCAATGATAATGAAACGTGAATCATATTTCATATCATTGTACGTTTTAAAATAAATAAAAAGATATTATCTTCCTTCTGATTTATTACCCTCATATATAGTGAGAGGGATAGAATAATATTATCATTATCGCTAATTCAAAGGCAATTAATATAAACTTATTAATTAATTGAAATGTTAAAATAATCAGTTTTGATGCAAATTTTAATATTAATCGATTTCACGATTCCATTCGCAAGATATATTATTTATTATCATATTGTTTCACCGTTCACGAGGCTTTTACAATTTAATTACGGATTACGAATTAATTTTATGAAGGAAGAAGGAAGAAGAATAAAATAAAATTAAAAAAGTATTTAAAAAAAAAAGTATGAACTGTAAGATAATTTTATCTTGTTGTTGCCCCAGATCTGGAGATCTGGAAGAGAATTTAGTGATAAATGTTATTTTCGCGACAGTATAACAAACATTTTTATCTTGTGAACACTGTAAGTATGACCTGCAAGATGACCTAACTTTGATAAAAAAATTGCTGTCCACCATGGTTCCGTCCAAATGCGCCCGCGCAAGACGCAGTGAGCTGCGAGCAAGGGCGGATTCAGGGCGGATTTATAGATTGTGTACTGTATAGATTCCATCACAGTACATACTTAAAAGCTTAAACTGTCTTTATTAAACATTTAATTTTTCGATTGTTTTGACACTTTCATAAACCCTCCTATACATACTTGAACTTGTAGAGATAAACTTTAAGTATGATACTTCAAGTTTATTTCTAACAATAATTGTTGGTTTTTTTGCCCGTCCGCCCCTTGTGCCCTCCCCCCCCCAGAAAACAATCCTAAGAGTAATTGTTTATTTTTTGCCCTTGCCCGTCCGCCCCTTGTGACCCCCCCAGAAAAAAATCTGGATGCGAGAAATGGTAATTAAGTTAATTCATAAATACATAAACATTGATAGTAAGGCACTTAGACTTTACTTTTCCGATTTGCTAGTTAGAAGTGGCTCAGCATGTTGTGCGTTGTTCATGTGGACGAAGTAAATGTTTCCGTCCACACAACGCTCGCACAACGTGCTGAGCCGCGAGATTTTCTAGTAAGTTTATAAATACTTGAGCTTGGGAGTGCCCATACACTTTATATTGTCCTTGTGTTAGTTGGGAGCGGCTGAGTACATTGTGGGGGTTTCAAATGGATGGCAGTGGCGGTCCGTGAGTTTTCAGTGAGCTACAGATTGAAAAATACGACGTTATAGCTAAAAACGATTTTTTTTTGTTTTTTTAATTTCAACATTTTGTATGAAGATATTTTGAAATGTGGATGCGGCGCATCCCCGAACTGAAAGAATCCTGAACATCTTCATACAAAATATTGAAATTAAAAAAAAAAAATCAATTTCAGATACAAGAACATCAATACCGTCGCATTTTTCAATCTTAGCACTCTAGCTGACTGAAAACTCACGGACCGCCACTGGTAGATGGTACCATTGACCTTGACTGTAGTCCTGGGAAGACTTCATATAAGAAAAGATCATACAACACATTTTACTTAAAAAAGTGAAGAACCAAACTCCTTTAACAAGGCTTCTGTGACCACCCAATTTTTGACCTTATTACTCAAATAAAGATTCCATATTCTAATGCAATGCTTGCGCAAAACTCAACATTATTAGCGAGAGCCACTTAGAATCCGTAGGTGTGGTGTTGACGATTTCTTAATCGATCGTAGTCAGTAAACATTTAGGAAATTATTATAGTGAAATTAACTACAGAAAATTGAAAAACAAAAACATTCCTTATTTACTAAATTTGCTTGTAAATTCGAGGGCTACGATATAACTACTACTTGTTCAAGACAGCGTAATAACAAAAAAAAGGAAAGGAAAAAAATTATATTTGATATTCAATTTATCAAAAATGGTTTCATAGCTTTTAGAGCAATCATCCGTAAGAAAAAAAGTTCATGTGAAAGAAAGCAAGAGTATTCTTTGGTATGTTTATAAATCGTATAGTAAAAATATCCCTGAGGTAAACTATTTTTGCGTCATTTATATATTTATTTTTTCACAATTAAACACTTGTACCTACACCAATATATTTCAGAGCTTACATAGAGGGTAATTATTGGATTTGAATTGTGATGTTATTCATATTAATAATTTATTGAAAACTATTGCATAATTTGTTAAGAATCATGTATATGTAAAAATATGCGCTTTATGCTAAATAATTACATAATCCATGAGTTTTGTTTACTTTAATCAAAAAGGCTAAAAAAACCTATCAAATTTGAATTAAAACAATTAAAAATAAAATTTTCGTGTTCCTTAACCAATTTAGTGAGAGACTCTACGGCAGGGTTGCTCACTGCCCACGTTTATACTGTTGAAGATCGACTTTTCAAATTATTAGAAGTGAAGCCATCGACAACTCTACAAATCAAAAACATCGACAAATCTACAGATTGACACACTTAACTTTGGAGGCAGCTAAAGGTTGAACTTATGGTCCACAAAGAATTGGTCGACTTGCACAATTTCGTACGTAAGCAATATTTTTATGAATTTGCATCCACCCAAAATCTTCTTCGTCTTATGGCAGTTAATTATTACCTTTTCGACGAGAGTTGATCTCGTGAAACTTTATAACTTAAATACCTGTTTACTGGCACCGCTGGCACGTAAAGCCAGTTAATAAATTCATTAATCTATCAAATTGAAAATAATTTTAGTAAATAGATAGATAACTGTTAGAAATTTTTAAACATATCTTCACACGTACGTTAACATTATTTAGCAAACAAATAAACCAGGAGAACAGCGTCAGGTCTGCGAATAATACCAAATAGCTGTAACCACGAACAAAGGCACCGTTCGCGGTTATATAGCTTTTATATTAAAAAAAGTATTATTGGAGTGTCGATCACAAAGGAACTCGACATCTATTTTTTTATAGACTGGTCGATGATTATTTGCCCTGCTGCTTGTCTCAAGGGTTTTATCGAGTAGTTGAGCGTGTTGTGAAGCTCTGTTAACAACAGCACTCAGCTTATAGCTAAAAGAAGAAGTAGCCCTTAAATGTGAAGGTAACTAAAAGAGGACGTTCACTACCTACATTAAAATTTACATATTCTTTGACAGTGAGCATTATAAATCACAAGCCGTTTAATAAATTATTGATGTAATAGAATGTCTTGCATCTAGAGCGGCAGTCGCCAAGCCGTCAGGCGCTGTCAGTAATATTAGCAACTTATTTTCATTGTAATTTTTGACACATTGGATTCTGAGTTCGAGCTGTCAGAAATTTGATTGCTAGGAAAGAGATTATCTTTTTTGGGAAGCGTGTGTGTTGGTAGTGCGAGTTCATTTCCCCCCTTCTAGTTCACAAACAAATAAGCCTTTTCCTTCAATTACATTGCCGGCAGCCCTGGCATTATAAAATATTTTTTAAAGATACATACTTGCTTGTTCAATTTCGATTCTCGCCACACTTTTTAAGAATATCCTTCTTTGTCGTGTCTATTATGATCTGATGGTTTTTGATATATTTTCTTTTTTTGTCTTTCAGAGGGAAGGTGAATTTATATCTTTATTTTATTTAAATGGGGCTAATTTCATAACAACATGGAAGATTTGAGTCGATTTAAGACTGTCACGATACGCATTTGAAAGGTTTGGATTTACGCGCGCTTTTTATGCAGCGGCGTGAAGTGAGATGATGAGATGTTGTACTGTTATATAAAATGAAATAAATACCTCTTATCAAAACGAAGATTTCCTTTATTCGTTTTTTCCACAAATGGTTTACAGTCAATCTTTATTTGAACGTTCCGTTCCTTACTTTTCGCGAAATGTTCATTCGATTGGATCGTATAACCATTGAAGTTTCATTTGTCTTACATATTGTTTTGAGAAAAGGAAAAAAAATAAGATAAATCAATATTTAATCAATCAATCAAAATAAGACAGTAAAAATTACTGTAAGAGAATATTATTAAGTAACAATGAAACAATATAATGTAGCACATTAAAATAGTAATTTACATAATATACGCATAAGCGTAGAAAAACGGGATATTAAAAAGTGAAACCGGTTCTATTAAGCCCACCAGAGGGTATTAAATAGTTAACTTTGTATTTATCTATGTAGAAATAAACAGTACATTGCTTACAATGATGAGACAATTTACAGATATTAAGTAATATTTCATTGTAGGTACCTACGATATGTTTCTTTGTATTGTCTTATTTGTGGTATTTTAGTAATTACCGTTTGATGTGCGTAGTGGGTAGGTTGTGTGTATGTGTGAATACATTTAAGATGTGAGAAGTGGTGATCTGTGATATAATGTGATATGTATGCTGAATGCGCATTGAACAGTTTATATATGATGCTCTTTTTAAATTTGGGCAGTGAATAGGAGAAAATTTCGATGTTATAGTTTAGGCAAATATAATTGAACTTTTAAAGAGTACGGTTAAATGGCAAATTGTAATGGCAAAACCAATTCAATTAATTACGGAAAGAAGTTTAATGTTAGTATTTAAAATTCTGTATATAAATGTAAAATCAGCTCGCCTTTGTTGCAAATGTTATTATTGTTGAATTTAAAGGTAAGATATTTTATAAATTTGTTTTGAATACTTTCTATGCTATCGATGTGTAATTTATACTACGGGTTCCAAATTGGCGAGGCTTATTCCAGTGTACTTCTGACCAAAGCAAAGTATAATATTACAACTGTATGCGGGTTTCTGCGTATTTTACTTATACGAAGAACAAACCCAAGCATGTTATTACTTATTATACAAGTCCAAGAATCAAGGGCTGGAAATAAAGATTTGGAAATCAGGCCACGTTATAAAATGTTATCTGATGAAAATAATTCCCATCAGGGCTTATGTCATCTTTGGGGATGTTGTACGGAGGATTTTTTTAGGAAAGAAAGGAGAAGACGTTCTGGAAAGGAAAATTATTAGGTGTGAATAGGAATCTGGGGGTCAGTGCATTCAAGAATGACGAATGTATGGATTCATCCCTCCCAATGCGGTGCAAGGCGATGTGCCGAGTGAGACCTGCTGGAGAGATCCAAAGACCTCCTTCAGTAGTCTCTCCCTATCCGACCCGCCACGCAATAGGTGAACAGGCGCAATTGCCGGCAAGACCACGATAAGCCCACCCCATGAATCCGTGCACCCCTGCGAAGTCACCAAAGGTATCACCACTTGGGGTAATCTATGACAGAGGTATTGGAACCCAAAACCTCTGATATCCGTCAAACCCGGCTCTCAAAGAGAGTAAATAATTAAAAATAATTTAATACTTGAACAATTTATTTTGAATTTCATTTTATGGATACGAACATGACAGAACGCGGTATAACCGTCGGAGAACATGGTATACCTGACGTTAATTAATTTTATTTTGAGATACTAGTGTTATTCTACTTAATTTTGTCAAAACATAATATTTGACAAGTTGAGTTATTTGACCTTGAAGAATTGGTAATATTTACTATTTATAAACCATCAACTAGAAAGTATTACTTATATCGGTATCTGTGGGTGACATTGGCCGGCATTAATTGCAGTTACTTATAAAAAAACAGATGGTTTAATCATTACGGCATAATATTTAATAGATAGGTACCTAATGATGTTATTGTAGATGTTAATCGTGAAGCTCATTATGTTGCTTGGTTTCGTGTTCTGATGCTGTGAAACCAGTACCTATCAGCCAACCTTTACACACAAGTACAGCGAAGGTGTTTGTATTAGAAACATTAGATAGGCCTTAACCGTAAAAATATTACCTATTAAAATTTTTAGTAGGCAGCTTACAATGTATTTCTTGTATTAAATGAAAAACTGATATGTCTCCGTCACAGTCACGTCGTAACATTTCTCATAAGAAACGATAAAAAATAGATGATTACCTGACTGATTCAGGGGAAGAGTATCTAATTGTAGAACGTAAAAGAAGTAGATGCCTAATTTTAAAACTTCAAAATCTACGTCACGGGTACACGGGACAAGTTTTAGTTATTTATTTAACGCCCAAATGGCTTTTACATGTTTGGTAGTACAATTAATTCATTACAGATGATTTTTAAACAGATAAAGAAATAATAAAAATAAAATTAGATAAAAAAGCACACAAAAAATACAAAAATACAGCGATTTCATAGGTTTACAAAGATACAGATATGTTTAGGAATAGTTTTGGAATAAGTTTTTCATAAGATGAACAAAATCTTATGTTAAATATGTCAACATCACCTAAGTACTGATTTCCCATAGTGTGAAATCGTTGTATCGGAGAGTGGGCAATGTAGTTTCGCTTACGAATACTACAGTAGTGGTAGGAATTCGCAACAGTCAAATTTAGAGTTAAGTATTTTTAATAAAAATGTTATGTCGTTTATTTTACGTCTGACTTCTAGACTGTGTATTTTTAGAATGTTTAATAATAAATTATAATTTAAGTCTTCTAAAGGGATATTTAATTTAAAATTTATAAAACACAGATTTTTTTTTGTATTCGCTCAATGTTATTAATGTGAATTTTGTAACATGTAGACCAAACTACCGAGTTATATTCCCTTAGGCTTCTAACTAGAGATACACATAATAATTTAAAAGCTTGTATGGAATTAAAGTTTTTGGTTGTTCTTAATACGAAGCCTAGTGTTTTATACCTTTGTTTACAATTTGGTGGATGTGGTATATAAGTTAATCAATTAGGTGGTTTTTAAACCAGAAACTGACTGCAAAGGCTCTGCTTATTCGTTTTATGATGTCCATCTTGGCGTTTATTTTTGCTCTTGAATCGATTTGTTGTAGTCTACATTTATTTTACTGTTTGCAATTTCTGTAAATTTGTTTGTACATTCAAGCAAGCCAGTTTTTGAATAGATTGCTGACCCCTGACTAGGTGGTTAACTTTGACTGGATAGTTGACTGATTTGCGTTTTAGAAAATCTACTGCATTTATGAATTATTAAATACTGAATATCAATTATTATTCATGCAAGTCTTACTGCGAATAGATGACTAACCTTGGCTAAACTCAATATTATTGTGCCAACTTAAAAAAAAATGTGTCCTTTTTTGGACAAATTTTATAATTTCTTATTTGAAATTTAAAAAAAGGTTATATAAAATATTACATGGTTTATCATTAAAAATCTTAAAATTTCAGATGAAGTTTTGGTTTTGATTTAATAATAACAGAAAATTAGAAATATCCTGTTTTGGACGCGAGATCTACTGTTCAATGAAGTGTTAGTAATAAGAATAAGCAACACAACTAAAAATGAAACTAATTACAGTATAGGTTCTGAAATTAATAAATCTATCTTAGAATTGTGAAAATGTACGTTTTATGTAGAGGGAGAAACTTACTTTAAGTGGGAATAATCAGACAAAACCAAAAATATTTCATTTTTAAATCAAATTTTAGACGTATTGACTCTTTTCCACCAAAAATTATAAATTGATTTCGAAAGACTGTACTTTTATCTAGTAAAGCTGTGTTTTACATTTTGAGAAAATATGTTTATATGTATTACCGTAGGTCGTTGGCAGATTGATTAAATTTTCAAACGAAATTTTGTGTTACACAACACACATTTCAAATCATATAATCATGCAGTAAAATAAATCAATAAATTATCTGGGAAAGCTATGTTTCAGAATTTTAATTTTAGTTTAAATAAAATCATTTAAAAATAGATCCGCACACGTGTTTTGTGACGAAAATACTTCAGTTTGTCTATTTATTTACGGTCTTACAAAATAATATATTTAAAAAAAATTACATCCTTATTTTTCTTAGACATTATTGAAAAATTATAAATACTTACAAAAAGTACATAATTTTAATAGTTTTATCATCACGCCTTTCAGCATTTTTTTAATGTAGGTTAATTAAAGCAAATTTTAAATGAGTACGTAATTGTAATAGTTTTATCATCACGGCTGTCAGCATTTTTTAATGTCGGTTAATTAAAGCAAATTTTAAATGAAATAATATCGATATTGAGTTATAATTGAAAAACGCTGGTACGGAGAATAATTAATCTTTCTCATTGGAAGAGCCCTGTACGTTCGTAAGAACATCTTTCGACGAAATATGAATTCTCGGCTGCTGGCTGGATAATGACCAGCGAATAAATAAAGATTATTATTATTTAGCGAAATTATCGAAAGTTATCCTATCAATCCTTATCGATCGCCCATGCTTGGACCCCAGAAGTCGGTGACATGTAGATTTCTACATTCTCTACGAAAAGACCAAGAATGATATATTGAAACAATTGAACACTTTTTCCGAAATATGTTTTTTTTTAAATTTATATATTTTTCACGAAATATTAAGATTAAGCACTCATAGAATTCTCATTATTCGAATAATTAATAAAGTCTTTCCGAGTAGATTTCTAAACCGGATTGAAACTATGTTTACAGCTATATAATAAATTATAGCTTTATAGTAAACATTAGTGCAGGTAAAATGGATTTTATTCTGTACCATCTACATTGTCACACTGTAATCTGTGTTTCCAAAGAGGGGCGCGCAGTAGAAATTTATTTTCCTTTTTCTTTTGTAGGGGGCGTGTACAGTGTGTACTTTAGCCTTTTTTGCAGCCTCTATGCAACCCCCTGCTATTACTTACGAACACTCCATCGGATATTTATTTTTTTATTTTTTATTTATTAATTTTCAACGCCCTGATGGGCTTTTACATGACAAGATTATAATACAGAGACAGTTTTTTTTTTAATAAAAAAGATGAACTATAAAAATATAACTAGTAGGTAAACATCATACAGATAAATTTAGGAATGATAGTGCATTACAATAAAAGAGAAAGTTTCTAAGTTGTAAATGACATAGAAATAAACTAGTAGGTATGTTAGCAATTACAAAATTTACAGGTGACTGATTAAATGTCATGAATAATACATGACAAAATGCAAGATACATAAAAAGAAAACGTTAACAAGTTTTTACATTGTAGATTAATATACAAATACACAAATATATGCAATAGACCCTAGGTGATGCTCCTTAGATATCAAAATATTCTACATAAAAATATTGTTCAGATATTTCTTGAATAACGGTAAACTTATATTAAATACATCGATATTTTAGGTGTATTTGTTTAATTCGGAGTGAATAATTTTAAACAAAAAAGTTAGGTCAATTATTTTTCTTCTGTTTTCTAGGGAATGCAATTTAAGTGTATTTAGTAGGAATGTATAGTTAATGTGTTGAATAGGTATATGTAACTTGAAGTTAATAAATCGTAAAAATTTGTGCTGCACTCGTTCAATACACTCGTTCGATATGAACAAGTCCTCGGGAATCTAAAAGTTCACCATGTTTTATTTAGACGAAGAAATAAAGTAACTAAATAGCGTTTCATTCTTTGCAGCTTACTGCTTCCGTGAAAGTTAGCAGGGAGCTTTTCTAGTTAATTCTTTAGAGAGCTTATCTAGTGAATGGTAAATCTGTGTGTTGTACGCATAATATGTACGTAGAGTGTATTTGCTCATTCGCTATGAATATCAACAACAATCTTTGATGCGCGGAGGCCAAATTTTTTACGTCTTTTGTTCAGTTAGAAGCTCATTTACAGAAGATTTGCAATTCGTTATTAATAACTTATTAAAATATTGTACGACCTGTTTGAGAATAAGTCATAAAAAAGACAAAACGTTTTGAGTTTGTACGGTATAAAAAGAGCCAAAGACGATAATTTAGTATCATTCAGTACAGACAAGTGAACAAGTCAGTATCAACATGAAATTCCTGGTAATAATCGCTATTCAGTTATTCTCTTACATGATATCGTAGTTTATAAACAGATTAAACCATTTCGTGAAAACTAGAATAATCATAGTTTTTATAAGAACTTCTGTGCAAACATGCCTGGTGTTTAAAAAGTGTAAAATTTTGGGTCGATGATTCATAAAAATAAGTAATTTAACATTTTTTATCGAAGGGTGCATAAAGTAATAAATTTTGATTTGGTACAATCTGATCGAAATCAATAAAAATAAACCGGTTATATTATTATTACTTGTAAATTTCGTGAAATGTAATTGGTTTCACTGTTTTTCATAATAAATAATTAGAATTTATGTTATATTGCAAAATTTTTAATCGGTGAATTTGATTTGCAATACGTTCAGCAGATGATTTTCATAATTTCATGTTATCGATGGCCAGGATTATTGCAAACCATTGCGATGAGATGATTCGGAAATTTATTTGTCGTTTGTGCTTAATTCAACCATTCAAATGGTAGACAGTGGTATTTGCTTTTGCTCAGTGCATTATCATTTGCATTGCACTGTACAAACTGGTTTCTAACTGTTGAGAAGAAACTTTTATCTATTGATGGAATTTATGGAATAAAATGAATGTAGAATTAAGTAATAGCGTATGTAGGTGTGAAGGAAAATCTCATGAAAAGTCAAGTTGGGTTATCATTTTATTTTCGTTTTTGGTGATAAACCCTTTTTAATGAGAACAAGAAATGAATTACTTTACTTACATAAAGCAAGTGGATCAACATTTTCGATGACGACTTTTCTTGCTTTCACTTGATTCAAATTCTCGCACAATTTAATAAAACTTCATTGGAATCTTTTTTAATAGCAATTTATTTTTTTAATACTAACTTACCTACTAATTTAAAAAATTTACATTAAAATAACATAATTAACAACAGAAGCCGTGCGTTATGAAGTTCACTACAAAACAAACACTTTCTGAAAATAGAATGTATTTTTTTTAAATAGCTGATAAAAACCCTTAGATGTTTTGCTGCTAGGCTCTGTAGGCAGTTTTTGATGGGTTTCGCTCAATTTAGCAAAGCTCCTTGATAGCAGAGTTTTACCCCTGTGTAAGTACAATAGCAATTATTAGTATGTGTGCAATAATTAATTTATCACGCAGATACCTAGGTACTCATTTTTCTATCCAAATTAAATGCATTTGTGAATGTCTACGTAATATGTGTACGAGTATATTGTGTGATTCTATCGTTTGAAATTCACTGAACAAATAAAAACTAATTTCTACTAAGTAACAAATTCCCATTAAATAATAAAAAAAACTGCCAATGGAATAGCGAAATTAAAGAACGCCACCAAAATTGTGTATTTTGATATAAAATTCGAGTTTCTTCCCTTTAACCCCACTATAGCAATTTTTAACAAAATTGGTTTGAGAGCTCTAAAATTTTAAGATAACCATTTTTTATAAATAATATTCATTTCGTTGTTCATACACAGGTACATCACAAATCAACGAATTTTGAAAAAGCCAAAAGAAATCGATTCCAAAAAAAAAAAAAAAATACAGTCGAATTGAGAACCTCCTCCTTTTCGAAGTCGTTTAAAAAGCAGTTTTCTTCGAAAAATGATATCGACGATCGAGTGGCAGGGAGATCAACCGTGATAGGAATATAGTCGTATAAGAAGTTGGGTTCATTTTTCTCTTTTCAATTTTTATATTTCATTTCGGGAAACGTTTTTTTTGTTATGTTTTTGATTTTGTAAATTGATGTTTGGAAACTTTTCATGGTGGGAAATTTTTGATTCTGACAAATTTTATTTTTCTCCAAAAAAATTAACTGAAACGAAAAATGGAAAGGAAATTTTATAAATGATTTTTTTAATATTATATAAAATCTTTAATTTTGGGAAATTTATATTTTTCTGAATAAAAAATGAGAGAGAATTTTATTTAAACCTTTGGACATCTTTTGATTTTGTTATTTGAAGTTTGGAATTTTTTTTAGTAGGTCGGGAAATTTTTTTATAGACTTTTTTCGATATTTTGTGAAGCTTGGAAATTTTCCATTACGGGATTTTTTTTTTCAATGTATTGGTTTTGATTTTGTTATGCAAAGTCTGGAAATTTGTTATGTTTTAAACATTTAAGAAATTCTTCCGGGAAAAATTAAAATTGGGAAAAGAATGCATGGAAAAATGAAAATGAAAAAAGGCCGGGAAATTGTATCAAAGTTTTTGAAACTGAGAAATTCCAAGTTTTGTTAATTTCTTTTTTGACATTTCTCATCGGGGATGCAGTTTGAAACTTCAACGGTTCTTTTGGAAAATAATATTTGGATTGCAATCACTGCTGGTTCGCTTTTCAAACAGTTTCAAATCATATAAGTGATTTGTGAATACCGCTTTAGCAGAACTTAAACTGGTTGTCATCATGTCTTTCTTGCGTTAGACATGTGACCATCACGTTTGTCTAGCGTTAAATGTGACCATAACGTTTTTTTGGCGTTAAACATGTGACCATCACCTTTTTCCTAGCGTTAAACATGTGAACATCACGTTTTCCTAGCGTTAAACATGCGACCATCACGTTTTTCTAGCGTTAAACAGGTGACCGTAACGTTTTTCTAGCGTTAAACATGTGACCGTCACGTTTTCTAGTGTTAAACATATGACCATCACGTTTTTCACGCGGTCCAGTAATCATGTAATCCCACACTATGTATTAATTGACAACAGTGTATAATTTCATAAGTCGAATTTCAATAATCGTGTGATTCCATGTACAATTCACTTAACATCTTGTTTTTCCACCGTCATAATAATTATATTTGTATCCAATAATTATACAGTTCCTTGCGATAGACTCGTAACAATCACTCGTTACGTATTTCTAGATGCTAATTCTGCAATCACATCAATAAATTATGTAAAATTAAAATTAATAGGACTGTAATAATACAATTACTAAAATAAGACATTGGACCATTTGTACCGTCCCCAATAATCTGTTAGATACATCTTCAAAATACTTTAACTCAACAGAGTGGAAGACATTCTATCGCCTTGGTAAAAGACTACCATCCAAGTTCCAAAGTACTTAAAATTACTTTAGCCTATTTAGTAACCGGATCTTTCTAACCTTTATCTTTCCCATCTATCCTTTCCCATTTCATGTAGTTTCACAAACTCCACTCGTGGTTCCGAGCGGTCGGGACTCTTGCGCAGTTTTCACATAAAACATAAAAGCATTAATCTAATCCAGGATAGCAATTTAAACTGGAAGAAGACCGCCAGGAGTGGAGGCATTTTGAAGAGGTGGCTGAGAATCTCCTTGGATTAAGGCACCGGCGTTGATCATAATGATGATGTTCTAGAATTCTCATCATGATGTTGTAATTTCAGGTATTCTTCATCCTCGCTGGAGCTGTGGCTGCCTTGACTGATGCCGAGCACGTGCACCACCACCAGCGCAGGGGTGTTGAGGAAAAGACGGCCGCCATCACCAATCAGGAGCAGACTCTCGACCCCGAAGGCAACTTCCAATACTCGTAAGACATTACTACTAATGCAATTTGACTGAGCGTAGCAAAGTTCTGTTTTAACTCGACCATTTGACAATTAGGAATATAGATGACTTCAATGAATTTCGTCATCTGCGGTCTGAATCAAAAACAATGTCAAAAATGTGCTATTTGCTATTATACAGGGTGTTAAGGGACCTACTTGACTTACTTTAACCAGCGATTTCTAACATTATTTGGAGTAAAAAATGTAAATAAAATTTTGGTCTCCGGTGACATTTCTGATGTTTTTTAATTTTTATTTTTTCGACAAAAAATTAAAAAAATGGAAGATGTTGGACAGTTGGAGACGGGGTTAGGGATTGTTCGGTTACTTGGCTAAGTGATCATTGACGACATGCAAAAGAATTTTTTTGTTGTTTGATATTGAAGGAAAAAAAATTGAAAAAAAAGAAGTCATCGAAAAAGTCACCGGAGACCAAAATTTCATTTACATTTTTTACTCCAAATAATGTCAGGAATCACTGGTTAAAGTAAGTCAAGTACGTACCTTAACACCCTGTATCGATAAATTTGAAGAGTTAGCAATTGTAAATCCGCAGTGTGTTTTTAAATTCTCTGTTAATGGTAAAGAAAAGTCTTACTCTTAATGGTAAAGTATCAGGATTTCCTTCTTTAATGCATTATATACAATATAAACACAGAATTATTGATAGCTCTTTAGATACAGCAAACTTATTTGCAGTTTGCTTTGGTGAAGTCTATGACACTAAAAGTGATTCCCCATTACATGATTTTATATTACGATTCTATTGACCTAAAAATTGTATATATTATTTAATGAAACTGATATTAAAACGAAAATTATCACTTTAAAACAAAATTTATCCGCTAATATTCCTCCAATAATTTAATTAAAATATGTACATCCATATTAGCAATTTCACCAATTAAAATTTTTAACCTCTCTTTGAAATCTGGAATTTTTCCTGATCAATGGAAGAATAGTTTCTTAACGCCTATATTTAAAGAAGGTGATAAAACTGACGTCTCAAATTATACACCTATATGTATACCATCGCCAATTCCATAATTATTCGAATCTATTTTATTAACGAAACTTAACAGCGAATTTATTGAAATTAGATTCATTTCGGGAAGATCAACTCTAACAAATCTTATGATTTATCAACATCAAATAATTGAAACATTGAATAAACGATCCCAAATTGATACAGTGTACAAATGCTTGCAAGGCGTTCGATAACTTATCTCATAACATTTTAATTCATTAACTAAAAGATCTTGGTGTCTCTGGTAGTATATTTTACTGGTTCATAAGTTACTTGTCATGTAGAAAACTTTCTGTAAAAGGTTTCGATTGCATTTCAAAGCAATTTGTGGCTTCCAGTGGAGTTCCACAAGGTTCTCATTTAGGACCTGTATTATTTTTAATATTTATCAATGGTATTGTAAATTTGTTTAAAGGAGTAAACATACTTTTGTTTGCTCATGACCAAAAATTTACAAAACGATTACCTCCATCAATTATTGTAATATCCTTCAAGCTAATCTTGATCGCTTACAGGATTGGTGTAATTATAATGAACTATTTTTAAATATTGATAAATGTCAATTTATATCTTTTAAGTAGAAATTAAAATCCTTTTATGTCTCATTATAGTATCAAAAATATTTCTCTTAAGAAGATGTCTCATATCAAGGATCTGGGTATCGTATTTGATGAAAAATTAACATTAAGAAGTTATTGGTGGTAGTAGGAAATTTTCAAATATTCTTAGATTATTCGTAACCCGGGAATGTTTGCCTTTCTTTTTAAAAAAAAAATAAATTTGTAATACAATTCCACTAATTAGTCCCCATACTATAAAGCACATCAAATAAAAATTGAGAAAGTTCAACATAAATTTTTAAGGTTCATTAATTTTAAATTCACCATAGATACCCATTGAACAAATTAATTACGTTAACTTAATAAAAATACTTAATTTAACTGACTTATCATGTAGAAGAATCAATAGGATCTTGTTCTTTCATTCAAATTATTTAATGGATCACTTGACGCACCCGACTTAAAACTAAACACATTCCGAGTATCAAACCGTGACACGAGACTTCCAGAGCTGTTCTTTGTTTATCCGTCTAAAATTTCTATTTCATTAACTCCCCAATTCAAAGAATACATAGGCTTGGAAATAAATTCAGTTCCGTTGATATTTTCATTTGTACTTACCTAAATTTATATTAGAAATTTCTTAAATTCTGATGGAGGTAAATTTTATTATAATAATATTGTTTTTGTTGTTATTACTTTTTAATTCTGCTTCCTTTCTATTAATGTAAAGGAAGAGAAATAGTACTATAAAATCATTGTTATTTTATTGTTTCTAATTTCATTATTACTATTATTGTGATTGATATAAATGCTCCAAGGGCGTAAATAAATAAATAAATTCATCTTTCAATAAATTTTTTTGTTACGTTCCGTTTCCGGTGGAAGATTTGATTTTTAAAATTTTTAATTATTTACTAGCTGGTTCCCGGCGTGCGTTGCTATGCCATTTAATAGAGAAATTGTTTCTCTCTGCGTGTCCTTTCCCATTCGTCCTGTACCCCTTCCGCCTGCCTTCCCTTCCTCTCCCGCGTCCCCATCTCCTCACTCCAATCCCCTCCTTCCCCCGTCCCATGAACCCCCCTCCCGAGTTCCCCTCCCCATCCCAAGTTCCCCTTCCCCATCCCTGGTTCCCTTCCCCCCCTCCCCCGAACCCCCTACCAGAGTTCCTTTCCCTCCTTCCCCCTCCCGCATTCCATATATTCAGTCCCGGTACATTCAGTTTTCAAAAAACTCATGTTTTTAAATCTTAAGTGGAACCGGTTAGTAAAGTTAGTGAAGTGTAAAGTCAGTTAAAGCCTCCCTTCCATTTTGTCAGACCGTTAACCAAACAATCAGATAATATTCATAAGAGGCAAACATGTCATATAATGGTATAACGTAGACATTAAAACAATATTACATTTATAAATGATCAGAATATATGGTTACAGATTCTAGTATATCTGTTAAAATTCAAAAGACCCGATGTTTATGAAGTCATACCGCTAACAGATCTGTTCTGTTTCAGGTGTCTTTTAATGAGAAAATTAGAGAGTTTACAATAGTGCAGTACCACGTTATGAAGATTTCACTTTAAGTGAATCAACATAAAACTGCAACATAAAAATGAAATGTTATTATTATTAAGATTATAATTTTTCCCTTTCAGCTATGGCACCGGTAACGGAATCGCAGCCCAGGCCCAAGGGTCCCCCAAGGCGATTGGAGAAGAGAAACCTGTGGTCATCGAGGGATCTTACTCCTACACCTCTCCCGAGGGAAAAACCGTCAACGTCAAGTACACCGCTGACGAGAACGGATACCGCCCATCGTAAGTTACTAACACATATTATTTTAACTTACACTTTTGCTTGAAAAATGATCAAAAATTCATGTAAGACAAGTAGGTAAGTAGACACACGGAGTAGCTAGTTAGGTTATCCAGGGGTGTGCACTCCATATAGGCACATAAGCACTGCCTACCCTACCGTAGAAAAACACAAGCATGTAAATAATATTATAATTTATTAAATTATTGCTAAAAATAAATACACTTCCAAAAATAGGCGCGAAAAAGCTGAGAAACCGAAACTACGTAAGCGCCACATCAAACGGCATATTACAAACGTGGCATAAACTGTAACTAGTAACTACACGCGCGCCCCCGACTGCCTCACTAAAATGCGGCCTAAGCAGGAATTATTTCTGCTTGGAGCTAACTTCATACATGATATAATACCAATGTTTACGAAATGCATATAGCATAGAGTAGAACTGTCGTTTTGAATTTACTTCTGTGAGATTTTTTGTTAGTATTAGGCAGTGCTTTCTGGAACAAAATTAGCAAATGGCAACCAGTGATGACAGTGATATCTATCAATTAGTTGTCTTACCAGCACCAAGCACACTTAGCAAAAACGTGTAGGAAGGGAGTTATTTGTAGTAAGTTATTTATTTATTTATTTGAATCAATTCGGCGGTTTTCCTACTGCCTACGCTGATCAAAAACTCTGTGCATGCATGAGGTTATCCCTACCTGATTTCGATAGAAAATTATTGTTAAGATTTTTCAATTAAGATATTGATTAAATTTATTTATTTATTTATTTATTTATACTGGGTTTTTACAGAAGTTTACACTTGCATGAGAACTATCCAGTTATAAAAACTCAGTTATTTCACAATCATAAAAATCTACAATTACATACAATTACAAATAAAATTACAATCAAATACAGATGCATACAATTACAGAAACAAAAACATCACAAATAAAAATACAGAATTATATACCAGGTCACTCGAGTTACACATTACAATGTAAGTGACATATGAAATACGTCACATAAATTAAGAAAATGATCGTCGTATAAATTAAGAAAATGATTGCTACATTTCAAGATTTTTCAATTAAGATATTCCAGACGAGAAACTTTTTAAAGAGTTTCAAATACTCTCAATTGTCTGGATCCAGTGAGACGATGGCATCCCGAATTGGGGTATGCTGTAAGGCTGAGGGTAGTGAGGAATGGAAAAAAAAACCAGGGAAAGGACGGTGGGTAATAACTTCACTTCTCAAGAAACGCCTTGTCATTTTATGTTGTAATTAAAAAAAGTGAAACAACTGACATTCCCAATCATTAGATGAAGATGGGAGGGCAAGAGGATGGGGAAGGGAAAGATTGATATATAATATATTGCAATTTACTAAGGATAACGTTTCGATTTTAATGTGTTACTAAGCACCTTTCACTCTGATACGAGGTTAATTAAAATATATATATATATTGAATTGAGGTTCTTCAGGTTCAATCGCGTAAAATGTCATCCGATATACGAGAAGAAATGTTATTTTCTCCTATTAATAGGCAAAAATTCAATAATACTGGATTTTTAGAATAATATCGTCTATAAGGTTTTAGAATAAATTTGCCACTTGATTTTGCTGAGCGTTGCTGAACTCTCATATAAAATCAATCAAAACGAGGTCTCACAAAAAATGAGCATTTTGGAATATAAAAAATCGATTTTGCAATAACTATCTCCTTTTTAGCACAAATTACATTCGAAGAAAAAATGTAAACAAAATGACTTATGTAAGTGAATTGATATGGAAATATTTGTGAAACGATTTCTGCCATGAATAGACTTTTCATTTTATTAGTAAGTCGTCTATCTAATCTATCTGTATACATTTTTACTAAAAACTTTGTTTCTTTTTTCAGTGTCCAGCTATAAATGATAGTCAAGCTACTCCTCCACGATTCCATCAAACCTTTCTAAAATGTATATATTTTTATTTTATTCTCGATTTGTACAATATTTTTTAACAATGATGATATTTTTGCCAAAACTCATAATTTCTGAAATAAATTATTTTGAATGAAGAAAGGAGAGTTCAATATTAATTTTTACTCGCTGAAAATATTATGAAAATACTCTAATACTTGGGTAATGGTAAAAAAAAGTTACCTCGTCATACCTTCTCTAAACTCACAATAATAATTATTCAATGCTTAGACTATTTTATTTAGAAAACCCAGCCGTATAACATAATTAGAAAGAAATACTAAACATCTACATAACAGTCACCTTCGTGACATGCAAAATTCGTCCTTTTTGTGAATTCTACGGATTGTATTGACATACACGAAATTGCATTTGACACAAACTTCAACTTTGACACTCCTTAAAATTGCAGTGCCCAATAAATTTAATAGTAAGCATTCTTGATGTTAGGATTACGACGCATTTCAATAAAGTTCCATCAGGTTTCTCCGAATGAGTCCACTTTTATAATTATTCTTATTGGTGACCAAGAAAAACCATTGAAAACCAAGTAGATAGAGGAATATAATATAAATGTCATCAAGTAAGTTGTGGAATAATCCGTGATAGAGCCATCTGTTTATTTTCTGATAAACTTAGAACAACCATACAGGTGTAAGTTTAGAATTTATTATAAAAAATCATCATCAATAGTTTTAATCACGTGGGTAGAAGAATTCTACTTATCTGAAATTTAGGATAATATCTAGACTGTGAAGAACTGGTACATAGTTGAGATCTTCTATACCCTTTCTTAATTTAGGAGGCGGGTAGGGGTACCGCCGCCCGGGAACCATTTACTGAATAACTAAAACCCCTGCCCTAGGTCATCCAAGTGGTTCGCTACGTATGGTGACTTTTGTCTAGGTCTTGGCGGCGAATGCGTAGACCACCTACTGCATGGCGGGCCGGATCGGGAGAGACCGGTTGAGGAAGGCCTAACCTAGACTTCTCCAGCTGAACTCTCTCGTCCCATCGCCTTGCACCGCAGTGGAAGGGATGTATTAATACGTTCTTCATCTCTGGACACATTGACCCCCAGATTCCTACCCACCGCTCATACTATTCCCTTCCCAGAACTTCCTCTCCTTCCTTTCCCTAAAAAGATCATCTACACAGTATCCCTAAAGATAACAACACGGCCTCTTGTGTAGAGCTATCTAAAAAAACTTGCAGGTACGTTCTTCAGATTTTAAATCAATAATTTTAAATAAATATATATATATATACTAGCTGATCCGGCGAACTTCGTACCGCCTCAGAATCAAAAACTGTTGTCAACTTATTAGCTGAATTGATCTAAATTGTTTCTCCCTGCGTATACCATACCTCCCCCTCCCCCCTCCCCCCACCCCCCGCCCTCCACCCTCTTTCCCCCTCCCCCCCCCCGCCGACCTCTACCCTCCCCCCCCCTCCCCCCCCCCCCCTCCCCCCTCCCCACTCCCCACTCCCCCTCCCCCCTCCCCCCTCCCCCCTCCCCCCTCCCCCCTCCCCCTCCCCCCGCCCCCCTCCCCCCACCCCCTCTCCGCTCCCCCCTCCCCCCTCCCCCTCCCCCTCCCCCCTCCCCCTCCCCCTCCCCCTCCCCCTCCCCCTCCCCCTCCCCCCCCCCCCCTCCCCCCCTCCCCCTCCCCCTCCCCCTCCCCCTCCCCCTCCCCCTCCCCCTCCCCCTCCCCCTCCCCCTCCCCCTCCCCCTCCCCCTCCCCCTCCCCCTCCCCCTCCCCTCCCCTCCCCCTACTCCCCCCCCTCCCCCCCTCCCACCACCACCTCCCCCCCTCCCCCCTTCCCCCCCCTCCATTGATCATTGATCATTGATCAAAACCTGAAGTGGAATAGTCACATTTCAGAGTTAGTGAAGAGAATAAGGTAATGTATATATATATTTGTTAGGTTAAGAAATATTTTAAATGTAAAAATTATCAAAAACGTGTACTATGCTCTTGTTCATTCTTTACTTATCTACGGAATTATAGGGTGGGGAGCAGTGGCGGACTAAGCCCGTCAGAGGCCCGGGGCGGCAAAGCTAAATGAGGCCCCCCCCTAGTAAAAGTTGATGTAATTTTACAAGATTTTTATTCAGTTCACACGGGCCTCTGGTCCTGGGGGGGCCTCCAAACACCTCCGTGTTCCCCTGATCATAACCTAAACAAGGTTTTAAGGCACCAGGGCACTGTAAAATTTATTTACTTTTATTTATTATTTCCTTTTTTAAAAGATGCATTTGTTAATAAAATGTTTTAAGGAAATTCAAAAAATTCACGGAGATACCCCATTTTATATTAAACCGTTTTAAACAGTATGTGTGTTGAATTATCCTTCAGCAAAACTTTGAACGCGTTTTTCACAAAACTACGTTTTTCAACCTGATTGACAACATATTAGAAAAACTATACATCCGATTTGCATGCACAAAGTCTCAAACTGTTAGAAAATCAAGTCACTACGGCACCACATAGGATTTTTTTTTAAATGACGCCCTTCAATTTTTTTTAATGAACTTTTTAATTACTTATCTATTTTATCTACTCTATCTATCTATTATTTATTACTATCTTTATTAACTGTAATAATAAGATAACCTTTGGCAAAGGGCGTAAGATAGTAAAAAAAATACGATGCCCAATACATAAGTGAAACTAAAAAATTACCAGTTCAGGCTGTATTTATGTAATCCTATTTTATCTGCATGGGATGATATTTGTATGGAACCTCCCAACTCCAAACCACCTCTTAGATAAGTACTAAGCACGTTTTAAAGGCACCAGGACACAATTTTTTTTTTTACTTTTTTAATTTTTTTTTCTCAGAAATGCATTTGTTAATAATCTTTCACCAAATGTTGTTAAGAAATTCGTAAAATTGACGGAGATACAGCATCTTATATGAAATCATTTTAAACAGTTTGTGTGTTGAATTATCCTTCAGCAAAACTTTAAACGCGTTTTTATCACTACGTTTTACAACCTGGTTGACAACATATTAGAAAAACCCCGCATTGGGTAGGGTCCCCTAGGGTAAAGGGCCCCGAGATGAGCATTGCCTAGGGGCCTCGACATGTTTAAGCCGGCCCTGGCAGGACCCGATTGTCCATAAGGCAGTGTAAGCCACTTTCTATGGGCCCGCATCGGGTAGGGGCCCCTAGGGTAAAGGGGCCCTGAGAAGTGCATTGCCTAGGGGCCCCGATATGTTTAAGCCAGCCCTGGTAGGGCCGTATTGTCCATAAGGCAGTATAGGGCACTGCCTTGGAAAATCCAGTCACTATAGCCAGGGCCGTGTTATCCATAAGACCTGTATGCAACTGCCCAGGTGCCCGCATCGGGTAGGAGCCCCTAGGGGAACATGTTTAAGCCTACCCTGGCAGGGCCGTATTATGCACGTGTAGGCCACTGCTTAGGGGGCATGCATCGGCTAGGGCACGCAGCCCCTATGGTAAAGGGGTCCCGAGACATGCATTGCCTAGGGTACCGACATGTTTAAACCGGCCCTGCCAGGCAGTGTAGGCCACTGCCTTCGAAAATCCAGGCACTATAGCCAAGGCTGTAGTATCGATAGGCAGTTGCTTACATAAGACGTGTAAGCAACTGTCTAGGTACTCCGCATCGAGAAGTACTCCGTATCCCCTAGGGTAAAGGGGCCCCAAAATGTTTAAGCCAGTCCTGGTAGGGCCGTATTGTCCATAAGGCAGTATAGGGCATTGCCTTGGAAAATCCAGTAACTATAGCCAGGGCCGTATTATCCATAAGACGTGTAAGCAACTGCCTTGGGTAAAGGGGCCCCGAGACGTGCATTGCCTAGGGGCCCTGGCAGGACCGTATTGTCCACAAAGCAGTTAAGGCCACTGCCTAGGGGGCACACATCGGCTAGGGGCCCCTATGACAAGGTGCATTGCCTAGGGGCCCCAACATGTTTAATCTGGATCTGACTATGACACCATGTAGGGATTGTTTAATAAAGGGCCCCCTTCTATTTTTTTTTATTTTTATGAAAGATGAAAATTAAATAAATTGTCATCATAAAAAATTGAAAACAAAATTCGCTGGTCCGCCATTTTTATCTTTTGTTTAGATATCGAAATTCCCGTGCATGGTGCCATAGACACTGAATTTTCAAACAGTTTAAGAATTGGTAAATGCAAATCGGATGTAAAGTTTGTTTAATATATTGTTAATTAGGTTGAAAAACGTTAAAAAGTTTCGAGAAAATCGCATTCAAAGTTTTGCTGAAGGATAATTAAAAAGTGTTTCAAACGGTTCCACATAAAACTTTGTATATCCGTCAATTTTTCGAATTTCTTTAAAAAAAATGGCGAGAGCATTTTTAAAAAGTGCTTTTAAAAAATCTTTCAAAAAATTAAATTAATAAATGGCAAAAAAAAAAATTTAATGCCTTAAAGGCTTGTTTAGGATTTGATCAAGGGAACATGGAGGCGTTTGGGGGCCCCCCAAGACCGGGGGCCCGGGGCGGGCCGCCCCCCCCCGCCCCCCCCTTAGTCCGCCACTGGTGGGGAGGATCTTACGAAAACAATCTAAACTCAGTTAAAGTTTCACAAAGAATTATCATTAAAGTAATATTAAAAAAAAAATCTACCTTCTCAACAGAATCACTTTTCAAATTTTTTCCAGTACCAAATGTCGATGACATATTCAAACAAGCTTCTATTATAAAAATGTTTAAAGAAAAAAATAACAAAGAATATCAAGAGTTTTACAAACTAATGAGAAATGGAAACCAATTTATTACACCTAATTTTAAAACAACTCAAATGCAACATCATTATATTTTCCAAGCCATAAAAAACTATAATAACCTCCCTTATAAATTACGCTGTATCATCACCGAATCAGAACAAATAAATAAAATTAAACAATTTTTCAAAAAAAAATTACAGTAAAAAGTAAATATTTTATGTTATATTTTATATTATATTTTATATTTCATATTATAACTTAAAACCTAAGTAAGAATCGTGGCTCCCTTAACAGGCACAAGAGCTCCTCTTTTCTGATAAGGTATACATGACTAAATACTACCTTTAATATAAAATTTTGTAAAATATGTATATATATATGTATCTCATATTTTTTATAACAATAAAAAAAAAAAATAATAATAATGTGTAGCTGGATGTATATATATATGTATATATATATACTAGCTTTTGCCCCCGGCTTCGCTCGCATATTCCCCCCCCCCTAACACCCCACCCCCTCCCCCCCGACATACCCGTCACATTAATTTTTCATAATGCCACCTATTATAACGTAACAATCAAATATAGCTGTTGGCTAAGGTCAAAATGTGGATTAGTATTTATTTTATACATATTTGAATGTTTGCTATCAAAGGAATCTCCATAGTAACCTAAACAAATAACAAAATGACAGCGCACGTTAAACAATTACTTAGCAACGCTTTGCTTTTCGTCCGGACAATAAACGTATAATAAATAATTTTATAACGCCAGAATTTATTCATAACGCCAGAACTTACCAAAATTTACAGCCCATATTACTCGCAATGTAGCTGTCTATTAGTGAAAGAATTTTTAAAGTCCATTCAGTATTTATTGAGTGAAAGAGTGACAAACATCCAAACATCCATACATTCATACAAACTTTCTCTTTTATAATATTAAATGATTAGGATATGTTTTATGTTATTATAATCCAACGAGTTTCTGCAAAATCATTTCATTTGGTTTTGTAATTATTATATTATTATAAATTATTTTATTTATTCATTAAATAATCAGTTTACAGTTCAATAAGCATAATTATTTTGAATACATAATAAGTTTTCACTGATTTTTTTTTTCAATTTTTTTTTTTCAAAAAACATACTGAATAGTCTAGATGTGCCCGGAGACCGGGAGTTGTAATATGCATCTAAGAGGTGGCGTTGGTCTCTCTGGCCTTCATTCTGCTGAATTCAACTATTTTGGATGAACTGTGGGACAGTGGGGAAGTGGCAGAGATGGCTCCCTCCTGAAAAAGAAAAAAAAATAATTTTGCTTAGTAAAACATTTAACTGTACAACTACTTTTTATGTCATAATAATCATCATAATACCAACTAAATGTGGATAAATTACTTTTTTAAATTTTAAATGAGTAGGTTGATATCTTTTTTGGACTTTTTAAGGAATATATCTGAAAACCAAATATAATATTTAAATTTTATTTGAAATGATAGATACGCTTCTATAATATCAATTGTTAATTCAATTTTCATGGACGAGTAACGAAGTACGTTTGAAACTTAAGTCTAGCTCTACATTAGGGTGTGTCAATTATTTGAACTTTTTAAATTATTTTTTAATTATTTTAATTATTTTTGTCAATTATTTGAATTCAGAAACGCCCGGGGTCTCAAAAGTTGCGTCTTACAAAGAAAATGAGAACTGCATTTAAATTTTTTATAAAATGGTTATTAGCCCGCTAAAATGCATTGAAAATCAGAAAACAAATCTAAAACCATTTTTTAATTTATTTTTAATTTTTTTAAAGTAATTTAACCTTTTAACGTTTGTTTATTATTAAAAAAAGCGTATAACAGACAAAAATGAAAAATAAAATCAAGTTTGTGAATACAAATAAGTCAACAAGAATTCTGATTTTATCCAGAAAATGTGTTATTTTCCCCTTTTATATTTTTAACTTTCTTTTTTGTACTGCAGTTATGGAATGAAAAATAAGTTTGGTACAAAATATAAAATATGAACCCTTTGATTTATTTTTTTTCCAAATCACGAAATCTATTTTTTTTCAAAATTTTCGGCCATTTTAGCGGGCTAATAGTGAATAATAATTTAATTTATTTTTACGCTTTCGAATAGCTACAGATCATACGAAACTTTTGAGACCCCGGGCGTTAAAATATAAGGCCATTTTTTTCTCTCTATGGAGAGTGACATAAGCTACTCCACATACCGCATATTGCAGTGCACCTCAGGGTTTGGTTTCAACGGACAGTCGCGAAAAGGGGTTAAAATAATAATGTTCATCTGTTTTATGTTGACTTCGGAATCGAACCTTTTATAAATTATTAGTCGATCCTATTCAATTATTTACGTAAAGTTGTTTTAATTATGTTTAATTACTTGAGTACCTATGTCCCAAGTTGAAAAATGTTTATTAATATAAATCAAAATTCATAACTATGACGGATAACGCTAGTGATTCATATTTTTTATTGTTTTTCAAAATATTAAATTTTTTTGTTCACAATGTATTACTCTATTATAATCCTCACTAGGAGTAAGACCGCGAAGAGGTTAACAATTGATTAAAAATAACACAAATATTAGTAAAACTGTAAAAAATAAGATAAATAAATTTATTTGGGGTGTGATTTGACATTTTCGAAAGTCTTATCGTGATTAATTTTTGAAGTTGTATGCCGTGTTACGCTATCTTCTTCGCTAATGTTTCGGACAGCGTAGATATACAATAAGGATAAACTTCACCACAATATTCAATTACACATCTGTCCAGTGCATTTATTAACTACTAGCTGGTACCCGGAATGCGTTGCAATGCCATTCAAAGAAATAATTTGATTCTCCCTGCATGACCTTTCCGGTGCGTCCCCGTTCCCTTCCACCTTCGGCGCCTTCCCCCTCCCTCGTCTCTTCCGTCTCCGCGAACCCCACCTTCCCCCTGTCTTTCCTCCCTGCTGCTAAAATATATGAAATACACACATTTTCATTTTAGGGGTCGTCCATTAATCACGTGATGTTTTTTAGCAACTTTTTAACCCCCCCCCCCCCCGTGGTGATATGTGGTGAGGTTTTAGACTAACCACCCCCCCCCCCCAAAATCACGTGTATCTTTTTTAGTGCAAAGTATTTTGAAATTTTCAGAATATTATCATGAAAAATAAATACACGTTAGTAGTATTTTATCCCCCCCCCCCTGGTGATGTTTCGTGATTTTTTCCGACCTCCTCCCCCCCTTTCGAGCCTAACGTGATTAATGGACGACCCCTTATACAAAATTATCGAAAAAAAAAACCAGAGCTTACCATTGTATGCAGCCTATGTTACTCGCTGATAATGTGGCTTTCTATTGGTGAACGAATTTTTAAAATCGGTTTAGTCGTATAGGCGTGAAAGCGTAGCAAACAAACACACGCACTTTCGCATTTATAATATTAGTATGGATGCATTTGGTGGATTAGGGTATCTACTTGAGTACTTCTGCGCATTTAGTTTAGTATATTTATTTGATTAAAGACCAGTGTCGATATCCACATCATTCTACTAATGCAAAACATTGTTAAAATGATTTTACCACTGGATGGTGTTCTTTCTCATCAGTGAAGTATCACCTATTCCTCAGGCGTGGTCTCGGCTCCGTTCAAGGGGTTATTCGTTGCTTCAGGGGCCGAGGAGTCCCTTGTCGCAATAAATAATCCGGCGTCAGTATGGAGGCTGTAAATCCATGTATTTAATTAGCGTTGGTATGATTCCAACCATCTTATTATTTAAAAAATTATTCAGGCGTTACGGTAGTATTGTTTAGAATAGCGTAAGCATTAAGTATATGCCAAAAATGTGCGATAGCAGTAAACTTGTTCTAGGTCATGCAGAACCACTAGATACTTTAAATCTATCAATAGAGTAAACAGGGTGAGAGCTTCATCACTTTTCAGCGTTGTGATAGACTAAAAAAATAATCAAACAAGGATAAATCGAAGAAGAATCCGAGATTCTTAGTGAGTGAACATAACACCCAGAAATCCGTCGGGATATTAAAAAAAATAATCTGAATGAGATTGAGTCATAACGCATTCAAATTGAAAAGATTTGTAAATCAGCTACAAAGATGTTGGGCATTGTCATACACAATTTAAACGGCTTGACCAACATTGCAAGCTGCTTTACTTTTGCTTAGTGCTTAGTATTCTCAAGAGTGGGTTTCAGGTATGGGGACCAGAGGACACCGTCTTTGTACTGATGGTGGATATTTTTGAACTGTTGTTGCAAAATAAATATACTAATAACTATAGCAAATCAGTTATAATCTATGCAATTGATCAGGAAAGTCATTTATGAAATTATTTAGATAACAATGCGATGTAGATGTGCATCGATGATAGAAGATGAAGAAAAAATTGTCCTGGTAAACTTACCTCTGTTTGTACAGCTCATAGACATGCAGGTCGGGGTTATTGACTTTGTTTGCCTTGACGCTGTTGATGTTCCTCTCAATTCGCTGCATTTTGGGATGGTTGTGTTCATGGTAGACCTGCTCTTCGGAAACTGCATCTAGGGCTGCATTCCTCTCAAGTCTTCTTGTGGGGTGGGTGTGCTCATGGTATACCTGGCCTACGCATACTGCTACTATGGCTGCGAAAATCAACTAGGAGAGGGAAAAATATTTTATTTCTAATCACAATATCATGATGAAAGTAAACTGAATGCTTTTGAAATGAGATCCCTGAGGCGTACGTGTAGTAAACCATGTATGATCGTTTGAGAAATGTGGAGATCCGCAAAGAATGTAAGGCTGATGTAAGCACAATGAGTAAGATTAAGAAAAGGACCCTCAGATGGTTTGGGCATGTGGAGCGAATGAAAGAAGAAAGTAGTGTAAGAAGAATATATGACGCAAATGTGAATGGTAGAAGAAGTCGGGAAAAATTTATCGCCTTCAATATTTGCAAAAATTTGGCCTGTCGTTCCACTGGCTCAGTAACAGTAAGTAATCGTCAAAAATCGGAAACGCTGTGCAGAAAAGTCTCATAATGGCTGCTCTGCTAACCGTTGTGAATATTACTTTCCTGCGCAGAGTCCTCGGTTTTTGTCGATTCTTTACCGTTACCGAGCCAGAGAGACAAAAGACTTAAGAAAAATAAATAAAAACACCAATTTTTGGGGATTAACAGAAAAGCAAAGACTACTCGTCAACCAATACTTGATACAACAACTAGCTCCTTTAACGATTTAAAATATTATTTATGTTAGAAATTTAGTCACATTTCCAGCATAAACCAAACATAGCTGAAAAAACTCACAAGCAGGTGATTTACCCATTATATGGCTATTATTGGCTTATTATTACGAAAGAGGTGTTCAAAAAGCTCGGAAATGGTTATAGAACATATATTTTAAGAGCAAAGATGAACTCACCAACAATTTCATTTTCACTTGTACCTTGAAACTGATTAAATGAAAATCTGAGTTGTTATGAAGCTTATAATTCAACCCTTCTCTATTTATAGGGATTTCCAGAGTGCACGGATTCCTGTTGGATCGAACGTAGCGTCTGTCGCGCGAGGATATCTTGCTGTGAATAAGTTTAGCGCAGAGTGTTAATGAGAATTAAATGAATACCTGTTGTTGCGCCGTTATAAACAGGGTCATTCATCCATAATAACTTGTTTTCTCAGAATTTTGATAGTGTCATCGGTAAAATGGTTTCAAATATTTATTTTTTCCATAAATATCTCGTTAATGACCCCATAGAAAAAATAGAAAATATCTCTGAATTTTCCTGCTTTAAAAAAATAGTAAATATCTTGTAAGAGTCCCAACTGCTCCTAACCGTCTGAATCGGTGCCCAGTGGCGGTCCGTGACTTTTCAATGAGCTTGAGTGCTATATTTGAGATTTTCGGGAAATTTATAATAATATTTTAATCAGGTATATTTGAACTTCAAAATCCCAGAATAAGTGGTGAAAAATAAAAGTAGAGCGGAGGTGGGATTAATTTCAATCTTAAATGTATATTTTTCTGATATTTTGTAAATACTATGGGTACATGACCAAAAATGTGAGAAAATAAATTATTTTGTAAGATATTTGTACGAAAAGTAATTTAGTGTCTTAAAAGTTTTATTTTTGAAAATTATAAAGAAGCGAAGCTAGCAGTCCACAATGGAGTCCTGGTACCTACATGTATAGCAGTGAGGCATGGAACTGGCAGAGGAAGGATGAAAGTAAACTGAATGCTGTTGAAATGATATCCCTGAGACGTACGTGTGGTAAAACAATGTATGATCGTGTGAGAAATGTGGTATCCACAAAAAATGTAAGGCTGATGTAAGCATAATGAGTAAGATTAAGAAAGGGACCCTCAGATGGTTTGGGCATGTAGAGCGAATGAACGAAGAAAGTAGTGTAAGAAGAATATATGACGCGAATGTGAATGACAGAAGAAGTGGGGGACTCCCGAGGAAGACATGGCACGATCAAGTGAATCAGATACTTGAGTCGGGCCATGTCAAAAGTCAGAATAATAGAAGAGAATGTATGAGACAATGTATGAATGTGAGTGAGGCAAAGAGTGTGTGCCAAGACCGAATTGTTTGACGGTCCGTCCTCTCTGCCTACCCCTGCGGGGAAACGGCATGATGATCAGTTAGTTAGTTAGATATATATTTTTTTGAAAAATTAAATTAAAATTTTTATTACAAATTTTCTTAAAATTAGGGTCATATAATGATGGTATATAAAAAAACTTATTTTTGTAATAAGTCTGATAATAAAAAATGCCAGGGCAAATTTTCCGTTTCTTATCATTCAATAAAGACAAGTAAACAAGAAGGTTATTGTCAATATCTACATACTTACAGCCTTACTAAAAAACCCAGTGAAAATTTTATTCAATTGACAAACGGCCGCGGATGTGAAAACATTACTAATTAAAAATTTGTTCTTTGAAAGAAATACACATGGTTTCCGCGGCCTGAGAGGGTAGTTTATCTTTGTTTTAACCATTGATGTTCGAACGATATTTGTAATTTTTCCATAGTATTTTGAATGTTCTATATATTTCTTATTTTTGAAGGTGTCGTAAAAACAAATACCATTTATGAAAACTAGATAAAATTACCTTTTAGATTTGTGTATTTGAAATACACTTTAGCTTTCAAAAACTGCCATATTTTAAGATTCAAACTCGGAAAAAAATGGAAAAAAATTTCCTCCCACAACATTTTTGACCAAAATGTAGAGAAATTTAAATAAAATCAAAATTTAAAAAACACAGTCCTTTTATGTAATAAATTTGGAAGGAAACTATCACCTCACTTTTTCATCGTGTATACAATAAAAAAATAATAAAAAATTTAAAAGTTTTGTTTATTGCCAAAAAAATAACTTAGAAATAGTACTGACTTTTAAAACAGATTTATTGCATCTCTAAAGACGTTAATTTCTTTTTATATGCTTACGAACACATGTATTAGATATTAATATTATAAAAAATTATCACTTTTAAGGAATTCTCTTAAAATAAAGATCTTAAAATGTTAATTTTATCTTTTATGTAACCTATAAAACAGTATTCTGACAGTTCAACTTTGAAAGTACGGCGTTTGTACAATAACTTGATTAAACTTATGTAAACCACACAAATAATACGGTATATATATTAATTATATGAATACAACAGTTATTTCGTCACTACAATAGAAATTATTAAGTAAAATCACAACATCTAACAAAATTTTCGACACCCCGCCTGATCCGGCCATAAACGCTTGGTTTTCAAGCTGTGTGTTCATCGCGGGCCGATGATGCACACGCGCGCCAATAATGCTCCTGGCGGAGAATAATTAAAACAACATTTTTTCCTACTAAATTATAACCATTTGCGACGTTGTCAGATCTTTAAGCATTTTAACAGCGTGAGCACGCAAGAAACGTTATTGGTAATAAAACGTGATTTAGTGTATACAAGGGATAATTGTGTTATTGCAATAACACAGTTAATTGGTCGCGCTGTGGTTTTTTTTTAGTAAGGCTGTTAAAGTTTTAGTAATAATTACTGTTATCCGTTCCTCGGGGTTCCTCATCATTATCAGGAAATCGGGCAGCGTTTTGTCCATACATACGTATTCTACAATTGCTCTCTCAATATAGATATCGTCCACAAGTGAGTCGGAACGTTTTGCTTTAAGTTTGTTATTATAGGAGTTAGGACCCTCCAAAAATCATAAAATTTGCCTGGTTTGAATGTCATCAACAGACGTTAAGTATACTGTTGGAATTAATTCCGGGTTACATTAAATAAACCAAGTACCTAACCTCATTTGTTGTACTGTTGCGTATTTAGTTATCTACGCCTCTATGAATAAAATCTCTGTCTATCATCTTGCCTTGAACAAGTCGGTTGTTTTATTTCTTTATCACATCAGGTTATGGGCCCAGTATGTCCTATAGTTTTCTAGCAGTGAAGTAAAGTTTGTTGTGATTTTTTTGGTGCTAGAATAGGCGTTGGCTGTGGTGATAAGGAGACAAAAGAAAAATTATATCTTTGTGTGTACAACGAAGTTTAAAAATCGACCAAAATGGCGTCCGGTTCTCTTTTGGCCAATGTTGTTAAGCTAAAGGGCCGTGAAAATTACCGTGACTGGGTTTTTCAAACAGAAAACATGTTAGTTTTGGAAGGATTATCAAATTGCATTACGACGGTAGACAAAGAAAACGATGCAAAAGCGAAAGCCAGATTGATTTTAACTATTGATCCGTCATTGTATGTTCATATTAGAGAGGCAACAAGTGCTGTGAACTTATGGGAAAAGCTGAAATCTATGTTCGATGACTCAGGATTCTCCAGAAGAATAACTTTGCTGAGGAACCTAATTTCGATTCGTCTAGAAAGTTGCGAGTCAATGACAAGCTACGTCACGCAAGTAATCGAAACGGCGCAAAGATTATCTGGTACGGGCTTTCAGATCGGAGATGAATGGATTGGCAGCCTGCTGTTGGCCGGTTTACCTGAAAAATACTTCCCCATGATCATCGCTATAGAGCATTCCGGTATCGCCATTACTGCTGATGTCATGAAGGCCAAATTACTTGACCTTGTAGGAAATGAAGGCGAACACACGTCTTCCGGTGGTGGCGCTTTCTTGGGTAGAGGGCAGCACAGTCGCCAACAGTATTCTAAAGTTGGCAGCACTGGCAGAAGTGACAGTTCTAACTATGAACGTCGTAGTTCGTCGTCTATGGTCAGTTCGAATGTAAACAAAACTGACAGAAATAACATAAAGTGTTACCGTTGTCATCAATACGGTCACTATAAATCGCAGTGTAAACAGAATGATCAGCAACAAATGAAGAAAACTAATGCGTTTTCGGCTGTTTTCTTGAGCGGGAATTATAGTAAAAAAGATTTTTACTTAGACAGTGGTGCGAGTATTCACATGACGCCAGATGTAAACCTAATAAAAAATGCATCTTATTCGCCAAAGATCAAGGAGATAATAGCAGCAAATCAAAGTGCTATGCCTGTATTGTGCGTTGGTAGTGTAGACATAATAACAGTCACTACAAATTGCAAATTTGAGGTTACTTTGAAAGAAGTTTTATGTGTTCCTAATCTTACCACAAATTTGATCTCAATATGTCAACTCATAAAGAATGGCAATAGTGTAGAATTCAAAGATGATTGTTGCTGTGTTTTCAACAAAAAGAAGGATTTGGTGGCAGTTGCTACACAAATAGATGGTGTTTACAAGTTGAGGTTAGATAATCAACAGTGTTTGTTTACATCTACTTCAGTGAGCGATGTGACCTGGCACAGGAGAATGGGACATTTAAATGTAAATGACTTGAATAAAATGCGAGACGGTGCAGTCACAGGTATATCATACACAGATAAGTGTAAGATTGACAAGAGTACTTGCACAATATGTTGCGAAGGAAAGCAGTCGCGACTACCTTTTGTCCATGCAGCAACAAGAAGCAGCAATTCATTGGATCTAGTACATGGGGACGTGTGCGGACCCATGGAGATAACCTCAATTGGTGGATCGAGATACTTTCTTGTATTTATTGATGACTACTCACGTATGGCTTTTGTTTACTTTCTTAAAAATAAAAGTGAAGTATTCAAGTATTTTAAGGAATTTAAGTCATTAGTTGAAAATCAGCAAAATAGAAAAATAAAAATATTTAGAACAGACAATGGCTTAGAATTCTGTAGTAAGAAATTTGAAATTTTTTTAAAGGATTTAGGCACGGAGGAAAGAATAGAGTGGAGATGGCACTAGGGCAAACAAGCCCAGCGCATCAAACAATCTCAAACAAGCCCAAATGGGCGGGGCATGAGCGTGGCTTACTACCTTACTAGGCCAATATGATTTTACCGCTCGGCTTGAGCTTCTTATTCCAAAGAGTGGGTATGATTACCAGTTATGGCTATTTTTTGCTGCAGGTATATTATTGATATTTTGATCTTACAGGTTTCCGGTAGATTCAGTGGTAAGAGAGCAGTGGAAGAAGCTTGTAGATAAAGATGGTTGGAATCCAACAAAATTAACAAAAATTTGCTCTAACCACTAAAGATAACGGCTTTTATACCACCAAAAACGGACGTGGAAAACTGCGACCTGGAACTGTCCCTGATTTGTACTTAGAAAATGAGGGGTGTATCATTAAAAGTACCTATTATAAAGATAGGTTGGACAATTCTATTACAATAATGAGGGAGTATTTCACCATACTCTTGATAGCTTATCCATACGATAACGTATATTGTAGTACTATCATATTTCATATAAATTCATTTTTGTGGGAACCTCTTTCTTTAGAACCAATGCAGGCGCTGAAATCTGAACCCGAGTTTTCTGAAGTAGGTGCAAATGTAGAGATAAATTTGCTCTTGGGAAATCAGGTTTGTATAATGTTCTATATTCTCCTATATAAAAAAAGAATGAATATGGAAAATGAATGAGATACGAGGTGGCAAAGTGAAAATTCGAAAAGAGCAAATCGAAATCTATAAAAATAGCAATTTTTAAAACTCCCGGAGAACTTTCCAGACAAAACGACTGAACAATTGAAATAATTACTAACATATCATTAATACAATAAAATATCTCCCTGTGAATAAACAATAAATTTAAAAAATGGGTTTTATTGTGAGCATTGAATACCATTATGAATTGTTGCTTAAAATGACTATTTTTTTTTTGTTATAATTTTACATGAAGGTAGTGCTTATTTACTGTGAAGATATCTAATAAAAAAGTTTATTAATATTTGATATTGTTTGTATTATCTAACTCTTGATAAAAAAAACCCTTGTAATAAATTTCCAAAAATTAAATAACATAAGAAATAATAAGTAAAAATGAAATAATAAGAAATAATAGTGTGAAGTGGTTAAAACTGGGGATTATCCCCCATTCTGGCCAGAGGGATGGGCATATTCATTTTAAATCCCACCCATACTTACCGCGCGTCCCTTACCTCTTACCGCAAACTGGCGACAAAATTTTCGAAGAAAAAGTCCCTATCACCACCTCCACTCTATTATTTCCTCCGTGGATTTAGGCATTGTGCATCAAAAGACAAATGCTTATACTCCTGAGCAAAATGGTATGAGCGAACGTATCAACAGAACTATAGTAGAGAGAGCTCGGTGTTTATTATTTGACGCAGATTTAGATAAGAAGTTTTGGGCAGAGGCCACAAATACAGCAGTCTATCTCAGAAATCGATCCATTGCGTCAGGTTTAAATAATAAAACACCATACGAACTCTGGACAAATCAGAAACCAGACTTAAAGCACATCCGAATATTTGGTAGTCAAGTAATGGTCCACATCCCAAAGGAGAAACGACTTAAGTGGGATACAAAGTCAAGAAAACACATACTTGTTGGTTTTGCAGAAAATGTGAAAGGCTACCGAGTGTATGACCCTATGAAGCGTAAAATCACAACAAGCAGAGATGTAGTAGTCTATGAAAATACTGAAAAGAAACATCACTCTGATGATAGTCTAAATATTTCAGTTGGGGATGTAATCCAAACTGATAAGTCAGAGAGTCAAGTCAAGAGTGGCAAGGAAGAAGTAAAAGAAGAATCCTCTAGCGCGGAAAGACTAAATATTTCAGTTGGGGATGTAATCCAAACTGATAAGTCAGACAGTCAAGTCAAGAGTGTTAAGGAAGATAGTGCGGAAAGTCTAAACATTTTTTCAGGATCTGATTATCTCAATGCTTTGACTGATTTTGATTCTACATTACAGCAGACCACAGAGGAAGAAGATGAACCAGAGTCAGAAATATTACTTGCCAAGCGTACCAGAAGAGTACCAATGCGTTATGGCTACACAAACTTGTGTACAAAAACAAGTTCAAAAATTGCCCAGGATCCAGTTACCTTTCAAGAAGTCCTATTGTGTCCAGATAAGGACAAGTAGATTGAGGCTATGGAGGACGAGTTACAAGCATTCAAAGACAATAAAGCTTGGGATCCTGTGAACGAACTGCCTTCAGACAAAACTCTAGTGAAGTGCAAATGGGTTTACAAAAAGAAAGTGAATAGTGATAACAGTGTGCGGTATAGGGCGCATCTAGTGGCTCAAGGCTTTACGCAGAAGCCTGGTGTAGATTATGAAGAAACTTTTTCCCCTGTAGTCAGACATTCTACTTTAAAAATGTGTGAATGATATGGGTATGATTCAGTTGAATATTTAGTTGCAATGTTAGTATATAATAAAACACTGTATTTAATTTTAGAGATTTTAGTTTATTTACTGTAGTTGGGGTGTTGGAATTAATTCCGGGTTACATTAAATAAACCAAGTACCTAACCTCATTTGTTGTACTGTTGCGTATTTAGTTATCTATGCCTCTATGAATAAAATCTCTGTCTATCATCTTGCCTTGAACAAGTCGGTTGTTTTATTTCTTTATACATCACATCATATACAAACTACACAATGTATTTTTTAAAAAAGCAAAAGGTACAGACATAGAGTGTTTTCTTCTAATACAGTTAGTAAATCAGTTTGAGGTGCAGTTGTCCCTTTCGCTCAGTATTCGTTAGTGTAAAAGCGACAGTAACAGCAACAGTTCGGTGAAATACCTATTAATGATATTTATCTGTTAGGAGAGTAATAATAAATACCGGAAACACTAATAAAACCTACACTATGACATAATATAGATATAAACAGATTCGTTCAAATTGAGTTGTTCAAATTAAAATTTAGATTAAAAATAAATAAAAACAATTTAAAGTTCAATGTTTAGATATTTTTATGGAATGCTTTGAGAAAGAGACATCTGTTAATTTGCTCAGAAACTTATAACATCTCGCGTAGGTGTGAGCTTAAAACTTATAAATCATCAGGAAAATTATTATTTGAGTAGGTTGTAGAAAACTTCTTATCTTATTCTTAGATAATAATATATTAAATTAAAAAAAATATTTTCTTATTTTTTAAATGTATTTTGACGTCCTTCGGGTTAAAAAAACATTGAAGTTTCCTTGACAGCCTGCGTGGTCGAGGGTTAAGGCTCTTGACTCGTAATCCAATGGTCGCGGGATCGAATAGTTTTATTTGATTTATTTATTTACTTCACAATTCATCAATTAAAAATACTATGTAGTAAATTTGCGGCACGTTCCAGAGTGGAAGATACTCATCGCCCTGATGTAAGACCACCATTCATTGATTTTCGATGAACTCGCCGTGTTCATCGAAAATCAATTCACAGTGTGCCAACCGCCGCACGCAAAAGTAGTGTCCGCCGCGCTATTCGCGATGTTACCGGCACGAATATTGTTACCGCGCGTGTAAGGTAGTGAGTGCTGTGAGTGAGGCGGCAACCAAATATTAAGAGGGCCTCCGACTACGAATAATTATGCCGCCACGTAAGGGGCCGAAGACCGAAAGGTCTCCCGGCCAAGGGGAAACATTAAATATCGGGGAACAATTGAAAATATTGTCCTTGAATATTGAGGGAACATCTCTCTCAAAGGTGGACTTTTTAGTAAAAATACTCAACGACAAAAACATTGATATCCTGCTTCTCCAGGAGACCCATATCGCAGAAAACGACTCGCCACGTTTGGATATCCCCGGATATCTCCTAGTGGCAGTGCGGGGACACCCAAAACATGGCCTTGCGACCTACATTAGGCCGGAGCTGCAGAATATTACCCGAAAAATCACGGATGGATTTCACGCAATCGGTATTCAGGTTGGAAAACTAGCAATATTTAACATCTACAAACCTCCAAATGAAGTATGGCAGACACCAGCACTCCCTCCACACAATCACCCGGCGGTGTACGTGGGAGATTTCAACAGCCACCACTTCCTATGGGGCTACTCGACGACCGATAAAGCTGAAGAACAAATCACCGATTGGGCATCAGGACAGGATTGCCAACTTATTTACGATGCTAAACAAAAGGGGACATTCTTTTCTGCGCGATGGCGTCGTGAATACACGCCCGACTTGTGTTTTGTCTCTAAAGCGCCGGACGGAAAATCTATGAGGGCCTCGAGAACTGTACTTAATAATTTCCCACATAGCCAACACAGGCCAGTCATGCTAAACATAGGTATACAGATTCCATTAATCTCCAGTAACCCGATGCCACGGTGGAATTTAAGACGGGCAAAATGGCGAGAGTTTTCGGAATATGTTGACAGGGTTGTGGATAACATACCATCAAAGCCGAATTTCTACGACCGATTTTCGAACCTTTTGTTTGTAGCTGCGAAGAAATTCATCCCTAGAGGTTACAGAAAAGTATATATCCCAACATGGAGCTCAGAAAGCAAACGCCTTCTAGCTGAATACGAGAGGAATAACGACCCAGACACTGCTTCTGATCTTCTCCAGTCTCTGGATGACGGGCGCATGAACAGGTGGAACGAACTAATGGAAGAAATGAGTTTCGAACACTCGAGCAGAAAAGCGTGGCAAACACTCACGCGACAAATCAGTCAATTAAGACAACCCCCAAAGTGTCCCCAAATGCTGTTGCTCACCAACTACTCCGCAGTTCAAAAACGACAACAAGGTCTAACATAAGCCACCAGATCAAAAAATCTCTGAAAGCGGCGCGGCTAAAATGGCCGGTGAACCCTAACGATGTGGTCGCCGTTACAGCTGATGATGTAGACATCGCCCTCACTTCAACAAAAGCTGGGAAAGCAGCTGGATGCGACGGAGTTCTTCCAGACTTTTTGAAACATGCTGGGCCACGGACAAAGTTATGGATCGCAAAACTGTTTACTGAAATTTTTAAAACTGGAGTAATTCCGAATATCTGGAAAAAAACTAAAGTTATTGCGATCCTCAAACCCAACAAGCCACCAGAAGATCCAAACAGCTATCGGCCCATCTCGCTTTTAAGTACCATGTATAAACTCCTAGAGCGAGTGGTGCTCCGCAGACTTACCCCAATTCTGGAGAAAGTGGTTCCACAAGAGCAAACTGGCTTCAGACCAGGCCGTAACTGCTGTGACCAGGTGCTAGCTCTGACAACACACATCCAATCTGGATTCCAGAAACGGCTTAAGACTGCGGCAGCGTTCATTGATCTCTCTGCGGCTTACGACACGGTGTGGCACAAAGGCCTCCTTGTCAAGCTCTACGACACCATAGAGGATGGCAACACAGTACGACTTATTGAGCAACTACTAACTGGCCGTACTTTCAGGGTTTTTCTAGGAGGGCTAAAAAGCAAAAAAATGCACCTGAATAATGGCCTTGCCCAAGGCTCAGTGCTGGCCCCATCACTCTTCAATATCTATACTCGAGATCTTCCTCACACTGAAGGCAGAAAATTTGCTTACGCAGATGACTTCGCCATCACAGTCCAAGCCAAAACCCTCAATGCAGCAGAAGAGATCCTTAATTCTGACCTCAAGGCTATGGAAGAATTTTTCCTCAATTGGCGACTAAAGCCAAATGGGTCGAAAACAGTTGTGACAGCTTTCCATCTCAGTAATTCACAGGCAAACGCAAAACTCTGTGTTCAGTTTGATGGAAAAAATATTTACCATGACCCCCATCCCCGCTATCTTGGAATAACTTTGGACAGGAGCCTGAATTACCGGAAACACATGGAAACAGTGGGCAAAAAAACCAGGACAAGACTAAACTTAGTCAATAAGCTGGCTGGTACTAGCTGGGGATGCGACGCCAACACGCTCAGAACGGCATCCATTGCTCTGGTTTTCTCAGCAGCTGAATACTGTGCTCCAGTATGGGCCTGAAACGCCCACACTTCCATGGTCGACGTTCAGCTTAATGCCACAATGTGAACCATCAGCGGAACCTTAAAATCGACTCCTCTTCCTTGGCTCCCCGTACTTGCAAATATAACCCCGCCAAATATCAGGCGAGAGATTGCAACACTGAGGGAATACAAGAAGGCGCTGCAAAAAAGCGAAATACCCTTGCACGATGATGTCGTTTCTCACCCGGCATGCCGCTTAAAGTCTCGAAAACCCTTCTGGGCGGAAGGAGAAAGACTCCTTCGAACACCTCTCACCCCAGAAGATAGGTGGAAGCTTGAGTGGCAATCAGCCAACGTCAAAAACGCCGATCTCGTGCAAGACCCCACTGAGAGACAGCCTGGGTTCTCATTGCCTCGCAAACTCTGGACTGCCATCAATAGAATAAGGTGCTCCCATAGCCGTTGTGCTCACATGATGCATAGATGGGGCCTTAAAGAGTCGGCAACGTGTGAATGCGGTGCGGTGCAGACCACCGAACATGTGGTCAACGAATGCCCGCTCCATTCATTCCCCGGCGGGATTTATGAGGTCCACAGGGCAACGCCTGAGGCCCTAGACTGGCTCGCAGACCTAGATGTCCCCCTCTGACCCCCCACCATACGAAAGAAGAAGAATTCATCGAAAGCAAATTCATCGAAAACGAGTTTATCGAAAACGAGTTCATCGAAAACCAATTCATCGAAAACCAATTCATCGAATGATCAATTTAGCGAATCGCCAATTCATCAAAAAAAAATATTTTGTTGATATTTGAGAGAAATGCCGAGCGGACCGGGAAGAAAAAAAGCATTGGTCAATAAAAGTTGACAATAAATTTATATATAAAAAAAATTGAGGACAAATAATATTTGGACAAGGAGACTAACCTAACCTAACCTTTTTTTTCGATGAATTAGCAAATCGATGAATTGATCATTCGATGAATTGGTTTTCGATGAATTTGCTTTTGATGAATTGATTTTTGATGAACTCGTCGGTTACCTTTTTAATGATATGTATTATGTTTTTTTATATGTGCAATGCAATGCAAAGTCACTTTTAATTCGCAAGTCTGCATGAGAAAGCCTACTTTGGTTTGATTTAAAAGAAATAGACAATCATTCCCGGTTTACGAAAAACCCGACAATATTTGAAAATCTCCTACTAGCACCACAGTAAGCGGAAAATGTTGCTTGTGTCGTGGTGGGACCCAAACTTGATGCCCGTTTTCGCCTCACTCTTTTACGAATCTATGTACGCACACGCATCATATAGGCCACTTGCATGGACTTCATAACGACTTAAAATCGTGTGGATAGATTTTTTTACTAAGATTACGAAAATGTTAGTAAAAATTTTTAGATGTGTACTGCTTTTTTTTATTTTTAAATAAATAAATCCATTATTTGGGCTCGTGACGTCACTACATGAAAATGTCCCTCTCCGAAAATGTTCCTATTAATTTTATAAAATTCCACACTGATTTATTTTTTTAATATGGCATCACTTTGATTTCAGGTGAATTTTTGAATTTGACATTTAACGTTCACTAGATTTATTGTTTGTTCTCTGCGAACGTATCATTTGGTTTGATTTTTTGACAGATGTAATGAAGAGAACCCCGTACATTTTACGTCGTCCGTACGTGTTTTAGAGGTATAATGATAATGGTGCGGATTTTAACAAAATCAAATTTTATAATTTTCTTATTATTATTATAATTTACAAGTATATTACATTTGATTTAGTAATATAGACGTTAAACATTATAATGATTTACGATCAATAAGATGGATCAAGGAAAAAAATATTTACGACATTTAATATTTTTGGTATGCCTCGTTATTCTCCTGTGTCATTCGTGTGGAAAACCTTTTTTTTTAAATGATTGAAATTATCGTTTTTTTGCACCTATAAAATTATGTCCCGGGTCTTTCCGGTTTATAAAAAATGGTCTGATTTTTCGGATTGAAATTTTCAAAAAATCGCCAGGGTTTCAAAAAATACCATTTTAAAAAAAGGAAAAAATACAGAATGTCTTAGAATATTTGCCTAAACCGGAAATTTAAAAAAAAAATGTGACGCAAGTGGCCTATTACAATGAATTTAATAATTAATTTGATTTAAAAAGACCAAACATTTCCGGGCTTCGAAAAACCTGCCTAACTCTGAATTCCTCCCACTACCATTATTGTAATCAGGAAGTGTTGCTTGCGCAATTATGTGCTAGCAGAGATTTAGGTTTGGAACCCATGCTTCGGAGCACAAACCACTCGATGTACCAGTATGCGTTATTTTTGAAAAATCGGCAATATGCATTCATCGTACAAAAAGAACAAGTAAAATACAAAGATTTCGTTGACTCTAGATTTATTGCAAGGGATAATGATAATAATAATAATATTACAGATTATGTTCAGGTTCAGGGTGTATTCAATAATATTAATGTGTAATGAACTGGCAGTGCCCAGAGATCAGAACTTGAAGAATATTTAGAAGAACTTCCTCTGGGGCTCTGCAGCCTTCAGCCTGTTGTATTCAATGGACCTCAGGATGGCCAGTGGCACTGGAGGAGGGGTGGGGATAGCATCACCCTGAAAATACAATTACAAAATTAAAAATATATACCAATAATAGAGATAATACTGTTCGTCGTTTAACAAATGATTTGTGCCAAATCTTAATTGCATCTTGTGAGAGAACTACAATGTACGATTGTCATCTATGAATTTGTTCGGATTCAAAATATCACAAGATTAAATATTATTAAAGTGAAACTTCTATAGCCCCGCTATGATTTGAATTTCGGATGAAACGGAAATGACGATTACTGCACCTGCGACGCATCAACTGCGCCCATTGACCGCTTTGATTATGATGTCACTTTTAAAGGCTCAATTGGTTAAGATAAGAAACGGAAATTACGCTTGTCCGCGCTTATTGGCCGCTTTGATTATGACCTCACTTTTCAAGTATTGTTGAGATTGTTTTGGTAAAGTTTCGCTTCAACCGCGTGCAAACGTCGATTTTTTTATACCCATATATTTTTTGATAATTTAATCATTTTTATCTGATTTGCCGAATGTAACACATTACACAATTTCCGAAACTTTTTGTTTGTTTTTGTGCGCTAGCGAGAATATAATAATTTAATTTTTTTTAAAACAAACAAAGCATTTGTTAAGAAATTTAAATGAATATAGCTCTTCTTGAAAAATATTTTTGCTATTGTTAATTTATTTTTTATGATTGTATTTTTCTTAAAAACACATTTTTTATGAAAAAAGAAAAATAAGAGTTAAATTAGATTTTCAAATTATTTTTCCCTTTATCTGAACCCATTGACAAATAATAAAATGAACTTTGTTGTCATGCATATGAGTTTAAATGGGACTTTCAACTTGAACATTTCGCGTTTTTTTCAGTAAATTATTGCTTCCAAAAGCAATAGTAGGTACGAGTATCCACAGATAAGACTCCACAAAAAATGTAACAATAAAAGCATTAAAAAGAATGCAATGTTCCCCAGCCAATTTGACGTGGGAATTATTAGTCATTTATATCGTATTGCTTTTTTTGCTTCTATTATTATAGTACTTGTATTGGGAATATCCGAAATGGGAAAAAAAGGTAACAAGGATTGATGATAGCTATTAAGCATAATGACAGTGATTCGTACTTTGGATAATTTAGGCGTGTATTGCAGATTACAGTGTTCATGGATGATTTCTAGTTCGCGATGAACCATGATGGGATATTTAATGTACAAGAATAAGAAATATAACAAGGTTATGATTGTTTTGACTATTTGACACTCCTTTGTCTGTGCTAGAATCTTATTCAGAAAATGCTTGTGGAATATATAACGACAGTAAGATAATACTAAAAATGGTCTATATTATTTGTACAACATTGCGGTTGTTGGTTGCAGGAAACGCAGGAAATATTTCTGTTAGAATGCCAATACATACTTGTGTTTAACCTACTGTTTTTTTTACATTTTGATGGTCTTTACAACTGTTATACAAAGTTAGATGAATTCAAAAAATATACAATTTTTTTATAAGAAAAACTCTTATTATATATTACATTGATGGGAAAATTTTCAAAAGTTATAAAAAGAGAGTTTTTCTTATAAAAAATATTGAATATTTATTTATATTTTTATAAAAAGTCAATAGTTCCATATGAATAAATTCGGATACATTTATCCGAGATGCTATCCAGGTTACAAACCAATTCTTAGAATGATTGTTTCCAATAAAAAGGGTAGTTGGTAGTAATACGGAAAAATTATTAGTTGAAAATAATTTTGTTAATTGTAAAATTTGAAATATGAGATTGACAAATATAACGGTTTCACAGAAGCGGCAATAGCAAAATTGGTTAACGCACCCGTCCGGTTAGACGAGAGGTCTGGGTTCGAGTCCCAGTTGCAACCATTGTCGTTTTCTGTTTTTCTGTGTTTTTCTCTTTCATATTTTCGTTTAGATTATTATTGTTATCTTCTTCAATGATATATTACAAAAAAAATGGTCGAGAGAGTGATGTTACGCTAAGCGCAACTTGAGTGGAAAAAACCTTGACCGGGAAGAAGGGTCTTCAAGTGCATTACCATTATCTTAATTAACAGGAATAATTACGACAGTAATATTAAAACAGGTATGTTAATAAAGGCTGGTATTGAGATTCACACCTTTATAATCATGTAAAAACAAGAGTTGCGGCGATCTTACCACTGGGCGGTATCCGTTCTCATCAGCGACGTATCCAATGGACACTACCTGTCCCTCGGGCGAGGTCCAGGAGAACCTTCCCTGGACGGTCTCAGCGATCTGATTGCCTCCGATAGGGCGAGGGTATCCGCTCTGCTCGGCTGCGATTCCGTTGTCGGTCTGGTAGCTGCAGAAACAAATACATACTCGTAGTAAATACTAGCACCAGGAAACCTTGTTTCGCATAAAATTAGTAGGATTTGTATTGTTAATTATGCACCTTGTCCGAAAACCATTTGCTGGTTGTAGGTAGGTATGTCGAAGGTTCTTGATAATTTGGGTTAGCAAAAAAATCTTCCCAATAAGGTTCTCTTGTTAGTTTTTTTTTAAAATTATTAATGACTAATGACATTCTAACTTAAATAACAGCATACATTATTTATTTTTGTAATTAATTTCAATAGTTAATTTTTTTCGATACTCTCTAAAACGACCGTGACCGCAGACAATACAATCGTAAAAATATTTTAAATTCAGAAATTTTATATTTTTAACTGCATATGTCCGTTTGTAAAATTAAAATTAGAAAGAGTCTTCATCTGCTTTTAAAACCAGTGATTCATTTTGTTATACATTCAAAAACAGCGAATCTATTAAATTGACAAATTTCTGATAATAAAACATAAAATTTTTCATACTCTAAAACCCGCGAGGATTCCGGCGCAAAAAACAGCCAATGTGATGCCAACCAATCGTGGCGTTCTGAAGTAAAAGATTTTATTCCATTTTAAATAATGATTTATAATTTCAACATATATGTAATAAAATATATATATTCAGAATCGGCTGTTGTTGACCTATATGAAATTATATTTTTTAAGCCATAATATTTTTCTCTGGAATTCTTTATTACGAGATGGAATTGGTAATCTGTCCACTCGTCTGATTAGAAATATTTATAAAAATTATATTGATGACGACTGTGTAAAAATTCTATGTTAGACAATTGAAATAATACAAAAACGAATAATTTCGTTCTTGCAATTTATTCAAGACGTTTTGATTCATAAATATAAAAAAAAACAACGACGGAAAAAATAAGACAGGGCACGAAAATAGGAACTGGTGGCAGGGCCTGCTCTTCATAAAAAGTCACAATTAAGATGGCTTCGTCATGTAATAAGAAAACTAGAAAATCGAGTTACGCCTAAAATTGTGCTATTCCAGAGGGAGGTTTTTCAGTGGGCCGCCCCAGCCTTAGTTGGGAGACAACTTCAGAGGCGAGGAGAGGCTGCACCTGCAGTGTCGGAGGTCACTGAAGTAACGCAGGACAGGGATGCACGGAGGCGCCTGGTCGATGCGATCAGTCCCGAATAGGACAAGGTGGAGAGAAGATGTATGTATGTAAAAAATGATATCATTCTTTTGCATATCTGTATCATGAACTCAATTCAGCAAAAAAACTACTCAAAATAGTTCTTGACACGACTTTAGTTAACACCATGTATAATGTATAGGTTTGTGTAACAACGAAACAACGAATTCAAAAACATGTCGTTTCAAACATTTGAACACGTAGCTATGGACACTAATGGCTTGTAGAATTGGATAAACACATTGTTTCTACATCCCGGATACGCGGAAGCCACAATGAAGATATATTATTATTTATTCTAATTAAAAAAATAACATGATTGTTTTCGCATATACCACATTATTCGCATTATTGATAATGTCATAAGTAAAGACCGGATTATATGCAAATGCATATTTGCATATTTAGACCCTTTTCAGCGGTAGTTGCATATTTTAGCAAAAAATTTGAGATCTTGCATATTTACGCTCGATCTCGTTCATCGATCAGATGCCTCACATAGTGACACTATAAAAGTCATATCTATATAAAATATATCTAAGCGCACGGCTTGCGAACTGATGGCTCCGGCGCGGCGGCCGGAGCCCGCCTCCCCTTCGCCTTAATATAAAAACGCTTGAAACTCATGGATTGGCGTTGAATGAATCTATTTAGATTATGGAGAAAATTCGTCTTATGAATTCCTCGTCGCCAAAACTATTCCCGAGTAAATTCAAAGAAAAGTTAGAAAACTTACTGAACAATAACCCATGGTTTGAACCCTTGTGCCAAATTGATAGCTTCCTCAACGGGGCAGGTGAAATTTTGCCCGGCACAATAAGTTCAAAAATCGCACCCAAATTTAAATTCGTAGTAGAACGCTCCTTTTCCGCTTACAATAATATGTTAAGCGATCGTAGACACAATTTGTTTACAAAACATTTAAAACAGTACTTAGTACGTTTTTAAAGGTAAATTGTAAATTTCATTTTTAAATAAATTTTGTAATTGATATTTTCGAAAATACGATTGTTATCGTTAAGAACTAATAGCTTACTAAAATAAAAAATATTTAAAAATACGACTTCCTGTATTATTTCATGTTGCATATTTTGGCCCTTTTTATGGATTTTCGTGCATTATTTTTATTTCATATTTGCATGCATATTTTGGGCTGTTTTTGTTGCATATAATCCGGTCTTTAGTCATAAGATTTCATTACGTGTGTGATGATTCAATACACATTTAGCCGAATAAATTTGACATTTGCGATATAATAAATCTTTTTTTCCAGCAAGTTTCCAATGGTATCATCTTATCTCTTAACGAGGACAATATTAGCATGTGTCACAAAGTCGATTTGTTCAAATCTGCTTCAGAGAAATTTATGTGATTTATGCGAATTGGTCATTAAAATATTGAACGAGTCATCAATATTTTTAGACACAAGGAAATGTCATTGTTAACCACTCTCATTGTTAATGCGTAGCATTATTCTTAATTTAGTTTTATAGAAATTGAGAATATCCTGACTGGCATAGCCAGTTCATCACAAGTGAAAATAACTATATAATTTGTAACTATAAAAAATAGTAACAAGATGGCTGTGAAAAATATGAATTATATATCTACTTTAAGAAAAAAGGCCTGTCATTTATTGTTTATTGGGCTTAATCCTTAGAAAGGATATTCGTATTAATTGTTTTTGTGTTTAATTCGTAGAACTTCATTTTAATTTTTAGAAATTTAATTAAAATTAAATTTGATAATGTTATTATCGAGTTCTGCAAGTTTTTTGGTTAGTGTTTTAGTTACAGCTGTTTCGACTTGTAAGGACATTTTCAAACTGTGGTGAAGCCACGTACGGACGACTTATTTATAAGATTTTAAATGTCAATTTTTGAAGGTGTCTGATTTATTACCGGTTAAACCAATTTGTAGGGACACTAATTAAGAGAGTGCTAATGTGGGATTCGGAGTATTTCCCTTTGGTTTGCCTTGCACTTAGTGTAAGGGTTTTCTTAATTGATTTAGAAAGACGTTATTGCTATGACTCATTTAAGTGCATTATATTTTTAGGTTTGGTAAACATACTAAGTAGTGGGGAATAAATAATTTTCCTTACTTTATTAATTAGCTTTATGTTGGGGTCATTCGTTCGTTTATTGATTTCTAATTGTTCAAGCAAATTTAATCTAAGACCCTTTCGTTCTATATGTAATGGTTTTGGCTGGTTATTTTTAAGTGGAACGTGATTATTCACTAAGAGATGTTCGGCGAATTTTGAAGAGGTGTTTTTATTTTTATAACATCTTACATGTTCTTTGAATCTAGTTGAGAATAGGCAAAAAAAAGGATAGCATATTAGATATTCGTATTCGAATCCTTATCATGACCCTTACCCGGACACGTGAAATTGTATTGTTTTCAAAATAACCGAGACGGTACTACCTGGAACTAATATTCAACAAATATGTGAATGATACTTTCGTTTCAGTCTGTTAGATTGATGTTGCCATTCTTGAATGAAGGTGAAGCTGATATTTAAAAACAACGATCCATGAATGACGAAACCAAGTCAATGATGTAGGCCGTTGGACCCCTATGAAACATATGAACTATTAGAAATACTTAGGTAATTAATTGACAAGCTTTATGGAAAAATTAATATCTTTGAACTCGGTACATCAATTGAAGTTTGCAGTTAAACCACAAATCCCTGGAAACAGGTAACTTACTCGTATTGGTAAGTGCCATCGGGGGAGAGGTCGAAGTTGCTCTTGATGGTATTGGCGTTCCTCTCAAGCCCCTGCTTGTAGTAGCGAGGGTGGTTGTACTCGGGATAGTTGTTGTAGGGGTTCCTGTTGTAGTTCTGGCCTACGCACACTGCCACCAAGGCTGCGAAAAACACCTAGTGGATGAAATAAAATCATTACTTAGTTTTCTTTAATGTAGGTGGTCTAAAAGAATTCCCATTAGATAGTAGAATTATTCCCCCATTTCTTTAGAGAATGTTTTTTTTTTTTCGAACCCTATCAACTGTATGAACAAAAACTGAATAATGTAACCTCATTTTGACACAAGAAGTAAGAAAAGGAAAAAAATGGTAACAAAACTATCCAAATGTTTATTGAATTTTACTGTTTTCTAACCACTTCCCTAAAGTACGTTGCACTTAGGCCAAAAAAAATGTTCTTGAAAGAAAGCTAAGAAAAAATGAACTTATTTGTATTTATAGAAAGTGCACAACATTTCGAAGCAAAATCACTTTTTTATGTTTTAGTTTAGATATCAAAATAACCGTAAAATTTATATAAAAACTTGAGTAAAAAATATGCAAAAGTCCAATAAGCTTTGTTACTTTTCAAATTAATGCAGAGTTTGTATGTATTTATTCCAATTTTGTGACTAATTTAATTCACTACACATTAATAAAAAAATTGTTTAAAAATAAACAAAAATTTTGATTTTTTTGTTCTAATGACTCTGTCGCACATCAAAATAAACCGCACTTCGATAATAATTAAAAAAAAGTTTGTTGTGGTAAGAATTATATATTTTTAGTTTGTTGCTGTTTTAGTTTTTGAGCTATCGAGAACTCACCAAGAATTTCATTTTCACTTAAACTTTGGAACCGTTGCGTTGAAATGAAAATCTAAATCGTTATGAAGCTTAGAGATTCGCCCTCCACTATATATACTGATCGCCAAAATTCACTGAATCTTGAAAAGCATCCGGCTGGCGGCCGCCGAACAAACTCAAACGCCTCTGGGTATTTATATTTACAAGGCGAATGTAGTGCTTGTCTCACTAGGATATCCATGTATTTATTATTATTGTAGGTTTATAGAGAAACGTTGAATTAATGTTCAAGCTTTCAAAATTAAAAAAAATATATTGAAAACTGTGTAGAAGCACACACTTCTGGTGTGTAAATTTTCATACATAAAGCATTGCTGAAAACTAACGAAGTCTGGTTTACGGTAGACAATTTTATTGCGTTTTTCTTCTATTGTTTTTGTTGGGAGGGTATATGGGTACCGCCCCGCCCCCCAAAACCATTTATTGGATTACCAACACCTCTGCCATATGTCACCCCAAGTGGTTCTCTACGTTTGGTGACTTAGTAGTGATGCCCCAATTCATGGGGTGAGGTTTGCAGGCAGGAACGGGAGAGACTGGTTGATGGACACCTTAGATCTCTCCAGCTGGACTCTCTCGCAAAATCGCCCTGCACCGCGGTGGGAGGGAGAGATTCATAGGTCCGTCACTCTTAGACACACTGATCCTCCTATCCACCCTTCATATATTTTTCCTTCCCTCCTCCTCACCTTCCTTTACCTCTTAACCTACTAAACCCTCCACACAGCATCCTTTAAGATGATATAGGCCCAGAGGGGAATTATTCTTCAAAGGGTCTCCTGTATGGAGCTAATGTAAAAAATGGTAAGATTGAAAAATATACTAAAAATATAAATCACCATAACGAACTTAACATCTACATTAACCTTCCCGCGACCTGGAGATCTAGCGCATTCGCGTTAGGATGTCAAAAGGCTGTCACTAAAATAAGGTAGTTATTGGTTTTTATATCTACAGCAAATGTTAAACTTTTCTAAAAACTACGGTTATTCCAGTTTATTTCAAATTAATCATGTAGATTGGGATCATACGCATCAAATCTCAAATTTAGATTTGTTTTCGTCAACACAGTCTTTGTTTAGTTCTACCAATGTTCAACTAAAAATTGTTGCAACCGTGAACCCTTAATCTTACAAACATGGTCAAAAAAATATGGTGATTTGGTGATTGAGTACGTTAGATAGAACTACTTGATTAGGAATCAAATTTGGTAAGAAAAATATTTTCAGTGTTACGAACGAAAAGAAAACTCCAGATGCAACCTAATATTGGATAATTAACTTTGATATTTATCGAAATGTTTAAAATTTTCATGTGATACGATCTTGGTGAATAGTCAAATTAGCGTTTTCTGTGTAGGCTCAACTGAAGGTTTGTTAGTTTTTTTATAATCGTATCAAATTACTGTCCAGTGATAGATGGCCTATTGTAATAATAGTAATAAAGTACTTGACAAATGGACTTTGAATACTAATTGGTTTTATTGGTGATAATCAGGCTAATAAATCAATGTTTTAATTCTGTAGAACCAAACCTTGTCAGTGGCGCTTTACCTAATTTTGTGTAAATTGTTGAAGATGGCATCTGAAATTTATCACCATTAAACATTGTTGTATGTTTGTTTACGTATTATTTGGGCGCAACCTTCGTATAATTTTAACATGGACAAAAGAAAAAAAATTATCATAATTTTTAGAAAAGTTAAAATAGATAGTAAACTCTCCATATCTATGAACTTATTGGGGAAGATATTATGACATAAATATTAAAATTTAAATGTGTAAAACAGGTTATATTGCAGGTTTTGATATTCATTTTTTTACATTAGCTTCATACCGGAGACCCCGAGAAAAATAATTTCCCTCAGGACCTATGTTATCTTAGGGGATGCTGTGTGGAGGGTTTTTTAAGGAAAGGAAGAAGAGGAGTTCTGTGAAGGAAATAGGTTCCTTTTTCTGCGAGCCAGTCTAGGGCCTCAGGCGTTGCCCTGTGGACCTCATCAATCCCGCCGGGGAATGAATGGAGCGGGCATTCGTTGACCACATGTTCGGTGGTCTGCACCGCACCGCATTCACACGTCGCCGACTCTTTAAGGCCCCATCTATGCATCATGTGAGTACAACGGCTATGGGAGCACCTTATCCTATTGATGGCAGTCCAGAGTTTGCGAGGCAATGAGAACCCAGGCTATCTCTCAGTGGGGTCTTGCACAAGATCGGCGTTTTTGACGTTGGCTGATTGCCACTCAAGCTTCCACCTATCTTCTGGGGTGAGAGGTGTTCGAAGGAGTCTTTCTCCTTCCGTCCAGAAGGGTTTTCGAGACTTTAAGCGGCATGCCGGGTGAGAAACGACATCATCGTGCAAGGGTATTTCGCTTTTTTGCAGCGCCTTCTTGTATTCCCTCAGTGTTGCAATCTCTCGCCTGATATTTGGCGGGGTTATATTTGCAAGTACGGGGAGCCAAGGAAGAGGAGTCGATTTTAAGGTTCCGCTGATGGTTCGCATTGTAGCATTAAGCTGAACGTCGACCTTGGAAGTGTGGGCGCTTCTGGCCCATATTGGAGCACAGTATTCAGCTGCTGAGAAAACCAGGACAATGGATGCCGTTTTGAGCGTGTTGGCGTCGCATCCCCAGTTAGTACCAGCCAGCTTATTGACTAAGTTTAGTCTTGTCCTGGTTTTTTTGCCCAGAGTTATGCGTTTGCCTGTGAATTACTGAGATGGAAAGCTGTCACAACTGTTTTCGATTCATTTGGCTTTAGTCGCCAATTGAGGAAAAATTCTTCCATAGCCTTGAGGTCAGAATTAAGGATCTTTTCTGCTGCATTGAGGGTTTTGGCTTGGACTGTGATGGCGAAGTCATCTGCGTAAGCAAATTTTCTGCCTTCAGTGTGAGGAAGATCTCGAGTATAGATGTTGAAGAGTGATGGGGCCAGCACTGAGCCTTGGGGTAGGCCATTATTCAGGTACATTTTTTTGCTTTTTAGCCCTCCTAGAAAAACCCTGAAAGTACGGCCAGTTAGTAGTTGCTCAATAAGTCGTACTGTGTTGCCATCCTCTATGGTGTCGTAGAGCTTGACAAGGAGGCCTATGTGCCACACCGTGTCGTAAGCCGCAGAGAGATCAATGAACGCTGCCGCAGTCTTAAGCCGTTTCTGGAATCCAGATTCGATGTGTGTTGTCAGAGCTAGCACCTGGTCACAGCAGTTACGGCCTGGTCTGAAGCCAGCTTGCTCTTGTGGAACCACTTTCTCCAGAATTGGGGTAAGTCTGCGGAGCACCACTCGCTCTAGGAGTTTATACATGGTACTTAAAAGCGAGATGGGCCGATAGCTGTTTGGATCTTCTGGTGGCTTGTTGGGTTTGAGGATCGCAATAACTTGAGTTTTTTTTCCAGATATTTGGAATTACTCCAGTTTTAAAAATTTCAGTAAACAGTTTTGCGATCCATAACTTTGTCCGTGGCCCAGCATGTTTCAGAAAGTCTGGAAGAACTCCGTTGCATCCAGCTGCTTTCCCAGCGATGTCTACATCATCAGCTGTAACCGCGACCACATCGTTAGGGTTCATTGGCCATTTTAGCCGCGCCGCTTTCAGAGATTTTTTGATCTGGTGGCTTATGTTAGACCTTGTTGTCGTTTTTGAACTGCGGAGTAGTTGGTGAGCAACAGCATTTGGGGACACTTTGGGGGTTGTCTTAATTGGCTGATTTGCAGCTCCGAGTCGCCTGAGTGTTTGCCACGCTTTTCTGCTCGAGTGTTCGAAACTCATTTCTTCCATTAGTTCGTTCCACCTGGTCATGCGCCCGTCATCCAGAGACTGGAGAAGATCAGAAGCAGTGTCTGGGTCGTTGTTCTTCTCGTATTCAGCTAGAAGGCGTTTGCTTTCTGAGCTCCATGTTGGGATATACACTTTTCTGTAACCTCTGGGGATGAATTTCTTCGCAGCTACAAACAAAAGGTTCGAAAATCGGTCGTAGAAATTCGGCTTTGATGGAAATAGGTATGAGGGGTGGATAGGAATCTTGAGTCCCTTCATCTACGATGCAAGGCGAAGAGTCGAGAGATTCTGGTTGGAGAGGTTAAAAGTACTCCTCAGCCAGTCTCTCTCGATACGGCCCGCCACGTAGCAGGTGAGCAGACACATTGGCCGCAAAGTCCTTGATAAACCTCACCCCATGAACCCTGCACCCCTTCTAAGTCACCAAACGTAGCGAACCACTTGGAGCGACCAATGGCAGAGGTATTGGTTATCTAATAAGTACCCACACCCGCCTCCCAAAATCCACATAAGCATGATTCTTTTAGACATGTGGGTAAATGTACAAATTTAAAATTCGATAGTCTGATATTTTAAACGAAAAGAAACGGTTTTGTATAATTTATAGACTGAATTTTTTTTTTTTTACATTATTTGCTAAATCTGACATCTTTTCCACACCTGTGTATATAACACAATGAGGTGGTAAAGGTGTTAGGAAATTGAAATTAAAATATCAATAATTATTATCAGCACAAATGCGTCATTGAAGGTCCATGCATATGATTGCTCTATTTATATATGCAAATATTAAACTGAACTTCAATATGTAATGCAAAATTATATAACATAAACTACTGAATTCAGATATCTTTACGTGCTCACCCAGGATTTGTAAATATTTGATAAAAATTTATGTGAATACACCCAAAATTCTATCAACTCAAGCATAGTCAAAAAAATTCTTTTGCAATACCTAACTAATTTTTCTGTTTGAAAAAATTCATTAAAACATTTTTTATGTATCACGTTACAACTAACAACAAGGTATGAGGTCATTAAACACGAAAGATGAGGGGAATATATTTTCATTAATTAGATTTGGCACATTTTTACTCGAATTCTCACTTCTGCCATCGAATTCACAAAGGTCGTCTATACAAACCAGCTACCATCCATCAATCCAATTAATTAAGGTAACTCATTGGTAAATTTTAATGAGCAATAAAGTTAGTTTTAATAGGTTGATTTCTTTTCTAGGAGTGGCCGCAGGTTCGTGATAAAAACGATTTGTTAAATCTATCTCTTAAAACCTTTGACTTTCCAGGAAATTGTTTTTTTTTTTTTTTTTTACAGTGAATACCCACAAGAATCTCAACTGCTCCCGTCTGGAGCCAGTGAGACTATGGCATCCCCAATTGGGGTATGTTGTGAGGCTGAAGGTAGTGGGGAGGGGAAGGAGGTGGGGAAGAGGAAGGTTGGGAAGTACCTGGCTATTCAGATCTGGTCACTAAACACGGCTAAAGCCATTTTCAAGCAACGTTTCAATTCTGAATGGTGATCTTACACCAGGGCGATACTAATAGTATCTTCCACTCTGGAACATGCCGCAAATATACTATATATTATTTTAAATGAATTAATTGTGAAATAACACAAATTAATCAAATAAAATTTATTTGCGCATGCCGGGTTCGAACCCGCGACCTCCGGAATGTGAGTCAAGAGTCTTAGCCACTGGACTACGGAGGTTGTTACAGCACATTAAAAATATTGTTAAATTAAGGATCTAGTTTTTTTATAATATTAGATCACCGTTATTATATACATGTATTTTTCTCTTTGTATTATTTATTAATCGTGGTAATACTAAACATACCATGTAAATTGTATAATATTTAATTACGTCTTACAGACCTATCTAATTTGGTAAATAAAATACTTAGGGTGCCCGCAGATGAGAGACTTTAGTTGCGGAAACTATTCCAATATTAATTTTTTTTTTTTTTAAATCTCTCGTCCATCGTTGTAAAGCAACTTCAATTTGGGAGGCGCTAATGGGTACCGCCGCCCTGGAAACCCAAGTAGTGACTTTGTAGGGGTGCCGGGATCATGGTGTGAGGTTTGTCTAGGTCGTGGCGACGGATGCGATTTGCTTACTTGCCTACTGAGTGGCTATCCGGATCGGAAAAGACGAGTTGATGAATACCTTTTGATCTCTCCAGCCGCACTCTCTTGACCCATCGCCTTGTACTGCAGTGGATTCATAAGTCCGTCACTCCTGGACACACTGACTCCAAGAATCCTACTTCTCCCTTTTTCCCTAAAAAACCTTCCACGCAGCATCCTATGATGACAAAGGCCTCGAAATATTTTTTTTCATGAGGGCCTGCCGTGAGCTAATGTAAAAAAAACTGTTGCAATCCAACTAAGGTCTCTTGTCTGCGGGCTACCTTATCTGATAGTATGAATATGCTAGCGTCTGTACGGTTTAAATTTAAGAACCCGACTTCAAGAACTTCTATGACGCCGCGCCTTATGCCAAATCATTTTCGTAAGGGAAATGTGTAACAAAGCTACTGTCTTGTCGGCTGCCACCCGCAGGGCCCAGACGCAACTTTAACTTCCAGTTCTTACTATTTTTAAAACAATATTTCGAAAAATCACTGCTTTTACTTTGTACGTAACTACTGAAATGAAATTAGAAAACGTCACTGTCATAGAACATTATAATTATGTCGTTATGTTAAGAAGCATAAAGATAATGCATCTTTAAATTTACGGGTTTTTATTTGGAAAATAAACAGGTTATAATGAAATAAATATATATTTTTTTTAAATATGTCTCGTATTTTGATAGCACGGTACATTTATTTCCGTGAGAAGAATGCTAATTAGGTTTTACGTACCATTTTGATGGATTGCAATTTTTTTGATCAATATATAATATTAATAGAAGAAAAATCGAATACGATATCAAAGCCCATTATGTCCACTATTTAAATAGTTACTGCATGAGAAATAAAATAAAAAAAAAATAAGGTTCAAAGACATTATTTTTTAACGTATTGATTAAAAGTTTTTCGAAAAAAAAGAGTTTCTTTAGGTAAGTATCAGGTCCTCAAATGAAAGTTTCGTTTAAAAAACACAAGAATCTTTTCTGATCTTTCAAAATGTTGCTTCAAGTAGGTACTTGTAACTTATCCACACCTCAAAAGCGTTGAAATGTACGCACCTTGTCTTTCATAGAAGATGCTTCTTACCACTACCATCTACCACAAGTCACTCTTTAATATCGCTATACCGATACCAATAAACAATATTTTTTAAGATTTTACCCAGTATATCAAAGTTAACTTAAACCAATCATGAATACATAAAAACTCATTTAATTGCGTAAGTGGGCGAAATCTATATTTTTCACGGTGGATTTGAAAAAGTCAAAGATCAAAATGTCAATAAATCGCTGTACCAACACAAAGGATAAAAATATTCCTACTAAAGTGTATTCAATCCTTTTTAAAGCATTCGTGAACCATAAATCTAGCATCTCGTGTGTAATCATGCAGTCATCCTCCAGCCAAAGTGTGTTAGGAATATTTATTCAAAAACATACAAATTTGAATAAAAATTAAGTACATAATGAAGAATTCTTTTAATGTTTTATTAATGCAAGGACGTGGGCAGGGCAGAAGCTTGGCGTAAGTCATATATTTCGTTAAGTTCGAATTTATTTTTAAATTAAGGTTTTTGTTTCTTCTTAAAAATGTATTTTAAGAAACGTCTTGGAAGAACTTCCTAGTAAACAATGTCCAAAAAAGTCATGAATCTGTACGTACCTAATCATAACATAACGCAATGGACCGGCGTTAAACTCCGTCATTCACCCATTGTTTTACAATTACAATGTATTATTATGCAAATCAAAACATACAATGAAAATAATAATGATTCACATTGAACAGCTTTTGAAAAATATACCTGCCATTATCTTATGCCTAGGATTTATTTCTTAAATCAGGAAGATAAAATATACTCAAGGTTGGGCTGCATATTCGATACTCCGCAGTTGTAATTCATTCATTGGAAGATATTAAAAAATTATAACCTTTAGATTAGAACTAGATGCAACTTTTTCCCAGATCAGATCAAGTGTAACATGGAACAATCTCCGAAAGGTCAGCCATCATCCAGATAAGCTTTACTATATAATTTATACAAATATGTGATCTTTTCTGCTTCAATGTAAAAATTGAAATTCTGACACTCCCATATTTTTCATTGAACTGGGCGAAATCACAAGGATATTAGATTTAAGTTATTATGTCACATGTATAAATCATCGATGTGTTCACTATAATCTCCTCACATAAAAAGAATTACCAAGGCTGGAAGTTGACATTCAATATTGAACGAAATGTTGAAATTGAGCATCTTCGTCAAATTAAAGCAGTCGCTATATATTAACTACCCAGATTAGAAAAATACAACAGCCTATTTAAATACAATTTTGGATTTCATAAAAAATACGTCGTACATATATTTTCCCACACATTAAAGTGAATAAATTGTAATATTTCATTATTGAGCCAGGCTTGCGTACCTATGTATTATCATCCATTAACCAAAAACGTTAACAATTAGAGTGGACGTGAGTAGCAATTTAAAATTTACTTGAAATTTTATGAACGCCCATTTGGTACTAAAATACGATGAACCTGAAATACTTTTAACAAGGTACATATCGGATAATTGATTCCAGTACTTATCTGAATACATAAACCACGCAGGTAAATAAGTAGACATAAACATAAATAAAGTGAGATGTTATTTCAACACTTTATGAGTTTTAAGTTTATGCCGATAAATAATATCTCCGATAATATATATTTACATCCTATAAATTTAATTTGAAAAAGAATGGCTCATGGGCCCCAGCTATAATGCCAATCACGTGAGCTAATAATCAGTGGGTGTAATTCTGGGTGTGGGTTGGTTAGGTGGGTTTGTAGAGGAACGCACGAGGATGGGCTCTAACCCCAGGACGAGCCAAGCCAATATCGCATCTCAGAAGTGTCAGCTCTCCTACCCGAAAATTAAGATTGATGATCACGTCTCTCCCGCTAATGGACAACGTAGACGAAATAAAGGTGGCGGAAACGCACTTTTTTTTTTTTTTTTGTTAGATGAGCTCCACACAGGAGGCCCTGAGGAACATAATTTCCCTCAGGGCCTATGTCATCTTTATGCTCACCTTTGATGCTGTGTGGAGGGTGTTTTTAAGAAAAAGGAAGGAGAGGAGAGTTCTGAGAAGGAAAAGGGTTTAAAGGGGTGCGTAGGAATCTTGGGTTCAGTATGTCCTGGTCATCCGCCTCCAAGACCTAGACAAACCTCACCCCATGAACCCGAATTGTTGTAATGATAAATGAGACCCCCACGAGGACACTCGGCACGACTTCCTACGTAGGTAGTGATATTTTAGACGTGAATATGAGTAGTACATGAAAACTGAAAACGTTACATATGCTTTCATCGGATCGAAAATTTAAAGTATGATTTGATTTTTAATTTATTTATATTTCTGTATTATTTTAGATATTTGTACACTTAATTATAACTTTCGTACCTACCATAATATTTTATCTTTCTTAATGTAATTTTTATTTATTGTTGTCATTATAATATTTTATCCCTTTATAGAATAAACTGTTTAGCATATTGATTGTCCTTTTTCGGTAGACTGATTTCACTGTACTTTTTTGAGTTGTCTATGAATGTCCTTATTTTATAATATAATTTTGTTTGAAAAGTATTTTGGTAAGGCTTTTTAAAAAAAAAATTATTGAAATATAAAAAATATGAGTTACATATAATAATTTATTTTTAGTCATGTATACCTTAACAGAAAAGGGGAGCCCTTGTGCCGAATAAGGGAGCCACGATACTTACTTAGGTTGTAAGTTATAATATGTTTTGTGTAAAATATATATTAACTTTTTGTAATTTTTATCATTACAAATTTTTATAATGGAAGCTTGCTTGAATATGTCATCGACATTTTGTACTGGAAACAATTTAAAAAGCGATTCTGTTGAGAAGTTTGATTTTTTTTTTAATATTACTTTAATGATGATTCTTTGTGAAACTTTTACTGAGTTTAGATTGTTTTTGTAAGATCCTCCCCAATCTATAATTCCGTAGATATAATGAACAAGGGCATAGTACACGTTTTTTATTATTTTTACATTTAAAATATTTCTTAACCTAACAAATACTTATACACATTTCCTTATTATCTTCACTAATTTAGAAATATGACTATTCCACTTTAGGTTTTGATTTCAAGGTGATAATAATGAATTGTTGATAATAATGAACTTGAATCATAGAGTCTGTCAAACCTCACAGTTACCTTACATCAAATGAAAAACAAAATTGTAGAGTAAAAGTTAATTGTACAAACTTCTAATGAAAGTTTAATCATGTGCTGATGGGAATTTATAATAATATAACTTTATTTGTTATTTTTTGGTAACCAAACAGCACAAGTATAACCATAATTTATAAATGTGTATGCCCCGTAACGATGTGCTTGTTTCTTGTTATTTATCGCCTGGAAATCAGACAGCTTTTAGATAACGAATCTGAATTTTGCAAGGATTTTAGGCATTAACATTTTTATGTTCGGGGGATCTTTAATGGGCATTTTTATTTTTAAATGCATCTGGCAATACCAGTGGTCTAGATGAATGTTCAGATGTGACTTCTTAATACTTTTAAATGCAATGAATAAAAAAAATAGCTGCGGTAAAAGATTAATTGTCTTGAAAAAAAAATACAATATAAATATTCTACCATTTACAATACACCTGTTTTGGAATGACAGGATAACAAAAATAAAACAGATTCAATGCATAGTTTTCACACCTTTTTTCCACAATAAGAAATACGCACTTGTTTCGAAGTGTTAGGTTTAAAAAACGTTTTCAATGGATATTTTTTCACACTTTATAACAATTTGTTATAAAACTGATACTGTGAACTAATAATATTGATCAAATTAGACGCAACTTGCTAATCCCGATGCAACTGTGTTGCATAAATCTAGATTTAGAAAGGGGCTATAATATACGTTCGATGTAAAATTTAGTTTTAATGTGAAGGACGTGTAGATCACCGTAATATATTCCCACAAATAACACAACTCAATGAAGTGGTAAACAATATTTTTTAATTAATAGGGAAAAAACCGTATTTTGAACTGACCTTGCATTTTTTATGAAAATGAAAATTATATTATTCTTCTCTTCGCTTTGATCTACATAAATTAATTTGATGCCAACGAGTGGTAAAAAGTTTGATCAAAATAAAAGATCGTATATATGAATAATAATATCACGGATGTAACACATTAAGCCTTATTTAGACAAAACGTTAAAACACTGAAGCAAAGGAATGAAGGCAACAGACAAATAAAGTTAGATAAATAATTAAATATTAACATATTTTTTATTTATTTACAAGCTTTGTTTAAAAGAACATTTCCTATATACAGAAAATTTTAGAGAGTTAATAATCGGATTAAGAGCAGGACACAGTGTTTGAAAACATGTTTTGGGAATATAAATAACAACAGGGTACTTTCGCGAATAAATAACTTGATTCAAATTATTATTGGGGAATGGTCTGGAGGAGCCTGGCGATGGCCTCTGGGATTGGGGGAGGGGTTGGGAGGTGGTCCCCGACAGCCTGGAAGCCGTTCTCGTCGGCGATGTAATCCACGCGGTACTTGATGTTGTCGGGACCGACGTACTCGTAGAATCCTGTGGCCTTGATGCCTTCTTGCTCCGAGCCGATGTTGACTAGTCTGCCTTCTTCCTCAGCCTTGATCTGGTTTTCTGTCTCGTAGACGTAGTGGTAGCCGTCGGGGAGGATGTCGGTGTCCTGGCGAAGGATGCGGCTGTTGGCGTCGGGGTTGTTGGAGGCGTAAGGCTTGGCGAAGTAGGCGCTGTCCTGTACGATCGGTTTGTACACGGGCTTGGGCTGGCTGTAGGCGGACACAACGGGGCGGTTCACGTAGGCGTTGATGTACTTAGGAGTGTATTCGACAGGCTTGGTGTAGGCGATGCTGGAAACATAAATAATAAAATAAAAATTCATTACTAGCCAAAAGGATTTAAATAGGAATGGATTGAGAAATGGCATCTTAATTCACGCCATTGTATAGATTGTAACTACAGAATAGAGAGTATTACATTACAAGTGCCTTCCATTCAAAGTTGAAAGGAAACGAATGTGCCAATAACTTAGTACTTTTTGGTTCTAGACCATTTAGCACACGGTCTAACTCTCTTACACTTGCCTGAAATTGTATATCGCCACCCCATTTGAATTTCGTATTCATGGTGTAAAACAGTTTTGTATGGAAATATGGGCCGATAAAAATGATTTAAACATTTAAAACAATCCAAGTAAAGTCGCGGAATAAGAAAAGCTTTCGTATAAAATGTATTATAGGTAAATTTTTGAGTAGGAAATAACAGTTCATGATTCGACCTTAGGCTGGTATAAAAGGAAAAAATCGCCTTCTAACACAAATAAGTTGACATTTTTTAACATTTACCTAATTCGTTAAAACCCGGACTTCATCAGAATAGAGCAAATAAATATCGAGTTAACATTATAAGGTGATGGCCAAATAGTAAGAAGAACAATATATCATTGTGGTGAAATGATTGTATAACTTCTAATAAATTATATGGCTGCTGATGACTAAACGCAAATAATTACTACGGTTACGCATTCCATGGGAAATGAAAAATGTAAGTTGGGAGTAGGTTACTCACGGTCTGTATGCCTTGACGGGCTCTCCCACGTATCTTCCGTCGTTAGAGCCGCGGTAGCTACCATCATCTCCGTACTTGCCGGGGTTGTAGGCACCGTCATCATCTGCGAATACCGCCGCTACGAGGGCCACAGCCACCAGGAATACCTGAATAGACAAAAATGCTTCATTAACATTGCTCATAAATAAATAATAAAGTTTGCTTTTATTATTTTTTTGCATGAATTCTATTTAATATTTTCTATTAAAAAAATTATTTTTTTAATTGACAAAATTTTTATTTCACTAAATTATGAACAGAAATAAATACAATTTACTGACGTACTTTGCTAAATCCCGGTTACAATATTATTCCCTTGGAACTATAAGTTTTTATTATGAAACTGAGAATCTACGTAGGCATAAAGTTTGAATCCCATATAAAATTTAATATTTATGAAAAAGTGAATATGCAGAAAGCATTGCAATTAAATTATCGTTATAAACAAGATTCATCCCAAGCAAAAAACATTTGACATTTAGCCAAATAACTAAATCAAGATAATAAAAGTTAACTAAAGATAAAATTGAAAATCTCAAGCATATTAGCAAGGTAGGTCGATTTGTTTTTTTTAACATTAGCTCCACAAGAGGCCGTGAGGAAAATAATTCCCCTCATGGTCATCTTTGGGGAAGCTGTGTGGCGGGTCCTTTTAGGAGGGGAAGGTTGAGGAAGTTCCGGGAAGCAAAAAGATACCTCTCCAGCGTGACTCTCTCCGAGTCATGCACCACAGTGGGTGCCGGAGAGGTCAAAATCCGGACCAACTTCACCCCCATGAACCCGGAGACCACTGCTAGGTCACCAAACGTAGCGAACCACTTGAGGTGACCTACGGCAGAGGTGTTGGTTCCAATAAATCGTTCCCGCGCGACGTTATTTGTTTAATTTAATTAGTTTTTCTTGGCCGATTCGTAATCTTTTTGGAATAATGCATTTCATTTATTAAATTTAAGAGTATTCTATCAAGAAAGTCGACTCAACTTTACAACATGTAATTTGCGTAACTAGTAAATAAATGTTCTGATTTAAAAAAAAATTAATAAAAGACAGCATTGTTGAAAAAAAATCATTTTCTATTCAACAATGCTAAGAAACGGGTTTTTCAAGTGTTTGGACTTCGCTTTGGTTGACATCAAACCCGTGTTATTTTGGCATTAATGTCCTTATACATTAAAATAACTTATTAAGCAATTATTTTCTAAATTTGTATATAATGTTTAAAAGGTTATTCAATAAAAAGATATTTACTAATCGGGTAGAATTTCAGATTGATTGTCTTGTCGGTGAGACACTCGATACAAGTAAAAATATAATAGTACGATTTGATGATGTCAACCAAAAATACTATTTTCAATTACTCACCTAAAGTTACGTATTTAAAATGAGGTACGAGTAGTAGTTACTCTTAGTTTACAAAATATGTACCGGTTTATTAACTTTCGGTAGTAAAATTACATGTAAAAAAATATTCTATAGATGGGTGATTTAAGAAAGGGTTGTTTTAAGTTGAACAATTCGATAATTATCACGATTATTTGTTGTTTATCTAGTGATTTCGTATATTAATATTTTAATAACAGCCATAAAGCAATATTTATAAGATTCAATAAACTTAACATTCAAGCCCTCAATTATCATTAGTTTTCCAACGTTTTAAACCATCACTTGTTATGATGAATTATATTATTTTGGAATTTGTTACATTTGTATCACTTTAACTTACCGACAACTTGTACATGATTAGTTTGTTCTGGTCACTTGTACTGGAGCACAACTCGAGATCGAATGTATCTTCCTTGGAGATTATTCTGCTTTATATATCTTGATTACCAAAACTTCTGAATTAATTTTCAAGGCATATTAATAAATGTAAAAAACGAAGCGGTTAAAATATGTAGCATCGAAATGTCCCCTGCATCGGATGTGGGTTGGATGACATTTGAAAAAACTAAAAGTTTATAGGTACAGGGTGTGTGTGGATTGAAATATTAATAGGTTAAGTACGATATGATGTCCAACACGCAAACATTATTAATGATGAATAAATTTATATGATGTACCAATTTACTGCAAATGTCCGTTTTACAATATTATGTTATTTATATACAAGTATTTAATTTTTTCCACTGTTAGAAAATATGTATGCATGGCTATATTTCGTAAGGAACTCCAGTGAAAAATATTCTAGCTTTAAAAAAATATGTTCATATAGACCAATAAACGCTGATTCTGAATATGTAAATTTTATTTAATAATATTAAACGCTGAGTTTTAAAAAAAATATTAAAAAGTCCATTTTTAATCGGGTCGTAAAAATACGCCGTCAAGGTGACGTCACTGTTCGACGTGTCTTGACGTCACCGTATCATTTAGGCCTAAATAATTTTTCAAAAATAAAGTTATCTCTTATTAGTTTATCTCTATTATTGAAACTATTCAAAATCTACTGCACAAAAAAATAGTAATGCTATTTCTAGGGAGAATACTTCGAACAACGGAATTCAAAATGACGGCAGTAGATCAGCTGATTGTCCGATCCTATGCTAATGTTTCAGGAGTGATGACATCACACGATTCACCATACATACGGTGGTTTTCGGGGGTCATGAAAAATTAAAACTTTGACAATTATTTTAACTATTAAAACTAACTCTAAAAATAAAAATAAAAATGCAGTTATTTAAGTTAGAAGGTCATTATTCATTACAAAAAATTGGACTGGAGTTCTCTATTCCGGTAACAGTTTCATATTTAGGGAAATTCAAGAAGTATTCTGACAAATATAATGGAAGAAGGTTGTTGGTGTTGTTCGCGTATATAATCTCGTTTTTATATTCATTTGTTCGTTTGGATTACCCCGGTATTGCGGTAAAACTAAATATTGTGATTATGCATATATGCTCCTTCGCTGAGATGTTACAGTGGTAAATGATCGGTAATCCTTTTTCCTTCCATACCTTATTGTATCATACATATACTATTACCCAATTCCATCAAACACCATTTCGTTTAAATTGTTTACAACACTTTCCAGGTTATCCGAAATTTGGTTAAAATTCTGTGTTACCTATTTATTCGGGAAGAAGAGGCTCGTACCAGGGTGAAACCGGTCCAAGAATTAAAGGAATTTATTTTACTATAATCGGAACCTTATATTACTTCTCGGCATGTTAGCTTCAACAGATTTTCCCTAGCTTGTCCCTTCGGGTACAGCAATCAACGCCTTTGCTTATGTTCAGATATCAGAATATAAACAATAAAATGCTTGAATATTTTTAACAATCCCGATTTTTTCATTTTTTCAACATACCACTACGAAGAAAATACGTATTTCTTTTATTATAAAGATAATTAAGGAAAATAATTAAAAACAAACAGTTTTTGCTGAGAATTGCCTTTTTAATACGTATTTATCAAATACAACAATATGATAAATTATAACAAAAAATGTTACCATGCATCTTGCCAATTTCCTCGTCTACAAAGGTAAAATAATGTGTGCGACTGGATCTATCGGTATAATCTCATACATACATAGTTATTTGTTTGGATGACTCATTAACATAACGTAAACTATTTGAATGAAATAAAGGAAGAAAGAAATATTAAAAATACATTTTTTCTGCGGTCGGTGAAATTCGTCTAGTTTACATTGAACCCTTGTAGGACATAAGTACATACATACATATAAAAATAGTGTTTTCGTGTAAAATTTTGTTTTTATTTCCCATACATTTTCCATGAATACGCTTAAATTTAAAGACGGGTTTTTTCACAAATTTAACCAATTCATCAAATTTTACAGTTATTCTGAAACAACCGTTTGTAATTGTAATCATTTATTTTGTAAAATACCTCTCCTTACACATTGCATCTAAAATGCACAAATTTAATTGAAATCTTTTCCTTGTCGGTATTCAGTTTGTGGCATTTTCCCGCGCTATATCAGCTAAGGTTTAGTGTCAAGTGTTCTCACAGATAATACAATAAATCACAAACTTATTAGAGGTCTCATGGGCTTGGAAATAAATTCAGTTTCGTTGATATTTTTATATTAATATATAAATCAGAAACGGGCAAAGAGGCAGGTCATAGCTTCAAAAAAGAAAAAAACTAAGTTTAAACATTGCAATGTAAATTCATATTTTAATTTGTGCGCTTTAGAAACTTTAGAAATTAACCAAAAAATTAAATTGAAAATAAATTTAGTTTATAAAATAATAGCACCATGTAAATCACCATGTAATTTTGACTCCTCCCACCGCTCTCCCCGTCCACCAAAATCCCCCCTCCCACTACCCCCGCCTAATTAATTTTTGTACTTGCATAGAATTTTTAAGTTAGTTTTAAGTTTGCTCGTGAATGACACGGACGTGTCGAAACCGGTCGCAAAAAAATTTTTATGTAACAAATGTACATTGGAAATTAAAACTCTTTAAAACAAAAATTTCTAGAAATTGTTACATACTTAGTCAATGCCCAAGAAATACAACAAAAAATTAAATCAGAAACTTCTAACATTTTGTCTTGTCATAATATTCCTATTTAACCTATAACTTACCATTAATTTTTATTTTTTCTGCCCTTTACTTAGCTTTTCTATAAATGTTGGTTTTCGCTATATACGTTCAATTCGGGAGGCGGGAATGGGCCGCCACCGCGCAAACGATTTATTGGATAACCAATACCTCTGCTATGTCACCCTAAGTGGTTCAATACCAAATAAATAAAAAAAAACGTTTGGTGACTTAGCAGGGGTGCCCAGCTTCATGGGGTGAGGTTTGCCCAAGTCTGGGTGGCTGATGCGACTGCCCTTCTACTACATGGCGGGCCGGAGAAACTGGTTGTGGAAAGCCTTTCGACCTCTCCAGCCGGACTCTGTCTACTCACCTCCAGATTCCTACCCATCCCTTATACCTATTTCCTTCACAGAATTTTCCTTCCTGTCCTTAAAAAATCCCCCCGCACAGAATCCCCTGTGATGACACAGGCCACGAGAAAAATTATTTCGTGAAAACATGTTTTGGGTACACAAATAACAATAAGATGCTTTGGCGAATAAATAACTTGATTCAAATTATTACTGGGAAAATTATTCCCCCTTAGGGCATCCTGTGTTGAGCAAATATAAAAAAATACAACCATAAAAGTATCTGTACTTTTCTCTGTTTTTTGGCATTATTTGTTGTACGAGTGTTGAATCGTTTTGTTCCTACATATGTCATTTTGTATAATGTGGAAATATGAATACCTAAATTAAATTCCAAATATCGTTCATGTAACTGCGAACAAATTATTATCATTTGTATTTAATTATTGTTATTTTAATTTTAATACACTAATTATCATTAAGACCTGTTTTATACAAAAGCCTCAAAACTAAATAAATAAACTTTGTTAGTGACAATTTTGAGGTATTCACAAAACACACAATTTATTTATTTCTTAAATAATGGCATTAGTTAACCAAATCAATATTGACCATTATAACTTTAACCTATAGATTGTTTTTAAAATAATAGGTCGATAAAGGTCTTCATTGACCCTTTATTACGTATTGGGATAAGTAAGTTATTTACATTGGGCAAGGCAAGAATTTAAACCACGATTCAAAATGTAGTCAACTGTCATTGGTCACGATTTACGCTCATGGAATATTGGTATATTGAGTCTTTTTACGTTATTCAAGTTCCATATACTATAACTTAAATTACCAAAGAATATTTCAGTTTGCTAATTTGAATTTCTCTGATGTTCTCTCCAGAGACATTCGTAATTTAATAAGTACTGGGATCTGTATTTTCCATTACCATAGGATGCTTATTGAAAAGGCGTAGGTTCTTATAACATAATCACTGCTTATTGACGTATCCTAATTTATAATAATATACTTAGGAAGACAAACATCCTTTCAGGCTGAAAGCTAGTTTTAATTGGCGGAGCTCCAGAACTCTAATGACTCTGTACATTTACCATCGGTCACCTTCGGTGTAACTCGGCAATGAGGCAATGTGACCCGAAGTACCCAAAGACAACTAAAGTAGTATATGAATTAAATAATAGACTAATGTGATACATTACAATAAGCAAATAACAATGTATTGATAAAGCCATATCTGTCTTTAATAAAAATCAAAACGAGGTTTTTTCGAAATCACCCTATATAACGTTTGAAAATGGCATTGCGAAGAAGCCACTTGTTTTGTAAGGAATATTGAATAATACTGGTATTCTTCTAAATGACCGAGTATTCTCAATATATCACTTTTATTACCAAATGAGCTAGATCGAAGACGAGCCCAGATTATGCTAAACAGATCAGATTTATGACTCCGTCGATTGTATTGAAAGAGACAACAAACATCCAGTCGTATTCTCACGGACGCTAGAGCTTTTTTGCATTGAACATTTTCGTGTAAACTTAAACATTTTTTTATTTTTATTTTTGGCAATCAGTTATTTATGTCGTTTGTGTGGACTGCTAGAAACCTATTTTTATATTTTAATCATACAACATGTGTAGTTTAGAGAAGGTAAGCTTTGCGGACGGTCTGCTTAAATGTTACAAAATAATAAAAACAGTTTTTTTTCTTCAATTGTGACAATGGAATTCCTGAAATCAAGCGGTATTTTTGACATTTAAATGAGATTTTATTCGCTATCTCGTCGTATGTAGGGTCTTCCATTAGACACAATATTTGATTTTCTTATAATGGCAGATATTTTGGGTGTTCATGTTTAGTAACACAATTTGATAAAAGCTTTTTACCAATCAAGAAAACCTTAAGTTAACCATAATACCTTGAAAATTTATTTATTAATCTTAGCACGTACGAAAAAAAAACTATAAATGCTGGATGTCCACTTGACCCGGATCGTTATAATTAAATTGAACGAAATAATAAATTAGAACTAAGGTTTTTATTTTTTTATGATTGTAATAACACGTTAATTATAATATCTTGGCTGTGTGAATATTCTCCGGCATATCGGGAAACATGCGATTATCAAAACAACGGGTATGATAATTAATTCATTATATTGAAGTCAGAATACGAAATAAAGATCACGCGAATTGCAATGATGAATTTATTGAACAGTAAAATTATCAAGTGTATTAGAGGAGCCATCAATTTCGAATTAAACAACCGAATGGTTTTTGGAACTTGGAACGTATTATTTCAACATTATAAACTAATATTGCTTAAGATTTTTGCTATATATTACGCTGACACCAATTTTTTACAAATCACTGTTAATATTTTTATTAAATCAGTTGTTGGCAAATACTCTAGGCTCTGGCATTTATACAAAGGTTTTTTAATACTTGAAATTGTTAGTCCGCACCTTTTCCCAAAGCCCGCACCAATATGTTTTGATCAGTCGGGTTTCCGTCAATCATATATAATAATATTATTTATATGTAACTAAAAATAAAATTTTGTCAATGTACCTCACGACAGATGATTAGTCATTTTTATCAGACGAATCGAGATAAAAGAAAGACAACGATTAAATTTGCATAAAAATCGTACATACCTATTAAACATTAACATATTTAATTATCCATACTAAGCAGATCATGCTTTACCTATTTGGTATTAAATGAACATCGTTTGTATAACAGGCGCTACCCTAGGTTAATAAATGTGTACGTACTAATAAAGCTTTGTGTGCTTTTCTGTCTTCATTTTATTTTTATTTATTTATTTATTTTATTTTATTTATTTATCTTAAAAAATTGAACATGTTTCAATGTCACTTTTCCTCCATTAAAAGCATTTGCTTGTGGATGGAGGAGCTTGTGGATACATTTTAAATATGTACAATTTATACAGTCAGGTGTTTCACATAATATATGTACAGATTCACAGTAAATATACTGTTAATATACCGTTAAAACACAGTTTAATCATATCGCAATCAAGATCCTTTAACTAAAAGATAAAATCATTCACATGTATTCAGTAATAAGTAAAATAGGTATAATTTTTAGTGTGACATTCATGTGGTGATGAGGGAAGCAGCAATTTTCGCGTTGGTGATTTCTCTAAAATGTTTTTTGATGGAGTTCAACAATTGTACTTTGTCATTAATGCTTCTGATTTCTACTGGAAGGTTATTAAAGGAGTATTTTCCTTAGTGTGTATAATGGTGTTGGGCAAAAGACGTGTTTAGTTTGGGACATACAAATACATGTGCAAGTCTTGTACGATTTTCAGTTATGAATGAGAATTTATCTTTTTATAATTTGTATGATTAAATTTTTCGCAAATAAGTTTTTAAATGTTGGAACTTTGAATTCTTCGAATATGCGTTCAGTGGGAAAGTCGGGAGGTTTTTTTAGTATAATTTTTATAATGAGTCTGAACAATTTCTATAGGGGTCAAACTAGTTTTGTAAGCTGCTCCCCAACTGATAATGGCATACTGAAGAACAGTTACATTTTCTTTGTATATTTGTAGAATTGTATCTTTTTTATAGAGGTCTTCAATTTTTAGTACCTCGAAAATTTTGAACAATGATGCTGAGGAGAATGTTGGTTGTTATTTTAAATTTACCTTAATAATTAGTTTTTGTACCACTTTTACAGGACTTTCAATTTTTTCATATGCACTATTATTATCTTATTTTAATTACTATTGCACCTCAGATTTCATTTATGTTGTACTGCGGGAAGAAATGTGTAGGGTTGCAGGATAAATTTAAATATTAAAAAAGAGTAAAGTAGGTAGGGATATACTGGGTAAAATTCATAAACACAATATTTTATTTTATTAAACAAATTTATTTCAAAAAGGTAGATTTAGGAATTTAAAAAAAATAATCATTCGTTAAGTTTCCAAGTGGGTATCTTAAATCAGTAAAATTAGCGAAAGCGCCAAAAATTTTATTGAAAATAATAAAGAATAAAAAGATTAATTGAAGCGTAGTCAGGTTACGTAAGGCGGTCAAGTTCCATCAACGATTTTTCTGGAGTCTTCCGTAATTCAGTCGCGCTGTAAATAAATAAATAAAAATATTTAAAAGTATTGTCTTATAACATCGATCAGTTTTTAATATTAATACATAAGAGATGTGAACCTTTTACTTATGTAAGTAGAAATCTAGTAAACAAAGTTTAGTGTTTGGGAGGCGGGAATGGGTACCAACGCCACGGGAACCTTTATTGGATAACCAACACCTCTGCCATAGGTCACCCCAAGTGGTTCACTACGTTTGGTGATTTAGCAGGGGTGCCCGGATTCATGGGGTGAGGTTTGTCTAGGTCTTGGAGGTGGATGACCAAGACACACTGAACCCCAGATTCCTAAACCCCTTAAACCCTTTTCCTTCCCAGAACTCTCTTCTCATTCCTTTCTTTTAAAAAAACCCTCCACACAGCATCCGCAAAGATGACATAGGCCCTGAGGGAAATTATTTTCCTCAGGGCCTCCTGTGTGGAGGTCATGTAAAAAAAACTGAAACTTTCGTGTTTTTTTCCGAAATTAGTTATATTTTCGCGTAAAACCCGAATCATGCAAAATTCGCGATTTTGGGATAATTGACGATTGGTTTTTATTGGTATTACAATTTTTCTTTTTCTATGGTTTTGATAAGCAAATAAACCAATAAATTAGAGTGCACTTAATTTCATGTCGAAAATGCCGTGATCCACCGTTTTTTTAAATTTTTTACAAAAGGGAATGTAACGTAACTTTTTTGAAAATTACACCACTATTGTATAAACTCGAACGTTATAAAAAATAATTGTAATAACGAGAAATATTTAGGTTCCGTACAAAAGTGATTTTAAAACCCTTGAAGTTATTTTTAAAAGTTTAAATATTCTTTTTTCAGGTTTTATGGAATTTGCAATCAAAATATTTATAAAAGCAGTTACCCGTCTTCTATCGTCATCTAATCGTCTGCGCTCCCTCCTTTCGCGTTCTTCTCTGTCCCGGCGACGTTCTTCGCGAGTTCTATCATCGTACCTCCTTTCCCTGTCATCATCCCTACTGAAAAGCAAACATAATTATTATTGATTTATTTATTTTATTTATTTATTTATTTACGCCCTTTTACGGGGCTTTTACATAAGTAAGGAATTTATAAATTACACTATGATTAAATAATATATAAATACTATATATTTCTTTAACAAAGAAATATAACAGGTATTTTGCAACGAAATATATAGTATTTATTGTACATAACTGAACTGCCTCAGCAACAGTATTTTGTATTTGTTTAAAGATAAATTGAAGATGTCCACTGACTTGGTATAATTATTTCCCTCCATTAGTATTCTGGGCAAAGAGGAATACATATGGTAGTTAGTTCCAGAATTTCTGCACTGAAATAAATCCTGACTTCTGGTATTACGTAGTGGAATCCGGAAGCTTATCAATTCAAGCAATACCGGACTCTCAACTAAATTATTTAGAATTTTATACAGAAATACCAAATCAGTGAAAATTCTCCTATCCGACAATTTGAACATATTCATATCATTTAAAATAGTGTCGTAGTTTAACATAATTGCTGGAATACCCATTTTAAAATTTAGAAAGCGTAAGAATTTGTTTTGTATTCTTTCAACAGCTTGTACATGTATATTATAATATGGGTTCCAAACGGGAGAATTGTACTCAAGTTGACTTCTAACATATGCAAAATATAACAGTTTAATTCATTTTATATTGTTAAAATTTCTAGTTAGCCTGGTTATAAATCCCAACATTTTTAAGCCCTTGTTAGAGATTTCTGTTATGTGTTTAAGAAATGAAAGATTTGATTGAAATTTGATGCCTAAGTCTTTATTTTGTGTTAATGTCTCGAGAGTAATATAATGTTGATAAATAAAGCAAATTAACTTTTTTTGATCCACTTATGTATTTGAGTAAAGCCGACCGGTTTCGGAACGACCGTTCCTTCTTCACGACAAACGTATACTGATTTGACAGTTAGGAAATATGGATGGGAACAATGTATTATTATGGTAGGGGTGGAGCCGTTGCTAGGTATTAATGAAGAGTGGATGTGTAGGGGAACATTTCCATGATTGGGCTATAAGACATTATTTTTTGTTTGTTGATAATATTCATTATTTTTAAGGGATTTTTTTTATTTCCAAGGCTTCTAAGTTATCTAAACATTTTTCTTTATGATTAATATGAAGAATATTTATCCCCGTATTTTTTTCAAAACTATGTTTAATAAAAACACCTTAAATGTTCTTTGATTCTGATTTCAAAATTACGAGTTGTTTTTCCAATATAAAATGAGGGACAATCATTACATTTGAGTTTATATATTCCGGAATTAGTCAATTTATGGTGTTTATCTTTAGCATAACTGTCAAATCAGTATACGTTTGCCCTGAAGAAGGAACGGTCGTTCCGAAACCGGTCGGCTTTACTCACATATATAAGTGGTTCAAACAAAGTTTAATTGTTTCATTTATCTATAATGGATAACCACAAAGTTATAGCTACATTCAAAAGTATACAATTATTATTAACCATTGTTCCTTATTTCAATACACTCTTCACTTATGACTTTATTATTATTGTTGTTTTTCGTTTTCTTGGCGCTTTCTATTTAATAAAATATTTAATTTTGAGAAGGTAATAGAAAATCTTACTCAGTCCTCCTTTCTTCCCGTCGGCGATCCCGCCTATCCCTGTCATCTTCATCACTGAAAAATATTACAATTTTATAGAGATCTTACGTTTACCAACTCGTTAAATAAACAAAAAAAAATTAAATACTTCTTAAAAAATCACGTCGTTTTACTCGCATTACGTAGGTATATTTAATAAATAATTTATAAATTAAGTTTCATCAAGGGCAATGACAATTCTTCTAAATATTACTAACATAAATTTTATTTGCTGCACCGTGTTCACCACGTTTGATGTACAAATCTTAGAATAATTATACGAAATATGTTTATAGATGAGATAACGAACCGTCTAAAATAAATAAATAATGCTGGGACTAAATCAATGGTACTAGTGGCACACAAGCTACTAAATGGGCACATTTGTAATGCTGGTGTCCTGGAAAGGATTTCACTTTATGTCCCCGATAACTTCACCAGAGCAAGGCAACACAGACTTTTTACTTTTCCTAGAGGCAGGACCAACCTACCAATGGTTATGCCTCTGGGGAGAATGACCTCACTATTAAATCTTTCTTCTGAAATTGGCATTTTTCAATCGAACTACAATCATTTCAAGAGCGAAATAAAGGTATTCTTTAGCACTTGTCATTATTAATGTACCTATATAATTAATGTATTACACTATTAACTAAAAATTGTGAAATGTAATTGGATATATATGTTAACTGTTTTTCACAATAAATAAATAAATAAATTTATTTTATTGTAAATTTCACAAAGAAATAAGTATGTTTATCGAACATAATGCACAACTTCCAGAAGTGATTTTGTATGGTGGTGATAGAAAAAAAAACATTAATTATTTCGACCAAAAATATTTTTTCGGAGAAGAATAAATTCTTTCGATTCAAACAATTCCAATTTTTATCTGAAAACGACGGTAAAAAGTACGCGTTTGAAAACAGTTATTTATCGATTTCACTTATGCTATCTTTCGAAGTCAGCGAACCCTACCCCCGGACACCCTGTAAATGGTAAAATTTATATGGCGTTTTGTAATAAAATTACCTCAAAGGCGTTTTACATTTGTATTAAAATATCTTACTCTAATCTCCTTCTCTCATCTTCCCGGCGGCGATCTTCCCGCAGAGCACGCAATTCTCGGATCACATCTTCCCTACGTCTTTCATCTTCACGCCTACGAAGTAAAGAACCAATTTATTTTACAAAAAGTATACAATAAGTTATTGGAAATTTGCAGATTCTTTATATATATTTTTGGTACAAAAGCGAACACGGCGACATTTAGCTGCATTCCATTTTATGACGATTACACCAGAAAATTGGATGGAAAATACGAAAAACCGCCTTATTTTCGCAAAAATTACGAATTTTGTATCTTTCTCGAGAAAACGACACAATTCGCGTTTTTATGAAATATTCACGATATCGAAAACGTAAACATTTATATAATTCATAACCACAGAATGTTAATCTTTGAATTTATTCTTTTTTTTTTTAAATATTAGCTCCGCACAAGAGATCCTGATTTATTTTGATATTATTATTTTTTTTTTTTTAAAGAAAGACAAACATTCCCGGGTTACGAATAACCCAACAACGTTTGAAAATCTCCTACTACCACCACAGAAAGCCGAAAATGTTGCTTGCGTTGTGATGGAGGACTTAGCCAGCCGAGAAATCGAACACGGAACGCCCGGGTGAGACCCAAGCGCGATGCCCACTCAACCACTGACCGATTATATAAGTACGACTTACTCATCTCTGAATCGTCTCCTTCTTTCCTCCCTTCGGCGGTCATCACGCAACGAGCGCTCCCTCCTGTCTTCATCGCTGCAAACAAATTATAATTTTATTATTACTAATTTGTCGCACCCGTGATTACATAAAAATGCGAAATGTAATAAAATAATCAGTATTGAGCATACCAACACTAAAGACTTTTTAACTTAGTTTGTTGCTAATATGATACCATAAAAATTCACACATATATCACATATTATAATTAATATATAATTCACGTACAAGGAACTTAAGTTTTGATACAATGTTGTGTATTTTTTTGTGTCATACAATTTTATTGTCCCTTTTCATAGATCCCGGAAATTACAAAGAGCATTACTATTGAAATTAAACTGTCTTCACAGAGGAAAGAGCAAAACAAGATATTATTATGTATTTATAAAAAAATAAAATGTAGTTATGAGCCCTGGTTAACAAGATGACTTTATAATATTCAAACTTACTCTCTGTCCCGCCTATCCTCGTCTCGCAGGGAGCGCATACCACGGACAACGAATCTCCTCCCATCTTCCATACTAAAATAATAAAACAATGCACATTATTATTACATTCAATAAATCAGTTTATCACTTTGTTATTACCATAATAACAAACAATGAAATACTGTGACTGGTGTGATCAGATATGAGATTTTCGTTCAATCACTTTCGTGATGAGGAAGATTTAGCTATAGCGTATAATAAATGTTAGATACTTTCAATTAGTGAATGACAACCATTCAAAATCATTGAAATGGTGTGTGGTTAGCAGTTCTGAAAAGCCAAAGAACTTCTCAAGCTTCCTCCTCCCCAGATGCCCTTCCGTTCCCTGTTAACTCCCATCAGACTATATACCCTTATTACGGATGACACAGTTCCACTTGCTCTGGATAGCTAGGAGCAGTTGGGATTCTGGTGCGGCATTCACAAAAAAAACAAACAAACATTAAAAGAGTAAATCGTTACGAACGTTACTACAGGGTCCATGGTGCGGAGTTCAGTCTCCCGTTTCTCAATCTCTCCCTCAGCAGCATTGGCCCATGCTGCCAGGAAGAAAAATATGAAGAAAATCTACAACAAAAGTTGTCATTGTTATATATTATGAAGACTTTTTTACTAATTTACTTTAGTAATACATAGAAAAAACTAAAATTAATATTTTATTCTCTCCTTAACTTACGAAAAAGCTCTTCATGTTGATTTTATTTTCCGCTGTGATTATGGACAGTTATGTATCAATACAATCCGAAAGTACAGATAGAAGTGATTAGATATTTCCAATACACTCTATTTATACTATTTTCTTAACTAATTAATTATCTTCGAATTAATTTATATGCCCTATGAAAAATACAACAAAGTAACAAATAATAATATTATGTAAAACTTAAATATGATGTCCTCCCTTACTTTGTATGTTGTACTCATTACGCATAGAAAGAGGATCGTCTTTGCAATAAAATTTAAATAAGCTGACGAAATAATTTTCATTATTGACTAATACAACTTTTTATTACTGATTTTCTTACAAATTGTAAAGATTTTCCATTTTCAATAAAAATCTTCATCTATATTTTTAAAAATATATTTAAAACTATCAAGTATATGGCTTGCGTTGCTAAATAAAGTGTTTTAATTCTGTTTGTTGAAGTCGTTTTGGAGACCCAATATTTTTGGTTTTTCCGTCTGGTGCGTACATGAATAAATCGGAAGGTTTTCCGATGCCGACCACATCTCCCACATTCCCCCTCCCTTTTCCCCACTCCCTAGTGAGCCCTGCCACGAACCCCATTCCGTTGTTCCCCACCCCCGTCCAAATTTTCCTCACTTTTTCCACCGTCCCCCCCTGCCGCTAAACTATATCAAACACACGTATTTTTAAACAACTCGAGCGCCAGCTTTTTTTTTAAATTTAATGCAAATTTTATGACGCCAGAGCGCACCATTACATAGAAACCTTCGCAGGCGTGCGCACATCATCACAACAAAGAATCATCACAAACGACCACCATAACATGGGCAAGTGCTTAGCATGGTGGTCGAAAAATTCCCAAATTATGTAACCATCAAAGCTATAAATAAAGAAAAATTTAAAAAAAATCTGGATACTCGATGTATACTGTATATACACAATGTTTCTTTGTTTGTCCCTTAGTACATAATATTTATCATTCACAAACAAATTATGTTGCGTAATTATTATTACGCGTGATATCTGTTTCGCCTTCTGAAGGCATTACCAAACTGTCTGATATGTCAGTATATAAGCAAAATTTAATTCACCCGAAAATATCATTCATCATTTAACCTAAATAACATTACCCCTAAAGCGTAGGTAGGTACTTCGTTCTGATGTTAGCATAAATTAGCAAAAAAGGATTAATTACAGGTAAAATATTACAATAATTGATTTATCCAAGTAATTGGCTGTTCATCAACATGGTTTACAAATAAAAATACACTTTTAAACACGTTCATGTTTGCATCAAAGTGGTAGGAAAAGTCCCAACAATGTCAATACCCAAAAATCGAAACTTTTCTGAAAAAGTTTTTATTAATTTTACTTTACTGATTCTATTATTAACCGCTAATGGTTTTGCGTAAGGATTTACGATCATATAAATATACCTGTAAGCAAATCCATTCAATGAATATTTATGACATAAACCATTATATATTAAAATTTTATACAACCTCTCTGATTATATTTTTATTACCTTCACGATAGGCTGGAGATGTGCCATCAATTAGATACAATGTAAGAGAAGAAGTGATGAATAAATTAATTAATACTCTTTATATTATTTTACTTGGATTTGTTCTCCAAAGGGCACTCTTTTAAACACAATATCGGATTATTTCATAAGATAAATTTACATATTTAACATTATTTGATAAAGTGGGCCTCACTGGTTGCTTTACTCGTGCTGAGACTCCCTTTTTAGAATCCATCAAAAGCATAAATTTAAAAAAAGAAAAAATCAAATTAAAAAAAGTCATCGAAAACGTCAATGGAGACCAAAAATTCGTTCACTTTTTCACACCAAATAATGTCAGGAAACACTGGTTAAAGTAAGTCAAGTAACACCCTATATATGTTTTATTCTTTAACGTCATATTTTTTTGTAATATCGTCTATTTTGTTCTTTAACACATCTTTATATTTTATCTCAATGCTTAATATTTTTCGTTTCCCTCATTCTACTCTTTTTATATCTAGTGAAATATCGTTGAATGCTTTTTTTGCCCGGTAATTATGGTGTTTTGTCTATGTATATGTCCAAAAACTTAATTTAATAGTGTTTTTTCATGTACAATTGACGATTATCTAGTTCGTCAATAACGTTGAATTTTTGGTCGGTGCCAGTCATTCTATGTTTTTTCAGTAGTACCTTTAACATGGTTTTCCGTGCGATTTCCACATGACCGAGAGCTGAGTTTGTTGCTCCTTCCCAAATAAGGATTTCATATTCTGTTTCAGATTGATAAAATTCAAAATACACTTGTTGCAGATTTTGTCAATAATATTTATTCTTACCCCATTTTTTAGCAAGCATCCAAAATTTCAGACGGTTCGGCGCAATGGAACCAGAGTAAACGGCTTTAAATTTTAATTTCGCAACGTAAGTGATTTTACTCGAGATCTTCCTCACACTGAAGGCAGAAAATTTGCTTACGCAGATGACTTCGCCATCACAGTCCAAGCCAAAACCCTCAATGCAGCAGAAGAGATCCTTAATTCTGACCTCAAGGCTATGGAAGAATTTTTCCTCAATTGGCGACTAAAGCCAAATGGGTCGAAAACAGTTGTGACAGCTTTCCATCTCAGTAATTCACAGGCAAACGCAAAACTCTGTGTTCAGTTTGATGGAAAAAATATTTACCATGACCCCCATCCCCGCTATCTTGGAATAACTTTGGACAGGAGCCTGAATTACCGGAAACACATGGAAACAGTGGGCAAAAAAACCAGGACAAGACTAAACTTAGTCAATAAGCTAGCTGGTACTAGCTGGGGATGCGACGCCAACACGCTCAGAACGGCATCCATTGCCCTGGTTTTCTCAGCAGCTGAATACTGTGCTCCAGTATGGGCCAGAAGCGCCCACACTTCCATGGTCGACGTTCAGCTTAATGCCACAATGCGAACCATCAGCGGAAACTTAAAATCGACTCCTCTTCCTTGGCTCCCCGTACTTGCAAATATAACCCCGCCAAATATCAGGCGAGAGATTGCAATACTGAGGGAATACAAGAAGGCGCTGCAAAAAAGCGAAATACACCCGGCATCCCGCTTAAAGTCTCGAAAACCCTTCTAGACGGAAGGAGAAAGACTCCTTCGAACACCTCTCACCCCAGAAGATAGGTGGAAGCTTGAGTGGCAATCAGCCAACGTCAAAAACGCCGATCTCGTGCAAGACCCCACTGAGAGACAGCCTGGGTTCTCATTGCCTCGCAAACTCTGGACTGCCATCAATAGAATAAGGTGCTCCCATAGCCGTTGTGCTCACATGATGCATAGATGGGGCCTTAAAGAGTCGGCGACGTGTGAATGCGGTGCGGTGCATACCACCGAACATGTGGTCAACGAATGCCCGCTCCATTCATTCCCCGGCGGGATTTATGAGGTCCACAGGGCAACGCCTGAGGCCCTAGACTGGCTCGCAGACCTAGATGTCCCTCTCTGACCCCCCACCATACGAAAGAAGAAGAAGAAGTGATTTTTCTGCAAATGCGATTGTTACAGATTTTTTCAATGATTCCTTTTCAGACAATGTTTTTAGTAAACCATAATATCTGCTAAAAGTAGCAATTGTGGAAAAATAATCATTTTTACTAGGCGAAATGCCAGGATTGGGGTCGAGCTTTGAAAGCCACTTTGTCTGACTCTATGGCGCCGATTTGATCAAAATTTCGGATTCTTATATCATTCATTATATAACAAACCATTCTTGCGGGGCGAAATGCAGGGTTTGCACTCGAACTTAGTTTTCCTTGGCCATATATCGCCAAACCGACTGAATTTCTTGATACTTATAATACAAATGAGGTTTGAAGAGGATAAGGATGACAAGTTAATAATAGCAATATTCAATGTGGGAAACGGGTATGGGTGCGGCCGCCCCGCCATAGGGGATGCCAAGTGATTAGTGACTTAGCAGGGGTGCCCGGGTTTACGGGGTGCGGTTTGTCCTAATGGTGGATGCATCTGCCCACCAGATGCGTGGCAGGTCGGATCAGGAGTCAACAAACCCCTAGTTCCTACCCAGTCCTCAAACCCCTTTCCTTGCCAGAACATAAACTGCGTCCTTTCCTCGAAAGACCCCCCATCCCCACAGCATCCCCAAAGATGAAATTGGCACTTAGGTGATTTTTTTTCCTCAGGGCCTCTGTGTGGGATAATGTAAAAAAAAGAAGAACATAATTCTTATGTGGCGAAATGCAAGCCCGTATTGCTAAATAGGCATGAATTGCTGAAATGGCTGAAATTCTGGATTCTTATATAAAAATGATAAGAAGAGAGAAGAAGAAAAATTCCTCTGAAGACAAATCATTAACAGAATCCGCAAATAGTATCTACCATTTGTTGAAAAATCATTATTCTAACGTAGCGAGATGAAAACTACTGCCATTACTTGAACTTTGAAAACCGTTTATGTGGGAACGAACGGACTGAAAATTTGAATTCTTACTAAAAACTATGCTCTGCAGAGGAATCATTGACAAAATCTGCGAAACTAGCATTTATGAGAAAAAAAAACACTAGTGACCGACCGAAGGTTCGTTTTCGGTTTCAGTTTCAGCAAAAAAATCTAGTTTCGGTTTCGGCAGCTTGAACCTTTCACTTGGCACTTTCGAAACTTCGGCCGCACCGAAACTCTGCGTTCGTGAATTATCGCGCGTCGTTCGGCTGACTTCGGGTGAGTTCGTGGCTCGTGTGTCACCCGCAATCATCAGCTGAGTTCGCCGGCGGGTTGTGGGTTTACGTGTTATTTCTCGCGCATACTGATAAGGTAAGTGATTTTTTTTGTTATTACTTCTGTCTCACATATTGGCATTTATTAAGCATTGAAGTTCTTTCCGTTGAGTTATTCACTTGGATCCATGAATAATGAGAATTATGTATAAATAAAAAAAGGTTATATTTGATTCATACATTCATTCATTGCTTACAGTACATTTGTTTTTAGGGGTCCTTACCTTATAATGTTAACACTTAACACTTATAATGTAAGTGTTGATTATTGATAAATTTTTGTTCTAAGAAGTAGTTATCATGTTTGTTAATTTTTATAATTTTTGTTTGTTTCATAGCAGTAATACCAAACAAATAAATTATTATAATTATTTTTTTAATAAAACTCTCTTTTTATAACATTTGAATGTTATTCCCATCAACGTACTATATTATTGAAGAAGAAGATGATAATAATATAATCTAAACGAAAATATGAAAGAGAACTAGACGCAGAAAAACAGAAAAGTCGATGGTCAAGCAATAAGAGCTCAATAAATGATTTTATTGTATATTTTATATATACTTATTATCTAATGATATTACTCTATTTTCTTAGTTTTTCTCAATTTTATTTCACTTAATTTTTTTCTGTTTCCTCTGTTTCTCTGTTTTTTATTTTATTTTTACTTATTTTTTATTGTTATATCTTCACTCTTATTTATAAAAATCTATGTTTTTAATATAATACGTCCTTACTGTCTATGGGATGGTGGGATTGCAATTACCTCCCCACATCAAACGTTATCGTCTTCTCACTTTTTGCCGTTTCATGTAAAAATTATTAATAAAAAAATCCCAAAGTTAAATAATTTTTTTAAAACCCGTTTAATCACAGGAGAACATATTTGTCCCAACGCACAAAGGTCTCATATAAAACGCTGTAAATTCCTTACTATCATGGTTAGAAATATGTTTTAATCGGTCTTAGAAAGGAAAAATACCACGCTTTATATTCCAATCTAAAAATAGCCACCAAAAAGTAAAATGTACAGTTTTAGGTACACAAAATTTTGAATCGCAAATTGAAAAAAAAAATGAAACTTCGGGAATTTTTTATAAATTATTATTACATAGAGCGACAAAAAAGTAAGGTTTCAATATGTGCTTGTTGTACATTTGTCTAATAAAATATGTATGTGTTTTTATTTATTTTTATTATCAGTAACTTGAGTTAGAAAAATCGTAAGGTGAGCCATTTTTTAAACTTTTTATGTTTGTATGCAAAAATTTTATAATAAAAAAAATATTTATTTCGAATTCTGTAATTTGAAAGCGTATTTCATCACCTTTCTAAAACAGTTTTTGGTTTTTGAATGTGCTCAGAAATATTCCAAATATTTGCATTTTATCGTAAAGCGAAAATATTTTGACCACCTGAAAAAAATGCCAAATTTTTGAAGGGTTAAAATTGCGGCGGGAAATCAGGATCCATAAAGATGTACATTTTAATTATTTTGTGGTTTATTTGAATATAATGCTTCGTGTTTTCTATTACTAACACCGTTTAGATCATATTTCTAACCATCATAGTAAGGGAGACACAATGATTTTTATGAGACCTATAAGTGTTGTTCCGAAAGCCGAACAAATTAGCCTGAGGGGTTAAGTTCTGCAAAAGTTCTTTTGTAGAAGTTTCTACATTAATTTTCTGATTTCTGGACGAACTGACCTCTTAAATAGGTATCAAAAAAGTCTATTGTGTTATTGTAATATTTTGTACAGGAATTAAACGTTTTACATCACGATGATAATACAATAAAAAACAGAAATAATAAAGAAAAAATAGTTTAATTTTTTAAAAGTAGATCAAAAATAGTATTATAGTATTACAGTGAAGTAATAAAGGCATTTTTTAATAAATTGCAATAAAAAATTAGAAAGTTTTGATCATTGTTCTTCAGAAGGTACATCGCTGAAGAAGCAGAGGGGTCTTGCAAGAGTCTGGTGCTGTGTGTCGGACTAGTTGTCGTTTGTAGCTGAAAACGATAAAAAAAAACATCTTAAAATACATTGAAATTCAAATTAATTGAAGTGCCATTCAATTCATTTAGATAATCAAAGCAAGTTTCACAAAAAAACACAATATTGCTTTGAAATTATCCCTACCCTAGTCCATCCTCCTTCTGGCATCGATGATGTCCCAGAGCCCCCTAGTATCGCGGTCTTCTCTGTCCCTACGGCGGTCCTCGCGCATAGAGCGTGTGTCACGGCTCCTGTCCCTGTCGTCATCGCGTCTGGAAAACAAAAATATTACTAGATATTTTTAAGTACAAAACATCTTCACCGATTGTACATTGCATCATTCCAAAAATATATTATGTAAGTGTACGACGTATTTCTTCAGTATGAGCTGTATGGAATTTTTTTTAAATAAACGTACGTAATAGAAAATCTTACTCCAACATTCTCCTTATCTCTTCCCTGCGACGATCTTCCCTCATGGTGCGCTCTCGACGGGTCCTCCTCTCATCATCCGTGCTACAAATAACCAAACAAAGTTAAGGTTTCTGCATACCAACGGTGACACACATAAAATGGTGGTGCATTAAAGAATCACTTATTTCTGGGTAAACTCTGAATAAACTTATTTGTTAGTAGTGTATTGTATAACTTACTCCCTTTCGATCTCTCGCCTCCTTTCTTCCCTGCGGCGTTCTTCGCGCATAGAGCGTCTGTCGCGGTCATCTGTGCGGTACCTCCTGTCCCTGTCATCCTCACTGGAAAAACATAATGATTTAAACATCTACAGAAAACAAAAAAATCAATTAATTTCAATCATTTTAAGCAATTATTCTAATTCCATTAAGCAATTTCGAATACAAACTGTAGCGTTGCTTCCGTACTATGTTTAATTAAAAATTTATAATAATTTCAAGGAAAGTTGGGAAGAATTAGTTAACTTACTCTCTGTCGCGCCTGTCATCATCACGGCGTAAGGCGCGCATGGCACGCTCGATCACACGCCTGCGGTCATCTTCACTAAAATTGTAAAATATTTAAAAATTTATTAGAAAATAATTCATTAGCTGAACACTCGTCATTCATCCGGCCTCTAGAAACTACACCACATAATATAGTATATGCATATATAATACTTTGTGTATTTCGGCATCACCATCTTGGTACATAGAAGCCATAGAAGCATAAAACCTTGGGAAGTCTTTGCAGCCTCTGCTAGGAAACATCTCCACTCCACCTGGTCTCCTGATGCGCCTGTTCTGCATGCAAAAAGTCATCTGGTGGTGATTTTAACGTTTGAATTTTTTTTAAAAGGGTGATTTAGGAATTTAAAGATGAAATGGAATTTTTAATAATATGAAAATATACATCACCTAGTTCAATATTCGAGCAATCCATACCTACTCGCTGCAAACTGTTTTAACCATAGGATCAGGGTTCAACTTACTCTCTGTCGCGCCTCTCATCATCCCTGCGACGATCGTCCCGCAAGGAGCGCGATCCACGGATCACGACACTCGTATCATCTTTCACACTAAAACATTATATAAATTAAGTATTACAAAAACATTTTTTTAAACCACTTATTTTATTTTGAAATCAATATCCAAAAAGAAGATTGTCGATGGGTTAAACAAAACTAATTATTGAATTTATTCCAGAAAAATGTACTTTTTACTTACATTTTAATGGGGTCAATAGTGAGCACTCCCGCCTCGCGTTTCTCCAATTCACCCTCAGCGGCATTAGCCAATGCTGACAGGAAGCAAACCGCAAATAAAGCCTGCAACATTATAATAATTGGGAAATTGGCAACATATTATCCAAAGCCTATATTGAATAGAAGTTTATGTAATGTTAAAGTATAAATATTGAAAATGATTGTATTTTATGTTCAATGTCGATAAGATTTAATATTACACTCCAGCAAAACCTACCACAAATATCTTCATGTTGCTAATCAAAGAACCAACTGTACAATCTAAGGGTGCAGTTTGAAGTGCTTTAATATTTCCAGCGTACAGTATTTATACTGTCTAGATATAAATATTTAAATTGTTGCCCTTTTAACAACGGAGCAAAGTCAATAAATAAAATTTTAATCTCTGTTTCCTCCCTTACTTTGTATAGTATGTCTAATTCAAAGATAATACAAGGCTAATTGATAGCACACCTCTCGCCTCTTCATGTAGGTAGTAGGTAAATTGAACTAGGAGCTTGAATGAGATATAAATATTTATTTGTTTTATAGCTAAAATATTTATGACCTTAATATTACAATTGTTAAATGTACCATTGGAACTATTTTGAAATGATAATGAAGAGCATAGGCCACAATTTTTAATCATATGCACATTCGACTAGCTCTATAAAAAGGAAGCGACCTTTCAGCACTTTAGCAATGTGAGTCAAAAATCTTTATTTTTTTGACCCAATCTAATATGTATGTATTATAAACGTGTTTGAATAAAAAGTACCTACTTTATAACTTTATACCTTGTTGAAGGAACCATTAGTATTTTGATGGCTGCAAAATGGTGGAGGGATAATGGTCTCTAATAATCAGTCTCTAATAATTTGACAGAAGTTAAAGTTGTAGGGTTATTTCATATAAAGTAAGGAGAATTGTAGTGCATTATTCTTAGCACAGCTTTGCTGTATTCATCTCCTTGCATTTTTTCATTTGGACTTTTTTTTTTGGTCAGAATGTAGATGTACCATGTAACTGGAGTTGAGGCAATATAATAAAATCTGTTAAGGGAAAATGTAAACATGTAAAATATAAAAAAGAATGGTAATAATTTGCATCATATAACAATAGGGAACTCCAGTGAAAAATATTATGGCTTTAAAAAAATATGTTCATATAGACCAATAAACGCTGATTCTGAATATATAACTTTTATTTCATAATATTAAACGCAGAGTTTTTAAAAAATTATTAAAAAGTGCATTTTTAAACCTCTCCTCGAAACACAGTGTCAAGTTGGCATTACTGAAATGGTGAATGGTGACGTCACGCGTCACACTCACCCACTGTCACCTGGTGATCGCGTGTATTGTATTGTCAGTATTGCAGTATTGTATTGACATTTGAAATGGCTTAAAGTGCACATATGCAATTCAATATTTCGTGTTTTTGGTTTATTTTCATACTGTTTATAGAGATTTAGATAAATAATAGTTATTGTGTTTATTGAAACACAATTTAGGCCCTCAACAATTTACGAAAAGAGCTATATTTGCGGACAATCTGCAATAAATTTTGCCTTTGAGGTTAAAGTCGTGTCGACCATATTTGACATTTAGTTTGTATTTTCAAATTATTTTTAGTAAAGGGTTTTTTATACAAGTTAATGCAACAAAATCGTCATGATCAGTGTATTATAATTCTATTCTGTATGTGTTATACATAAAACACGATGTTATATGTATTTGCAATGATTGCAAATATTTATGATGATTGATTGTTTTTATATTGCACTTTGATTAAAAACAATAACAGTAGCGGTGAAATGTGGACATTTTACCAATGTTTTTCTATATTAAAAGCAGTTAATCTTGAATAAAAAACGACTTCTAACACCTAAATGTCATAGTATTAATCGGCCATCTTCTGCCTTCTGCCATTTTAAAACAGGGATGTTCTGCCCAAAAAAATTATTTCCCTAGATTTCGAAGTGAAATTTCCCTAGAATTTCACATTTACGCAATTACCTAGGTAGCCACCTGATTGTGTAACACTAATCCTGTTATATGTTAATTAATATGATTAATTAATTGGAAAGATATCGGAACTTGGTAAATATACTTATAATACTGTGCTTTTCCAAATAAACCACTTTTTGCTACGTGAAGTAATAATTTAAAAGTACGAATACACTCACCACTGAATTAGAAACTGAATTCCAAATTAAAAAAACACTTTGTGAAATAAAAATCAACCGCAATCACCGAAAAAACGGAACTTAAAACATAAATATTTTTTTTTTTCCAGAGGTCCCATTTATCTTTTTAGATACCTACATAGGGAACGTACCCATACTACGTGACAAACTTTTTGCACTTTTTAACCCCCCCCCCCCCCCCACCGTGACCAAAAACCTAAGCAACCCGCCGCTCATTTGTACCAAGCGTGGTATTTTGAAGACCCCCCCCCCCGAACGTGTCACGTAGTATGGGTACTTTCCCTAATATCATTTTGAGTTGTCAGTGTTAAAAATAACATTGCATGTAAGTACATGAACAATAATTAAGATTCATAGGAATCCCAACAAATATATATACGTATATATATATATATAAATATAACATCAGTAATATTATCATATGTAATAAAAAATTTGCCATAGTTCGAAATTTCCCTAGATTTTGTCCTGATTTCCCTTATCCCTAAAAAATATTTTTCTCCCCTAGATCTAGGGAAATTTCCCTCGACATAACATCACTGATTCAAAAAGACAACTTGAAAATAATAAACTATAGGTGGGTGAAGAGATCACATAAACCACCATAGATACGGTGCGTTTTTAGGAGTCTTGAAAAATTAAAATTTTGACAATTATTTTAACTATTAAAACTAACTATAAAAATAAAAATAAAAATGCAGTTATTTAAGTTTGAAGGTCTTTATTCATTAAAAAAAATAAAAAAAATTGGACTGGAGTTCTCTATTATATTGATAGCGTAACAATTAATAGTATGCTTAGGTAACATCATGTTTTGAATTTTCTTTGACACTTTTTAGAAAGTGATAACAGTTTTAAAACTTACTGAAAACAGTTTTAGAAAAAAAGTCTTGAAAAGAAATTTCGGGAAAGATAAAACAATATTATCAGATTATTGTTTTTTTTTTTTATTATTTTCAAGTAAATATTTGTTGAACTTCATTATAATTTAAAGTTTTTTTAAGTACAACTATTTAATATCAAAATGGTTTATTTGTTAAAAAAAATCTGATAGGTAATTATAATTACTGGTGACTGATGATTTGCCTCCTGGCTTCAAACTGACAGTTTTATAATGCTTTTGCGGAAACCTCTGTATTTTAAATTCAATATAAATATCTAATTATGAAAAACCTTCAAATTATCATATTAAAGGGATATTTCACCATCTTCTCGTTAACTATCCATTATAATAAAAAAAACAGAGTTGCGATTCACACGAGGTAGAAGTGAAACCTTCAGAAAACTAAAGTAGGCAAGAGTGGTGAGACAACGATGCACTTTTTTTAACAATTTGACGGACGATTTTTTCCATATTTTAGTTGTCGAATTCCAGTGCAGCGTTTCCTATACATTATTTGGTCATCATAGTATCTGTGTTTTCTTCTACGGTGTCGCTTTCTTTTGCTGTTTCATTTTGGAGTGGTTTGAAGATTGGACATTGATTTTACAAAAATAAAGTTTTTTTTTTGGATTTGATAGAATTCCCTCCTTGGCCCACTGGATGCCTGGTCGTTGAGATTCACCGGGCGCTTTGTACAACTTCACAAGTTTACAAGGAAGAAGTCACACAGAAGAAATCTAACTTTTGGTGTGAGCAAATTGAGACAGAAAAGGACCCTCGAAAACTTTGGCAAAAATAAAGACTCTGTCAGGAGAGAGCAACAGCTTCGCTACATATTTTTGAAGTAAGGCTGAAAAAAATCGGGCCTTCAGTGTGGTAGGATCGTCTTCTGTCGCAGCGTCAAGTACGCTCTCTGCTGACTTCGCTACTTTCGCAGCAGCAACGGAAGAAGTTGTCACGCGTGCTAAAAGTCTTGTCCTTACAAGCAATGCGCTCAAGGCCCCATATCTACCTGGCTCGTAAAACAATGTCTTCCAGATGTAGCGCCTGTAATTACTGCAATTATTCAGAAGTCACTAGTAAATTCACTTGTACCGGGAACACTTAAAAAATCAATCATAACTCCAAATCTAAACACAAAAAATATTGATACTGACAATACGGATGATTACAGGCCAATATCTAACCTACCATTCCTATCAAAACTGCTTGAGAAAATCGTAGCCAAACAATTGGCGGGGTACTTAAACTCCGCAGGTCTATTTGCCAAAAATCAATCCGCTTGTCGACAGTTTCATTCAACGGAAACTATTCTTTTGTGGGTAATTTCAGACTTTATCATCGGGATTGAAGCAGGTAAGTTGGGTTTGTTATATGTTCTTGACATGAGTGCGGCATTTGACACGGTAGATCATAGTATTTTATTAAATGTGCTTGAAACCGAATTTGGCGTTCGAGGTGGTGTACTCCAATGGATGTCATCATACCTGTCTGAACGAGTAGCCTCAGTAATTTTCAATAATTATACTTCGCCTGAAACAAGGAAGAAAGAGAAAGTGGAGTTCTCCAGGGTTCTGTCCTGGGTCACATTCTCTTCACTCTCTATACGAATCGCCCCAAGAAACTCATTCAATCAGCTGGCTTTGAATCACAAGGCTACGCAGACGATCATTTCATTTTCAAGTTTTGTTCCCCGGATGAAAAAGACACCCTTAAAAACGAACAGCCTTACTAAAAAACCCAGTGAAAATTTTATTCAATTGACAAACGGCCGCGGATGTGAAAATATTACTAATTAAAAAATTTTTCATGGAAAAAAATACACATGGTTTCCACGGCCTGGGGGGGTAGTTTATCTCTGTTTTAACGATTGATGTTCGGACGAAATTTGGAATTTTTCCTAAGTATTTTGAATGTTCTATATATTTCTTATTTTTGAAGGTGTCGTAAAAACCAATACCATTTATGAAAACTAGACAAAATTACCTTTTAGATTCGTGTATTTAAAATACACTTTAGTTTTCAAAAACTGCCATAATTTAAGATCCAAACTCGGAAAAAAATGGAAAAAATTTCTTACCCAAACATATTTGATGAAAGTGTACAGAAATTTATAAAAAAAACAAAATTTGAAAAATACTGACCTTTTATATAATGAATTTGGAACGAAACTGCCACCTCACTTTTTCCTCGTACATACAATAAAAAAATAATAAAAAATTTCAAAGTTTTTTTATTGCCAAAAAACTAACCTAAAAAAATAATACCGACTTTTATAACAGATTTCTAGCAACTTTAAAACGTTAATTTCGTTGATAAGTTTAGATACACATGTATTAGATATTAATATTTAAAAAAAACACCACATTTATGAAATTCACATAAAATAAAGATCTTAAAATGTTAATTTTATCTTTTAAGAAAACTATCTATAGTTCTATAGAACAATATTCTGACAGTCCAACTTTGAAAGTACGGCGTTTGTACAATAACTCGATTAAACTGATGTAAACCACACACATAACATAATAAATATATCAATCATGTGAATAGAAGAGTAAATTCGTCACTACAATAGAAATTAATAAGTAAAATCACAACATTTAGGCACTAACAAATTTTTCTGACACCCCGCCATAAAAAACACACCGGGCTATGTTCATCGCGGTGCCGTTGAGAAGGCGCGCCAATAATGCCCCTGGCGGAGAAGAATTAAAACAACATTGTTTCCTAGGAAATTAAAACCATTTGCAATGTTGTCAGATCTTAATGCATTTTAACAGCGTGACCACGCAAGAAACGTTATTAGTAACAAATTGGGATCTAGCGTACACAAGGTTTATTTATGTTATTGCAATAATACAGTTAATCGGTCGCGCTGTGGTTTTTTTTTAGTAAGGCTGGAAGTGTTTAGCTTCATTAACACAGTCTCAAGTTGGATGTCTGTCAATAAACTCAAACTTAATCTGACAGAGACGGAATTTATTTAGATAGCTTCTCCTGGAAGGCAAGCCCTCATCGACTCTAATCCTATCCATATTCAGGGTACAGATATAAACCTTTCTACAGAAATAAAATTTATAGGTTTCACTATAGACAATAGTCTTTCTCTTGAATCACAAATTTCAAAAGCTGTAAGTTCTGGCTTTTTCCATCTAAGGCAGATAAAATCAATCAGGCGATGCCTTCCCTCTGATGGAACAAAGTCACTCATAAATTCATTCGTTGTCTCACGTATATACTATTGTAATAGTGCTTACGCTGGCTTACCTAAAAACAAGTCCAGTCAACATCCAGTCCGTTTTCAATGCTTGGTGAATGAATTTTGGTGAATCTAAGTATTGCCGTATAACCCCACTTCTAAGGGATCGCCTTCATTGGCTTCGATGCCCAGGAAGAATAGAGTTCAAGATCTGTTAATGACCTTCAAAGCATTGCAAGGAATGGCGCCAGCCTGTATATTGAAACTATGTGTCCCACAAAACTTAAGCGATAAACAGCTTACTCTAAGGTCGGCAGATCTAAATGTTATTAATCGTTTAATCGAACTTTCTATGTCTAATCGAGCCGTTTACTATGATCGATCTTTTCGTGTAACTGGCCCGCTCATTTGGAATAAACTTCGCTCAGCTTTTTTTTTTTTTTTTACATTAGCTCCACACAGGAGGCATCGAGGAAAACAATTTCCCTAGGGGCCTATGTCACCTTTGAGGATGCTGTTTGGAGGGTTTTTTAAGGGAAAGGAAGGAGAAGAAGATATGGGAAGGAAAAAGGTATGAGGGGTGGGTAGGAATCTGGGGGTCAGTGTGGTCAGGAGTGACGGACGTATGAATCTATTCCTCACACTGCGGTGCAAGGCGAAGGGTCGGGAGAATCCGGCTGGTGAGGTCAAAGGGCCTCCCTCAATCAGTCTCCTCCGATCCAGCCCGCCACGCAATGGTTAGGCAAACGTATCTGCCACCAAGACCTAGACAAACCTCATCCCACGAACCCGGGCACCCCTGCTAAGTCACCAAACGTACCGAACCACTTGGGGTGACCTGTGGCAGGGGTGTTAGATGTCCAATAAATGGTTCCCGGGGCGGCGGTACCCATACCCGCCCCCCAAATTGAAGCTCTTACTAATATCCAGAACTTGCCTGAATTTAAAAGGGCTTTAAAACAAATTTATTTAAAAATAATACCTTTCATGAATTTTAACTTCTTTTCAGTTACTCTAATAAGCCATGTCCCTCAATTACTCAAGGTAATTATTTTGTTTCGATTACCTCCTTACTATACTTTTATGTGCACTCAGAATTTTTCTTTTTTCTAAACGTAAACTGCCTTATGTTATATAAATTTTAGTTTTAGTTTTTAGGTTTAATAATTCTTATTATAAGTAATAATTATTAGCCTGAAACACTCATCCATATTGAAAAAATCTCCCGAGAAAAGATACATGCCGCCGACGGGACTTCAACCTGCGTCCTTCTGATATCCAGTCAACTGCTCTTTAACCACTGAGCTACGTCGGCTTATCTCCTACCCGCACAAATAATTCAATATATACTAGTGTTCCATTCAACAATTACTGCTTATTACATTTTTCCACCTGCAAACAACCGACTTTATTTTTATATGGGAAAAGCATTATAAGTGCTAAATCTCCCACTAGTGCTATATTTTTTGGTAAAATACTTTAACTTGTCAAATATTATTTTTTTATTGATAAATTAATGTTTAAGACAAGATTTTTATGCATAGCACAAAGGGTAACAATTATTATAAGTAATAATTATTAGCCCAAAACATGCCGTCGGCGGCATGTATCTTTTCTCGGGAGATTTTTTCAAAATAGATGAGTGTTTCAGGCTAATAATTATTGATTATAATAATTGTTACCCTTTGTGCTAAGCATAAAATCTTGTCTTAAACATTAGTTTATCAATTTAAAAAAAAAAAAAATAATAGTTCTTGTTTAAATTGTCCTGTGCCAAAACAGCACTGTTGTTGTTAATTTTGTTCTTTTGGCATTGTTTTGTATATATTGTATATTCTTTGTTTCACATTATTTAATCAATTTTGCTTCTCGCAAGGAACGCTATAGGATCACGTTTAAGTTTATTATAATTAAGCACACTTGAAGTGAAATAACACAAAGCTGCGCTATACAAATACTACGTTATTTTAAAGGGGACTCGCCTGGGACCGTGGATTTATTGTATTATATTGGAACCGAGTTTTATTGCAATCTCATTCTCTCGTGGGCTAAATCCTATAGACGCATGTATTTGTCTCTTTTTAGTGTCGCTCGCTTCCGTTTCATTGAGTTTCAAATCGTAACGGGGTTAAAGGAGTTTATAGAACGTATATTATATTTATTTTTAAGATAACCTGACAATATTTGAAAATCTCCTATCACAGTAAGCGGAGAACGTTGCTTCTGTCGTGATGGAAAGCCTTAGCCCTCGAGGAATTGAACTCACGACGCTTGGATTGGAACTAAGCGCGATGCCAACTCAACCACTGACCGGTCAACTAACCATCACGTCGTTCCCGCGGGGGAAGGCAAAGAAGACGGACCGCCAAACAATTCGGTCTTGCGCACACCCCTTGCCTCATTCCCATTCATAAATCGTATCATACATACTTTTCTGTTATTCTGTCTCCTGACATGGCCCGAATCATGTATTTGGTTCTCTTGGTCATGCCGTGCCTTCCTTAAACGTCCCCAACGTCTTCTACCATTCACATTTAGCTTCATACTCCTTATATTCCTTTCTTCGTTCATTCGCCCTACACGCCCAAACCATCAAAATAATAATAAATAAATATTTGTAAAAGGTACAAAACTCGGCTAACTTATACGATACAGGAAATGAACGGTTCACTTTTCGTTATTTCTGTCTTTCATTTTGCCTCACTTGAAGTGAAACGTGTAAGCACCAAATGAAGCAAAAGTGCCGAATGAATTTATTAGTGAAACCATTCGTTGGATTTTGCCATTCGATAGCCAATATTCCTAGGTTCTAGTACCGAATAATATTTGGAAAAATGCCTTATCCTAAGAAGAGTGGTCATCAAGAGGATGGTGAAATACCACCTATTTCAAATCATTAAACACAAAAAAGTTATGCTTTATGTTGGTTAACAGCTCTTTTTGGTGGTCTTCGTGGTTGTCGTTGCCGCTGCACTATAGTCCCAATGAGCGATACAACTGTACATTTTTATATGCCTTACTTATGTAATTTTTTTTGGCAAGAATCCTTACTTTTATTGAACTAGAGTTTTCCATTTTTATGCCTCTTATCAGAGTGAGTTGGAAATAAAACCACTTGAAAAAATGTTAAATTACAAAAAAAATAAGCCACAAAAAAAAAAATTATACAGCAAATTTATGCAACAAAACAGAAAGAGAAATGTTGTGCGTTATATTGTGTTACGGGTCTTCTTTTGCCGTTGCCACCGCACTGTGGTCCCAATGAGCGATCCAACTGTACTTTATTGTATGCTTTTATATTTTTTTAATGACATATTATATGAACCCTTGCGTTTATTAAACTAAAGTTATCCATCTTTATAACTGGACTGGCCTGCTATCAGAGTGATTTGGAAATAAAATCACTTAAATTAATGTAAAATTTAAAAAAAATCTAAACTACAAAGCAAAAAAGGAAATTTATGTGACAAAATTTTTCACATTATTATCTAAGCCCAAAATATGCTCTCTATATGGAAACCATAATGCTGGGCTAAAAGGATAATATTATTTTCTTTGGGCGTAGCACTACAAATACTACAATTCTAGGCCGATTAATCTGCTAAGGCATTGCACATTTTTTAATCAATCATAGTGAGGATTTGCATAGATTCTATTGAAACATATTACCAATTTCACAATATCAGTTTCATCGAGCCAAGCAAAAAATTGCCTCTTCCGTGGAAAGCCGCCCGCAAACTTAAAAAAAAAAACAAATAATGATAGACGAATATGTTCTAATTTTCTCCAGCCTAGTACTCAGACATAAATAATATACAAAGTACTTTGGAACTATGCAATTTGAAATGAGTTGAAAATTACTCTAATAAAACCATTGTATTGTTAAATCATTTTTCTTCTCAGCTCCAAATGAAAAGAGTAAAGAATTTTTTTGTCGTTTTGCAAAAGTTTTTTTTGTCTGTGTTAGTTTTCTGATTTCTGGGTAAACTGACCATTTAGCTAGGTATCAGAAAATTCTGTTCTAATGTTTTGTGCGGGTGTTATACATTATACAATGCAATATTGTTATGTTGATAAAATAATAAAAAAAACAGGAATAATAAGGAAATAATGATTTAATTTTTAAAAAGTAGATCAAAGATAATATTTTAAACAGTTATAAAGCGTCAAGAAAATGAGTTTAAAGTTTTTTAATGAATTGCAACAGAAAATAAAAAAAGTTAGGTTCGATCATTGTTCTTCAAAAGGTACATTGCTGAAGAAGCAGTGGGGTCTTGCAAGAGTCTTGGTGCTGGTGTGTCGGACTAGTTTTTCTTTATAGCTGAAAACGATACAAAATATATTTAAATACAAAAAAAATCAAATTGATTGAAATGGCATTCAATCCATTTAAGAATTCAAAACAAAATTTATTAAAAAACACAATATTATCATTTGCTTATATATTAATATATTAATTGTGATTAGCTGGCGTCCCGCAGGGATCGGTTCTGTCTCCAACTTTGTTTTTGTTGCACATCAACGACCTTTTGTCATGTGCACCAATTCACTGTTATGCGGATGACAGTACAGTTCATGATAGCTTTTTGTTTGACAAGCCCCCAAAGGGCTCACAAACTCCAACAGCTCGTAGGGCTTTGAAGCAAAGAATGGACGGCTACCTCGAGAGTGTTTTCTCTTGGGGTAAAAATAATCTCGTTGAATTTAATGTTTCAAAGACCCAATCTTGTCTGATTACGTCCAAAAGGGATCGAAATGAAAATCTAGTCTCTTTCAACGGAAGCAATCTTCCGAACAGGCCCTCCATTGATATGCTTGGTGTAACCCTAAGTGACCAGCTCAGGTATGGGGGCTCCATTGAAGCCAGAGTAAAGCTAGCCTCCCAAAAACTGGGCGTACTGTACAGGGCCCGCAGATACTTTAATAGTACACAACTGCTAACCTTGTACAAATCACAAGTACGCCCCACGGTTGAATTTGGCAGCCATCTCTGGTCTGGAGCTCCAAAATACCTGAAAAATACCCTCGACTCTGTGCAGAAACGGGCGGTCCGTTTGATAGATTCTCCCATCTTAACAGACGGATTGCAATCTTTAGAGCACAGGCGTCGGGTGGGAATGCTATCCTTGTTCTACCGGTATTACAATGGAAGATGCTCCGAGGAACTAGCATCATTGATCCCTTCGGCACCGGTGCATAGTCGGGAAACACGCCAAACGCGTGCCCAACATTTGTACACGGTTGACATTTGTCACATGAGAACGGGTCGTTTCTTCGACTCGTTCTTGTGTTCAACAGCTCGGCTGTGGAATGATTTGCCGGCCTCTGTGTTTCCTCCTTCCTACAACATGGGTCTCTTCAAGACCAATGTTCATTCCTTCCTCTCCTCAAAAAGACCCTCCACACAGCATCCCAGATGACATAGGCCCTGAGGGAAATTATTTTCCTCAGGGCCTCCTGTGTGGAGTTAATGTAAAAAAAAAAAAAAAATTAAAATCATCCCTACCCTAGTCCATCCTCCTTCGCCTCCTGTCCCTGTCGTCATCACGTCTGGAAAATAAAAATATTATTAGGAATTTAAAATTATAAAACTAATCAATTTGAGAGGCGAGTATGGGTATCGCCGCGCCGCCTAGGGAATATTTTATTGGATAACCAACACCCCTGCCGTAGGTCATCCCAGAAGAAATCGGGTTCACGGGGTGAGGTTTGTATAGGTCTTGGAATGGCTGGTCGAGGGAGACTTTTTGACTTCACCGGACGGACTTTCACGACATATGGCCTTGCACCGAGGTGTGAGGAACGTCCGTCACTTTTGGATGCGCTGACCATCAGATTCCTACCCAGTAACCACCCCTCATTTTTTTCCTTCCCACTACTTCTACTTCTTACTGTCCCTTAAAATATTCTCCACTGATGATGACATTGGCCCCGTGGGATATTGTTTTCTTCATGGCCTCCTGTGAGTAGATAAGTAAAAATTCTGGTGCAAATGTGTAAATTGTAACGTGTTTCCTCCGAAATCTTAAAAATGAACATAGTTAAAAAAAATCTTACTCCAACATCCTCCTTATCTCTTCCCTGCGACGATCTTCCCTCATGGTGCGCTCGCGACGGGTCCTCCTCTCATCATCCATGCTACAAATAACCGAACAAAGTTAAGGTTTCTGCATACCAACGGTGACACATACATGGTGGTGACTAAAGGAATCACTTATTTCTGGATAAACTCGGGATATACTTATTTGTTAGTAGTGCATTGTATAACTTACTCCCTTTCAATCTCTCGCCTCCTTTCTTCCCTGCGGCGTTCTTCGCGCATAGAGCGCCTGTCGCGGTCATCTGTGCGGTACCTCCTGTCCCTATCATCGTCACTGAAATAACATAATTACTTAAAGGTTTCCAGAATAGTACTAAACAAAAGTTTAAGTTCAATCGTTTTAAACAATTTTTCTAATCCGATTAAGAAATTTCGAATACAAACTGTAGCATTGCTTCCGTGATACGTTTAATTAAATATAAATAATATTTTCAAGCAAAGATGGGAAGAATTCGTCTACTTACTCTCTGTCGCGCCTATCATCATCACGGCGTAAGGCGCGCATGGCACGCTCGATCACACGCCTGCGGTCATCTTCACTAAAATTGTAAAATATTTAAATTTCATTAGAAAATCATTACTTTGACGAACACTCGTCATTCATCCTGCCTCTATAAACAACCCCGCTCTACGCACACATAGTACTTTTTATATTTCGGGATCACTAGATACATAAAACCTTGGAAAGTCTTTTCTGGGTCTGCCAAGGACCATCTCCACTCCACCTGGTCTCTTGATGCGCATGCAAAAAGTCACCTTTCGGTGTTTTTAACATTAAAATTTTATATGAAAATATAACTCCCCCAAGTTCAATATTTGATCAATCATTTTATGAATAGGATTCAGGGTGTCAACTTACTCTCTGTCGCGCCTTTCATCATCCCTGCGACGATCGTCCCGCAAGGAGCGCGATCCACGGATCACGACACTCGTGTCATCTTCCACACTAAAACATTTTACAGAAATGTAATTTAAAATATGTAGTACAAAGTCATTTGTTTAAGCTACTTATTTAATTTAAAATCTATATATTTAAAGAGACAGATTCACTGCGTAAATAAATTAAGGAGTTAATTATTAATAAATCATGGACACAAATAGTTAGTGGATGGGTTAAACGAAACTATTTATTGAATTTATTCCAGAAAAATGTTTTTTTACTTACATTTTAATGGGGTCAATAGTGAGCACTCCCGCCTCGCGTTTCTCCAATTCTCCCTCAGCGGCATTAGCCAATGCTGACAGGAAGCAAACCGCAAATAAAGCCTGCAACATTATAATAGGAAATTGGCAACATATTATCCAAAGTCGACAAAATTTTTTTATTGACGTTAATTAATGTTAAAGTTTATTGATGTTAAAGTACAAATATTGAAAAGGATTATATTTTATGTTCAATATCGATAACATTTAATATTCAACTCCTGCAAAACCTACCACAAATGTCTTCATGTTTCTATCAAGGAACCAACTGTACAATCTGAGGGTGCAGGTTGAAGTGCTTTAATATTTCCTGCGTACAGTATTTATACTCTGTAGATATTCATATTTAAATTGTTGCCCTTTGAACAACGTAGCAAAGTCAATAAATAAAATGTTAATCTCTATTTCCTCCCTTACTTTGTATTGAACGTCAAATTTAATTTAAAGATAATAGAATTCAAGGCTAATTGATAGCACATCTCTCGCCTCTCCATGCAGGTAATAGGTAAATTGAACCAAACAGCTCGAATACGATTTAAATATTTATTAGTTTTTATGTCTAAAATATTTATGTCTTAAGAATATAATTGTGAAAGTGCTTTGCGGTACCGTTTTTAAGTGATAATGAAGATTAAAGGCCTCTGTTATTAATGATGTACATATTAGACTAACTCGAAAAAAGAGACGACATTTTCGCACTCTCGCTATGCGAACCAAAAATCTTAAATTTTTTCGACCTAGCCTGATACGCATGTTTTGTCAACATGTTTCAGAATATGTCAAGGAACTAATAGTTCCAGCACTTGGATAAAAGGCACCTACTTCGTACCTTGTAGAAGGAACCATTCGTAGTTTGAGGGCCTTCAAGGTCGAGAGGGAAGAAATCCAGAGGTCGCGTATTCAAATCCGGCTTGCACGAGAAAATTTTATTTGATTAATGTGATATTGTGATATTTCTCAATTAATTAATTAAAAACAATATTTATTTATTTATTTATTTAATACAAACGGCATAAGTATGCCATAAACACTAATGACATGTCACAAATTCATATTCAAAATATTAGTTATGATAAAACAGTGTATGTATAACAGTTAGTTGTGACGATACATTGGGAAGTGACAACAGAGATACCTTTACATGCAAAAATCTATAATACAAATAAAATTAGTAGTGATTTAAAAAATATGATAGCATAGCCTTCTTGTACCCTTGTTCCGTGCAGTTAAATAGGTCTATCACATCTGCATATCTATTAGTAAATTCATGTAACCTAGGTAAAAGTGAGTGTTTCGTATACTCAGTCCGATTATTGTTACATTTAAAAAGGATTTTAGAACGGGTGGTTCTCGTGGGAATATGAAATTCAATGAGCTTATTAAATCAGGACTGTCTATGCTACCATTTACAATTTTGAACATAAAATCAGGACTGTCTACGCTACCATTAACAATTTTGAACATTTGAATATATGGCATATGTGGGGTACGTTCCAGAGCGGAAGATACTCTCAGTATCGCCCTGGCGTAAGATCATCATTTATTACTGAAACGTTGTTTGAAATGGATTTAGCCGTGTTTGGTGCCAGATCTGAATAGCCAGGTGCGATGTTTTTCTTCCCCATGTCCTTTCTCTCCCCAATATCTTTAGCCTCACAACACACCCCGCTGGGTATGCCATAATCTCACTGGCCAGTTTGGAATCTTTTTGGGAGCAGTTGAGACTCTTGTTCAGTTTTCACTAACTCGTTAACAAACGGTTTAAAATAGTTGTTATGTTATGGTTGGCGTGTTCCTATCTATGTACCACGCGAGGTAATTTGTCTAGCTCTAGGCTCTGATATATTTTTATAAGGCTGACACACTTGCCTAGCACTCTCATGGCTTTACCTATTTCCCGTTGGGAAAGCAAGGCACATTGAAGTGCCCACCACTGTCCCGCCCCGGTATAGGCGACTTATGGTCGCTCCTTCGGAGCTCTCGCAAGAATCTAATTTTTTTGAATGAACGGCTCTACATTTAAATAAACGAATCTAGACCTTCAATGTCCCTGCATACTTTGTTAGGTGGCGGAATGTAGGCTCGCCTACAGACTGTACTGTAATGGTCATGGTACATAATAATAATACAGGTGTTAGTAGTACTTGGTACAATGAACATAACAAAATAAATCAGAAACCGTCATGAGTTGCATTACATGCGGTTTGCTGATAAACGGAGGGAGACCACACACTCCAGAACTGCAGGCATTTGCGTGAGGAAAAAAAACAATGAAATAAAAGTAAACATAAAAATTTGAGAAAGAGATGGTAAAAGTAACCATCGGGCGCCCGGCAGTCCCCGAGAGAATGAATAAGGTTGTATGTCCAACGTTACGACATCCAACGGAGTCGTCCTTTAGCCAAGCAAGGCACAAAAAAAAATAGCGGACAGGGACATTATCCTAAATATTTATATTACGCTTCACATGTAGGTTACCTACCTACTGCCGGACGACTGCAGCACAGTTGCTTTGTAGCGGCACTTTTGCGTAGATGTAAGTCACTAGTTATAATTGTAAATCTTAATTGTACGCCAGTAAAATAAGTCACTAGCTATAAGTATTAGATGCAAGTCACTAGTTATAATTGTAAATCTTAGTTGTAAGCCAGTAATATTAATTCCTTTAAATACTTTTTTTTTATAGCGCCCTTGAGGTGATTTTTCACAAAAACGGTGCTTTATAAATTAGCCAAATATTTTTATTATATTATTATTTGGTTAACTCATACAATCTCATCATAATATGTAATTTTTTATTTATTTTTTATTTTATTAACATTTCCTTTTTTATTTTATTCATCTATATCCAGCGGCGGAGATGACACGTGATACTCTGAAATAAATAACTAACAACATGTACGCACTCGCATACTGCCTGCTAACAATGTATGCCCGGACATTGGAGGTCTAGAGTCATTTTAATAAAAATTAACACAGCTTCTTTATAAACAAAAATTAGAATCCTGAGTGTACCCGTGAAGGAGTAAACCATCTGTTTCCTTAGAACACCGTCGGAAAATGGTGGGCAACCTCTAACTTACATATTACCTACGTACGGTAATTTATCTCACAGTTCCCATGTCTTAATATTTTATTCTAAACATTTAGGTTATTGTCGACGTGTACCTACCTACATAATACCCAAAGTAATTTATCTTACAGTTTCCAGGTCTTAATATTTCGTCCTAAACTTTTATGTTATTGTCGACATGTACCTACCTATGTAATACCCAAAGTAATTTATCTCACAGTTTCCATGTCTTAATATTTTATCCTAAACTTTTATGTTATTGTCGACATGTACCTACCTACGTAATACCCAAAGTAATTTATCTCATAGTTTCCATGTCTTAATATTTTATCCTAAACATTTATGTTATTGTCGACGTGTACCTACCTACATAATACCCAAAGTAATTTATGTCACAGTTTCCATGTCTTAAGATTTTATCCTAAACATTTATGTTATTTTGACGTGTACCTACCTACATAATACCCAAAGTAATTTATCTCTCAGTTCCCATGTCTTAATATTTTATCATAAACATTTATGCTATTTTCGACGTGTACCTACCTACATAATAACCAAAGTAATTTATCTCACAGTTTACATGTCAAAAGCTTTTGTCCTATTCTCTGTCCACATTTAGAACACCCCGCCATGGTACAAAATTTGGTTTGTACTGAGCATACCGCTCCCCCCGCTACGGTCCCTTCACCGGCCCTTGGCTGCTGCCAATCACAATATGTCCAAATACATTATCACTAATTACAAAGAACAAAAGAGGGCAGCTCTCACAGGGAGTTATTTGATAAGTATATGACATTATACACATATCTGATAAGTAGATGTCACTGCTAGCGAAGCCAGCAAAACTGTGCTCGGATTACCTCCTTATCATTGCGAATTAAACCCGACCAAATTGGTATGGTCGATGGTAAAATAACACGTAAAAGTAAAAATATCTCCGCCTAAGAACACTCACGCAATAAGGTATCGAAAAAGTTACATCAGAGTATTGGAGTAATTTTATTTGACGTATTATTAGTATTGAGCGATAATTTTGGAATGTCCATCATATGTTCATGGACAGGGACAACAAAGATGATGCACTGGCTTTTAATGTTTCAAGTGAATCATCTGAGATTATTTTTTAAATGGAAATGATGATATTTTTAACTTCGGATTGATTCCTCTGCCAATTTGATAATCTCATGCCACATAAAATATAATATGTATTTGGTAATACTATCACCACTATTATCTAAATTTATAAATTGTGTCATTTTTACCAGACAAATAAAATAAAATTTAATGAAATAATTCAATTTATTTGGGTTTGAATGTGTTAGCGTTTGTCTAGTAAGCAGTGGGGAGAAGGGGCGGAGACATGCGCGTCCACGGGTTGATCTTATTTTGGATCGAGAATAAATATTTATGTCATGGTTGACTTGTACATATCTACATAATACCTAAAATAATTTGTCTCACAGTCTCGTGTATCTTAGATATGTTTTAATCCTGAATACTTTTGGATAAGAGCGAAGCCCCCGGTCACAGTTAATTTCATAAAATATTATGATTGTCAATAAATTATGAGGCACATGGTTTTCTCTTCTTTCTCTCCAAAATGCAAAAAAATATGATTGTCAAAAAATTATTAGGCATTTGGTTTTTCCTTCTTTCTCTCCAAAACGAAAAATATTATGATTGTCAATAAATTATTAGTTAATTGGTTTTCCCTTCTTTTTCTCCAAAATGAAAAAATATGACTGTTAAAAAATTATTGGGCACTTGGTTTTTCCTTCTTTCTCTCCAATATGTAAAATGTTATGATTGTCAATAAATTGTTGCACGTTGGATTTTCCCTTCTTTCTCTCCAAAAATTCGAAAGTCCATCTAAAATTATTAACTAAGAGGGGATCTTTTTTGGAAACGATGTTTTTCAATATAAGTAATTTGTAAGTTATTTATTTATTTTAAATAAGTATAATTACTGAACAATTAGATGTGTAAATTTCAACCGATATTGGCGATGTATCACCTTAGATACCACATAAAGAAAACAGCACGCTGGAGTGTCATGGTAGAATATCTTTTACAGACATCGAATTACAAATATACTCCAAACGGTTATATACTTTAAAGTATACGAGAGAATATTAATTGATAATTAATTTCTGACAAATAATACACATCTGACTCACGTTAAAGCTGTGTTATATGTTAGAAACTTCAAATTCGCCCCTCATTAACAAACGGTTTAAAATTCTCCGAAATTCCAAATTGAAATTGCCAAAACAATGCCTCTGCAAAAAACTTCTAGAAATTAAAAAAAAAAGTTTTACAATAGTTAAAGCCGTATATGATTATCCGATGTATTGTAAAAAGTAGATGATTTTGTATAAAATTACCAATTGCTCAGTATCCCATTGGAATAACATCAAATAAAAACGAAAGACTTTGTTGTGAAAGAGTTTCTTAAAAGATATAAATACAAATTAAGGGTTAAAGTTTCTTCATTAAGGTACTTTTATTAAATTTACTAAATTAAAAACAGAAAATCGAAAAAATACCCTATCATAAGGATAGTTCTTATCGAGAGGATGGTAAAATACCCGCTATTTCATATCACTTAATTACCCATACAAAATTTATAAAAAAAATTACATTCGTTTAACAGAAAATAAAAATTTGAGCTTTATATAATGTTACAGATCTTTTTGGTGGTCTACCAATGGTTCCAATGAGCGATCCAACTGTTCTTGAATATATGCTTTACTTGTATAATAGCGTCTGTCGCTCTCCATAGAGAGAAAACAAATGGCCTTATATTTAAACGCCCGGGGTCTCAAAAGTTTCGTATGATCTGTAGCTATTCGAAAACGTAAAAATAAATGAAATTATTGTTCACTATTAGCCCGCTAAAATGGCCGGAATTTCGAAAAAAAATGGATTTCGTGATTTGGAAAAAAAATAAAACAAAGGGTTCATATTTAATGTTTTGTACCAAACTTATTTTTTATTACATAACTGCAGTACAAAGAACCAAAAAAAAAATTTTTTTTAAACATATGTGATGTGTTGGTTAAAAAAATAAAAGGGGAAAATAACACTTTTTCTGGATAAAATCAGAATTCTCGTTGACTTACTTGTATTCATAAAGTTAAACTTTTTTTTGCATTTTTTAATAATAAACAAACGTTAAAAGTTTAGATTACTGAAAAAAAAAATAATTAAAAATTAAAACAAAAAAAATGGTTTTAGGTTTGTTTTCTGATTTTCAATGCATTTTAGCGGGCTAATAACCATTTTTAAAAAAATAAATTTAAATGCAGTTCTCATTTTCCTTGCAAGACGCAACTTTTGAGACCCCGGGCGTTTCTGAATTCAAAAGTTGAAATAATTGACACACGCTATTGTATAATCCTTTTTTATTCTACTAAAGTTATCCAATTTTATGACTGGACTGGCCTATTATCAGAGTGATTTGGTAATAAAATCACATAAAATAATGATAAATTTTTTTCAAATAATTATTTAAGCCCAAGATATGCTCTGCAAATGGAAACCATAATGCTGGGTTAAAAGGGTTAAATTATTATTTTCTTTAAATTATTCTAGGCCGATTGTTCTGCCAAGGTACTACAAATTTTTTTATCAATCGTAGTGAGGACTAGCTTAGACTCTATGAAACAAATTGCCAATTTCGCAATATCAGTTTCGCAAAAATAGGTCCTTCCGCGGGAAGCCGCCCGCAAGCATAAAAAAATTATCACAAATGGTGATGGACGAATTTGATTTAAATTTTCTCCAGCCTAATACTCAGACATATACGCCTACCATATAAATAATAATCAGCAAGGGCAAAAGTAAATCAAAAGTTAGTCAAAAATGCTAGTCCGAAAAAAATGTGCGCAAAGCGGATGGCGTTGAAGACGAAGACAGGTCGGGAGAGATTGGTGCCTTCACTCTTTCATGGCTTTTGTCTAATGGATTTCTAATTTTATCACAATTTTTTATTAGATGTTTCTCATGACAGCCAATCTAAGGTCATTTTTATGTGTTTTCATTAAACTTCACCATCAATATTACAAACTGATGTAAGAAGCGATAAATAAAGGAATGGAATAATATCTAGTGACACAAGTCGAAGATTTTAAGGCATTTTTTTTATTATCGATTAAGATTGCACAAGATTGTCGTCTGTGTGAAGTAATTCTTTGAATATAATAATAATAATAATGTTTATTCCAGGATGTGGGGAGGATAGTGCAATCCCACACGTCCCATAAAGTTGTACATATTTACAGAACAGATAAAGTAAAAAAAATAAGTGGAAAAGAAAAAAAAAAAATAAAATTAATAAATAAATAAAGAAAACATAAGCGATAATAGAAATAAAATAGATAATCAATTATAATGTAGGACGTGGTCTGGAGTGAGCTCGGGCCCAGCGCTTGCTCAGGAGTGGCGCTTGGTGCTGGAAGGCTGCGATCACCACTGTGTTATCGGAAGCTATCAGCCGCATCCTGGCTCCAGTGACCCGGTGTCTCATCAGACCGGCGAATCCGTGTAGTCGTAGCTCCGTAAACATTGAAGATGCGCTGCTGTATCTTCTGTATCCAAATACAATTCTGCAAGCATCATTATATTGGATCCGGAGTCGTTCTATTGAGCTGGTTCGGTAGTGACACCATGTTTCACATGTATATAGGCTAGTGCAAAATGCATTGATTTTTTACATTGTTATTGCATTTGAAGAATCTTCGGGCAATACAAAATACGTTTTAATGCAATTTGAAACGAGTAGAATATTAGGCTAATAAAATAATTTTTATTAATTTTTTTATTTTTTTATTTTTTTTATTTTTTTTTTTTTTATTAAACCAATACATATAATATACAAAAAACAAATATATATAATATATAATATTGGTGGTAACAATACCTCCCTAATTAATTGTATTATCAAATCATTTTTCTTCTTAACTACAAATAAAAACCACTTTTTTTTACATGAATACCGCACAAGAGTCCTAGCTGCTCCCGTCTGGAGCCAGTGGGACTATGGCATCCCCAATTGGGGTATATTGTGAGGCTGAAGGTAGTGGGGAGGGGAAGGAGATAGGGAAGAGGAAGGTGGGGAAGTACCTGGCTAAAGGGCTAACACGGCTAACACGGCTAACATTTCAAGCAACTTTTCAATACTGAATGGTGGTCTTACACCAGGATATATTCTGGGAGTTCTGTGAATTTTTTTGTAGTAGTCTGTGTTAGTTTTCCGGTTTCTGGGTGAACTGACCTTTTAGCTAGGTATCAGAAAATCCTATAATAATATTTTGTTCAGGTGTTATACATTATACAATGTAATATTGGTATGTTGATAAAATAATAAAAAAACGGGAATACAAGAAAATTATGATTTAATTTTTAAAAAGTAGATCTATAATAATATTTTAAACAGTGAAGTTATAAAGCGTCAAGAAAATGAGTATAAAGTTTTTTAACGAATTATAACAGAAAGTAAAAAAGTTCAAAAGGTCAAAAGATCTCCTTCAACCATTCTCTTCTGATCCGTCTTGCCATGCAGTAGGTGGGCAGACGCATCCGCCACCAAGACCTAGGCAAACCTAACGCCATTAACCCGGGCACCCCTGCTAAGTCGCCAAACATAGCGAACCACGTGGGGTGACCTGTGGCAGGGGTGTTGGTTATCCATTAAATGGTTCCCGGGGCGGTGGTACCCAACTTCGCCTCCCAAATTGAATTTGCAATGTAATATGCATTGCAGTAATATTATGACAATAAAAATAATAAAAAAACGGGAATAGTTAGGAAACAATGTTTTAATTTTTAAAAAGTAGCTCATAAATAATATTTTAAACAGCGAAGTCATAAAGCATCAAGAAAAAAGGTTTTAATTTTTTTTATGAATTGCAACAGAAAGTAAAAAAGTTAGGTTCGATCATTGTTCTTCATAAGGTACATTGCTGAAGAAGCAGAGGGGTCTTGCAAGAGTCTTGGTGCTGGTGTGTCGGACTAGTTGTTCTTTGTAGCTGAAAACAATTAAAAATATATTAAAATATAAAAAAATAAATAAATTGATTGAAATGGCATTCAATCCATTTAGGAATTCAAAATAAAATTCATTAAAAAACATAATATTATATGTATCAAATCATCCCTACCCTAGTCCATCCTCCTTCGCCTTCTGTCCCTGTCGTCATCACGTCTGGAAAATAAAAAAATATTATTAGGAATTTTAAATTATAAAACTAATCAATTTGAGAGGCGGGTATGGGTACCGCCGAGCTACCTCGAGAATATTTAATTGGATGACAACACCCCTGCTGTAGGTGCATAGGTCTTGGCGGTGGACGCGATTGCGTGGCGGTTCGGATCTGGAGTGGCTGGTTGAGGGAGACCTTTTGACTTCACCAGACGGACTTTCTCGACCTATCGCCTTGCACAGCAGTGGGAGGAATGGATTCATACGTCCGTCATTCCTGGATGCACTGACCACCAGATTCCTACCCAGTACCCACCCCTCATACCATTTTCGTTCCCAGCACTTCTTCTTCTTACTGTCACTAAAAAGATTCTCCACACAGCGTTTCCCAATGATGACGTAGACCCCATGGAAAATTTTTTCCTCAGGGCCTCTTGTGAGGAGCTAAATAAAAATTCTATCATTCCGTAAATTGTATTATTCCGAAAATATAATAACCATGCAACGTATTTCCCCAATGTCAGCACTATGGAAAATTTAAAAATAAATGTAGGTAACAGAAAATCTTACTCCAACATCCTCCTTATCTCTTCCCTGCGACGATCTTCCCTCATGGTGCGCTCGCGACGGGTCCTCCTCTCATCATCCATGCTACAAATAACCAAACAAAGTTAAGGTTTCTGCGTACCAACGATAACACGCATACAATGGTGGTGACTAAAAGAATAACATATCTGGGTAAACTCGGGATATAATTATTTGTTAGTAGTGTATAGTATAACTTACTCCCTTTCGATCTCTCGCCTCCTTTCTTCCCTGCGGCGTTCCTCGCGCATAGAGCGCCTGTCGCGGTCATCTGTGCGGTACCTCCTGTCCCTGTCATCCTCACTGGAATAACATAATGATTTCAAGGTTTCCAGAAAAGTACTAAACAAAAGTTTAATTTAATTCGTTTTAAACAATTATTCTAATTCGATTAAGTAATTTCGAATACAAACTATAGCATTACTTCCATAAAATGTTTAATAATAAATAAATCATATTTTTTAGCAAAGATTTTAGAATTAGTTAACTTACTCTCTGTCGCGCCTATCATCATCACGGCGTAAGGCGCGCATGGCACGCTCGACGAAACGTCTACGGTCTTCTTCACTAAAATTAATAAATTTTTCACTGTCATTAGAAATTCATTCTTTTGACGACAACTCATCATTCATTCCACCTCCAGAAACAACACCGCTCTACGCATATATAGTACTTTGTAGGTTTTGGGATCACCATCTAGGTACATGGATGCATAAACCCTTGGAAAGTCTTAATAACCTCTGCTAGGAAACGTCTCCACTCCACTTCCTGATGAGTCTGATATACCTAATGGTGTATTTAACGATTGAAATTTTTTTATACGTATATAGGAATTAACAGATGATCTGGAATATTTGATGATATGAAAATATACATCATCCAGTTCAGTATTCGAACAATCTGTACTCTCTGCAATTTGTTTTAACCATAGGAACAGATTTTAACTTACTCTCTGTCGCGCCTCTCATCATCCCTGCGACGATCGTCCCGCAAGGAGCGCGATCCACGGATCAGGATACTCTTGTCATCTTCCACACTAAAACATTAAATAGAAATTAAATTCAAAATATGTAGTTCAAAATCATTTGTATAAGCGACATTTTTAATTTGAAATCAATATCCAAAGAGACAGGTTCACTGTGTAAATAAATATGGTATTTAAACCATGGATACATTAAAATAGTTGGTCGATGGGTTAAACGAAACTATGTATTGAGTTTTTTACGTAAAAATATATTTTTTTATTTACATTTTAATGGGGTCAATAGTGAGCACTCCCGCCTCGCGTTTCTCCAATTCTCCTTCAGCGGCGCTGGCCAATGCTGACAGGAAGCAAACCGCAAATAAAGCCTGCAACATGATAATAATAATTAGAAAATTTGTAATATATTTTCCAAAGTCTACCAAAAGTATAAAAGTTTACTTATGTCAATAAAATATTGAAAAGGATTAGATTTTTACTCCAGCAAAACCTACCACAAATGTCTTCATGTTGCTAATCAACGAACCAACTGTACAATCTGAGGGTGCAGGTTGAAGTGCTTTAATATTTCCTGCGTACAGTATTTATACTCTGTAGATATTAATATTTAAATTGCTGCCCTTTGAACAACGTAGCAAAGTCAATAAATAAAATGTTAATCTCTATTTCCTCCCTTACTTTGTATTGTACGTCAAATTTAATTTAAAGATAATAAAATTCAAGGCTAATTGATAGCACATCTCTCGCCTCTCCATGCAGGTAATAGGTAAATTGAACCAAGAGCTTGAATACGATTTAAATATTTATTAGCTTTTATATCTAAAATATTTATGTCCTTTATAATTTAATTGTATAAGTACTTTGTGGTATCATTTTTTAAATGATAATGAAGAGTAAAAGCTACTGTTATTAATGATAAACATATTAGACTAACTCGAAAAAAGAGACGACATTTTCGCACTCTCGCTATGCGAACGAAAAATCTTAAATTTTTTCGACCTAGCCTGATACGCATGTTTTGTCAACATTTTTCAGAATATGTCAAGGAACTAATAGTTCCTGCACTTGGATAAAAGGCACCTACTTCGTACCTTGTTGAAGGAACCATTCGTAGTTTGAGGGCCTCCAAGGTCCAGAGGAAGACTCGACTAGAAATCCAGAGGTCGCGAGTTCAAATCCGGCGTGCACGAGAAAATTTTATTTGATTAATGTGATATTGTGATATTTCTCAATTAATTAATTAAAAACAATATATGGCATGTGTGGGGTACGTTCTAGAACGGAAGATACTCTCAGTATCGCTCTGGCGTAAGATCATCATTTATTACTGAAACGTTGCTTGAAATGGATGTAGCCGTGTTTGGTGCCCAGATCTGAATAGCCAGGTGCGATGTTTTTCTTCCCCATTTCCTTTCTCTCCCCAATATCTTTAGCCTCACAACACACCCCGCTGGGTATGCCATAATCTCACTGGCCAGTTTGGAATCTTTTTGGGAGCAGTTGAGACTCTTGTTCAGTTTTCACGTAACTCGTTAACAAACGGTTTAAAATAGTTTTGTTATGGTTGGCGTGTTCCTATCTATGTACCACGCGAGGTAATTTATCTCAGTATTGTCTAGCTCTAGGCTCTGATATATTTTTATGAGGCTGACACACTTAACACTCTCATGGCTTTGCCTATTTCCCGTTGGGAAAGCAAGGCACAAAAAAAATAGCGGACACAGACATTATCCAAAATATTTATATTATGCTTCTCATATACCTACCTACTGCCGGACGACTGCAGCACAGTTGCTTTTCAGCACTTTTGCAGCACTTTTGCGTAGATGCAAGTCACTAGTTATAATTGTAAATCTTAATTGTAAGCCAGTAAAATAAGTCACTAGCTATAAGTATTAGATGCAAGTCACTAGTTATAATTGTAAATCTTAGTTGAAAGCCAGTTATATTAATTCTATTAAATACTTTTTTTGTAGCGCCCTTGAGGTGATTTTTCACAAAAAACGGTGCTATATAAATTAGCCAAATATTATTATTATATTATTATTTGGTTAAATCAAACAATCTCATCATAATATGTAATTTTTTTATTTATTTTTTATTCTATTAACATTTCCTTTTATTTTATTCAGCTATATCCAGCGGCGGAGATAATACGCGATACAGTGAAATAAAAAACTAACGACATGTACGCCCTCGCATACTGCCTGCTAACAATGTATGCCCGGATATTGGAGGTCTAGTGTCATTTTAATAAAAACATAGCTTCTTTATAAACAAAAATTAGAATCCTGAGTGTACGCGTGAAGGTGTAAACTATCTGTTTCCTTAGAACACCGTCGGAAAATGGTGGGCAACCTCTTATATATTACCTACGGTAATTTATCTCACAGTTGCCATGTCTTAATATTTTATCCTAAACATTTAGGTTATTGTCGACGTGTACGTACGTACGTAATACCCAAAGTAATTTATCTCACAGTTTCCATGTCTTAATATTTTATCCTAAACATTTATGTTATTGTCGACGTGTACCTACCTACATAATACCCAAAGTAATTTATCTCACAGTTCCCATGTCTTAATATTTCATCCTAAACTTATATGTTATTGTCGACATGTTGTTTCGGTTTCACGCCATTTAAACTTGTAGGTAGCAAAACACACGGGATATAATTTTACATTCCGTAAGTTTTTCAACAAATATCAATATGTTTTAATGAAACTGCATTATAAATAAACTCGGAAAATATACAGTGACCCTTTCAAAAAGGAGTCCACCTCTCTAGACTGCTTCCCAAATAAAGTGCCCAGCTCTAAGGAAAAAGTGACTTTTATAACCTCTGATTTCAAAAATAATTGAATGGCCCAAAGTTCTATATTTAAAGAAAAATCAACTGGCGTTTTAAACCAAACAAATATTGAAAAAATAAGAGGTACGTGACTAGACTTAATTGTGATGAAATGTAATTAAATATTTTATAACATTGTACCTACCTACATAATACCCAAAGTAATTTATCTCACTGTTTCCATGTCTTAATATTTTATCCTAAACATTTATGTTATTGTCAACGTGTACCTACCTACATAATACCCAAAGTAATTTATCTCACAGTTCCTATGTCTTAATATTTCATCCTAAACTTTTATGTTATTGTCGACATGTACCTACCTACATAATACCCAAAGTAATTTATCTCACAGTTTCCATGTCTTAATATTTTATCCTAAACATTTATGTTATTGTCGACGTGTACCTACCTACATAATACCCAAAGTAATTTATCTCACAGTTCCCATGTCTTAATATTTCATCCTAAACATTCATGTTATTGTCGACATGTACCTACCTACATAATACCCAAAGTAATTTATCTCACAGTTTCCATAACTTAATATTTTATCCTAAACATTTATGATATTGTCGACGTGTACCTACCTACATAATACCCAAAGTGATTTATCTTACAGTTTACATGACTTAAGCTTTTGTCCTATTCTCTGTCCACATTTAGAACACCCCGCCATGGTACAAAATTTGGTTTTTACTGAGCATACCACTCCACCCGCTACGATCCCTTCACCGGCCCTCGGCTGCTGCCAATCACTTCGCCCATATGCCGTTGACCGTCGTGCTGTGTATCTGCGTCACAACTAATTAACCCATTCAGACCCATTGGTAAAATGGATAATCAGCCGATATGTCCAAATACATTATCACTAATTACAAAGAACAAAAGAGGGCAGCTCTCACAGGGAGTTATTTGATAAGTATATGACATTATACACATATCTGATAAGTAGACGTCACTGCTAGCGAAGCCAGCAAAACTGTGCTCGGATTACCTCCTTATCATTGCGAATTAAACCCGACCAAATTGGTATGGTCGATGGTAAAATAACACGTAAAAGTAAAAATATCTCCGCCTAAGAACACTCACGCAATAAGGTATCGAAAAAGTTACATCAGAGTATTGGAGTAATTTTATTTGACGTATTATTAGTATTGAGCGATAATTTTGGAATGTCCATCATATGTTCATGGACAGGGACAACAATGATGATGCACTGGCTTTTAATGTTTCAAGTGAATCATCTGAGATTATTTTTTAAATGGAAATGATGATATTTTTAACTTCGGATTCATTCCTCTGCCAATTTGATAATCTCATGCCACATAAAATATAATATGTATTTGGTAATACTATCACCACTATTATCTAAATTTATAAATTTTGTCATTTTTGTCAGAGAAATAAAATGAAATTCAATGAAATAATTCAATTTATTTGGGTTTGAATGTGTTAGCGTTTGTCTAGTAAGCAGCGGGGAGAAGGGGCGGAGACATGCGCGTCCACGGGTTGATCTTATTTTGGATCGAGAATAAATATTTATGTCATGGTTGACTTGTACATATCTACATAATACCTAAAATAATTTGTCTCACAGTCTCGTGTATCTTAGATATGTTTTAATCCTGAATACTTTTGGATAAGAGCGAAGCCCCCGGTCACAGTTAATTTCATAAAATATTATGATTGTCAATAAATTATGAGGCACATGGTTTTCTCTTCTTTCTCTCCAAAGTGCAAAAAAATATGATTGTCAAAAAATTATTAGGCATTTGGTTTTTCCTTCTTTCTCTCCAAAACGTAAAATATTATGATTGTCAATAAATTATTAGTTAATTGGTTTTCCCTTCTTAATCTCCAAAATGAAAAAATATGACTGTTAAAAAATAATTAGGCACTTGGTTTTTCCTTCTTTCTCTCCAATATGTAAAATGTTATGATTGTCAATAAATTGTTGCACGTTAGATTTTCCCTTCTTTCTCTCCAAAAATTCGAAAGTCCATCGAAAATTATTAACTAAGAGGGGATCTTTTTTGGAAACGATGTTTTTCAATCTAAGTAATTTGTAAGTTATTTATTTATTTTAAATAAGTATAATTACTGAACAATTAGATGTGTAAATTTCAACCGATATTGGCGATGTATCCCCTTAGATACCACATAAAGAAAACAGCACGCTGGAGTGTCATGGTAGAATATCTTTTACAGACATCGAATTACAAATATACTCCAAACGGTCATATACTTTAAAGTATACGAGAGAATATTAATTGATAATTAATTTCTGACAAATAATACACATTTGACTCACGTTAAAGCTGTGTTATATGTTAGAAACTCCAAATTCGCCCCTCATTAACAAACGGTTTAAAATTCTCCGAAATTCCAAATTGAAATTGCCAAAACAATGCCTCTGCAAAAAACTTCTAGAAATTAAAAAAAAAAGTTTTACAATAGTTAAAGCCGTATATGATTATCCGATGTATTGTAAAAAGTAGATGATTTTGTATAAAATTACCAATTGCTCAGTATCCCATTGGAATAACATCAAATAAAAACGAAAGACTTTGTTGTGAAAGAGTTTCTTAAAAGATATAAATACAAATTAAGGGTTAAAGTTTCTTCATTAAGGTACTTTTATTAAATTTACTAAATTAAAAACAGAAAATCGAAAAAATACCCTATCATAAGGATAGTTCTTATCGAGAGGATGGTAAAATACCCGCTATTTCATATCACTTAATTACCCATACAAAATTTATAAAAAAAATTACATTCGTTTAACAGAAAATAAAAATTTGAGCTTTATATAATGTTACAGATCTTTTTGGTGGTCTACCAATGGTTCCAATGAGCGATCCAACTGTTCTTGAATATATGCTTTACTTGTATAATAGCGTCTGTCGCTCTCCATAGAGAGAAAACAAATGGCCTTATATTTAAACGCCCGGGGTCTCAAAAGTTTCGGATGATCTGTAGCTATTCGAAAACGTAAAAATAAATGAAATTATTGTTCACTATTAGCCCGCTAAAATGGCCGGAATTTCGAAAAAAAATGGATTTCGTGATTTGGAAAAAAAATAAAACAAAGGGTTCATATTTAATGTTTTGTACCAAACTTATTTTTTATTACATAACTGCAGTACAAAGAACCAAAAAAAAAATTTTTTTTAAACATATGTGATGTGTTGGTTAAAAAAATAAAAGGGGAAAATAACACTTTTTCTGGATAAAATCAGAATTCTCGTTGACTTACTTGTATTCATAAAGTTAAACTTTTTTTTGCATTTTTTAATAATAAACAAACGTTAAAAGTTTAGATTACTGAAAAAAAAAATAATTAAAAATTAAAACAAAAAAAATGGTTTTAGGTTTGTTTTCTGATTTTCAATGCATTTTAGCGGGCTAATAACCATTTTTAAAAAAATAAATTTAAATGCAGTTCTCATTTTCCTTGCAAGACGCAACTTTTGAGACCCCGGGCGTTTCTGAATTCAAAAGTTGAAATAATTGACACACGCTATTGTATAATCCTTTTTTATTCTACTAAAGTTATCCAATTTTATGACTGGACTGGCCTATTATCAGAGTGATTTGGTAATAAAATCACATAAAATAATGATAAATTTTTTTCAAATAATTATTTAAGCCCAAGATATGCTCTGCAAATGGAAACCATAATGCTGGGTTAAAAGGGTTAAATTATTATTTTCTTTAAATTATTCTAGGCCGATTGTTCTGCCAAGGTACTACAAATTTTTTTATCAATCGTAGTGAGGACTAGCTTAGACTCTATGAAACAAATTGCCAATTTCGCAATATCAGTTTCGCAAAAATAGGTCCTTCCGCGGGAAGCCGCCCGCAAGCATAAAAAAATTGTCACAAATGGTGATGGACGAATTTGATTTAAATTTTCTCCAGCCTAATACTCAGACATATACACCTACCATATAAATAATAATCAGCAAGGGCAAAAGTAAATCAAAAGTTAGTCAAAAATGCTAGTCCGAAAAAAATGTGCGCAAAGCGGATGGCGTTGAAGACGAAGACAGGTCGGGAGAGATTGGTGCCTTCACTCTTTCATGGCTCTTGTCTAATGGATTTCTGATTTTATCACAATTTTTTATTAGATGTTTCTCATGACAGCCAATCTAAGGTCATTTTTATGTGGTTTCATTAAACTTCACCATCAATATTACAAACTGATGTAAGAAGCGATAAATAAAGGAATGGAATAATATGTAGTGACACAAGTCGAAGATTTTAAGGCATTTTTTTTATTATCGATTAAGATTGCACAAGATTGTCGTCTGTGTGAAGTAATTCTTTGAATATAATAATAATAATTTTTATTCCAGGATGTGGGGAGGATAGTGCAATCCCACACGTCCCATAAAGTTGTACATATTTACAGAACAGATAAAGTAAAAAAAGTAAGTGAAAAAGAAAAGAAAAAAAATAAAATTAATAAATAAATAAAAAAAACATAAGCGATAATAGAAATAAAATAGATAATCAATTATAATGTAGGACGTGGTCTGGAGTGAGCTCGGGCCCAGCGCTCGCTCAGGAGTGGCGCTTGGTGCTGGAAGGCTGCGATCACCACTGTGTTATCGGAAGCTATCAGCCGCATCCTGGCTCCAGTGACCCGGTGTCTCATCAGACCGGCGAATCCGTGTAGTCGTAGCTCCGTAAACATTGAAGATGCGCTGATGTATCTTCTGTATCCAAATACAATTCTGCAAGCATCATTATATTGGATCCGGAGTCGTTCTATTGAGCTGGTTCGGTAGTGACACCATGTTTCACATGTATATAGGCTAGTGCAAAATGCATTGAACAATGTTTTTTTACATTGTTATTGCATTTGAAGAATCTTCGGGCAATACAAAATACTTTTGAACAATGCAATTTGAAACGAGTAGAATATTAGGCTAATAAAATAATTGTATTATCAAATCAGTTTTCTTCTTAACTACAAATAAAAACCATTTTTTTTTTACATGAATACCGCACAAGAGTCCTAGCTGCTCCCGTCTGGAGCCAGTGGGACTATGGCATCCCGAATTGGGGTATATTGTGAGGCTGAAGGTAGTGGGGAGGGGAAGGAGATAGGGAAGAGGAAGGTGGGGAAGTACCTGGCTAAAGGGCTAACACGGCTAACACGGCTAACATTTCAAGCAACTTTTCAATACTGAATGGTGGTCTTACACCAGGATATATTCTGGGAGTTCTGTGAATTTTTTTGTAGTAGTCTGTGTTAGTTTTCCGGTTTCTGGGTGAACTGACCTTTTAGCTAGGTATCAGAAAATCCTATAATAATATTTTGTTCAGGTGTTATACATTATACAATGTAATATTGGTATGTTGATAAAATAATAAAAAAACGGGAATACAAGAAAATTATGATTTAATTTTTAAAAAGTAGATCAATAATAATATTTTAAACAGTGAAGTTATAAAGCGTCAAGAAAATGAGTATAAAGTTTTTTTAACGAATTATAACAGAAAGTAAAAAAGTTAGGTTTGATCATTGTTCTTCATAAGGTACATTGCTGAAGAAGCAGAGGGGTCTTGCAAGAGTCTTGGTGCTGGTGTGTCGGACTAGTTGTTCTTTGTAGCTGAAAACAATAAAAAATATATTAAAATATAAAAAAAAAAAAAAAATTGATTGATATGGCATTCAATCCATTTAGGAATTCAAAATAAAATTCATTAAAAAACATAATATTATATGTATCAAATCATCCCTACCTTAGTCCATCCTCCTTCGCCTCCTGTCCCTGTCGTCATCACGTCTGGAAAATAAAAAAATATTATTAGGAATTTTAAATTATAAAACTAATCAATTTGAGAGGCGGGTATGGGTACCGCCGAGCGACCTCGAGAATATTTTATTGGATGACAACACCCCTGCTGTAGGTGCATAGGTCTTGGCGGTGGACGCGATTGCGTGGCGGTTCGGATCTGTAGTGGCTGGTTGAGGGAGACCTTTTGACTTCACCAGACGGACTTTCTCGACCTATCGCCTTGCACAGCAGTGGGAGGAATGGATTCATACGTCCGTCATTCCTGGATGCACTGACCACCAGATTCCTACCCAGTACCCACCCCTCATACCATTTTCGTTCCCAGCACTTCTTCTTCTTACTGTCACTAAAAAGATTCTCCACACAGCGTTTCCCAATGATGACGTAGACCCCATGGAAAAATTTTTCCTCAGGGCCTCTTGTGAGGAGCTAAATAAAAATTCTATCATTCCGTAAATTGAATTATTCCGAGAATATAATAACCATGCAACGTATTTCCTCGATGTCAGCACTATGGAAAATTTAAAAATAAAAGTAGATAACAGAATGTCTTACTCCAACATCCTCCTTATCTCTTCCCTGCGACGATCTTCCCTCATGGTGCGCTCGCGACGGGTCCTCCTCTCATCATCCATGCTACAAATAACAAAATAAAGTTAAGGTTTCTGCTTACCAACGATAACACGCATATAATGGTGGTGACTGATAGAATAATTTATATCTGGGTAAACTCGGGATATAATTATTTGTTAATAGTGTATTGTATAACATACTCCCTTTCGATCTCTCGCCTCCTTTCTTCCCTGCGGCGTTCCTCGCGCATAGAGCGCCTGTCGCGGTCATCTGTGCGGTACCTCCTGTCCCTGTCATCCTCGCTGGAATAACATAATGATTTCAAGGTTTCCAGAAAAGTACTAAAGAAAAGTTTAATTTCATTCGTTTTAAACAATTATTCTAATTTGATTAAGTAATTTCGAATACAAACTACGAAATAGTATTGCTTCCATAATACGTTTAATAATAAATAAATCATATTTTTTAGCAAAGATTTTAGAATTAGTTAACTTACTCTCTGTCGCGCCTATCATCATCACGGCGTAAGGCGCGCATGGCACGCTCGACGAAACGTCTACGGTCTTCTTCACTAAAATTAATAAATATTTCACTGTCATTAGAAATTCATTCTTTTGACGACAACTCATCATTCATTCCACCTCCAGAAACAACACCGCTCTACGCATATATAGTACTTTGTAGGTTTTGGGATCACCATCTAGGTACATGGATGCATAAACCTTTGGAAAGTCTTAATAACCTCTGCTAGGAAACGTCTCCACTCCACCTCCTGATGAGTCTGATATACCTAATGGTGTATTTAACGATTGAAATTTTTTTATACGTATATAGGAATTAACAGATGATCTGGAATATTTGATGATATGAAAATATACATCATCCAGTTCAGTATTCGAACAATCTGTACTCTCTGCAATTTGTTTTAACCATAGGAACAGATTTTAACTTACTCTCTGTCGCGCCTCTCATCATCCCTGCGACGATCGTCCCGCAAGGAGCGCGATCCACGGATCAGGATACTCTTGTCATCTTCCACACTAAAACATTAAATAGAAATTAAATTCAAAATATGTAGTTCAAAATCATTTGTTTAAGCGACATTTTTAATTTGAAATCAATATCCAAAGAGACAGGTTCACTGTGCAAATAAATATGGTATTTAAACCATGGATACATTAAAATAGTTGGTCGATGGGTTAAACGAAACTATGTATTGAGTTTTTTACGTAAAAATATATTTTTTTATTTACATTTTAATGGGGTCAATAGTGAGCACTCCCGCCTCGCGTTTCTCCAATTCTCCTTCAGCGGCGCTGGCCAATGCTGACAGGAAGCAAACCGCAAATAAAGCCTGCAACATGATAATAATAATTAGAAAATTTGTAATATATTTTCCAAAGTCTACCAAAAGTATAAAAGTTTACTTATGTCAATAAAATATTGAAAAGGATTAGATTTTTACTCCAGCAAAACCTACCACAAATGTCTTCATGTTGCTAATCAAGGAACCAACTGTACAATCTGAGGGTGCAGGTTGAAGTGCTTTAATATTTCCTGCGTACAGTATTTATACTCTGTAGATATGTATATTTAAATTGTTGCCCTTTGAACAACGTAGCAAAGTCAATAAATAAAATGTTAATCTCTATTTCCTCCCTTACTTTGTATTGTACGTCAAATTTAATTTAAAGATAATAAAATTCAAGGCTAATTGATAGCACATCTCTCGCCTCTCCATGCAGGTAATAGGTAAATTGAACCAAGAGCTTGAATACGATTTAAATATTTATTAGTTTTTATATCTAAAATATTTATGTCCTTAATAATTTAGACGACCTCCGTAGTCCAGTGGCTAAGACTCTTGACTCACATTCCGGAGGTCGCGGGTTCGAACCCGGCATGCGCAAATAAATTTTATTTGATTAATTTGTGTTATTTCACAATTAATTCATTAAAAATAATATATAGTATATTTGCGGCATGTTCCAGAGTGGAAGATACTATTAGTATCGCCCTGGTGTAAGACCACCATTCAGAATTGAAACGTTGCTTGAAAATGGCTTTAGCCGTGTTTAGTGACCAGATCTGAATAGCCAGGTACTTCCCAACCTTCCTCTTCCCCACCTCCTTCCCCTACCCACTACCTTCAGCCTCACAACATACCCCAATTGGGGATGCCATAGTCTCACTGGCTCCAGACGGGAGCAGTTGAGATTCTTGTGCGGTATTCACTGTAAAAAAAAAAAAAAAAATTGTATAAGTACTTTGTGGTATCATTTTTTAAATGATAATGAAGAGTAAAAGCTACTGTTATTAATGATAAACATATTAGACTAACTCGAAAAAAGAGACGACATTTTCGCACTCTCGCTATGCGAACCAAAAATCTTAAATTTTTTCGACTTAGCCTGATACGCATGTTTTGTCAACATGTTTCAGAATATGTCAAGGAACTAATAGTTCCTGCACTTGGATAAAAGGCACCTACGTCGTACCTTGTTGAAGGAACCATTCGTAGTTTGAGGGCCTCCAAGGTCCAGAGGAAGACTCGACTAGAAATCCAGAGGTCGCGAGTTCAAATCCGGCGTGCACGAGAAAATTTTATTTGATTAATGTGATATTGTGATATTTCTCAATTAATTAATTAAAAACAATATATGGCATGTGTGGGGTACGTTCTAGAACGGAAGATACTCTCAGTATCGCTCTGGCGTAAGATCATCATTTATTACTGAAACGTTGCTTGAAATGGATGTAGCCGTGTTTGGTGCCCAGATCTGAATAGCCAGGTGCGATGTTTTTCTTCCCCATTTCCTTTCTCTCCCCAATATCTTTAGCCTCACAACACACCCCGCTGGGTATGCCATAATCTCACTGGCCAGTTTGGAATCTTTTTGGGAGCAGTTGAGACTCTTGTTCAGTTTTCACGTAACTCGTTAACAAACGGTTTAAAATAGTTTTGTTATGGTTGGCGTGTTCCTATCTATGTACCACGCGAGGTAATTTATCTCAGTATTGTCTAGCTCTAGGCTCTGATATATTTTTATGAGGCTGACACACTTAACACTCTCATGGCTTTGCCTATTTCCCGTTGGGAAAGCAAGGCACAAAAAAAATAGCGGACACAGACATTATCCAAAATATTTATATTATGCTTCTCATATACCTACCTACTGCCGGACGACTGCAGCACAGTTGCTTTTCAGCACTTTTGCAGCACTTTTGCGTAGATGCAAGTCACTAGTTATAATTGTAAATCTTAATTGTAAGCCAGTAAAATAAGTCACTAGCTATAAGTATTAGATGCAAGTCACTAGTTATAATTGTAAATCTTAGTTGAAAGCCAGTTATATTAATTCTATTAAATACTTTTTTTTGTAGCGCCCTTGAGGTGATTTTTCACAAAAAACGGTGCTATATAAATTAGCCAAATATTATTATTATGTTATTATTTGGTTAAATCAAACAATCTCATCATAAAATGTAATTTTTTTATTTATTTTTTATTCTATTAACATTTGCTTTTATTTTATTCAGCTATATCCAGCGGCGGAGATAACACGCGATACAGTGAAATAAATAACTAACAACATGTACGCCCTCGCATACTGCCTGCTAACAATGTATGCCCGGATATTGGAGGTCTAGTGTCATTTTAATAAAAACATAGCTTCTTTATAAACAAAAATTAGAATCCTGAGTGTACGCGTGAAGGTGTAAACTATCTGTTTCCTTAGAACACCGTCGGAAAATGGTGGGCAACCTCTTACATATTACCTACGGTAATTTATCTCACAGTTCCCATGTCTTAATATTTTATCCTAAACATTTAGGTTATTGTCGACGTGTACGTACGTACGTAATACCCAAAGTAATTTATCTCACAGTTTCCATGTCTTAATATTTTATCCTAAACATTTATGTTATTGTCGACGTGTACCTACCTACATAATACCCAAAGTAATTTATCTCACAGTTCCCATGTCTTAATATTTCATCCTAAACTTTTATGTTATTGTCGACATGTTGTTTCGGTTTCACGCCATTTAAACTTGTAGGTAGCAAAACATACGGGATATAATTTTACATTCCGTAAGTTTTTCAACAAATATCAATATGTTTTAATGAAACTGCATTATAAATAAACTCGGAAAATATACAGTGACCCTTTCAAAAAGGAGTCCACCTCTCTAGACTGCTTCCCAAATAAAGTGCCCAGCTCTAAGGAAAAAGTGACTTTTATAACCTCTGATTTCAAAAATAATTGAATGGCCCAAAGTTCTATATTTAAAGAAAAATCAACTGGCGTTTTAAACCAAACAAATATTGAAAAAATAAGAGGTACGTGACTAGACTTAATTGTGATGAAATGTAATTAAATATTTCATAACATTGTACCTACCTACATAATACCCAAAGTAATTTATCTCACAGTTTCCATGTCTTAATATTTTATCCTAAACATTTATGTTATTGTCAACGTGTACCTACCTACATAATACCCAAAGTAATTCATCTCACAGTTCCTATGTCTTAATATTTCATCCTAAACTTTTATGTTATTGTCGACATGTACCTACCTACATAATACCCAAAGTAATTTATCTCACAGTTTCCATGTCTTAATAGTTTATCCTAAACATTTATGTTATTGTTGACGTGTACCTACCTACATAATACCCAAAGTAATTTATCTCACAGTTCCCATGTCTTAATATTTCATCCTAAACTTTAATGTTATTGTCGACATGTACCTACCTACATAATACCCAAAGTAATTTATCTCACAGTTTCCATGTCTTAAAATTTTATCCTAAACATTTATGTTATTGTCGACATGTACCTACCTACATAATACCCAAAGTAATTTATCTCACAGTTTCCATAACTTAATATTTTATCCTAAACATTTATGATATTGTCGACGTGTACCTACCTACATAATACCCAAAGTACCTACTTTATCTCACAGTTCCCACGTCTTAATATTTTATCCTAAACATTTATGTTATTTTCGACGAGGTACACGTCGAAAATAACATAAATGTTTAGGGGGGGGGGGGGGGTCTTCAAAATGTCACGCTCCATACAAATGAGCGGCGGGCTGCTTAGGATTTTGGTCACCGGGGGGGGGGGGGGGGGGGTTAAAAATTGCAAAAAGTTGGTCACGTAGTATGGGTACGTTCCCTTATTGTGGACGTGTACCTACCTACATAATACCCAAAGTAATTTAACTTACAGTTTCCAGGTCTTAATATTTCATCCGAAACTTTTATGTTATTGTCGACATGTACCTACCTACATAATAACCAAAGTGATTTATCTCACAGTTTACATGACTTAAGCTTTATGTCCTATTCTCTGTCCACATTTAGAACACCCCGCCATGGTACAAAATTTGGTTTTTACTGAGCATACCACTCCCCCCGCTACGATCCCTTCACCGGCCCTCGGCTGCTGCCAATCACTTCGCCCATATGCCGTTGAACGTCGTGCTGTGTATCTGCGTCACAACAAATTAACCCATTCAGACCCATTGGTAAAATGGATAATCAGCCGATATGTCCAAATACATTATCACTAATTACAAAGAACAAAATAGGACAGCTCTCACAGTGAGTTATTTGATAAGTATATGACATTATACACATATTTGATAAGTAGATGTCACTGGTAGCGAAGCCAGCATAACTGTGCTCGGATTACCTCCTTATAATTGCGAATTAAACCCGAGCGAATTGGTATGGTCGATGGTAAAATAACACGTAAAAGTAAACAATATCTCCGCCTAAGAACACTCACGCAATAAGGTATCGAAAAAGTTACATCAGAGTATTGGAGTAATTTTATTCGACATATTATTGGTATTGAGCGATAATTTTGGAATGTCCATCATATGTTCATGGACAGGGACAACAATGACGATGCACTGGCTTTTAATGTTTCAAGTGAATCATCTGAGTTTTTTTTTAAATGGCAATGATGATATTTTTAACTTCGGATTCATTCCTCAGCCAATTTGAAAATCTCATGCCACATAAAGTACAATATGTACTTGGTAATACTATCACCACTATTATTTAAATTTATAAATTGTGTCATTTTTGCCAGACAAATAAAATAAAATTAAATGAAATAATTCAATTTATTTGGGTTTGAATGTGTTAGCGTTTGTCTAGTAAGCAGTGGGGAGAAGGGGCGGAGACATGCGCGTCCACGGGTTGATCTTATTTTGGATCGAGAATAAATATTAATCTCATGGTTGACTTGTACATATCTACATAATACCTAAAATAATTTGTCTCAGAGTCTCGTATATCTTAGATATGTTTGAATCCTGAATACTTTTGGATAAGAGCGAAGCCCCCGGTCACAGTTGATTTCATAAAATATTATGATTGTCAATAAATTATGAGGCACATGGTTTTCTCTTCTTTCTCTCCAAAATGCAAAAAAATATGATTGTCAAAAAATTATTAGGCATTTGGTTTTTCCTTCTTTCTCTCCAAAACGTAAAATATTATGATTGTCAATAAATTATTAGTTAATTGGTTTTCCCTTCTTTTTCTCCAAAATGCAAAAAATATAATTGTCAAAAAATTATTAGGCATTTGGTTTTTCCTTCTTTCTCTCCAAAACATAAAATATTATGATTGTCAATAAATTATTAGTTTTTATTTAGTTAAGCCTTCTGAAGGCATTATCAAACTGTTTGATAATGCCTTCAGAAGGCGAAACAGCTGTCACGCGTAACAATAATTACACAGCAGAACTTGTTTAAAAATAAGCTGTTTTTATTAATTTAATAATAATATTATTGATTATATAATAAAAAAGTAAAAATTAAAATGGAGTTCTACAAATTAAACTTGATAACAATAAATAAATTATTAGTTAATTTTTTTCTCCAAAATGCAAAAAATATGATTGTCAAAAAATTATTAGGCATTTGATTTTTCCTTCTTTCTCTCCAATATGTAAAGTATTATGATTGTCAATAATTTTTTGCACATTGGATTTTCCCTTCTTTCTCTCCAAAAATTCGAAAGTCCATCTAAAATTATTAACTAAGATGAGATCTTTTTTGGAAACAATGTTTTTCAATCTAAGTAATTTGTAAGTTATTTATTTATTCTAAATAAGTATAATTACTGAACAATTAGATGTGTAACTAAATTTCAACCGATATTGGCGATGTATCCTCTTAGATACCACATTAAGAAAACAGCATGCTGGAATGTTATGGCAGAATATCTTTTACAGACATCGAATTACAAATATACTCCAAATGGTTATATACTTTAAAGTATACAAGAGAAAATTAATTGATAATTAATTTCTGACAAATGATACACATTTGACTCACGTTAAAGCTGTGTTATATGTTAGAAACTCCAAATTCGCCACTCATTAACAAACGGTTTAAAATTCTCCGAAATTCCAAATTGAAAATGCCACAACAATGTCTCTGCAAAAAACTTCTAGAAATTAAAAAAAAGGTTTTACAATAGTTAAAGCCTTATATGATTATCCGATGTATTGTAAAAAGTAGATGATTTTGTATAAAATTAACAATAGTTCAGTATCCCATTGGAATAACATCAAATAAAAACGAAAGACTTTGTTGTGAAAGAGTTTCTTAAAAGACAAAAATACAAATTAAGGGTTAAAGTGTCTTTATTAAGGTACTTTCATTAAATTTACTAAATTAAAAACAGAAAATCGAAAAAATACCCTATCATAAGGATAGTTCTTATCGAGAGGATGGTGAAATACCCTCTATTTCATATCACTTAATTACCCATACAAAATTTATAAAAAAAATAGATTCGTTTAACAGAAAATAAAAATTTGAGCTTTATATAATGTTACAGATCTTTTTGGTGGTCTATCAATGGTTCCAATGAGCGATCCAACTGTACTTGATAATATGCTTTACTTGTATAATCCTTTTTTATTCTACTAAAGTTATCCAATTTTATGACTGGACTGGCCTATTATCAGAGTGATTTGGAAATAAAATCACATAAAATAATGATAAATTAGAAAAAAAATCTAAACTTCGAAGCAAAAAAAGGAAATTAATGTAGAAAATTTTTTCAAATAATTATTTAAGCCCAAGATATGCTCTGCAAATGGAAACCATAATGCTGGGTTAAAAGGGTTAAATTATTATTTTCTTTAAATTATTCTAGGCCGATTAATCTGCCAAGGTACTACAAATTTTTTTATCAATCGTAGTGAGGACTAGCTTAGACTCTATGAAACAAATTGCCAATTTCGCAATATCAGTTTCGCAAAAATAGGTCCTTCCGCGGGAAGCCGCCCGCAAGCATAAAAAAATTGTCTCAAATGGTGATGGACGAATTTGATTTAAATTTTCTCCATCTAATACTCAGACATATACACCTACCATATAAATAATAATCAGCACGGGCAAAAGTAAATCAAAAGTTAGTCAAAAATGCTACTCTGAAAAAAATGTGCGCAAAGCGGATGGCGTTGAAGACGAAGACAGGTCGGGAGAGATTGGTGCCTTCACTCTTTCATGGCTCTTGTCTAATGGATTTCTGATTTTATCACAATTTTTATTAGATGTTTCTCATGACAGCCAATCTAAGGTCATTTTTATGTGGTTTCATTAAACTTCACCATCAATATTACAAACTGATGTAAGAAGCGATAAATAAAGGAATGGAATAATATCTAGTGACACAAGTCGAAGATTTTACGGCATTTTTTTTATTATCGATTAAGATTGCACAAGATTGTCGTCTGTGTGAAGTAATTCTTTGAATATAATAATAATAATAATAATGTTTATTCCAGGATGTGGGGAGGATAGTGCAATCCCACACGTCTCATAAAGTTTTACATATTTACAGAACAGATAAAGTAAAAAAAGTAAGTGGAAAACAAAAGAAAAAAAAAGAAAAAAAATAAAATTAATAAATAAATAAAAAAACATAAGCGATAATAGAAATAAAATAGATAATCAATTATAATGTAGGACGTGGACTGGAGTGAGCTCGGGCCCAGCGCTCGCTCAGGAGTGGCGCTTGGTGCTGGAAGGCTGCGATCACCACTGTGTTATCGGAAGCTATCAGCCGCATCCTGGCTCCAGTGACCCGGTGTCTCATCAGACCGGCGAATCAGTGTAGTCCTAGCTCCGTAAACATTGAAGATGCACTGCTGTATCTTCTGTATCCAAATACAATTCTGCAAGCATCATTATATTGGATCCGGAGTCGTTCTATTGAGCTGGTTCGGTAGTGACACCATGTTTCACATGTATATAGGCTAGTGCAAAATGCATTGAACAATGTTTTTTTACATTGTTATTGCATTTGAAGAATCTTCGCGCAATACAAAATACTTTTGAACAATGCAATTTGAAACGAGTAGAATATTAGGCTAATAAAATAATTGTATTATCAAATCATTTTTCTTCTTAACTACAAATAAAAACCATTTTTTTTACATGAATACCGCACAAGAGTCCTAGCTGCTCCCGTCTGGAGCCAGTGGGACTATGGCATCCCCAATTGGGGTATATTGTGAGGCTGAAGGTAGTGGGGAGGGGAAGGAGATAGGGAAGAGGAAGGTGGGGAAGTACCTGGCTAAAGGGCTAACACGGCTAACACGGCTAACATTTCAAGCAACTTTTCAATACTGAATGGTGGTCTTACACCAGGATATATTCTGGGAGTTCTGTGAATTTTTTTGTAGTAGTCTGTGTTAGTTTTCCGGTTTCTGGGTGAACTGACCTTTTAGCTAGGTATCAGAAAATCTTATAATAATATTTTGTTCAGGTGTTATACATTATACAATGTAATATTGGTATGTTGATAAAATAATAAAAAAACGGGAATACAAGAAAATTATGATTTAATTTTTAAAAAGTAGATCAATAATAATATTTTAAACAGTGAAGTTATAAAGCGTCAAGAAAATGAGTATAAAGTTTTTTTAACGAATTATCACAGAAAGTAAAAAAGTTAGGTTTGATCATTGTTCTTCATAAGGTACATTGCTGAAGAAGCAGAGGGGTCTTGCAAGAGTCTTGGTGCTGGTGTGTCGGACTAGTTGTTCTTTGTAGCTGAAAACAATAAAAAATATATTAGAATATAAAAAAAAAAAAAAAAATTGATTGAAATGGCATTCAATCCATTTAGGAATTCAAAATAAAATTCATTAAAAAACATAATATTATATGTATCAAATCATCCCTACCCTAGTCCATCCTCCTTCGCCTCCTGTCCCTGTCGTCATCACGTCTGGAAAATAAAAAAAATATTATTAGGAATTTTAAATTATAAAACTAATCAATTTGAGAGGCGGGTATGGGTACCGCCGAGCGACCTCGAGAATATTTTATTGGATGACAACACCCCTGCTGTAGGTGCATAGGTCTTGGCGGTGGACGCGATTGCGTGGCGGTTCGGATCTGTAGTGGCTGGTTGAGGGAGACCTTTTGACTTCACCAGACGGACTTTCTCGACCTATCGCCTTGCACAGCAGTGGGAGGAATGGATTCATACGTCCGTCATTCCTGGATGCACTGACCACCAGATTCCTACCCAGTACCCACCCCTCATACCATTTTCGTTCCCAGCACTTCTTCTTCTTACTGTCACTAAAAAGATTCTCCACACAGCGTTTCCCAATGATGACGTAGACCCCATGGAAAAATTTTTCCTCAGGGCCTCTTGTGAGGAGCTAAATAAAAATTCTATCATTCCGTAAATTGAATTATTCCGAGAATATAATAACCATGCAACGTATTTCCTCGATGTCAGCACTATGGAAAATTTAAAAATAAAAGTAGATAACAGAATGTCTTACTCCAACATCCTCCTTATCTCTTCCCTGCGACGATCTTCCCTCATGGTGCGCTCGCGACGGGTCCTCCTCTCATCATCCATGCTACAAATAACCAAACAAAGTTAAGGTTTCTGCATACCAACGGTGACACATACATGGTGGTGACTAAAGGAATCACTTATTTCTGGGTAAACTCGGGATATACTTATTTGTTAGTAGTGCATTGTATAACTTACTCCCTTTCGATCTCTCGCCTCCTTTCTTCCCTGCGGCGTTCTTCGCGCATAGAGCGCCTGTCGCGGTCATCTGTGCGGTACCTCCTGTCCCTGTCATCCTCACTGGAATAACATAATGATTTCAAGGTTTCCAGAAAAGTACTAAAGAAAAGTTTAATTTCATTCGTTTTAAACAATTATTCTAATTTGATTAAGTAATTTCGAATACAAACTACGAAATAGTATTGCTTCCATAATACGTTTAATAATAAATGAATCATATTTTTTAACAAAGATTTTAGAATTAGTTAACTTACTCTCTGTCGCGCCTATCATCATCACGGCGTAAGGCGCGCATGGCACGCTCGACGAAACGTCTACGGTCTTCTTCACTAAAATTAATAAATATTTCACTGTCATTAGAAATTCATTCTTTTGACGACAACTCATCATTCATTCCACCTGCAGAAACAACACCGCTCTACGCATATATAGTACTTAGTAGGTTTTGGGATCACCATCTAGGTACATGGATGCATAAACCCTTGGAAAGTCTTAATAACCTCTGCTAGGAAACGTCTCCACTCCACCTGGTCTCCTGATGCGCCTGATACACCTAATGGTGTATTTAACGATTGAAATTTTTTTATACGTACATAGGAATTAACAGATGATCTGGAATATTTGATGATTTGAAAATATACATAATTTAGTTCAGTATTCGAACAATCTGTACTCTCTGCAATTTGTTTTAACTGTAGGAACAGGTTTCAACTTACTCTCTGTCGCGCCTCTCATCATCCCTGCGACGATCGTCCCGCAAGGAGCGCGATCCACGGATCAGGATACTCTTGTCATCTTCCACACTAAAACATTAAATATAAATGTAGTTCAAAATCATTTGTTTAAGCGACATTTTTATTTTGAAATCTATATCCAAAGAGACTAGTTCACTGTGCAAATAAATATGGTAGTTAAACCATGGACACATTAAAATAGTTGGTGGATTGGTTAAACGAAACTATGTATTGAATTTTTTACGTAAAAATGTTTTTTTTTATTTACATTTTAATGGGGTCAATAGTGAGCACTCCCGCCTCGCGTTTCTCCAATTCTCCTTCAGCGGCGTTGGCCAATGCTGACAGGAAGCAAACCGCAAATAAAGCCTGCAACATGATAATAATAATTAGGAAATTCGCAATATTTTTCCAAAATCTACAAAGTATAAAAGTTTTACTTATGTCAATATGTAAATATTGAAAAGGATTAGATTTTTACTCCAGCAAAACCTACCACAAATGTCTTCATGTTGCTAATCAAGGAACCAACTGTGCAATCTGAGGGTGCAGGTTGAAGTGCTTTAATATTTCCTGCGTACAGTATTTATACTCTGTAGATGTTCATATTTAAATTGTTGCCCTTTGAACAACGGAGCAAAGTCAATAAATAAAATGTTAATCTCTATTTCCTCCCTTACATTGTATTGTATATCTAATTCAAAGATAATAGAATACAAGGCTAATTGATAGCACATCTTCGCCTCTCCGAACAGGAATCATAAATTAAACGAGGTGCATGAATAAGATTTAAATATTTAATAGTTTGATGGCGAAAATGTTTATGTCCTTAATAATTTAATTGTATAAGTACTTTGTGGTATCATGAAATAAATGATAATGAAGAGTAAAGGTAAGGTACATAAATGATAATGAAGAGTAAAAGCCACTGTTTTTAATGATATACACATTAGACTAGATCGATAAAAAGAAGGCGACCTTAAACAAAAATTATCAATTTTTTCGACTCAATCAAATATGCATGTTGACAATGTTTGAATAAAAGCAACACACTTGAATGAAAAGAACCAGCTTTACACCATGGTCGAGGGGTAAGGCTCTCGACTAGCAATCCGGAGGTCGCGGGCTTAAATCCGGCGTGCACAAATAATTATTTTTCATTCATTGGTGATATTTCACAATTTATTCTTTGAAAATAATATATAGTATATTTGCGGTACACTCCAGTGTGGAAGATACTCTCAGTATCATCCCGTCGTAAGGTCAATATTCAGAATCGAAACTTTGCTTGAAATGGTTTTAGCTTTGTTTGGTGACCAGATCTGAATAGCCAGGTACGTCCCCACTTTTCTCTTCCCCATCTTCTTTTTCTCCACACTTATGGTCGACATGTACCTACCTACATAGTACCTAAGAAAATTTGTCCCACAGTCTCTTCGATCTTTAAGTTCAGGGTTCAGATCTAAATCGATGGATCTGTTAGTGTTCCAATTCACATTAACCTAATGGTTTATAAGCGTATGCCTTCCAAACTGTGATTTTAGTGGTCATAAGTACGTGGTTCATGATTGTTAAATTGTCGCGGGTTCGATTCCCGTTTCAGGACTAAAAAGTTTTTTTTAGTTTATAGTTTCATACATAACATATTTCTTGCATTTAATATAAGTAAGGGAACGTACCCATACTACGTGACCAATTTTTTGCAATTTTTAACCCCCCCCCCCCCCCCCGGCATCTAAGCAACCCGCCGCTCATTTGTACCAAGCGTGGTATTTTGAAGACCCCCCCCCCCCCCGAACAGGTCACGTAGTATGGGTACGTTCCCTTATGTTAACAGGAGTTTTGTTTTTAATTCTAACAATTATATTATTTTTCAATAAAAATACAAATAGTTTTTCATTTTTTATTTAATGACAATATAAAGTAAAGCAAAAGTACAACACAAGGTAAAGTAAAAATACAATGTGAAGTAGTTTGTTCTCAGTCCTCCTCACTAGGTATTCCTGTTCCGAGGCGGACTGTAGGTTGTCGTATGGGTGTTGATCATGATTTCCTCATCTTCTAGTTTGTCGGTTTCAACAAAAAAAAAAATGTTTGTTGCCTTGGGGTTACTTCATAATTTTGATGATTTCCTCATCTTCATGTTTAGTTAGCAATAATTTTATGTATTTTTAAGCTTTTATATCTAAGTGGCGGTTTTAATTTCAAATGGAAGGTCTTTATATAATTTTGTAGTATGGAAATTATGGTTTTTCTGGCCAAAAGATTTATTTAATAACATGAATGTTTTGTAGATTTGAGGATTTCGTCCTTGTTGTGTAGGTGGGTTGGTCAGCAAAGTACTCATATTTTTTCTTTTTTTTGAGTAGTAGATAATTTAAGTAGTGCATCTTTTGAGTATAGTTTGATAATGCTGAACACGTTAAATATATTTAAAATTTCTTTTGCTGGAGTTCTTTCAGGATTATTTATTATTACTTTTTGTGTTTTTACGAGCTGCTTCATATGGATGTCCATCCGATAATCCCACATTTTATGCGTAATTGGCAAAGAGCGTAGTAGACTTTATATAGATCATTTTTATTTAAATAAATGAAGACCATATAAGCGAAACTCAATCGAAAATCTGGAAACAGAAAAATCAGAAAAACATATTGACACCTCTGGAACTCGAACCCAGGACCTCTTGCTTTCCGGGCAAGAGGTCCTGGGTTCAAGCAAGAGGTCCTGGGTTCGAGTCCCAGAGGTGTCAATATGTTTTTCTGATTTTTCTATTTCCAGATTTTCGATTGAGTTTCGCTTATATTGTCTTCATTTATTTAAATATTACAATTTGAGGTTTTACTCATAAAGTTAAAAAAAAAAAAAAAATTAATTTAGTTTATTATTCATTACGTATGTTTCTAAAATAGTACATGAGCTTTGTGAGTTTCTTTGTGATGCTATTTATGTGAGAGTCCCATCTAAGATTTTCATTTCATTTATGTTTCTAAAGTGTGTCATGGTAGGGCAGATACATCATTGCATTAGGTTTTTTCCTTGACAATCATGTAATTTGAGAGCATAATTCTCAGCTGGCTGTCCTCTGGCTATTATAGAAAACATTAAATATTTAGTTTTGTTAACATTAAGTGTGAGTGAGTTTTGCTTAAGCCATTTTTGTAGAAGTGCAAGCCCGTGTTCAGCTTCCTTGTAAGTGGTTATCCAATCACTTTCATTAAATACAGTGACAGAGTGGTCGTCAAAACTAATTACTTTGGTGTGTAGATTGCAGATATCATTTATAGATATCAGAAATAATAAATTAATTAACGCAAAATATGCTTCGTATGTGCAAACCATAAAGCGGGACTAAAAGGGTTAAATTATTCTTTTCTTTGGGCGAAGAACTACAAATATGGTGATTCTAGGGCGATTGTTCTGCCAAGACACTGAAATCTTTTTGATCAGTCATAGGGAGGTCTAACTTAGACTACATATTGTTAGAAATATATTGTCAATTTCACAATGTCAGTTTCAGCGAGCCATACCAAAAATAGCTCTTTCCACGGGAAGCCTCCCACAAGTCCAAAAAAATCATAAAAAATGGCGATGGATGAAAATGTTCAAATTTTCTTCAGCCTTATACTCAGACATACCAGCTTGATCAAAAAGTTTTAGGACCGGCCACCGCGTTACGCCGTCAGTCACCCGATTGGAATTCTTTTTTTTTTTAGTTTACCACATCTATCATTGATACTCCCCTCCAAATTTCAGCGTCATTGCTCGACGTTTGTAAAAGTCTGAAAATGGCTTCAATTTTGTACCACAATAATGCACCGTCGCACATCGCGATCCTTGTCCGTGAGTTTTTGCCCAAAAACAACACCCTGCCAGCAGTCTTTGAATTCGCCTGATCTGGCTCCCTGCGACTTTTTCCTATTAAAAAACCGCTTCGCGGAACGCGTTACAGCATCCGAGGGGATGTATGAAAAAATCGAAAACAGCTCTGAAGGACGTACTGAAAATTGAATACCAGCGGTGTTAGATCAATCGCTGGCGTAAGTGCGTTGCAGTTGACGGGGAGTACTTTGAAGGGAACCATAGCGATTTTGATGAATAAATTATATTTTTGATTTTTGGAATAAAGTTCTAAAACTTTTTGATCAAGGTGTTATATACTAAAAACTAAATAATAATAACTGCGGGCAAAAGTTATCCCAGTTCGAATAAAGAGGCGAAGTGAAGAAATGGGAGACAGGTCGGGAGAGGTTGGTACCTTCACTCATTAATGGCTGTTGGCTAATGGATTTCTTATTTTATCACAATTTTTTTTATTTTATGTAAGCCAATAAAGCCAATCTACGGAGATTTTTATAAGGTCCATAATAACTAGTCCTCAATATTACAAAACTGATGTAAGGAGCGAAAAATAAAGTGTAATAATTATCAAGTAACAAAAGACGAAGGTTTTATGGCATTTTTTATTGTCGATCAAGGTGGCACAATATTGTCATTTGTGGGAAGTAATTATTTGAACATACAAATTACTTTTGATTTATGCAGTTTGAAATGAGTAGAAAACTAGGGTAATAAAATCATTTTTCTTCTTAGCTCCAAATAAAAAGTGTAAAAAATATAAATTTTTGGGAGTTTTTCAAAGTTTTTTGTGGTATAGTCTGTGTAAGTTTTTTGGTTTCTGGAATTGACCTCGTAGCCATGAATCAGAAAATTGTACTCTAATGTTTTGTGCAGGTGTTATATATAATCCAATGTTTATTTTTACATTAACTCCCCACACGAGGACCTGAGGAAAAAAAAATCCCTCAGTGCCTAAGTCTTATCTTTGGGGATGCTGTGTGGAGGGTCTGTTTAAGAAAAGGAAGGAGATGAAGTTCTGAGAAGGGTAAGTAGGAATCTGGGCGTCAATATATCTAGGATTGACGAACCCATGAATCCATCCCACCTACTGCGGTGCAAGGTGAAGTTTCGAGAGAGTCCGGCTGGAGAGGTCAAAAGATCTCCCTCAACCAGTCTCTTCTGATCCGGCCTGCCATGCAGTAGGTGGGCAGTCGCATCCGCCACCAAGGCCTAGGCAAACCTAACCCCATTAACCCGGGCACCCCTGCTAAGTCGCCAAACATAGCGAACCACGTGGGGTGACCTGTGGCAGGGGTGTTGGTTATCCATTAAATGGTTTCCGGGGCGGCGGTACCCAATTTCACCTCCCAAATTGAATATGCAATGTAATATGCAATGCAGTAATATTATGATGATAAAATAATAAAAAAACGGGAATAATTAGGAAACAATGTTTTAATTTTTAAAAAGTAGCTCAAAAATAATATTTTAAACAGCGAAGTCATAAAGCATCAAGCAAAAAGGTTTTAATTTTTTTTATGAATTGCAACAGAAAGTAAAAAAGTTAGGTTCGATCATTGTTCTTCATAAGGAACATTGCTGAAGAAGCAGTGGGGTCTTGCAAGAGTCTTGGTGCTGGTGTGTCAGACTAGTTGTTCTTTGTATCTGAAAACAATAAAAAATATCTTTAAAAAAACGAATTTCAAATTGATTGAAATGGCATTTAATCCATTTAGGAAATGAAAACAAAATTGATCAAAAATAACTTATCCCTACCCTAGTCCATCCTCCTTCTGGCATCGATCATGTCCCAGAGCCCCCTCGTATCGCGGTCTTCTGTGTCTCTGCGGCGGTCCTCGCGCATAGAGCGCATGTCACGGCTCCTGTCCCTGTCGTCATCACGTCTGGAAAACAAAAACATTATTAGGATTTTTTAATTATTAAACATCTTCACCGGTTGTAAATTATATGTTTTCTGGAATATATTAACTCTGAGGTACATTTCCTCAAAATCAGCTTTACGAAAAATATTAAAATAAGCACAGGTAATAGAAATCTTACTCCATCATCCTCCTCATCTCTTCCCTGCGACGATCTTCCCTCATGGTGCGCTCGCGACGGGTCCTCCTCTCATCATCCATGCTACAAATAACCAAACAAAGTTAAGGTTTCTGCTTACCAACGGTGACACACATACAATAATGGTGCATTAAAGAATCACTTATTTCTGGGTAAACTCGGCATATAATTATTTGTTAGTAGTGTTTTGTATAACTTACTCCCTTTCAATCTGTCGCCTCCATTCTTCCCTGCGGCGTTCTTCGCGCATAGAGCGTCTGTCGCGGTCGTCTGTGCGGTACCTCCTGTCCCTATCATCCTCACTGGAATAACATAATTACTTGAAGGTTTCCAGAAAGGTGAAAAGACAAATTTTTAATACTATGCATTGATTACTATAATATTGCTTCAATAAATACTTCAAAAATAATAATTGTTTCGTGCAACTTGGAAAGAATTAATTAGTAACTTACTCTGTGTCGCGCCTATCATCATCACGGCGTAAAGCGCGCATTTCACGCTCGGTGAATCGTCTGCGGTCATCTTCACTGAAATTATAAAATATTTCTCGGTTATTGAAAAAAAATCATTCATTACCCCACTGAGACATCGTAGAAAAATCACCTTTCTATACAAATAGTAATCATCTAGGTACGTGTATGGATAAACCCTAGGGAAATCTTAACAGAGTCTACTAGGAAACATTTCCTCATGGTCTCCTGATGAGCCTATTCTGAAATTTGCTGGTTATATTATCCAATGTTTAAATTTTTTCTTAAAACGTGATTTAGGATTTTTTGGATGATATTATGAAAATTATGATGATGAGAAAAACATAAATTCACGTAGTTCAATATTTGATCAATCATTTCACGAATAGGATTCAGGGTGTCAACTTACTCTCTATCGCGCCTTTCGTCGTCCCTGCGACGATCGTCCCGCAAGGAGCGCGATCCACGGATCACGACACTCGTGTCATCTTCCACACTAAAACATTATTTAGAAAAGGTATAAGTAAGACAAAAGCGTTTATTTAAACGATGTATTTATTTGAAATCTATATTCAAGAAGACAGGTTTACTGCGTAATTAAACAAGTTGGTCAATGGGTTAAATGAAACTGTTTATTGAATTTTTTCCAGAAGTGTATTCTTTTACTTACATTTTAATGGGGTTGATAGTGAGCACTCCCGTCTCGCGTTTTTCCAATTCTCCCTCAGCGGCATTAGCCAATGCTGACAGGAAGCATACCGCAAATAAAGCCTGCAATATATTATCCAAAGTTTAAAAAATGTCAAAGTTTACTTATGTTAATATATAAATACACAAAGCAATATAGTTTAAGTTTAACGTTAATAAAATATAATATTCCACTCCTGCAAAACCTACCACAAATGTCTTCATGTTGCTAATCAAGGAATCAACTGTGCAATATGAGGGTGCAGGTTGAAGTGCTTTAATATTTCTTGTGCACAGTATTTATATGCTGAAGATATTAATATTGAAATTGTTGCCCTTTGAAGAACGGAGCAAAGTTAATAAATAAAATGTTAATTTATATGTCCTCCTTTACATTGTATGCCTAATTGATAGCACATCTCTCGCCTATCCAAGACGCTAATAAAAATTTAACCAGAGAGCTTGTATAAGATTTACATATTTATTTGTATAATAGCGAAATTATTAATTTATTCAACTTTTTTAATGATATTTTAAATCATGTGTCAAATGCTTACTTCAAACCAATTTATCTTGCAAGCTTTAATTATAAATTTACATGCGGGAAACTGGTGAATCCACACCACTCAGACAGCCCAAAACATTTTTATTCTCGTTCCGTGCCTTTAATTTCTTTTTCGTGTTTTTCTGCGACTAAAGGGTTAAAAAAACTTTTGGATTAAGGTCTATTCTTTGACGCAAGGCTTTAAAGCTCTTCGTACCCAGAGGTACTTACAAGCTACGTGACAGTGATGCAACCACAAGTAGCCTACCAATCACATAAATTTCCTTACACGGCCCTACCCGAAATATGCCGAACTTGATAATTTTTCTAGTGACCGACCGAAGGTTCGGTTTCGGTTTCGGTTTGGGCAAGGTTCGGCAAAAAATCTAGTTTCGGCATCAGTTAATCAGAAAATCTGCCGAACCTTCGGCCGCACCGAAACTCCACGTTCGTGAATTATTGCGCGTTGTTCGGCTAACTTCGGGCGAGTTGGTGACATCGATCAGCAACATACTTAATTATTAATGAGGTCCTTCCTTTATAATGTGAGTGTTGATTTATTGACACATTTATTGTCCCAAAAATTTTCCCTTCACTCCACAGCCCACACCTGCAAACATACTCCACACACACAAACCTATACATTATGTACATCACCCTGTCATTACTAAAAATACATACCCACCGCAAATGAGACATTACTAAAAAACGTATCATAGGTATCCACTATGAAATATTATGTAATATCTGTTCATTTGTTTTATCATCGTATCCAGTATACTATTTGTTTCTATTATATAAAAAAAATAATTTCAGCTATTTTGCATTTGATTTTCCCTTCCTTTCCTCCAAAAATAAATTCCTCAAGAGCGTTTAACCAGCCAGCGGCCGAAAATCCACATTTCGTCGAAAGTTGTTCTTACGATCGTACAGGGCGGTTCCAATGAGAAAGATTAATTATTCTCCGTATCAGCTTTTTAAAATTATAACTTATAACTCAATATCGATTTTATTTCATTCCAAATTTGCTTTAATTTATACCTACATCCAAATATACTTAAAGGCGTGACGATAAAACTATTAAAATAATGTACTTTCTGTAATTATTTTTTGATTATAAGTATTTATTATTTTTCAATAATGTCTAAGTTAAATAAAAATGTAAAAAAAAATCTGAGATACATTAGTTTGTAAGTGCGCAAATAAATACACAAACGGACCAATTTTCATCAAGAAACACATGAACGTATGTATTTTTAATGATTTTATTTAAACTAAAATTAAAATTTTGAAACATGTGTTTCCCAGATAATGTATTGATTTATTTTATTGCATGATTATATGATTTGAAATGGGTGTTGTATGATACAAAATATTTTTTGAAAATTTAACAAATCTGCCAACGATCTATGGTATAACCTTATTATACTAAAAATAAACTCTTTTCTATAAAATTTAAAACATGCGTTTCCTAGATAATAGAACAATATTTCGAAATCAATTTATAATTTTTTGTGGAAAAGAGTCAATACGTCTAAAATCTGATTTAAAAATGACGTATTTTTGGTTTTTCTCTGGTTATACCATCTTAAACCACTTCTTTAACCTTCATTACAACGTCGCTCAACCAGATAGTAGATTTTGCTCCCCAGGTTGTACACAATATCTGTACGTATTATTGGGAGTTTTTGAGAGATGTCACGCAAAAATAAAAATTAATTCAGCCGTTTTTTTTATTAAAGCCACCCGGTAACAGGAAATGAGGAAGTACAGATAGAAAAAACTTAAGTTATATGACAGGTATATTAATACTTACAAGGTAGATAAATACAACCCAGAATCCAAACGAACTCAACAAAATTTTATTTTTTTTTTCTTACTGGCTTTTTTTAGCTCTTCGTGAGTTTCGCGAGAGTATTAGGTACTAGAGATGCAGCTTTAGTTTCAATATGTCCTGTTATTGTAGGTACTCCGTGCGTCAGAGCATTATCATAATAGTGTATATTATAATATTAGTAAATTTTAATATTTAATAGATGAATATTAATCAATAACCTTATGGAAGACTCGTTATTTCATGCACTGCAACGGTTGATATATCCTAATTGTGGAATATTCTTAGTACTTCATTTTCTATTATTTTTATTAGTTTCTATGACAAACTTTGTACATGATGAAGTAAACGCATAACATAATAATGAATAATGAATTCAAAATTTTCACAGACCCTCACTAGGATTTTCTGTCATGAGTGGGTCTGTAGTCCTATTGTTTTTACGCTGTTGTATTTAGTTTTTAGTTGTCTTTATATTGTCTTTATAATGTTTGCAAGTTCAGCTGTCTCGGGCACTTTTTTTACTTTACATAGTTTAAAAAATATTTTTATATGTTATTTTTGTTTGGTTCATTTGGTGAATTTATTCCCTGAATGTGCTAATTGTATGTACCCAATATTTGTTTTAGATGAGGATATTACTAACTTTATGAATATTACATTAGCTTGGCGTAAATTATTCGCTAGTGCAATGTATCGAAAATTCTTTAATACTTTGTCCCGAGAACTGTTTTAGTAGAACAAAAAATATTAATTTCGAGATGAAGAAATTTCTGGTGAGATAAATCAAGAATTATCTGATTATTTATTAAGTTTATTTTGTGGAACTTCATTCAAATTAAAAGTTTTTTTTTTATTCTAACTTAAAAAAACGGTCATGATTTGTACAGACCTGTTCAGACCCGTGAAAAATCACGGGATATCATAATTGTGGGATTTGTGAAGCTGAAAATATTTATTAAAAAAAGTTCGATTCATACCACCATTAGTGATCGTGATATGAAACCCAAGAGAGATATTGACAAAAAAATTGTTTGTAGAAAACATTGTTATTTTTATATTTTCCTGCTAATAACTCAATAATTTTCATCAGTAATAAAATAAACCTTTAAAAAAATATTTGCTCTGTGCTTGAGGATCGTGTTCCACATGGACCTTTCGGGTGTCTGTGTTCATTGACGGACATTATTTTATTATAACTCTTTGAAAGAAATTCTTAACTAACTAACCATCAGGCCGTTTCCCGCGGGGGTAGGCAGAGAGGACGGACCGCCAAACAACTCGGTCTTGTCACACACTCTTTGCCTCACTCACATTCATACATCGTCTCATACATACTCTTCTATTATTCTGACTTTTGACATGGCCCGACTCAAGTGTCTGATTCACTTGATCGAGCCATGTCTTACTCGGGCGTCCCCGACTTCTTCTACAATTTACATTTGCGTCATATATTATTCCTTCATTATTTTCTTGGTCCATTCGCTCTACATGCCCAAATCATCTGAGGGTCCATTTCTTAATCTTACTCATTATGCTTACATCCACACTCCTCACACGATCATAGATGATTTTACCACAAATATGCCTCAAGGATCTCATTTCAACAGCATTCAGTTTACTTTCATCCTTCCTCTGCCAGTTCCATGCATCACTGCCATACACCAGGGTAGGTACCAGGACGCGTATTTCCAAAACCTCTACCGTTTCAGTCGCTTTACATTTTCAATATCAAAATTTAAATATTTAGAAATAAAATTATAAATTTCTAATATACACATTGAAAAGATTATTTTATCTAGATTTTAGAACAATTTTTTTTGTTTTTGCAAAGTGATAAATAATATCAATATATATATATATATTTACAATATACGGGAATAATATTAAAATTTAAATATTTTGAAATAAAATTATTAATTTCTTATATACACATCAGAAAGATTATTTTATCTAGATTTAAGAACAATTTTTGTTTTTGCAATGTGATAAAAAATAACCAATATATATAGAGGTATATTTAAAATGTAAATTGTCGCTACCGCGACTGAATCTGTATAGGTTTTGGAAATACGCTACCAGGACTCCATTGTGGACTACTAAATTCGCTTGTTTTGACACTTTTTTATTAGCGACAACGGCATTCATCCTTCTTTCAATATCCCTTTCAATGAAATTCTTTCTCTATATTTATTTAGAAAATTCAAGTTCCTTTTATCGATTGCAAAGGCAAAGTTATAATAAAAATAAAACGAGTATTTATTATGGCAAATACCAATGTTTTTTCGAGCAACCTATCTCCGAAATAAATATGTTTTTTAACTTCGTTCCATATTTTTAAAACATTTATTTGTGTGTTTTTGTTGATATCTTTGTTACATCCAACAATGAAGATGAAATTGGAAAATTGTTTTAAACCAAGACTCTGATTTTACCATGAGTGTAACGATGAAATTGTACACCAGATAAAGATAGAAATTTGTATACCAGTGTCTTGGATAACAATAATAATTGAATAATTTGTAGAGCGCCGTTTTTGTGAAAAATCACCTCAAACGTGCTGATAATAGTGGATATGCTGATGTTAAAGAACGTAATTCTCAGTTGTCTTACTTACGCAGTAACATTTTATATCCGTTGATTTGACCCTTTTCTATATTTTCTTTATCACCCCATCAATGTTTGTTTATTTGTATAATACTTCTATTGAATATTCCTACTACTAAAATATATGAATATTTGGTCCTCATTGCGCCCAATGATACAGTGTGTGTGTTGTGTGAGCGTGGAACAAATCGTTAATATTTGTAATATAAACCAATATATTTGTACGAGCATATAGGCAGAACAATCAGATATTCTAAATATGTAATTTTTTTACATTAGATCAATACAGGATGCCCCGAGGAAAATTATTCCCCTCGAGGCCTATGTCATCTTTGGAGGATGCTGTGTGGAGGGTCTTTTTAGGAAAGGAAGGTGAGGAAATTCTGGGAAGGAAAAGGGTATGAGGGGTGGGTAGGAATCTGGGAGTTGGTGTCCAGGAGTGACGACGTATGAATCCATCCCTACCACTACGGTGCAAGGGTATATTTCGAGAGAGTACGGCTGGAGAAGTCAAAGGGACTCCCTCAACCATTTTCTCTCGATCCGGGGTGGGGTCACTTGGGTGACCTACGGCAAAGGTGTTGGTTATCGAATAAATGGGTCCCGGAACAGCGGTACCCATACCAGTCTCCCAAATTGTGATATGTTAGTTTAAAGTACATTCTTGGACATCGCGAAAGAATTTTTTATGATTGTCAACTTTGTAAACAAACTGTAATACTTTCAGAGATGCCGCTAAATGAACGTAATTTTTTTAATTATTTTATATCATTAAACTAATCATATGTTTTAATAACAAAAAAACAAGTTTACAAATTAACATCATATATTTTTTTCCTAATGTTGATTATAGCAGTTTATTAACATCGAATTGTTTTACGGTGGTGTCGTGAATGTCAAAGTTGTCGCCTTTCCGAGAGGACAGCAAACGAAGTTTTATACCGACCCCTAGGTGCTCCATGCGTGATGGATGCTAGAAGGAGAGACCTACGACGAGGGATCAATGAAATACGTCAACGTATTCTGAACCAAGGTTAAACCAAGCTTGTTATTTTTGGAACAATATTATTACCGCTTTTCTTTTAAAAGAAATTCTTCTCCTTTGGGAAAGGAGGTGGAAATTTTCTGAAATGAAATAAGCTTTTTTAAGAGAGATTTTTTTAATGTCTACTGCTTATTTATTTATTTTTTAAAAAATCTCTTGGAAGCTTGTTTTCTTTTTTTTTTTGTAACATAATAAATAACAAAACTAGGAAAGTATGATAGAAAAGCAATTTATTTTTTCTAATACAAGTTTCAATTAAATAACCAGCGAAGCAAAAAAGTTATTATTTTATAATCAAATTACACAGGTCATTAGGCACAATAGACAAAATTACACGAATTTGTTTTTTTTAATAAGTTTAAATTTTTGTGTGTTTATAAAGTGAAAAAAAAAAACAAAAGTTAGGTTAGGTGTTTGAACATGTGTAATTCCAGTAGGTGTTATTATCTCCTTATATATTTTCGTCCACATGCGATTCTGTCCGTGTGTAATTCTGGCAGTGATTGTACGCGAAATTAAATCATTATCAATCAGGTTCAATCATCGTTCCCCAAAAATATTCATTGCTGAGGAAGTTAAGTAGTCGGGAGTTGCGAGAGTCTTGGTTCTGGAGCATTGTAGTAGGTTGTCTTGTTGTTCTTTACATCTGAAAATAAAAATGTTTTGTTACTAACAAAAATCTTCTAGCAAATATTGTTACCAATAATATTTGAAATACCGCCCATTCTGGTGATCGTTTGTACTACCGTGGCGATTTTTTTGACATAATTTATCTTTGCCAAAATGATAAAATGATGTTTACCCTGTCGTCCATTGTCCTCATATCATCCATTATGCGCCGCATACCCATCCTTTCGCGGTCTTCTTCTGAGCGACGATCCATGCGCATAGAGCGCATGTCACGCATGCCACGCATACCACGCATGCCACGCATCATATCGTCCATGCGGTATCTCCTGTCCCTATCGTCATCACGCCTGGAAAACAAACAATGTTTCAGTAATATTATCATTTCCAACTTCTGAAGGTACTTTTCTACGAAGAAATACATAATTAGTAATTAACCTTTCTTCCCAGCGGCGATCCTCGCGCATAGAGCGCATGTCACGTGTCCTGTCATCATCGCGACTGGAAACAAATATTTGATTAATGGCATTAATAATGAAAATTGATTGAATTATAAGCAGAAAATATTTTCTGAAATAATCATCCTCGAGTTTACATATAACAGATGGTGATAAGAATCGTCCGAATTCCTGTAAGATTTAAACAAAAAATTCTTACTCGATATCGTCCATGCGGCGCATAGATCGCTCGCGTCGGTCGTCAATGCGGCGCCTGTCGTCATCCCGGTCTCTGTCGTCCATACGGTCATCGTCACGGCGGCGCATAGATCGCTCGCGGCGAATGTCATCATCTCTGGAAAAATACTAAACTATGAAATAACGCATGGTTAATGGTCAATTTTGTAGTCTTTTATCTGTTTTCACTCTGTTTACAATGTAAAGCCAGTAAAACGAATACCGTAAAGGAGACAAAAGAATTTTTATTTTAATCTTTATGAGTAAAACCTCAAATTGTAATACTCAAATTAAATGAAGACAATATTAGTGAAACTCAATAGAAAATCAGGAGACAGAAAAATTAAAAAAAGATTTTGGCACCTCTGGGACTCGAACCCAGGACCTTCGGATTTCCGGGACACAGCTTTAACCACTGAGCGAAGTTGTCTCTATGCGATTCAGTCAATTTTAACTGTATCATACTTCGAATATTTTCTTAACGCATATTTATATTTTATTGGCTTTAAGGGTAGGTACACAGTTACACACCTCTCCCAATCCGCCTGGCGTTTCTTCACTTCACCTTCAGCGGCACTGGCTACAGCGGCAGCTACCACAAAGAACACCAAAAAGATCTGTAACGTAATGTTAAGCACAAAAAACAATTATAGGTTTTCTAGTAGACGACAGAAACAAATTAAATATTTTTTTTATGTATTGATGTAATTACTTATTTAAAAAACATATTATGAAAATGCTTACCAGAAATTTCTTCATCTCGATTCAGTTTACTTTTCAGTTCAAAGAAACAGTAATCACTACTTAACTTGATTAAAGATTGGATACATTGCTTTTACTACGAACGGTATTTATACTATTTTCTGAAATATTTTATTATTCATGATAATAATATTTTCCTGACCTTACTGAACAATAATATTTTCCTGACCTTACAAAAAAATATAAGCAAATAAAACACATTAATGAAATGCATAATATTAATATGACAATATTATTGGAAGATTAATATAAATTCACGACGTTTTCTACTTACCTGTGAAATAACGAATCTTCTTTATGATCATTGAATACAATTACCTTTTAAACCCGTTACAACTATTGAGATTCATAGTTATCTGCTAAACGTTAGCCACGTATTACGGTGATGTATTATACAAGTTTTAATTAATTAATTTATTTATTTTAAAGACACATAAAATTCAGAAATAAATATTTATATATTTAGTTAATTGAAGTCAAGACAAAAAGTCTCTTATGTTAATGTTTCTTGGAGATGGAGTTTTAAGGTGAGAGGAAGAGGAAGAGTATTTTAGGATAAGGATAGGAGATGCTTCCCTTCCACACTCTTGTATTAATTTTCGATGGTACGCGTTACTTCTATTCGACATTTCTGAAGGGTATTGCTAAAAATGTCTAAATTTTGTGTTATATTGCGCAGATGTTCGGGGAATTCGGGATTTTTTCCTAATGGTGGTTATTTATGTGGGCAAATGAAATAAATTGGATTGTCGTATTGATCTTAACGGAATGTGAATTTTTATTAAGTTGCTCAGCTAGTCCGAGCCCAGGCCTTTCTACATAATTTTAAATGGCAAAAATTTGGTCAAAAATTAAACGTCGTGTAGGAAGAGAGTTAAACTTGTGAAAATTAATGAATTCGGTGTAATTTGAAAATTGTAAGTTTTGTTTGTAATTTATGTGTTTAAAAATATATTTTTTATTTCTTTCAAAATGGGCTTGGTAGAAAGGGGTCCATATCGGTGAGCAATTCTAAGAGGGAACGGATTTACTCTGTGTAAAGGGAGTAGAGTCACGTGGGGTAACCGTACGTTCATATGGTTCATAAATCAAAAAGCTATATAAAAAAAGTTTACATGCTTGTTGATTGCGTACACTTACCCCATGTGCGGAGTAAGTATTCGCATACCGTAGGGTAAGTGTTAAAATCGGATTTGTGGTTATCTTTATTCGAATTTTCACTTTGCACCCGTGTAACTAACAAATTTCACCATAAATTATCATAGACCACGTCGCTCTGACACAGTTGGTTATACAATAGCACACACATCGGTAAGCAAACATATCGGTAGCAGATGAAAATTTATAGAAAAGTACGAAAAAAGTAATTTACCTCCCAATTTTTATTTTCAAATTATGATTAACTGTACACATGTCCTGCTTGAATGCGACCCAAAGCGCTTGTGAATTAAGGAACGCGCGGGCGCGAAACGGGCACGATCTTGTCGGAAACGTCACTGCGAACACTTACACTCCGCGTACGGTTACCCCACGTAACTCTATGGCATCTTAATGTTGTGGGAAGGTTTTGTTGGACGAATTTTAAATCCCAGGATTTTATTGGCTTTGTTGATGACATGTGTGCGTGTTGTATATGTTCAATTTAAAATCCAGTATTACCCCAAGGTCCCTGATAGATTCTACGTAATGAGATTGGAAAGAGTCAAAGATAAAATTTAAGATAAGATAAAGTTTCTTGAAATAAATGGACCGTACCATTCTTATTCTTGAAAATAATCAATGGTAAACAGGAGAACCGCGCGTTTGTATAAAAAAAGTATTGTGATATGTCTGGTTACTGGGAACTGGTATGTGACTAAATACATTGCTTTTATATCAAATTGTTTTACTTTCCTTTCAAATCCTGTGTTATTTCTAACATATCCCATTTTTTTAAAGTTGGCTCCACACAGGAGGCCCTGTGGAAAATAATTTCCTATGTCATCTTTGGGGATGCCTGTAGAGGCTCTTTTGGAAAGAAAGGGTAAAAATCAGGCTTTCTGTGTGACCAGGAGTGACAGACGTAAGAATCCACCCTTTCCACTGGGATGCCAGGCGATGGGTCGAGAGAGTCCGGCTGGAGAGGTCAAATGGTCCCCTTCAACCAGTTTCTCTCGTTCCGGTCCACCACGCAGAGTGTGGGCAGGCGCATCCGCCACTAAGACCTAGACAAATCTCACCCCATGAATCCGGGCACCAAAACCAAAATCAAAATCATTTATTGTACAAAATTTTCATTTAGTACAAAAGGTATAACTTATAGGTACCTATATCCTATTTCTTCCAGCTAACCTAACATGTTATACAGATATGAACACAAATGAAACATAAATATAAAAGTGGTGTAATACAAAGTGAATTTGTTTTAATTTATTATATAAACATAAATATAAAAATAGTTGTACCTATGTGAGGTATTCACTTAATGTGTAATGAGACCTGTTCAGAAGGAATGTTTTTAGTGATGACTTAAATCTGAGTGTATATTGTATTTGTTTAATATCATGTGGAAGGTTGTTGTATACTTTAATGGCCATGTAAAAGGGTCCTTTTTGGAAAATTGTTTTGTTTGCTTTTGGTATTAATAAATTTTCTGTAAACCTTGTAGCGTGTTTATGTGTAGAGTTTTTTTGTGGAAACTTTTCTGGAGATGATCGCACTAACATGCATAACTCCATTATATATATATGTCGGTGACTGTAAGAATTTTCAAATTTTTAAATATATAGGTCTACATGAATCCCGATTAGCAGAGTTTGTCATTTTTCTTATACATCTTTTTTGGATGATAAAAACATCTTTGGTGTTTACTGAGTTTCCCCAAAAGATAATTCCGTATTTTATTATTGAATATACATAACCATAGTATGCGGCCATTACCGATTCGATGTTTAATATATTTCTCAGTGTACCTAGAACAAAACAAAAGCTACTAATTTTGGCTCGCCGACATATATATATATTTAAATATATTGGTCAGGCAGATCATGATGCGCCTAGCTACTTCGAGAAGTGCCTGGCGGCAGATAGTGAATTGGGGCAGGCGCTTCATGATCGGCCTGATTTTACGATCGGCCGCCGACATATATACATCGTTGCACCGTTACCATGTTATTATCAAATACCGTTTCCATAAACCGTCTACACAGAACCTATTTTATTCATTTAATTGAACAGTATTTTAAATATATTATTTTATGCTTACCCATTTTACGGTGTTTAAATTAATAAATATCTTATGTTTAGCGCAGCTTATATCAGCATTAAAAATATGTTTGTTGTAGTAGTATTATTATAACGCAAGAAATACACGGCTCCTTAGGAAAATGAATATTGTTTCCAATGACAAAGTTTGGTCAATTTTTGGGTGCTTAACCATTTTCATATTTAAAATGTTTTCTTCTTTCAACAACTTCACTTCAAAAAACAAAACCAATATATTTTTACCTACAGGATTCCAAACACCCTTATTCCCTTGCTTTGTATTAAATAACCTTGGAAATAAAGCATATACTTGATCATTGATTTAATCATAATAACATCATTCATATTATTATACCGTTATAATAAAACCATTACTGTTGTGACACGTACTTATTTACTTAACATAATCAGGGGAATAAAAGTCTTGTAAAGTGCACTTTTTTTTTTCAATATTTTTTTCAAAATGAGCAAAATCTGTGTTCCGTATTTCGTTTGGGAGGCGGTATTAAGTACCGCCGCCTGGGAACCATTTATTGGATAACCAACACCTCTGCCGCAGGTCACCTCAAGTGGTTCGCTACATTTGGTGACTTGGCAGGATTCATGGAGTGAGGTTTGTCCAAGTCTTGGCGGCGAAGCGTATGGGCGTAGTGGGCCGGATCGGGAGAGATTAGTTGAGATAGACCTGGAATCCTAAACTAGACCTCTCAAGCCAGACTCTCTCGATTTATCACCTTGCACCGCAGTGGGAGGGATGACTTCATACGTCCGTCACTCTTGGACACATTGACTACCTACCCACCCTTCATACCCTTTTCCTTCCCAAAACTTCCTCTCCTTCCTTTCCCTAAAAAGACCCTCCATACAGCATCCCTAAATCCCTGAGGGATTTTTTTCCTCGTGGCCTCCTAGCCTCGTAGCCTCGTAGCCTCCCCGTGTGGCGCTAAAAATCTTTTTTCCTGAATTTGATAGGTTTTCAGAATAGAAACCTCTTTTATTTAGCTGCCGTCAAAAATAAATACACTTCAATGTTTAATTTGTTGATTCTTTTTTTTAATATTTATATTATTTATTTATAATTGTCATTACTTAGTTTAGAAATATGGTGGGTTTCTTCATTTACCGAGAATGCTAAATGCAATGCTAATTGTAAAAGTAAACTATCGAAATTTAAAAATTTCTATGCATTTGACCGTTTACTTTTACAATTAGCATAGCATTTAGCATTCTCAGTAAATGAAGAAACCCACCCTTAAGGTGGGTTTCTTCATTTTCGAAGTTTAAAAATATCTATGCATTTGACCGTTTACTTTTACAATTAGCATTGTGTAAATGAAGAAACGCGCCTCAATGGTGAGTTTCTTCATTTACCGAGAATGCTAAATGCAATGCTAATCGTAAAAGTAAACGGTCGAAATTTAAAATTTAAACGAAATTTCTATGTATTTGACCGTTTACTTTTACAATTGGCTTTGCATTTAGCATTCTCGGTAAATGAAGAAACCCACCATAAGTCGTTCAAAATTGACTTTAATTCTTTCAAACCCTTAAAATCAGATCAGTAGTTTGTTAGAAAATAATATTTTCCTTTCCACCAAGTTTTTTCATTGCTTATATATAACTACACAGTAATATGATTTTATCCCGTTACATCTATTTCCATGTCAAAAATAAATAATTGTAAATATAATTGATCTATTAAAATCTTTAAAAAATCACAAATTGTGCATCATTTCTCTATCCCTTATGCGATGTAAGGATGGTTTAAAATTCTGTTACATTGTATCAGTGTCGAGTATTACTGATTTGAAATCAAGGTTATATTTACTGAATCATCATTGAATTGAATTGTCATTTAACTTATAAAAACTTTATAGATAAGTGCTTATGTTGTCATCTCATCATAATATAATATTGTGTGTAGGCAACATCTATAAATACTGGGTAGTTAAATATTTCTGTTGCATTTGGTTCTACCGCGTAGATCAGATAGCTGTTTGCTATCTTTGTTGCAATCAAAATGAAATCTTACGAGGTAATTTTTTTAATACCTAAATAATATTGTAAAAAATGTAAAGCTGTTGTAAAATCTTAGCAAAAAAAAAGCGATGATGAACTGATTAAATTAATATAATACGGATAAATATAATGTTTTTTCTTCTTCAAGGTTATCTTTGTAGTCTTTCTGGTTGCCTATTGCAACGCAGCTGAAAATCATCAGAAACGCAATGCAGACACGAAAGATGCTCAAACGGGGAGGTGAGCATTATGAAAATAATTCTGTTTGTACATATTACTAAAAAATTAAATAACATTATTCGTATCATCAAGGGAGTTCCACAAGGTTCTGATCTTAACCCACCTTAAAGAGTTTTTATTTTTAGCAAATTCCGCACAGAACGCAGTTGGAACTTTAGGATTAGGTTTATTTGTTTTCAGAATAATCGCAACAGATGATGAGAGGCTTTTACGTATGAGGGAAGGAGATATCCGCCGACCTCGATGGACCTCGAGGTTCGGAGACTACCCAGAAGATCACTTCAGGGGATTTGATTTTCGTGGTTTCTCTAGAAGGGACGGAAGATCTAGATCCTTTGATTACCGGTCTGATGAGTGAGTACGATTGATTTTAACTTGTAATAAAATTTTGTTTGAACGTTAAAAATCTTTTTTTTTCAAGATCTCTACTTTAATTTTCTCTACTAATATTTTCTACTCTACTAAGAGCAACATTTTATGTACAATATAAACATATAAATTTGTTTTGGACCACTTTATTACACTCCACCGGTTTCGGAACCTTCCTTCATTAGGAGAATATTAAAACTAACTTAAAAAACAAAATGCTAACAGATGTCAATAAATATTTAGGTGTTGTAGTGAGAGGTAAACAGAGGGAAAAGGGTAATTAGGGAATTTCTGGAAAAAACAATTTAAACAGTCTGTAATTTAAATTAAAAATTTAAATTACAGACTGTTTTCTATTCAAAAATATTTTCAGAACAAGCGTATCATTGTATTTAACGTTTTTTTTCAGATTTACTCCCGCTGATGATGAAAGGCATTTCCGATCAGGAGATGGTTCCCGTAGAACCTACACAACCGATACTGATAGATATGGAGGATATCCAGATCATCGTTATAGGGATTTTGATGACAGAAGTTACTATGACACTGAAGATACCTTCAGAATCAATCGTGAAGGATTGTTGACCGGAGAGCGTTATGGATTCGATGACAGACGTACCGAAGACACTGATAGAACATTCAGATTAAACACTGATGGAAGACCTGGAGATCGTTCATTTGATGACAGACGCACTGAAGAAACTGGTGGGACATTTAGATCCAATGCTGACGGAAGGACTAGAGATCAATCGTTTGATGACAGACGCACCGAAGACACTGATAGAACGTTCAGATTAAATACTGAAGGAAGGGCAGGAGATCGTTCATTTGATGATAGACGCAGTGAAGGAACTGGTGGGACAATTAGATCTAATGCTGACGGAAGACCGAGAGACCAATCCTTTGATGACAGACGCACCGAAGATACCGATAGAACATTCAGACTAAACACTGAAGGAAGAGCTGGAGATCGTTCATTTGATGATAGACGCACTGAAGGGACTGAAGGGACAATCAGACCCAATGCTGTCGGAAGTACTAGAGATAGATCGTCTGGTGACAGACGCATGGAAAATACAGATGGAACATTCAGAACCAACACAGACGAAAGGACTAGAGGGGGTTTAGGTTCGGATGATAGACGCACGGGTGCCGATGGAACCTTCAGATCAAACACTGATGAAAGAACTGGGGGTGGATTGAGTCTTGATGACAGGCGCACGGCGGGCAACGGTGGAACATCCAGAGCAAGTACCAATAGGAATCTTGCAGGCCCAAATAGGCCTCCGATTACTACAACCTCGTAAGCCTTTCTGTTTGTTTTTTAAACCAACCTAAAACTTTAACTTAAACAAATATTAAATTTTTTTTTAATTTAAAAAAAATCTTAACTAGAGAAAATATCCCGCACTTCCAAAAACTAAGTGGAAAGTGATATTAGGAGTAGTAAATTTTCCAAACAGTTTCTACAAGAGGAAGTTAGAATGTACAAAATCACTAGCATTTATGCTGTGAACTTTGAACAAACATCCAGAAAAGTTCAATTTGCACTTCGTATTCAAAGTATCTCATGAACTTTATTAATTGTTCTGTTTTCAGTAACACAACGTCAACAACTGCCACAACTAATACGGCAAATGGAGCCAAACCAGCTGCTTCCCCACCCAGAACAACTGCGACAGAGAGACCTAATCGTACTACTAAATGAGTGCGTTATTTTTAATGAAAATGTTTAAAAAAGGTTTAAACGCTAATGCTTGCTTAGTGTGGTCAAAGTATAGCATTGGTTACTTTGCTTTGAATAGATACAAATACAATATTTTATTTAAATAAATGAAAAAATTACTATTTTTATCTTTTCAATATTTTTCACAAATATTTTTGGAATATTCCGAATAATAAACTATTTAATTTAAAGAACTAATGAAACATACTGGATTTCCAAAAAAAACGTATTTTGAAAGTCTGTCACAGCATTCTAATTTTTAAACAAATAAAACTCACATCTAAACATACATAAATAATTACATCTTTATATCGATCCCTTAATTCTGTGTGGAAAAAACTCAAAATACCTCATTTTGAGAGAGCTGAATTTGAAAATATATCACAAATTCATCGCTTCCATGTAAATATATTTTGAAAATCTGTTGGTTTAATAGATACCATATGTTTAATAGATCGCATCGATGTAATATTTTGATGCATTTTTTTTTAAATTAATAAAAGCTTTCTTTTTTTTTCATTAAATATCACACTCCTACTTTTTTCCACCCAAACTTGTACAATCCATTGAGAATCTTAGTTCTCTATAGAAACAACTCATCGTTTCTCCTAAGAATCTTTTTTTTCATAGTATAGAACTGGAAGAGAAAGGATGAAAGTAGACTTAATGCTGTAGAGATGAGATCCCTGAGACGTATATGTTCTAAAAACATGTATGATCGTGTAAAAAATGTGGAGATTAGATAAATTGATGCAATGCTGATGTTAACGAAATTGACAAGGTTAACAAAGGGGCGCTTAGGTGTTTGGGCGAATGACTGAAGAAAGGAGTGTAAGTAGACTACATGACGTAAGTGAATGGTGAAAGAAATAAGATACGCCTGAGAAAGATATGGCATCAAGAGAATCAACACTTGAATTGGTCCATTGGACATTAACAAAAGTATTTGTGAGAAGATGCATTGATATTAAAAGTAACAAAAAACAGCTGTTTAAAAAAAAATTACATGACATTTTTTCCGAAAACCAACAGACTGATTTATTCTGCTGCTACGGGTATTATTGTTTGTATTTTTAATTACTGTCAAATATTTTTAATAAATTAGGTACTGAAATTATTTTTTTGTAACTATGCCTATTATTTATGTATGAGCAGTATGTTGTACCTGTATTATTTCTAAATATGTGTTAGTACATAGACTGGCTCCCCTGTTAGACCCGAGATTATTTCTCTAACTGAATAAATAAAATGGTAAATGAATGTCATGTAACATATATTGTGTAAATTTACTTTAAAATTTTCGATTTAAATATTTATATCCTTCGAACCCTGGGTTCAAGTTCTTTAAGGATCCTCCTATACTGCCGTCATAACCACGAAGGCAGTTTTAATATTCACGTCCTAATATGCGAAACCTTTCGTGTTTAACCTATTATAATAAAAAAGTACAGCTGAATGCAACCGTTGCAAATTTTCAGCCGCCTTTTTGCTTATGATCAATCAAAGTATCAATTTGACATCAATTTGTACCCACGAGGCATGGTCATTTGTTATATGAATTATATCAAACTGTTTGAAATTCTTAACTTATTATTTCAGGTTTAAATTTAATTTTCGTAAGATGAAGAGATAAAGGGTGTGCAGAAGTTGGAAAATTTAAATGGTTGTTTGGGGGTTGCCAAGCAACCACTTGGAGGTTTTTTTCAGTTAGTATGATAATTCATGTAACAACATCTTATCTCTAAATATTCATACTTTTTAAATCTATAAATTTATATTGTGCAGCATGTTAATCTATAGCGTGGTTTATAAAAATACTTCAAATTTCATGAAAAAATCAAATTTTATTTGGATTTAAATTTATAAAGAAAAATTTAAGAAGACATCAAAAAATACATCAGGGGTCCATAGCCAGGTCAGAAGGGAAGAAAAGTGTTTCAAAATCATTTTCTCCAAGGATATTATTGTTCTGCATTGTTTCTGAAAATTAATAAGTACAAATAGTTAGTCAAACGCGTAATTATGCATAAACGCTGTAGGTTCTCTAGCGATGAGCTCTAACAAAAATGTAATGTACTCGATGTTCGTCAAAACTTCATTAAAAGGGTTATTATTATTATCCGCGTACACAAAAATCTAGAAAATTTGAATAACATTGATCGTAAATATATTACAAGAAGTCTCACTAGAAAGGATCTCGTGGTACCATGGAGCAGTACAGCAAAGTATTAAAAGACATACATATCTGGGACTGAAATTATATAGTAAAAACATGCAAAATGTTCTACATCGGTTCAATAATAACTAAATGTTGATGGCCTTGGGTAGGGTGGAGTCTGAAAAACTATTAAATAATGTCACTTAAAATTATTCGCGGTTACCTATCAATGGCACAATTTGTAAAACCTTAGTAGGTATATTATGTTTAATTAAAAAAATAGTTAAAAAAAACTTCTTTTTACACCATAAATTTGGCATTTTCACGAGGATTTGGTTCCGTAGAACGGGCAATCTGCCTAGCTAGGAACTAATATCGACCTAAAAAGACATAATAACAGCTGTACACATTTTGAAATATTTCCAGTTATAACGCAATATTATTACTATGTTTGTTGCTGTGTAAATGTATCTAATATAATGTAATAAATAAATAAATAAATTAAAAAAATGCTTAATAATCGTATGATCGGTAACATGAGAATATTGTGATTTCGTTAACTCACTAAAATTAAGTCTTCACACTAAAGCCCCGATCTGATTTTGCAAATATTTTAATCGAGTGGAGAGAATAGTAGTAAATAAACGCGTCCGAATACCGTAACTTTAGTAGAGTGGGTGAGTCAGCTCTTTTATAGTAGATTTAATCCATTTCGTTCTGTTTTTCGGGCGAGTAAGTACCTCCTCCATGCGTCCCTATACACTGACAGTGACAGTGTTCATTTGTGAACGCGCGGAAGTCTCGTGGTCATAGAGCGAAGATGCTACCCTAAATTTATTTATTTATGCTGCTATTAATCTCTTTTCGTGTCCATAGTTTATTTATTTTCATCTTACTAATTTATTCTTTCACCTTTTCTAACATAAACATTAAAACAAGCATGAAAATAAGTTTAATTAGCGCATTTACTTTGCTTTTAGTAACCCGTCATCCACCGTCATCTTCCAACGGGTAACGGGCACAAATGTACTCTACTTGAAAGTAATGCGAACGGTTTTCGGCGAGTCAAGTAGCAAGTTTACTCGCTACTTGACTTAATGTAGAGTAAAACAAGTTTTCAGGTTGCGAATGCTGACGTTTTACTGTAGTTCAAGGATTTTTAATTGATCTTATCATAAATAATAAAAATGTAACCCTTAGTAGAAGGTCCTGTCCTTGAAGTAGAACATGCCGTCAGTTCGTCTGTAGTCATCATCCATTTCTCCGAAGCGACGCTCCATTCTTCCATCAGTGCCGAAGGTTCCACGGTAATAGTCACCAAAACCGGTGGTGGGGGTGTAACTGAAACGAAATTACAAACAAAAAAGCTATTGGTGTGCGGTGTCATATTACAATAGCATTTTTTCATGAGATGTGTGAGTAAGTGGCTTATTTTTTACATTAGCTCCATACAGGAAGCCCTGGATAAGGGTCTTTTTATGGAAAGGAAGGAGAGGAAGTTCGGGGAAGGAAAAATGTACGAGGGGTGGGTAGGAATCTGGGGGTCATTATATCCAGGAGTGACGAACGTATTTTTTTTACTTTAACTTCGTACAGGTGGTCCCGAGGAAAAAATACCACATTGCCTATGTCATCTTTGGGGATGCTATGTGGAGGGATTTTTTTGGGGAAAATAATGAGACAACACCTCTGAAATTGGTCACCCCAAGTGGTTCGCTACGTTTGGTGATTTAGCAGGGGTGCCCGGGTTCATGGGGTGAAGTTTGTCTAGGTCTTAGAGGCGGATGACCAGGACACACAGGAACCCCAAATTTCTACCCACCCACCCTCAATCCTTTTCCTTCCCAGAACTCTCCTCTCCTTCCCATAAGGGTCCGCTACCAGAATTTCTACCGATTTCTTGCATATCCCCCTGAAATATTTAAGCACTTAAAAAAATAATGTTATTTTCGAAGATAATATCTATACATTCCCCACGCCGAAACGCAAATTATATGAAATTCCCTCGATAGAAAAAAATCGCAAAGTATGCTCCGAAAATTATTTTTTTCAAGTCTGTTTCAGTTATTTTAAAAGTTATATGTATGAAAAAATTCACAATGTTTCTTTAAATTGTACTTGACACAGCCTCTGCGAGATTTTTGCTCTATTTTAAACGAGTCGTGTTTTATTAAACATTTTCGCAATTTTCGCATCGACTTTGTCGCTGTAAATTTTAGCGCTCTCCTCTAACATTCGTAATTTCGTATCTCTCCATCTTCTTCTTTTCGGCCCGGTTGCGGAGCCTTAAAAAAAACTCCACACAGCATCCCCTAAGATGACATACACCCTGAGGGAAATCATTTTCCTCAGGGCCTCCTGTGTGAAGCTCATGTAAAAAAAAGGAGAGGAAGTTCTGGAAATCTTTTTGTCCACGAGCGATGGATGAATCCATCCCTTCCACTACGGTGCTGGGCACCTAATGGGTCGAGAGTCTGGCTGGAGAGGTCAAAAAGTCTCCCTGAAACAGTCTCTCCCTATTCACGCAGTAGGAAGGCAAACGCATCCGCTGCCAAGACCTACACAAACCTCACCCCATAAACCCGGGCAACCCATCTAAGTCACCAAAAGTAGCAAACCCCTCGGTGTGACCTGTGGGAGAGGTATTGGTTATCCAATAAATAATGATTAAATGATTATAGTACCCCTACCCGCCTGCCAAATTATTAAATTTGCATAGATAAAAATGAAGGAGTTGCTTACTCTGAGAATCGAGTGGCGTACGGTGTGTATGTTCCTGTGTAACCATCACCAGTGCGGTAATACTTTCCGTCAGTGTCGTAAAATCTGGAAAAATGGAAACTATGATAGTTGTTTCAGTAGATACCGTGCATTAATGTTTAATTTCCGGTGTTCAACGAAACTCAGGCTAAAACAAAGCGGAAGGGGAAACAAAAGGTTTGCAAAGTTCGCAAACTGACCATTTAGATCTCGCCATTAGAGATATTTCAGTTTTTATTACTATTATATACAGTTTTGTATCTCAATAGAAAAATTCATAATACCTTTAACTTGTCTTCTGTTGATTTCGAAATAAAATGTTATCATTCAAAAAAACAATCCAAACCTGCCGAAGTCAGTAGCTCTCTTATCCCGATCTGTTGTTTCCATCTTCATCACTGCGCCTTCTGTGACATACATAGCTGCCACCACGAAGAATACAAAAAAGATCTGAAACAAATCACGTAAAATAATTTCAAAGGAAAATAAAATCGACTTCGATTCAATTTATTCATGTTAAAAGCATTACAAAATTAACATTTCAAAGCGTTTTTAAAAGAGAGAAAATATTTTAGATAAGATAAGCAGATTTATAACTAAGAGCAACAAAGCTTGCCGTCTAAATTGTGTTTCATTGATGTTAAACGTATCCATATTCGAAGTGATTCTATTTAAAATAAGGCAGCTCTCCCGACTGTCGATAACCATCAGGAACATAGAAATTAATGCTCTCCACGAGAGTCAAGGTTTAGAACCATCCACGAATCAGTCTGAAGACGTGTTACAATAAGCACATCCCTTCTGACCCCTAGATTGTTCATATCGAGCATACCCAAGAAAAAGTCGGTAGGGTAGAGCAACGGGTGTAACCATACTCTCTCATGTAGCGAACTCTCAGAAAATTCTTCTGAACCTTCTCCAACATGAGAGAATACTTCACTTGGTGGGGGTCCAAACCACTGATCCACTCTCAAGCCTATTCCTAACCAAAGCATTGAACAGTACTATGAGAACCCGGGTGTCTCTGAAATTTCTCGCAGCGCGTTGGACAAAAACCCAGCTTTCTCAGTGAAAACACGTCATTTATTACGATATGAGCATGAAAAGTCAACCTACTATCAAACATAATAACAAGATCTATCATAGTGAAGACACGTTTTAAATTTCGAGCTCTCATAGTATAAGTGTAAAACCAAATACGACGTGCCATAGTGAAAGAAATTATGAAACAAATACGTTCACCGTGCAAAAGGTTTACAAGTAAATTTTTTACAACTTAATTTTATGTTTATTTTTTAAAGTTCATTGAGGAATCATGTAATTTTTTTAAATAGATTTACTTGTGTAATGTTATTTGTTTTCAAGAAAAAAAGTTGACTTACCAAGAATTTCATTTTGGCTTGGTGTCGAAAAGAAGGTACTAAAGCTCTCAGGTCTTTGCTGTTGTGAGATTGGTACCGTTTCACTGTTCTTATCGTATTTATATTATTGACGTACCTACCTCGGAGGCTCTGGATTTTGCTACATTTTCTTTGATACAATGTTTTCCCTAGCAACGATCACTGCTTCCAAACAATTTATTAAACTCTTCATTTTTTCCGAATATATAAAAAATAAAACAAACTTCTGTTTTCTGTTCCATGGAAAACCCTTTGAAAACAGTAATTTGGTGAAATTTGAATAGCTTTTCTGTATTTTAGGTGAAATCGCATTTTGGATCCGCAACTTAATTTCCAATAAGAAAAGTTTTAATTACATAAAGCATAGAAAAGATTTTCCCTTTTCTTTGGTATGTGTTTGCAAAGACGAGATATAAATTCATAATAAGAATAGAGGGACAAAAACAAGGTACTTTCAGAGGCACGGTGGTTAAGAAAATATTCACATTAAAAAAATGTTAGAAGTTCATTATATTCGAGTAGGTACACTATACATGTTCAACATCATCATCTTGGTCTATAATTAAACTAATAACAGATACTCGCTTGTTGATTGTTGATTAAAAAATATCATTTAGTAGGTTTCCAAAGTACGCAATTTTCTGTTGGGAATCTTTGTTTGATTAATTACAATGAAACATTTTATTAAACGTTTCATTGTAAACATTCTGAAATAAAATATTCATTGTACGATTACAGGGTAGTTAGTTGGTAAGTAGATATTTAGGAAAAAAAATACAGCACCGTAGTAAAAAGCACATTAAATCAACATATTTAAGGTAACAATTATAAAAATAATAATTAAAATAGAAAACAAATTAGCACCACTCTTAAACTTTACTAATCTAACATTTGGGCAAGAGTTGTAAATGGGCAATTTTTAAAAATTTTGCCACAATATTTCCAATTATGTATTTTACAAAAATGTCAAAATTTTCAGTGAATTATACAGAAAACGATTCCTTGCATATTTTGTTGAGTATTATAAATACCAAAGAGCCGTATATGTAAAATCTTAGTTTTTTTTGTAAGATCTCAGAAAATATTTGTGCATTTGGTGACCCGCTAAATGAACAACCACAATTGATATAGGTCCATTAAGTTACTTTTTAGATCATGTATAGTGAAAAGTTTAGTTTTTTCGACGGATTGGTTGGATAACATGAACCTCTTAAACATTTTTTTGGAATTAATGTGCATTTCGATGAATTTTTTTTTTGTGATTATTATTTGCTCTTTCTTCTATCATTTTCAACATTTTAATCATATGGGACAAAAAATGATTATGGAAGATTTACACGTTTATATTAATTAAAAACACGTATCATAAATACTTTTTTATACTTTAAATAAATGAAGACAATATAAGCGAAACTCAATCGAAAATCTGGAAACAGAAAAATCAGAAAAACATATTGTGATGTAGAGTAATTAAGTATTTCATATGGAAAGAATATGGCATTGGCGTACAAGAAGCAGTCTCGGAGATATACTGTACGAGCTCCCGTGGCAAGGCTCCAGAGATTTACCTACCCCCGAATAGTAAACAGTCGTAGCTAACCAGCTAGGTTATTCCAGTAAATAAACACTTTTATATTCAAAGAACCGTATTTAATAATTACTATCTGCCGAGGAAAGGGCAGACATAACAATTGGCGCAGCCGTATAAGTATAATTGTGTGAAAGTTACGCGTGCGAATAATAATTGGTGCTGGACACGGAGGACTAAGTCACTGCTGGAGTGACTTGCAGTTTTGGCAAGGAATCGGAAGAGATTCTGCTCGAGATTAAGGAGCATTTGGTTCCGTGGCTACGGACTGGTTAAGAAGATTTTTGTTTTAGGAACAGAAGTGAAATACCGCAAGGAGGCGATCTGGTTGTGGATCATTGGATTAATCAGAAGTTTCAAGGTCAAAACGGATCATTGGGTTAATAGTTTCAAGGACGAATCTGTGGATCATTGGATTAATCAGAAGACAAGGATAAAACCCAGAGGGAGACCAGAAGAGTTCCTGAGATAAGTATTTTTGATTCTTTGAGAGGGATTATTTGTTATTGTTTTCTTGTTGATTTTTCTTTGCGGATTTATTTGTTGGGAGTTATGGAATCGGGTAGAATACCACCGTTTTGCCATCTCTCCGGAGACTGGGGGTTGTTTCGACTTCGGATAGAGCAATTTTTCGTGATCCATGATGACAAAGCGTCTGTGGAGAAAAAACGGGCTTTTTATTGAATCTCCTAGAATCAGAAACGTTGACCTTACTAATTAATCTGTGTTTTCCAAGTAAAGTAACGGACTTATCTTTTGATAAACTTTTAGCGCTTCTCGACAAACATTGTAACAAAAATCGTTCAGTTTTTAAAGAACGGGAGAATTTTTTTTTAACGAGGCAACAACAAGGCGAGACGATAAGAGATTTCGCGGTTAGACTTCGTTCTTTAGCAACGTATTGTCAATTCGAAACGAGGCTTGAAAAAAACCTCATAGACATGTTTGCAATCGGGTTGTTACCGGGACGCGCGAAGGAGAAAATTTTCGTAGAAGGGCAAACGTTGTCGTTTAATGAAATAGAAGGACTTGCAGTTAGTATGTCAACTTTGGATAGTGCTAATACAGTAAAATCAGAAGTAAACCTAGTAAAAAAACGAGTTACTAGCGATGGGTTCAAGCGAGATCAGCGTAGGGAACGATCGACGAGCCCCAAGGGTAGTTTTAACACGAAACCAGCTTATAGGTTAGGATCAAATTCAGGTACGAATTTTAGATCACCCGTGGGTAGTGTTAAAAAACAGTGTTTTATTTGCAAAAGGAATGATCATCTATCGTTTGATTGTAAATTTCGTAATGCGAAATGTTTTAAATGTAAGGGCGTTGGGCATTTACAGAAATTCTGCAAGAATAATCCTATAAATCCCATTTTTGAAAATCACAGGGATAGTAAAGTTTTAGTTGCGTCAATTAGTCCGATTACTGCTGAAATTGAAATTAATAACAAGAAGTTTACGGCAATGATTGATTCCGGTTCATCTTTATGTGTGATGCCGGAGGGTATTTTTAAACGACATTTTAGTTCAATCATTTTGTCACAAGACAAGCGGATTATTTCAGGTTATGGAAATAATCGTTTAAAAGTCGTAGGAAAGGCGATTTTTGATGTGAAATTTAAGGGTAGCGAATTCGCTTCACCGATTGTTCCGGTGGTCAAGAAAAATGGAGATATAAGAATTTGTGTAGATTACAAAAGGAGTCTTAATTTGATTTCCAATTTAGAGAAATATCCGATGCCAAAGATTGAGGAGGTCATACATAAGGTTAGTTCGGGCAAAGTTTTTGCAAAATTAGACCTTAAGGAAGCATATTCACAGTTAGAATTAGCGGATCATTGTAAAAAGTTTACAACTATTAACACACACTTAGGTCTGTTCCAATATAACAGGTTGGTTTTTGGGTTTAAATCGGCTCCGGCCATCTTCGCAAGAACAATATCAAGTTGTTTACAAGGTTTAAAAGGCGTAGCCTTTTACCTAGACGATATTATTATTTCAGGGGTCGATGAACTTGATCTGTATAATAATATTTGCGCGGTCTGCGAGCGGTTGAAAGAATGTGGTCTATGTGTCAATACTGGGAAGTGTCAGTTTTTTGTTAAATCTATAGAATTTTTGGGATACGTTATTTCGGGAAGGGGCATTGAACCGCAAAAAGATAAATTGGAAGCAATTAAGAATGCGCCGTACCCATGCAATTTGCATCAAGAAGTTTGTCTAGTGCAGAGAAGAAGTACAGTATTCTAGATTTAGAAGCGTTAGCTATTGTGTTTGGTTTGAACAAATTCTTTCAATACCTATTCGGTCGGGAGTTTACTTTATGCGTAGATAATATACCTTTGATGAGGATTTTAGGGGAACACAAAAATATTCCAGTTTTGGCGGCTAACAGATTGCAGCGTTATGGCATTATATTAGCCGGATTTGCGCATAAGGTAGAATTTGTTAAGTCATGTCATAATCATGCGGATTTTTTATCTCGGCTTCCGGTAGAAAATTCTCAAGAAGAATTTGAAGATGATTATGGATCAGATTTTGTGTGTTATGTAGATAAATGCGAGCACATAGATATCAAGCTCATTTCCACAGCTATAGAGACAGACACGGTTATTCAGGAAGTTTTAACGTGTTTGCGTAAGGGCTGGCCAAAACGAGTTGGTCGAGATGATGTACTGTGGAGATTCTGGGTTAAGAGAAACGAAATGTCCATAGTCAAGGATTGCCTTTTCTGGCAACATAGAATTGTCATTCCGAGTTCCTTACAAGAACATGTCTTGTATTTATTGTAGCCAGGGCTTGAGGTTAGGTGGGGGAGGGTGTGATGTAGAGTAATTAAGTATTTCATATGGAAAGAATACGATAGATGGCGGTAAGCATGTAGCTTGCACCATAGCTCGCCAGATGGCATTGGCGTACAAGAAGCAGTCTCGGAGATATACTGTACGAGCTATGGTGCAAGCTACATGCTTATTTAATAATTACTATCTGCCGAGGAAAGGGCAGACATAACACATATTGACACCTCTGGGACTCGAACCCAGGACCTCTTGCTTATATTGTCTTCATTTATTTAAATATTACAATTTGAGGTTTTAATCATTAAGTTAAAATAAAAAATAAAATACTTTTTTATACTTTTGAATGTAGCTATAACTTTTTTTATAAATTTATTTGTACAAAATATAAACATAATTACACGTATATAATGTATGAAATATTTTATCTTCCCAATTTTGAATCCTTATTATTTTCATTTAAAAATGATTTTGAAACTTGATTTTGTAATTGTTTCACACTCTTTAATTTGGTACGTGGACTGGATTGTAACAGGTCTTCTTCTTCCTGTCCCAAAGATATTCAAATACATAACGCTGTCCCAACCATTGCCTAGGTAGGCTATTGGGGTTGGCTCTTCTTGTTCTCCGGTTGTAGTTTCTTTGGTTCTGAGTATCGCCTTCGTCCAGACCGTTTCTCTGAAGTATTTTGGAGCATTCAGTCATTCAGGAGTTCTTTGTTTCCCAGATTCCAATTAATAACTCTTATCTTTTCAAACCCAGAACGACTGGCTTTCCTCCGCTTGATTTTGCTTGCCCCTGGAGTCCTGCAAGCTGGCCCTGACACAATCTCAGTCTCTGGATCACAGAGAAGAAAATCACCTTCGCTGCCAGACAGGGTAGACTTCCATAAAGTCTTGGTTTATTTGACCATATGGTGTTTTTTATCCACCGATGGTCGTCAGATGTGGAACCAGGGTACCCAACTAACTAGGGCTGCATCCGCTATCATTGCACATTTATGATCAATTATTGGATTAAACTAATGAGCCTGGATACCCATTAGATATGGTGTATGCGACTAGTACCCGAATACGTAGAGTTGCCACTAACACGTGGGACAGACGCTCACTGCTTCTCACTTTAGCCGTACTTTTAGGATCCCCTGACGGATTAGTTACCATCAACTTCACCTTCTAGTCCGTTGCCCCTTGGTCACCGCTTGGAGGTATGAGAAGCGTGGGTGGCAGAATCTATGTCGGTCCAGGCCCTAGGACCAATGTATTGCGCTATAATCACCCGGCTAATACTGGATTGTAACAGGTACTGCTACTTTATTTTCTTTTTTATTCTTCTTTTGATCACGATTTTTTTTTGGTTTCATTCCATCTTTTCTTTCGTTATTTGTGATTGTTTTTGTGTATTTTTTTAAGCTCTCCAAATTCTTCTTTATGTACCCTTCATATTTTACTGGATTGCTTTTTATCTTATTCGGTACCATCTCATCTTTTCAGCTGATGTGAGTGGCATGGTTGCAGCCTGAAAAAAAAAGAATATTTTAAACCAGCATTACATTAATATTAATTATTTCTTCATTAATATATGCACTCAACATACGAGTACTGCCACTGATTCACCCACTTCGTACTCTCACTCGCTCTCTCAGCCCAGTCATTAGTGTAAATAAAATAGGATAATTTTAAAACAGTACATGTAAGCGTAACTTAATACGTGTCCATTAAGTGATCGTCTTGTCCTTAAATGCGTGACCAGCGGACAGTCACTTAATGGAAGTAATTTCATCGGCATGTTCCTTATTTCGATAAGAATTTCTCACAACAAATTTAGTAATATAAAACATACCGTATATTAAAATCGCAATACATAGGTACCATTACTGAATTTTGGAGGAAAAATCTTGCCAATCCGGAAACTTGATGGACAAATTTAGGTAACTGAGCTCTGGTCACAAACATCACACACAACTACCTGGTGTCTACTAACAGTTCCATTCAAGTTTTGGCTTTGACAAGTTGAAGATTGATTGAGCCATCACTCAAAAAAATAATCCACATTTAAAATTGACTAAGAAATCTAAAAAGTTTAATGGTTAAATGGACAGCGAAAGTGGACATTTTCAGGGACAAAATATTAATATTTATAATTAAATAAATTCTTGACTAACTAACTATTACGCCGTTTCCGCAGGGGTAGGCAGATAGGACAGACCGCCCAACAACTCGGTTTTGGCACACACTCTTTGCCTTGTCCGCACTCAAACATCGTCTCATAATACTTATAATATTGTAATAGTAGATGAATCTTAAGATGAATATATACGTGAAATCCTATTTAGATACTATTTTGATTAATCTTTACGACGAATCGGCTTACGGTATGAACATCAAAAAATATGTTACGGATAAAGCGAAGCTTTTACTAGCTTTTCTATGTATTGGAATTACAATAAAATTATTATTTACGTAACAAAAAATATAACCTTAAACCACCAAAAAAAAATATTTTTTAATGACTTAACTATGAAGCAATACAATAAACCATTTTTAAAAAATACTCCTTTATAGCTTAAAATTTTGCAGGCATGAGATTCGAAATATTTCTAGCGTTTATATTCCTCTTAAACCAATTAATCTATAAAATATAAAGATTTGATTAACAACATTAAAACACATACCCTTCTTCATATTTAATAACAAAATTGAAGACAGAATTTACACAATTCATTTTCCATACATCTCGTAGTTTGTAATTTCTCAATTTAGGAGGCGGGAATGGGTACCGCCGCCCCGGGAACCTTTATTGGATAACCAACACCTCTGCCATAGGTCACCCCAAGTGGTTCGCTACGTTTGGTGATTTAGCAGGGGTGTCCGGGTTTATGGGGTGAGGTTTGTCTAGTTCTTGGAGGCGGATGACCAGGACATACTGAACCCCAGATTCCTACCCACCCTTTAAACCCTTTTCCTTCCCAGAACTCTCCTCTCCTTCCTTTCCTTAAAAAAACCCTCCACACAGCATCCTCAAAGATGACATAGGCCCTGAGGGAAATTATTTTCCTCAGGGCCTCCTCTGTGGAGCTCATGTAAAAAAAATTACTTTATAGCACCTTTTTAAATCAAAATAAAGTATGTTAAAAATTGCCCAGATAACAACGCAACACAAACGTCACAATATTTGAGTTCAGCAATGAAAATTATGCAAAAATATTCGCTTTACTACTTTTATAAATATGTATTTAAGTAAAAATATAAATTAAATTTAATATAACTAAATAATAATTGAAAAGCCTGGTTTTTGTACCTAATATATTTTTCAAATATTAAGTTAATTTTTTTTAATGACCCTGTATTGAAACAATCAATGATATGAAATATGACGTATAAAACACTACATTACATAATAATTAATTATTCAAAACATCACATCAATGTCTTAAAGTAACGTAATGCTACAGAAACAATAATTTTTGAATTTACGTTATTTGTAATTTTCCATTGAAAAATATGACGACATGTGCCCTTGAATGCTTACATAGTAATAAGCCCTACACGTGCCTAATAGGTTCTGATATTTAAAAGGATATTAAATTAAATCTATTTAATTTCAATTTTATCTTTTTTGAAACATATTTGAATTTCTTTTTTGATTTCTTGGCTGAGTGAATGGATAAAGACTTGGAATCTTGGAAGTGGATACTAAGCCACACTCAAACTTATACGCATTTTTCTGAAATTCAACGAAATTGAAGTGTACTATACGAATTAAGATGACAATATACCCTAAAATTTATTCAGAATCTTAACGACGTAAGTAAAGACGCCGTGTATACAAATTGGGACTCGCGACCCGTCTATTGGACGGACCTACTGTCGAATTTGCCGTATCAAAGAAAAGAAAACGAAGAAAAATAATGTGGGAATCTTAACGACGTAAGTCAAGAAAGCGTGTAAATAAATGTACGCCGCGGCACGGCCTATTGTACGAACGTACGGTCGAATTCAACCTAACAGGCCTGGAGATTCGACCTTTCTGCAGCGTTCATTTTAATTAATTCTGAAGAACGTGTTACAAATATTTAAAATGTGTCTCCATGTTGTCCTCCCGAAGTTATTAATTCATCGTCTAGAAAAATAAAATCTGGTGCTTACCGCCATCTTTATAGTTGAAAAACGGGTTAAAAGTTTTAAAATCATTGTAGGTAAAATATATTAATGGTAAGGTACTGTTTTTATTAATCTAAAATATAAATAACTCGAATTCCTTGTGCGGCATGGAAATAGAAAAGTTATTATAGTTACGAATTCGCCGGAAATTATTAAATTGTGAGTTTTGAGCAAACAAAAATTGTTAGGGTTGTGTAAAATAGAGTTTGAATCACGGTTGGTTCCGATCACTGAGTAAGAAGGTTCAGGACTAGATATGAAGAGCCAGATACTTTCTCATCTTTCTCTTCCCCAACTCCTTCATTTCCCCATTACATTCAGCCTTACAACATACTCTAATTGCGAATGCCATAGTCTCACTGGTTCCAGCGGGTTGACAGCAGTTGCGATCTTTGTCAAGTAAAATTCGTAAAAATAATCCGCTTCAGATAGCTTTATTATATAATCCACACGAGCCGTTTAGAGGCGGTGAGTTGCTAGGAAAGACTTTGTAACACAAAGTAGATATAAAGTATGGATCTTCTTGGGTAATATAAATACGGTACGAAAAGTAAGAGGATTCCAATCACACATTAGCCGCTTCCCGCTAAAACGCCAAAGGGAGGTGAGGGAGAGGCAAGATTTGTCTTGAAAATAAACGAAAAGTGCTTTTCTTGCCTCTCCCTCACTTGATGAAGAAATGAAAAATTCAGTTTTTGTTTGAAAATATTGTTGAATAGGTATATTGTTTTATATATTTTTCAAGTTTGTTTTAGATGTTCTTCCTGGTGGCAGCTGTATACGCCACAGAAGATGGTGATGAAGAGAGAAACTACCAAAGACGTAATATCTTTGGAAACTACGGACTTTGGCAGGTTTGTATTTCATCCATTTAACGAATGGCGTTTTATTTATCTATATCAACTAAATGAAGGGAGGATACAAATCTTACCAACAAATAAGTTAGTTTTCTAAATGTATTAATTGCTACATAAATAACTGCTTTATACTAGACTAAAAGACAACTTCCATCAGCTCCTGGTCTTTGGATCCTGGACGTGAGTTTTCCGGTTTGAGCAATAATTTTAAATTTTATGGAAACTGGGGTTTTCCTACCGAGTAGTTCTGTGAATACTAGACCTTGCGTCCTAAAAATATTTTTCTAATTTTCTCTCATTTGACCGGTCGGTGGCTGAATTGGCATCGCGTCTATATGCCGGCTAGCTAAGTCCTCCATCACATATCTTCAGACATAAGCAACACTTTCCGCTACTGTGATAATAGTAGGAGATTTTCAAATTTCGTCCGGTTGTTCTAACCCGAAACATTTTACTATATTTTTAAAAAGTAGCAAAACCAAAATTTTCTCTGAAATCATAAGATTTGTAAGTAGATACTTAAACACCAACCTACATAATTATAAACCCCACAGATAAATATAGTTGAGTGGGAATACGCTTCGTATATTACTGCAGGGGCAAGAGAGAGAGGTGCGAGAACCTTTCTTTCTGTTTCTTTTTTTCTCTTTTACTCTCATAGCCAATTATGTTACACAGTGCAGGCCTATTGTCTGTATCACACTGTAGGAGCAAGTGAGAGCAGTGCGCGCGCACATTTTCTTTCTCTCTCCCTATCATATAGATATATAGATGGAGAACAAGTTTTACTTAAATTGTGTAGTCAAGCACAATCGTTTTTACATTTTAAATTATTAGATGACTAAAATTTATTTATTTATTATTTACTACATATTTATGTATTTTTCTGGTATAAACCATTTTTAGACTTAGCCTCTTCCGTGGTGGGAAATCATACTAATTTTAATATGGTAAAGAAAAAGAGAATAAAAATAATTTTTTTTAATTCAGATTAGGAATTATCAAATTTGTCCAAAGAAATATCATCACATTGATGACAATAATTTTTTCAAACTTTCTACAGGCTGGTAGGTGCTTGTCAGCTAGAAGTAGAAACCAAGATCATGCCAACTCTGGTGGGATAAAAATGTGTTGTTATCCAACAAGTCCACTACCTTGAATCGGAACTGAAACGTAGCAAACAAATTTATAGGCATAATAAATGTCAAACGGTTGAGTTAAAACAGGACTTCGCTACGCTCAGTTAATCACTAATTAATCACTTTTTTGCGGGTGCTGGAACCATCGGGGTTCGCAGATTCTTTCCCAAGACTGATGAGTAAGAGGGAACGTACCTACCTTAGTGTACGAACAAAAACAAAGCAGGTTTCGGTTTTCTGATTAGTCGGCGCGTGGGCGGCCGACTGGCGCAGGCGTGCCGACAAGAATGTTTGTATGTTAACGTATCAGACCGAACACAGTGAAAGCAGGTTCAGATTTGTGTCCGCGCGAGGCGGCGCCGATAAGCTTTACCGGAATGAATTCTTAATTCCTGCTCGCCGGTGACGCCGGTCAGCGAAACTCAATATTGCCATGTGCTTGGTTTTGTCATGTTTACGTGGATTTTTGATTATATAATGATTTGGTGTCCTCTATGATTATTTAAAAAAACGATATCGAATATGTCATTAATTAACAAAAGTATGTAATTTTGAGTGGGAAACGATTTTTAGCATGGGTCATACGGGGAAATCCTGAAATCAGAATTCAAACTTCAGTTAAGAATTTTTTTAATCCTTGAAAATTTTTCATTTTTGGGACATGGCAATACCGGTGAAGCTTGTTTTGAAGGAATCTGATATCAAAATGAGCGATCTATTAATTGCCGCTGTTTTCAACAAATCGCTAATCTGGGCTGAAAGAAATACATTACATAGCAATAGAAATGTTGTTGACAAGTGCTGGAAATAAATCAACAGGATAACAATTTGAAATAACCTCAAATGTCACATGAGAATTCCTTTCAGGCATGTACATAACACATTATTATCATGTTCTCTTGAGGTTTTTTCAATTGTTTTATTCCTTAATTTCATGAAAGGATTCTCGGAGAGTTAAAAATCATCGTCTGACAAACTCGACATTTCGTAAAAACTGACAGCTGCTGTCAAGCTACCGCGCAGGTAGCGCAGGTTTTATCCGCGTTCTGTTTATTCACATCTCGGCGTTAACTACCGCCGGTAGAATCGGGCACTGAGCGCCGTTAATCTGAAAACCGAAACCCGATTTGTTTTTGTTCGTACCCTTACACCGAATGATTCACGGAGTAAGCATAATGATATCCTTCCTTTTAAAGTTCAAGACGGAATCCTATTCACACATTTCATGAAGAAACACTGTAGCAATATGACTCTTCTTAACGTTGGATCTTTTAAACTTTGCTTCAGTAGCACCCTCAGCACCGGTTTTGGTGACTATTACAGCGATAGCTTCGCCACTGATGGAAGGGATGAGCGCCGATTCGGAGAGAGGGATGATAACTACAGAGGAACTAATGGCAGGTTCTATTTCAGGGATAGGACCTTTTGCTAGTTTTTATTACAATTTTTGTATTAAACATTTTATTACAAAAATTAAAAAGAATCTTTTGGTTTTGTTTATCACATTAACTCGGTGCTCACATTATTTGGCGGATTTTCTTTATTATCGAAGAAAGCAAACACTTTGTGGCTTGACATTATACAAATGAAAAATGTTCTTTGTTTGTTTTATTTAAAAAGCTCGACCGGTTTCGGTTGATCTCAACCTTGATCAGGACATAGATATAAACTATAATAACAATAAATGTCCTGATGAAGGTTGAGATCAACCGAAACCGGTCGTCATTTTGTATAAACCACTTATTTGATGTGCAAGTCATTTATAAATAAAATAAAGTGGTTTTAAACGAAGAACGTTTTTCATTTGTATTTTCTTAATGTTTTCAGAGAGAATAATGGACATCCCAGAAGAAAAATACTACCTAGAAAAAACTATGGGGCATTGATAAATAATATTGATGTACGAGTCTTTTTGAACATGTATTTCATAAAATTTTGTCAAAAAAATTTTGTTTTCCAAATTAATTGTTTCTTTAACTTCTGGAAATATAACTTTTAGGATTCTCCTACTTTAATGTAAGATTTCTACCAAAGAATCTTTACACTGAATCTGTTAACAATTAACAAGTCATGTTTCGTTTCCCGGCAATTTTTTCCCCGAAAAAGTATGTCGGTATTTAGTATATAATATGGATATTTAAAAAATCAAAGAAATAAAATAATAAAATTTTGAAAAAACTGTTTAAACCATAATTTTCATAATAATTATCTACTGAAATACGTAACTACATCATTCTGTGGCTCGAAAACGTGTAGATATGTTTTTATTCAAGTAGTGGTAAACATTTTTCTTTTTTCAAGATATCTTTATTATAATATATAAAACAAAGTCGGTTTAGTTACACCATTTATAACTCGAGAACGGCTGGACCGATTTTTATAATCTTTGATTGGTTGGATTTGTCTCCACCCGTATAACAGAATAGCTATTAAAATATCGGAAAAATTCATGAATAAAATAATTATGAAGAAAATTCTTATCCTCTTACATTTTGCATGGAACGAATTCTCATCTTTTGAAAAAGGTGCAGCAATATTGTAATAAATATAATATTAAATAGTGAGTGAATTACAAAAAATCAAAAACGTCAAATGTCAATGCGCTGATTTTTCGCATTTAATGCTACTCCTCTTTCTTATACAATAAACGTCAACAGTCTAAAATGAGACAATCGGTGAACGTATATCTACACCCCTCCAAAGGAAAAATACAATCAAAATAAATTAAAATGAATCGCCGAAATGTATGCACGTGCATAACTTCCGAACGACTGCACCAAATTGGATAATTTTTTTTTTTTGTGTTGGTTATTGTCAGGACAAGGTTTGTGTAAAACTACTGGTGAGCTCTGGCATTTTGAAATTTGTACAAAAAAAATGCAATAGGTGGCACGTGAGCTGTTTGAAAACTGAATGTATGGAATGCGGGAGGGGGGAGGTGCGAAGGGTGAGAGGGAAAGGGGAAGGGGAACTCGGGTAGGGGGTTCACGGGAGGGGCGAAGGGGGGGAGTGGAGTGGGGAATGGGAAGGTGGAGTAGGACGCGGGAGAGGAAGGGGAGGCGAAAGGGGAAATGGAACGAATAGGACAGGGCACACAGGGAGAAACAATTTCTTTATTAAATGACATAGCAACGCATGCCGGGAACCAGCTAGTTATATATGAATATTAATACCCACACACTTTATCGGGGAACAAGACGACGGTAAACTATAGATGACTCGTTAATTCATCTGTATAAAGATTGTGTGGTAAGATCTTATTAAATTTTTACGATTTTTTATGAAACATTAAAGTAGGAGAGTCCCAAAACTTAAGTTTCCAGAAATTAAAGAAACAATTATTTTTTGATATTTTGTACGTCTATTAAAGCTCTTTTTTTCAACGAAATCGCCACTTCCATCGGTATATTTTTGTAAACGCATACGTTTACAATATTTGTTTGCCCGTGTCAAACCAGCTATGATATTTACTAAATATTTCAAGCTTTAAAAGATACAATATTTGTTAAAAAATATTTTTTTTAAACATTTTTTTTTGCCACAGGAGGATAATTTCCTTCAGGAGATGCTGTGTGGAGGGTTTTTTATGGAAAGAAAGGAGAGGAAGTTCTGAGAATGAAATAGGTATGAGGTGTGGGCAGAAATTTGGGGTCAATCTGTCCAGGAGTGGACAGATTGACCTGGACACATTGACCCCAAATTACTACCCGCACCTCATAATTTGGGGTCAATGTGGTCCACTCCTGGACAGATTGTCCCCAAATTTCTACCCACACCTCATAACTTATTCATTCTTTTACAGCCATCGCCTTGTACCGCGGTTGGAGGGAAGGCCCTCCAACCGCGGTGCAAGGCGATGGTTCGAGAGATTCCTGCTGGAGAGGATAAAAGATCTCCTTCAACCAGTCTCTCTCGATTCTGCCCACCACGCAGTAGGTGGGCAGATGCATCGGCCGCCAAGACTTGGACAAATCTCACCCCATGAACCTTTATAATGATAGTAAACTTTATTATATATTAATGAAATAATTTTACTTTGTATAAACCACTTATTTGATGTGCAAATCCGACCGGTTTCGGAACAAACGTTCCTTCGTCTATAAGCTTTCCCTGACGAAGGAACGTTTGTTCCGAAACCGGTCGGATTTGCACATCAAATAAGTGGTTTATACAAAGTAAAATTATTTCATTATTATATAATGGATAACCACAAAGTAATAGCTACATTCAAAAATATTTATTATATATTTTTTTTTCATAATAAAAGTTCTATTATGTTTATATTTATTTTTTGTGTAAGCCATTGCTTACTAGGGCATTGTCCAACTGTCAAAGAAGCTCGGATGTAATAATTGAAAATCAGTGTAGTTTGACTTTTATGTGCTAGAAAGATGTGTAAAGAAAAACTAAAATTTTACACGTTCATTTGTGTTTCTGTTTTGCATATATATAATATCATTGTAACTACTACAGCTAAAGGACATTTTATAGGGTCTTTAAAACTGACAGCATGTTGAACAAACCTCAAACATACATACATATAGTGGTCTGTGTGTCCAAGTCGTAAATAACATATATAGTGGCCTGTGTGACCTAGTACAAAGAGTGCAAGGAAGAAAGTTTTCTTCTGACGACTAATTAATTACAAGGACTCTTCACACAGTAGAAATATGGAATGTGGTGTTATTGAAGTAAACATGTGTACATATAGCATTGTTTACTTAAAGGTTACTTATATGAAGATCTTAAAGATAAAATTTTATTGTGGCATCAATTACTTATGATTATTTTACTAATTAAAAACAGGGTTGTCTATTGCACCACTACTGTAATATTTATGTGAAATAATAATCTTTTAAGGCGTTTTTTTTTCCTTTAGTCTTCAACCCCGCATCTAGACCACAGGTAACTTAATGAGTCAAACCATAAATTGTAATATTTAATCATTAAAGACAATATTATGGGACCATCAATTATACATATCAAAAAATGATTTCCTAGTGGCGACCGTATCTTTCTCTGATTTTTCCGTTTCAAATTTTCGATTGAGAGTCGGTAATATTGTCGTCAATAATTAATAATACGTAGATTTATTTTCGGTTATTTCAAATGTGTGTTAGTACCTACAATAAATATAATGCACTAAAAGGAAATACAAATTTCTTGTCATGATGTCTTACACGCATATTGCGAATATAGGTAGAATGATTAGCTTAGATAAATTGGTTAGATAGATGACTGGCCTCCGCGGTCCATAGGTAAGGTTCTCGACTAGGAATTCAGAGGTAGCGGGTTCAGATCCCGGCGTGCGCAAGTAAATTGTATTCATATTAAATTTAAAAAAAAACAAGCTTTGTGATACACCACTTTGTTGAAATAATAAATAACAGCCAACCAGGTTTCGCTTGTCTCAAGCTAAATGACGGTTTATTTTTCATTATATATTTTTTAATTTTATTTTTGAAGTGGAACTTCTATGGACCCGCTGTGATTTGGATTTCGGATGAAACGGAAATGACGATTACTGCACCTGCGAGGCATCAACTTTGATTATGATACATTTTTAAAGGCTCCTATTGGTTGAGATATAAAACGGAAATTACGCTAGGTCTGCGCTCGTTGGTCGCTTTGATTATGACCTCACTTTCAAGTATTGGTTGAGATGGTTTTGGTAATGTTTCACTTGTACCGCGTGTAAACTGCACTCGATTTTTTTTTCTTTCTTTTTTAATGGAATTTTATTTGTACAGAATAGAAACATAATTGATGATGGATTAATATTTATATGAATAATATATGAAACAATTAATTTTCAATTTTTTTAATCTATATTTTTGATTTAAAAGCTGTGCTTCTATGGATGGGAGGAAGATGTTTTTTTAATCTTATTATTAGTTTCTGTATTTCAAAATTTTTATTTACATTTTTAAGTCTATGTTTCTTTAAAATATGATTTTTTTCTTTATTTTTCACTTACTTTTATGTATTTCTTAATTTTTATTTAGTATATTTATTATCTGTTTCAATAGAATAGTTCTTTTTAATTCCTATATAAAATATTAATGTATGACTACCACACACGGGCATATTAGCCTAGTGTGGTAGCCAAAAAACCCCAAAAAATCAGTAACATATAAAATATTTTGAAATAATAATAATAATAAAAAAACAATAAATTTGGTTATTATAGAACATTTTTTATTGCTGTTGTTGTTTTATTTATTTAGTTTTTATTTTTATTACAAAAATATTTTTTTAAAATTATTATCATTTTTTTTTTGCGGATTCAGTATATTTTATTAATTATGTTTTAAATTCTTTGAAGCTATTATTAAGGGATCTTATATTTTTTGAAAATTTATTAAATAATGATTTTCTTGGGTAATTATTATATTAATTGAACATAATAAGCACTGTTGTTGAAACTTGATATAAGCGAAACCCTATTGGCTGCCATTTATTAATTCAGTTAAAGTGGTGTCTCACAAAGTGTGTTTTTTCAACTGATATTATAATGAACTATCTTACAGTATTTGCTTCCTTCGAATTTTTAATTTGTTTGTTTTGTTTCACAATTGATTCAATAAAAAAAATATGCATTTGCGGCATGTTCCAGAATGGAAGATATTCTCAGTTTTACCCTGGTGTAGGACTACCATTCAGAATGAAATCTTTTGAAATGGCTTTAGGCGTGTTTGGTGATCAGATCTAATTAGTCAGGTTTCTTTCTACTCTCCACTACCTTCAGTCTCAAAATACACCCCAATTGGTAATGCCATACACTGGCTCAAAAAAAATAATAAAAAAGATAGTTAGTGAAATTTTCTGCACCAAGGAGGAACTAATTGCACCTTTGGCGAATAATATAATTATGTAGAACAAGTTAAAACACAAGAAGAAGATCAAAAGTTGAAAAATTTTGTTTTAAGCGGACTGACACTCGCCATATAACCGGTCATTCAACAATAAAACATTTTTTAATTTAATTGTATTGATCTTTAAATTCAGCAAGAATGTGTTAAATTGTTGTGGTTCTTGAACAAAACGATAACGGATATTTTATTTCCATGTATCATTTTTTGAAAACATAAACAATTATGGGATATTTTAGACAAGTTAGTATCTACCTACCACTTTATAGGGGGTTTTGTTATAAAAAGATAAACCTTGAAATGAAAGCAACATGAATCGTTTGGCGGTGAGGAGGATGGATTTGGAAGTGTAATAAATCATTAAAACAATAAAATAATTCAAAACAATTAGTGCAAACACTAAATATTTTCGTTTATTTAATATTATATTATAATATTTATAAACCATAGTTAAAAATAAAGGTAACATTTCAACAGCGTCAAAGAACTCGATTATTATAATATGGTAGTCAAACAGTATAAATTAACGGCAGGTACAAAACATCAAAGAAAATAAAGCCAAAAATTAATAGGTATAGTCACCGATCGTTGGTACAACCAGTCAACAAATATTTAGAATTCTACTTGGGGATATGAGCTCCACTAGGCTGGAAACCGTTCTCATCAGCAGTATAGTCGACTCGGTACAAAACTCCATCAGGACCGACGTATTCGTAGAATCCTTTGGACCGCAGACCGTCCTCCGTGTCGCTGATCTTCTCAACTCTTCCTGACTCCTCGGCGAGGATTTTGTTCTCCGTTTCGTAGAGGTAGTGGTATCCGTCGGGGTAGACGTCGTCTTCCTGACGAATGATTTTGAAGCCAGACTCGTCGATGTGAATTTCTGGTTTTTGGGTGTAGACCTGAGGTTTAGGTGTTGGCCTTGGTGTCGACCTGAATATGGGTGTTATAGGGGCAGTTTTTGCCACCGGTTGTTGCTCTCCGAAATATTTTCCTCCTGGTTGCCCATTGTTTCCGCTGAAAAACAAAATAATCACGCATTTCATTAATGATACTTTTTCAACAACATCATGCATACAGAAATTATACAAAAAATACACTAGGTTTGATCAAAACGTGTCTTGTTTTGAAATTTACTGATTGAAGGCGATTGGGTTTTCATACAAGATGTACCTAAGTTTACCCACATAAAAAAATAAATGAACTGGTTACACTATGGAAAGAATAATATTGAAAGCAAATTTTACTTTAAATGAATTTAACTTTTTAACCCGATAAAACATATTATATAGTATATTATACGAAATTAACGAAACCGTTGGATGGGAAAAATATATTATCTATAAAGTAGGTGGCCATAATACATTATTATGAGTAACTATTACAAAACGATTTTTCAACATCAAATCAGAATCTAACAACTTGATTGTTAATAAACAACTCAGTTACATAACATGCACACTAAGTTTGTGTATTCCTAATCATTCTCGGCGGAGGTAATCAGAATGGATGGAACGCAACACACATATCTCTTACACGTAATTTCATAGCTTCTTTCACATTTACATAATACTAACATTCCATCAATATTGGGCGACGTTATACACCCTCCTCAATGACCTTTCATTTTTCTTTTATCGTGGCAAGATGAAGAACTACAACAAATTCCGTACTTCAAAAATGTATTTCCATCTCCATCTTATGATTCTACTCTGACAAATCTCCAAATTGTTCCACCATAATACACCCAGCAAGTAACAGCGACCTAGAAACAATAAAAGCTCTTACTCGTATGATCCAGAAAGGTCTGGTCTGTACTTTCCCCCCTGGTCATTGTAGCCCCTGTAGGGCTCCGAGGACCCCGAGTAGCGCCCCCTGTCTCCGTCACCCACGTGCACATACTTGCCGTTGTCACCGGAGTATCTGAAACAGTCGTGATTTTGTTACAAGGTATTCATAAAAACTATCAATTAATAAGTGTATCAATAAGAACTTATCCATTTTTAACTTGACCTAGTGCACGTGAGCGACTTTGTCACGGCGACAGTTAGGCGATTGTTTCAAAATTCAAACAAATTCATTCATAAATCAAAAAAGGAATATCACATCGTGCACACTTCTATATAGGTATACCGCAACGGATTTTGATGTAGCAATGCAACTGTCGCGGTTACAAAAGTCGCGCGGTGTAAAAATTAAATTAATAATTTGTTTCCGATGAAATCCCATTGCAATATTTGGATTAAGGCATTAAAACAATAGGTTGTAGATATTTTTCCAAATTTGGTTAAATTTTTAAAAATGTTTATTTTTGATCATTTGTTGCTTTTTGGACCCACTATCATTTAATTATTAATTATGTGGCACAAATCACACGAGAATGATTTTTTTTTTGGTTTTTTTAAATATAATTATATCACAAATCCAACTATAAATTATGTGGCACGGCATAAAAAAGGTATATTAATTAAATAGTACATTTTATTTTAATATATTAAGTTACAATTTTTATTTCAATATTTTAATACATTTTCCCATAGAAATAATCAATATAATTGTAAGGAATATGTACGATTGATACTTTTAGAAAATAACAATCGCACTGTCAGAATTATTATCAGAGTCGTACATCAATACCAAAAACTAAACCTCTACTTTTATTTAATTATTGTAAAACCAACCTTCCAGAGTTATCTGGTCTATATCTCCCATCATCTTGGGCTTTAGCGATGACGACAAGGCAGCACACCAGAAGGATCTAGATACAATCAATTAAAATATAGCACACATTGAAAACAGTTAAATACAGATTAATGACTTCTTTAAACGAATAAGGCAAGACAATTTCTTAAAGAGATGACACTTCAATAATAAATTCTTAAAGTAGGGTAGATTACATCAACTACATAATATTTCTTAACGATTGAGAAATTGCTGAATCAGATTATTATTCAGTATTTTAAGCACCTACAGAAAGCCTTGCTATAAAAATCGCTTACCAGGGATTTCTTCATCTTTGCGTTGTACTGTGGATGAGAGAAAATAAAAACAGCTATCAGTACAATGCGAAGGAGCAGATTGAATCAGGATAATTTGTAACGCGCTGTATTTATAGTATCTTCTGTACCGAGAAGCTCCATATTTCACTACCCGGGCCCTCCAAGAAACAAAGCTTTTTACCTCATCCGACGATCCGACCAGCGTTTCTCAATCCTTTGTGAAAGCCAAGTTATTGAAACATTAATACATTATTTGCCCATAATTATGTGCCCACACACTCAAAACTAAACGCATTTTTATGGAACTTCTGTACATCTCACATACTATCAGATACATATAGGTATTAGGGGGATTTAATATCTCCAGGAAACGATGAATTTTCTCTTCAATTAGTTAATTAACAAGTTTTTCACCAACACTGAAAATATTGATGGAAATATAAATAAAACTTTATACATTTTGTAACTTCCACTGAATTTTTTTAATTTACTCATTTTTGGTTGCCTTTACGAAAAAGCGTGGCTTTGAAATGATGAAGACACAATCTTTAGATACAATATTTTAAAAATTTAATACTGGCAAGACGAACAATCTATAACGTCTCGCTTAAAAGTCAATAGATGTCGCATATTAAATAAAATGGATAGAGATTTATTCAGACACTATCTAGAGAGCATTAATTTGGTTCTGATTCGAATCTTGCAATCATACATAAATATAGCAGCCAATATGCGTTAATAAAATGAAGATAATGTGGGTGGTTCTTAGTCGAAGCATGATACAGTTAAAAATGACCGAATTTGAGATTAACACTTTGGCGCAGTGGTTAGCGCGTTTGCCCGGAAAGCGAGAGGCCCTGGGTTTGAGTCCCAGAGGTGCCAATATCTTTTTCTGATTTTTCTGTTTCCAGATTTTCGATTGAGTTTCGCCTATACTGTCTTCGTTTAAATAAATCTATAACTTTTTAATAGAATTCAATTATGTCCCTGTAATTCGCGCATCCAAGAAATTAGCTTAAATCATCAAGTCCTGGGCCAATTTTTTTATGTTGTTTGGCGATGCTTGCAGAGAGATGTAATCTCATAATGCACTATATAGTCTATTGTTTTTAATCGTATAAAATATAAACAAATTCCGCTTTTAAATATTTAGATGCTTATCTTTAATTATATATAGATGGAAAAAAATTACTTAAATTATTAGGTGTCACAGACACCATTTCATGGTAATATTATACGGTCGTCTAATTTATTAAAATATAACTGGTAGAAATTAAGGCTCCAGTTAAGAACAGCATTTGCAGTTTTATTTGTGTTGGTTAACCAATTAAGAGGAAGGTATTACGTGGTTATTCAGTGGAATACTGTCATTTATATGCTTCTTTGGCTAAGCCCGCAACCACATGTCAACTTCTGAGGTCACTGGATCATTTATTGAGAAATCATTTAAGTGATTTTATCGGTTATTAATAGAAATCCAAGAAAAAGACATTGACATATAAATATAATAATTAGCAGTTTTAATAATTATTTGCTTTCAGAAAATTATTACCTATTTATTGAAACCCGCAAAACATGATCCGGATGTTGAAGATTCCCAATAGATACCTATCTAGGGAACAACATATAAGTAGATAGGTACCTGTATAAATGTATTTATATGTTTACATTAACAGAAATTCCACATATGGTAACATACAAGTTGATTCCTCTCATCAACTCTTTTTTCACACATCTGGCGTCGATGGTTAAATTAAATTCTGAAATTAACCGACTTAATAAAATAAAATTTGAGATTATTATTTTAATTATAGTACACGCCTAACTTTAATGCTGACCTGAACTTGATACGATCTATTCTCGCACATATATATGACTTTATAACGACCGTAAGCGAAAGAAAAGACGCGTAAAGCATACATGCGACAGAGAAAGGCATCGGCGGAGAGGCATGCCACTTTTCTGACCTTAAACTCGTCTATTGCGACTATTTCTGTATCAACGTGAGATCGGTATTAAAGTTTGGCGTGTTGACATAAGTTTCGTAATTAATTAATTGATCATTTTCCAGGTAGAACAAGAAACAAATTGTTTCTATCATTTTGAAGAATGGAAAATAATGTAAAACAAAGTGAAATGATTTTTCGGTTAAGGACACTTGACGTTTAAGGGCCCGCAACCTGAAATTCTACCGATTTCTTACATATCTCCCTTAAACACGTTAAGTTTTAAAGTTCTTAAAAAAAAATATATGTTATTCTTGAAGATAATATCTAGACATTGCCCGCGCCGAAACGCAAATTATTTAAAATTCCCTCAATCGAAAAAAATCGCAAAGTATGCTCCAAAAATTATTACAAACACGTTTGTTTCAGTTATTTTACAAGTTATATGTATGAAAAAAATCACAGTGTTTCTTTAAATGCGAGATTTTTGCTCTATTTTAAACGAGTCGTGTTTTATTAAACATTTTCGCAATTTTCGCATCGTTTTTGTCGCTGTAAATGTTAGTGCTCTTCTCTAACATTCGTAATTTCGTATCTCTCCATTTTCTTCTTTTCTAGTCCGGTTGCGGAGCCTTAATGGTTAGGTGGTTAAATTCTGGATGAAATAAATTTCAGAGAGAGAGAGAAATATGAAACTTTCAGCAGGATGTCTTTAATTGTATAATTTTTTTTTTAAATACCAAAGACAAAACATCAAAAAATAATTTTTCAGTTGTTACTGAACCCGGCAATCGATGTTTTGGGAATGTTATAATTACCATTAATCATCATCTTAAAGTTTAATTGGCCAAATTGCCATTTGGCAGTTTTTTTCTCAGCATTTTATGCAAACATAGTCCGAGGAGCTGACTTAATAATACCCCAGGGCAGTCCATTTCTGGTAAAACCTTCAGCTTACAGAATGAGGATGACCGCCCGTCTCAAGGACTATTGAATTCTTTTTCAGGTAGAATCATAATTATTTCGCAACTTTCGTACGCATTTAGTTCAGGATGAACTGCTCCTTTCACTTCGGACCAAGACAGATCTACTTAAAACCATTAACCTTTGGATTTCTTAAATAACACCCAATTAAACTCCTACGGTACTTAAATACTTACAATTATATTTATAGGACTCTTTAAATGTCAACATCTGAAACACGTTACGATTCGTTCAACTGATTCGTTCATGAATTATTACAAATATTTCGAATTGTTTTTACATTCAAGCCCCCAACAAGAATCCACCTTGAATTTTAATAATTAATTCACTTCTTAGATTCTTCCTTTGCTTTGAGTAGGTAATTACTACCCAGTTCTGATTCTAGTTTAATTTACATTGCAGACCTACATAGTTAAACAAATGTTTATTTTTCTTGTCTTTCGAGTAGATTTCTTACAGATTATTTTTAACAATTTTAAATCATGACTCCACTAATGTATTAATGTAATTAAATAAATTAATTTTATCTCCGGTAATGTATTATGCTCCAATTTACATTTGTATAGTTCTCATCTTCCCAAATGTCCTGTTCAGTTTTGAAAATTGTTCTTTGTCGTCTTTGGTTTTTTCTGTTTCTTGTTTACCAAAAAATATCCGTGTAAGCCAAAGATTTATTTTAACGACCGTTTCATTACGAATATTGAATAATCTTTCTCTAAATGAAAGAAAATATTCGACGGCCTCCGTGGTTGAGGAGTAAGGTTCTCAACTGTCGATCTATAGGTTGCGGGTTCAAATCCCGGCGTGCCACATGTATTTTACTTAATTAATTTGTATTGTTTCACAATTGACTCAATAAAAATAAAATACAATGTATTTGTGGCACTTTCCAGAGTGGAAGACACTTTCAGTATAGCCCTGGTGGTGCACGATTACCGTTTAGAATTCAAACTGTTGCTTGAAATTTTTTTACATTAGCCCCACACAGGAGGCCCTGAGGAAAATAATTTCCTTCAGGGCCTACGTCATCTTTGTGGATGTGTGTGGAGGGTATTTTTAGGAAAGGAAGGAGAGGAAGTTCTGTGAAGAAAAATGATATTAGGGTGGGTAGGGAAAAGGATTTTAGGGTCGGCAGTCAGCGTCCACTCGGGGCACGAGTGGTGCTCTGACTGACTGACGGTCGGGCGGGAGTGTCGATCGAAGAAAGAAAACTATACCGACTATTTATGAATATTAGCGATGGTTGACGAACGGGACAGACGATATAAAACTGTGTCGAGTGAGTGAGAAAGAGATACTTGTTAGTTTTAGTTGTGCAGTTTTTTCTTAAATTATGAATTTTTTATTGTTTATGTGAGTTAAATAAACATAATTTTTGGATTCTTACGTTGATAATACATTAAAATGTCGAAAAAGAATCCAGATCAAGTGTATGTTGAGTTTAGCAGTCGTTTACCGGTATGGAGATACTTCAAGAAAGCAGTTAATAATTTGACTGCTCAATGCAAGTTATGTAAAGCTGTTCTCAAAACCACATCCGGGTCTACAAAAGGTTTATACGCCCATATGATGTCAATCCACAAAATTGACACAAAATCATTGAACGGGGAAGTCGGAAGAACACCAAAAACTACTGAGCCGGGTGTTGTCGATAATTTATCAGTATCTTCGACGTCGTCAGCGTCTACGAGAGCGTCGTAGTCAGTGGCGCAGTCACCTATTGATATTGAGGCTCAATTTACACTAGAAGGTCCAGAAGATCGTGAAAATTACCAAACACCACAGAAGAAAAAGAAAATCATTAATTATTTTCCATCCGATTCTATTAGATGCCGTTTAGCAAATAGCACCGTTAATACACTTTGCTTTTTAAGAAGTTACTTTCAAAATCACCCGTAATTACCTTCTAATCTCCTTAAGCTATATTTTTACTTTTGATTATTTTAATAAAAAAAAAAAAAGTTAATTATTTACTAACCAATATTAAAGAATAAAGGTTTTTGTTTTCTTTCAAATAATATTTTCTTTTAATTAACGAGATCCCGAAAATTCCGAGATCTCGCGAGATTGTAATTTCTAATCTCGCGAGATCTCGAATCTGCGATCTGGAGTTGAGATTGCATTCCCTAGGTGTGAGTGACTTGTTGGGTCGCCTTTGACAACTGGTCCTTGAGAAGTTACCTGTGTGCGGACCGCCATTGAAATTCGCAAGTCGCTATCCTGTAATATGCCAACTGTTTTTTTTTTCAGTTGCCCGGGTTGCCCAGTTAGTGGGTAGACTTACTCGTACATTCCTCATAAGATATATTAATACATATAACAACATAATAACTTGTTGATGGTTTGTGACAACACATTAAGAAAGATAATATCTATGCACCCGAAGGAGTCATTCCAGTTCCGGCATCTATCATCAAACTCGTCGAGAGCATGACCATTTATAATGTTTGTCAATACGTTAACATGACGTGGGTCGTTTCGTAAAATAAAGCTAGTCAACAAAGCACATTTTTATAAAATAATGCCGACGTGCAATGCTTGAATTTCGGATCATCATGTGGTGTTGTGATAGGTACTTCCTTCTTGAGCCAACGATTAGGTCAATCTTGCACTGGCCTTCATCAAATCTGTCGTGGTACACACTGATCAACACATCACTATTAGTCAACATCAACTACATTCAGTCTAGTTTTGCCCGCCCTCTTTCAGTCTCATTCTTCGCAGACATGCACCAGTGTTGATAAAACCAACGTATACTTTCTATGTACGTTAAGTCCACTACGATGAAATTTTGGCAAACAATTTTTTATTCAATAATGACATTTTAAATGAAAATCCAGGAAAATTAAGTATTTCGTGTGTTTTGTTAATTAAATAAATTTCCAGGTTTTTATCAGCATCTCACTCAAGAGGAGTTATTATATACATGAACTACAGGATTCGCTTACTTGTTTGATCCACCTGAATGGTCTGATTGAGGATTTTTAATTGTTATATTTTTTTTATCATTATTTTTATATAGGCTCCATACAGGAGATCCTGAGGAAATTAATTTCCCTATTAAGGGCCTTTATTATAAAGATTTTTCCACACTAGTCGTCTATTTAACATGGTGTAATAATGAATTTGTTTTGTGATCATCTACGCCATTGGTTCCCGGTTGAGATTTTCCCGGTAGAGGCTCTAAGAAAAATAATTTCATCTTTTTAAGGAAGGGAAGGAGAGGAAGTTTTGGTAAGGAAAAGGGATGGTTAGGAATCTGGGGTCAGTGTGTTTGTTATGAAGCGATTGTATTTATCGTAAGTTAGGTACTATTTTTTTTAAATGCATTTTAATTGGTTAGGTTGGCAAACCTGGGGGAGTTTCGTTCAACGTGTCGGTAGGCGGCGTTTTTGGGTTCGGTTTCCGGATCCGCACTCTGGTTTTTACGGCGATATGTGCGGTACGCCGTGAAAACAACGGTCAATTAATTTTAAGTTTTAATACGATGTGATTGAAATCCAAGTTTTGGGCATCTGCATTCGGGGGACGGAAACACGTTGTGTTTTTTTAAATATAAAAATCAAAGATTTATTCGCGTAAAATGCGAGTTTTCGCGCGGGTCCCAAAAGTGACCACGAGTTTAATGGCGATGTACGAGTGTTACGATTAATGTACCTCTTTATCCGAGACATCGGTGTATATAATAACCCGCCACGCTTATCATGGTGCGCGGTGCATCTAACCGAAGATTTATTCACGTAAAATGTGAGTTTCGCGAGGGTCTCAGTGACCACGAGTGAATTGGCAATGTCCGAGTGAAAAGACTATTGTACCTCATTATCCGAGTCATCGGATTAAATAATAACTCGCTGCGCCCGTGATTATATGCAGGGCAGCTACCGAATTCCCACCGGGGGTTTATTTATGGAACAAACCCAAGAATACCGCAGTGTTGAACGATACTTCGCCTCGAATTGCTGACGGGCCTTCCTTTACAATTTGGAGTAGAGTTTGGGTACTCCTCCCTTCTCCTGAGGGTCCAGGTCTAACATCACTTCCATGCGACTGCTGAGGAGGTCGCAGGGCCAAGCTGAGCCGCAGAGGTTGGGACCACCCTTGCCACCAGGAGGTGGGGTTGGTTCTCACGACATCGGGAGTTCGGCGGCAGTAAATTTAATTAGGGTAGCTAGGAATAGCATAAAATTACGATATTGGTCCCGGGGGTGAGTCCATACCATTTATTTTATTATGTCTTACGAAATCAATACAGTGAACCGATTCTATACTCTACTCTTTGTTTTATTATGTAGATTCCTTGTGCAGCCTTTTCAGGAATGCTATGAAAACTAATGGCCCACACTCTGAGAATTGAGTATCGTGTTCTCCGCTTGTTGACATACCCAGACATTAGACAGGGTTTGGCGTCCAAGGTTTCCTGTGAGGAAATCAAAGTTGACTTGCAGATTACACCCGAGCCCGACAAAGGCTCATTATTACATCTCCCTTTAATCTTATAACACAAACACATAACAATATGTCATTACACTTTAATGGTAACATGTTCAGCAGTAAGTATGAATCTGGGGTCAGTGTGTTCAGCAGTATGTATGAATCTGGGGTCAGTGTGTCCAGCAATATGTATGTATCTGGGGTCAGTGCGTTCAGCAGAATGTATGAATCTGGGGTCAGTGTGTTCAGCAGTATGTATGAATCTGTGGTCAGGGTGTTCAGCAGGACGTATGAGTCTGGGGTCAGTGTGTTCAGCAGTATGTATGAATCTAGGGTCAGTGTGTTCAGCAGGACGTATGAATCCATGAAAGAGTCTCCCTAAACCGATCTCTTCAACCTAAACAAGTCTTGAACACACCTCACCCGATGAACCCGGGTACCCTTGCTAAGTCGCCAAACTTCGCGAATCACTTAGGGTGACTTATGGCAGAGGTGTTGGTTATCCAATAAAAGGTATCGGCCACCCAAATTACGAAATTAGTTTAATTACTATTAAGACATTATTTCCCTGATCGTTTTGTTTAGACATATTGAAGAAATAGATATTAGTAATAATTAATAATATAACAGACAAACACAATAAACATCATTTCCTTGTTTTGTTGACTAGTTTTAGATAACCCAGCAACAAAACGGTGCATTAAGAAAGCGCAGGAGTAATGAAAACTAGAAATTGATGTTAGTTTACAAGATTGTGAATTGCCTCATGTTCACAAATGTCTCTATTAAGTCATGTTATGATGACACTTCAATCAAAACTACATTTCACGTAGCTACATAGATCAGGGATGGCAAATAGGATGTTTATCCTCAACAATCAGGGATTCCCAAGCATTCCGGATGTAAATAAACTAAGTTTAATAATTTTGTGAAAATCTTTTTGTGTTGGCAAATAAAATTATATGCTGTTCTTTTTTTACGAAAATGTCGTGCCTTATTTTAAGAATTTAATTTAAATAAACCCTATGTTAACATGTCACCTTTTAAAATGAAGTGTTACCTGTTATGTAATAAATAACATGACAACCTAAAACCACATTTGTTATGCTTTTTATTAAGTTTTTTTGTTGAACTTTGGAGACAATCGTAACGAAATTCTGTGAACTAACTATCTGACTAAACGTAATACCACTTCACTGCAGGGGAAGGCAGAGAGAATGGCCCGCCAAATAACTCAATCTTGGCGCACACTCCTTGCTTCATTCACATTCATATATCGTCCCACATCTGTCCCACGTCCTTCTGTTATTCTGACTCTTGACAAGGCCCGACCCAAATATTTTTTGACCGTATCGTGCGATGTCTTCCTCGGGCATCCCCGACTTTTTCTATCATTATTATTCTAGCGTCATATAATACCCTCGTTTCTTCGTACATTCACTCTACGTCTACATACCCAAATCATCTAAGCGTTTCTTTCTCAATCTCACACATAAACGCTAACGCCTTGCATTCTTTGCCAATCTCCACATGTCTAACAAGATCATATTATGTAGACACATGGTTTTACTATTTTCTACAGCATTCAGTATACTTTCATCTTTCCTTGCCAGTTCCATGCCTCGCTGACATATACAGGGTGGGGCAGAGAGGAGTTACTGATTTCAAAAAATCACTGAAGCCCCTCAGACCGAGCAGAGGAGCGGGGCGGGTGCCGTTAGGTCGAGAAAATGATGCCGTTTTTTTGCATGATATTTTTTAAATGATATCGTCTGACGTGGCTGCCTTGGCGAGCAATACACATATTGAGCCTTTCAAAGAAGTTTTCGGCCACTCTTTCCAACATATATTGCGGAATTCCAGCGATGACGCCCTCAATCGCCTCGTTCAGAGCTTCAAGGATTCGAGATCGAAGTTTGTTTACCTCAGCTTTAACGTATACTTACAGAAAAAAGTCACTCGGGGTCAAATCGGGAGAGCGAGGGGGCCATGGAATATCCCCCCACAAAGAGATCAGGTGACCTGGAAAGAGCTTTTGCAAAATTTCGCATGAACGATGGACATCATGGGCTTCATCTTGTTGAAACCAGAAGGCTTCTGGGTTGTGTTCCTCGCCATACTCTGTCATTTTGGGACGCCTAACGTTCTCCAACATCTCACAATAGTGAGATGAATAACTCAATAAAGGTAATGGTTAATCCTTCGTCGCCACTGCACAAAACAGCGCCGAGGAATACAGCAGTTACGATTGCAAAGCAAGCATCTCTACGTTTCACAAAATCTTGTGGGCTCAATTCCCGTATATGCATCATCTTGTAGGGGTATAGGTGAAGGTCTGAGTGTAAGATTTGCCTTATAATTCTGGACGATATTCCAAGCGCAGCGGGATGTTTCCGCGCTGCTCGGGTTGGAGACTCTTCAATTGACGCTCTTACTACCGCGATGTTTTCAGGTGTTTACACACTTTTAGGTCGCCCAACTGGTATTTTAGAATCTGCAGTTCCTGTCCACCTTACATTACTGATACATTTCCGAATGGTTTTAGGATGAGAAAAACTGTCATTATGATTTAACTCGAACCGGACCCGGAAAGCTCTATGCGTAGCCACAACACTTTTTTCAGTTTTTAAAGAACGTCTCCACAACAAATTCCCGGTACTTACCTGACCACGGCATGGTCACCAAAACGGCATTTTAAACGGCATTGTTTCCCCAACCTAACGGCACCCGTTGTGTTTGAAATCAGTAACTCCTCTCTGCCCCACCCTGTATTAGGATAGGTGTCATCACTCTATTTATTATTAACTGGTTGCTTCGCTTTGTTGGACAATACATAATCCTATTATTTTACGGACTAGGGTAAATGTATTCAAAGAACAGATGTACAAATTCCGGTGGAAAAAAGTGGAACCATTACATCTTCATTTGTGTAACCGTATGTTATAAAATACAAGACAGTGTTTCAAACAGGTTTCCGTGAAGAACTAAAATAAATCGCCTGCTTTGTTTTGTGGGGAAATGTAAGTTTCTATAAATAATTTTGTTGGTAAATAATATATAATTACGTGAGCTTTAAAACGTATACCTGTTCAATTAAAAAAAATACTTTTCGCAAACTACCATAAATCGCCCGTTGATCCGCTAGAATGTTGAATCCAGTTGAATGTTGTATCCAGTGGTGATATAATAGTGCAGTGATATTTTATTAAAGAATTTGTCATTGTTATTTTGTTTGAACATGTACAAGTTGTATCGGAAAAAATAGGGTTTATAGTACAATGGTAACCGAACAGGTACATTCGAATTATTACCGTTTACATGTGTATTTTTTTTTAGATTGATCTGGTAATTTACCCTCCCTGAGGAGGTTTGTCAAAAAAAATATCGTTTCTGAACAAACAGCAATGCGCATTTAAACTGGATAGGTATGTCGGCGATTTGAAACTTTTATAAATAGTTTTTGTCACGTTTCCTTGGAATGTATATTCTTTGTGAATTAAAAAAAAATAATATTATTTGTCGTTCTCAACATCAATAATTTATTTATTTGCGGTATAGATAGATGCCTTTAAATAAAGAATAAAACAGTTTTCTATATAAAAATGGATTACAAAATAAATCTACAGTGTGAACATAATATATGATTTAAATAAACAATTTTGGAAACTAAATATAAACTAATAACTATTCTTTTTATATGTGAAATGCCTTTTTTCAAGTTCTTCCGGTGTTATTGAAAATATGTGCCACTTCTGCATATTGGTTACCTTTTTTTTACATTAGCTCCACACAGGAGGCACCGAGGAAAACCATTTCCCTAGGGGTCCATGTCATCTTTTAGGATGCTGTGTGGAGGGTTTTTTAAGGGAAATGAAGGAGAAGAAGATATGGGAAGGAAAAATTTATGAGGGGTGGGTTGGAATCTGGGGGTCAGTGTGGCCAGGAATGACGGACGTATAAATCTATTCCTCACACTGCGGTGCAAGGCGAAGGATCGGGAGAATCCGGCTGGAGGGGTCAAAAGGCCACCCTCATCAGTCTCTTCTGATCCAGCCCGCCACGCAAAAGTTGGGCAAACATATCCGCCACCAAGACCTAGACAAACCTCATCCTATGAACTCGGGTACCCCTGCTAAGTCACCAAACGTAGCGAACCACTTGGGGTGACCTGTGGCGAGAGTGTTGGTTGTCCAATAAATGGTTCCCGAGGCGGCGGTACGCATACCCGCCTCCCTAAGCTGTGTATGGTATAATGGAGTACATAAAGAAGAGTACATGAAGATCGCGACATCGTACAACACGCGACGCACGTCTTCTGTCATCGGCTGTCGATAGTATTCATTTTAATCGTTCGTTCTAGTCTATTTACAAAATGGAAGAGTATGGTGATATCATTCAGTCCCTGATTAAAACGGTCGATGTTTTGAGTGGTAAAATCGAGGGTTTCGGTAGCGAACTGACCACGATTCGTTCAATCTTAAGTGACCAAAGTGTCGGTAGTGCTAAAATTGTGTGCCCATCATGCAAATACTCGTACAACGTAACTGCAGGTGACATCGCACGACAAGGTACTTCCCAGGTACTAGCGCCGCGGCCGGCGCCAGACGTCAATGTGTGTGTGCGCTCAGCGTACAGTGATATCACTAGGCAGCCGTCTGGGACACCTCCACCGCCCGGCCCCCCCGGCCCCGTCCCCGCTCCTGGTATTACCTTAGCCGCTCTAGCCGGACACCCCGGCCAGACTAACCTTCCCGCTAGCGGCGTCCAGCCGCCCACTACCCGCAAAATGACCACAAGATCCACTGCTAAAAAAGGAAAACCGGAGGAAGATCTACATTCTGCTTCCACATCTGCTGCAGCGGCGTCTTCTGCTCCACAACCACAGAGTACAATACAGCCTCTTGTGCCCAAGCTGCCAACCCAGCCAATAACATCGTATAGCGATGCCCTCGTCAACGGTAGACGACGATCTCGGCCAATCTGTAAAGGGACAGGGTCTATCGACGACAGCTTGGTCACTATTCCCAAAAACCTACATCTGCATGTATTCATGTTTCACCCGAATACCACTGAAGAAAACATATCTTCATTCTTAAAAAAGAAGAAGCCGGATTTAATTTACACTGTCGAAAAACTGGTCACGAGGCATGAACGTTATGCTGCCTTCAAAATAGGCATACCGGAAAATTACTTCCACTTTTTCCTGGACCCCACGATCTGGCCTGAAAACGTGGCCTTCAATGAGTGGTCATTTCGGAGACCACGACCCCAAACTAAGACGGTCGATACGACGTCCGAAAAAGATAAACATTAGTGGAGTATACCAGAACGTTCGAAGTCTGAATAATAAAATTATCGACTTCATGACAAACGTAATGTGCCAGAAACCACTTCTGATTGCTCTTACCGAAACTTGGCTAACTTCAAGCACCTTTTCGTCGGAACTATTCGAAAACCTATACCACGTCTACAGGAAGGATAGAGGCAGTCGCGGAGGAGGGACTCTCCTAGCCCTCCGAGCTGACAGCCACTCACACGCGGAAAGAATGGACTGCATGGAAACCCATGGTGAAGATTTATGGGTGAAAATATCGCATAGAAATGTCATCATTTATATATGTGTTGTATATTTTCCTCCAAATACAACATCTGAACAGTATCAATTATTTTACGACAAAACTATAAGTGAAAGTGTAAAGTTACAATCAAAAAATATTATTATTTTCGGGGATTTCAATTTTCCCCCAGGGAAAAACCCAATTGACGTTTTCGATTACTTTTGTTCTTTTTATAATTTAACACAATTCAACACTGTTTATAACATAAATGCACACATGTTAGACTTAGTATTAAGTAATATAAATTCTAAAAATGCTGTTATCTGCCGCCATGACTCCCCATTAGTCAGAGAGGATATTCATCACCCTTCACTTTCATTCACGTTCGATTACACAACTCAATCACATATACAAACAGACATATTGCCTCCAGACATAAACATGGGTTGGATTTTCCACGAAAGCTCAGATAATACACTTAAGAATGCCTTAGAACAACATCACTGGAATCATTACGATTGCCTTGACGTAAATCTAGCTGTCGAAATGTTTTATGAACAGCTCAATAATATTTTCAACATTTGTTTTAAGAAAAGATCTACACGTATACTCAAAGATATTAGACAATATCCGAAATGGTTTAATGGGGAAATCATTCACCTCATACGAGAAAAAACTAAAATGCACCATCTTTGGAAAAAAACAAAATCCGAACATGCCTTAGCTAACTTTAAAACTTTGCGAAAATCAATCAAACGGTTAATTGGTCAGGCCTACACTGAATTTACACGTGAGGCCGAGAACAGTATAATAACAGACCCAACTCGATTTTGGTCTTACACTAACGATAAACGCCGCGGTTGTGACAAACTTAACCACATGGACTACAAAGACAATAAATACGATGGATCTTCTGAGATCGCCGCAGGTTTCGCACACTATTTTCAATCAGTATTTAGCGACAATATCCCCAAACTTGACATATCCTCTATAGCTTCATCGTCATTTAATTCTTTACCTGTACAAATTCATGAAATTAACGATGACGATATTATTACAGCTTTCCATAAGCTAAAACCTAAATACTCCGTCGGCCCAGATTGTATTCCACCTTTAATCCTCAAAAGATATGCAAGTTATTTTATTCAACCTCTAAAACATATTTTTAACCTATCACTTCGCAAAAATATCTTTCCGGAAATGTGGAAACTAACGAAAGTAACGCCTATACACAAAAAAGGAAAAAAGTCAGAAATAGATAATTACAGACCTGTAGCTGTGTTGTCAGCACCCGCAAAAATTTTAGAAACAATAATTTATTCACAGATATATAACCAAACAAAACACGCACTCACCGAAAATCAGCACGGATTTCGTCCCACACTGTCACCTTCAACGAATCTTATGAATCTCACCACCTATATTAATAATTCATTTGAAAATCTTGTACATGTTGATGTGATTTATACAGACTTCGAGAAAGCATTTGATAAAGTCGACCATGATATTTTGTTAAAAAAATTAAGTGACATCGGATTCTCTCAGAATTTCCTCGCTTTTGTGGCTAGCTACTTACGCAATCGTCGTCAGTATGTCAGTTACGGACACCATCTCTCTCACCAATACAAAACTAACTCCGGGATTCCCCAGGGGTCGAATCTAGGACCCCTTCTCTTTCTCTTATTCATCAATGACATTGGCAACACCATAAACCACTCAAAATATCTCCTTTTTGCTGACGATATAAAACTTTTCAAAGCAATCAAAAGTTACATCGATTCCATTCTTCTGCAGAACGATCTTGATTCTCTCGTCAAATTGTCGGAACTGAACAACTTACCCTTCAGCATTCAGAAATGCAGTGTCGTTACATTTACAAGATCCAAAGATACATTCCTGTTCCCCTACCACATTAATAAACATAAATTAACACGTAAAAATGAGATTCGAGACCTTGGCGTAATTTTTGAAGCAAATCTCTCTTTCAAATCCCATATATCTGATATTGTCTCCCGTGCCAACAAAATGCTTGGATTTGTTCTTCGTAATTCAAGATCATTTACCAATGGAATCGCAATCCGAAGAACGTATGAAGCACTTGTTCGCAGTATCTTGGAATATAGCTCCATTATTTGGGCCCCTTCTGAGCAAAACCATATTCTCGAAATAGAAAAAGTACAAAAGAGATTCATGCGTTACCTATATTTGAGGGAATATATGTACTACCCTTTCCTGTATCCATCCTTATTCTTAGCAGGAATGCTCGATCTTAATACATTAGAAGCCCGCCGAAAAATATTTTTAGGAAAACATTTTTTTAAGATAATCTCTGGAACTATACATAATCCACCTATTTTGAAAGAGATTAACTTATATGTCCCAGACAAGTATACTCGTGGAAGGTCCCATACCCTTTTTTATGCTCCAAAAGCGAGGACTTCTGCCTATCAGAACGCGCCAGTCAACAGAGCGACTGAACTGCTCAACGAGTCTGCATTGACCATTGACATTTTTAACGTAACCTACAGGCAGTTTAACAATTATCTTTTGACGTATGTCACAAAGTAGTGAAACTGACCTTTTTATGTGTTTTGCTATACTTTTTGTCTAATTTGTAATCTTCTCCATAATGTATTGGTGAATAACCGTTTTACGGAGAACATGAAAAATAAATAAATAAAAAATAAATAAATAAACGAATTGGTATTGAGATGATTGTTGCCTATATTTTTAGTTCGCGTGACACTTTTTTTTTTTTTTTTACAGTGACTACCGCACAAGAATCTCAACTACTCCCGTCTGGAGCCAGTGAGACTATGGCATCCCCAATTGGGGTATGTTGTGAGGCTGAAGGTGGTGGGGAGGGGAAGGAGGTGGGGAAGAGGAAGGTTGGGAAGTACCTGGCTATTCAGATCTGGTCACTAAACACGGCTAAAGCCATTTTCAAGCAACGTTTCAATTCTGAATGGTGGTCTTACACCAGGGCGATACTAATAGTATCTTCCACTCTGGAACATGCCGCAAATATACTATATATTATTTTAAATGAATTAATTGTGAAATAACACATATTAATCAAATAAAATTTATTTGCGCATGCCGGGTTCGAACCCGCGACCTCCGGAATGTGAGTCAAGAGTCTTAGCCACTGGACTACGGAGGTCGTAATAATACTATTAAAGAACATGAAATTAAATCAGTTGCGGTAATGCAGGACTGACAAAGGGGGAATTAATGATTTTAAAAAGAAAAATGACGTCAGATACCAATCTTCTGCAGAACAGCTTTATTATTTAGATTTTTAATAGACGGACATAGTTTATATTTTTAACAGAAGTATTAATAATACTATGCAATGATAGAAGTATTAATATTAAGAACTAGCTGGTCCCGGCATGCGTTGCTCTGCCATTTAATAAATAAATTGTTTCTCCCTGAGTGTCCTTTCCCATTCGTCCCGTTCCCCTTCCGCCTCCCCTTCTTCTCCTGCGTCCTCTTCCACTCTCGCGTTCCCACTCCGTCACCTCCACCTACCCTCTCCCCACTCCACTCCCACCTTCCTTCCCTCGTCCCGCTAACCACCCTTTCGAGTTCCCCTCCCCCCTCACACGTCCCCTTCCCCTCCCGCAATCCCCTTCCACCTTCCCCGCCTTCCTTCTTCCCTTTCCCGCTCCCTCGTCCCGCCAACCCTCCTCCTGCGTTCCATATATTCAATCCCAGTACATTCAGTTTTTAAACAGTCCGCGTGCCACCTTTCACAATTTTTATTCAAATTTCCATTTTTCATGTAGGTATATGAAATTTTGTACCTAACATAGGTACCTATTTAAAATATCTAAAATTCTTGATTCCATTCAAACTATTAGGGGAGTACCTACTTTAAATAAATTTATCAACTTGATTTTCAAAAGTGGAATCCTGATTTAACAATTTTATTGTTTTGCAAAATGTCATTCTCCAACACGCGAACTGTCAAACGTGCGGGTTTTCTGAAATTATTAAATTTTCTGCCCAATTTTCTTAATTTTTCTCTCCGTAAGAACTTCCTCTTCAAGGAATATTCTAAAAAAAGAATTAGCGAAATCGGTTCAGCTGATCTCGAGATTTGCGCTTACCAACACATTTAGCGATTCATTTTTATATTATAGATATAATATTACTAAGGTATTGAAATCTATTTTTGAAAATTTCGGTTTATTAGAATCTCTACCAGTCTCAATTTTTATATAAAAATTAAATGTTTTTTGGTATCAGTTTAAAACATTAACATTAGCAAACGCTGTAAAATATACCCAAGGAAGGTTGGTAAATTTTAAAATTCGCAAAATAAGTTAAATCTTTGGTACGAGTGCCATGCGTTTGCCAATGCTGGCACATGATATTCAATCGATGTGAACAACGGCCTTCAGCGACATCCTGTATTGAACATTAACATAATTTCTTATAATCTGGATTGCTGAATTTGAGGATGACGCAATTCAATCAGGATGGGCGAAAAGATGTTAAAAGATGGAAAATCTTCAAAATCATGTATCCTATTTTATATTGTCTCTAGCGCATACTCTTGAAAAATAACGGGATATTATATTACTAATTTTGAAATCTCGATTTATTTTATTTTATATGAATACCACACAAGAGTCCCAACTGCTCTACACCGTCTGGAGGCAGTGAGACTATGGCATCCCCAGTTGTGATATGTTTATTTATTTATTTATTTGCAAAAACAGTGTAAAAACCAATACATTGCAAAAGCGGTACACATATATTATACATATATTTACATTTAAGATACAAATTAAAACACGAGTGATATTTCACGTTTAAACTCATTGTAGGACATATGAAAAATATACACATTTCCTGCGAGGCAATTAATTAACCTAGTAATTCTTCCCAGGGGCATCACCATTGGCAAGTTAGTTCTGCATCTGGGAAGAATCAAAAGCCTGTGTTGGCGGCCTCGCGTGAAATTATCCGGGACATAGAATCCTATTTTTGCCAGTATATTTGGTACCGATATAAAACCATTTAGAAGCTTATAAGCCATCAGTAGTAATCCGACATCTCATGTTGTGAGGCATCATCATCATCATGTTGTGAGGCAGGGGGAGGGGAAGAAGATGTTGGGAGAGGAAGCTGAGGGAGTAAATTAATCAAATAAAATTTACTTTTGCGCATCGGAATTTGAACCTATGACCTCCGGATTATGCGGGAGCCTTAACCCTCCACAATGGAGGCCGGTAAAATAATTGTATTATAATATTATATTATTAATCTATAATATTACATTATAGGTTCGTACTCTATTGCTTGTCTGAATTTGTTCTGGCAAACCGTTTTAATTTTGTAAATGTTAATTAAATTCAAAGCAAATCCGAGTTGCAGACCTCATTTTTTAAATTAGCACCATATCTACATGAAACCCTAAGCAAAATAATTTCCCTCAGGGCCTATGCCATCTTTGGATTGTGCTATGTGGGGTTTTTTTAAGGAAACGAAGAAGAAGAAAATTTGGAAGGGGCTGGGTAGGAATCTGGAACTCGTTGTGTCCAGGAGTAACGATTGTTAAGACTCTCGACAAATTCAAATCTCGTGAATGAATTTTGTGTTGTTTCGCAAATATTTAATTATATATAATTAATAGTGTATTTGCGGCAAGTTTCAGAGTGAAAGATACTCTCTGTATCGCCATGGTGAAAGACCATCGTTCAGAATTGGAACGTTGCCAAAAATGGCTTTAGCTATGTTTGGTGATCTAATCTAAATAGACTGGTATATCAGCCTCACAACATACCCCAACTATTGGTGATGCCAAAGTCTCACTAGCTCCAGACGGTTGGGATTAGATAGAACTCTTTTGCGTTATTCACATAAAAATAATATTTTAATCTTTTTTATGCATAACATTTTTAATCCGTTTATAAATAACATTAAAAATTAATAATTTATAACTTAATAATCAATCTAAATACTTGGTAATTTTAAAAGCAAGGATAAATGAAATAAAACATATGCAAATTTAAATATTTTATTTAAAAAATAAACAATATTCAACAGTACCTATGTACATATTATTACCCTAAAAATGCTTAATGATACTGGTAATTTTATTTATGGCCTTTTAATATTAAAACTACACCTACCGATCATAAACATAAGTCAATGTAAATAAACATTTTTTTTAAATCCACTTGCTTTTGTACATATTTTATTATGACAACAAGGATTTTAAATGCATTGATAAAAAATACAGAAGATATGTATTTCCAACGCCGACCATAACAGATAATATAATAAACCTTTATCTGGATTTCCGATATACACGAAAGCTGTACCACCCACTGGGCGTATATGATTCTGTCGCAAAACTAACAAAAAGCTAGTTAACATAAGAACTTCCTCGAGAAGCAATCGGAAGTCCCCAAAAAGGATGCAGAAACTTGACTGTGATATGTGTGATTATTTTACAACTAACAATAAAATTTTAAAAACATAAACAAAAAGTCGCATTTAGTTTCGAAAATTATTATGCCAGCTTCTAATTATTGTTAAAAACTAAATTTCAAATTAAACAATTAAATTTTATGAAGAAACCGACACAAAAAGGATTTCGATGAGATCAAAATAATGTTCTTTCCAGAGTCTCCATTTTTAATCAGCGTTGGGTAATCTAATGTACTATTTATCAATGCCTAATTTAATGAGAAATATAATATAATCATAAGTGCTCCCTACGCGCTCTCAAGCGGAACGGTTGGATTAGGATTCCTTCTTCTGATAATTCTTTGAGGAGTTTTAATTTCTTTTTCAGCTTCCACTGTCCTTACTTCCCTAACGTTGTTGGCATCTCCATTGTTGTTCACTTCTTGATAAATGTTTCTTCCCCTTCCTCTTGCAATTTTTTCAACAGTCTTTACAACTTTCGTTGTCTCCTCGGCGATTTCTGCAGGCTCAACAGGACCTTCAACCTTTACAGGACTCTCTTCTTCACTGCCATTGTTTTCAGTCTCCGTTGAATTCGTCCTCTCAGAGTGTTGAGCCTTTCGCACCATCTTGGCTCTCCTCTTACCGAGTTCCTTATCGAAGTCCTTAGATTTCGTGGGTTCTAGCTTGTTCTTGACAACATCTGACACGGTTTGCTGTAAAAAAAAAAAATTCATTTAATTAGTATTTTATTTGGACATTAGCCAACCACGTTTTTCATTTATCTGGTTTACATGACCTGCCTAAGTACCAACGCGTTCTGAAGACATTAACGGAAAAAATAAATAAGTTTAAATAAAAATAAATAGTTGTACTGCTCATATATGGTGGTATTTATTGAAAATTAATGCTGGATTCATGATAAGAAACACGACGACGAAAATATTAATTTTGTACTAAAAACATATTTTTTCGATAACAGGATCTATCGAAAATATTTCGAAGTTTTTCCTAATATTTGAGAATTATTGATGTATTGAAGTTGCTGCTACCTATATAACTGCGTTATGTATTGTTATGATGATTATTACAATCTGTATTTAACCTAGCGGGAAAACACCGAACCATTTATTGAGCTTTTGGTCATAAGTTTTTGGTTTGTGTCTTCGGTAAATGTGAAACAAAGTTCCGCACCAATAACGATTGAAAGGTTTTCAAACGTGATTTTATTTTGTAACTTATGAATCACGGTTCACAATGCCAACTTATTAAATATATTTATATTACTATATGTGTTTCACACCAGTTTTAAAGTTTTTTGACTGTCGTACTTTGCGATGAAATCTGAAATTAATGCTAAGTCAACCTATCGTTTTTGCTGGAAAATGTCACTTGTTTGTGTCTAGATTAATTTATTGTCACTGGAGTGGAAATAACATAAATGCCGAGACATTAATTTATCTAAGCTTCAACTGATTTTTGTGAACACAGGTATTCAGCTATTTGTTATGGTCGTAGAATTCTCAAACCATATAAAATAAACTTATAACTTATAAAATAATTAGTAAATAATCATTTTGACCATTCAGATCATTATTATACCTGTGGGTGGAATCCAAATTCATCGGCTGTGTAGGTCATGATGACGGGGGTCCCGTCAGGTGCCGTGTAATTGTAGGAACCGTGAATTACCTGAAATAATGGTCATAGACAAATTAAAAATGACATGCATCTTTTTGAAAATCAGCATTGTTTTTCTTTATTATATGGTAAGTATATAACACCTCGGAACACAAACAGAAAATTAGATTATTATTTTTATTATTTTTTTATTTAAACCTGCTAAACTACTTGTATGGTTTGTCAGCAGATACATAGTAACAACATTTTATGCAATAACACAACATTATGCATATGTATACACCATTTGAAAGTGTATGCATAAAGCTGGTGATAAAATAACAATAAGATAAATTGTTTAAACTGCATAATAGTATATATTTTAATAGCAGAATAAGCCTTTTATAATAAACGAGTACAAATGAATTTAATATGAACAAATTATCACATTTGACAACATTATTGGTACAAAAATATATTAGAGATTGAGTTCTTTTTCCTGGTTTTTAATTTTCATTTTCAGAAAAAAGCCTTATTTCAAATTCTAAATTTCGGAGCACGAACCACGTGTGAAAAATTTACAATTATTTCAAAATGCACCATGTCGGCGTTGTTCATTATCAATATACAATTCTTATATCAAAAAATAGATTTATAAAAGACAATATTTTTCAATAAATAAAAAAGGACATTAATCCTGATTATATCATTTGATTCTTGATTTCAGAATTATTCCATGTCAAAACATGTATCAAAATGCGAAATTATTTTATTTATTAGTTTTAGGTACGAAAGATCTGTACAAAAATTCAATGTATCAAGCATGAAAGACGCTGAATTAAAGTGCAAATTAAAATTAGTTTTTAAGGTGTGTGCATTTGTATGCAATATCATAATATTTTCTTGGAAACCAACAATAAAAAATATGCATCATTGTTAAAAATATTACCCACTTCAAGGAAAACCGGGCGTCATAAAAGTTTATCAATAATTTGATTTGTATATGCGATTACATTTATTTTGTATTAATAATTAAAAGACAACAACTTTTTTTAAATCAGGAAATATAATTATATATTTATATACACATGCATATACAATATTTATTTAATATTGTATTCCCAGGACTTATTCGGAACTCATTGCCTATGCAGATTATTACGAATTTCAAACAAGTGAAGTTACATTAAAAATAATATCTTTTACTTCTCCAATCTTTGCAATTTCACTTTGTGGAGTCATTTTCAATAAAATAATAAAAAATAACTTTGTAAAAACACCGCTATTTAATTAAAACTATTGACATGTTTCGAAACCAAAGGTTTCTTTGTCAGGATAATAACACTGACAATAACATGTATATAATATTAATAGCATTATATACATTCATGCTATTAATATTATATAAACGGACCGCCCGTTTTTCATAGAGTCGAAGGTATCTTCAGGTATTTATGACTCCAGACCAGAGGTGGCTTAAAATTCAACCGTGGGGCGCACTTGCGATTTGTACAGGGTTAGCAGTTGTGTACTATTAAAGTATCTGGGGGGCTTGTACAGTACGCCCAGTTTCTGAGAGGCTAACTTAACTCGGCTTCGATGGAGCTTAGAGTTACACCAAGCATATCAAATGAGGGCCTGTACGGAAGATTGCTTTCGTTGATTATCATTATGCGTTTAAATAATAACATATAGTTGAACATTCAATTCCGATACACGGAATGCTCACATTGTTACTAGTTGTAAATTTACACAGAAAATCTTCTTATCGTAAATTAACAGTTAAATCAAAATCATGCCCCAAAATATTTGAATAATGACGTCAACAATAACGAACGGTGAAGCATACTAACTATGCATACTATACGTATATCGATCATCATCAACAAACACAAAAGATTTTAATTAAACCCGATTTATTTATAGCACCTAGTCATTTAATTAAACGCTGCACAAGTGCACATCATATATTTCACAGGTTTGCAATACATCAACATCAGCACTTAACGAGCCGGCAATCAAAGGCTAGTCCAAACTTGGTGGATCTTCAGATAATAATCTAGGATTATTTTTTATTTAACTAGAACCCTGTAAGCAATTATCCAGGTATACGATTTGGGCAAGGTCAAAAAATACTTACGAATACTTTGCGGTCGTTTATTTCCGTGAGTACGCCTTTTTGGTAAGCGGAGATACCGGTCGCCGTTTTATAGCTAAAAAAATAAATATACGAGATTATAAAAAATATTCTTCAAACAAACCAAAACATGTCTTCTTGAAAATTAATGATGACCCTATTTTACATTTGTAGCTTACAAAAAATAGCAAAGAGTTTTTCATTTACGAACATTTACGGTTCGGAGTTTTGATAATAACGGATGGTGAACCTTGAACATTGTGCAACCAAGCATTTACAAATTTATTATTATTTATGAATGTGTACTATTATTTAAGTTCATGCACCCGTTTCATACTGTAAAAAGATTTTTTTTTAAATGCTAACGGGTTGAATTATTCGTCAGACTTTGGGAGGTCTTGTCAGCACAATTATTGCAGTTAATTCGACAACGTGTTGCAATGAAATGCACGAAATATGTTAATAATGAATAATGTGAAAGAAGAACTTACTTGTAAGAAAATTGTGGTGGATACTTATCATCGCCATCTCCAAGCCAATCACCGCTGTGTGGATTCTTCACATATTTGATATTTCCACGGCTAGTTCTAACGGCGTACTTTCCTTTGGGGGTTTCTTTGGTTTCTGAAACCTTTTGTGCAGCTACTAGTTTCTCTTCATTTCTTTTATCAATAATGTTTTTTTCTTCCTTGAGCGAGGAACGCACAGTAGTTGAAGAGGTAACTCGGTTCCTTGACCTTTGAGTTACGGGATTATATTGGGACCTGGTTGTGGGGCTGCTCTGAGTATATAGTTTATTTATCTGCGAATCTGTTGTAAATGCTGAAATAGTGTCAAATCTATTTGATTTGTGTTTATTTTCTCCACGGGTGTATGGAATATTTGAGGGACTCACGTTTTCAAAACTATTATTATTGCGTGCTGCATTCGGATTCACTCTACGAATAGCATTTTTATAACCATCGGAAACTGTTTGAACGACTGCATCAATTTTATCTTTGTGGGGCTGCTGTTCTTTAGAAGTATCTAAAGAAATTTCTTGTAAGCTTTTGTACGCGTCCCTAGATTGTGCAATATTTCCATTATCTGAAGAACTGAAAATTTTTCCAACTATTGGCGTATTTCGACTTCGTTGGTTTTCATATCTTCCCGTATTAACATTTGTGTTAATTTGGGGACCGGCAATAGAATCCTTTGTCTGGTTTAGAACAACAATTGGCTGACGATTATTTTCAACAGCTGAAGGAGTGGGATTACGTGAATAATAATTATTATCAATATTATTTACCGTTGAGTAGCTAAAAGGTCCGGGTGTACTGAATGATTCTTTGTCATTGATACTCTTCGGGGTATTATCGTAAGCGATATACTTTGGAGAAGAATAACTTGGTGGTTCGCTAGAGCTTTCAAAGGTTTGTGAAAATTTAGGAATCGTACTAATTATACCTTGGTTGGCAGTTGGAATAATCTTCACAAATTTGGATTCTTCCAACGATTTCTCGGTATCGGCATTAATTTTAGGAACCCGTGTATTACTGTTGTATGGATAGTTATTATTCGATTGTAATTGATCTTTAGCGGCTTTGCTAAGGTAATTTGCTTCCTGTACCTCGAGGTTTTCATCATTGTTGATTTTAGCGGCAGGTGTTTGATTAGCGGGAGGTGTAATTTTAATCCACTGTACTGTTGGTACTGGCGTTTGTGTCACCTGGCTGTGGCCTTGCTGGGGAGTCACTGGATTGATTGTTGATTCATCTAAATGCGTGTTGCTTACATTATCTTCCAAAGGCTTTGCTTGAATATTAATTGACTTATTTTCAAAATGTTTGTTTTGACCCAAGTTAGATGGATGTCTAAAGTTACTCGAGTCTTGATAGGTTTTTAAGGTACCGGAATTAGAAACAGTAGTTGTAGAGCTATCGAGTTCTTTAATTAATTTGGTTTTTTCAGTAATATTTTCAATTGAAGGCGTTGTAACTTTGGATTTTACTTCAGCTGAAAGTGTTGTAACTTTAGTTTCCACAGTTTGTACAAGAGATGAAGGTGTTGTAACTGTAATATCGATTGTTTTTAGAAAGGTTGAAGGTGTTGGAAGCTTACTTCCCACGATTTGTTTAGGAGCTGAAGGTGTTGTATCTTTAGTATCGACGATTTTTGGAAGGGTTGAAGGTGTAGTAATTTTAGTTTGTGTAGCTGGAGTTGTTTTATCTATTTCACTATTTTTAGAAATATCAATCTCTGAACCGTCACTGAAAGAGGAATCATTTTTCTCGAATTTTAAACTACCTCGTGAACTAGATGCGTTATCTATTTTTTGATCATCGATGTTTTTCAATGGTGGGGTTGGCTGCGAAGACACAATATTTTTATCTTTTGAAATTAACTTCCCGTCAGCCACAACGGAGTTATTAGTCGAAATGGCGTTTAAATCAAGAAGCTCGGATAGTTTTTGGAAAACATTCAATGCTATCAATCCACGATCGAGTTCAGACTGCAGGCTACCAATTTTGTTTATTGGTCCTGGTGTAATCCCAACTTCTACATTTTTCAAAGTTATAGATGGGTCTGAATGTTTTTCTGACGCGGACGAAACATTTATGTTCTCAATCAATATATTTTTATCAGAAGTGTTAATTGCACGTCCTTCAGTCTTGCTTATAATATCTTTTTTAATATCTTCTTTTTTCTCTTGTTTTTCTTTAGTGAGAATATTGTTAGCGCCAACGGGGGATTGGATCTTATCATCTTCCTTATTTATGGCACTATTTTTGTCCAGTGGTGATTTATGAGACTCGAGATGCTGATTAGCGGAATTTCGTTGGACGTGTGAACTCAGGCTTTCCACGCGGCCTTGACTCGCGGTCGGCGCGTCGTGACCCGGCTGTAGCTGTACCGAAGCAGATTCACTTTCAGCTCCAAGCCGCCCGCTATCAAGAACCTTGGCTTTCCTTCTAGAACTATCAAGCTCTTCGCTTACACTTGAATCATTATGTGATAATGGCGTTTGACCGGTCACATCTTTATGCGAATCCTTTACATTTATTTCACTCTTGATGGAAGTTTCAGAATTTATATTGATTTTTGTTTTATCTTCAGGTTCCTTCTGGTCGATGATTTTATCACTTTTATCGGTAGCCGATAAAGTGTCATTTGCACATTCCTCGGTTTTATTATCACCTGAAAGAGTTCGAGTAGGGTTAATTCTTTTGGATTTACGTTCAGAGTTTTGCCATTTCGTTTCTTTTACAGGTAATACAGCTTTCGATAAAATGGAATCAAATGAATTATTCAAAAATCTGTCAACATACGCTTTGGGTACTTTTTTTGTGACATTTCCTTTTCCAGAATGAATATGGTTGATGATATGAATGGTGGAACTAGTTTTGGATTTAGGTTCATTTAGGTTGACTTTAAAATCTGAATCAGGATTAAGTTCCTTTAGAATTGAGATTGATGATATCAGAGCATTGTTTAAATGAGGTTCTTCTAAAATAAATGGATACGCACTTGTGTGGATTTGTGTTTTATCAGCGGAAGAACTCTCCAATGTAACTCCGGGAGATGCTTTAGCCAACCCTTCGGAAGCTTTGTTAGGCTGAAGGACTTCTGTTGCTGTGACGTTGGCAATAATTCCAGGTAAACTTTTTCCCAGAGTATTGGAACTATCTGTAGTAGTATCAGAAGCGGGCGCCGGAGCGGCTAGCCCCGTAGACACCAGCAGAAGGCAAACCTGGAATAAGGAGAAAAATTATGACACGTTAAATGCGTTTCATTTACAATGTAAAAACACCTTTTTATACTACATTTAACATTATATTTTAGATTTAGTTTACATATATTCGTGACAGCCGGCCCTACAATGAATTTCAAATCGAATTATCAAATTGTAGGACCTAAATGCTTTAGGTCTCTTTGAATAACGTGAACGAAAATTCCATAAAACTAACCTAAAAAACCAAAAATAAAAAACATAGCTGAACAACCAAACATAAAACTGATACCTCTAGTATAGAGATGCACTTTATCGCACCCTCAAATTCATATAAATGGAAACTTTGTGTCAAATTAGTGAATTGCAGTAAAAATATTTTTAGGAATTAAACAGATTTTTAAAAAATACTACCAGTCTCAGATCAGACGTGTATGTACGCTATAGATATAACAACTTAAAATTCAACGAAAGCCCGGGTTGCCGGCAAGTGAAATTAAAATTTTAAAAAATATATAAAGTGTGATATTTTCGCTGCTCATTTTATTGATATCTGATTCAATAATTTTAAATTCATTGTTCACAATAATTGTTCAAATAACGCTAATCCAACACAACAAAATAACGAGTCAAATTATAAATTCAACTACAATTTTTTTAATACATAGCATTGACCAAGATGACCCTAGCAAAATTATTTATCACTGGACACTAGCACATTATCGTAATTTATCGTAAAATTATGTTTTTTTATTATCATTTTAAGTATGCATTCACAAGTACCAAAATAGAATTAAAATTCATTAACCGGCGTCACAAAAAAATATTGCACAAGCACAAAACTAGTATTAACGTAAAAAGCAATATGAAAACAATGCGTGGTACTCACTAAAAACTTAAACATGACTGTTGACCGCTCCATCGATAATTGATAACTAATTCTCCTGAATATCAATGCCTGATTATATAAAACGAAAACAAAGCAAAAAAGCGGATGATTCTCGCATCACCCGCGAGATGAGATCACGGCGGTTCTGTGATAAAATTCTTTCTAACGCTTAACGTTTAGTCGGTAATCAGAAGGCAAAACTCGAAAATCGGGATGTCGTGTGCGGGACGGGTAATGGTATTAGCATAAAATACGTAAACATTCGCAGGTAAATGATGGCTGGTAACAAACCGACTATTAAGTATTTTACGTACGTATGTGCCTATTATTAGATGCATTCTCGAATATTTAAATATTTACTCATCGCTATTTTATCGCTGAGGGTTATATAGCATCTTGGTATTACATTATAATTGTAATAAACACGCAAATATTGAGTACTCATATCTTGTGGTATGTTAGTGCGTATGTCTTCTGGTAACAGTAATCAGATTCAACACATTTTTATTCATAGCTTTGTCGAATACGTTTTTTTATAACTACATGGTTATAAATTTTTATGTGCTTATGTTAAGAGGGCATTACCAGAGAAAACCAGAAATATGTCATTTTCAAATCAGATTTTAGATGTATTGACTCTTTTCCACAAAAAATTATAAATGTATTTCGAAAGATTGTTCTTTTATCTAGCATTCGCATGTAATAAATTTTGAGAATTTTTTTTAATTTTTAGTATAATAAGGTTATTCCATAGGTCGTTGGCAGATTTGTTAAATTTTCAAAAAAGATTTTGTATTATACCACACCCATTTCAAATAATATAATCATGCAGTAAAATAAATCAATACATTATCTAGCAAACGCATGTTTTAGAATTTTAATTTTATTTTCAATAAAATCATTAAAAAATATTTACGTACATGTGTTTCTTGACGAAAATTGGTCCATTTGTGTATTTATTTGCGCACTTAAAAACTAATATATTTCATATTTTTTTAACATTTTTATTAAATTTAGACATTATTGAAAAATGATAAATACTTATAATCAAAAAATAACTACAAAAAGTACATTATGTTAATAGTTTTATCATCACGCCTTTCAGCATTTTTGGATGAAGGTATAAATTAAAGCTTATTTGGAATGAAATAAATTCGATATTTGGTTATAATTTAAAAAAGCTGGTACGGAGAATAATAAATCTTTCTCATTGTAACCGCCCTGCACGATCGTAAGAACAACTTTTGACGAAATGTGGATATTCGTCCGCTGGCTGGTTAAACGCTCTTAATAATATCAATAAGAGGTATGATGTGATTGAATGAATGGGTATCTCGAATACCTGCATATTTAGGTGCACAATATCAAAAATTTCATATGAAGACGTAAATACTTAAACCCGATTTAATGGAAATATTGAAAGCACCTGAGTTGATGAAATAATTTACGCAATTAATTTCAATAGATATTTTTTCTGGGAATATCTTTTGTGATCATATTTTGGGGTATTCGGGCGTTCCCCTACAATAAAAATAAATGGATTTTCCGTTCCGTGAGTCAATAGAATACTGCAAATGTAATTTGATTGAGAATCGATATAACGAATCAATGAACGAATTAAATTTATTACATAGATTTGGCACTGTCGAACTAATGCTGATTGGGCCATTATGTATTCGCGCCTGTATTGCAGCATTTCCTCGATGTACATTGTACTTCTCATATTATTATATTGTTATCATTGCGCATATATCCAACTGAATTTCCAAGTATGCATTATTTGGCTTAATACGGTAACTATGTAAATTTATATATTAAATGTACAAAAAATGTGAATACATATTACGTTAGCACGCGTTGTTAGTAGTGTACACTGCTTCACGTAGTATACGGTACGACGTGACAGTTGGAAATAAGCTTTATCAATTTTGTTCGCAAATCTAACAAAACAGGCACCTTTCTACCATTTTGTGATCGATTGGGGATGCCAAGGAGAAAAAATTATTGACGTTTCGTAGGCATTTGAAAATAAGTTTGTGAACATTTAAAAAAGAGACGTTTCGCTAGCATTTGAAAATACAAACCGAAATTACTGTTTCAAAATTGAGTCTCGATGGTGAACAATTATAATACAGTTTTTCGTAAAATCTTTTGTAAACAAGACATCCGCGGTCCCAGGGACCTGCAAACAGTGGGATTTATATAAATAATTCGTCACTATCGTATTATATCCTTTCCACAGAAAAATAGTATAGAAAATATTTTCGTACTGAATTGCATCTTAAAGTCAGAAAGGAACATGTTGGACACGTATTTACCCGCGAGCACTCGCGCCATGAGCATTTCCCTCACGGTGAATTTAAAATTCGCGTCATTTATGCAACAATGTGCAATTGTGCATACGTACTTCGTTCGCCCAATAGCTGAGTTTTATACGTCCGCCGTCTCGTGCATAATGGTTGTTTCGTCTTAGGGCGTACCAGTCGCTCAATAGAGGTGGTTTGTTCGGCCGGGTCCCGTCGCGCGGCGTTTTGCTTACCGCGTGAGTGATAAAGTTAGTATTTTTTTTTGTTTATTTCAGAACGTTTTAGTTATGTAGGTCAGGCCTTTACGCACACTTTACTTGGGGAGTAAGCTTGTGAATGCGTGACGAGAGCGTTATAAAAAGTGTGATCGGGCGAGGCGAACGGTCGGGGAGGCGAACGGAAGTTGAGAGGCAGATATAAGTTAGTGAAGTTTTACTTCAGTCGTGTGGTCTAAAGCACAATCGTTTTTTGTAATTGAAGTTATTTTTTTTTAGTTTATTCCAAAAATGCAGTTAAGAAATGCGTATTTAGTTCCTATATTTGTTATTAAATATTATAACATAACAATGATTTGATTTTACTTTAGTGTTTTATTATATATTAGTAATAATACATACAAAAATATTATATAATTTATATACTTTTGGCTATTTGTAAAACGTGAGCAAAATGCTCAATACGCGATTGCTCGTGTGAGTTTTTAAAGGCGCGAGTGCTTGCAGGTGTTTGTTTAATACACTACTTCTTGATTGTTTAATAAACTACAGCAAAGTTGTTAAAAGCGTAGATACATCATTTAATTCACATAATTACGAATGTAATGCCTAAATAGAGAAAAACGCCTAAAAAATTATACAATTCTAATTAATTGAGTGATCTCACCGTAAAGTGAAAATATTTATTACTTTTGGGTATTTATGACTAGTCAATACAAAGGTCGCCTAATTTACCAACAGTTTTATTCTTAATGTCGTTAATCCACGTACACTGGCTTAAATAGCAGACCACTCACGAATTAATTGATATTTTTCTGCTCGACCACCCGATACAATACGTACATACATAATAGTATAAAAATGTCATCGAACTGAAAAATACCCTTAAAAATTTTTCGCATTAGAGTTGATACTAGTAATTATTGCTTAAAACGTTACCCAGAAATATATTCGATAACCTACATCATTTGGTGAATTACCGGGGTTGGTCGTTCGGCAGAGTAGTCAGCGGTAGGTTCTAGAAATCTTCATTTGTTCGGACAGATATGATTATGGTACCTACTTTAATAATATAGAATATTTTTATTTTATACCAAGAATGTCGCGATTGCACAATGATATTGGTGACTTTCAGAATATTGACATTATCTCAAATTTAGTAAATTCCGTGTTGCCCATAAGTACTTAGGAGTGAAAATGTAATTTTCTTTTTACTGGAATAAAAAATAAAAAATGTGATAATTACCTACATCATGACATTATATTGTTTGGTCGATGACTGTATTATATTGTTACATGGTTCAGGTACTAATCAGATAAGCAAATATACAGAAATACGCGTAGTTCCAGCACGTCTGCAAATGTATTATAAAGTTTACTGTAGAATTTGTATTTATACTGGTCTACCTATTCCACAGTTTGGTCTAGTTCTGGAATACCTTCTCTCCTATTCACACTCCGACCTATTTATAGGTATAAATAAAAAAATAAAATCCCGTATTCGTCCCTTTTCCATTATATAGGGTGTTAAGGGACGTACTTGACTTACTTTAACCAGTGATTCCTGACATTATTTGGAATAAAAACTGTAAATGAAATTTTGGTCTCCGGTGACAGTTTTTTTTTTCTACAAAAGCTTAAAAAAATGATAGTTGTTGAACAGTTGGAGGCGGGGTAAGGGGTTCGTCGGACACTCGGCTGAGTGACCAGTGACGACAGTGAAGAAAAAAATTTTGAAAAAAAAAGTCGTCAAAAAAAGTCACCGGAGACCAACATTTCATTTACATTTTTTACTCCAAATAATGTCAGGAATCACTGGTTAAAGTAAGCCAAGTACGTCCCTTAACACCCTGTGTATATATATATATATATATATTATGGTGATCTCTAACGTTACGGAAAAACTACAATAGGTGGCATGCGAGTTATTTGGAAAAAAAATTGTGTATTCCATATGGTTTAGCGGCAGAGAAGGAAGGAGAGAGTCGGAGGGGAATCCTGGAAGGTGGAATGGGAAAATCCATGTCTCTCACGGACAGTTGTATGCACTCTGCTCACGAAAACCTTCTGGTGTATTCGTGAATACACCAGACGGAAAACCAAAAAAATTATTATGTATATAATATCTAAAAGTACGTCAATAAACAGAATTGAAACACAAATACTTTCTTTGAGTGGCATTGTAACGCATGCCAGGTATTCGCTAGTTATTATTAAAATTTGTGTGAGAGGCAAAGAGAAGTTACTTAAAACCAATAAAAACGTTCCTTGCGAAAATTCTGTATTTTTTTATATCGATTTTTGGCTGAACATTTTAGCTTACCAAATTAGTTAAACATAAACGATATATCTAAACATATGTAATAAGGACGAACACAATAAATGCGTTGTGGGCATGTTTCATGATTCAAAAGTCTGGCCAATCGGGCCTTAAATTTCAAATACTGTGTTTCGTTATCATTGTGAACTGAAATGGCTGGCGATATACAATTTTGGGCAATTGTAAGAGAGACAAAAATGACTACAACCGAAAGCCGCATTGATTTCAATTCAATTCTGCATTGAAGGCATTTCTAGTGTCTCGTCAGTGGTAACCGACGAGTTCATCGAAAATCAATTCATCGAAAGCAAATTCATCGAAAACGAGTTCATCGAAAATCAATTCATCGAATGATCAATTCATCGAATCGCTAATTCATCGAAAATTTTTTTTTGTAGATATTAGAGCCGTCAAAATTAAATACCCAAAAAGGTCTGTTTAACTGAATTAAATGTGTTTAGCAACTGTCAGTTTCGTAGTAACAATGTAAAATTTATAGGTTATCTCTTCGATTTCCGATTGTCTGATACTGCAAAAAGGGATATTCAAGGAGCGGTGACCAGACAACTCATAATGAAACCAACTCATAAACAACTCAGAAAGGTCATTAACCCATTACCTCCATGACGATGTCTATAGGCATCAAAAAAATTGATGAAAAGTATGATTTTTTTTCACTATGAATAAAGCAAAATTCCACCAAGTTGTTATGCAGCATTTACAGAATGGTATGTTAGCTTTCAATAATTAACATAATTTGATAAATTTTATTAATCATCCTATTTTTTATTATTTTTTTACTAAAGCCCTGAAAATAGACCCATTTTAAAAAAAAGAAAAAAAATTTAAATCGGAAAAAAATAAAACATGTGTGAATCACATATTGTTATCAAAAGATTAAATGGTCGGAAACAATGTTTCAACATAGTATTATATGCATAAGATGACAGCTAGATGTCACTGAAATCAGGTGATGCCTGCGCGCAACCTTTGGAGGTTAGCTGTGACAGTGTTTACATACGTTTTTGGTTAGCTTGCCTTCAAATAATATGTTTTGTAAAGTTTTTATGAGTGATTTTTATTGAAATCAATAGTTTGTCTACGGTTTTCGTATATTTTTTATCATGTCGAAAATACCTACTTCTCCTATACCTACACAATTCGTCGTTATAAAACGAAATCGTTGAATCAAGATGAAATGGTGGCAGAATTGGAGCGCTCTTTTAGCGTATGTGAAAGTGATGACAATAATGTTGTTAATAACGCGCTATTCAGAGAACGTTGATAAACAGAAGAACGAAGAGCATATTGACGATAATTTTATGAAAAATAACGAAGATGCGGAGGTGGATAACTTTCGAGATATTGCCGGCACATTTGTAATCGAGCGCAACATCGAAATTCGAAAATTGATGAGTCATGCCTTGACGAGCATGAACCAGATGAATTCGCTAATGACCTTCACTGGAGTTAGCCTTCGACATCGTCCTGTGTGAGTCGTAATACCTTGAGAATATCTATTTCAAATGCACCACCAGCCAAAAAATCAAAACGACAGTACAAAAAGAAGCCTCACTATAAACAAAAGTGGTCTAAGGATACCTGTTCCAAGCAATGCCGTATTCCGGAGCATCTGATACATATGACCCCTAATTAGATCAGGGATTATCCGCCCTACTTCTACGATAGAATATATAGTGTTCCCCATACGCCATGAGCTATTTATGAACAATTTCTTCACATCTCACCATTTGACGAGTGTCCTGAAGGATAAGAGAATGCGCGCTACTGGCACATGTAGCTTCTTAACCTTGAAGCTTCAGGCAAGTTGAAGACAGGAAAGCAATTGCCTAAAGGTATAATTTTCTTTTATATTTCCCTTGCGCATAGCGTTCATTTACCTAGCTAAAGTTTAACTCTCATCGCTTTTATAATTATAGATAAATTTGATGCGGTGGTAGACGTAGAAAACCAAATCCTCGTATGCCGTTGGTAGGACAGCCGTGTAGTAACAGTGGCCACGAACTATGATCGAATGGAGCCAGTACGTCAAGTGCAGCGTTGGCAGATATCGAAGAAAGACAAAAAAGGCAACAATTTGGAGAAAGCATGCAAAAAAATCGATTGCCCGGCGTTAATACAAAATTACAATTTGGGAGTGGGTGGACCTCCATGATAATGGTATACAAAATTATCGGATCAACGTTCGGTCCAAGAAGTGGTACTGGCCTTTATTTGTATCTTGCCTCAGCAGCGCTTATGTCTCTTGTAAATGGATGGAAGTTGCAATGCTTCTTGAGGAAGTACGAGCATGATATGGGAAACCAGAAGATGACTAGGCAACAGAGAAACCTTTCCCAGAAGGCATTCCATGTGGAGTTTACCCGTACTCTTTTATTGTCTTTTCCAAATCAGATCAATATCGAATTCGGAGAACCTCCTGTGAAGGAAGGCCATGACGCAGAAGATGGGAATCGTGTGCCTCGAATGCAAAAATTTCATTTGCAATGTCGTGGCAAATCTCATATTCGTTATGCTCTGTGTAAAAAAAATCTAACAGGCTACCGGTGCCGGGCCTGCAACCGAGCCCTTCATTTTGACTACTTCGAACAGTATCACTTAAAGAATAATTTGCTTAGATTTGGTTAGTTTCCTCATTCTTGAATGTTTTTTTTTAATATTGAATTATTTATGATTTTGCGTATTTTCCATTAATATTTTTTTTTCATTGAATTATAAACAAAGGCAATCATTTATTTTATATTATCAATATACCTAAATCACACAGTAGACAGCACTTAACCCATAGTTGACATAAATTTTGACTAGAGGGGTTACCTCCAAGAGTTGCGTTTAGGCATCAATTTTCTAGACGCTCTGGTGAGAGGGTGGGCGGGCGGAAAATTCTAAAACTGATTTTGGGCTCTTCTTTAAGTCTATACTATCTGGTTATAATGACGATTCAAGTTTATAAAATTTAAAAAAATTTCATGGAGGTAATGGGTTAAGAGTGATGATAAAAAAATATAAAAATTGGTTAAATAGGTTAAGTTAGGTTAGGTTAGGTTAGGTTAGGTTAGGTTTGGTTAGTTTAGGTTAGGTTAGGTTAGGTTAGGTTAGTTTAGGTTGAACAATGCTTTTTTAACTTCTCGGTCCGCTCGGCATTTCTATCAAATATCAACAATATATATTTTTTCGATGAATTGGCGATTCGATGAATCGATCATTCGATGAATTGGTTTTTGATGAGTTGATTTTCGATGGATTGGTTTTCGATGAACTCGTTTTCGATGAATTTGCTTTCGATGAATTGATTTTCGATGAATTCGTTTTCGATGAACTTGTCGTGAACCCTTGTCAGTGTTTAGAAGATATTTTTAGCGAATCTAAATATTGAACTGCATCTTGCAAATTTAATGTTAATGCTGTGTTGTATTACGGATTTATTTATTTACGTATTTTAAGTTTTTACGTTTTTAACGAGAAAAGAGCGTTTAACCAGCCAGCGGCCGAAAATCCACATTTCGTCAAAAGTTGTTCTTACGATCATGCAGGGCGGTTACAATGAGAAAGATTAATTATTCTCCGTACCAGCTTTTTAAAATTATAACTCAATATCGATTTTATGTGGTAAATGCTGATAGGCGTGACGATAAAACTATTAAAATAATGTACTTTTTGTAATTATTTTTTGATTATAAGTATTTATCATTTTTCAATAATGTCTCAGTTAAATAAGAATGTTAAAAAAATCTGAAATATATTAGTGTGTAAGTGCGCAAATAAATACACAAACGGACCAATTTTCGTCAAGAAACACATGTACGTATATATTTTTAATGACTCAATTTAAACTAAAATTACAATTCTTAAACATGCGATACCTAGATAATGTATTGATTTATTTTACTGCATGATTATACGATTTGAAATGGGTGTGATATAATACAAAATCTTTTTTGAAAATTTAACAAATCTGCCAACGACTTATGGTATAACCTTATTATACCAAAAATAAACATTTTTTTCTCAAAATTTAAAACATGCGAATGCTAGATAAAAGAACAATCTTTCGAAATTCATTTATAATTTTTTGTGGAAAAGAGTCAATACGTCTAAAATCTGATTTAAAAATGACATATTTCTGGTTTTCTCTGGTAATACCCTCTTAATGTGAATCCTAACTTCCTGGGATAGATCCCATTTATGTTGTTAACCCGAAGGACTGTAATTTTTATTTTGTTTTTACATCAACTCCACACAGGAAAACCCGAGGAAAAAAATTCCTTTATCTTTGGGGATGCTGTGCGGAAGTACGTTTGGGTAAAGTAAGTAGAGGAAGTTCTGGAAAGGAAAAATGGTATGAGGGGTAGGTAGGAGTCTGGGGGTAAAAGTGTATCCAGCAGTAACGAACGTATGAATCCAATCAGTTTCCCCCAATCGGGACCGCCACGCCGCAGGTGGGCAATATGCACTAGCCGTCAGGTCCTAGACAAACCCAAACACATGGGGTGACCTTTGGCAAGGGTGTTCGTCATCAAAATTGGAATCTACAAAAAGCACAATTGTACATTGTGTAGCGATTCGTTCCCCATCCCTACACTTTGTTGCATGCACATCACTATCTGCAACTGACCATGTGACCAGCGAACGGTTCCGAGAGGGCATTGACGGCTACACCAGGCAGTTTGGTTTTGGGAACAACTGGAGCAACACCCCCTGCGGACGGAAGATGGCGTCTGGATGCCGGACCTATAGATTTTCTCCTTCGGACGAGTCATGCTGTTACCTTCAACGCTATACTTCACGTAACGTAGAATTAGCTTCATTATCTATCATCATGGTTTATCTATAATTTAAATTGTTTTCTTATTCACCTAAAAATAAGATGGCGCTCAACCTTTACCACATTCTTTTATAAGTAACTTTTAACTACCTACTTCTATCAATATCAGAAATTACATATTCATTGTCTCTTCGAGAGAATGACACGCCCTGTAGATTACATTGAACTTATTTTAGATTATGTTTGATTGTTATTTAATAAATTTAATATCTCATGCTCTGGGTTTTAATTGCAACTAATTTTCCTTTTACACATCCTCACATAGCATCATTTAATAAGTATGCTATATTTATGGAAGATACAAGTAAAAATCTTCTTACAAAATGGCGCCCAACGTGGTACACAAATGAACACCAAACTTATTTTTTACCCATTGTAGATATTATTTGGTTTGTTTTGCCGGACCCTGTACGACCGTAATTACCCACATACGTATGTAAAGTATTATATATTATTACGTGCGGTGCGGGAAATCATACGGTATGCCGATGAAATAACCCAATATCAAAGGGTAAGGTCGAAAAATTTAAAGAGTAAAGGTGCACCGAGTCATTTGAAGGTCGTAAGATCAGGGTTTGCTTCCCGTTGAGTTTCACAGTAAAATATATTATATTTCATACTTTATTATCTGACTTTTCTAGAAGCTTTTCGGAACTTAAAAAATCCAAACGCGTATGTTTTTTGCTATTTATGCAGAAATTATTGCAATAATATTTTTCTCGTTTCTACATAAATTTAGATGATTATTTTCTTAATATTCGTACTTTATCATCGTCGAGCTACGTATTTTTGGAATTTTTTGTCCTCAAAACTTTGTAAAAATGTGAAGATAACTAATAGGTAGTTAATAAGAAATAGAAATTATTCTTTGTAATTTTTATTTATTTATTTTTTTTTTCAGGTTCTCCATAAAACAGTTATACACCAAATTATTACGGAGAAGATTACAAAATATAAGAGAAAAAAAAGGCCAAGGGGGCAGCTTCACTATGTTGAGACATGTGTCAAAAGATAGTTACTGAACTCTCTATAGGTAACATTGAAGATGTCAATGCTCAATGCAGAATCGTTAAGCAATTGAATTGTTCTATTTAATGGGGCATTCTGAAAGGAAGAAGTTCTCGCTTTCGGAGCATAAAAAAGTGTGTGGGATCTCCCACGAGTATACGCGTTAGGGACATATAGGTTAATCTCCTTCAACATAGGTGGATTCAGTACAGTACCGGAGATAAGCTTAAAAAAATGTTTCCCCAAAAATATTTTTCGGCGGGCTTCTAAGTATTAAGATCCAGCATTCCTGTTAAGAACAACGATGGATGCAGGAATGGGTAGTATGTATATTCCCTCATATACAGGTAACGCATAAACCTTTTTTGTACTTTTTCTATTTCTAGGATATGGTTTTGTTCAGAGGGTGCCCAAATAATGGAGCTGTATTTATTAGCTGCATTACAATTATTTATGTAATTATGTACTAGTCAACATTTAATAGCGCCATTTTGTGTTCAAAATACCAAAATCACCTTAAAGGCGAAAAAAATAAATATTAAAATATTTACACATATTAAGCAATTTTGTTAGATAAGTAAGTATTATAATAGTAGTTGGTCCTCGGCATGCGTTGCTATTCCTTTCAAAGAAATAAATTCCCGTGTGTCCCCTTTCCCCGCACCTTCCCCGCACTTTCCCCTCCTTCGTCTCTTCCCTCTCCGCGAACCCCATCTCCCCCGTTGCCATTTCCCCTGCCTCTCCTCCCTGCCACTAAAATATATGAAATACACACATTTTCATTTATACAAATTTATTACGCCAAAGCTTACCATTATATTTGGCCCATATATTATTCTGATGTATGAGCTACGTTATTGTAAAGTTTCTATTGTAAAATCCATTCAGTAGTTTTTGCGTGAAAGAGTAAAAAACACACACATACATCCATGCAAACTTTCGCGTTTATTATATTATATTAAGATTGTATTTTTCTTTTGGAAGGGTGTGGACATACGTTCACCGTTTGTCTCATTTTCGACTGTTGACATTTAGTATGTAAGAAAGAGGTGCGGTATTATATGTTTAAGAACAAAAGCAAAACAATCAGCGCATTGCCATTTGATGTTTTTAAATTTTGGGAATTCACTCACTACTCAATATTATACTTATCACAATATTGCTGCAGCTCTTTCAAAAGTTTTGAATTCGTTTCATACAAAATGTATGAGGAAAAGAATTTTCTTCGTAATTATTTTTTTTGTAAATTTTTCTGATGCTTAAATAGCTATTCTACTATTCGGGGCGGAGACAAATCCAACATATTAAAGATCATAAAAATCGGTCTAGCCGTTCTCGAGTTATAAATGGTGTAACTAACCAGACGTTCTTTTATATATTAAGATAAGTATGTTTGTACATAATAAGATAGAGCTTAGGAAGCAATTAACAGCACCGTTGAGATGTTATAAAAAATGGTACTATAAAAAGTAGCCAATTATTATTATTAATTTCGGAAGTTATTCCACTTTAGTCATAAATGTTTTCCTGTTTTTCAATTTCTGTTCATCCTCAGATTGGATACAAATAATACAAATATTTTCAAGAATTTCAACCCAGCAGTGCATTAAATAACGCTCTGCCTCCTAACCATGCAACTTTCATATGGGATGGTTCAACCAGTCTGTTTGACGCATCAACCTTGGCCGAACTGAGCGTAAGAGGCCCTTCATAAAAAATCAAATCTGTCTTCTGAGTCGTCTTCAGTAATGCGGGAAAAACTGCAGAAAGATAATACCAGAAGTCCAGCAGGCAAATCTAGAGACAATGTTAATATTTACATAAGCAAATACCTTATATAATGCGGTATCACAGCAAGCAATGTGAAGGTTAGAGCAGAGATGATCAACCTTTTAAGACGTAGTCAATTTACCCATTTTCAAATTGATCTCGGCCGCAGGGGTTTTGACATAGTTAAATTTACAGTCTGTGGTGTCGCTAATCTATTTGTATTTTCTAAAACGTGGTTTTTTAATAACTCAATAAATAGGTAATGCAAATATCAGAGCGCCGCAGCCGATATTTTTTATCTTCAAAGTTAAACCAATAAATGTGGTCGATTTTTATCGTTCTGCAATATTGAATAACGTACATAAATACCTACTAACAATTTTGGTAAAACGCTGATTTTATCGTTAGGAGGGTTAAAAGAAATTGTCCAGAAAACTTTGGGTATTTTATAAAACGGTAATTTTTAATATGCATCAAATAATCTCAACAAAAAAATGTTGTGCAGTAGCGATGGGTAAGTTCTACATTTTGGCGGAGTTCTAGGAACAGATCCCGTGTCCGAGTTCTTTGGCGCGGACTGGATACTGGGTGCTGTTGCGACTACTGGGACGCACGAGTTCGGCCGGAGCCGGACCTCGGAGCCGCAACCCACACAAGAACTCAAAAAGAACCCGAGTGTTGCGAGTGGCTCGGACCGCGAACATGGGGACACCGATGGAGGTATTCATGTTCTGGCTCCAGTCCAGCTGCGAGGCCGGGGTCTCTGGGAGTTGTCGATTTGAAATATGAGTAGGAGTAGAATCCGCTTTCCGTGAAGAACCCGAGTTCAAGAGCCCATTCCAGCTGAACCGCCCCATCGCTATGTGCAGAGAAGGTGAATTTTTTTCTACAATTGGGTCGAACCTCGAAAAAATGTCTTTTTAACCCTTAACCCTTAATTACTCGCATGGGGTCAAAGAATTTTCGGGTTAAAAAATGAAGCACTTGGCGCGGCCCGATTCCCCCCGCGCCCTCGCTAGCTTCATAACGCGCGTCTAAGTTTGTATTTTAGTAGTGACAAAGTCATGGGAGTATAAGGAGGCGTCGCTGCGCTCTTGAGCGGTGACCCCGTGCGAGTAATTACGTTACTTTACAAAGTACAAACAAAATGCAAGAAATGTACTAGATTTGTGTGCAATGATCACTCTGAAATATACTGTCAACCGTGTAACAAGAGTGATTCGAAAAGTTCCTAAAAATACGAGTATTAACTATGATCTCAGTATACCTAAGTACAAAATGTTAATTATTGATTATTATTTTAGTTTAACTTGTTTTTGTATAATTAGTTAGTAATTCTGTTATTACTTATAGATATTACAGAATAAACGAAGCACTTTAATAATCAAATAATTTCATTTACTTATATATTTCAATATATATTAAAAACTACTCATACTATTTGGGGTCATCTGCGACCCCATGCGAGCAGTTATGTAATGTTCTTTGTGCGAGTAATTAAGGGTTAATTAGGCGCGTGGGGTCAAGAGCATTTCATATTGAAAACAAAATATGTAATAGTGTTTGGAATGCGACAACGCTCTTTCTAGCTTCCTACCCTTACGCGGGATACGCAAACGGCAAATCAGTCGCGGCCACAAAGTCAACGCGTTCGCACGTGTCGCTGCTCTCTTGGGTGCTGACCATATACGACCAATTACGTAACTTATAAAGAAGTACCAAATAAGTGTAGTCAATTTATTTTTCAGTAACATTTCAGGGCACTGCACTTGGATGCAGAAGTGGTTAATCTGCTGATGAGTCTGAATAAAAAAAAATTAAGTTCATCTCGGCTATACCAAAAATTAGTACTTTTAAGATAAATTAGAAGCTGTTTTATTTTTTTATATTTTAAAGTCAAGGTTGTGTTTTTGTTTCTTGGTGTTAAATATAATAAAGTATTTTAATCTTTTTGATAATACATACCTACTTCGTTTTATTTATTTCTTCCACTCCATTTATTTCTTTGGGTCAGAAATGACCCCATGCCACAGATTGTGCGATTTTCTTAATGCGTCTAATTAAGGGTTAATAATATGTAAGCATATCTTTTTACGAGTATTTAGACCAGCTGATTCAAAACTTTGAAGAGAGACCGAAGTTTTCCACTTAACCCTTATGCAAAACAGAATTGAAAGCGTTGAATATTCTTTACCGCAAGTTTATACAGTCAGGTGGGTAGTATGAAATGGCTCGCGAGCCGCGATTAGCTTATCACTGAGTTAGAGTAAAGACCCGAAAAGCGGAAGCCACTATGTTGAAATCTTGCCGCAGCAACACCATTTTCCTCGTGTGTTCTTTAATGCATACTATAAATAAAGTACCTAGTTTGACTAGTAAAAAGATGCACATATTTAAAGTAGAAATGTCAAATATTTTAAGAGCTGTAGGACGAGAGAATTTATGACATATGACCTTGAGCAATCAGAAAAGATCTTCCGAAACAGGTTATATAACATATAGTTGGCTTAATTAAGTAATATGTATTTACATTGCAAATAATGAATTCACGTGGTAATTGCATGGTATTCTAACAACTTTGTTAGGCTGGACGAATGGTTTTAAAGGAAACGTTTTGCTGCTTGCAGATTGGCAGATACTCTCAGTATCACTCACAAATTTGAAAAGTTGCTTGAAATGACTTTAGCGGTGTTTGTTGACTAGATCTGAATAGCCAGGTACTTCCCCACCCTTTCTCTTCCCCATCACCTCCCCCTTCCCACTTACCTTTATCCTCACAATATATCCAAGTTGGGGATGCCATAGTCTCACTGGCTCCAGATGGGAGCAGTTCGCCCACAGACTTCAACCGCCGGCTTTTCCCAACATATTCAAAATCGCTACTATGTCGTTTTTCATGTATGAAAAATATTTTGAAGATTTTCTGTATTCTATAGATATTAAATTTTGGACGTAGAAAGGTGAACCGATGAATCAAAATGATATTGACATATATTTTTTTTTTGGTTTTTGATTTTATTAGATTTGATTTGATAACATTTTTGATTATATTTTTTATACTTAATTTGATTTTATTTTGAATTTAATATAATTTGAATTGATTATATTTTATTTGAATCGATTTTATTTTGTATTGTAGTTTTAATATTAAGATTTTGTCTTTAATTTAAATTCCGATTTACATTATTAATTTATTTTTATTTTTTAAATAAATATTTATTTTTAATTTTAACTTATATTATTTATATTGTATTTATTGTGTGCGTTGAGTTAGAGATTTGATATTGATTTAATTATGTTTTATGGAATTAAATTTAATTGTATTTATTTTGTTTTAATTGAATTTATTTTTTTAATTCATTTTTATTTTATTTTCAGCTTTTTATTGGAGGCACTGCTGAAAACCAGCTGCTTTCCATGAGAAATCCTGAATTGTAGCTGAGCGGTGACCTTTTCATCAATAGAATCAACAATAAAAGAAAAAATGTGTATTGTAAAAAAAAACTATTGATGAATAAACGTTTTTTATTATTATTAATATATAAATAGAATAAAATATGTTGACTATTTAAAATGCCACACAGTAATTTTGTAATTATTGAATAAACGAAGTAAAAGTTCAAGTAGGCACTTGTAAGACAAAATGGGAAAACTTGTAAGCTAAACAGGAATACAAAAATTATGGTCCAAAAATTTTACTGAACACATAGATCATTTATCACACACACCCTGGGTAACATAATAAAAAAATTGCTATTAATTTTTAAAATAATATGGAAACGACCGTGGCATAGATGATCAAAGCGTTGATTCCCGACGAAGTGCAAAAAGAGGCGATAAATAATAAACTAAAAAATACGATGCCGTAGGTTTGTGTGAATGAATATTTCAGATTAATTTTTGAACCAATATTAAGGGCCATTAACCAGCCAGCGGCCGAGAATTCATATTTCGTCGAAAGATATTCTTACGATCGTACAGGGCGGTTTAAATGAGAAAGATTAATTTTTCTCCGTACCAGATTTTTAAAATAGTAACTCAATATTGGATTTATTTCATTCAATACTTGCTTTAATTTATCTACATTAAAAATGCTGAAAAGCGTGATGATAAAACTATTGAAATTATGTACTTCTTGTTATTATTTTTTGATCATAAGTTTTTATAATTTTTCAATAATGTCTAAGCAAAATAAGAATGTAAAAAAATCTTATTGTAAGCCCACACTGCGGCCAACGTTCCAACTTCAAACGTTTGGACGATCGTGTGGAGGGGTGTTCGTGCGTTGGAAGTTCGAGTTGGAAGGTTGGAGTTCGAGTTGGCCCGGGATCGCCTTCGAGGCGATCCCGACGGCCAACTCACACGAACCAGCGTGCCGCATACTATTAAAATGACGATATTATTACGAAGAGTGGTATAACAATTGTTTGAAAACATGTCGTGTATACAAGTATATGATTATACGTACGTAAAAATTATAGGCAACTGAAAAAGATACAGCGTAGCTACAGCTGTTCCATGTCCGCCATTTTGGAATACGGAATTCGGGGTTGGAGGGTTGGCCGCAGCGACCACACGATCAGCCAACCTTCCAACTCCGAACTAAGTTCGGAGTTGGAAGGTTGGCTTCAGTCTGGACGTAGCATTAAATATATTAGTTTGTTAGACCGTTAATAAATAGACAAACTGAAGTATTTTCGTCACAAAACCTGTGTGCGGATCTTTTTTTTAAATGTTTTTATTTAAACTAAAATTAAAATTCTGAAACATAGCTTTCCCAGATAATTTATTGTTTTATTTTACTGCATGATTATATGGTTTGAAATGTATGTTCTATAATACAAAATATTGTTTAAAAATTTAACAAATCTGCCAACGACCTACGGTAAAACCTTATTGTACTAAAAATAAACATATGTTCTCGAAATTCAAAACATAGCTTTACTAGATAAAAAGAACAGTCTTTCGAAATCAATTTATAATTTTTTGTGTAAAAGAGTCTAAAATAGGATTTAAAAATTTTATCTTACAAAACCTAAATGTTTATTTTTCCAACCAAGATAAATATTTATTTTTTGTTCAGCAAATTTATTTTTAGCAAAAAGATATGTACCTATGTGATGTTTTATTCAGCTTTGTTTTAAATTATTGATATACAGGCCATTAGATAATGGATATTGGCCCAGACGTTATAACAATGAGCTCTATACTTTGTTTAAGGAGCTAAACGTCGCCAAATTTATAAAACTGGGAAGACTTCGGTGGCTGGGTCATGTGGAGAGAATGACCGAGCATCAAGTACCAAAGTCCCTGCTGAACTCAAGATCTATAGGGCGAAGGAGCCTGGGAAGACCAAGACTAGGATGGAGCGACAACGTCCTCAAAGACATATCTATCTTGGAGCTTCTAAACTGGAGAGGCCAAGACCCACCAGGGGTTGTAGAGCCAATAGTGATGATGATGATGATACAGGCCATTAACCTTTCAAAGGCCAGGAACGCGCCCGCGCGCGAGACTGGAATTTCAAAAAAGAATATTAATTCAAATAATTTGGATGCGATTTTAAATTTTATTCCATTAATTTATAACATAAAATAAAGCTTAAAATAGCTTCCTCCATTCTTGTTATTAAGGTAATTTAAAAAAGGTAAGGTAAAAAACCCTGGCCCTTGACAGGTTAAGGCCCGCAACCCGGATTTGTACCGATTTATTACATATTTCCCTTAAACACGGTAAGTTTTAAAGCTCTTAAAAAATATATGTTATTCTTGAAGATAATATCTAGACTTTGCCCGCAACGAAACGCAAATTATATAAAATTCCCTCTATAGAAAAAAATCGCATAACATTCTCCAAAAATTATAATTAACACGTTTGTTTCAGTTATTTTACATGTTATAAAAATTCACAGTGTTTGTTTAAATGCTGTTTAAGATAATTCCGGCGAGATTTTTGCTCTATTTTAAACGAGTCGTGTTTTATTAAACATTTTCGCAATTTTCACATCGATTTTGTCGCTGTAAATGTTAGCGCTCTCCTCTAACATTCGTAATTTCTATCTCTCCATCTTCTTCTTTTCGGGCCCGGTTGCAGAGCCTTAAAGAATTCGATGTTTCGATGTTTCGATTTGGTTATATGAGCAATTTGGGATTTTTTTTAAAGATAAATAATTTTTTTAATAATAATATTTTTAAAAAAATTTTTTGGTTTCGTTTTGTATTTTGGCCACAAATCAAATTTTAAGTAAAATATATTTTTTGACACAGAAAATATGTGTGGGTGTGATCAAGAAAAAATGTTACGGTGTGATCAAGAAAATAAATAAGTTGTTGATTATTGCAGTTGATTTAAAATTTAAAAAAAAACAAGTGTGCTTTAGACTTAGACCACACGACTGAAGTAAAACACTAACTTAAATCTGCCTCTTAACTTCCGTTCGCCTCGCCCGATCACACTTTTCATAACGCTCTCGTCACGCATTCACCAGCTCACTCCCCTAGTCAAGCGTGCGTAAAGGCTCGACCGTTCGCCTCGCCCGATCACACTTTTCATAACACTCTCGTCACGCATTCACCAGCTTACTCCACAAGTCAAGCGTGCGTAAAGAAGTTTTACTTCAAAAATAAACAAAGTTTTAAATTAATAAAACAAAATTTTCTAACAAACCAACCAGGGTAAAAAGAGAGAATATTAGGAAAGCATTGGGTCTGTGGCTAGAAAAAATATTTTTTGTCGATGGGTGACATGTTGAAATTTGCAGACTTCATTAAGATACATTTATATGTATTCTTACGGCAGCCTACTATCATAGTTATGCTTCGTTTGATAAAATATACAAGTTGGATTTTATGCGTGTTTTAAATTGCATAAAGACATTATCAGTGTCGCAACTTTTGTTAACATTCGGGATCCTTTTCATATAAATAGCCAGTGGGACTCTTACCTCGACACAGTTACCTGATACCACAGCTTAGTTATCCACCATGAAATCTGCTGTAAGTTCTTCAAAAGCTTGTTAAACGTTTTATTTGTAACAGTGAGCTTTTTTCAAAAAAAATGTTTTTTCTCTGCATTTTTGATTTTTTTTATAATCGTATTGTCGACAAACTGCAAAAAAAACATTTTCCCAAAAATGTATTTTTCTCTGAAGCAAACTTATAATTTTATTAAAATCTTTAAATTGGTTGTCGAATTTGTCACGAAATGAAATTGAAATATCTATTTAACACTAAAGAATTATTATTTATTTGTTAACACAATTTTTTCAATAAGTGTGGCTTGTGATTAATCATAAAATACTACGTTTTGTGACTACCCTGCGTTTTTAATTTTCTCTTATTTGATAAATCAAAACCAAAATTTCCTCTGAAATCAAAAGGTTTGTAAACAGATAGTTAAAAACCTATCTGCTTAATTATAAACCATAATATTTTACGTAGATTTTTTTTTAAATTTCTAATAAGGAAATATGTAATTTGTCCAAAGAAACATAACTAAATATTTTATCGACAATGTTTTTAAACTTTCTTTAGGTAAGTGGGTACTTAATAAAAAAAAAGATTACTTAATATAACTTAGATATGTAATTTTTTTTTAAATATTATAATACTGAAAAAAACATCCGAATAAGAAAGTCCAAATTTCGAAAGTTAAAGACGTTTTCACATTTGACAAAAAGCATCTTTACTGAACCATTAAAACGGCCGCCATCTTGAAACTGAAACGGAACGTACAAATAAAGTTATATATTTATATACAAACGAAAATCGGGAATTTGAGTAAAAAATAGGCTAGAATTTTTTTATTGACATTTTTGTGTTACATGCAGAATGCATTTAATTACACACAGTACAACAATTATTATATAAAGACTTCAAACAAAAATAAGCATTCTCTCCAAGCGTCAGAGAAAGAGACAAAATTGGCATACCATGGAGGGAAAGAAATTAACAAAAAAAGAAAATAAATTTACAGCGTACATAGAAAAGGTTAAATGTTAATTAACAAAAAAATCCCTCGTGTACAATGCCAGTTCGTGGATATACCTGGGATTATAGAATAAGGAATTTACACTAGAAGTGCCTTCTATACACGTGTGAATGGTAACGCATATTTCATTTAGACCAGCGTTACGTCTCATTTACACTCGCCTGAAATCGTAGATCTCCATCCCTTTTGCATTTCGAAAACACTGTTTTGTGTGGTAATGTGGGCCCGAATTAGGATAATATTTGGGTCACGAAAAGCGCCCACAAGGCTAGTAAAGAGTATCTGTGTCTAATTCTTTATTCTGTGTCTAGTATTTATTGTTAAGGCAGTATAACTTATGAAATGTTCATATAATTATATTGTATAATTGTATATGAAATTATTTGTAATTTTTTATATGTGTTATTTTTCTCGTACTCTATTATTGTACATGTCCGTTATTTATCAAGTTTTTTCGTTATAATTAAATATAGTTTAATGTAGAACGTAAGAAAATATTAAAAGAAAAAACTCCTTTATGTTTGTATATTGCAGTTGTTTAATTTTTTTTCACCGTTTTCTCAAAACATGAGAAATGCAGATACCTACATTTCTTTTGAATGAAATCTTTCAACGTTAACCTAAAAAATTTGAACACGACCAGTTTTCAATAATCCAAATCTTATTTTCTAGATCTTCTTCTTCGCGTGTGTGGTGGTGGCCGTCATGGCGGAGGAGCCCATTCCCATCCTGAAGCAGGACGCGGAGATTAACCCGGACGGCAGCTACCAATGGAACTACGAGACTGGCAACGGCATCTCGGCGTCCGAGATCGGCGCTCTGCAGAACGACGCTATCGCCGCGCAGGGCCAGTTCCAGTACACCGCTCCCGATGGCCAGCTCATACAGCTGAGCTATGTGGCTGACGAGAACGGTTTCAGGCCAACCGGCGCGCATCTGCCAACTCCCCCGCCCGTACCCCGCGACATCCAACGCGCGCTCGACTACCTCGCATCCCTGCCTCCCCAGAAGCAGTAAACACCATCTACCCCTGAACCCAACTAACCAACCACTCTTCTTCATGTTGCAAGTCGCGATGCATCTAGCTGACACCCATAGCAGAGATCTCCCTAAACAGAATAATGTAGATCAACTTTGTTGTGATTGTTATTTGGTGAGATTGTGTTAAGATATGAAAGTGTTCATTTTATTTTTCAAAATGTATATACTTTTTTCAAAAGCGCTCCTTTCGAATTGTGGTGTATAATGAAGATCATCTCGTTGTGATCAGAAATGTGTATATTATGTAAACTAGATGTAAATAAATATATTATATTCTCCCTGAATTTCGCCTGTTTCACTATTTCCTTGAATACTTTTTTTAAATAACCAATTTCAAGCGAGATACTTCATTAATTAAAAAAAAAATGTGAATACCTGTTTTAGCTAGGTTTTCTTCTATTGTCGAAATAAGGATCAACACTAAGTGGAAACCATCAGATGCATATTATTGTAGGAAATGGTGTCGCAATGCCGAGCTTCGTGACTGGGCTAAGAGGCTTAAAACTTCTGCTATGGGACTGGGAGTGTCAGATTTATTCCAACTTGTATGACTCTATTGATTTGATTTGAAAAGGCTGACTTCTTTATTGGTTACCTTTACATACATGAGATTTTATATATTAAATCTGAGAATTTTATAATGGCAAATATTTGTACAAATACCTGTACAAATCACAAGTGCGCCCCACGGTTGAATTTGGCAGCCACCTCTGGTCTGGAGCTCCAAAATACCTGAAAAATACCCTCGACTCTGTGCAGAAACGGGCGGTCCGTTTGATAGATTCTCCCATCTTAACAGACGGATTGCAATCTTTAGAGCAAAGGCGTCGGGTGGGAATGCTATCCTTGTTCTACCGGTATTACAATGGAAGATGCTCCGAGGAACTAGCATCATTGATCCCTTCGGCACCGGTGCATAGTCGGGAAACACGCCAAACGCGTGCCCAACATTTGTACACGGTTGACATTTGCCACATGAGAACGGGTCGTTTCTTCGACTCGTTCTTGTGTTCAACAGCTCGGCTGTGGAATGATTTGCCGGCCTCTGTGTTTCCTCCTTCCTACAACATGGGTCTCTTCAAGACCAATGTTCATTCCTTCCTCTCCTCAAAAAGACCCTCCACACAGCATCCCAGATGACATAGGCCCTGAGGGAAATTCCTCCTGCGTGGAGTTAACGTAAAAAAAAAAAAAATTGTACGAAATAATTAAAAAAATTAAAAAAATCGTCCGACTGGTAAATTTAATACCATTAGATATGTATTTACAAATATATTATTTATTGCTTGTTATTGTCATAATATTTACATGACGCCTTCTCAATTTCACCACCATTGGGAACAATATACGTCTTATCTTTTCATTACAGTAAGTAAACGCGAAAGCTCGAAAGCTATTGTCTCCAATAGTGGAGATTTGGTCTTCGCGATAAAAAAAGCTTCTTAAAAAGAATAAAAAACCTGCAGCCTGTAGGTGCATGAATAAGGATATGAACTTTCTTGCCACCCTGCCGATAAAACCAACAGACAAAAAAATATCCTACTGTCTAATTTTAAAGACATTTTCATGCACAGCCTTTATTTTTTTATGCATGTCATCTATTTTCTCAGGGGCAATTAAAATATTCAAAGCCTTTGACCTTTCGGCGATTACTTAACGAGTGGTAACTTTTTGTTGCATGTTTAATTAACGTCATATTTAGATTTATTTTCGACATCAATGCATCACCTCTATTCGTATTAGAGATGCCAATCAAATGCAAAAAAAAACAAACGTGACATCTTAAAAACACTTACCGACACTTGCAGGAATGTGTTAAAATGTATGTAAGATATTAAGCTAATTTACTTCCGGCAATGCAACTTAATATTACTTAAATTGTGAAAATAATTTTAACTGCAATAAAATATAAATAATTGTCTGATCAAATGTCGTTTTCTTTAATTGCACAAGGGACTGTTGGAGTTAAAGGTCAGGGGTAATGTAAGTCATGTCGTGGAGGATGTAATGCGGACAGAGGAGGAAGTATCATAAGGAAGGGATCTCCTGATCCGGGTCGTGCTGAGACTCTTCTGCGAGATGTCCGAATGTGAATAATCTGTACATGAACCTACATACTAAATACTAAATGCCAATTCAACGTGCGAACTGAGAAGATTACTGTTCTCTTGAGCTTGCTCGAAGGAATATTAAAAGAAACCGATTAAAAGCGTGTTGAACTTGGCAATGATCCTCATTAGATAATTATGACCGAGATAAATTTTGTCTGTTGAGCTCTCAAGATTGTTGTGAGAAAACTTTTATTGTATTTTAGAACGAGTTATGCGAATGTAAAAAAACTCTACGCTAACCTACACACTAAATAATAAATAGCAATGCAACGTACCTCATGGCCAAACTTTATGCTATAGGCATTAGAGACCCATTGTTATCATTCTTTCACTCTTACTTGAGTAATAGAAAACAAAGGGTTAAAATAAATAACTTTGAATCCTTTAACATTGATGTAACTTCCGGCGTTCCGCAAGGAGCCCATTTGGCCCCGCTTCTTTTTAACCTTTTTATTAACGATATCATTAAAGTTTTTTCTCACACACGTTTTTGGCTTTTTGCCGATGACAATAAGATTCTTAAGATAATTAAATCCCATCTTGATTGTTTACTTTTTCAACTTGATATTGACTCATTTAATGATCGGTGCAAAATTAACTGCATGGAACTTAATGTTGATAAATGCAAAATTTTGTCCTTTTATAGAACTAAAAACCTATTCAGTTTGATTATAAACTAAATAATGTTTGTCTCTCTACTGTCACATCTATCAAGGACCTTGGGGTCACTCTGGATTGTAAACTTTCTTTCCGGGATCACATTAATAACATCGTAAACAAATCACTTAAACTACTCGGCTTCATTCATAGAATTACCTCTGACTTTAAACATATAAATACACTTAAAACTCTTTACTGTTCGCTGGTCCGCCCTCACCTTGAATATGCTAGTGTCATTTGGTCTCCTTTTTATGCTGTCCACATTTGTTACATCGAATCTGTACAACATCGCTTCCTACGAAGAATTGCTTGTTGAAAGAGGAGAATACTCGTATGATGAAATTGAACAAACTTTAAACATTTCCTCTTTAGAAAAACGTAGAAAGGACTCTGATCTAATATGCATTTTCAAAATTATCAACAGTATTACTGACACACCTGCTTTGTTACAACTCATCCAGTTCAACATTCCTTCCCGTAGACTCCGAAATAATGAATTGCTGTTCCTCACAGCGCCGGATCTGCCATACGTTCAACAACGTGCAAAAAACCTGGCGTCAACTCCGAAGGGGCGCCGCGAGAAAATAAATATTGTATTAAAATTTTGTTATAATATTCCCTGAATCGTTTAAAAATTACCCATAGTACGAAATAATTATTACGCTCTAGCAACACTTTCTAAAGAAACAAAATGCGCACGCGTCAGGTTGGTATCAACGGCTTACGAATTTATAGTCAGTTACAGATTTTTTTTACAAATTCCATATATTTCGTTTAAACGTAAGATCTATTTTTCCATATACCTTTTACCGTCTTTTACGACGAATGGGTACGATCCAAATTCAATAACCAATCACAGCGCCGTACTTTTGTTTTAGAAAATCAAACAAACCGAACTGACAATTTTAGTTAGCGTACGCTCGCTATTGTTTTATTTTGTACGATTTAAGTCTCTAGGAGAAGGTAGTTAAAGACCATTTTCGAACGTTTGAAAAGAAAATTTGTGAACGAATTTTTAATCAAAATAAAAATGTAGGGGGGGGGGGGGGCGCCATCGGTACCTACTGCACAGGGCGCCAGATTTCGTAGATCCGGCCCTGGTTCCTCAATCAACATTCTACTAATTATGGATATCATTCTCCTTTATCCAGAATGTCGAGACTTGTCAACATAAATCAAAGCATTGAATTTTTTGGTGTAAGCCTAAATGACTTTCGGCAGTCGTTACGCAAAGTGGTTTTTTAAAGTCTTTTTAAATGCATCTTCAAGCTACTTGTAGTTATCTTCTCTATGTACTTTTATATTATATGTATTTTGTCAATGCTCTTCATCTATATGTAATCTCCTTTCATTGTGATCTCTCTTTTTTTCTTTTCTGTTCGTGTTATTGTTATATTGTTAATTGGACTATTTGTCCGTAAATAAATAAATAAAAATTAAAAAAATAAAAAATAAGTACCAACTCATTATAAATTGTCACTTTTTACTGAAAATGTAAAAGTTTGTTCGATGACATTTTAACTAAAAATTGTTTTTAATTAAATAATCGTGCCGAAGATACATTTTGTTTGTTGGGCTATCTAGTTTTTGTGAGAAGAATTACATTGTTTTCTTCAGAAGGTCGTCCGTATGTAAATAATCATTATTTACATGAATCATGTACCGATACGTACTAAATGTCAATGCAGCGCGCAAACGGAGCTGTTCTACAAACGAATTTTAATATTTGTTGGAAGGATCATAAAAAAGACACCGATTTAAATTAAGCATCTTGACCTTGGCAATGGATATTGAACAATAATTACTATGCCGGAATCTTTTTTGTCTGTTGAGTCTAACAAGTCTTTTGTTGTGGGAATAGTTATATTGTATTCTCGAAGAGGTTGTTTTTAATTATGAAAAAAATAATTTGGGATTATGTCATTGTGCGAACTTGTGAAGGATTACGAGGATTATAAAGGTGCGACGTTACAATAACCACGGTTGAACATCCTTTATTTTGGTTGATGACGTGTATGTGTACATATATATCTGACTCATAGTTTTGGTCCTGATTTTGGTTATTCCAAACGGATAAATAACCCAACAACGATGATGATCAACGTAGGTACCCATGAGACGTGTATTTCAACTTTACCTTAATAGTTCAAGATTATGGCATCACGCTCGGTGCCATCCCGATATTTAAATAATAAACAAACCTGTTTTCTTCGTATATTTATTTCCTAGACACCTTATTTTTGATGAAATATTATTTATAAACGCTATTATTTGAATGCATAAACATGCTTGGAAAATAAATGAAAACGAAATGATATTCGTGATTCGGTTTTTTTATGGTCTTTAAATTCCGCAATGCAAACCGATAGCTCATCTGTAATATTAGGAACACAATGCACTTGTGATTCCTAAAATATCATACAATGTATATAGTACACAAGTTTCACAGAAGCACCTAGTTACGTAGGTACCTTAAAAAACAATATAACTTTACGCAGCATCGGCTTGTGGTAATGCGCCAAGAAGAGTAAAAAATAAAATAGTATATATTTTTTTTAAATTGCCGGCAACCCGGGCGTTTATTGAAATAACATTAACATATACAAACAAGTAAGTAACCCGCCTCACTAGATAATGTCTGTTCGGAGACGGGTACATATAAATGCATACATATACACAGACATACACACATACACATATGTATACGCATGCATGCACAATGCACATAATCATAAAAACATAAGTATATAGAATCTAGATAAAATGATTGTAAATTGTTGATGGTTTTAGTGGATGTACATCGTCGTCAAACCAAAATATGTCACAAAACCAAAAATATAAAAAGAATTCTTGAAAATTGTTATAAGGTTATCATGGAATGTACATAGTGTCGAAAAACCAAAAATCTTGACAAAATTAATGGGAATTGTTATAAGTTTTTCATGGAGTGTATATATGTATATTAATAAACATATATATAGTTTCATAAAATCAAGAATTTCGTTAAAACACCGAGAAGTGTTATTAACATCGTCGTGATTTTTAATTTACAGATATAATATATAACCCATGTTTCACAATACGTTACTAAATTTGACACATTGAATTAATTTTAAATAAATACTCATTATCATAATATTATCTTCGACAACCACCAAATTAAAATATTTAATGTTTTTAATTAAAACATTAAAAAATTGTGCCCACTTTTATGTGCAAGTATTATTCAAATGTGATACTATTTTTACCGTGACGTACTACATAGCCCAGTCAGTGGGGGATAAAAAATACCTTTAGCTTGCATAAGGTCGTGTAGTAGCGATTTTGATATATGTTATAAAGATTGAGACTCTAAAGAGAAAAAAAAGGTTTTCGACCTTGGGGGGATCGAGCTCGAGCCGCCATCTTGGATTGAAGGTCACAAAATTTAGTTTTTTCAAAATAATTCCTTAACGGTTGATTTTACAACAAAAATGTCTACGGCAAATTTAAAGAAAAACTAATTTACGTACATTTTTTGTTTGAATTTTTTTTTATAAATCTAATACAAAATGACTTACAGCGGTAGAAAGAAGAAAATTTTGACAAAAAATCGTAAAACTCAAGTTTTCGTGATAAATTTTGTAAGAACATATTACACAATATCATTTTAACGTATTTCCACAACACATATAGCAAAATCCATTTCAAATTACAGTAATTTTTCGTGTTACATAGAGGAGTGAAAGAGACGGCAACATACTGCGTGCCTACAGTCCTGACTGTAGCGTTGCCACCTCAGCGCCTATATTGCTATAGTCTAGAATCCCACTATGACAAACCCGACGTCATCGAGTGCATGGATAAAACTACTTTGTAGTCATAATGAACATTTAGTAAGCCTTAAAAAAGCTGGTCTGCCAGTGCGTCTTCATTGAGTATACGAATGAAAACAACATGATGCAAAACCAGAAGACACAGCAGATGAAGGAAAACGCTTTCTTGTTGCTTTGTACGGGAGTTCAAAAATGGTATGGAATCCAAAAAAATCCAGAAAACTGGGGCTGGAAACGTGGCACCAATGGGCTTGCTCCAGTAAGAATAACATAGAAACCATCGGGTGTGGTGACAAAGACTATTATTAAGATGTCAATATCAACCAACCGGGATCAACAAAAAAATATTATTACGCAATAGCGAATATGTAACATAATTACGAATATTAGTCGAACTCTGTGCGGCTCGCCATACCATCGCTGGAATATCTATGTAATATACATACTGACCTTAACATTGTCGAAAGATCCCTACAGGCTGTAAGTTTTTGGAGACTCGGCAAGAGAGGTGGGTTTGCAAATCAATGAGAATAAAACTAAAATCATGATGCAAACCAAAACCCCACACCATAGAATAAAAGATAAATTGAAATATAATGATACTTATAATTTCGAAGTGGTCGAAGAGTTTACATACCTGGACTCCATCATAACGCATCACAAAGAAAACCCAGTAGAAGTAAAAAAGCGCATCACAGGCACTAACAACACTTACTTCGCGTTGTTGCCAGTTTCAAATCCCGAAACGTCCATAGGAAAACCCTATATAAAAAAAATGATTAGAACGGTCTTGGCCTATGGATGTGTGGCGGGAACAGCTGGACACCTTCGAAAGAAAGGTACTTCGAAGAATCTTAGGAGCGGTGCGAGAGGGAGAGGCATTGGAGGGGACCCCACTACTTTCCCAACGGCGTTATAAGGAAATATATGGTTTCCTCATTCACCGCACACATCAAGAATCTATTTTATTGAATAAGGTTAAGGTTTCTTGAAGAAGGTTCTAACAGAACACCCAGGAGGTAAACGAAAGGCGGGCAGACCTAGGCTGAGACGGGAGGATGATGTCAGGAAGGATGCAAGAGGACTGCTCCATGTCGCAGTTAGGAAGACGACGGCCGAGGACGGAGGGCTGTGGAGGCTTATGTTGAAGGAGGCCAAGACTCGAAATGGGTTGCAATGCCATTGAAGAGGAAGAAAACCTACTGGGGATACCACAATAAAAATACGCCATTTTCTCTACCTCATGGTGGTGTGGGAATGAGTTTACAAAATTATAATTATGTAATGAATAGCCCGAAAAAATAACAAAAATTGGTAATTTCACCATTTTTTAGAAAAATATTCACATTTCCGCCACTGTAACTCGTTTCCTATTAGACTTACAAAAAAAATTGAGACAAAAAATATTTGAAATTTTATCTCCTTTAGTTTGATTTTAGCAATTAGGTCGTAAGATCAACCATTGCACAATTATTTTGAAAAAAACAAATTTTGGCACCTTCAATCCAAGATGGTGGCTCGAGCTCGACCCCCCCAAGGTCGAAAACTTTTTTTTTCTTTAGAATCCCAATTTTAACAACATATATCAAAATCGCTACTATACGACCTTTTGCAAGGTAAAACTCCCCACTGACTGGGCTAACAAGCTTATTCTCAAATACTTAAAAACATATAATAAAACATTGTGCCGATTGACTCATCGGCTTGGTAATAAAACCACTTTGAATTAAAAATTTGTACTTGTCCTGTTTCCACGACGACCTTGGTTAAAAAACACCCATTAGTGATCTACAATCTAAGTCATTATTAGGTAGTAATCAAGTATGTTCAAAATGATTTAATTATTCTTCTAGATTATAGATCTTTGTCTCTCTAAATAATAACAATAATAATAATTGCATAATTTGATTTGTGTATAATTCATTAGGCTTTCTTAGGTTCTATTTAATTGTATTATGTATTTACAAACTGTACAGAAAGTATACTTACCTCGCAGGTTACATCCTATAAACGTACTTTTATTAGAAAGTTTATAAGATAAGCCACTAATGCATGATTTTACGTTTGCTATCCACTATTATTGTTGATAATACATTTTTATGAGAAGATTAGTTGCAAAAGTACATATTTATTTTGAAACACTGGAGAATTTAGGATTCTTTAGCACTGGAGAATTTTTATCAAATTACCTTAAAAAGCTTACAAGTTCTTATTAATTTACTTTTTTTAACCAATCGGTTATTTACAATTTCGCGGGCTGTAAAGATGAAGGTTAGAGTCTTCTACATTCTAACCTCAACTCCACTCTTTCAAAGCAGTATAGGTACCTAACGCTGTGGATCCTTACACCCTCAATACATTTCAGTCATCCCATCGATATAATATACTTCAAAATTAAAATTATTAAGCCGTTATTTTTTTAATTGAAAATTTATAAGAGTTACAATTTTACAACATAATATAATAACAATATTTCAATCACTCTCCTAATAAAGCAGCTGCTTGTGTTTAGGAGACGTCAACTAAATATTTTTACATCCTTCCTTGGTTACTGAAGTCCTCACAAAAGGAAAAAAATTATATCGTATTTATTTACCTAAATATCCTACGGTTCACTGGCAGTTTATTTATTACGTTATCTAATATACTTATTTTCAAAGATTTATATGTTTTGGGATCAAAGCTAATTCTTTTCTATCTGATACAAGAAAAAAAATCAGAGAGCAAAAATACAAGCAAACGTCGAGGCTAGCGTTGCTAAGCAACTTAAAAATATTATTACAAAAACTATTAGTATTGGAAAATACGATACAAGTAATAAAATTATAGAATAATGAAATAATTTTACTTTGTATAAACCACTTATTCGATGTGCAAATCCGACCGGTTTCGGAACAAACGTTCCTTCGTCAGGGAAAGCTTATACTAATTTGACAGTTTCGAACAATGTTTTATTATGATAGGGGTGGAGCTGTTGCTAGATAATAATGTAGATTGGGTAGGTAGGTATTAGTGTAGAGTGGGTGGATTTGGATGGTGGATTTGCACATCAAATAAGTGGTTTATACAAAGTAAAATTATTTCATTATTCTATAATGGATAACCACAAAGTAATAGCTACATTAAAAAAAAAAAAATAAAAAAAAATAAAAAAAAAATAAAAAAAATAATAAAATTATAGGTTAGTTAATAATTGATTCAAAGGATTGATAAAGCAAAAACATATGCCTAAACAATAAGTGAAGTTATGAGGTGGTACTAGAGTATTTTAATTATTTTTTTTTTATATATTTGTCGTAGTTTTCTTCCGATCGTATATCTAGGGGTAATTTATTGACTAATTTTATACCCTTGAATATATAGTGATGATGTGCTGTTGTGGTTCGTACTAGTGGTATTATATTCATTAGTTTTACACTAACAATATACCTGCCTTTGATTTATTTACGAAAATCCACAGATTATTTACATCTATTACAATAAACTTAATAATACGACTATAATAACAGATTCACAGTAGATTCTTATTATTAAAATTATAATTAAAAAACTAAGGGTCCTGATATACTTACAAAAAAACCACTGTAAATAATAAATAAAAAATAAAATATGTTGTAAAATTACACATTTACGCATTAATTGGTTATTTTATTTAATTATTCCTGTTCTTTTTCTAATTCTTATTTATACAAAATGTGTACGTAGGACTATAATATGAAATGCAAACATCAGTTGACCTGTACGTTTTAATCATTTGTTTTTTTATATATTATTATTATCATTTAAATAACTGTTCTAAACAAACCACCGTTATTTTTATGTTTTAATTTGTCATTTAATTTTAATTTTATTCTTTCTCTTCTATTTTTTTCATATTTTATACAACACATGTATTTAGGACGATAGTATGCAATCCATGGTTCCATGCCAACTCAGAAACACCTCAGAAAGGTCATTAAAAGCTATGAAAAAATAATATTAAAATATCCATTAACCCTAACCTAACTTAACCTATTTAACCAATTTTTTAAATATTTTTTTATCATCACTCTTAATGACCTTTCTGAGGTGCCTCTGATTTGTTTTCATTCTGGGTTGGCCGGTCACCGCAATGCATACACCTATATGTTTTAATCCGCTGTTATTAAACATGTATTACCTATTCTTTTTAAAATTTATATTGTCTTAATAACTATGCTAAGCAAACAATATTTACTATATCTTAAACTTTTTTTTAATTCTTTCTCTTATTTTTATTTCCACCATTTTCCTTTTGTGTGTACAAAACATGTTCCATATGTTAACACTCATTCTAACTTGACTGTCCTAAAACGGGAATCCTTCTAGTTGAACAGTCAAAACATTTTATGAATAATGTATATTAAAAGCATAATATTGTACTAAATAATTTAAAAAATGACAATTTAACCACTCGAACCTATAAGCTTGTTTTCTAGACATTTGTATGACGTATGGGGGTGTATCTGACTTAATTAAACTTACTATAAACTATTAAACTGTTTAATGAATTTCAAGACTTAATGTATTGAAAACTTTATCCTCACTACACAACAGCAATAATAATGTAAAACCGGTAGGAACAACCCTAAAATGATGGGCGAAACAATACAAAAAATATTCATTCCACTTTTATTGCATGAAATAAAAAAAATTAAGATACTACCCATAGTAAAAAAAAAATAATAATAATGGAAGTGTTTTGTTAATAGAAATGTACAATAAAATATAGACTCCGATAACAAGTATAATATTCAATGTATAGTACGCGCCAAACTTTAAGATCGGCCTGAACACTGTACGATCCATTCTCGCGCGGTTACTGAATTTACAATGAGCGTGAGCGAAAGAGAATGATGAGTAAAAACATACGTGCGACAATCTAAGGCGTAGGCATGCCACTTTTCTGTCCTTAAACTCGCCTATTGCGATGATTTCTGATCAACATCTTTGTATTATACATACAACTGATATGACAGTAAAAAATTAAAGAGACTATAACACGCAAACGGTCCTTCCTTACCCTTCGTTCACGTCGTTTATTCATCAGAGACGTAGGTACGTTCATTCATTATTATTACTCGCACATAAACTCTTCCTTTAACCATCACGCCGTGATCCGCAAGGGAGTCAGTGAGGACGGACCGCTAAACAACTCGGTCCGGGCACTTCCTCCTTGTTTCCTTTCGCATTCATGCATCGTCTCATACATACCCTTATTATTATGACTCTTGACATGGCCCGATTCATGTATTTGGTTAACTTGATCGTGCCATTTCTTTCTCGGGCGTCCCCGATTTCTTCTACCATTCATATTTTCGTCATCGTTATCCTTACCCTTACACTAATTTCTTAGATCATTCGCTCAACATGCCCAAACCATATATGCGTCACTGTCACTTAACCCAACTTCCTCTTCCACATCTCCTTCCCCTCCTAACTACCTTCAGCCTCACAACATACTCCAATTGGGGATGCTACAGTATCTCTGGCTCCAGACGGTTGGAAGCAGTTTGGACTCTTGTGCTGTATTCACATTCAAAAAAATACTTTTACACCTACCTTGCATTCTTTGCGAATTTCCACATTTATCCCACGATCATACATGGTTTTACCACTCATACATGGATCTTATTTCTACAGAAATCAGTCTGCTTTCATACTTCCTCTGCCAGTTCAATGCCAACTGCAATACACCAGGTCATTTACAAGCACTCCATACTAGCAACTGCTAGCTTGGCTTCTTAGCGTCAACTGCGTAAATACATAAATATGTTAATATACATACCAATTACTTACATAAAATCGTATTTTTAATTTATAGACACGAGGAATTTTGTTATTACAAAAATGTTGATATCCACTTTTGAAAACAATTTTAATTATTACTAAGCAAGTGAAAAACAACAGTGACAAAGTTATTTTTAAAAATCATTTTAGTTGCTTCAGCAATTTTTATCTGTTTACGTAGTTAGAGAAATTAGATTAATTTATAACATAACTGTATTATTCAGTGAATGATAACGAATCAATATATATTTTATCTATCTTCTTCTTTTTCTATTATAAAAAATAAGGAAATCTGTGACTGGTGGGCAGGCAGCGGATGGATCTGATTTTAATACAAATTTCCAGTTTTATTCCAAGATTGAAGAAATTTTGCATACTTAACCATCAAAATAAAAGGAAGAGGTCACTGTATATTCAAGACTTCGAAAAAATCTGCTTGAAGCCCGGGCGACGCCGGGGACTTCAGCTGGTATACGATAAGACTGATTTTAATAATTTCCTGGTAATATAGTCAAGGGAAAATAGTGAAACGAAAGGAATAAATTTGAATAAGTATGTATTTATTTACAAAAGTATTTTACAAAATATACACAATTTCTGATCACAACGAGACAATTTTCTTCTCTATACAGCACAATTCGAAACGAACACTTTGATTTCAAAAAAGATTTAGGGTAATGAAAAGTACCTACACATTTTGATAAGTTAAATGTACTCCTTTCATGCACCTTTTTAAAAAATCAAACAAAGTTTGTTTGTATTCCTCAGTTTTGAGGGAGATCTCTAACATAGATGTCAGCAAGATGCATCGTGACTTGTGGCATATAGAAGAATGGTAGGTTGGTTGGGTTGAGGTGTAGGTGGTGTTTACTGCTTCTGGGGAGGCAGGGATGCGAGGTAGTCGAGCGCGCGCTGGATGTCACGGGGCACGGGAGGGGGAGTGGGCAGATGCGCGCCGATGGGCCTGAAGCCATTCTCGTCAGCCACGTAGCTCAGCTGAATGAGCTGGCCATCGGGAGCGGTGTACTGGAATTGACCCTGCGCGGCGATGGCCTCCTGCTCGCTGCCCACGTTCTTCAGAGCGCCGCTCTCGGCCGCCGAGATTCCGTTGCCGGTCTCGTAGTTCCACTGGTAGCTTCCGTCCGGGTTGATCTCGGCGTTTTGCTTCAAGATAGGGATGGGCTCCTCCGCCATGACGGCCACCACCACACACGCGAAGAAGAAGACCTAAAAACAAGACAAGGGTAATAAAAATACGATATATATCTGTGTTGATACACTGATCTACTTTCTAGTTTTTGGCGTGATCACCACTTGAAAAAAAAACTGTTTGTAAGAAATTTTAATTAAAAAGAGTTACCACTATACCACTGAATTTAAAATGCAACAAAAAAATTATATATACAGGTTCGGACACAAAACATTAAGGAATTGATGATGTTGTTGTTAATGGTAATCAATGTTGCTTCAAGCAAACCTGTACGAGATTTAGGTTAGGTAAGACATTTTTGTGATCAAAAACTGATTGCAAAATTTCGATGCAAATAAATAAACTTCAAAAACGTTTCACGGTGTGCCCGGCTACACTGTTGAAATAGGGCATTGTTTCGCACTAAAACAAGAACGGAATTCACTTGGATCACACGAACCAGGCAACAATACTCACAATTGATTTCATGGTTGCAGGAGAATGGTATTGTTTGCTGGATATCAGGTAACTGTGCTGAGAAAACGGAGATCTGGCTATTTATATGAAAAGAAGTCTGAATCTTGAAATATTGCGACATTGATAACGCCTTTGTGCAATTTTCGTATATCGCAGGATCACACTTGAATATTTAAACTAAACTTTATATGTACATTAAATTTAAATCATTATATTATTATTCAATGTTTCTGATCTAACACAAAAATATGTAAATGAACTCTAACCTAACTTCAGACATTTCTGAAGAAAGGTCAACTTTTATGGCTGTATTATGAATTTCAGTGAAATTAGAATATATAATTTACCACACAATTATGAAGAAAACTTGTTACCAATGAATGAGCCGTTGCGAAACAATAGACGCAAGAACACGTAATTTTACTAAAATTCATTTATTTCTCTCTAAAAAATTCTACTGTGTATTTCATGCAATAACCTCCAAAATGTTTTAAAATCAAATATATTCTTATTACTGTCGGGTATTTAAAATTATTTAACACTTTTTAAGTGGATGTGAAATTAATCAAAATGTTCACATATTTCACGAAGACACTTTTTTAATGAATGTTTCATGTGTGCTCGCACCTTTATGTTAATTTTATCTTCACAATTATTATTGTTAAAACATGCATTTCTATTTGAACACTATGATATCGCAATAAGTGAACATGGCCGAAAAGAAAATGAACAAATAACACTGACCTAAGATAACCTAGTTATGCCTGGCCAACATTATAATGAAATGTCGTGTATTCATTTTTATTAATCATTTTTTTACGATAGCCATAAAAACGTAATAGATATATCTATATACACGGTCGTGGTAGCATGGTCGCAATCTTAGTTTTGATTCAAGTTGACTATAATTTTATTTTTTTTAAGTGAAAACTTCTTTAGCACCATGGGATTCGAAACTCGATTAAACGGAAGCGAGCGACACTAAAAATAGACAAACATATTCATATATAGGATTTAACCTGCGAGAGAATGAGATAGCAATAAAACATTGATTTTTTTCAGGGGTAGGTATTGGTTCCAATATTATACGATTAATCCACGATCCCATGCAAGCCTCCTTTGGTCTAGTGGTATGAAGTCATTCAGGGGACCAGGGGTCGAAATCTACGAAAATCCAAAAAATATGAATATTTTTATTTTTGTAAAACAATATCCAATCTTCAAACCACTCCAAAATTAACAGGCAAAGAAAACGCAAAATATGTCGACGTCTAGCGACTCCGAAGAAGAAAACGCAATTACTAAAAAGACAACCAAATGTATAGGAAAAGGTGCACTGGAATTCGATGACAAAAATATGGAAAAAATCATCCTTCACATTGATAAAAAAAATGCTGCATGGTCTCCCCACTTTTGTTTACTTTAGTTTTCGAAAGATTTCCCCTCTACCGCGTGTGAATTGTACACTCTGATTTATTTATTTTTTGATAAATATCGTTATTTTTTTTAATTATAAATTTTTTTAATATATTTCTCAGCAATGAATTCATTAGACCAAGCATTACAATTCTAAACCCAACGAGAGATCATACGTGACGTCATTGTTCTGGTACCTTCTATCTTTTTAATTTTCATACAAGATGTGTGAGAAAGAAGAGCACCGATTTTACTTTTTGTCATTATTTGTCGTTGACATCCGCACGAACTCCTGCTAGTTTAGTACATTTTTGGAAGTAAAATGTTATAAATTGTTAAATAAATTGGAAAATAAATGGAAGACTGCTGAGAATTTGTATTCTTACTACCAACTACATGCTTTAAATAAACTAGAAAAATTTTATACTCCGTTAAATATTGTTGCTTAAATATGTCAACAGCAATCAGGTAAACATTTGAAGAATTCTGCACACAAGAGACAGAATTTGAAAAAAACGTGTGACAACATCTGAAAAGTTAAACACGTTATAAAAAGTGACACGATGCCCAATGAAGAAAGGTGATTTCAAAAGCGTAATCGATCTTTGTTCATTACGTACGTAAGTTAATGAGTTTTGAATAAGCTTAATAAACTTACTAATGAATATTTACATAGAAAATGGTGTCATCCTCAACATTTGCTGTGAACTTCTTAACCTATAATATAAACAAGAATAATTATTACCTAACACCAGCGCTTATTTCTAATGTTAAGGTCACATAGCGCAAGACGAAGGGCCTAGGAAATGAATCCGCGCATCAAAGCAAAATAGTTTTAATGGAAGTTGAAAAGTTCTTCTGCACCCACCATCCATTATTATTGACCTTTCAAATCTGCAGTGCAGTTAATTCGCCTGGTGTTGCAAATACGCCGTTAAACTGCAGCCCATGGGTGCATACGACGCGAAGTTATTATTAAATTAAATGCCTTGAATATTTTAAGGGGAGACAATATTTTTAATTAGCAGATGTGAACAAATCATTTATATCGTCTCAGGGCCGATTAAACGAATATTTTCGGAACATGCTCCACCGGTTTCGTATTCTTTCAATGACAGCTGCTTATCTATCTATATATATATAAAATGAATCCCTGTTTCCCTTGGTCATGCCATAACTTCAGAATAACTTTACCTATTTCATTCATCTTTTTTTTAAAGACTTTTAAGAGGGCATTACCAGAGAAAGCCGGAAATACGTCATTTTCAAAAAAGTTTTTAGACGTCTTGACTCTTTTCCACAAAAAATTATAAATGGATTTCGAAAGATTGTTCTTTTATCTAGCATTCGTATGTAATAAATTTTTAGAATTTTTTTTAATTTTTAGTATAATAAGATTATTCCATAGGTCGTTGGCAGATTTGTTAAATTTTCAAAAAAGTTTTTGTATTATACCACACCCATTTCAAATAATGTAAGCATGCAGTAAAATAAATCAATACATTATCTAGCAGAGTTATGTATTAGAATTTGAATTTTAGTTTCAATAAAATCATTAAAAAATATGTACGTACATGTGTTTCTTGAAGAAAATTGGTCCATTTGTGTATTTATTTGCGCACTTACAAACTGACATATTTCATATTTTTTTTAAATTCTTATTAAATTTAGACATTATTGAAAAATGATAAATACTTATAATCAAAAAATAATTACAAAAAGTACATTATTTTAATAGTTTTATCATCACGCCTTTCAGCATTTTTGGATGAAGGTATAAATTAAAGCTAATTTGGATTGAAATAAATTCGATATTGAGTTATAATTTAAAAAAGCTGGTACGGAGAATAATTAATCTTTCTCATTGTAACCGCCCTGCACGATCGGAAGAACAACTTTCGACGAAATGTGGATTTTCGTCCGCTGGCTGGTTAAACGCTCTTAATACTTTGTAGAAGGTTCTTATGGGAAGAAAAATTAAGAAAATTGCGCAGAAAATTGGATTGAAAATTTAGCGTCTATTTTAACTTCGCATGTTTGACAGTTCGCGCGTATGATGAAATTGAATTTAGGATTTTTTTTAAATTATAGGTATTCTAAATGGGTACCTATGTTAGGTACCAAATTTGATTTATTGTTCTCGTAGTAAACAAAAATTAATATTTGTAATATATAAAAATGAAAACTTTTGTTTTGGTTATTCGTAACTGTGGTGAACGAACGCATGTCTTAGGGTATGAAAAAGATATGCATGTATGAGTGAGACAGCATGAATAATGCATAAAAGGGTGTGATTGTTGTCCACTCGTGCTCTTTGTACATAGGCTTCCTGGAAGAATACTTTGAACATATCTCGCAAAAAACGTAACTAAGTCCACCCACGGATCATTATTGTCTAACTGGTCCATATCATATTGGTACAAACGGTAGGATCTTGAACAGAAGATCATCACAATTGGCGCATTCGGTAATCTAAAGATATATAAAAGATAGATCTTCACAGTAGGTAACCTGGGAATGTTTTTTTGTCTTAAAATAAAAAAAATAATGCAGACGTATTGGAATCTGCCTACTCTAAGGGGCGAGATGCCGAGGTGCTGTATTCCAAGTACTAACTATATTGTTCGTCTGCCTTGGCGTATTTTCGAAATGAAAAATACCTCTTTTCCGCTTGGAGACGAAATACGTTAAATTCATATGAGTAGACAAATGACATAAATTGATGTAGATTTATTTAAATTCTCGGTGTTATTACTATTTGTTAAAAATTAAATGCCTAGTAATTTTAATAAATGTTAAAGGTGTAATAAAAATAACGTACTCGTTTAACCTTCGTTTATTCAGGTTTTTAACCAATTTATATGCTTTTGCAAATAATGCATATTTTTGATTCTGTATATGTATTGCATACCCAATGATTTTTATGTTAATTCTTTTACTGATAGTATAAACGCTTGCTAGTTTATCATGATTTATTACTTAATTATCTGAGGAAAACTCTCAAAAATATTTCAAGTGTACGTAACATTACTCTCTTCAAGACAACAAACCAGTGGCAGGTATATCTATTATAATAGTCTTGCTAGTGACACGTCCGTAATACTAGTAACTTCTACTTCTTTCTCATAAAATAAATTGGGAGGCGGGTACGGGTAACGTATTGGGAACCATTCATTAGATAACCGACACCTTTTCCATAGATCACCCCAAGTAGTTCACTACGTTTAGTGATTTAGCAGCGGTGCATAGGTTGAGTGTTGTCGGCAGATGCATCTGCTCTTCTACTATGTGTGGGCCGAAATTGTGGAGACTGGTTGAGAGAGTTTTTTTAACCTTTCCAGCAGAATTCTCCCGACCCATCGCCTTGCACCGCAGTGGAAGGGACTATTTTTCAAGATATTAATTATTTATTGAATCATTTATTATAATTACAATTTTACAACAAATATATATTTTTTTTTACAGGTATTTTTTTTTTTTTACTACCCTTCCATTTAAAGCATTTGCTTGTGTATGGAAGGGGAGTGTACATAAATGCTATTAGTTATTAGTTATAAGTTAGTACTTAAATAATTAATTGTACATAAATATATGTGAGCTGCAGTATTTATTTGATAATGGTGTGAATTTTTTTTTAAAAAAGAAAGAATGTAATGGAAAACTAAGGATATTTGTAAGATTAATTGACAGTAGTTTTTTTCTTAAGAATATTTTTTAAATGTCTCTTGATAGAGAGCAGTATTCGGGTTTTATCATTAATGCTTCTGATTTCTTCTGGTAGACGATTGAAAAAAGTTCTTCCCTGGTAAGTATAATGATGCTGTGCAAAAGACGTATTTAGTTTTGGGCATAGAAAAACATGTTTAAGTCGAGTTCTGTTTTCATTTAAAAATGGATATTTATCTTTTTCCTTTATAATTTGAATCAATGAATTTTTAATATATAAATCTTTAAATGTGGGTACTTGAAATTCTTCAAACAGGCGTTCTGTTGGGTAGTCTAAGGATTCAAACGTCGTTCACTTCTGATCACACTGACCCCCAGATTTCTACCCAACTCTCAAACATTTATCCTTCTCAGATCTTGCTCTTCTTTCTTTCCTTAAGCGGCCTACACACGACACTGCATTTAGTGACTGCGGCAGTGACTGCAGAGAGCGTGGAGTTGAGCGAACTAGCGCTATCTCGTTCTAGCGGCCTTTAACAAACGAGACAGCGCTCGTTCGCTCAACTCCACGCTCTCTGCAGTCACTGCCGCAGTCACTAAATGCAGTGTCGTGTGTAGGCCGCATTAACCCGCGAGCACTCGCGCCTTTAAAACTCACACAAGCACTCGCGTGTAGAGCAATTTGCTCACGTTTCATAAATAGCCAAAAAGTGCATAAATTATAGCATATTTATTTATATTGTTACGAATAATATATAATAAATCGATCATGTAAAATCCAATCAAATATTTATTTTTAATATATTATACTTAATTATACTTTTATTAATTATACTTAACGTGACCATTTATTATTTCCCCAAACCTGGACAGCGAAAAAAAAGGTAGGTAGTTAGATAATAATAATAATAAATTTGAACAACTTATATATATATATATATATATATATATATTTATGTCATACCACATTTTGTGGCTCATCTTAGAAGAAGCCACTTAAGTTGCTCATTCTTTCGCATGTAATATATACTTACGTAGATGAAGTACCAACATGCTGTCTTTTAAATTTTGTTTAAAATATGGTCAGCTATAATATGTAATCAAAAATTATGTTTATTTATTAAAAAAAAATATCTTAAAATAACGTGCATTCCTTGATCTATTTTAAGAACACACTTACCGCATCAAGCTACGTTGCCAAGTTTAATGTTACCAATATAGTCACATATGTAGGTAGGTTGACAGGACAGTTTGGATGTTGCTTGTTGATTATTCACACATATTTATCATTTCTAGCGGCCGTTTTTGATTATTGGCGCGTTTTTTTTTAAATTGTAGTATGATTTGCTAATTAATATTGTTATTTATTTGGTGTTTACGGTTGTTTTTTTTTTGTGTTAAGGTTTATTTTATTATTATCATAAATAAAATTAGGTATTTAAATACATATTGGTGTAGTTTCTTTTATGTGCTACATAATTATTTTATCTTAGTTTTACTAGTGTTTTCGAAAAATTATGAATAAACTTATTAGAAATATATTACATAATTTACTTTATTCATTGATTCGTACGTTTCTTTAAGTTGTCACCTCCGATCTATATGGATAAAATCGATCTAAAAGAAACTAACTAACTAACCATCACGCCGTTTCCCGCAGGGGTAGGCAGAGAGGACGGACCGCCAAACAACTCGGTCTTGGCACACACTCTTTGCCTCACTCACATTCATACATCGTATCATACATTCTCTTCTATTATTCTGACTTTTGACACGGCCCGACTCAAGTATCTGATTCACTTGATCGTGCCATGTCTTCCTCGGGCGTCCCCGACTTCTTCTACCATTCACATTTGCATCATATATTCTTTTTACACTACTTTCTTCGCTCATTCGCTCTACGTGCCCAAACCATCTGAGGGTCCCTTTCTTAATTTTGCTCATTATTAAATTATTATTATTATACTTAGTTGCTATCATATTTTACAATTTACAAATAGAGACGGACCGCCAAATAATATTAATTGGTTAAATTGTATTTTTTCTCGCATTAGCACCACACCTGATAAAAAATCCCTCAGTGTCTTTGTCATCTTTAGGGATGCTGTGTGGAGGGTTTTTTTTAGGGAAAGGAAGAAGAGGAAGTTCTGTAATGAAATAATTTGGTATCTTAACCGTAAATCCAGAACTAAATTTTGTATGAAATAGGCCGCGAAGAAGTTTCTCTTTTCAAGAGCAATTATAATACTCTTAGAAGAAGTCGGGGACGCCCGAGGAAGACATGGCACGATCAAGTGAATCAGATACTTGAGTCGGGTCATGTCAAAAGTCAGAATAATAGAAGAGAATGTTTGAGACGATGTATGAATGTGAGTGAGGCAAAGAGTGTGTGCCAAGACCGAGTTGTTTGGCGGTCCGTCCTCTCTGCCTACCCCTGCGGGGAAACGGCGTGATGGTCGTCTCATACATACTCTTCTATTATTCTGACTTTTGACATGGCCCGTCTCAAGTATCTGATTCACTTGATCGTGCCATGTCTTCCTCGGGCGTCCCCGACTTCTTCTACCATTCACATTTGCATCATATATTCTTTTTACACTACTTTCTTCGCTCATTCGCTCTACGTGCCCAAACCATCTGAGGGTCCCTTTCTTAATTTTGCTCATTATTAAATTATTATTATACTTAGTTGCTATCATATTTTACAATTTACAAATAGAGACGGACCGCCAAACAACTCGATCTTGGCACACACTCCTTGCCTCGTTTACATGCATACTTCGTCTCATACATGCTCTTTTATTATTCTGACTCTTGAAATGGCTCGACTCAAGTATCTGATTCACTTGGTCGTGCCATGTCTTCCTCGGGCGTCCCCGACTTCTTCTAGCATTCACATTTGCGTCATCATATATTCTCCTTACACTATTTTTCTCGTTCATTTGCTTTACATGCCCAACCAATCTAAGCGTCTCTTTCTTAATCTTACTCGTTACGCTTACATCAGGCTTACATTATGTGCGGATCATTATTATTCATTTCGGTCTACTTTCATCATTTCTCTACCAGTTCCGAGCCTCACAGCGAAGCATTAGGGTAGGTACCAGCACTCCATTATGGACGGCTAGCTTCGCTTCTTTCGATAGTTTTTTAGACCGGGGTAATATAATTACACTAAGAACAGTTTTACTCTGTATCTCAGTTGTCTTTTACACCATATACTCAATAATTTTGGTAATCATAGAAAAACTATTTGCTTATCGATCTGTTTTTAAAACTGTATATTGCATTGCTAGTTTTTTTAATATAAAATAATTTCTATCAAATTCCGGCAAAGTATCTGTAGCCCTCCCCCTCTCCGCCACGCATCGCATAGCGTTACCCCGTGCCTACAAACTGAAGATTCCACGGACTGGTAGCGGATCGGTAATAGTTGCATTTTAATAAAAAGGGAAGTGTCATAATAATTGAATCACGCTAGCTTCCTTAATATCGCTTTTACTTTTTTACTTTACTTAAGTTGAAAATGGGCGTTGGCGTAACTTGACAATTCAAGCAATAATAAGCAATTTCTAAGTTATTAATGGAAAGGACTACATCCCGTTCGCTTACACTTTGCATTTCATATGATCTTTTTACAATGCTTAAATATTTGCGTGCCGGTACTAGATGATTCCGTCTGGGACATTTCCGGTAAAATATTGAATTTACCATTTTTAGAAACATCACTCCAATTATACCCGTCTCTGTTTGTCGTGTGAAATAAAAATATATCAGAAAGAGACAATCATTATTGTTTAATTGGTTGAAGGAATTTGTAAAAATGAACTCCAACATTGTACAGGTGGTTTAAGTCTACATTGTATAAATAGTCTTAAATTGGGTTTTCGGTTTTAATTGCTAACTTGTTTAGATTAGGTGGTAATATTCATCTGGGAGGCGGATATGTGTACCGCCGCCCCGAGAACCATTATTGGATAACCAACACCTTTGCCATAGAGGCAGGGCTGGGCAAAATACATGCATTACTGTAATTAAAATACAAATTACAAAATACTTTTTCGCATGTATTTAAAATACGAAATACAAAATACTTTCAAGTCGTGTATTTGAAATACAAAATACAATATTTTAACCATTTTTAAATTTCAAATACAAAATACAAAATACAAATTACAAAATACATTTGGTTTAGGTAGAACCTTTGGTTGCAATAAATTGTCGTAAGTGCCCATATCTAAGAGTGCGTTTCCATTGAAGCAAAGCAGAGCATAGTGAAACAGAGACGTGCTAAAATTGACTAATCATATTGCTCAGGACACACATCTCGTCTCCGCTCCACTTGTAAAGATTTGTGGTATAGGACTTAGGTGTTAGATTATAATAATTATTATTATAATAACACTAGCTGGTTCCCGGTATGCGTTGCACTGCAATATTCAAAGAAATAAATTGTTTCTCCCTGCATGTCCTTTCCCGTGCGTCCCCGTTCCCCTACCGCTTCCCTTTACCCTCTTGCATTCCCCGTACACCTTCCCTGCCTACCCTCTCCCCTCTTCCGCTCCCCCATCCCGCCAACCCCTCCCGCGTTCCATATATTTAGTCCCAGAACATTTTTCTATATTATAAAAACAATCAATAAAATCTGGTACCTAACATAGGTACCTATTTAAAATATCTATAATTTTAAAAATCCAATGAAAATTCTTTGGTTACAAAAAAACAGCTGCCTGCTAAATTTATTTTCATCAAACGCGCGAACTGTCAAACGTGCGTAGTTAAAATAGTCGTTAAGTTTTCTGAAATTATCCCATTTTCTGCGTAATTTTCTTAATTTTTCTTTCCGTAAGAACCTTCTAAAAGTATAAGAAAACTTTAAAAAAATGAATGAAATAGGTAAAGTCATTTTGAAGTTATGGCGTGACCAAGGGAAACAAGGATTCATTTTTATATATAAATGGATGACATTTGTGTAGCGAAGTTTTGTGTTATTTCACTTCAAGTGCGCTCTACAGTAGTTAACTTAAAAACATTCTAGTATTCAGTCCAATATTTTATTTCTAGTATTCAGTCCATTATTTAATTATTCCAATAGTGCTCGATCAAAAACTGGGCGTACTGTACAAGGCCCGCAGATACTTTAATAGTACACAACTGCTAACCCTGTACAAATCACAAGTGCGCCCCACGGTTGAATTTGGCAGCCACCTCTGGTCTGGAGCTAAAAAATACCTGAAAAATACCCTCGACTCTATGCAGAAACGGGCGGTCCGTTTAATAGATTCTCCCATCTTAAAAGACGGATTGCAATCTTTAGAGCACAGGCGTCGAGTTGGAATGCTATCCTGGTTCTACCGGTATTACAATGGAAGATGCTCCGAGGAACTAGCATCATTGATCCTTTCGGCACCGGTGCATAGTCGGGAAACACATTGTACACGGTTGACATTTGTCACATGAGAACGGGTCATTTCTTCGACTCGTTCTTGTGTTCAACAGCTCGGCTGTGGAATGATTGCCGGCCTCTGTGTTTCCTCCTTCCTACAACATGGGTCTCTTCAAGACCAATGTTCATTCCTTTCTCTCCTCAAAAAGACCCTCCACACAGCATCCCAGATGACATAGGCCCTGAGGGAAATTATTTTCCTCAGGGCCTCCTGTGTGGAGTTAATGAAAAAAAAATCTAATACTATGATACAAGAGTGTACCATACAAAGCAATGACAAGTATGATACAAAATGTACAATAACAGTGCTATTATAGCACAGGACAATAATAATAACTAGCATGAAGTAAAAAAAAATATAGTACAGTACATTATAAAGCAATTATAAGGGGGCATACATTAATTAGGTGAGCAGTTTTTCTTCCAAACTAGACTCCCCCCGCCCCTTGGTGAGATAATTTGGACCACTTCGTTTATTCTTTTCAAGTACCGTGAGATTTTGCTGGACCCCCCCCCCCCCTCCTTTTTTGAGCTCACATAATTAATGTATGCCCCCTAAGAGAACTACAAATAATCATTAATAAAGAGTCCTATAGCAAAGGACAATAGTAGGTACAGGATTCTAGCGTTTTTAGTCTATGTATTATCTATGTGTGGTTATTTTTAATTATCATTATTAAAATCACTAAATGTATTTGAAAATGTATTTTGAAGCCTTAAGTATTTGAAATACAAATTACAAAATACCTCAGCAGCAGGTAATTGAAATACCAATTACCAAATACATTGTATTTGTATATTATTGTATTTCAAATACGTATTTCAATTACAAGTTTTTCAAATACTGCCCAGCCCTGGCCATAGGTCACTCCAAGTGGTAAGCTATGTTTGGTGACTTAGCAGGGGTGTCCGGGTTCATGGGATGAGGTTTGTCCGGGTCTTGTTGGCGGATGCGTCTACCCACCAGCTGCATGGCAGGACGGATCGGGATAGACTGTTTTTTTTACATTAGGTCAACACAGGAGGCCCTGAGGAAAATAATTTCCCACAGGGCCTATGTCATCTTTGGGGATGCTGTGTGAAGGGTCTTTTTAGGAAAGGAAGGAGAGCAAGTTCTGAAAAGGAAAAGGGATGAAGGGTAGGTAGGAATCTGGGAGTCAGTGTGTCCAGGAATCTATCCCTCCCACTGCGGTGAAAGGCTATGTTCCGAGAGAGTACGGCTGGAGAAATCAAAGGGACTCCCTCAACACTCTCTCCCAATCCATCCTGCCATGCAGCTGGTGGGCAGAGATGCATCCGCCGCCAAGACCCGGATAATCCTCACCCCATGAACCCGGGCACCCCTGCTAAGTCACCAAACGTAGCGAACGACTTGGGGTGACCTATCGCAGAGGTGATTTTAGATTTTCACGGCCATAAGTATTTTTGTTATTAGTTTTTGGGGTATTATGCCGTGTATACCTCCTTCTTTAGCCAAAGTTTCGGACAGCGTTGCAGTGTCCATCATCAGGGCAGATGTGTAATCTCTTTCAACCCATCGCCTTGCAATGCAGTGGGAGAGATGGATTCATATATCTCTCACCCGCGACCTCCGGATTCGTAGTCGAAGTTCGCAATCTCATTTTTTTTACAGTAGCTCCACATAGGAGGCCCTGAGAAAAATAATTTCCCTCAGGGCCTATGTCATCTAAGGGGATGCTGTGTGGAGGGTCTTTTTAAGGAAGGGAAGGATAGGAAGTTCTGGGAAGGAAAAAGGTATGTGGGGTGGATAGGAATCTGGGGTCAATGTGTCTAGGAGTGACGAACCTAAAATTCCATCCCTCCAAATGCGGTGCAAGGCGATGGGTCGAGAGAGTCCGGCTGGAAAGGACAAAAGGCCTCCCTCAACCAAACTCTCTTATCCGGCCCGCCACGCAGCAGGGCAGACCTATCCGCCGCCACGTCCTGGACAAACCTGATACCATGAACCCGGGCACCCCTGCTTAGTCACCAAACGTAGCAAACTGCTTGCAGAGGTGTTGGTTATACAGTAATGGTTCCCGGGGCGGCGGTACCCATACCCGCTTCCCAAATTGGAATACCTCGTTTACAATTAGTCCTTATTCAAGTCATCTTAGGTATGATTAGTCTATTGTATATTTATCGGCGTAGTCCAGCGGTAAGGCTCTTGACTCGCACTCCGAAGGTCGCGGGATTATAATTTGTGTTATTTGACAATTTATTTAGTAAAAATAATACATATATTTTATATTTGCAGCACTTTCCAGAGTGGAAGATACTCTCAGTATCGCCCTGGTGTAAGACCACCATTCAGAATTGAAATGTTGCGTGATATGGCTTTAGCCGTGTTTGGTGACCAGATCTGAATAGTCAGGAACTTCCCAACCTTCCTCTTCCCTATCTCCTTCCCCTATCCACTACGTTGTGCGATATTCATGTAAAAACAAAATAATCAAGATTTTTGAACCCTACCCTAAATCCAAAATCAAATCTAAAATCAAATTCAAAATCAAATTCAAAATCATGAGAACTGGTCGCTTCTTCGATTCGTTTTTGTGCTCAACAGCTCGGCTATGGAACGATTTGCCGGCCTCTGGGTTTTCCCCTTTCTACAACATGGGTCTCTTCAAGACCAATGTTGACTCCCTCTTCTCCTCAAAAAGACCCTCCACACAGCATATTAGATGACATAGGCCTTGAGGGAAATCGTTTTCTTAAGGGCCTCCTGTGTGGAGTTTTTTTTACAGTGAATACCGCACAAGAATCTCAACTGCTCCCGTCTGGAGCCAGTGACACCATGGAATCCCCAATTGGGGTATGTTGTGAGGCTGAAGGTAGTGGGGAGGGGAAGGAGGTGGGGAAGAGGAAGGTTGGGAAGTACCTGGCGATTCAGATCTGGACACCAAACACGGCCAAAGCCATTTTCAAGCAACGTTTCAATTTTGAATGGTGGTCTTACTTACACCAGGGCGATATTGATAGTATCTTCCACTCTGGAACGTGCCGCAAATATACTATTTATTATTTTAAATGAATTAATTGTGAAATAACACAAATTAATCAAATAAAATTTGAGACCTGCGGTTTGCGAGTCAAGGGTCTCACTCCTGGACTATGTAGGCCGTATATTGTAATTTATTTTTAAATTATTGTTTATTTTTGTTCATAACTTTTTTTTATAAAATACACCAAAACAACAATAAAACATATTTTAATTACTTCAATACAACTAGAGACAATGCTTTTGAAAAATTGTCACGCGTAAAGTAATTACCTAGGTACAAAACATTTTTTAAAATGAAAAACTTGTTAGATTTCTTAAATATGATAATATAATCCATTATAAAAATTACGTTCTACTAAAAAAACATTTTAAAAAAATAATATAACTGTATGAAAAAACATATTACATGAGTACCTAATATATTTCTGAAATTTTTAGAAAACCCTGTATAGATATCATTACATTACAACTGACTATGCTTTCAGAACGCAAAAGACAAATACAGAATGACGTAGCAAATATTTTATTTATTAAAGAAAAAACTACATAAATGTGTATTAAAATACGTAATAATATCAACCTTGTAATAAACACAAAAACAATTAACACAAAATTAATAACGATATTATAAAAGCAATTCGTAAATCAATCTTCAATTTTAAAAAAGCGCGCGAATAGCCGCTAAATATTACTCGTATAATATAATGTCTGTTCTTCTAAAACAACTAACAGTCCACAGCGAGCGCTTGACAGTAGCTACCTATGTAGATAGAATACAACATAACATACCGGCAAACATATAACATATCGCAAAAGATTCAATCTGACATAGCAATGTCATGCGATAATAGATTTTGAGGAATTTAACCATTGAGTTCAATATCGCAAAGCATTGATAAACGACTTGGAGTTTGAATGATATTGTATGACGAGAACATCCGGCAACGTCGCATGCCGTGATGGTTATAGATGCGATAAAAAGTGTACCCAGTTGATGTTCTAAGTATTGATGAATATTTACTGATAAAAAACGCATTCCGGAGCATTAACGGTCCACGTAAAAATGTCATTTATTCACTCAAAAATTTTTTTTACACCGTTCGACTCGTCTCATCGAGTTTGATATGATGGACTTAAAAAAAAAAAAACGATGAGCCACTAAGTGCCCAAATGAGCCAGTAAGTCGAAATGATCAAGAAGTTCCGGTAATTAAAGGACGCTTTGAGCCACTAAATGCCGTAACATAAACTTATATATATATATATATATATAGCTGTTTTCGCAAAAAATCGCCTCAAGAGTGCTGTACAAAATAGGCTAGATTATAATTCATCTTGCAGCTACCAATCGCATGGACGATTGGAGTTCGAGACCGTTGTTCAAAATGTAAAGAGATTTTTTTATTAAGAGCAAATTTATACGAAATAAAGCAAATAGCAAAATTAGCACGGATTTTACTAGTGAATTTACTTTACTATGTAGGTAGGAGGCTAATTCATAACTCGTCTTGCAGCCGTCAAGCGCATGGATTATTGGAATTCTAGCCCCTTAATACATTAAATACAATATCTTATAAACTAATTCGTTTTAGGAGACTCACACATTCATATAATACAATTGACAACATAGTAATGTTTTTTCGTGTTATATTAGGGTTAGCTATTTTATATATGCATGTATTTCAAGATTACCAGTATGTTTGTGTAGGTGCATAATGGTTTCTTTTCGAAAAAGGGACATGTTGGCGTCCCGAAGAAGCTGTATTCGGGGACACCGGGACACGCTGCCTGAAAACGGGACTGTCCCGGTGAAAACGAGACGTCTGGTCACATTAGTTATACAATATGTCTGGTCACATTAGTTATACAATATAATCGACCACCACAACACGGGCATGTGCCTAGCATGGTGGTCGAAAAATTCCCAACTTTTGTAAAAAATAATCTTGAATGAATAAAGAAACATAAAAAAAAAAAAAACAATAATACTTAAAAACTAATATAGGAACTAAATTGGCATTTCTTAACTGCACATTTGAAATAAACTAAAAAAAAATCTTCAATTTAAAAAAATTAAGGAATGAATAACAAAATATTAATCTTCATCATATAAATTAGCTTTACTTGTGTCACACGTGTTATGTACATACATAACTCCAACTAAAACGTTCTGGAATAAAATAAAAATAATAATACCTACGTTGTCACTAGTGCGATGAGCAAAATGCCGCGCGAGGGGACTCGGCCGAACAAACCACCTCTACTGAGCGACTGCTACATCCTAAGATGAAAAAACCGTTATGCGCAAGACGGGAGAAGCATTATACTCAGCTATTATGCGAACGAGGTACGTATGCACATTGTTGCATAAATGACGCGAATTTTAAATTCACCATGAGGGAAATACTCATAGCGCGAGTGCTCCCGGGTTAAGAAAACCCTCCACTCAGCAACCCAAAATTATTTTCCTTAGGGCTTCCTGTGTGGGGCTAATGTAAAAAAAATATATAATAATAATATTTTTTCTAATCAGCTTATCTTTGTGGTGATAGTTGTCCCTTGAAGGCCCACAAAATTCAGGTGAGCCGCACTCAACCAGAAAATAAAACAAAAATAAATCGAAAGGGCAAAATAAACTGAATGAAATTCAAAATTGTGACTATAATAGTGTAATTGGGCCTTCCCATCAATGTTTTTTTTTTTTTTTAAATTTATTTATTTATTTATATAAGGTATGTTTACATTACATTATTCGATGTTCAAGTGTTCAAGTATCAATTAACTCATTGGAACTGTACGACCCTTCTTCTTCTTCTTCAATGGCGCTACAGCCCATTTCGAGCCTTGGCCTCCTTCAAAATAAGCCTCCACCGCCTTCTGTCTTCGGCCGTCGTCTTCCAATCTGCAACATGGAGTAATGCTCTTGCATCCTTCCTGACATCATCCTCCCATCTCAGTCTAGGAACTGTACGACCCATCTGGAGGCAACTAACGGATTGCATTTTTCGGATAAATAAACAAACAAATTACGCTTCTTGCTTTGACATGCGTTGATGTCACTTCAATATTAGCAAATAATGACGCTTTCAAGGAAAATTTCATCCAAGCATAAGCACAAATGTGGCGGTCCGTGAGTTTTCAGTCAGCTAGAGTGCTAAGATTGAAAGATAGATTGAAAATTATTGTAGCTTAAAATGATTTCTCTATTTTGTATTAAGATTTTCAGGATTTTTTCAGTTTGGGAATAGCCGCATCTGAAAGATCTTCATACAAAAAGTAGAAATTTTGTAAAAAAATAAAATTCGTTTTCAGCTACATTAAGTCGTCTCAGAGTAAATAAACTTATTTTAAAGTACCCAACTTACATGCACGGTGGATCCAACGGATGAATATTATCTAAATTACTTTCAACAAAATGGTTATAAATGATAATTTATTTTAGTGTTTCTCAGCATGTATATTCCCGAAATTATTTTGAAACCTGTGTAAATATTCTGAAATAAATACTTGAATGCACGATATTTTCAAACAGTTTTAGTACGTAAGACGCTAAGGTTACGATCGTGTCGAATTTGTCAGCGGAAAGTGTTAGAAGCACATTCCTTCTGTCAGTTTTACACAGAGGTCGCTGCCAATTAAGGCGAATTCTTACACGAATATTTTTATTAAATTTTAAATCTATTTATATTAAAATATAATTTTTAAGATTTGCACGGCCAGAAGTATTTTCGTTATATGTTTTTGGGGTGTTGTGCCGTGTTGCGCTACCTCCTTCTTTAGCCAACGTTTCGGACACTGCAACGATGTCCGAAACGTTGGCTAAAGAAGGAGGTAGCGCAACACGGCACAACACCCCAAAAACATATAACGAAAATAAAATATAATTGTATAAAGTTTATTAAAATATATTGTGTTATTTCGCATTTAATTCGTATACAATAATTAATATACAGCAGGCTTGCAGCTCGTTCCAGAGTAATGGATACACACACGTACAGTTAATAAAACCCCAACATAGTTTCCCGAAGATAACATAGGCCCGTTGTGAAATTATTTTCCTCAGGGCCTCTTGTGTGGAACTAACGAATAAAAGATATTTAATTGAAAAATATTTTTCCTTTCAGCTTTTCTCTATGGTAACAATTGCCCCTTGAAGGCTCACAAAATGCATGTGAGCCGCACTTAACCAGAAAATAAATCTTTATTTTTATTTATAACTGAACTACTCGGACCAATAAGCTTGTTTACACGATAATTTATTGTTGACAGGCTTACGCACGACGTAGAAGGCGTATCTGACTTATTAATAAGTAAAACCTCAAATTGTAATATTTAATTAAATGAAGACAATATTAGCGAAACTCAATCAAAAATCTTAAAACAGAAAAACCAGGAAAAGATACGATCACATTTGGGACTCGAACCCAGGACCTTCGCTTTGCCGGGGAGCAACACAAACTGAGGTAATGTGTCATATTCAAATCCAATTCTGTCACATTTAACTGTATCATACTTCGACTAATAACTACCAACATACTCTTTATTTCCTTAACGCATATTTTTATTGGCCGCTATCTTGACGTGTGATTGCAAGATTCAAACCCGAAATAAATGCTACCTAGAAAGTATCTTGGAATTTTTATCCATTTTTTTTTATTTTTAATATACCACATTTATTGACTTTTCTGCAAGTCAAGTCTGCATAAATATGTCCCTGGCGAAAGACCACCATTCGATTTGAAAAGTTGCTTGAAATGGCTTTAGCCGTGTTTGGTAAACCATATCGGCAAAAGTTGAATAAAACCTAAAGCAGGTGTCAAGATATTCTAGATGTATATATAATGTACACAAATAGGGGAGAAACTTTTTTAACAAAAAAAAAACAGTTACACACGACAAACTCAAACATAATATATGTTTTGAATCGCCCACGACTTAAAAATAGTGCATTTTTTGAACCTCACTATGACGTCATCGCATTCATGCCATCCCAATTACCATTTCTCCCTGACAACCACGAACATTTTTTTTAGTTACGAAAAATTTCCGCCTTAGGACCTTCGCTCATGGAGAAACCGGAAACTGGTTGGCAACTCAATTCGAGTCAATTCACGGCACAACTCAACTTTACGATTTCAGTAATTATATTAGCTTGTTTAACAAAAATATAATTTATTCATAATTTATCAATTATCATCCTTTACGTATAATAATAATTTGTCAACCTCCTGAACAAAATCGATATTTTCCTGCTCTGACATATAGCAAATTACTCGAAAACTTGACAGGTCGTGAGGCGTAACCATGGCAACCTGTTAACCTAGCAACTGAAACGCGCCGGCCGCAGCGACTAGCATTGCGAGTTGCGGCGTCGCACAGTGGTTGGAAATGCTCATTATGATATCATAAATCTGTAACTTCTTTGTTTCTTGTCATAAAACAAAGAAAAATGGTATGCTGATTAAAAACTAAATAATATTTTTGTTTCATATTTTTATTTAGTGAATTATTATTATTTTGATATAAAACCTGTCGTTTCAAACACAATTTATCCTTTTTTAGTACTGCGACAAGGTAATTTTCTGATAAAAAAGAGCAGCGGCAAAACCGTTTTTGACGTTGTTGCGCAAAAAATCCGCAATTTGTTTTTATGAAAACATTAAAAAAATGTTTTTTTTATAAAATGGTGTTTTAATAACTATAGAGGAAAATCCTGCGACCAGTTGAAAGTTTACCTGAACTTTGTTAAAATCCAGTTTAGTTATCATTTGCTTAAAGGGATCTTGTAAATCATTATTACTTAAAACTAAAATAATTCAAATACATATTATTTTAGCTTAAAAATCAACCTTAGCGGTGATATATAATAAATTATATATAAAGTAGCTCAAATACTTTAAATTTTTACCACGAAAAATTCCACATTTTGATTTAATTTAATATCTCAGCCCGAACCCGTACTTTGACATTATTTTAAATATTCAAAAGAACAAAAAAAATATTTTTTTTACAAGAAATAAAAATTTATCAATTATTTATCTTATTAAAACCACCATGGGTAATATACGAATAAAAAGTAAAGTTTTTCGATTTATGGGACGATTTGTTCCGGGCCATTCCATAATGACAGTGGTTGCAAATGCTCTATATCATCTCATAAATCTTTAACTTCTTTGTTTCTTATCATAAAAATATTAAATTTGGTGTGCTGATGGAAAACTAAACAATCTATAAATTTCATATTTGTATTTATTGAATTGTTCATATTTTGATTCTAAACGAGACATTTCAAAAACAATTTATCCTTGTGACAAGGTAATTTTCTGATAAAAAATAACAGCGGAAAAAACGTTGTTGACGCTAAAACGCACAAAATCCGCAAACTTTTTTTAATGAACCTATTAAAAAAATGTTTATATTTTATAATTGTGTTCTCAAATCTACAGGTCTAAGCCCTGCTACTAGTTGAAAGTTTACCCGAACTTTGTAAAAATCTGATTTCGGTGTTATTTGCTTAAAGGGAGCTTATAAATAAGTATTATTTAAAAATAAAATATTAAAAATATATATTAATAAAGCTTAAAAGACAACCTTTGCAATGATATATAATAAACTATATATAAATTAGTTTAAATGCTTGAAATTTGTACCACAAAATATTCCACATTTTGATCAAATTAAATATCTCCGTCCGTACTGACATTATTTTAAGCATACAAAGGTACAAAAAAAAATTTTTTTTTCCAACTGATAAAATTTTATCAATCATTTATCTTATCAAAACCGCTATAGATATATCAGAAAAAAAATACACCCTTTTTCGATTTATGAGATGGCGTTGTTCCGGGCCATTCCATAGTGCGTCGTCGCCCTTTAACAACTGGGTTTTAACAAATTGCCTGAGTGTGGCCAATTTGCTTTTATGTGGATAGTGATTAAGTTTCCAACTGTTTTTTTTTCTGTTGCCCCATGAGCGGATGGACTAAGAGTTACCAAAGAGACTTGCGTATAATGTCTGCAGTCTGCAGTGCATGATTATATTACAAAACGGCGTTACAAACTATCCAATTATTATTATTAAGACTCTTGTTTCCCACACTCGCGGACTTGGCCGTTCCGAAAACTCAAATTCATTTAGATACCAAGTATCCATTATACTTTGTTTCATTTAACACCAATATGATATACATATTAATAAATTGTACTACCGGATAAATATAACAATGGCATTGGAGGGATTGATAACAATCACAACGGTATGGCATACAAACTAGGTATATTTATCATAATTTGAAATTGTTCACGGGAAATAATGAGATCGGTCTCCCAAGTAAAATAATGCATAAAACCTCGCGTGTACGTATGTTGCCTGTTCTGAAAATTTCATATAGTCAATGTCTACAGACCTTCGAAATTATCTCTGCGCTGCTGTGCAAGTGGGGGTGACACTAGGTAATTAATATCGTGGATACAAAGTAGTATATCAATTTAAAATAAATGTTTTCTCATTATTTGTTATTGTTTCTTTGGTCGGTCGCACAAATATTTCTCAATTATTGAATAATCGACTATCTACAGTTAAAGATACTCTCATTGTCGCCCTAGGGAGAAACGGTTCCATGACAGTTGGCCCGCCGACAGTTGATCACCCAGACAGTTGATCCGCCGAACAGTTGATACCTCGGAAAGCTGATCCCTCTGCTAATTAATCGTTCGGACAGTTGGTCCCCTAAAGGATTATTTCTGGTATACGTAATCATTTGTAAAGCGGCCGTATAACCAACGTCGTTATACCTGCGGCCGTAGGTATCTATAACAAAAGTCGATATATTTGTGTCTTTAGGGGTTTTGGGTGGAAATCCGTTATAGGAGTACAAATATTTATACTAACGATAATTCCGAGTCCCGGAAAGAGCACACAGTGAGGATATGCGGCCGAATAACTAAATATCACATGCTTATATGTGCAGTCTATTTAGGAAATACGCTATATGTATATTTTTTTTTACATGAATACCGCACAAGAGTCCCAACTGCTCCCGTCTGGAGCCAGTGAGACTATAGCATCCCCAATTGGGGTATGTTATGAGGCTAAAGGTATGGGGAGGCAAGGAGATAGGGAAGAGGAGGGTGGGGAAGTACCTGGTTATTCAGATCTGGTCACCAAACACGGCTAAAGCCATTTCAGGCAACGTTTCAATTCTGAATGGTGGTCTTACACCAGGACGATACTGAGAGTATCTTCCAGTCTGGAACGTGCCGCAAATATACTATATATTATTTTAAATGAATAAATTGTGAAAATTAATCAATATCAATCAACTTACACATAATATAACGAAGTTTCCCCGAATGGGTGTGCAGAGAAAATATACCTACGGCCTTTAGTTATGAAAAAAAGTCGATAAACTTACATTACCAGGTGTTTTGAATGAAAACCCGCCAAACAAATATTTTTACTAACAATAATAATACGTCCCCAAAGGAGTATGCAGTAATGATATACGGCCGAATACCAAAAATTAAATATTTTTATGTGCAGTCGGCTAAGGGAAAATACGCTATATGTTATACTTGCATATAATATGACTAAATGTCTCCGGAAGAGGGTAAGCAGAGGATATACTGCTGTAGGTATAAACAGAGTGGACATACTTATACATATCTGCAGTGGGTGGAAGTCCGCTAAACAAAATATTTTTACTTACAATAATCCAGAACCTACGAAGAAGTATGCAGTAAAGATCAACTGTCGGCAGGCCAACTGACGGGTCACCGGGAGAAACTACCTATCAGAATAGAAACGATGCTCGTTGTGGCATTGACTTTGTTTAATGTGAGCGAACAAGATCAAGGTGCTTTCCAAATTTCCTTTCTCCTCCTTTACCTTTGTCTTCTCGATCATTTCTAACAATACCAGATTTTTGTAGTTGCATTATTAGTATCGATATGGGCTGATGGAACTCACGTACTGTATGTCAATTAAAAAATAAAAATATATATAGCCATAAATACTTTTTTTTATTATTAGGTATTTCAAGATTCTATAATAAGGGAAGTTACAATTTGTGCAAATTTGTGGTACGCACGTATTATTAAAATATTTTTGAAAAATTAACCAAGGGTTGACCCGCATTTTTAAATAAATAAAACGTAAAAATATTATGATGATACAACGTAACCAAATTAGGGTATGTAGAATTTCAAATAGAAATATGATTGCCTCGAACGCCGAAAGAACTGTCAGAATTTAATAAAAACTTTATTAATTTGAATTTTCTTTATATATAAAAAAGTATATATTTATTTTATGATGTTGTATTTATTTATGTTAAATATTGGATCATACGTTTTGTTTTAATTCTTTGGTTTATTAGTGTTCACCTTCTCGTTGAATCCACTAGCTAGCTTACTACCTGTTCTAAGAAATACAAATTTTATAAATTTTATCATATTCACAATAATATTCGTCACTCGGGAACTGAAAATTAATGTTTGTACTTACTTAAGAAAAACCAATTAACACTTTGGTTTACTGTATTAAAATAAACTATTTGTGCATTATTTTAACCACTTCTAAATATGCATACATTATTGTTAATGCTTATTCATGTTTCTCTGGTATTCATAGTCATCTTTAGTAGTAAAAATAAGAAAAATGAGGCGAGAAGGAGTTGAGTTTAGGAAAAGTTTTATATTTTAATACCGATATAATGAATTCAGAATGGGGAACAGGATTAGATTAGAATATGAGTGGATATTTTACACAAATGAGTATCACCACAATACAAGTTAAAATAGTTCGATATATAATAATTACTATTAAATAACATTATTAATGAAAATGTTATACACAAAGACTGCGTGCAGCACCCAACGGTTATAAGGCTGATATTATCATGAATATAATTTTATTTTGATTAAGGAACTTTTACCAGAGAACTAGAAAAAAATCGGTGAATGGTTGATTAGTTGGTGATATGGTCCAGCTTCTTCTTCTTTCGTATGGTGGGGGGTCAGAGGGGGATATCTAGGTCTGCGAGCCAGTCTAGGGCCTCAGGCGTTGCCCTGTGGACCTCATCAATCCCGCCGGGGAATGAATGGAGCGGGCATATGGTCCAGCGAGTCGGATTCAACCCAGGAATTGAGAGTTCTCCATAATTGCACAAATATCATTTTCGGTTTGTTTTATGGTAGTAGGAGAAATTCAAACTATTCGTAACCAATTCATGTTTTAATTTTTTTTTGTTTTTTTTTGTCCATATGAAGCAGATAATGTTTGTGATGTGACATTATAATTTAAAATAAAACAATAACTTTGTAAACACCACTTGTATTTTTTCATACTTTATGTCGACAGGGTTTCTACATACGATAAATTCGATAATAGACCATAAATTCGATAAAAACCGTAAATTCGATAAAAAATCAGGCGTCACCCTAATTCATAAAAGCACGATAGGTATCAGGTTGGATAACTTAGAGACACTAGAAGTAAGGAAATCCAAAAACTTTAATAGTAAGGTAATTAATAATCATATAAATTTAAATAAAAGTCCAATACTAAGATCGTTCCCTATTGACAAATAACATTCCCTTACCTGTCCCAATTACCCATCTACACTTACGTCTTTTTCCTCCTTCTCTTCATTAGCCCATTTTGTTTAAAATCATATATTATCTATAACACACATGTAACTTAATTTTAGTAGAGTATTATACTGTCCTGAAGAAGCTACGGTTGTAGAATAAAAATGGTGTTTACAAAGTTATTGTAATGTTTTTCATATCTCCAATTAAGATGGATCCTGTGCCTCTGAAGATAATTTTAAATTTGTTGTCTTTGATACTTGGGTATATATTATATATTGTTTAGTTAGTTTGACTTACGAAATTCACAAAAATGAGTACCATTTGTTTTAAGAAAACAATAATACATATTGACGTAGTTGAATTTCGTAATCAGAGATTCTGATTATATTGCCCCGATGATAGCCAACTTGCGATGGCAGACAGCGCCAGAAGAAGAAAATTATCAGCCACCGGGCAGGCTCATTAACATTGATAAGATCCAAACCGAATTTTTAATTGAGCTGACATGAGGATTTATTGTTAGAAATATTGCAACAATTATAATAAATTACCAACTCAGAAAGAAATAAAAACGAAGGACGCATTCCTGAAATAAACACGTTGATTGGAAAGTTTAAGGATAGTGTATTTTAGCATTTATTTAACTGTGACATCACATTGCATAAGAATTTATCTATAAATAAGTGACATTGATTTCTGACGTAAATATTAAAATGTGTTATTTCATTTTCATCCTACCTCTAATAGTCTATCAATGTATCTAAAGAATTGACTTTAAGAGTATTTTTTACACTTATTTAGTTTCAGCCATAATTTCAATTTACCTGCATCGTTTACTATCACATTCCAAAGCGGACGATATTTTTCGCATCGACCTGATGAGGGACCTCCAGTCAGATAATAAACTTTGCTTTTTTAGGTTAGCTCTACCCAGGAGGCCCTGAGGAAAATAATTCCCCTCAGGGCCTACGTTATCTTTGGGGATGCTGCGTGGAGGGTGTTTTTAGGGAAAAAAGGAGAGGAAGTTCTTGGAAGGAAAAGAACATGAGGAGTGGGTCGAAATTTGAGGGTCACTGTGTTCAGTATTGGCGGACATATTATGAATATACCTATCCCTCTCACTGCGGTGCAAGGTAATGTTCCGAGAAAGTCCTGCCGGAGAGGTTAAAAGATCTCCCTCAACGAGTCTCTCCCGATCACACAGTTGATGTCCACTTGCATCCGCCGCGAAGATCCGGACAAATCTGTCCCCTCAATCCCGGGCATCCCTGCAAAGTCACTAAACGTGGCGAAACACTTGGGGTGATCTATGGCAGAGGTGTTGGTTGTCCCAGTAAATGGTTCCCGGGGCGGCGATACCCATATCCGCCTCCCAAAACATGAAATGACTTTGGGTATATATATTTTTTTTTATTAGTATCTATAGCAAAATTTGTACATTATTTGTATTATAATTTTTTTTTCCACAGTCCTCCTCACTAGGGTTTCCTGTTCTGAGGCGGCCTGTAGTTTTTCCACATTTGTATTTAGTATCCAGTTGTCTTTACATGGTCTTCAGTATGTTTGATAGTTCATTTTGACTTTGTTCTCTCAACCATATTTTTACTTTTGTTTTAAATTTATTTATTTCTGTTATTTTTTTGTTTGAGTTGGTAGAGCGTTGTATAGTTTTGTCGCATTGAATTTCATATTTCTTTGTCCACAAGATGTTTTCAAACTGGCTGTAGCTAGAATATTTTGATTTATTGCCCTGGTTGTGTATCTATGTTGGACAGTGGAGTATTCTGATACGTTTTTTGTTTGGCCCTGAGACATTGATAGAATTATTAATATGATTTCATTGGATCTTGATTCTCTTTGCACTACTTAACTACCGGTGTCGTTTTTAGGACCAATTATAAAAAAATCGTATTGAAATATTTTACTGAGAACAAACCTGTGAAAAAAAACTTGCATTTTAGTAAGACGTTGAACATAATTTTTCTTAATAGATAAATAACAATTTAACTTTGTTTGAACCACTTTTATATTTGAGTAAATCCGACCGGTTTCAGAACGACCGTTCCTTCTTCAGGGCAAACGTATACTGATTTGACAGTTATGACATATGGATGGGAACAATGTATTATTATGGTAGGGGTGGAGCCGTTGCTAGGTATTAATGAAGAGTGAGTGGATAGGGGAACATATCCATGATTGGGCTATAAGACAATATTTATATCTAGCAACGGCTCCACCCTACCATAATAATACATTGTTCCCATCCATATTTCAAAACTGTCAAATCAGTACACATTTGCCCTGAAGAAGGAACGGTCGTTCTGAAACCGGTCAGATTTACTCGAATATAAAGGTGGTTCAAACAAAGTTAAATTATTTTATTTATTTATTTATTCTTAGTAAATTTACGTTACAAAGGTATAATATATTGTCTTCCACACTACGAGTTCACCTGTGTTGTGGAGGACATTTTTCAGATGTAAATTATAAATTGTGAATAGTAAAACAAAAGAGTGTTAATAGCTAACATAAAAAAGAGAAACAATAAAAATCAAAATATAAAATCGACTTCAATTCGACAAAAATTATAAATTAAAAGTTAGAAAGATTGTAGCCAGTTTCGTATGTTTTTTTTTTGTATTCAATAATATTAGTTGTTTTATATTGTATAGGAAGAGAATTGTATAGTTTTAAAGCCTGGTATCTGTAGTGTTTTTGTCCAAAGGATGTGTTTGTTTTTGCTATTTGTAGTTGGAGAGCATGTCTTGTTCTAGTATTGCGAGTGTTTTGTGAAATGTTAAATGTGGATAAGTTCTTGTAAAGGAAAGTTAGTATTTGTTTTGAATGTAATTTTTGAATTTTCAGCACTGGGAATTTTTCGAATATGATTGATGTGGGTGTTAGTATTGGTAACTTAAGTATTACTTTTATTAGGGTTTTCTGAGCTTTAAACAGTGTATTAATATATTTTTTACTGGCACGGCCCCAGGCAATAATGCCGTATTCCATTATGGATTGTGCAAGTGCGAGGTTTTTATTTATCTATAATGGATAACCACAAAGTTATAGCCGCATTCAAAATTATAATTTTTCTTTACTCAATTCTTCATTGTGTGTTCACTGGGTAGGTAATACTTTTTATTATTTTATGAATATTTACCTCGGTTATGACATACATTGCATCACTCATATTTGCATTATGAAGTTACAAGACGATGTCTTCTTCATTGAGTCACGGAAAATATTTTCGTGTCTTAGTTGTGTACCATTTTCATTCACGCGACCTTCACATTTGATAAAACCATTGATTAGCATTTACAATGGTGATAACACTGAGAATTAACATTATATTTATATGTATATCGTTACAACATCTTTAAATGGTGTAATAAAATTAACCTATCATTATTTAATAAATACCGATTTTAGAAAATATTAATATGTTTTTTTTTTATGTAGTTTTAATTAAAATTACATGGTTATGGCTATTCTAATAAATACTTCCGCGTTTAACGTCATTTTAATTATTATTGTATCCAAAAATATAAGCATTAATGTAATGTAAAAACTTCTTTGAACTAATAAATGAAAATGAAAATGAAAATATATATATATATATAAATATATCATATCTCTTGAACTCTAATGTAATTTTTTTTATTTAGATAGATTTTTAAAATCATTATTATTATTTTTTTACTTTAGCTCCACACAGAAGGCCCTGAAGATAATAATTTCTCTCAGGGCCCTTGTCATCTTTGGAGATGCAGGGTGGAGGGTATTTTTAAGAAAGGAAGGTGAGGAAATTCTGGGAAGGAAAAGGTTATTAGGGCGGGACGTATGAACCCATCCCTTACATATCTCTTGAACTCTAATGTAATTTTTTTTTATTTAGATAGATTTTTAAAATCATTATTATTATTTTTTTACTTTGGCTCCACACAGAAGGCCCCGAAGATAATAATTTCCCTCAGGGCCCTTGTCATCTTTGGAGATGCAGGGTGGAGGGTATTTTTAAGAAAGGAAGGTGAGGAAATTCTGGGAAGAAAAAGGTTATTAGGGCGGGACGTATGAACTCATCCCTCCCACAACTGTCCAAGGCGATGTTCCGAGAGAGTATGGCCGGAGAAGTCAAAGGGACTCCCTCAACCATTCTCTCCCGACCCGGCCTGCCATGCAACTGGTGGGCAAATGCATCCGCCGCCAAGACCCGAATAAACGTCACTCCATGAACCCGGGCACCTCTCGGGGTGTCCTACGGCAGAGGTGTTGGTTATCTTATAAATGGTTCCCGGTACGGCGGTACCCATACCCGCCTCCCAAATTTTTTTTTTTTCAAATTTACGGCAACAAAGGCTGATGAATTAAAAAAAAAAACATGATTACCCGCACGCAAAACGCCACGCTAGAACGCCAAACAACTCGATCTTGGCACACACTCCTTGCCTCCTTCAATATACATTTTTTTAAACTTTGACTAACACAGTACGTTTTTATAACCCATGCCCAATTATCTTAAAACTGTGCATGACACGACTTCAAAATCATTCAAATATTCACAAGTTTAACAGTAAAAATATTAAATAAATTAAAATTCGAGGTTATTTTTATTTTTCATTTATTTTTTTTTATATTTTACATCTTTCAAACATTTTTACTTGTTTGGTTGCAAATTATAATATGAGTCTAATAAACAAATACAAAAATATACATTCAAAATATACAAAATAATACAATGTACAAAAATATTCACATAATGATACAAGAAGTAAAAAGTACAAAATAGAAATCGAAAATCAGTTCTATACTTTTATAAAATGGCACCATAACACCAATACGGATCGTTATGATGACGAATTCTAAAAAAAGAGTATTTTAAGCTTCAAAAATAATATATACATATGATATTTTTTTGTAAAAACGCTTTACATTATTTACTACAATATCTACATAAACTTCTAGGTTCACAGTTCAAGTTGCAAGTGAAGTGAATTATTTCGATCTGAGAAACTTTAACGCTTTTTTATAAATGAACTTATATGAAAGGCTTTCTGTTGCAACTTTAGCGTCTACCTTCAACGTTCAATGAGTTTGAACAATAAAACATTATTCACACCGATTCGGAGCAAGGATAACTTTATGTCTAAAAAGACTCCACATGGGAAAATTCAAATAAAAAAGGAAATCGCGTAAATAAAAGCGATTGCATCAATCAATGACGTGTTTTACATTTCTACCGATTCAAAGAATTTTCATGAATGTGTTTATGTTATCTGAATTCAGTTTATTATTCACGGACGGATGATGTCGAAAACGATAAAACTGTAGACAAGTCACAAAAGGTGTATTCTAGTTACGAAGTGCCCTTGGAACGCCTGAGGCAATCTCACGTATCAGGAGCACTTATTAAGAGATCGCCGCAGAAAAATATTCAAAGCAATTATCCTCAATTATCGATTAAAAATGTATCATAAACGACGAGATACTTGCATGAGGAGATCGTAATCCACGAGTGGATGTAAACCGTGATCGAAAATTATATTTTATAATTACAAAACTCTTTTATTGTCATTAGTTTAGGACAACGTTAAAGTGGTTATTTCTGTTGGGGTCGGGAAGCTGCGGGGAATGGGTGGCTATTGGGAACTTATTGCTGGTCCTCTGGCTGAGGAGGAGCTGTGGCCAGGTAGGCGAGAGCCCTCTGGATGGCGATTGGGATTGGGGGAGGAGTGGGGAGGTGATCTCCCTGGGGCTGGAATCCATTCTCATCAGCGATGTATGTGACCTTGATGAGCTGAAATTGAAAAACGTATATTAGATATAGGTGCCATAAAGACTTTGAAAATGCTAAAAGGGAAACACGTTTTATTATTGGCGATTTAACATAACAATTTTATTAACTCGTAACTTCAACAATGAAATACCTTTAAACCTGTTTAGTGTAATCACGAATATTTAATAATCAACAAAGATTCTACTGGAAAGCAGGTGTTATTATTTATTAAAAGGTTCGGTTCAATTGAGTTAAATTTGAACTTTAACCGCGCACATGCAATCATTTGAAGGTATAATACTCGTAATTTTATAATATGTGACCCACTTAAATTCAAGGTAAGGTATCATCAGATTTTTTTGGTTATGAAATACAATGGTCGTGTATCGACTAGACAGGAGACATTTGTGTTTTTTTTTTATCAGTAATCTATTGTAAAGTACTTTCTAAATATTTTTTTAACATTATAATGATATATTATTTAAATATGATACATTTCAATAGTGTTCATGGTGCGATAAAAAATAACTGTGCGCGAAAGTGTTCACAGTCATCCTTTTAAGTATTTTCGCGGATGTTGTAAATGGACATATTTATTACGCCATCTAATTATCGCATTTTGATGTTTGTTTGTTAAGAAAACGTTTTAATAAAAGAAGACTAATTTGTTTTAAGGAGTGGGCGATATTTGTTAAACAAAATATAAGTATAATCCCATAGATATTGTGGAATTCATTAAACTCACGTTTCCCTCGGGGTCTGTGTAAGAATATTGTCCTACGGCAGACATGGCTTCCTTCTCTGGATCTCCAGCGTTCTTCAGATGACCTTCTTCCTCGGCGGCAATTCCATTTCCGGTTTCATAGCTAAAATCGAAAGGAAGAACAAAAACGTATTATCTTTCAACATAAAACCAAAATTAGGTAGAGGTGAGAGGAGAGCTAATATAAGTAATATACAATTATCGTTAAAATTGTAAGTATAAAACTGATCCTGGATGGACTTGACTAACTGCCATTTTACACCATTTCTTTTTTCAGCCCGATTCCCGTATAGAGACCACAGACAAAAATTTTCGCTTTACACGATCGCTATTTTCATCTCTATATCTACTATTTCAGTAGGCATCACAGCAGACAACACATGAACCATGTTGTTTTGCATGAGCTGAAAATAGCGATCGTGTAAAGCGAAAATTTTTGTTTATGGTCTCCATACGGGAATTGGGCTGAAAAAAGAGATGGTGTTAAACGGCAATAAGAAAGGGAATGTAATGTGCTGTAATAATAACGCACATTTTGTAAAAGTTTTTAAATATTTTAGATTATTTATAAACGTGTGACGAATGAAACCAGTATTGTGTGAGCACCATATTAGGAATCGAAGCAAAAATCATACACGTCCAAAAAATGATCATTATTTTTTAATTGCAACATTTGACCCGAATTGCTTGAAAAATTTTCGAAGGTAGTTGCGATATTATCCATTATTTTTTAACAGAATATTTTTAAAGATTCTGTTGATACGTGTTCTGGGAATTAACAAAGAATTTTAAACTACTTATTGAGCTATTTTAGAGTGAGGTAATTTAACTTAGTGAGTTGAGAATCTAACAAAATATGTATTGCAAAGATGTTATTTGTTTCAAGGATAATGTTAAATTTACTAGTGTTTAACAAATTTATCCAACAAATTAGTAGGTACATAATACCCCTCTTTGTATTTGATGAGAATATTTACAGTAGATATTCACCTATGTTGATATATATGCGCCTATGAAATTCGCTAGTATGTTAATTACAGCAAAAAATTACAAGAAAGTCATTGTACAAAAGGACAATAACAGAAAATTAGAAATCTTATAACGTAACATGGTAGTTCCATAAGGCACCCAGCTTTTCACTCGTGATATTAATTCTCTGTCGAAATTGACTGAGGTAATACTCCGGCGATAGGTGCATCGGTATTATTAATATGTTTGCATTCAAAGTTCGCCCAACGTGTGGCAAACCGGAAACAAAGAGAAGCCTCTTATGTAACGAGATCTGTATCTGAAGCCTCACGACTTAGACAGTTGGCAACATTGTGAATAAATAACTAAGCTCCACATTGTCTGTCATATTTTTGTTGGTGTCAGTGAAATTTCACTACGTCTGTCTTGACAGACAAATAACAATTTAATGAATGGACCGAGAGTCTTTTCATAAGAAACACAATGTTCCCCGGCAGCTCTGCTGTCTACCACTGTAATGCAATCGATCTCGCCGTATATTTTTACTTCCTTGTGTTATGGCAAATGCGGGAACTTCGTATTTGGTGTGTCAAACATTGTCGGCAATACATTTCGTTATTGAAAACGTTCAACTTTAACCTAATCGTGTCGACTAACATAATCCTACCATAATTTTCACGTTGCTTATACGTTGGGTGCCACCGTCATTTGTTACAAATCGGTATAAAAAAATTGGCAATAATGGCGAGAATACAAAATTTCATCAAAATTATATCGACAAGAACTCTCAATGAGCTAGATTTTTCTAATATTATAAAAATGCATTGTTATTATTGTAATATAATTAATGAAATATTACAACAACAGTTTGTTTTTTCTTTCCTGTTATTTATCTGAGATAGCATTGTGAGTGAATACAGTAAATTTTGCTCCCACGTTAACAATATTATCGCCTCACACTGCCACTGACAGACAAGCTACTCTGTCTTTTAGTCAAATATGTATAAATATTATAAATATCCGAATACATCAAGCGAAGTCGGAGGTGCGAATGAACTTTGCAAACGTAATAGGTATATTCTAGGTAATGTTATGTCGTAATGTACCTCGGTTGGCATACAAAGACTATTGCACTTTTCAATACTCTTATAATGCATGCATTTGTATCATTCGGTGTCACTTGCATAATTCGCAGCTAAATAAGATCGTTTTGCATTTTTTGATAACCAAAATTTATAATAGCTAAGTTTTTGGTACCGAAAAGAACTTTGATCTTGTCCATTATTGTTGAGGAAGGTCGTGTCCATTTTTTATACCGACGACGATAAAACGGGCCCGAAACGATGTAAACGATGACTAATGTTGATCGTCATTAATCGTTAAAGTGTTTTTGTGTACGAAAAGTGTGCCTGGAAAGCACTTTTTCAAGATTTCGTTCATTCAGAAATAACATTTGATATTGGACTCTTTTTCGCTTTACGCAATACAACCTGACAACCTACATGACTGATTGGGAAGCTCATTGACTCTGCACCGTGAGGCCATAGGTTCAAATCCCGGTGTGGACAAATAGAAATGAGAATATGATGGAAACTGATTTCACTTATAGAAATAAAAATAATATACACAGGATGATAATTTATTTGCGTCTCACGTGTGTCATAGGAGCCATAAGAGCCATATTCACAATCAATTTTTTGCTAGAAACAGTTTTTGCTATGTTTAGTGACCGGTTCTGAAAAGCTAGTTCTTAACCTTCACCTTTCCCTTCCTAATCCCTTCCCTACTTCTTCAAACGAAGAAAATTACCACAAGTTCAGAATTGGAATGGAACTGTTGTTCCAATAACAAGCATTTTTTTTCACAATAGCTCCACACCGGAGGCTTGAGGAAAACAATTTCCCTCAGGGTCTGTGTCATCTTTTAGGATGCCGTGTGAAGGGGCTTTTTAGGGAAAAGATGGAGAAGAAAATCTGGTAATAAAAAAGGTATGAAGGGAGGGTAGGAATCTAGGGGTCAATGTGAACAGGAGTGACGTTCATATGAATCCATCCCTCCCACTCCCACTCCGCTACAAAGCGGTGGGTCAAGAGAGTCCGACTGGAGAGGTGAAATATCTCCATCAACAAATCAGTTGATGGGCAAACGCACGTGCCGCAAAGACCTAAACAAATATCTCCCCATAAACCCGGGCACCCTTGCTAAATCACCAAACATAACGAACCAATTTGGGTAACATATGGCAGGGGTATTGGTTATCTAATAAATAGTTCTCGGGGTGGCTGTAGCCATACCCGCCTCCTAAATTGTGAATTGGATTCGTAGTGCTGTATCACAAAATAAAAATTTATAATTATATCCTAGGCATATCTACCGGGCTATATAACAACAATATATGCGTAAGATATAAAAATTAAACACTATCCTTGAATATATTTTTTATTCAAATATATATAAAATATTAACCTTGAAGAATTAATAAGTACACAGTAGTTTATATACGGGACCTAATGTGCTAACAACTTTTTAATGGAGGACGCAGGAAATTTTCCTCACTGGTCATTTAATATCCGTCTACATAATCTCGTGATATTTCAATAAGATTGCCAATTAACAATCGATTATTCATATCTTCTTGGGTTTAAAGGTTTAAAGATGCTATTTAATGAACACATTAATATCCAATAGGCATTGATTCTAACGCAAAGTGACGTTTAATTAATGAAACTGACTATGTTAATTTCTTTATACATACGAGTACTATTTCATCAGAAATGAAAAGAACAACAATAATTTTTAATGCGTTCTTTGTACATGATTTGTAAACGAAAATTAAACACCATTTTAAATCATTTACAAAACTTCTCGGTTGACTAATGGTGTTTTGGATACCACTCAATAAGAAAGATCATTTATAAAGTATGATTCATGTTCATTCATTCTAAAGATTGTGCGTATATCTTATCTTATCGACTTTAGCCAATTAGGGTGTCCTAAAAATTATGGATTTGAATTATCATGTGAAGTATGGTGGGTATTAAATATCAAGTCACATATGACATGAGATGGCATGCAATTAATTGTTTAAATTTTTTTAAATAGTTTGAATCGTTTTTAACTATTAAAAAATATTATGTTTTTATGTTAATATTTTTCAACATTCTTTACAGAAAAAATTATAATATTCTAAGAATTTTGTTAGAGGCGACTCAAATGTGCCACAGGCGTTTTGAAGCAGTGTAGTGATCTACGCGTTTCTTTTGAGTCAAGAGTTCGAAAATTTGATTCCCGCAAAAACTCTATTAAAAATGTATTATTTCACTTCATGTTTTTTTACAGTGACATGGTTGCTATTAGATCAGAGGTTTGTGATGTTGATATTGAAGATTTTAAACTTTTACAAAAAAAATTAATTCTCATAAAAATCACAGAGAAACTTTTTTAATTCATTGTATTTTTTTCGACTCTTGATTTTTTAAATTACATAATTTTTTTCATGATTTTATATCTAATTTATTTGAACATTGAAAAGTTAGGTTGGAGTCAATTTTAAAGCAATAAATCTGTTTTTTTCTTGTGAAATTAAGGAATATGTCGTTAGGGGTTGATGTTGTATTGGCCGTAGTTTCGTACGGTTGCTTACCTCCACTTGTAGGATCCATCGGGGTTGATTTCCTGCTCCTGCTTGAGGATAGGGATGGGTTCGGTGGTGGGTCCCTGAGGGGCGGCGTAGGCAAGAGCCAAGAGAGCGAAGCACAACACCTGCAAGAAGAAATAATTAATAAGTCGAACTGAATTTGTGAGAGGGTGTAAAGTTTGCACTATCTTAGCAAACGTTTATACAAATATAACAGTGAGTGTACGCATGTGTTCAACCCAAAAATAGCAGTTCATTCATTTTGAAAAATATTTCAATTCAAAATCAGCAATTTTTTAAAAATAAATTATAATTTAAAATCAGCATTTTTTTTAAATCTATGATGTTGATGAGCACAAATTTTCACAGTAAAATTAACAATTTTAAAAGTACACTAATTTCACTTTCGTTACTCATGATTTTTTTGTATTGTTTATTCAGATATTTTAGATCCATGGGGAACTTGCGTTTTTAAACACCTTTACAATATGATTTAATAAAATTATTATTTAGGACACGTTTTAACTGAGCTTTATTGGATATCCCTTAAAGGGCTCCACGATTATAATTTTAACAACTTACTAGGAATTTCATTTTAAGTTTGGTTGGTTAGCACTGTACGTTTGCACTGGAAGCACAATGGAGAGCTTATGATACCCCGTCCGGTGTCATCCTCAGTATTTATACAGATTTAACGTTGCGGTGGGCAGCTGCGCGGATGTACCCACTTCTCCTTCTATCTCCACATCCCGCATGGACCGAGCTCCTGCGTTCAACCAGCCCGTACTTACTTAGATACCTATCAACCTACCTACCTGTCTATAGGCAGTATAGTCAGCCTACCGCGGTGACCGTACATCACCGCATCAAACACAAAGGTTAACCAACGCACACAACCTCAATATCAACAGAGATCCCACACAGCCAAACGAAGGTATCATGTACGCACTTTGTTTCGGAAATTCTTTGTACAAAACTCAATACTGCCTATAACGCCGCACGGTGAGTTTCGCCATTTTTCCATTTTCCCTTTCTCCGAGCGGTGTATCCGGACGGCCAATGTGACCCTGGCACTCTCGATACTTATCTGCCATAATTAATCCCTTAGCACGATGGTTGTTTTATAACCTCAAAACACGCAAATGATTGAAATTATCCAAGTATAAAGGAAGTTAAAAGACGTAATTCAGTTAAACTCACCAGTAATTCGTGACATTATTTGAAGTAATTAATGTAATTGAAATTTTGGAACAATTTCATTTTCCAAATGTCACTCAGCAGAGTAACTTATCAACCCCCCACCACGACCCTAAATGTTCAATACCTACCAATTGATTTTCAATGTTTTAAAAAAAAAAGATAAACAAACATTCCCGGGTTACGAATAACCCAACAACGCTGAAAATCTCCTACCACCACCACTCTCAGGCCCGCCACGCAGTTTGAAGGGAGATACATCCATCGACACGAACTAAAAAACCTCACCACATAAATTCTGGCACCCCTGCTAAGTCACCAAGCGTAGTGAACTTACGGTGATCTATGACAGAGGTGTGGATTTTTGGCGGTGCGGACGTTACCCAAACCCGCATCTCAAATTGTACAAAACAATTTTTGATAAACATTTTCAAAACATGCATTTAACAGGAATATAATCACATAAGTGAAAATAATTTCCCCAAGAACCAAAGACATTAAAACCCCAAGGGAAGAAAATATTAATATAGTAATAAGTTAAAGTAATGCTACGTTTGTACCTGATCTATGGTCTATAAATCTTCTATTCTCATTGAATCTACGGTCTATGAATGTTCTGTTCTCATAGAATCTACGGTAAATTTTTAGAAAGAAAGTTGACGTCGATTCATCTTTTGGTTTCTATTCCATAGAAAGGCCTGTTCTCGCTTATCTATTTGGTACTGATATATTTAAATTCGAAATATATCACAGAACAGATATATATCAGGTGTCACAATTTGGAGGCGGGTATGGTTACCGCACGTTGCCCGGGAACCATTTATCGGATAACCAACACCTCTGCCATACCGCAAGTAATTCGCTAGGTTTGGTGATTTAGAAGAGGCGCCTGGGTTCATGTGGTGAGGTTTGTCTAGGTCATAGCGGCGGATCCTCTGCCCACCAGTTGCATGGTAGGCCAGATCGAGAGAGACTGGTTCAGGGAGACCTTTTGACTTCTCCAGCAGGGCTCTCTCGGAACATCACCTTGCACCGCAGGGGACCCACAGACACACTGGAAAAGACCCTCAACACAACATCCCCATAGTTGACATAGGCCCCGAAGGGATTTTCTTCAGAGCCTCCTGTGTGGAGCTATTGTAAAAAAAGATATGATTTCGGGGTCTACTGCTTTATCACTGTTATCAGTGATAACTCGTTAAGCATATGTGATGAGCTTCAAAGAAAATATACAAGTGCCCATATGTGTTTGCATGAAGCAGCAACACTAGAAAGATTTCAGGCGTTTTAATTTACACTCTTGTTTTGTACGGAATAACTATTTGCATTAAAGTAACAATTTCACAGAAAAAAAATTACCACAATAGTTATTCATTTCATTAAAACCCTGTTAAAACTCATCTCGAGCGACGTAGTCAAATTAAGTAATTTAAGCTATTTATACGAGTAGGTTTCAGGGAAGTCGCTAGTCGGTTTTATTTTGCATCTTTAGTCATTTGTATAAGAACGTCATAAATTTTGTTGTAACGTAATTTTATGCAGTGTCTAATTCTTGTCTGTCTTACCAAAGCACTTTAGCAATCAAATTTAACAACGTACGAAAATGTGCCTTTATTTAATTTGTCTAATTAGCACGTTGTGTGATATAGCATCGATAAAAATCAACAATGAATATAATATATAAGATAAAGATGACATTATTTGTAACATGATCATTATACCTCATTCGGAAATGCAAAAACAGAATTTTTTTATCTACACCAAAGATTTTTGTTTATTTTTTTTAAATATTGTTTTACTGAGATAAATTTCTTGTGTTGAAATTGTAAATCGTTTTTACTTTATCTGTTTAATTTTTTTTTATATTATTATTTTTAAGTATTCCATTGTAGCCTATATCATCATCATCTTCTTCCCCTTATCCTATTAGGGTCGGGGACCCATTGCATCGACAAGGCTCCTCCATACGTCCCTGTCTTGTGCCGATTGTTCGGCCTCTGTCCATGGTAGACCCATCTTCTCCTCACACAGTTTCTGGAGTTGCCTCGCTCAACTGTGTCTGGGGCGGCCCACTGGACGTCTACCCTCTGGAATCGCACTCAGTATCTTCCTCGGAATTCGGTCTTCCGACATTCTTAGTACATGCCCAAGCCACCTCAGCCTATTTCAACTTTTTTAAATGTTAATATTTTGTAGTGTTGAAATTGTTTAAGAAATTTTTTATTGTATTTTTGAATGGCAAAGTTTTTAAATGACGTAGATATAAAGTAATATAAGTATAAATTCAATTTTTTTCACACTCCTCCTTACTAAGGTTTGCTGTGCTTCAATTTAGAAATGAAACTTTTTTAGCACCGTTGTGATTTGAAACTCGGATGAAACGGAAACGACACTAAAAAGAGACGAACACGTAAGAATGTGATAGAATCAAACCTTACCGTTTTGGCCGCTTTGATTATGAGCGCACCTTTCAAGGTTTCACTTCTACCACATGTGAACTGCACGCGATTTTATATTTTACATATATATTTTTTTTACATTAACTCCACACAGGAGGCCCTGAGGCCTATGTCATCTTTGAAGACGCTGTGTGGAGGGTCTTTTTGAGGAAAGGAAGGGCTGAACACGGGTCTTGAAGAGACCCATGTTGTAGGAGGGAGGAAACACAGAGGCCGGCAAATCGTTCCACAGCTGAGCCGTTGAACTCAAGAACGAGTCATAGAAACGACCCGTTCTCATGTGACTAATGTCAACCGTGTACAAATGTTGGGCGCGTGTTTGGCGTGTTTCCCGACTATGCACCGGTGCCGAGGGGATCAATGAGGCTAGTTCCTCGGAGCATCTTCCATTGTAATACCGGTAGAACAAGGAAAGCATTTACACCTGACGCCTGTGCTCTAAAGATTGCAGTCCGTCTGTTAAGATGGGAGAATCTATCAAACGGACCGCCCGTTTCTGCACAGAGTCAAAGGTTTTTTTAGGTATTTTGGAGCTCCAGACCAGAGGTGGCTGCCAAATTCAACCGTGGGGCGCACTTGCGATTTGTACAGGGTTAGCAGTTGTGTACTATTAAAGTATCTGCGGGCCCTGTACATTACGCCCAGTTTCTGAGAGGCTAACTTAACTCTGGTTTCGATGGAGACCCCGTACCTGAGCTGGTCACTTAGAGTTACAAGAGTTTCATGTGACTTACAAAATAATTTTGTGGAACAGTAATCATGAAGAAAAATATGCCCTGTGAATTATATGGAACCCATGCAGAAGAATAGCATCACGCTAACATTGGTTATTATTATTGGGGTATGTTATTATAGCCGTTTTATAACAACAATTCGTACAGTTGAACTGCTGCTTCTGAGAAAGTATTGCCAACTGCGTGCAATCGAGATAAAGGCGAATATCTAAATGACTCAGTCCTGATATTTTTGTTGCGATTAAAAATAATTTAAGTTCAAATAGTTCTCGTTGGTATCTGGAAGGTTATTGGGCTTAGTAATTCAGGGCTGTCCATAATAAATGCAATTAAAAGTTTTAAAAATAAATACAAGTCAGAAATCAGTCTATAGAAAAAATAATTATAATTTTAATTATTTCGTCAAATGGTTTTTTTTTTGTTTCTGCTGATAGACGATTTGACAATTTGCATAACTTCGGAATTTATACTACCAAAAGTTTGTATTTATTTTAAAGTCTTCCACCACTTGTAGGTAGGTACTTAAATACTGAATCAATTATTTTAGTGTTGAAATTGTTCAAATCGCTCCGACGATTAACATAAATCTGTGTTTTTTTAAGTAACAAATCACTTATTTAAGTTTTAAGATTTTCACAGCCAAAAGCATTTTCGTTAATTGTTTTTGGGGTGTTTTGCCGTGTTGCGCTACCTCCTTCTTTAGCCAACGTTTCTTACCATTGTGATTTCTAATTTTAGAATTCATTAAGAGATGGAGCCACTTCCGTCGGCATCTCGGCAAAACGGACTTGCCCCTGGCTAGCATAAATACCATGTTTTAATGAACTTTCTATTCCGTTTCGCGGCGATGACGCCACTGCTTGTCACGATTATTTTGTACTGGTGAAAGTTAGTGGTGCTGGCGACACGGTATCGCTTCGAAGTAAATAAGCTCACACTTCACGACTAAAAATTACACATCTACCGGATCTGCCCTGATGATGGACACTGCAACGATGTCCGAAACGTTGGCTAAAGAAGGAGGTAGCGCAACACGGCATAACACCCCAAAAACAAATAACGAAAATTACTTATTTACAGAAATTAAACATAACTAAGTTTTTACTGCGAAAGACGAAGCGATCTACAGCAAGGTTTCCTGGGAAACTTCCACCTTCGTTCCATGGAGAGTTTAACGTTCAGTCTCGCGACCGTAAGCATTTTTATCGCTTTGTGATAGGCATTTTTTTTTTAAATAATGCATTTTAAAGTATGGAATTTTTATTTTGACTTCATCGTGGACGAAATCTGTGACTGAAAGAGAAAGCTCTCAATCATACAGATTCAATACAATACTGCACCCCTGCCATGTTTGGTGACATAGAAGGGTTGTCCGCGTTCCTGTGGTAAGGTATGTCTTGGCTTTGGCGGGAGGTGCATCAGCCGACCTACTGCGAGCCTGGTGGTGGGATACCTTTTTACCTTTCTAAAACGATGATCTGGGGTTAATGGATGGATTCTCACTCCTTGACACACTGACTCCCAAATTCTTACTTACCCATCATACCTTATTCTTCCAAGAATTTCCATTTAAGAAGAAAATACATTTTAACAAAAGATAATGGCAGTGTTTGCACGAATAGTAAAGATTATTCATTTATATGAAATGTGAGCTGCAAATATTATTATATTTGTATCATCATTATTCTTAAAATAAACTTACGTAGCACGATGATTTATTGATAAATTATTATGTTGTTAGTTGATGGAAAAGTTATTTCTGCGACATTAACGACTAATCTCAATGACAGATTGTGGGTACTTAGAATGCAGAAGACACGTCTGTCATCTTAAAAATATTGCTTTCGCTTAAAGTTCATAGTATTATGTGTGATCATCGGGACGAGCTAGCAGATACTTAGGGCTGGTATTTCAGTTGGTTTTTAAGCTCGGCTTAAGAGATATATACGTTTAAGAAGTTTTTTTTTCTGGTAGAAAGTTTGACTAGATAATAAGCCTACTGAGAGTACTGCGTATTGTATAAGCAAATACATTTTCAGCTCTATTATATATATATGGATAGCGTTAAGAGGGCACGCAGCCTTTTCATACAAAACATAATTTTAGATTTGAAGCCAAAATTCACAACCAAACTGAAATATCATTGTATTAATCTAAAGGTAATAGAAATATCTAGTACGGGTATTTGCTATTTTACTTATTTTTGTTTTTATTTATAAAGTATGGGTCTAATTAAAGAAATCAATTTTTCGTGATTTTAGAAGAAAATTAGGAATTTTCTTGTGAGTTAATTACAACTATTATTAAAAACCAATCTTATCCTTCTCACTGAATTAATATTAAAAGAAACGAAAAATTTGCGTTAGCAACGTATATATGTGGTTTGTAATTTGCATTTCCTCCCATCAAAATTCTTTCTTTATCATTTTTATTTTTTCTTTTATATTTCTATAGTAAATAAAGCAAATTTATTTTTTTAAATAATTATCGTTGACTCGCAAATAAAAATTAAAATCGCTTTAAAAATCTTAAAAAATTGTTTTCTTCATTTGCTTTTTATAATTTAAAGCATAAAGTCCTATACATTATACTCTTAAAATATAATTTTTCATTTGGTTTAACTAAGTATTTTGACCTCAAATCCAAAATTAAGTGTTAATGAAAAGGGCTGCGCAGTGCGCAGCCGTTCCCCTAAAATTATTTGTCTTTCTCAAAAGACAAACAACTTTCGTTGGGATAGTTCAAACTCTATCTCATTTGATGTTCGTCAAATTGACAATCACCGCCATTTTGAATTTTTCCATTAGACGCCGTTTATCGATCGGTTTCAGCTTTTGGTTAAATTGCAATCAACTCTCAAGCGCAATGGTCACACTGCTGATTATTATTTTTTTAATTGTAAAACTAACGTTTTTAAGACAAGATTTTTTATGCATAGCACAAAGGGTAACAATTATTATAAGCAATAATTATCAGCCTGAAACACTCATCCACATTGAAAAATCTTCCGAGAAAAGATACATGACGCCAACGGGACTTGAACCCGTGTCCTCTCGATAATAAGCAGTAATTGTTGAATGAAACACTAGCATATATTGAATCATTTGGCGGGTATGAGATAAGCCGCCATAGCTCAGTGGTCAAGAGCAATCGACCGGCAATCGAGAGGACACGGGTTCAAGTCCCGTTGGCGTCATGTATCTTTTCTCGGAAGATTTTTCAATGTGGATGAGTGTTTCAGGCTGATAATTATTGCTTATAATAATTGTTACCCTTTGTGCTATGCATAAAAAATCTTGTCTTAAAAACGTTAGTTTTACAATTAAAAAAATAATAATTAATATTTGACAAGTTTAAGTATTTCCCCAATAAAATGAAGACATAATTTGTCTCGACGCCACCTAGCGAGGGAGTTAACACTTACAATGTTTCTCTCGCAAAAATAAAGTTGGTTGTTTTCAGGTGGAAAAAATATAATAAGCAGTAATTGTTGAATGAAACACTAGCATATATTGAATCATTTGGCGGGTATGAGATAAGCCGCCATAGCTCAGTGGTCAAGAGCAATCGACCGGCAATCGAGAGGACACGGGTTCAAGTCCCGTTGGCGTCATGTATCTTTTCTCGGAAGATTTTTCAATGTGGATGAGTGTTTCAGGCTGATAATTATTGCTTATAATAATTGTCACACTGCTGGTTTTAATATAGTGGCTGTTATGTTTTCACAATTAAAGCTCTATAAATGAATTCTGTATGTAGCCGAATACTAAAAACTGTTTTAGAAAGGTTACGAAATAAGCTTTCAAATTATTATATTACAAATAAATATTAAAATTTAAAATGCAAACATTAAAAAAATGTAAAAATGACTCACGTGATGTTATGTTATGGTACTAAAATCACGGATTATGTAAAAAAAAAACAATACTTATTGTATTAAATAAATGTATAATAAACAATTTTGTCACCTCACTTTTTTATCATTTCATATAAAAATATTTAATAAAAATTAACAATGTCGAGCGGCCCGTAGGCAATTTGGCGGGTAAAAATATGTGTCAACCGCGCACTTGACAGAATATTCTTTTTATGTATTTCTATTTTCTATAGACAATTTGATAGGGATGTACAGCTTGATCCACTATCGACCTTTTCCTTTTTTTACATTAACTCCACACATGAGGCCCTGAGGAAAATAATTTCCCTCAGGGCCTATGCCTCAGGGATCAATGATGCTAGTTCCTCGGAGCATCGTCCGTAGAACAAGGATAGCATTCCCACCCGACGCCTGTGCTCTAAAGATTGCAATTTGTCTGTTAAGATGGGAGAATCTATATAGGACCTCCCGTTTCTGCACACAGTCGAGGGTATTTTTCAGGTATTTTGGAGCTCCAGACTACAGGTGGCTGCCAAATTTAACCGTGGGGCGCACTTGTGATTTGTACAGGGTTAGCAGTTGTATACTATTAAAGTATCTGCGGGCCCTGTACAGTACGCGTTGACGTATAAACACGCTTATTGTACTTGACTGCTGTTGACATTTTAATATCTACGTATATCTGCTTACGTTGCTGACCGGTTCACAATTTCATCAAAAGTTATAATGTGCTGATAATCAAAAAGAGAAGATTCAAAATGATTCAGATCGTAGATTTGATAATTAATTATTAAATCCAATGCAGTTTGAGATGCCCCCAGACTTTTCCATGCAAAAGTTTGAAGGTTTTTATTTGTAAAATTTAATAACTTCCTATAATAATACATTCTCGTACCTTACTAAGGTATCCGCAAGCCCATTTGTCGGGATTTTGATTCTATGTAACCTCTCAACGATGCTCTTGAATAGCCGCTTTTGTAATGTAAATAGTATTACGGCGTTCTCCCGATTACGCATACATGATATAAGCATCCTGCGATGCATTCTCATCCGTTGAACTCAACCAAAAGTAAATGTATTAACTATATTATTTTTTGTAATTGATTCTATTTATTATAATCTTTGATTATAAATTGAATAGTTCTAGATATATTCAAGTATACAATGATTATTAACTTTATTTTGTATTCTGAATTTCTGAACATTATTAAAGTTTATCTAAGTATATATTTTTTTTAATTTAATTTTATTGTTTATTTATTTATATTGTATATTTAATTTGTTTGTGTCTTTATTTATTAAGCGACTGTTTATTTATTTTATATTTATTTATTTTATAAATTAAGTATTTTTTTTAAGCATAAAGAGGAAAGATTTGATTGTTTGTTTGTTTGCATTGAATTGGCTCCGAAACTACTAAACCAATTTGAAAAATTCTTTCACCAATAGAAAGCTACATTATCAGCGTGTAACATAGATTGTATATAATGGAAAGCTCTGGCGTTATGAAATTTGTATAAATAAAAATATGTGTATTTCATATATTTTAACGGCAGAGAGGAAAGGCAGGAGGAAGGTGAGGTTTGCGAAGAGGAAAGACACAAGGGAGAAGGAAGGTGGAGAAGGTGGAAGGGAACGGGGATGCACGGGAAAGGACATGCAGGGAGAATCAATTTATTTATTTGTATGGCATTGCAACCATACCATCTAGTATTATACAATTTTAGAGGCACTGCTGAAAACCAGCTACATTCCAGGAGAAATCCTGAATGCATAGCTGACCAGTGACCTTTTTGTCAATAGAATGAATGAAAATGAACCAATTGCTTAAAACGTAAATGTCTATTGATAAATAATTGTTTTAATTATTATTATTGTCTCGTATTAAAGAATGCAGATACACAGGTATCACAATCTGATGTATTACTATAACCCACTTAATTAGTTTTTATTATTGGTTACGGGAGGTCAGGGGTTCAAATCCAGGCATGCATGAGTAATTTTTATTTGATTGATTTGTGTCATTTCACAATTTAATAATTTAAAATAATGTACGCATATACATACCTATAATGCAGACGTTATAACAATGAGCTCTATACTTTGTTTAAGGAGCTAAATGTCGCAAAATTTATAAAACTGGGAAGACTTCGGTGGCTGGGTCATGTGGAGAGAATGACCGAGCATCAAGCACCAAAGTCCCTGCTGAACTCAAGGCCAATAGGGCGAAGGAGCCTGGGAAGACCAAGACTAAGATGGAGCGACAACGTCCTCAAAGACATATCTATCTTGGAGCTTCTAAACTGGTGAGAGCTGGCACAAAACCGAGATGAGTGGAGGAAGACTCTTGAGGAGGCCAAGATCCACCAGGAGTTGTAGAGCCAATAGTGATGATGGTGATGATGATGATGATACAAACCTATATAGAAAATTGGGAGCACCAATCAAAATCGAAAGGTTGCTTGAAATGGCTTTGACCAAAGATATTCAAATTCAGAAGAGATATGCTATGGTGTCCGCGCAACCGTCGCCGGACTACGCGATAATTAGCGTAGTTTTCATACAAAAAGAATTTGTTCATTTCGTTGATTTTTTGAAAATGTGCATTAATATTGGTTAACAATATATTTTGAATGAGGAAAGAATTCGTTCATTTAGTTTAACGTTCGTTTGGTTTATTCGTTAATTATTTGTTCTTTGTTTATTTGTTAATTGGTAAACAATATCGGCGACACCCGGAAGCGCAGTCCCACATAGTAAAAACAGCAGATAGCACATCTACTTATATTCCAATATCTTTGGCTTTGACCGAGTTTGGTGACAAAATGTGAATAGCCAGATACTCTCCCCCCTTCCTCTTACCCACGTCCTTCCTCCCCCACTCCCTTCAGCCTGATATTATACCACAATTGGTAATGCCATAGTCTCATTGGCTCCAGACGGTTGGGAGCAGTTGGGACTCAAATTTAAATTAATAAGTATTTTTATCTTCACATAAACAACCTCATAAAAATTCAATGATGCTAGTTTATAATAGGTAATAAATAATATTTTAATGCACTCGTAATAAAAGTCAGCCAAGGATTGTTTTCGCGTAATGAGAACATCTGTATGAACTGGCTACAATCTTTCTAACTTTTAATTTATAATTTGTGTCGAATAAAAGTCGATTTTATATTTTGATTTTTATTGTTTCTCTTTTTTATATTAGCTATTAACACTCTTTTGTTTTACTATTCACAATTTATAATTTAATCTGAAAAATGGAGGAGTCCACACTAGGAGTTCACCTGTGAAAATCCCCACTAGGAGTTCACCTGTGTTGTGGAGGACAATATATTATACCTTTGTAATGTAAATGTACTAAGAATAAATAAATAAATAAAAATAAAAAAAACTATGAACCCAGTATAAATAAATAAACTAATTGCAATAAGCTTCTATCGAATAAGTTTTCTTCCTCCTCCACGGGCGGCGAAATGATCTGTGAATTTGATGTTAAGTTATTTTGCGACTGTAGAAGAACATGAAATAATTTAAAAAATAAAAAATAATTAAAAATAATTATTTTCTTTCTAGAAGGCGTGTTCCAGTTGGTTCGAATAATTTTTTACGTGAATTTTATATGATTTTTATGGAAACAACCATGATAATAAATGCGGTTGACCATGGTATCAAATTTATTACTCAAATGAGGTAGTCAAAATTACTGAGAAGCATAATATGATTTTACAAATGTTTTTCCTTTCTATTACCTAATTAGCATTTTTACTGGGAAATTTAATCCGTCATGTTGTATTTATAACGCATTACGAACGCACTATGTCTACCAAAGGTTAAAAAATATTAATTAATCGGTTCTTTCTGGATTGTTCCATAGTAATGTGCTGCGTAATGCGTCTTGTAAATTCACCTAACCTGACTAATTCAGGGGGGCAAGATATAACTTAACTGGGAAGGGGTGACATCGTACCGGAGTGCTTTCGCACATTGAGCAGTCACAGATAATTTTTAAAAACTATTTCTGCGTGCCCCATTATTATCAAAATTAATAATTAGGTTCTAGACCGTTGTAAATAATAAGATTCTTAAGGTTTCAGTTCTCCGATAAGTGGGTTGAATTAATTAAGAATAGGTACATGTTGATCAAGGAAATCTAAACGAATCGTCGCAAAAAAATAAAGCTTCATGCTCCGAGTCTCTAGACATCTAGACAGCCTTGACGGTTTACGCCAAAAGCTTGGCAACTGTCTCGACGCGGCAAGAACCATTGTAATAAATTTTATTCTCACAATTTTAATAAAGAAATTAAACCCATATCGAGTAGGCATCGCATTAGTATTATGTATACATCTTCGTAGAAGGATATATAGACAATATTTTCTAAATATTGATCGTCCAGTTGATTAGTCAGACATCTCCGAAAAATCGAAATTTGAGTTGAGTTTGCAGATATATGTAAAAGTATACCCTCTATCTAGAATCTAGAACAATGCTCAAATTTTCGTTATTTGTTTTTGGGATATTACGCCGTGTTGCGCTACCTCCTTTTTTAGCCAACGTCTCAGATAGCATTGCAGTGTCCATCGGCAGGGCAGATCCGGCGGATCTCTATTTTTTAAACTTAACTTATGGTTAAATATCTATTTTTTAAACTTAACTTAAAGTTATGCTAACATTTTGCCGTGCAAATATAACATGTACACACGTAAGATATTTTGACAGGTCATGCACATAAAAACGTACTATGAAGACAAAGACTACATGCAAAATATTCTACATTTTCTTGACCGCAAGGTTTTGTCCTATAAGCTAAAAAACCCGACTTCACTCACCATTATTACTGTTCACCAAAACAATTACTGCATGCAATCGTTTTCATATTAAGCCTATGTTATGTTTTCAAAGGGCAAAAATACACGGCTAGTACCTCGAAAGTATAATTGGCCGTCCAGATAATACGGCGTTCTACTTTAACGTGGTTATTAGTGTCATATTAATTTCCAAAATCATTTTTCATCGCTTCGGAAGGTATTGAATGGATGGTGGCAACCTTAAAACTTGTCAGATTAGTGTTGACGTAAGGTTTAGTTTAATTGCTGGGTGATAAATGTCGTAATTTTTTTTATACACGGGTCAAGTCAGGATTGCACACGGTGTTGCGAGTTGAGAAACAGGGGTCATGATAAGTTCACACGCATACACTTAATCATTTACTTTGACTAAGTGTCGTGCACAGGTCAAGCATATAGCTATCATTGATTTTAATGCTTTAGTCTTTGACAGATTACATCGCGATTAATAATCATGCCCAGTGCCCAGTGAGTGAATAGACCTAACTTCAACAAATCCTGTGTCCCAACTCACAAATGCACAAGTGTTTACATACTGCAGGCGGGATTGATTAGTTTGTATATTGCCTAATGTTACACAGGGCCGGATCTACGAAATCTGGCGCCCTGTGCATTAGGTACCGATAGCGTCCCCCCCCCCCCTAAATTCTCCTAGAGACTTAAATCGTACAAAATAAAACAATAGCGAGCGTACGCTAACTAAAATTGTCAGCATTTTGAAAGGCGAAAGTCGGTTTGTTTGATTCACTAGAACAAAAATACGGCGCTGTGATTGGTTATTGAATTTTGATCGCACCCATTCATCGTAAAAGACGGTAAAAGATATATGGAAAAATAGATCTTACGTTTAAACTAAATATATGGAATTTGTAAAAAAATTCTGTAACTGAATATAAATTCGTAAGCCGTTGATACCAACCTGATGCGTGCGCATTCTGTTTCTTTGGAAAGTGTTGCTAGAGCGTAATAATTGTTTCGTACTATGGGTAATTTTTAAACGATTCAGGGAATATTATAACAAAATTTTAATATAATATTTATTTTCTCACGGCGCCCCTTCGGAGTTGGCGCCAGGTTTTTTGCACGTTTTTGAACGTATGGCAGATCCGGCGCTGATGTTACACAATATAACAAAATTTACGAATCTTTTTTCGAGTGGTTTTTTGAGTGCTAGTAGTATTCAAATGTTTGAATTTAAAATTAAACATTTTATAATTCTTCTTAAGTAATATTTTTTGTAATATCTATACTAGCTGGTTGCCGGCGTGCGTTGCTATGCCATTCAAAGAAATAAATTGTTCATCCGTGAATGTATGTCCATTTTCATGCGTCCCCGTTCCCTTCCCGCGTCCCCCTTCCCTCCTGCGTTCCCCTTCCACCTTCCTCGCCTTACCCCTCCCTCGTCATCATTTCCGCGAACCCCACCTCCCTCGTTACCCTACCCTTCCCTCCCTGCTGCTAAAATATATAAATTACACACATTTTCAAACCACTCGCGCACCACCTGTAGTAATGTTTATGCAAAATTTCATAACGCCATAACTTACCGTTTTACATATATAAACACTCTTCTGCTAAAATACAATATTCTGTGAAAATTTTGAGTCCATCCTTCGATTACTTTCCGAGATTTGCGGACTCAAACGTAAGGAACCGAAATTTTTATTTTTTTAATAAAAATTTTATAAGGCCAGAGCTTACTATTACATATAGAAACACTCTTCTGTTAAAACGTAATGTTCTGTAAAAAAATTGAGTCAATTCATCGATTGCTTTCCGAGATTTGGGGACGCAAATTTATATATATATAGATTATTTATGCTCATTTAAATTAAAAGGAAACAAATGTTTTTGTAAAATTATTATATATTATTTACGACATTTTGTTTTGAAGAGTGTTACTTTAAAGTTTTAAACTTAATAAGCCAAACCTCGAATATTTATATTTAATTAAATGAAGACAATATTAGCAAAACCGAATCGAGAATCTGAAAACAGAAAAATCAGAAAACGATACGGCCACATCTGGGACTCGAACTCAGAAAAAAATGCAAAATGAAAATGGATAAAAATTTATCCAAGACACTATCTAGATATCATTTAGTTCGGATTTAAATCTTGAAATCATACATAAGGATAGCAGCCAATAAAATATGCGTTAAGAAAATGAAGATAATGTTGGTAGTTCTTAAATTAAAACACAGTTAAATATTTAAATATGAACGAATCGAAACACATTAGATCAGTTGGTAGAGTTGTGCCCAGCAAGGCGAGGGTCCTTATCAGATTTTCGATTGAGTTTCGCTAATTAAAGTTTTAAGTTTGCTAGGGAGTGACACATCCGTGTCGAAACCGGTAGCAGAAAAAAAAATGTACATGGAAAGTAAAACTCTTCAAAACCAAGATGCCTAGAAATTGTTACATAGTTAATGCCCAAAAAATACAAATATATTTTCCTGAAGACACGCACATACATAATATATTTTTTAAATACTAAAAATGAATGCATTTAAGGTTTAATCCCTTCGTTAAATAAGTGTTAAACAACACAAGTCAATGTGACGTTTAGTAAGGTAAATAATTATATCTCAATTTCAAAGGAACATCAAAGATGCTTACTTTATACAAATGTATTACTGCTTTGAACTACGCATCGTGCATAAATATACCAAACCACCTCTGTATCGTGACACCGCGAACAGTGAAAATTTGTAGAACAAGTAGCCATGAGTTGTTTTTAATTGTTTGTCTAACTTGTAGTTTTCTAGATCTTAGAAATATATTATTAGTTTGTACAGCGCCCTTGAGGTGATTTTTCACAAAAACGGCGCTATATAAATCATCCAAATATTATTATTATTATATCACAATTAGAGTATTTCTATGGCAAAGAAAATAGAAAAAAAAACATACAACATTCAAAAACAATATGCAGTTTCACAAATTATCTTGCTCCAAGTCATACAATAGTCAGTCATATATAAGTCAAGGTAGGTATATATAAAAATTATCTTATAAAAATTATCCTAAAAAAACCATATAACTACCCAACAATAAACGTATTCCAAGAATTCCCTGTTCCCCCACTTACAAAACTTTACGAAAAAATAGCACTACTTCAGCTACACAAAGATATCTTTAATAAAAATATTACCCCACTGCTAAATATTAGCATAAGAAATACTTCTATTGGTGGACTAACTGTATCACCCGTACGAACCAATACAGCACAGAATCACTATGTTAAAGGAATAAAATTATTTAATCAATTACCCGCTGATATACGAACAGAAAAAAATTACGACTAATTTAAAAAAAAAAAATCTTATTTTGATAGTACCACCATATAATTTTAACTTTCTCCTAGATATATTTTTGATTGTTTGTTATTCCTAATGTCTTATGTACATCCTATATACATTTCTTGTTTAATTACTCATAAAAACTTTTAAAATATGTTAAGTCTAAATCTCTTCACAAGTTAAACTCTTAAGTTTGTGACTTGGATCTTTTTTTTAATAATTCTTAAGTTGTCCTCTCCTAAACACAAGCATTTGCTTTCTTAGGGGAGTGTATATAATATGTAAGCTATATTATGTTTATATTATGAATATGTAAATGAAATAAATATTAATAAAAAAAATACATTTAGAAATGTGCAACAAAAACACCTAACTTATAAACCAAAGTACCTTACCTAATTTATAAACCAAAGTACACTACATGTTAAATATGTAGTGTTTTACATGTTCTACATGTTAAATATGTAGTGTACTTTGGTTTGTAAATTAGGTAAGTACATAATACTAAAAACAGAAAACAATATTTAAACAGTAGGTAATATGTAAAGAATAGAAATCCACCGTATTCCGGGAGCTATTAAAATGATAGTAAGGTATGTTATAACTTATAACGATGACCGCAACATCGATGACACTATGAAAATTAGCTAAAACGTTAATGTAGCTATTAGCAATGATATATTACATAAGTTATTTTTGAATTCGGTAAGTATGACATATGCACGAGTGTAAGTTTGAGTGGGTACTTTGTTACCAATGAAAATTATCGAAAAGCGAATCTTCACCTGTAAAGTGATCCCGTGTACCTAGTAACGATTTATCTCACAAATAAGTACGCAATTATTTCAGAAATACAAGCCATTAATTTAAGTAAATGACGCTAAAGAAAACCTTTCTACATTACTAACTAATGCTGAACTTTGGAGAGGTTTAAATCTTACGTTGTCTTAAAGGTTGCGGGTTTAAATCCCAACGAATTGCAAACAAAAAGTCGTGTCATTTTTCACATACACAAATTAACGAATTTCGGTAGTGTACTACAAACTTAAACAATCGAACATTAGTGACATGCATTTGAGTGACCACTAACGCGCATGAAATTGTTTTTTATAATGGCCTTAGATTTATGTTTAGTAACCAGATCTGGATAGCCTGGTACCTACTTTTCAGATACTTCTGATTCTTCTGTTTCTTTCCATGTTATTATTCTGCTTCGCAATATTATTAGTGTTTTAATTAATCAAATAAACATATATATTTCGATAAACAATATTTACCCGCCTTTTTACGTTGTGTGGTTAGAATAAAATATTATTTACAAACGAACATTATACAAGTTATAAATATGTTAAATTCTGCTTCATTATTAACTGGGAGGCCGGTGTAGTACCACCGCCCCGGAACCATTTATTGCATAACCGACACCTCTGCCATGGGTCACAACGTTCGCTACGTTTGGTGCATTGGCAGGGGCATCCGGGTTTATGAGGTGATCCCGAGGTCCGCGAGGTCTGGTGAGGTTTGGTGAGGTCTGCCTACCAACTGTGTGTCAGGCTGAATTGAGAGAGAACGAGGAAGAAAATGGTTTAGGGAGACCTTTTGCCCTCTCCAGCAGGACTTTCTCCTTGGAGTGATGGATTCATACGTTTGTCACTCCTGGACACACTGACCATCAAATTCCTACCCACCCCTCATGCATCTGTCCTTCCCAGAACTTCCTCTCCATCTTTTCCTAAAAACACCCTCCACACATATAGACACCCTGATTGGAATTATTTTCCTCAGAGCCCCCTGCGTGGAGTAAATGTAAAAAAAAATCCTACATTATGCATATCAACCATTCATCGGCAGGTACAATTAAAATAGGTTCAAAATGTTTTTCAATTAAAGATTATAAAAGATTGTTCATTGTGCAACACTGTATAGAGACGAACAAAATAAGTTGTTTACAGAGTTAACCGCGAAATATTAAAAAGCGAACAGTATCAATAACATCAACTAACTAATGGAATAATCGTTAGTTATAGGATATTTGACCAATTATACACGAGGTTACATTTTTATTTGTCATTTAGTGATGTAAAACAACATTTTAAACGCGGAAACCATTTACATTGCGCATAATTTTACGCCAAGTTTATGTAAATCATCAACATTTTTGTCATAATGTCTTATTACAATTATTTTTTATGCCTAGAGCTTAAAGCTTCGGCCTCGAAAGTACAAAAGAAAGGTGAAGCGCTGAGTGACATCAGCAAGTGACTATTTTATTAATAAAATTCCAATGAAATTAACGTAGGTTCATAATAACACGGTCCTACTTGTAAGTTTACAGGTAAAATTTATTAAAATGTTTAATGTATTTTATTATCCTCTCGAAAGGCCGCTGTTACCATCGGCCGGTGGGGCATCATTTTGGCTTCGTACGCACAACCTCACTAATGCCAACGCGGCAAAGCGTAACTTACGCTAATGGGTAAGAACCCTAATAGTCATCGGATTGCGAGGAAAAGCGCGGATAATATTGGAATAATGAACTTTTAAAGTGATGTGTAGTTTTGTATTATTTGTGCATCGTAGATAGTATATATAATAATAATATTACTTGGATGGTTTATATAGCGCCGTTTTTGTGAAAAATCACCTCAAAGATGCTATACAAACTTATAATACATTTCTAAAATCTAAAAAACTACAAGCTACACAAACAATTAAAAACAACGTTTGGCTAAAAATTACATACACCGGTTCATTGATCACCGATACGAAAATATATGTACAATGTTTTGACCAATGAACGCGATGCTGCGTATATATAAATGAATCCCTGTTTCCCTTGGTCACGCCATAACTTCAGAACGATTTTATCAATTTCATTCATCTTTTTTAAAAGTTTTCTCATACTTTGTAGAGGGTTCTTACGGAAAGAAGAATTAAGAAAATTACGCACAAAACCAGATAATTTCGTAAAACTTAACGACTATTTTAACTTCGCACGTTTGAAAGTTCGCGCGTTTTCATGAATGTGAATTTAGCAGACAGCTGTTTTTTTTTTGTAAAAAAAAGAATTGTCTATGGGAATTTTAAATTATAGATTTTTTAAATAGGTACCTATGTTAGGTACCAAATTTGATTGATTGTTCTTATAATATACAAAAATGAATATTTGTAATACATGAAAAATGAGAAATTTGAATAAAAAAGTTGTAATAGGTGGCACGTGAGCTGTTTAAAAACTGAATGTACTGGGACTGAATATATGGAACACGGGAGAGGGTGTGGCAGGATGGGGGAGTGGGAGAGGGGAGAGGGTAGGCGGGAAAGGTGGAAGGGCTACGCGGAAGGGGAAGGGGAAGCGCGAGGGGAACGGGATGCACGGGAAAGGACATGCAGGGAGAAACAATTTATTTCTTTGAACATGGCATTACAACGCATGCCGGGAGCCAGCTAGTTTGTTATAATTATGATTTTTTTTAAATAAAAATCATAAAACTTAGTTAGTGACAATGAAGATATTTTGTTAACATTACACGTAAATTCTTTAACATCGGTTCTTACATAAGGACGTAGTCGGTGCGGTAGAATGACGGGAACAATAAAATCACTAACTAATTTTGTTTCCGGCAGAGGTAGCCAGATAGGACAGATCACCACACAACTCTATCGCGGCAGACAATCCTTGCTTTATTAATATCTCGACACAGGTATATCCTAGTGAGACAGGCATAAAAAAACCCAATGCACATATACTTTTTTATAGATAAATAAATAAAAAATAAATAAAAAAATATTCATATATTGTCTCATACATGAACACTTACTACTTGTGCGTCATATATTCTCTTTATATTCTTTGTTCATCCCCTATACACGCCCAAATCATCTAAGCGTCCCTTTATCAATCTTACCCATTCCACTTGCATCACCCCTGCTTTCTTTCCGCATCTCTTCAATTTTATTATGAGCATGCAAGTCTCTCACCCCCCCTCCGCCCCCACCTCAAGGAAACATTCAATCATTATCATACATCTCCCTCAAACGTATAAAGAAAATTAAACACATTTCCCGTCGCCGTGGCTCAGCCGTAATAGGTTATGTCTGTTTCCTCCAAAGGAAAAAAATAGTACTTTGGAGGAAACAGTCGCATGTATTTTGTGTCTCGTATTTTGTCTCACCATTATTCTCACCAGAAAGAGCTGCAGCATTAGAGCGATAAGGAAAGTATGTTTATTGCCTTTTTTGCGTCACGATAACGTAAACGTGGATCATCACGGTAAAATAATAATAGCGCTCATTGGGTGCGATGCGACGTTTATGAATTCCGTTCAACGCGATTCAATCAGATAACGTTCTTTACATGTTTTTTTGTTTCGTTCTTTAGTTTCCTTACGAAATCCAAAGTTTAATAAAAAAATATTAGGCCCTGCACAAGCAAGGGCCTCTTTAAAATTATTTACTTATACATGGTTATTTAATGACCTCCACTAAGATAACAACCGATTTTTTTAAAATGAATAATTCATGGAGGTAAATAAACACACTCAATTAATATACCTAGTTAAGTTATTGTTTTCAATGTGAAATTTCCACGGTCAAAAAACGGTAAGTTGCCATGTTGTTTGTTTCATATTTTTAATCGCCCAAAGAGGAAAAATATTTGTAAACAAGATGGATAAAGATTTTATGTAGCCGGATGGTAGGTACTAGTTTGTTAAAAAAAAAACGGTTGTGTGCATGTCTGTAACTCTGGTTCAATGAACTCCAACTCGGGTTGGCTTTGAAGTTAAGCGTCATTTTCAAATTTGGAACTGATTGTAATAATTTGTTTAATCTACCTAAGTGAAGTAACCTACATAAGCAGGATAGTAATGCCTTCGAATATTTCGTAATAAACATTCGTTCGTAATAAACATACCTTTCGTACCTAAACATACCTAAACTTCGTAATAAACATAACTTCGAAATATTTAGAAAACCAACGTTTACAGATACTACGATAAATGCAAATTCAACTCATCCTTGGTCCCACAAATTATCAGCTTACCATTTAATGGTACATCGACTCATTAACATTCCTTTAGATAATAAAGCATACGTAAAACAAAAGGAAACTATTAAAATAATCGCGATTAATAACGGCTATAAGGCAAAAAACATTGAGAAAATAATAAAAAACAAGAAATAAAATAAATTAAAAACGACTGGTCGGTGGTTGAGTGGGCATAGCGCTTGGATACCATCCGGGCGTCGCGTGTTCAATTCCTCGGCTGGCTAAGTCCTCCATCACAACACAAGCAACATTTTCGGCTTTCTGTGGTGGTAGTAGGAGATTTTCAAACATTGTTGGGTTATTCGTAACCCGGGAATGTTTGTCTTTCTTTGAAAAAAAAAATACAAAAATAAAATTAATTTAATATATCCGGTACATAACAAAAAAATAGAAAAATTTGCATGTCTCGAATTCCTCGGCCGAATATCTTTAAAAATTGCAAAAGAAATTAAAAAATGTGGTTTAAATATAGCTTTTAGAACCAATATGGGAACAAGCCTTAAAAATTCAAAAAGTAGAAATCCTAAACTCAATAACGGTGGCATATATGAATTAAAATGTGACCACGCCGACTGTAACGCTACGTACATCGGACAAACAGGTAGGGCATTCTCAACTAGATTCAAAGAACATATAAATTGTTATAAAAATAAAAACACCTCTTCAAAATTCGCTGAACATCTCTTAGTGAATAATCACGTTCCACTAGATAACCAGCCAAAACCATTACATATTGAACGAAAGGATCTTAGATTAAATTTGCTTGAACAATTAGAAATCAATAAACGAACGAATGACCCCAACATAACGCTAATTAATAAAGTAAGGAAAATTATTTATTCCCCACTACTTAGTATGTTTACCAAACCTAAGAAATATAATGCACTTAAATGAGTCATAGCAATAACGTCATTCTAAATCAATTAAGAAAACCCTTACACTTAGTGCAAGGCAAACCAAAGGGAAATACTCCGAATCCCACATTAGCACTCTCTCAATTAGTGTCTCTACAAATTGGTTTAACCGGTAATAAATCAACTTAGACACCTTTAAAAATTGATATTTAAAATCTTATAAATAAGTCGTCCGTACGTGGCTTCACCACAGTTTAAAAATGACCTTACAAGTCGAAACAGCTGTAACTAAAACACTAACCAAAAAACTTGCAGAACTCGATAATAACATGGGGTTAACCTAGACCAGTAACGTCGGATTTTGTTATTTTTTAAGGGTCAGCTAATTTGCAATTAAATATCAATCCTTCTATAATAACATCCCGTGATGTATATTTTTAAACCGCTGGGTTAAGGAAAACCATTCAGTTCAATTCGATTTAAGCTCCTGGTAAAACTCCCAAGATATAACAATAAAATTCAGCGGAAACCTTCGCAGTTAGGTGCTGTTGATATCAACCTTGAAATTTATTGGTATATACCGCATTATTGGAAAAAGGGAATGCGTGAAGCTTGTTGCCAATACATTATGGAGTGCCAATTATATTCGCGTGTTGCTTCTTATGGTTCGTCGATTTTATGCACATTCAAACATGGGTACCGACGCCGACATTTATTAAAAGATGCACTTGGGTATGAACAAGGATCAGTCTGAAGGGCAACATCTTATCCTGGCAGGTCATGCAATTTTTGTTGATATAGGTAACCCGTCACTTAAGATAAAACAAATAATAAGGAATAGATATGAATAAGGGGATAATGTGGCTACGTGGGTTGTTCAGTTCCAGCAATATTCAATTAATGCACTTAAAAGGGGTTTTCACAATTTTTTAAATTCTGTTTATAGATATATTAAAAAAAACTGATAATTAAAGTATTTAATATTTATTTTTATGTTGATGAATAAATTTTCTATAACGCCCAATGTTCCATTTTCCAACACAAAGGTTTGTTTTTGATTGTGAATTCCGCGGCGCTTGAGTTGGCATCGCGTTTGGGTCCCACCGAGGCGTCCCGTGTTCGATTCAATTCCCGGTCACGACACAAGCAACATTTTCCGTTTACGGTGGTGATAGTAGGAGATTTTCAAATATTTGTCTTTCTTAAAAAAAAACATCCGGCTTAACAGCCAGTAGCGGTTACTATGTCATAATGACGTGGTCGTTGGTCGTCAGTTGGAACCGTTTCGCAATACGCGATTTTCAAATCAAAAATTGTTAAAGATAATGCCAAAATTATATATTTTTAGTACATTGATCAGGATCAGAAAAATAATTAATAAATAAATTGATTAATAAAATAAATTAATTAATAAAATAAATTAATTAGAAAAATAATTAATAAATAATTTAAAAAATAAAAATACGGTATTCAAAAATATATCACCACGAAAATAGTTATTATTTTATTTTAATTACTGGAAATAATATTTTTACGTAAACAAAATTAATGAAAATGTACAAAAAAAATTAATTAATGTTTCATTTGTAGTACCTATTCAAACTCTAGCCAACTCTATACTATTAAACTAATAATGCACCAATTAGACCAGATTATTATTACATTCCACTCGAGGGAGGCTGAAAACTGTAGAAGCGGCATTCAATAAAATTCGTAGGGCTATAAGTATACTCTTCATTTGTTATAAATGGAGATTGCTTATCTCATCGTTTGCAGCCGTACAGTGGATACGTGTTCAAACAAAAGGATCGACATAGGGTAATTTTCTATTATTGATCATTTCAAACACAGCAAATTACAATGGGCTTGTCGCATTGCTCGGAATGTCGGAATAAATAATAAAAATGTAGTTACTCATCAGGCATTTGAGCAAAGTCAAATTTATACCCTAAAACCCACTATATCGATGAGATAAACAAAATTGGCACATACGCGAGAAGAAAACTGGCGTTTACGGGTTTCATTTTTCCATCACCTGTAAGCCGAATTTTTCATTCGCCGGTTTGCCTCTGTACTTCGCTAATGTTCACTACCCAGTCTTTATATGACCATAATACTTTATTATCAAGGTTATAGACAACTACATAATGGTGCGGTGTAAGACATGTTATATTTAGCCGTGATGTCAGATTGTCCGCCCTTCCCATCATTAAATTAGGTACATCAACGATAATAAAAAAATACTATAAATATATTCAATATTATATTTTAGTGCCTTTAGATGGCTTTTTAAAAGATCTCCTATTATGATAGCAAATAATTTAAACATTTACGACCGTGGATTTCATTATATACAGAAAAATTCTACACCACCAACATTTATCAACATTAAAAATAAATAAACACAAGTTTTAAAGAAGAATTATTTTTGTAATTTAAAAAATATCATTGAAAAAAATATTAACAAATCTCAAACAAAAAATCAGAAAAAGATTCGGTCATAAGATACTATCTGAACAAATTGAACATGATTAGTTTTAAACCATTTCTTGAACATTACAAGGGCTGATTTGTATGAAATTACAGAAGCCAAGCATTTCATTTTTAGTGACCCCCAAAAAATACTTCCTGGATTTTTTTTTTGTAAAATCGGACAGTTAATTTTACGCCACCATATACATCAGCAGTGTCCTTACTGGAACTGGAGGCCACGATTATTAGGTACATCAAGTGAACTTGTACATTCTCCGGTATAAGTTAAAATTATTATTTTAACCCTAAAAGCAAGCGTATGCGCACAATGTCGCACATCTTTCAGCGACCAAGTCCCATTGTCTGGACAAGAAACATGTCATGTCGGCTTTATTAGCTCAGCGAACATGCCCATAAGGGAAGCTGTAAGGGTGGATCTAATTTTATTCGAGCACTTCATCGAACAAGTTTTATGTTTCATGAATGGCAGACACCGCCCGATTCGTATTAACGTATGTTTGTTGTGACAGTTTACATTTTTACAGCTATATTATCAGCGCCGGATCTGCCATACGTTCAAAAACGTGCAAAAACCTGGCGCCAACTCCGAAGGGGCGCCGTGAGAAAATAAATATTGTATTAAAATTTAGTTATAATATTCCCTTAATCGTTTAAAAATTACCCATAGTACGAAATAATTATTACGCTCTAGCAACACTTTCCAAAGAAACAGAATGCGCACGCATCAGGTTGGTATCAACGGCTTACGAATTTATAGTCAGTTACAGAATTTTTTTACAAATTCCATATATTTAGTTTAAACGTAAGATCTATTTTTCCATATATCTTTTACCATCTTTTACGACGAATAGGTGCGATCCAAATTCAATAATCAATCACAGCGCGGTATTTTTGTTCGTAAGCCGTTGATACCATACGTCAGTGTTTAGTGTTTGTTCGCTCAACACAGGGGAAATGCAACGTACAAATTTGAGATTATATTCTTATTATCACTGCTCACTGTCTCTCGTCGGGACTGCCTGTTTGCTAGTCAGAAGCTGTAGATGCTATTCTTGTGTTGTACGTTGCCATGAGAACGTATTTGTATTTGCTTTTTCTAATATTCGTGTAGGGTATATAGGCAGTAAATCTCAAGAATGTCTGATGGACCTAGTTCAGCGGAACCACCCGCATTGTCTCGTAACCTATATTTTAAATCATGGTACGGGCACAAACAAACAATTCGTTGTATTATTTTAAAGCATAACTTGCAAAGAGTTTTTCCTAAAATAATTAAAATAGCACCATAATTTATGTTTACCCAATAGATTCAGAGAGTATAGGGCTCCTGGCGATCCTCTCTTTAAAAAAAAAACGAGTGTGAGAGCTACCGCCAGGTCACTTAGAAAAGTTACACCCTTTATATGTCTTGATTTTATTTGATAAATTAGTGTAAAAAAAATAACAATTACATTAAAAAAATTGGGGTGAGCGAATTTTTAATCAAAATAAAAATGTAGGGGGGGGGGGGGCGCCATCGGTACCTACTGCACAGGGCGCCAGATTTCGTAGATCCGGCCCTGTATATTATTGACGTTTAGCTAGGTATATTGTAATTTAATAGGCGTAAAATGTTAAAGCTCTCCCCAAAAGCATTGAATCATCCATCAATTCCCAATCGGCGCGTGTGAACACGAGGTCGAGCAAGTGTAATCAAAAACATGTTCGATAAATCTTTTCACTGGGTATAAACGCACTGATAATACCTTCCAATAATGTTTTTCCTGTCATTCGAACATATGCAAACATAAAATTTTGATAAATGAAACAATTTAACTTTGTTTGAACCACTTATATATTTGAGTAAAGCCGACCGGTTTCAGAACGACCCTTCCTTCTTCAGGGTAAACGTATACTGATTTGACAGTTACAAAATATGGATAGGAACAATGTATTATTATGGTAGGGGTGGAGACGTTGTTAGGTGTTAATGAAGAGTGGGTGGGTAGGGGAACATATCCATTATTGGGCTATAAGACAATATTTTTTGTTTGTTGATAATAGATTCATTATTTTTAAGGGATTTTTTTTTATTACAAAGTTATCCAAGCGTTTTTTTTTTATTATTAATGTGAAGAGTATTTATCCCCGTATTTTTTTTTTCAAAACTATGGTTATTTTCAATGATATGGTTAGCGAACTCAGAAAAATGATTATTATTAAGACACCTTAAATGTTCTTTGATTCTGATTTCAAAATTACGAGTTGTTTTTCCAATATAAAATGAGGGACAATCATTACATTTGAGTTTATATATTCCGGAATTAGCCAATTTATGGTCTTTATCTTTAGCATTTCTCAAAAAATTAATTAAAAGTATAAATTTTAGAATTGGCTATTCTCGGCCATGAATTGATAGAGGATGTTCGGGGATCCATATTGGTCACTGATCACCCATGTGATTAAAATAAAAAAGTCAATCATAAGTACCTACCAAATTATTTTATATAAAAGAAAGCAATAACGAAATTGCTAAACGCGCACGTTCTGATTAGACGGGAGGTTGTGGGTTCGAGTCCCAGTTGCGACCATTATCTTTTTCTGTTTTTCTTTTTACTGTTATCTTCTTCTTTAATGATATATCAACAAATTTTTAATTTTCCAGTATTTAAGAAATATCTGAATGATATTTTAATGTAGCTTATCTTTATAAATAAATTAAGAAGTTTATAATTAATTATTGTGTATGTTTTTTTTTTCTTTCTATTTATTTACAATGTAAAAATTCTTCTCTTTTCTTTTCTGTATCATGCACTTTGTCGTGTATTATTCACCTCTAAATCTTGTGTTATTAACATACACTGTATTATTATTTTAGGCCATCTGCAAATTAAAAAGTGGTTTCTGGTTTTTTTCATTCTCTTTTCTTATAATATATTATTTTCTCTTAAATGCAACTTTATGCCAACCATATATAATTTTCAATTCGTTAAGTTTTATTTATTTATTTAATCAGTACCTATGTCTCTATCACAGACTAATGATGTAAAGCCCAAGGGTGTTGAAAATTAACAAATAAATAAAGAAGATTAATAAAATCTAAAGGTTGAAAAAATATGGTTGCAAATTGAAAAGTGATGTAGAAATTAAAGCAAGAAATAATGATAATCGAACAGATTTTCTAGAGTCTGTCAAATAAGAGTAGAAAATATAAAAAATGGAACTACAAAATTTGTAGGCTGGCAACACCAATTTACCTGCCAAATATTCTTTTAAAGTGCAATGACACTGAAAATACAGAAGACTGTATACACATTTAAAAATACATGTTTTGTTCTAAAAAAATATATTAAATCGAGGATGCACTGTTGCTAAGTTACCAACTTAATGATATAAATTTGATTAAATTGAGATTAGCTTTCATTTAATTTAACATGAATTTGAATTTACCAATAGGTAGAAAGGAAGATCATTAATGGTGAGTTTAGTTACACTACTTTTAGATCAGAATCATTTAAATATTTTCAGATCTAAAATTAGAGACATGATCTAAAGACTGGACAGCGCTAGGTACTAAAGCTAGTATTACATAAATGTGAGCAATTCCTAAAGTGTGCTTTATATTTTATAACAATATCGTTATTCTTCATTATGTTAACACAAAATTGCAAAGATATAATAATATACCCACATATAATTCTAATTTTGAGATCAGTGGAAAGAAAAAATATTTTTTTCACTTTTATGCCTTTTTAATTTTTAATACAAATGTATGTTACACTGCTTTAGTTTACCACCATGATTATATTTTTAAGATTGCCATTTGAACAACAGTGGCGCCCCCTATGTTTTCTACTCTTATTTGACAAACTGTACTTAGTAGTTTTGAACATCATAGTAGGTACAAGAAGATAAACAAGAATTTTTCGCTGCCAGTGAGTTACCTACTCGTTTAGGGGTCACATTCAGTTAGCATTTGTGCGATGAATCATCCATCACGATTCGTAACGATAAATTATTAGATAATACAATACATGCAGAATATAATCCTTCTGCGAGCCTTGTAGTTCACAGTTCACCGATTCACACATTCTCAGATATGTTTATTTTAAAGCCTTAATTTATCACCTCATGTATTCAATAATAATTATGTATTTCTGTTTTGTAGGTGGTGGGATAAATGTTAACTTTCAGATTATACTCAATTTATGTAATGAAATGTCGCCGACCGTATTGTAATTTTCTACGCATTTGCCTCGAGTCGGGAGACAACGGGCAGCATAAACTAATTTGGTTGTTATTATTAAATTATAAGATTTTACAACTGTATTAAGTAGATTTGATCAACTATGTTCAACTATGATCAACAATTTTGTTTACGTGACAACTAACATAAATTCTTACATTCATATTCATTTAATATTATAGGTATCCACCACATAAGTTTTCGAACTGTCCGCAGATTCACCAAGGAGATGCTTTGTTTTAGAATTTTTTTTTTACATTAGGCTCCACACAGGAGGCCCCGAGGAAAATAATTACCCTCAGGGCCTATGTAATCTTTGGTGATGCTGTGTGGAGGGTCCTTTTTAGGGAAAAGAATGGGAGGAAGTAGTGGGAAGGAAAAGGGTATGAAGGGTGGGTAGGAATCTGGGGTCAGTGTGTTCAGGAGTGACGGACGTATGAATCAAAACCTTCCACTGCGGGTAAGGCGATGTTTCGAGAGTCCTGCCGGAGAGGTCTACAGGTCTTTCTCAACCAGTCTCTCCCGATCCGGCCTGCCACGCAATTGGTAAACAGACGCATCCGTCGCCAAGATCCGGACAAACCTCACCCCATGAACCCAGGCACCCCTGCTAAGTCACCAAATGTAGCGAACCACTTGGGGTGACCTATGGCAGAGTTGTTGGTAATCCAATAAATGGATAAAAATAAAAAGATAAGGGAACGTACCCATACTACGTGACCTGTTCGGGGGGGGGTCATCAAAATACCACGCTTGATCACAACGGGGGGGGGGGGGGCTTAGGTTTTTATCACGTAGTCAATCTAGAAATCTCGCGTTTTTTTTCGAGCTTCGAGGGGAGGTTTTTAAGTTCGTGGAATGGGAAGGTAAGTGATTAATGGGGGTAACGCTGAATTACGGTACTAATTGAACAACTCATTTTTAGGATAAATACCGGGTTTTATCGTAATTAGGTTATTAGTCTTTGAGCTATCGTCAACCAAACACTTCAATCGGGAAGAAATTGTGAAATGTGGAGAAAATTGAGTTCCGCGCTGTTAGAAAGTTCCTTTAAGTTAATTTAAAGATCGGAAAAATGTATTAGGGTAGTAGGTGAATACGTTGAAAAGGAAAAATAATTTTGGCTTTTATTTCCACTCCTTACCCAATCCGCAAACTTAAAAACCCACCCTCGTACATTCAAATAAGTGAAAAAGTTCAGGGAACGTGTTTGTTGAAGATGATTGAGATGAAAACTGTTATAAAAATAACAAGACTTTCGTTTCCATAAATTACGTTCCGGTTTCAATATATTTTGACATAAGTTTTATCTTGATAATATTTTTTCCACTTGTAATGCATGCACTCTTGCTGTCACACAGCAAGCGCCGTATTAATAAAGACAAATATAAGCCAAGTAATGCATTTTTTATTTTTTGTTAGCAAAAAATGATTAGAAACCATATTTATGAAATACTATGTGAAAACTGTAGGCGGGGGGGGGTCTTGGAATATACTACACGTGGTCACCGGGGGGGGGGGGGTAAAAAATTGCAAAAAGTGTGTCACGTAGTATGGGTACGTTCCCTAAGAATAAAACACATACACGTAACACACAAAAACAAATATAAAACACATCATAAAAAAACACATTTTACCTATGATTTTACCTTAATTATAAATTTATATTTTTGGTTTAATTTTAGCTTACAGCAATATTTTTATATTATTTTTAATGTATTATGTATAAATTTTTGTTTTATAAAATGGAGGCCTCAGCACAGGTAAGCTACCCAGTGAGACCGACATTGCTGAATTGTGGTTAAAAATGTTAGATATTATGTCAAATAAAGTAAATAATAAATAAATAAATAATCCCGGGGCGGCGGTACCCATACATGCCTCCCAAATTAGGTGGGTATCATCGTAACTTATTTAGAATGTGTGCAGGTCATAAAACATGCAGGTCATAAATTAGAATTTTGATATTTTAGTTTTAACATTCTGACTTCCGAAATAAAATGTTTGTGATATTTTTTCTTAACTGTCTGTTCTTTATGATTTATATACCTACTCGTAGGATTAAAAAATTCAAACGAACTTCAGTAGTTTTACTCTGAAAAAAAGTGACGGAAAGGTTATCATTTACCACATTTTCTTTATTTTTAATTGATTTATTCAGAATGTAAGGAAGAACAACACACAGGGAAAACCCAATTTTTATGAGAAAGCACAAAAATATTTATGACATACCTACCTAATTAATGCACAGGAATGTTACACTGCACGATTGCAGCTGTAAAGAAAACACATACGACAGTTGCTAGAACAGACATTGGATTGACGAAAATTTCCTAAAGCAACAATAATTAATGATTAATATGTGTATGTGCTGGTACAAGTTAGACTGCAGTGTTTCTTAACCTGTGGTCCGCGGACCTCTGGGGGTCCGCCAATATATTTACGGGGGTCCGCAATCTTATCTCTGGGGCATTTAACAACAATAAATAAATGCCAACAAAAGTCTCACTCTCAATAATCGCTTCGCGTCTTCGTTTCGGGATAATTTTCTAGTACTTGACATAAACAAATATTGGATATTAGAATCTTGCAACACAGATGTTACTGATATTACTGGCTTGACAAAGGCACAAGAAAACCAATTAATACAAATATCTTGTGATTCAGCTTTGAAACATAATTTCAAAGGATCCTCTTTATCAAGTTTTTGGGTGAAATGTAAAAAGGAAATATAAGAAGAAGCTCTAAAACATTACTGCTTTTCTCAACCACATACCTCTGTAAAAGGGCATTCTCTAATCTTGTGTATACTAAAGACAAATACAGAAACATATAACATATAACATATATATATAACATATAAGTGGAATCCGATTTGAGATTACAACATTACACTAATTTAGTTGCCAAAAAACAACTCCAACCTTCACATTAATAAACCGTTAATGTACGTGAATGTTGGAGTTGCGGTTTCACGTTAATTATTAACGTATTTTTTGTAAAAAAGTTTTCCAATTTGGGGGGCGGGAATGGGTACCACCGCCCCGGTACCATTTATTGGATGACCGTAGGTCATCCCAAGTGGCTCGCTACGTTTGGTGACTTAGCAGGGGTGCCAGTATTCATAGGGTGAGGTATACACCTGGATACACTGAACCCCAGATTCCTTCACACCCCTCATACCGTTTTCCTTCCCAGAACTTCCTGTCCCTCATTTCCTTAAAAAGACCCTCTACACAGCATCTCCAAAGATGACATAGGCCTGGAGGGAAATTATTTTCCTCAGGGCCTCCTGTGTGAAGTAAATGTGAAAAAAATGTATTTGTGGTACTAAAATAAATGGTCACAAATTTATTGCTAGCTTTTTTTAATCAATTTTATACCTTGAAGATTGTGCTTGACTTCCTAGGGGTCCGTGGCTGAAAAAGGTTAAGAAACGCTGAGTTGTAAAGACGGTAAATTATTGATAAAAATATTTTTTAAACCGACTGGAATTCCTTATTGCGCACCGGTACTGATATAGTGAACCGTTCTTTAGTCTTAGAAGGTCATCTAATAATATTAAACACCAACCAACAAATTACATATCAATATTCGAGGAAGTGCAACGAATGTCCACTTGGGTGCACAGGGTAGCGCAATCTTTAATATATTTTCCGCAAAATAAGCCATTTATATGGACTAAACATATCCCTGTAAAATCTTCTGATTAAATAAAATTATTATTAATATAAATTGTATGCTTTGATATAAATTAAATAATTCAAAAATGGTTTCATTAAACCAAAGCGTTTAATTAAACTACTAAATATGTTTCCAGAGTTCGTTGCTCTTGTTATGGAAAGCCATGACTCTGTTGTTTGTTTCTAAAAAGGCCAATATCAGTTTTACAACACAATAAAAATAATAAAACATATATTTGTCAATAGTATATTACCTTCATATTACACATTTCTACATTATACTTGGCTTTATAACATTGACAAAAAGGTCATTGCTCAATTGTATGTACATTCCGAACCCGGTTTCCAGCAGTACCTACCTCTAATATTTTTAGCGATTTCGCCTCAAAATTCGGTTATTTTCAATTTCTAACAGAACTTTTCGACTTCGAGGAAGTTCATTCGATTTTCGGGGCGAGCGTTACACCAGAAAATCGCCTTTCAAATTAAAACTTGCTTTGAGGAAGGAATGAACATTGGTCTTAAAGAGACCCATGTTGTAGGAAGAAGGAAACACAGAGGCCGGCAAATCATTCCACAGCCGAGCTGTTGACCACTAGAACGAGTCGAAGAAACGACCCGTTCTCATGTGACAAATTTCAACCGTGTACAAATGTTGGGCACGCGTTTGGCGTGTTTCCTGACTATGCACCGGTGCCGAAGGGATCAATGATGCTAGTTCCTCGGAGAGTCGAGGGTATTTTTCAGGTACTTTGGAGCTCCAGACCAGAGGTTGCTGCCAAATTTAACCGTGGGGCGCACTTGTGATTTGTACAGGGTTAGCAGTTAGCAGAATTAAAGCAATATAATTTTTACTTGCTTTATGCGCCCATAATATGGAACCACAAAAGGCTCTAATTGTAGGTCTACCAGATGAGAATATTTTTCATGTTTTACTTACAAGGTTTTTGTACGGGTTTGAAAAATCTTTATTTCGTGTAGACATAAAACGGTAGTTACGATAACTGAGTACCTACCTACAGTCGCTATAAAACAAGGCTTGGATCCTTGATTCATTACTTACTTATTTTTAACCTTTTTGTATCCGATACACGACAGTGACATTCAATTAGATCATATACCTTTCAGACCGTTCTATTGCAAAGATAATGCGATTGATGTGTTGTCCCACGCACCCGCAACGCGCAAACAAATACCGTCCACGGGACATGAAATTACCTGCACCGAGAATTATTGTTGACAGAGCCGTCGCGTTATATGAAAACCGAAAATGCCTCATTACCATATATTTATTAAAGCTAAGTATATTCTTAAATATAGAAATAATATGTTATGCAAATATTGAAAGATTTTTATATATTGGGAAGAAAGAAATATAAATTCTTGAACTGTTAAACTTATACAATGTTTTCATTCAAAGGTATTCGTGGCGACTGGGTGTCTTAAATGGTTCCGCTTCTTTTTATTCCTCGACAAAATATCCCCGACAAAATATCCTCCGTCAAAATATCCTACGGAAAAAAATATCTCCCAACAAAATATCTGCTAAAACCTAACGTAACCTAACAATAAATGGGACAAAAATAATACAGACATACTGTGTTCAAAAATACGTAGTAAAATGTAAAATAAGGTTAGGTCAGGTTAGGTTAGGTTAGATTTGGTTTTAGTAGATATTTTGTTGGAGGACGTTTTGTCCCTAGGATATTTTGTCGAGGGATATTTTGTCGAGGTCTTAAAACGCGCTTTGCCGTTCTAAATTGTTGTCACTTCATACCGTTTATGGAAAACTTCAGTAAAATTTGGTTTGTGATTTGAAAAAAATGATTAACGATCATGTTCAGATATAATATGTTGATTGGACCTGGACCCATTAAAAGTGACGTGCACAGAGTTTTTAAACAGAGTAGGCAGTAGGAAAATTAATTAATGTTTTTAGCATTCGTAAGCAAAGTAGTTGTTACTAATTAAAAGAGGTACCAACAGATGGCAATGAACGCTAGATTCGTGATTTACACCGAAATGCACCACCTTTTTCGAAGCTCACATTTGTATAAGCTTCGCGCACATGATACATGTGCATTTTTGAATCGAATGAAGACGACATTTGAATATGACGTGTGTTTCATTTTGAATGCATAAATCCTGTTTTTGATACCTTATAATAGTGTGATGGTTGCCATTCTGAGATTCTTAGTTAATACTTCATGCGTATTTTGAATTCTAGATTGATTACTTAATAATTTCATAAATTTTAATATTATTTTAATACTAGCTGGTTCCCGGCATGCGTTGCTATGCCATTTAATAAAGAAATTGTTTCTCCCTGCGTGTCCTTTCCCATTTGTCCTGTTGCCCTTCCGCCTCCCCTTCCCCTTCCTCTCCCGCGTCCCCTTCCCCTCTCGCACTCCCACTCCGCCTCCTCAACCTTCCCTCTCCCCTCTTCACTCCCGCTTTCACCCATCCTGCGAACCCTCCTCCCCCCACCCGCTCCCGCATTCCATACATTCAGTCCCGGTACATTCAGTTTTCAAACAGCTGAAATTTTCTTATACAAAATTTCAAATTTTTTTATACAAATTTCATAATGCCAGAGCTCACCAATAGTTTTATACAAACCTTGTCCTGACAATAACGAACACAAAAATAACATAATTATCCAATTTGGTGCAGTCGTTCGGAAGTTATGCGCGTACATACATTTCAGCGATTCATTTTTATTTATATAAGATAGAAGATAGATATAGATAGATAGATAGATTCTGCTGTGAGGTAGGGTAGGCAGTGCTTCTGTGCCTGTATGAACGACAGGCTTCTGCACGTTATAATTGTCATTCAACTAAATTTTATTATTCATTCCACAAATTCAGTTCAAATTTGTATAAATTCAAGCGAGTTAAGCATATCTTAAGTACCTACCAAAGATGTAAAAAATAAAAAAAATTTAAGGTTTTATATTTAAAATTCCAAATTAGACTGTTCCGAACTCCTGCAACTTATAAACCTACACATACCTACAAGAACAACATGACTATTCTATTGCATTGTACATATAAGCATTTACATTGCTCGTTCTCCGATACTGCGGTTTCAAACTGTGGGGAATATATACTTAGCTGGAATTTACATGTTTAATGATAATTGGTGAATTTTGTGGATCATGTCAAAAAAAACTTTTTCAATCATATTCTAAGATCTTCGGTAAACCTATCTGATCACTATATTTAAAAAAAAATGTTTCTTGTATTTTTTGTCATTTTCTTCATTCATAATGTCGGCATAATTTCTCATTCATAATTTCTCATTTTAAAGTTATATTGCCTATATTTACGTAAATGCCCATAAAATAAATAAATAAATATTTTAAAATTAATAAAATAATTATTCAGATGGGAATATAAAATGTATTATTGTGCTCGATTAAAAAATAAGATGTGCAAGATTGAACTGGATTTCAACATTCTTTCAATTGAAAACTATTATATAGGGGAAAGTCTCAATCAATAGATAGTTTTTTTAGACCGCCGAATTGATAGGCGCCCTGCAGTTGTCCCTTGGATCGACCGCCCGTGTACACCGCACGCATTGTCCGTACGAACGCAGTGCCCCTGCAGTTAGGTACTATTTAGCAGCCATGAGGCATCAGGCTTGCATCATGCTTCGTGTGCGCGCTGTCAGTGAGACCATTGACCAACATTGGAGCGATTAGTAATCCCAGTTGGGAACCTTTTGCAACATCTTCTATCACAGAAACCCCCGAATTGTCCCCATTAGACACAAAAATCATAGGCGAAATTACGTTAAGTAAAGGTGAGCCTCGTGTGTTATAAAGGACATAATTTTTCATTCATAATGTCGGCGCAATATGTTATTTATGATGATAAACTTTTATTTTATTTAAAGACCAAAAAAAGTACGTTTAGATTATTATTTTGCTGGTGTGACAGATTGCAAAACATCTGGTATCGGTGTGATATTAATTTATTGTTTGAAACTTCCACGCAGCGACTCCTGTTTGGCAGATTGATTAGTTATTTTTAGTACCCATTTAAGCAAGGTGTAAATGTGACTTCATTAGTAATATTCTATGATTCATGTTAGTATATTTGTACGACGTTAAATTTTTATGGAATGTCATTTCTATTAATTTTTGCACTTTGTGGAACTCTGGTAACATCGTAACCAATTTTTTTTTATCAAAAAATCAAAGACACATTTTATCAAACCTTTTTAAATGTTGCTAAAATTTGTTTCTTTTTTTGGTTACCTTGGTTATACTAATCGTCAGTAGGCAAGGTTCGTAGAACAGTGTTAACACATTTTCTACAAACCTTGATTAGTAGGCTCCTATGCATTATTTCAGTGCTCGTGAAGGAAATTTTGCTTGAACTTTAGGGTAAGTGAGAAAGCAGTTTTTTTTTAACTACAAGTGTCGTACGTATATATTATGTAGGAATTTTGAATATTATTTAGTAAGTGTAGATTTGGTTGTTTCAAATTAAAATCAATGGGTTTATATTTTACTTGGTAGTTTATTGGTTTTTTTATAAATATACATGATTTACAAAATTCACATTCACTCATTATTAAGAGAAATAATCATTTACACAAGATAATCCTTAATGTATGATGATATTGGGTGACAATTTCTTCCAAGAAATACCGTTACAGAGAAATTTCCAGTTTGAATTTATGACATTATTTTCACAATAACACAAAGTTCACAGAGAAGGGGATTAAGTACAATAAGAGGTAATATTTAAACATTATTTCACTGGCGCTTAGTCACGATGAAGATTGAAAGAAGGTATTGCATTTTGGTGAAACACTACACGGTGGTACAAAGAGATTATCAAATTGATGATACATTTCAAACACACAATATTTAAAATGATCTTATAAATACATGCATTCAAGTCATTTGATTGAGTATATATTATTAAATAATTCAAAATTCGCAAGCCGTTGGACGAAGCCGAGTCACTTTACAATAATTACAAACCACTGAGTACTGAATTTAGTGGGAAATATCGCATTTCGTTATTTGCCCAAAGAATTGTGGTTAAGAAAGACCTCAAGCCAAGAATAAAATTGAAAGATTCCCAAAAAAAGAAGAAGCTTATTGTAAAACTGATATAGATATTCCCATTAAATCAGACTAGTGCATTTAAACCTTAAAGCAAGTTTTTTTTACAGAATTATCTTACATAATAAATAAATAGTTTAAAAAAAATTGTTATCTCGATTCCGTTTCTTGTCGCTTTTGTCTGTCAGTCAGGTTGGGGTGGGTAGATTTGGTGGTTGATAAATTAATATCTGTATCCGTTGTTTCCATTTCCTCCGTTTCCATTTCCGGGCCTTGAGGGGGGCACGTACTGGCTGCTGGGCCCGCTGGGATATCCACCGCCACCACCGGCTAAAGGAAGATAAATGAATTTTTATTAGTTACCGATATCACAAAGCTCACATTTAATCGGGATACACTGGGCACGTAGCGCGACGACTAAGATAACAGAATTTTAATATCATCGAATGCATCGTGTTTTGAAATGAAAAACAGATCACACAAATATGGAGCAGACTGAACATGAAAAGAACTGCTGACTTCGTATGGGCGAGGGACATCAAGATCTACACGTTGGATATATTTGAGGTTCATGTCCAAAGCTGGACTCCAGAAGGTTTACATAGAACGAAAGATTAAATTCAAAAATGGGTTTAACTTTAATATTTTACGTATTACGCACCCAATCGTTAAACACCGGTGTAGATAGATTCTTTAAAGAAAAGCGCATCAAAATGTCAATGGCGTATCAGCAATGCATTTTTATAAGTATACATAAACCTTCAACCTTGCAAAAATTACATTGCAAAAACTGGTTAGACTTATAAAGGTGATGGAAGCAATACTTACATCATTGTACATTTTTATTGTTAGAACTTTATGTGAGCAAGAGTCAATCACTTTATGAATTACCACTGTGAAATAAATAGTGAATATATTAATTATTCTAAAATGCTATTAAAGTTGTAAATGAGTATCAAATTATTATAAGACTTTGGTAAGATTTGAATATCAAGGAATAAAAAGTTAAAGTCAGAGCATCTCGACATATAACATTCGGAATCTGGTGAAATCACGCACTCCTTACACAAACGGCGATAAGGTTAACAAGATTAACACCGTTCGCATCGCCAAAATGCACGTATAGGTATTCTTTTATTTTGTGAAGTTCTTCAGTTTTGTGAAGTTTCCGATCATAATGTAAAGAAATTAAATCCTTACAATATACAATAAAACCGTATTCGAAAATTGTTCAAAAGAAGTCAAATTTTTCTAGGCTTATAAACAAACTTCACGATTGTAGCAAAGGCAATGTGTTCTACTAGCTGAATTTAACGAAAGCTTTTGTAATATTTCGAAGCGATCAAATGTTAATATCAAACACACGTGATTTTGGGTGATGTGACATTAGTTCGCATTGTGTTGCATTAATGGAACTTGGTATTGATAACTATTGATAACATGTGTAATGTATACCTTGCGCGGCTTCCTCGGCGGCGTTCTGCTGCAGAGAGAGAAGGATGGCCTCTGGGATTGGGGGAGGGGTGGGAAGGTGATCTCCCTGGGGCTGGAACCCGTTCTCGTCAGCGATGTAGGTCACGGTGATGATCTTGCCGTCGGGAGACGGGTAGGAGAAAGAGCCTGCAAAGGTTAAGGTCACCATTAACACTGTACTATCATTTTATTTTATTACACTAAAATGTGAAATTAAGTATGTAGTTGGTAAATGTAAAGGTACCTACTGCTGATAGATCGGTGTTGAGTTTAAAATCTAGTTCACTTTATTAATCGTTATTGTTTTATTTAATTTTTAAATTTCTTTCAACTATTCTATTTTATTTAACAGTAAAATCACCAGCCAAAAATTAATAATCAAGTCATGTACTTTTTATGTGGTTAGTATCTGTAAATGTTATAAATACAACAACCTAGTTCATTTCCCACATTTTTTCTTCGAGATCTATAATAAACTACATTTTGCGTTTATCTTGTTGTAGAACATAAATCCTTATTTAGAAATTTGTTTTATTCATCAGAATACAATAAGGTTTAACCAAAAAGTTATTAAGAACACAGATCCCATTATTACTTACGTCAAGCTTCAGTTTCCAAAACAAAACCCAGGATTTACAACCCTTGGGCCAAAACTAAGGAATTAGCGTAATCATTGATCCTTCTAGCCGGATTGAACCAGCGGCCTATGGATTTACAATCCACTTGAAGATATCCAACGATCGATTGTAACATCTCCCGCTTTATCTTGTATTCGTCTCTAATACATGTACTTTTCACATTATTTTTTGATTAACACTCTTTTGACACCATTTTAATGTATCGATTTAATTAGAATATTAACTACGGCAGAAAAAGTATGTTACAACTGATTACTCAGTGGCAGGTAAAATGAAATTGTAAATATAGTTAATATGTAATTAGAAGCATGTACTGAAAAGAGAGGTTACAACGAAACTCTCGAAAAATACTGAATTGAAGAAATATCGCTGTTGGATTTGTTTAACTTGTAACTTTATCTCTAGGAAGAGAGGTTACGATGGAACACTCAATGGCAGAATCACACCTCCTATTCACTGATATTTGTCATAATGTATTGTGCAAAAAAGTGATTGATGTTAAATGAAACAAATTTACAAAAATAAATAATACTATAAGACTGACATGAATGCAAAATAAACAAAATTATTTGTCAGCTGTGGTCAATGAATATTGGGAAACTACGTACTTTGTAAATGTGCCACAGTAGTTACAAAGAGAATGAATAGAAAATAAATCATGAAAAAACTATTTGTGTCGATTGTTACACGTTTTGTCAACGAGGAGTGTGTTTCTCGCTGCTTTTTACTAACCGGTGTTGGGAGACATCTCGGACCCCCAAGAAATATTTTTTTAGAAGCAATTAATTGATAACGATATATGACGCACTTATTTTCAACGATATTTGCATGTATGAAACTAAGTGAAATTCTAGACACGCATAAAAGTGATAAAAAATTACCATTCAATAAACAATTACGTCATTTGAATAATTTTTAATGTAATTGCCACTTTTTTGATAAACATAAATATTTGTCGAATTAAATTTCGGTTAAATATTATCTTCTGACGTGTATCCGTAAAGATGCAATTGGAATCTCTTTAATGGTCTGCCTTACCTTCAAATTTGCTTTTAAAGCATAAACCGCATTCCATCATACAATAAACCATACGAAAACACCAGATTTCCTTCCTTTGCAAAATGCACGGAGACGGCTTATCCGTCGGAGAATTTCGGTAGCTCACCGAAAGAAAGGTCACACTTGCTAACCCTTGCCCTCAATTTCAATTCGATACTAGGTAGGTACTCGGTTCTTATAATATTCATCGTAATTGTTGTTACTTTCATGCGTCCGCAAAGTATTAAAATCTAGCGAACAATGGACCCACATTCTTGCGATTGCCAAATGTTTTTTTTCATCTTAACTATCGCATTTACGTGCTCTCCGATATAACCATTAACAGGCACGATACTACATAAAAAACTTTTTTTAATAAGCATGAAGAAAATATCGATAATTGTGTTAAAACAGTAAAAAAACACTTTACAGTATAAATTAGTCTGTGAAGATGATATAAATATTCAACGCAAATAAAATGTTAAGGCCATAACAGAAAGGAGTACCTACAACCTACATGTCATGCCGAGTATGCGTAACTAATTATTAGCTAATTACTCTGGCTCTAGCTCCTATGAGCAATGTACTCTGACGTCAACAGAAGACGTACATTCAATATAATATAAGATGGGAAAGATCGTCAGTCAAACTATTTACATACATTATGTATGGTAAACACTTTCTCTCCGTGTCCAGGGTACATTTCCTTGTAATGAATATACGTTATACATCTATTGTGCAAGTTACATTGTCTCTACCGAACACTATTATCCTCATTAGGTGACCCATTTTTTAGATGATTTCGTTTTGGTAATTCATCATAGGTTAATCGAAAGGTGTAAATACAAATAGCGTAATAAATTGATTATTGATACATCAATATTTCAAATTCTTTATTATGTGGGAACAAATATTACGAGCTAATGTAATATGGTTAGAGAATGCATTCTGTGAATAATACGATGTTGGGCAATTTGACCTATTTTAAAATAATTAAATTAATTTAATGGTAGGCAGGTACTTACCGACAGCCGATTGAGCTTCCTTGTCTTTGTCTCCCTTGTTCTTGAGCTCTCCCTTTTCTTCAACCTTGATTCCATTTTCAGCTTCGAAACTGAAATATTAAGAAAATTGTTTGGTCTACTAGATTTTGATACTTTTTGTTAGAATTTCTTAATTTTTTATCAATGCCCACAAGAGTGACATCTGCCCGGTGCGACTGGGACTATGGCATCCCAGACATGGGTATGTGGGTGATTTTAAATTAAAAGTGATTATACCGGCCTCTCGTGATGCATCTTAAAGGTATTTAGCGAAGGACCTAGCGACCAAATCGCGAAACACTGAACAGGAAAGTTAGTAACAGAATGCTTATTTTATAACAAAATCCTTTAGGGGAATCACTGCTTGCATGAGAAAATATTTATTATACGTGTATCATAAAGATGCATTTAATGGAATAAGTAAAAGCTAGCGAACGAATCAAAGGAAAATTGAAATTGCAAAAGTCGGGTAGGCAATTGATACCACACCCAGCGTGAACAGAAGCCGCTCATTATATTGCCTATAACGATATTATTTCCTACGTCTAGTACACAATAAGGGAATCAATACTTAAGTATTACGTAACAATCGGAACGAAAGGATCGTGTAAAACCTTCTTCGTGTTAAAGTTGAAGCAAAGTCGTGTCCACCAAATTAATCCCACCTCCAGTTAATAGTAACTCTTCGAATTTCTGATCATTAGCCAATATTTCTGATAAAGCCATTGTAGTTTAAATACATTTTATGAGAGTAATAAAAATATCGAGCAGACGGTTAAGCAACGGTTTTTTGCTGAGGGCGGTAGATTTTATGTATTTTTATAATGTTCTGAATAGTTAAGCAAATAATAAAGGAACATCATGTCAGGATTACGCATTGAATTGAGGCAACGATCATTATCGCTGTAACGCATTTTGATCGCAAGAGCGGGTAAATAATATATCTTACAACTGCCACATTTAAAAGTGAAAGTTAATTTTTAAAGATGCGTCGGTAGAAATACAATATTTATAAAAAATCGGTTTTTATTTTAACGATAAAATATTTCAACACTCTTTAGAGTTGGTATGTAATCTGTAATATTAAAAGGAGGTTGTAGGTATAATATTAAATTGGAATTTATTTCTACTGTTGAAAATATATATTTGTTTGTTCTTTGCTTGCAAACGCGCAGAAATAAGTTTAATGTTAAATTTGAAAATTAATACCTGCATATAAAATATTAGATCAAAATAAAGCAGTTTATGCTTGACTCTTAGGTCTGTAGTTGGATTTTTCACTGTTTTTTACTATAATTTTTAGCTAAATTCATCCATTTTAAGCTCGCAATATCTTTTCTTTCATGAGCTACGGTACTTTAAAAAACACTAATTACCGTCAACAATTTGATTAGATGCTGATGTCCGTGGTTTTTTTATATTCAAAAAGATAAAAGGGTTTTGGTTGATACGTAGGCAAAGCCGAAAACTAATGCTATGATCCAATGTAATTGAAAAGATTACAAAGAATAAAAATATAATATACCTGTAGCTATAAGAGCCATCTCCGTTGTTTTCGTTGGTTTGTGAGATGATGGCCACGTTGGGTTTTCCGGGGGCCGCGAGCCCTGGGCCTCCACCGGCTCCTCCAGCTCCTGATGGGGGCAGGTAGGTGTTCTCCAGGCGCCCGGCGAAGCACGACGCCACCAGACAGGTCAATACAAACTAGAAACAGGAATAATGCATGTTACAAAATGATACCTGGGTTTTATGATACATGCTATGTGGTAACATGGTTTTGTTTCAAACTAGGTTTAGGTCACAAACTGGCATACGGTTTTATGATACCGTGTGGTAACGCAATATTTTTTTTCCAATTTAGATTTTTTTGTTTGCTAAAAACTGAAAGTATTAAGAAATGTATATTAGGGTGTGTCAATTTTTTCAACTTCTGAATTCAGAAACGCCCGGGGTCTCAAAAGTTGCGTCTTACAATGAAAATGAGACCTGCATTTAAATTTGTTTTTAAATGGTTATTAGCCCACTAAAATGAACAAACAAACCTAAGATATTGAAAAAAAAATATTTTAATTATTTTTTTTTCAATAATTTAACCTTTTAACGTTTCTTTGTTATTAAAAAATGCGTATAGCTGACAAAAATGAAAAAAAAAGATCATGTTTATGAATACAAGTAAGTCAACAAGAATACCGATTTTATCCAGAAAAACTATTATTTTTCCCCCTTCATATTTTTAACAAACACATCACATATGTTTCAAAAAAAATTACTAATTGTTAGTTTTTAAAGGTTTTAAACAATGCGGTATTCATGTTGTTAGACAAATTTTGACCAGGAGAAATGTATTGTTATGAAACATCAATAATTTAATCAAGTTATTAACTTACTTTTGAATATGTTTTAATGCAATAATTATGCTTATCATTTATTACTCGATTGAATAACAAACGGAAGCTAGTAAATTAATTGTTAATTAATTGATCTATTCTTAATTGAAGCCTAATCAATGTTATTTACTCGCGATAATTAATATTATTGACTTATGATGAATAGGTAACGCCTTTGCTAAAGATTGCATCCGAAACGCCTACGTAGCTCGTAAGTAAGTAAGTACTGTGTTAATACTGCAATAAATTAAGGAAAATACATATATCAAATTCACATTTAAAAGAGTGCATACATTAGAATATGTTAACAAATTGATTTTGATGTAGGTTTATTGATTTATTTATGTCAATTCAATTTTACTTTTAAAAAAAAACCATCACCACACAATTTTAGAATTTAGATGTTTTCACAGAGCACTTTGTTTTTTTTTAAAATAGTACCTTGAACAGTGAAAAGGTAGTACGTTTTTTAAAGTGAGTGGATACCTATGTAATTTGGGATTGCAAGTTTTTTGTTTGTGCGTTCTATGAGATAATCAAATGAGCTTACGGATTAGGCACACGTACCAGACTTTATTTATATTTGGTATGTATGTATAAGGAAGGTATGTATGGTATGACTGGTCAGTGGTTGAGTGGGCATAGCGCTTGGGTCCCACCCGAGCGTCGCGTGTTCGATTCCTCGGCTGGCCAAGTCCTCCATCACAACACAAGCAACATTTTCGGCTTTCTGTGGTGGTAGTAGGAGATTTTCGAACATTGTTGGGTTATTCGTAACCCGGGAATGTTTGTCTTTCTTTTTTAGTAAAAAAAATAAATAAATATGTTTGGTGATGGCTTTAGACTGATTTCGCCGTTTTAATTTTAGTTGCAATGTTTTAAAGTGATTCCTCTAAAAATAGTTTGTTTTCAAGATTTAGAAATACATTTATAATATTTGTATTTTTTATGTATGTTGAGAGTATGAACTTACCATTTGCATGTTGAAGATTTATTTATTTGTCGTTACTTATAATAAACACAAAATCACCGTTGCAGAAATGCACTAGTTTCAAAGTACCCTTTGGGAGAATTGAAGGACTTGATGGGACAGCTGAAACTGTATCGACTGATGATTAAGCAAAGGATGCTCCAGTATTTATACTCCTCCAATGCAAGATGGTCTGCACTTGTCTCTACAAAGTCGATACCTACATAAGGTATAATTCACTAGGTAGGTGTCCGTACTAGCGCGCGATACAGTTTAACCGATTATAGGACTTAAAGGTACTTGTCCCAAGCAGCGAGATTCGCGCCAAACCGCGCAATTACTCCACAAATCGAGTTTTTTTCGTGACAACATCCAGAAGGAAATTTTCATACTCAGGGCTAACCTGTTAAGGTTCTGCGATAGGTCACGTATTGTATATCTGGACCTCAAGATCCTACCTGCTTTAAGGATGCTCTTGTAAGGTCCCATTATCGTAGTTCCACGGGAGATGCACTAATTGCATGTCGAACCGCGAAGGCTCTGCTATAATTTACTGGGAAAATTATTGCTTTAGAGATTTCTGAATATTGAAGTAGGATGTAAAACATAAACGTATCATGCTGCACCCTTGAACCCAGAAAAATCGAACATTTTTTATGAAATTTTATTTTTATTCAGGAAACTGAGAGATCTTTGAGAACATGAAATCGTTTTAAAGTACCTACCTATAGGGTTCGCATTTTTTATAATAAATCAAAGATTTTTTATATTTTTTTCATTTCCTCCCAGATAGTACGCAGGGTGTAGCGCAATGTGATAAACCCCAAAAAAGTCAATTAAGTAGATGAAAAATTAAATAATACATTAGATTGCTAAAAATAACAAAAATGTTCGTTAAATATCTAAATTCATTTAAGGGGGATATTTTTGTATCTCCTGTCGCCCCGGTGGGATACCGATGGTATGCCATACAGGTACCTAAATAAGAGCAAAACAAATCATTTTAGTATTTCAGATCCCATGTTGTCTGCACAACTAAGAGACAATCATTATATTAGCGGTGTCTACCTATGGTATGTATTCCTAGATGAACGCAACATTTTACAGTTACTATTGACTTATTTAGTTAATTATTCAAAAAGCATCTTATCTGATTGAGTAAGATTCAAGTTATTTCATTCTACCTAATTTATGTATTTTGTTGCATAAATTGAGTAAACCAGTCTAAGCGCTCATCTGTATTAAATCAGCGTTAGATGCAACTGGTTTCCTTGTCAATCGTATTGTTTGAACAATACGAATTTACTGCTGGTACATATACCGTTATTATCCTCTATTTACCCGTAGATAACCACAATAAAGGAATATGGAATATGAGAATAAAGGCATGGATAACATATTTTGTCGATTAATGACTGTTATTGGTAACAAAAGAGATCAAATCGAACTGTTAGGACTTGATGAAGAAAGATGACAAAATGATGTACAAAACAAATTGTGCTATATTTTGACATAATTAACACTTCAAAAATATATTAACTGTTAATCATAAAATCGACTGATGATCAGAGGTCTGGCGTCCTGAAATTTACACAGTATCCCTTCCGGAATTTCTAAAAAATGTTTTTCACAATACAATTTTTTTATCATTTAGAAAACTATATTATGTTGCTCCATACACTTTAAATAATTATTATTCATCCCCGGTGAAGGCAAATAGTAAAAACGAATATGTAATAAAAAGACATTTTTTAAATTTAATTTTTTTGTTTTGTAATTTGAAACACCCATTTTTTCCTCTGTGCATGATAAATTATGTATTTTGACTAATTAATTTACTTATATCCATTCTGCCTTCCCAAATGAGCCCTGTAGGTGATGGTTTGTTGATTATTCCGCAAAGCAAAGGTTATGACGAAAGTGACTTGAAATGTTCCGACGAGTCAGGTTTCATAACCATGATATACATTCCGAAACCTAACTGATTCCCTAAGAGCAAACTGAATCACGAATTTATCCAAATGATTTGCAAATAGTGCATAATATAAAGCAAATTAAGAAAAAATACAGAGAAAGTTGAAAAAAATACAAGTGTGTAACAATAAGCGACACAGGACACGTTATTATATAGCTCGATAATTGGTACAAAGATGGTTATCTTTGCGCTTGCGGTTACTTAATACTAAAAGAAGACGTAAAAGTAAATTAAGAAAATAAAGTACCTACTTTCGTAAAAAATGCCTTCTTGTTGAAGAAATTACGTGTTTTTTTTAATCAGCAATTAGTAGATATGTTCAATGACGGAATGTAATATATAGAAACCTTCTCGGTACACCAATAAATGTCGTAAAACACCAATAATTGTCGTAAAAACATCTGAGATACATCATTAGTTACATTGGTTGGTGTAAGGGTAGTTCAAATTTTATTTGAGTTATTTGTGTTGTGATGAAACTTACTGTATATACTCATAACATTCCATATTTTAAATAATACAAAAAAGAATAAGAAGTTTATAAAATAAAATAATTATTTTTTAATTGATGAACTAATGTTTAAGCAAGATAATAATAATAATACTTTTAGTAAAACAAAAATGTATCTGCTGGAGTTCCACAAGGTTCCATATTGGGGCCTACACTATATATAATTTATGTTACTATAATGAAAAAACTTTTCTCTTTTGTTAAACATTTTGTATTCGCAGATGATACTGCATTGGTCATATCATATAAAGATCTGAAAATTGCAATTGAACTCATGCAAATTGACTTTAATCAACTTTGTAAATGGTCACATGATGCAGGACTATTAATTAATGCTAAAAAAACCAAAGTAATGCATATAAGATAACCTAATACCAAATTTCAATTTAATCCTAATATTATTTCTCATAATTTTAATTGCATCCATAAAAATATTCCAACTAATTGTAAATGTGAAAGCTTAGAATTAGTTACGGAATACGTGTATCTTGGTGTTATAGTAGATTGTTTTTTTAAATGGGACAAACATATAAAAAACAACTGTAAAAGACTCAGATCAATTGCTGGCAGAATGTACACATTAAATTTTTTCCTGTCAATTAAAACGCTTAAAATAATTTATATGTCACTGGCAGAATCTATTATAAGATATGGATTAACGATATGGGGAAATACAACTATAACAAAAATGAGTTAGAACCTAAGCATTCCTAATAAATTGTACAGCGCCCTTGAGGTGATTTTTCACAAAAACGGCGCTTTATAAATTATCCAATTATTATTATTATTATTATTATTAACCAATCTGAAACAAGTCCAAGTTGTACAAAACGCAATTGTAAAATTATTAGTCGTCCCTAATATTTTCAAACAGAGACATAATACACCATTGCTGTTTCAGAGTGCCAAAATTTTACCGGTTAAGGCAATACTATGGCACAAAATTATAATTCAACATATATTTACCCCGCAGCATAAAGAGAAATTAGAACATAAATAGAGCATTAGATTCACGCGCAACGACGGGTTAATAGTTCCGAAATTTAACAATAAGTACGGACAGAGAACGTTTGAATACATCATACCGAAGATATTTAATTTATTACCTGACACTATAAAGCAATGTAATTCTATGAATAAGGTTGAATATATGGTGAAAAATTGGCTATCAGAAAAAAATATTTATATTGATAATTGATATGTATGAAAAAATGTTGAATCTGTAGATATAAGATGTAAATTTTAAATGTAAAAAATCTATATGTAACTAAAATATAAGCACCTGTTGACAAGCCAATTGAATTGGCTTAGCAGGACTTGTTTGTTGATTTTAATATCTATATCTGTTCTTTCAATAAAAAAAATGAAATAAAAAATTAATAAATAAATTATTATGCATAGCACAAGGGGTAACAATTATTATAAGTAATAATTATTAGCCTGAAACACTCATCGACATTGAAAAAATCTCCCGAGAAAAGATACATGCCGCCGACGAATAAGCAGTAATTATTGTTGAATGAAACACTAGTATATATTGAATTATTTGGCGAGTAGTAGATAAGCCGACGTAGCTCAGTGTAGAGCATTTGACCGGAAATCAGAAGAACGCGGATTCGAGTCCCGTCGGCGGCATGTATCTTTTCTCGGGAGATTTTTTCAATGTAGATGAGTGTTTTAGGCTAATAATTATTATTTATAATAATATAACCTTAAAAACCACTAAATCTTTGAATTCAAATCAAAAATATATTCACATTATTTGTAAATTTTTATTTTGTTTTTATTATAATATTTTTTATAAAATAACCTTGTTTGTAACCACGATTTATTTATTTAATTTTTCATTGCCGACTGGTTTCGCTTAACACAAGCATCTTCAGGGTATAAAATTAATACGGCCATTAAAGAGCAAAAAAATACTTTTTTGTTGTTTTTATTAATTTATTTTGAGTGATATGCCTCCAAGGCTTTGGTGTAGAGACTGATTTGGTTGTGACTAGTTATTAATTTTGATGGTCCTTATAATTTTCTACTACATATAATAAGTTCTCTAGAAAGGGAGGTTGATCTAATTAACACAGACAGGTATAGGCATTAGTAACTAATTTAATGGGTATGTGGTATGATTATTTGGCATTGTCGATCACCTCTTGTGTCATCTGGCTCAACTTTTGGCATATAATATGTTCTTGAAATTTATTTCAGAAAATATTTTACTGATAGTTCTTAAATGTCTATGGAGCTTCATCGACAGTCATCCAGAGGAAGACCGAAGAACTCCTGGATTACTCAATGCTCCAAAATACTTCAGAGAAACGGCCTGGATGAAGGCGATACTCAGAATAGAAGAAACTACAACCTGAGAACGAGAAGAGCCGACCCAACAGCCACCTAGGCAATGAGTTGGGACAGCGCAAGGAAGAAGAAGAAGAAGTTCTTTTAAAATAACATGAGAAATAAAGATTAACACATCTTCTGCCTTTACCGCTCCGATAATTTGCTAATCTTCTCTTAAACTTCCTAGCTACAATAATAACAGTTCAGGAAACTAGTTTTATACGAGTGCATTCCTATTTAACACTTAGGTATACATTCATCAAGGCCGATCCTATCATTAATTATCAAAAGTTAGTCTTATTAATATCAAACTCTTTTTGTACCAATAATTATAATACCATAAATCTTGGTGTTTTCTTTTTCTAACACCGTTTAGATCACTTCTTACCACGATAGTAAGGGACACACAAAAATTTCTATGAGACCTGTGTGAGTCATGAGAAATGATTACAGTATTCTTATACACGTAAAGTCTCATTTTTGGAATGGTACAGAGAATAGTATTTTTCAAATAATTGTCTATATTTTGTTTCTCGAACAAAACAGAGAGGCGAGCAATAGGCCATATTTAAAAAAAAAATCCGGTTTAGGCAAATATTCTAAGACATTCCGTTTTTTTTTAATCGTATTTTTGAAACCCTGGCGATTTTTTTTTAAATTTCAATCCAAAAAATTAGACCATTTTTTATAAACCGGAAAGACGGGACATAATTTTATAGGTGCGAAAAAACGATAATTACATAGCCAAAAATCACTTTAAAAAGTAGAACGTTTTCCACAAGAAAGGGCACAGGAGAATAACGAGGCATACCAAAAATATTACATCTCATAAATATGTTTTTCCTTGATCCGTCTTATTGATCATAAATCATTATAATGTTCAACGTCTATATTACTAAATCCAATGTAATATACTTGTATTTGTAAATTATAATAATAATAAGAATATTATAAAATTTGATTATGTTAAAATCAGCACCACTACCATTATACCTCTAAAACACGTACGGATAGCGTAAAATGTACGCGGTTCTCTTCATAACATCTGTCAAAAAGTCAAACCAAATGATAATTTCGCAGAGAATAAACAATAAATCTAGTGAACTTTAAATGTCAAATTCAAAAATTCGCCTGAAATCAAAGTGATGCCATATAAAAAAAAATCAGTGTGGAATTTTACAAAATTAAAAGGAACATTTTCGGAGACGAGACATTTTCATGTAGTGACGTCACGAGCCAAATAATGCATTTATTTATTTTAAAATAAAAAATAAAAACTGTACATTTCTAAAAAATTTTACTAACATTTTCGTAATCTTGGTAAAAAAAATCCATCCATACGATTTTTTCCAAGTCGTTATGAAATCTAGGCCTATTTGCAGTTGTGTTAAAAGCATTGTTATATCGTGTTATTATACTTTCCTTAGCTAGATAATACTAAACAAATATTAAAATTTGAGATTTTACTCATTAAATTAAAAATAAATATTCATCCTAGACTTGCAGTCAATAGATGTCGCATATTAAAAAAATGGATAAATTTATCCAAGATGCTATCTATACGGCGTTTAGTTCTGGTTGAATCTTGAAAATATGCGGTAAGAAAATAAAGATAATGTTGGTAGTTCTTCGTCGAAGAATTATACAGTTAAATGTGACCAAATCGGATAGGGACACATTAGCACTGTTGGTAGAGCGCTGACCTGGCTAGTCATAGGTACTCGGTTCATGTCCAGATGTGACCGTATCTTTTTCTGATTTTTCTGTTTCAGATTTTCGATTGAGTTTCGCTAATATTATCTTCATTAATTAAATATTACAATTTTAGGTTTAACTTATTAAATTAAAGAAAAAACTGAATATTTAGTTTTAGCTGCCAAACTGTTTATCCTGACAATGGAAGGAGTCTTCTGAATCGTGTTGACAGTTTAAATAAATTGTGTGACCATAACGATGTTTTTTTCTAACCTTACTATATACCAATTATATTATTCACTTCAGTATATAGGTTTAAATTTTCCTGTTATTATTTTTCAGATCACAAACTATTTGTATTTTCATCTACATATATATGGATGATTATACTTAATATAACATCTTATGAATCTCGACTACCATAATACGGGCATTTGCCTAGATTGGTAGTCAAAAAACCATGTAAAACAAACCTGTAATAAACAAAATGAATAAAGAAAATTAAAAAAAAAAAAAAAAAAAAACTCTGAAGAATTTAACTAATATGGAAACCAATCATCGATGTTAATTGAAGAGATGTTAAAAGAAATTATTATTAATTACCTTAGTTAAATTTTATAGCAGCATCAAATTAATAGTATCTGATTACCAGTGATGCAAAAATGAGCCTAGGTTACTTTGATTTCGAAACCTTTGAAGATATGTGTGCGCTAAACGAATATCAAGTAATTTAATTAGCAATACTGATTTTATTATTATTAAGTACTTTATTATGTCAACAAACTGATAATATACATCAAAACTCATTAAAATTTAATGTTTGTGTTGACTTGAAATGCAATATTCAAACCATTAGCATATTATAGAATTATTACACAATATACAATTTGGAAGGCGGATATGGGTACCGCCGCATCTGAAACCATTTATTGGGTACCCAACACCTCTTCCATAGGTCACCCAAAATGGTTCAGTACGTTTGGTGACTTAGTTTGGTGCCCGGGTTCATGGGGTAAGGTTTGTATAGCTGGTGCATTTGCGAGGCGAGCCGGATAGAGAGAGACTAGATGAGGGAGGCCTTTTGATTTCTCCAGCCGATCTCGCTCAACCCATCGCCTTGCACCGCAACTGAAGAGATGGATTCGTCCAATTTGGGAGGCGGGAATGGGTACCGCCGCCCCGGGAACCTTTATTGGATAACCAACACCTCTGCCATAGGTCACCCCAAGTGGTTCGATACGTTTGGTGATTTAGCAGGGGTGCCCGGGTTCATGGGGTTAGGTTTATCTAATTCTTGGAGGCGGATGACCCGGACACACTGAACCCCAGATTCCTACCCACCCTTAAACCCTTTACCTTCCCAGAACTCTCCTCTCCTCCCTTTCCTTAAAAAAAACCCTACACACAGCAGCCCCAAAGACGGAATTTCCCCTGAGGAAAATAATTTCCCTCAGGGCCTCCTGTGTGGAGCTCACGTAAAAAAAAAAAAAAATGCGGCCGTCACTCCTAGACACACTGACCTTAAGAGTCCAATCCAACCCTAATACCTTTTTCCTTCCCACAACGCCTGTCTCAACACAGGTATACCCTAGTTAGACAGGCATCGAATAATGTAATGTAAACATACCTTATATAGATAAATAAATAAATACATTTTTTACCCAGAATGACCAATTTGAATACCCAAAACTTCTTCTCCAACCTTTCCTTAAAAAGACCCTCCACACAGCATCCTAATCTCTAAGATGACAGAGGCCCTAAGGGAAATTATATTCATCAAGACCTCCTTTTTGAAGCTGATGTAAAAAATGTACCTAGTACGGCGCATTTATATGAACTAAGCTGTTCATTATTATGTCAAAAGTGCAGTAAATATCGATGCATTCCTAATATACCAATTTGTTATTGAAGACGCTTCATGCATTTAATGCAGCTAACGTAAAAATGCCTTTTACAAAAATTCAGGTCAAAGTGAGACACTTCTCCATTGACTACCTACCTAATATGTAATCACCTAGTCAATAAAAATACACTTAGTAATAAAGTTAATGTCTGACCTTCCAATACACGAAGAAGCGTTAAATATTTGCCAAGATGATTTAAATATTGTGTTAACATATTTATAATTAATTAAACTTATTAATTTCGATTATTGGTGGATGGGTAATATGAAATATTTCTCGTTAATGCGTAATATTACTCGACTTCGATAATTTTTAGAATTAGAAGTACATACTTATTGAAAGTACTGCTCATATCAGATAAGCGATAAAGTAGGTAGTAAAATAATTTTATTAATTAAGAATTCTTCAATTGGAATGTGTATTTGTTATGTTTAAATGTTTGGCAGATGCTTATTTTGCTTTAGAGTGAAGATACGTTACTGACACAACGCGCGTGGTTTCACCGAACTATGTCCAGTGGACTTACCTACTTTAGTGTGCCATCCATATAGCTATATCTTTAAAAGAATGTTGTGATTAATGGTGTGCCCACCTATAATTGGAATCATCACTAAAACCATATTTAAAACATTAAGTACTGTAATAATTATGTGATGTGTTCTCTCGGCGAGCCAATAAATAAATTAAGACTATACTTTTCATAAGCGGTGTTATATTTTTTGTGCGATTAGTATGAATATAACGTGTTGTGTGTTTGCAATACCATTGGATAGATGCTGTATTTTTTCAAGTTTACTTGCATTAAAAAGGAAAAAAGAAATTTTTAAAGAAATTTTTGATGTTTACTTTCACTTTAAGCATCACAAATCCCTCAATTATTATATTTCGTGATATTTTACGGGTCTGTGTTATTTAATTATGAAGTCAGTGGCAGAAATATCTCTTGAATCATTTGGTGGCGATTTAGCTGGATCTTAAGAGCGTGTTCACACACAGCTATAATATGCGTGGGATGGCGTATTTTGGCATATCGCTCGCCGTACATTTCCAATTGGAATATATGACAAGCAATATGCTGAAATTCGCCATCCCACGCATATTATAGCTGTGTGTGAACATGCTTTAATGCTTGTCACAGGACTCTATACTCTCAATATATTTTTTGGGCGTGGCCTGTACAGATTATGTGTGTTGTAGTGAAGCTATAATCTTACTCACCCCCCCCCCCCACTCCTAATATGTGGTAGGGAGGAAGAGAGTGGAAGAGCACGGAATATAGTTTATTTTTTCGAAACACGGCAGCTCCCTCATTTGCCAGCCTAAGGCAGAAAACGGGGTGGCATCATTTTCATATGTCACTTGGCTAACAGATCACGGTACATCATTTAGGCCACGCCCATACGTACAATATATTATCTGTCTCGATAATATATATTATCTGCTTCTACAATATATTATATATCTACATGGGATTGAAAGTATGTATAGCGTCTTATATATAAATAGTAAAATGCAGCTGCAAACCCGTGTAGTTAGAATGCAGACCTTTTACAGAGCATCGAACTTGATTCGTTAGACTGATTCACTAGGCAATTGACCCCTTCTGTAGTTGGTTTGTTAATTATATTTTAACGTAAATTCTGCGTAAGAACTGTCCAAAATCAATGGAACTATGGCATCCCCAATGAAGCTGAAATGAATTAGGTGAGGGAGGAGAAGAGAAGAGGAAGATTGCTAAAAATAATTTAATATTTACTCATAACCTAAGGTTTAAGTTTAGACTTAGGATTTCAATACTTCGTTTGTGTGAAAGCACTATGATACCAATACATGATTTTACGTCAATGGCAAGCCAGAGATAATTATTTATTAGTAGCATAGTAGGTATTATTGACAAAGTGATAAACAATAATATAGGGATACTCTAGATATGTACCTACTTTTGTTGGCAAGTTCCGTTCTCAGTTTGTTATAAATCGGTATTACGACAGAAAATAGTCTAGTTGAGGAAATCGTGATATAGAGGAACGTTGATGCAAATGTCACACAGAAGCATTGTTGCCTGACCCGTGCACTTTGCAATCCGAAACACCGCACCGTACAAGTTTCTCACATTGTTTCACATGTCGCTTATTAATTCTGTACTTTTAGTACAACAATTCTAAAATACATAATGACATGGCAAATAATATAAATATTAACAGATTATGGTTTTATATTATTTGTTAAAATAAATAAATAAATAAGTGTTTATTCCAGTATGTGGGGATGAGAGTGCAATCCCACACATTCCATAAGGGTATAATATAAACATACATGTACAAAGTATTTGAAAGGAAAAAAAAGAAAAAGAAGGTGGATATTAATGTACACGAAACAAAAAAAGATAATAAGCTAATAGTAGTAAAAGGAAAACAAAAGAAATAATAATATTAAGCTTTCAGGATTCTGTGAGCACGTAAGGAGCCAGTATTTTTCTCCAGTGTGCATCAATACTGGATGACGGACTGAGGCGGGCTTCCATGACGAGGATGTTTCCAGAGCTGCTTATCCTTTCCCTCATTCCTGCCACCCTTGATCTAATAAGGGCTGCAAAGCCAGGAACTCGCCCCTCCGTGAACATCCGGGAAGCGCTGCAATATCTGGGGAGACCAAACATTATGCGGAAGGCGTTGTTATACTGAACCCGAAGTCTTTCTATACTACTCTTCTTGTAGTTTGCCCAGAGTTCAGACGTATACAGTGTTGCGCAGAAGGAAAGGAAGAGCGTCCTTTTTACAGCAGTACTGCAAAGGCGGAATCTTCTACTGAGCATGTTTGCTTTTACACTGAGAGCTCTTCTTTGCCTATCGATGTCGTCATCGTCCATCAGATTACTGGTGATTACGTGTCCAAGGTATTTAGTTACTTCAGGTTCACACCATTCAGGGTAGCTGGAGGAATATTTTTTGGTCCTTGTCCATATCTTACGACCAGTAGAGCCGTTTTAGTGGGGTTGTATTGCATGTTTGTTTCTTCAGCAAACTCTTCGCAGATCTTTAAACGAATTCGTAGGCCCCTTATGGATGGTGCCATCAATACCATGTCGTTGTAAGTACTTTGGCGAAGTGATTTTTTATTTATTAATTGCATAAAAGATTTGTCAAAGGATGCCAGACTAGTAGTACATAGCAGAGTTTTGATAATAACCTGTATCGTTTAATGAGACGTAGAATTGGCAGAAGCAGGACAAAATGTAGCATTTGTAGGAGAAAACTAAGCATGACCAACATTTTAATAAAGAGTTGAAGAAATAATATTAAACTTGTAAATTAATAACGCTGAACGGAGTAGCAATGAGATGCCCGCGAAAAAATAGTATGAAATAACGAATAACATGAAATGTTGTTAATACTGATGGCTTGTGTCATACCTACATAATCAAAGATATCAATATAATGACTGGTGAGGCGTGACGTCAGCACTAACCATTCAATAATACCAACTTTACAGTGTGTTTTGACGAGACGTTTAAAAATGCACTTTTAAATAATTTTTTTAAGAACTCTACGTTTAGTATTATGAAATAAAAATTACATATATTCAGAATCAGAGTTCATTGGTCTGTATGAACATATTTTTTTAAAGCCATAATATTTTTCAGTGGAGTTCCTAATATTTTTTATTTTTGAAGATGCCGTAAAAAAAACCATTTTAGAAACTAGAAAAAATTGCCTTTAAGTTTTTTTTATCTGAAATATACGATCGTGTTTGAAAATTGCAGTATTTTAAGTTTCAAAAAGTTGAAAAAAAACAGCTGACTGTAAACATATTCTATCAAAATGTCAAAAAAATTCGGAAAAATCAAAATGAAAAGAACACAGTCCTTTTCCATAATGAATTTGAAATAAAACTGTCACTTCACCTTTTTATCGCTGAAACAATTAAAAGTTTAAAAAAATTCTAATAATTATTACAAGAGAGTAACTGAAAAAATTGACATTTTGAATTCATTTTTGAACAATGTAAACGTTGATAACTCGAATTTAGTATTTATTTACACATGCACAAGCCTTTAATGTTATTAAAAACATTACTTTTAGGGAAGTTTTATTAACTTAAGCAAATAAAAAATTATTTATCCGAAATAACTTATATTTTTAGGTGAACCAAATTAAATAATAACAGAGACATTAGGAGAGCACTGAAATTACGTTCAATCATACGAATTTAATGGTATATTGATCATTACAACGGAAATTCTGTTCAAAAACATTAAATTCTGCGTGTAAAATTTAACGTGTCAGAAAACGAATTTTACCGGCAAAATTGTAAAACAAGATGGCCGCGGCTCATGCGCAGATCCAGTAAAGCCAACATAATAGTCATAAAAACGTGATATTGTTATTAGGAACCATGTACAAATGCCATTCATCGGGCGGGCAACAGATATGCCGTTTAACTATCGTTAAAGCGTTTTGTTATTATTAAGACTGATAATGTACATAATTTAAAGGAAACATGTTATTTTCTTGATGATAATGTGAACGTTGATGATTTATAGCCCCCACATCTCCTGCTTGATCTAGTAGGTATGTAGACTGTAGGCAGAGAACAACTAATGTTCTGTTTTTTTACATAATAAATAGATCAGAATAATGAAATGAATTCTGCAGAGTACCTACGCACCATAGATAAATATGCCATCATTATGAAACGCGGGCAAGGTCAATAAAATTATCATATGGGCATGTTACGCAGGCTATCTTTCATAACCCCTTATTTGGATCAATTGATGAACTGCATTTAATGATGCCCTAAGTGTGAGATGCACTCTTTAATCAGGGGGCCTTTAAGGTCCATCTGCCGCAGAATCCTCGGTCCACTTGTTCGAATCAATTGTTTCAGGCATCCAGTTTCGTAGCAAGTGAACTTTAACTGATACTGGATCAAGTCTCTCGCGCGTTACGGTAGATAAGCGGATGACCTAGTAAAGAATGAAGGGTGCTGGTCGGGGACGAGGATAATTTAATGATGCACTTGTTTTATGAAAATAATCGATAAAATTAATTTATTCACCTTCAATCACTGTGCTGGAAAAATGACTTTCGGGGGGAAAAATATTGTTGGTTCATTGAGAAATGTTCAGATTTGCCTCATTTATTCTTTACTGTTCATGGCAGATACACACTTATACAAAGTACCTGCCTACAATACAAAAAATGAGTGTAATATAATATGTAATACATCATCTTTTTAAAACAAATGTTTTAACTTCGAAACAACTGAATATTAACTTTTCTCCAAGAAACCATTTTTTACTGAAATAAAAATGGTTAAATATTTTACAAAAGTCTGTAGTTATCCACCAAAATATTTGCAGATTATGTAAGTAATGCAAAAAGTTTTTTTATAATAAAGTAGTTCGTTAGTTAGATCATTTTCACTTATAATGTTGTGGATTACTAGTTTGCGGATTTATTGTTTACTAGCTGACCCGGCTACGCGTTGCTGTGGCTAACGAAACGCAACGCCATCTACTGGTTGGTTACCCAACCTTTATAACCGACGTCATCTATTAATTTACAGACAAATCAAATCCACGCCTTACGAATCTTGCCAGCCCGCTCCCTTTATATATTACTAGCTGGTTCCCGGCATGCGTTGCTATGCCATTTAATGAGGAAATTGTTTCTCCCTGCGTGTCCTTTCCCATTCGTCTCGTTCCCGTTCCCCTTCCTCCACCCCTTTCTCTCCCGCGTCCCCTTCCCCTTTTGCGTTTACACTCCGTCTCCTCCACCTTTCCTCTCCCCACTCCACTCTCCACCTTCCCTCGTCCCGCGAACCCCCCTCCCCCCTCCTACCTCCCGCATTCCATACATTCAGTCCCGGTACATTCAGTTTTCAAACAGCTCGCGTGCCACCTATTGCAATTTTTTTTATACAAATTTCATAATGCCAGAGCTCACCAGTAGTTTTATACAAACCTTGTCCTGACAATAACGAGCAGAAAATGAAAAGAATTATCCAATTTGGTGCAGTCGTTCGGAAGTTATGCGCGTTCATACATTTCGGCGATTCATTTTTATTTATGTAGATAGATTGATAGATAGATAGATATATTTCAACCAATTTACACAAAATCTTGACAAATTATTTACCTAAACCTTTCTCTTGAATCATTCTATCTATTGGTGAAAACCGCATGAAAATCTTTTCATTAGTTTTTGAATTTATCGCGAACAGACAGACAGATGCGTCATAGGACTTTAATATATGATATGTAGAGATTATCTGTTTTTTTTTTTAAATTAATCTATATTTTATAATTAATATGCCGTATCAATGTCAATGTCGCTATGGTAGATTTTTGCCAAGTAGGTAGTATTTTAACAGTAAATTTTTTTAATTATTTTTTTAATAAAAGAACATTCTCGAGTTAATAATAACTTGAGAATATTTGAAAATCTCCTACAACCATCACGGTAAGCTGAAAACGTTGCTTGTGATGGAGGACTTAGACAGCGGAGGAAGTGAACTCACGATTCCCGGGTGGAAAACATATGCGATGTCAACACAGTGACTGACCGGTCAGTTAAATTAATTTAACAACCTGTTGATGTTTAACCTTTACTGTTAAAATAAAAATTGTTGTAAAGCCGATCACCCTACGAAAATCTTACTTGTGCGAAGAGACCATCTTAATCTCTCATCTGTACACGTAAACCAGAAACTCGTTGACCTTGCTACCTTTCTTGAGATGATGATGATCGCATAGTAATAAAACCGATATATCTCTGAATGAGTTCAACTTATTATACGTATCGAAGTTAAATCCAACATGAATAGCGTATTCCAAAGTGGACAAGCACCTCGTGAGTTTAATAAATATTTCCAAAATTTTCTTTCAAATTTAAATTTTAATTGTTTTGTGAATACCGCACAATTCCAACTGCTCCCGTCTGGATTATCATTATTATCTTCATCTATATCATTTATCGATTGGAGAGGATTCCCAACCGTTTGCCATGCCCTTATTACTTATCTCCCGTGTCTTCCTCCCAAACAGGTGCTTGTAGGATAAGCTGGATACCCAGCGCTTGCCACCTCGTGGAATTTCACCAACCTGTCCCATTGTCTTATCTATATTTTGTCATACTAACACATATTGTATCTATATTTCCAGCTAAGCACTTGCATACTGCTTACTAACAACGTATGCAGGGGCATTGGAGGTCTAGTTTCGTTATCAAATGTAGAGTCGTTTTTACCAAAAATATTAGGGTCCTTGCAAGAAGAGCCCTTGAAGGAGTAACCATCTGTTACCTATACCAAGGCGGGTAAGTGGTGGGTCCTCCCATGCTCCCGTCTGGAGCCAGTGATACTATGGCATCCCTAATTGGGGTATGTTGTGATGCTGAAAGTAGTGGGGTGGGGAAGGTGATAAGGAGGAAGGTGGGAAGTACCTAGATATTCAGATCTGCTCACCAAACACGGCTAAAGCCATTTCAAGCATCTTCGACTGGAACGTGCTGCAAATATACTACGTAATATTTTTTATTAATTAATTGCGAAATTACACAAATTAATCAAATATAATTTATTTGCGCACGCCTCCCGGTTGTGAACCTGGGACCTTCGAATTGCCGAAAGTTTTTTAACAATTCACTAACATTGTGATAAAAACTTCCACGATCATTGTATTCTTAATACAAAAGGAAAACATTAGACATTAGAACAAATCTAAAACACATAAGACTGTTTCACTGTTTTTTTATTCTCGAAAAAATGAAGAAAAAATTACGAATGAAAATATTTCTATTTTATTTTCATCTTTGTTTACGAATAAATTTTCTACAACGATTTAAAATGTGACATTTTCGATTTACCTCCAAAACGACATGTTCATTTTTAATCGTGAATTCGGCGGCGTTGACGTCACGCTGGGCAACGTTGGTACCAGTCGTCTTGCCAGCCAGTGGCGGTTTCTATGTCATAATGACGTTGTATCCAGTTGGTTTGTGTGCGGTTTTTCAAAACAGTAATTATTTGAAAATTATTAATGAAAATATTATAATGACACATTTTTAATACGTCGATAAGAATCCGAGAAATGGACTTTAAATCTTCCACATACTTTAAACGGTGTTCATAGTTTGTGTAAATTGCCTAATGTTTACCGTAAGTATAGAGGCAACCAGATGGACACTTCAGTTAGAAATTTAAAATGTTCCTAGGATAAGCATATTTAAAGGAATATTTAAAAATTGTGTAAGAAAAAAGAATTAGTAAAAAGCATAGTTTAAATTAAAATGTACAAATATTTTATTAAATTTGAAGTGGATCAATTTGGAGTTTTTTTAATAAATAAGTAAGCAAATCATATTTAATTACCACGTTTATTACGTGTGAGTAATTTCAACAGATGACATTGAAATTTGCATCCTACTCGTGGATTAGTGTGATAGATGAAATTTAAATAAAAGTCTAGTCTCCGTGTTTTTATCCGAATTCCATAATTTTAGTTGACTATTTCCCTTCAGTTTTCTTCGACAGGTGGGTTTTGAAGGTTTTAAAGTTATATTCTCTTTCTGTGTTAGAAATAATATATTATAAAAAATAATCCACCCGATGCCATCCAAAAACATAGGTAACCGATACCATACCGAAAGCAATATCTTTTGCTATCTTTTATTGCATGCTTAGGTACTAATTGACAACTTGAGTGAAACTGTATAAAATAGCATAAAAGTCGATTCGCCTATTAGCAATATTGGGAGATATTGCTCCCTAGATGACACGATCTCATTAAACAATGTTAGAAAGAGAGAACACCATTTTGTATTTCACAGTTTACAATGGTTTTTTACATTCGTGTAAAGTAGTAATTACAGTTTACACGATAAAAAAAACCAACGGTCTGTATTTACGTCGATTTTCAAAACTAATATCTGAAACAGACTAACATCTGCTTTCAAAAATAGCAAATTTGTCTTGAATCGAATGTAATATAAAAAATCCCGCGCTTAAAAATGTAGAGGCTCTGGGAATAAAATTATGTTATTTTCAAAATTTTTGGAATGAAAATGGTCCAATTGTATTTAACCATCTTAAAAATGCAATTGTATCATGAAACTAACGTACTAGCCGTCCAATCCCCAAATCTCTTTCACGCTTTAATTTGTAATAACTCTGAAATATTTTTAACAATACGATATTTTTATTTTATTTATTTATTTTATTTTGCAGAAACAAACAGTACATAATTACATAGTAGAAAATAGTTCCAAAGTTATAAAATTTAACGCAATAATTGGTGCCAATGACATGTCGCTGTTATATACTTATGTTTTTATATGATAAATTATACATTTTACCTAAATTAAGTTAGTAAATTATTGAAGAAGAGAGGTGTGTGTGAGTGTTTGTATGTGTGTGTATGCACGTGTGTGTTATGTGTGCGAATTCAGTGTGCTCGAAATGTTTTTATTAAATAGAGGGAGGGAATCAAAAAATATATCGGTATTTGTGGTTTTTTTAATTGAGTTGAATCTTTGAAGGATGCGGGAAATGGGGGAGTTGGCTACAGCGTTCGTATTATTACTGGTTGTATAAAAAAGGTTGGTGTGGCGAGTTCTTTTAGATGGGATGTTAAAATTTATTTGGGATTGAAGTTCTGGGCAGTCTATGTACGAATACTACCTACTTCCTTTTTATTTTTAAATAATATTATTATTTCAGAGGACAGGGATATATTTTGTTTTAACGTCGTTACCGTTTTTTTTTTTTTTTTTTTCCTATTTTTTTCTCGTATATTGTGCGCCTCTGGGCCGCGGTCGGCTGATGCGCAGACAAAGAGGCAAGGAGACTCAGTGCAAGGCGCATCGCTGGACATCTCCAGCCATTAGTGAAGACAACTTTTACTTCTCCGGCCTAAGTACCAAGTACTTGAACAGAATGAAGGACGTAAAAATTAAATCGATGCGATGCCCCAAGACGTTATTTACGATGTCAATGTTCAAAATGCCCCTGTCTACATCCTTTACGATCCCATTGAGTATTCATAATACCTACGTGGGAATTAAAGATACAATCTCTTAGTTCAGATTGTAGCAGTAATCTGACTTGTTAATTGGTCTGAAAATCATCCGCGTTGAAGGGGGTACAATTTGCAGCCTTATTTAGAAAACCGTTCACATAATGGACTTATTTTGTTTGTGACGCCGCACGTGCGCATTTTGTTATTCGGAAATGTTGTGAGATTTGAAGAAATGCGTAAGGATGTGGTTATTACATAGATATCGGCGGCCTTTGTGGCTTGGAGGTGAAATATGAACTTAGAAATCAAGAGGCACGTTTTTTAACCACTCTAATGGGCTAAAAACACTCGGGGTGATCCGCTAGTATTAAAATCAGTTTTAAAACATTCAACTGCATTTCCAAATATCTAAACTTTCGTGTTAATATCTTAATAGATCTATCCATTTTATTTGACTTGCGTGAATACCAAATAAGTATTAATTGCCCTTATCGGTGAGGTGGTGAATTTATTTACAAAATATAGTGTCTGGCCGGTTTCTGATTACACTTCACAAAATGCTGTGAGTAGTGAAAACGATAAATGTGTCCAAAGACACATCGAAGACGCTAACGGGTAAAAACGAAACCGTTGAACAACAAAGTTTTGAATCCATAATTTTTTTGTGTTTCATGCGAAGTGATGAATAAATATTTGACTGCCAAATTGACTGCCGAAATTTAGTATGTACATTTTACATTCATCGACATGTCTTAAGATTAATTTGAAAGTCTCAATCTTATGTGTATATAAATGTATATATTATTTTTAATAAATGAGAAGGTAACGAATGTTTCTTTGACCCGGATAAATCAACACAACAAATCTGCTCAGACCCAAAAAGGTAAAATATTAAACATCTTCCCTTATTCGGAATTATTATTTCATGTGGTAACTTCTCAAGAAAAATAAATGCCCAAAGCGTCATAAGTAAAGGTCATCTTTAAAATGTTCCGTCATCCTACAGTTACGAATAAATCGATTAAAATAAAGAACAGGTCATGTAGTTATTAATAATTCATAATGTTATCCCATATAAACATTTCGAAAGCCTAAATTATGCATCATATTCCACCACCCAGAGACCATGTCAACCATCAACAGCTTTAAAGAATACTCATATAAAAAATCGTTTTGGAAAATTATTTATATTATTCAGAAACAGATCTTTTCATTTTTGCTCAAATTTTAACGATGCAAAATAGTACTGTTTTGCATTCATTGAGATTTGCCAATATAGTATACCATTTCATATATCCTTTCGATCATTCTATTTCGGTATGTGCTCTCTGGCAAGTGAATTCCATCGTACACACGGTACATACCTATATCTAATGTTTAACCCGGATTTCCATGACATCCAACGATTGATAATATCAGTTACCTTTGCGGTTTTATGTACTTATGTAGGTAGGACGTAGTTGTATGTGAGGTTTGCACTTTTACAATATGCTCGTTGGATCTCAGTTGGAATGTCAGGTGAGTCAATGAGCCTTTTGCTTTATGACGAGAATTGTTTTATTTCAAATTCCTTCCATGCTTTAACATGGAAAAATCGTTTGATTATTTATTAATCTGGCGCCAGACATTATCTAAGGTGTGCACCATTAATAAAACTTCAAGCTTTAGCTAATTAGTAAGTTAATTGAGATGATAATTATGAATGTCATAAATATATAAATACAACGGTCAATATAATATTTTACACGAGATATTCTTTAAGGTGTTGAACCGTGTTACCCTTACATCCCTTTTGGGTAGATGTTTTGCAAGGCAGTGTAAAGCTTTGTCTCATAGAGGAGGAAAATGGAAAAATCAACAATAATTATCTAATTCAATTAGTATTTGATAACATCCAACGATATAGTTAGGACCATTCAGTGGAATGCAGCCAATAAAGGCTGAAAAGCACTGCCTTCCCTAATAAAATAATCCATGATTATAAAGAGAAAATAAATTATTCTCAACAGAAAAAATTTCAAAAATACGTTTTTTTAAATTCGTAGTTCATGTATTCAGTTTATTATTTATTTATTAGATTACATTAGACACATTTATATAGCAAAAATAGCAAAGTAATAATATTGCTTAAAAACTGAAAATATTTAAAAATGTGTAGAGTATTATTTATTATGTATTGATGGTAGATATCAGTTCCTAGGCAGCTTGCCCGTTCTAAGGAATCAAAAAGCTCGTGAAAATGCCAAAAATTTATTTTGTAAAAAAAAAGTTGTTTATTTATTTTTAAGTATTTTTTACATGTGCCATTAATAGATACTCACGTAAAATTTTAAGTGACGTTATTTAATACATTGAGTGACTTTATTTAATAGTTTTTCAGTCTCACCCTACCCAAATTAATCAATCATTTAGTTATTATTGAACCGATGTAGGCTATTTTGAATGTTTTAATATTTATTTCTGACGGGATTTTATTATATCATTTTGGTCCCACATATGCATAATACACATACGTCTTTTGATACTTTGCCGTATTGCTACCTGGTACCACGAGATCCTTTCCGGTGTGACTTCTTGTAATATATTTATGATCAATTTTATTAAGATTTTGTAATATATTTATGATCAATTTTATTAGTTTTTTGTGTACGTTGAAAATAACTCTATTTATATAGTTTTGACGAACATCAAGTAGATTATTTTTTTTGTAGAGCTCATCGCTGGAGAACCTATTGGGTTTACGCATAATGACTCTAATTATGGATTTCTGGGCCTTCACAAGCAGATCTAAAATTGTTCTACCTGACGCTCCCCAGTCAACACAATCATACGTTAAGATGGGGTTGCACAATCCGAAATATATTTTTTCTTGGGAATTGTTGTTTAATTATATTTTTTATTGCTAAGAATATGTTAATCACTACCCTTAACTCCTTTACGCCATCGCAACATCAGAGTAGATGTGTAATCATTACACATCTGCTCTGATGATGGACACTGTAACTTTTTCCGAAATGTTGGCTGAAGAAGGAGGGAATAATATTTTTGATCATAAAAATCTCAAATCATTCTATCACTACATCTTTATCATAATATTTTACAGCCGCTTATAAATTCAACTTTTGGATTTCGTATTTTCATTCTCCATGTTTCGCATCTTCGGTTGAGATTGCCAAGATGGAAAAATACTTTAAAAAGATCAGTGTTGCTATAAATGTATATTCCCAACCTTGAGATTAAGAGCCAATGCAAAATGCAACCACAAAACAATATTTTTTCTTTTATTTCACTTGGTCAGGGTTCGATTATTTCCTCGTAAAATTTAACTGCGTAATCATTTATTGAATACAACTTTACAACCGGAAACAAGAACCAATGAATTTGTCTGTTATTGTAATAATGGCTGCGTATTTGGCAAACAATAGACAAACGTGGACAGTAGGTATGTTTGTTAAAATATTGACCTTATAGTAGTACTTCACTTGGTTATTCGTATTTGTATATTTGACAAACAACCGCCATGTACGGGTAGTATATTTGACGAAGAATTGTGCATATTTATTTGCCTATTCCGCAATTATGGCCAATACCAAACATGCGTTACGCGCTCTTATCGGTTTTCTACTCACATCAAAAGAGTCAAATAGAAAAAAAGACAATAAACCTTCTACACCAGTGATGGTCGACCTTTTTAACGTGAGAGTGAATTTATCCGTTTTCAATATGTTCGCGGGCCGCAAGAGGTCCGATACAATCAGCTTGACATATTTAACTTTACAGTCGGTGGTGTCATAAACCTATTTACTATGTCACGAATTTTATAACTCCAAGGCCGAACCAAAAAATGATTTTGTTTTTATTCTGAAATATTAAAAAACATAATGACAAATACTTGCAATTTCAGGCAACCAATTCAAAATAAACATACAAAAAATTATCACGAAACCCTTTTTTCTAGTACAGATTTTGAAAGCGTAAAATAATGATGGCCTCCGTGGTCGAGGGGCAAGGTTCTCGACTAGCAATCCGGACGACATCGGTTCAAAACCCGGCGGGCGTAAATAAATTTTATTTGATTAATTAATTTGTGTTATAGCATAAATGCAGCACGTTCCATAATAGAAGATACTCGTATCGCCCTGGTGTAAGACAAAAGTTGCGTGAAATGGCTTTAGCCATGTTTGGTGACCAGATCTGAATGGCTAGGTAATTCCCCACCTTCGTCTTTCCCGTCTCCTTCCCCTCCCCACTACTTTCAGAGTACCCCAATTGGCGATGCATACTGACTCCAGACTCGAGCAATTGGAAAAACTCTTGTGAGGTATTCACAAAAAAAAGTTGAAATTCACACGCGGTAGAAGCGAAACCTTTAATAAACCAAATTAGACAAGGGTGAAGAGGCTACGAAGCACCGCACAAAGAAAAGACCGGTTATACTATCTCATTCTCTCGCAGGCTAAATTCTGTAGATGTGTTTGTCTCTTTTTAGTATCGCTATTTTTCGTTCCATCGAGTTTCAAATCACAACGGCGCTCTAGAAGTTTTCACTTCAAACAGTTTTATAATGCCTTCAGAGGGTAAAACAGCTGTCACGCGTAATAATAATTACATAACAAAACATGTTTATAATTAACTATTTTTATAGATTAAATAATAATATTATTGAATATACAGATATATCTATCTTGGAGCTATTAAACTGGAGAGAACTGGCACAAAACCGAGATGAGTGGAGGAAGACTCCTGAGGAGGCCAAGACCCACCAGGGGTTGTAGAGCCAATAGTGATGATGATGATGACACAAAAGGAATAAAAATAATTTTTTTTAAATTAAAAAAAAAAAAACAATATTATTTTTCAAGTTATAAAACAATATTTTTTATCTATTTCCAAAGCAATTTTTACTTACTACAAAAGAGTGTAGGTCATAAAGGTAAACTGATAATATAAATGTCAGCAGTTTAAAATAATGCGCAATGCGCACGCGGACAGTCAATTAATAATGTATGAGGTGTATTATTATCAATCCTTGTATTTCATACATTTTTAATTGAAGGTACTCATGAAGATTGCACTTTCGACTTTTATCTTTAAGTAATAAACTCAATTACAGGTGCCTGTAAGTGGTTCTTCGCAGGTGCAACACTGCAAAGGACATATTCCAGAGAATGATTAAGTAGATCCTTTGAAGCACAATAATTGAGTGTCGCCTTGGAAAGTGTATCAATGACATAAACTTGTTTATTATGATTATTAACAATAATGATGTGTAGCGCAGAACCGTAAAAGGGAAATTTGGGATTTAAAAACGTAGGATGTACAACAAATGGACTATGTACAACCTTTAAAGAGACCACATGTCAAAATCTTCAATCTTATAAAAAATATACCAAAACTTGGCTAAAAAACACAGAAATAGATATTTTAGGTTTAAAAAAAGCCACTAATTATATCATTATGCAAATTGTGCAAAATCATGCAAACACCATTGAAAAAATCCAACGCAAATTTCTCAGATCAATTAATTTTAAATTAGGAATTCCCGCGGATGACATTAACTATGATTCTCTATTACAAAAAATGCGACTCTTATCGTTAAAAGACAGAAGAATACTCAATGATCTCATTTTTTTATTTAAAATAAATAATAACTGGTTTGACTCCCCTGAATTGGTTTCGTTAATAAATTATCATGTACCTAGTAGAACAACTCGACTCAAAACACCTTATTATTGCAACAACACTCTCAGTAATGCAGAACAAAATTCACTGATACATCGTTTACACACTTTAGGTAATGAATTTGCTCATATCGATCATGCCGAAAGTCTGTCATCATACAAAAGATGTATTAGACAAAATTTATCTGCTAGTACTACCACGTAATCATAATAAATATAATCATGTAACCATAATATTATGTCCTACCAGTATGCACTCTAATATCTATGGATTAGAAACATATCATAGGTAGGTACCTACTTTTCATATCGCTTTGTATACTCCGTAATACCTTCCTTTTATTTATTATATATATTTTTAAAATTTTTGGTTATCTTCAATATTTGGCTCCTAAGAGCATTTCTTACTGTTTACTTGTCATACTTTTTTATATTTATAACTTTTGTACTTTATATTATTTACAAAGGTAACTTATAGTCTATATTATTTCCTGCCTTTCAACTTTTTATCTTAACTTTTTACTTTTACATTATAATTTATATTTTATAGTTTACACTTTTACTTTATACTTTCATTTTATACATCATAATTCTATTTACTACTCATTACCTTAACTCCTTTTTTTACCGTTTGTTTTTATATTTAACTTTACATTTATATGTCACTTTCTTATGTTATTGTATTATAATATATATAAACATAATTATGTCAATGGCACATGTTGTGCCGTATGTTTTGAAATAAATAAATAAATAAATAAATTAGACAGCTTTTAGAGTAGATACATTACATTGTTTACTCTTTTTGTCGTTTAATTGCACTTGTATCATTTATTCTTATAAAACTTTCACAAACGCGATAATAATAGTGCAGATTGTTATTATGTCGTAGTTTTTAATTGCAATTATTCAGTTACTATTTATTATACTTAATTTACATATACTTAAATTTATTAATTTATATATACTTAAAATCTTCAGTTTAACCACAGAAAAAAAAATCAATATCTTACCCACGCACAGGCATTGCCTTTGTGGGATTTTTCGTTCATACATTTATTGTATTATCTAAGCTTTTTTATATAGATACTTTTCATTATTTTTATGTATCTTTTATATGTATTGTATCAAAAATTAAAAAAAAAAAAAGAATTCGCAAATCTGAAAGCTTTTATAAATAATATAATTGCCTCGGAATCATTGCCTTTCAAAATAATATATTTACCTTCCGAATATTATACATTTTGAAAATTTTTTGTGTTATATGTATTACTAGCAGACCCGGCCACACATTGCTGTGGCTAACGCAACACAACGCCATCTACGGACAACGCTATTACTTAACCTTTATAACCAACGCCATCTGTTCATTTGCATACATATCAAATCCACATCGCCCGCATGCCAGCCCGCTGCCCGCTGCTATATTATATATTTCAAGCAATTTACACAAAAGCTTAACAAATTATATACTTAAACCTTCCTCGTGAATCCTATTGGTGAAAACCGCATGAAAATCAACTGTGGTGCAAGGCGATGAATCGTGAGAGTTCGGCTGGAAAGGTTGAAATCAACTAGTCCCTCAACCAGTCTCTCTCGATCCGGCCCGCCAGACAACAGGTGGACAGACGAATCCGCCGAAGTGTATAGTGTGATATTATTACTTTGGGTGTAACCCCGGGCGTTAGTTCTGCGGCGATATTTTCTCGTAAGCATTTTTGCATATTTCTACAGTTTGGGAAACTGGTGTGGAGCCGAAGCGCCGATCCGGGAATCATTTATTGAATAACCAACACCTCTGCCGTAGTTCGCCCCGAGCGATTCGCTACGTTTGTTGACTTAGCAGGAATGCCTATATTCACGGGGTGAGGTTTGTCCGGATCTTGGTGATGGATACACTTGCTTACATTAAGAGGTTTGAATTCGTATGTCACTGACCCCCCAGATTCCTACCCACCGCTAATACCTTTAGGGAAACCTAGTAAGGGGTTCGCGAGAGGGGGGGAGAGGGGAACCCGGGAGGGAGTGGGGAGAGGGAAGGCGGAGAAGGCGGAGTGGGTACGCGTGAGGAGAAGAGGACGCAGGAGAGGAAGGAGAAGCGGAAGGGTTGCGGGACGAATGGGAAATGACACACAGGGAGAAACAATTTCTTTATTAAATGACATAGCAACACATACCGCGAACTCGCTATAATGATATAAATGGAGCGACCGATCAACGTGATTTTTTTAATCTCAGATAATTAGAGGACTGGGAAATGACAGGTGCCACTTTTCATCCCGGAAAAAACATTTCATTCCCGTGGGAAAATTCTTTATACAGTAATTTCCCCCTAATACCATGTATATTTAGCCGCGGGTAAAAGCTTGTAGTTTATAATATTAATGTGAAATATTTATTATTTTATATTACTATCCATTGTAATTTTATCACATTTTTTAAAGTAAAATAATGTATTTTGTTTATATGAATATCTTATATGAATATTTATCCTCTCTCTGGTCGCCATTATACAATGTGCATTCACACAAAATTAAAAGAGTGCAACATAAATTTTTAAGGCATATAAATTACAAATTAAAAATTCCAATAGAAAATTTAAATTATAATTATTTAATGCAATTGCTTAAATTACCCGAATTGTCACAGCGAAGAAAAACCTGTGATGTTTTATTATTATTTAAAATTAGAAACGGATATTTGGATAGCCCTGAACTTGCGAACATGATAAATTATCAAGTACCTAACAATTACAAAACCAGACTCCATGCTCCGTTTAACGTAGTTGCTTCTCGCACAAATTTTATGTTTAACTCTTGTCTTCAGAGATTGCATCGTGTGGGGAACGAAACTTGCTCTATCGATATATTTTTTTATAAAAACATCGCTTCCTTCAAAAAGCGTATATGTATGCAGATGCAAAAATCCTTAAATGTTTCAGATTGTTAAAAGTAACAAATTCAATACCCATTGCTCTGTAACTACTTTCATGGTATCTACTTACTTCTTTATACATATATGTAATTGCTGTATACCTTTTATTTTATTTTTTTAAATGTTTCACATTGTTAACAGTAACAAACTTAATACCCACTGCTCTGTAACTACATTCATGATAACTACATTCATAGTACCTACTTACTTATTTACATATGTAATTACTTTGTACCTTTTCTTTTGTTTTCTCTTTTTCATAATGATAACAAACATACGTACATTTATGATAGCAAAAAAAAATAATTAAAAAAATAAATAAATAAAAATAATTAATTACAAGAAAATTACCAACTTTTATATTAATCGTTAAAAATGTTTTACACCACTGCAATACCGGTATGCTTCGAGTATATTTGGAATCACATTTTGTGTGATATTGTGACAATAATTATTGAATATAATGTAGCGTGAGCCCAAATACGAATCCGCTGATTGAACTCCTTTGTAAACAATTACTCGAATATTGATACCTACTTATGTTAAGCCTACTTATATCTTTCTAGCTCTGTTTATCATTTTATGTACTATATACTTATGATACTGCATACTTGTTATAATGCTCCTGTACAATTTATTTTATATGTAAAAGCCATCAAGGCGTAAACAAACAAATAAATAAATATGAAGTCCATTAAAAGATTTTAAAAATCTAACTATCAATCAAAATTTCCATATTATCATAAATATAATAATGATTTTAATTGACAATAGATATGACAACAATAAAATGGGTTGTTAATAATTCATATTGCTTAAGAGATATTCCCCAAAAAATATTATGGTCATTTATAAACCCGAAGTAATTAAGCCTACTGGGAATAACCAAATAATTCGAAATTCAACAGTCAAAGACGACTTAGTAATAAATATAATAAAATTAAAATAATTGACCAAAACCCCTGTAGATTACCCCTCTCCCCCACCCCCGTGTGTTATGTATATAAACCGCAGATTAAGAATAATTTGTACCAGTCTGAATATAGCTTTAACAGGCTGAAACCGGTTAAACAAATAAATTAAATTGGATAAAAGTTATATATTTGTTTTAATATATTATTATTAAAATATTATTGTTACGTGTGGTTTTCTGAGTAGTAATGAAATGACCAAATCAGTAAAATCAGCGAGAAATAAATTGTATAAAAATTTAACATTATGTTAAAGATAAAGATGAGGCAAGAGCAAGAAGCATGTCAACACGAAGGTTTGTATTACGTGCAAGTACCTCTTTATTTCAATCGAAAAGTCCAGAAAAAATAACGAATATAAATGCATTTATTACAAGGATAGCATGAGTGTTCTCATATTCGATTGCGTTGCCTTATGTGCGGACCTTTAATGTTCATCTTGGTGATTAATGAGAATGAAGTTGCATATAAATGCTAAATCTTCCCATTCATTGATCTCATCCGTTTCAGTTGTAATTATTGTGACACAGGTCAAGTGTTTTAATGGTAATAATTATGTACCATATCTACGATATATCTTCTTATATATAAAAATGAATCGCTAAATATGTTGCTGAGCGCAAATCTCGAGAGCAGCTGAACCGATTTCGCTAATTCTTTTTTTAGAATATTCCTTTATGGTTCTTACGGAGAGAAAAATTAAGAAAATTGCGCAGAAAATTGGATAATTTCAGAAAACCTAACGACTATCGCACGTTTGAGAATGACATTTTAAATCAGGATTCTTTTTTTGAAAATCTTTAAGTTGATAAATTTATTTAAAGTAGGTACTCCCCTAATAGTTTGAATCGAATCAAGAATTTTAGATATTTTAAATAGGTACCTATGTTAGGTACCAAATTTAATATAGGTATATGAAAAATGGAAATTTGAATAAAATTTGTAAAAGGTGGCATGCGGGCTGTTTAAAAACTGAATATACTGGGATTGAATATATGGAACGCGGGAGGAGGGTTATCGGAACGAGGAAGCGGGAAAGGAAAGAGGGGAAGGGGACGTTGTGAGCGGGGAGGGGAACTCGGGAGGGGGGTTCGCGGGACGGGGGAAGGGGGGGAGTGGAGTGAGGAGAGGGAAGGTGAAGGTGACGGAGTGGGAACGCGAGAGGGGAAGAGGACACAGGAGAAGAAGGGGAAGCGGAAGGGGAACGGGACAAATGGGAAAGGACACTTTTCTTAAAGGAAACCATTTCTTTATTAAATGGCATAGCAACGCATGCCGGGACCTGCTAGTATATATATAAAAATCAAAATCTGTTCGTTTCTGGGTTTGTATATATCTATAAGACAATTTGTCTATTGGTTGTACTTCTTTATTGGTAATGACAAAACAAATCATGTATTGCTCTGTTAACAAAGAAACTACATTTGAAGTTTATTTGTCGATCTTAAAAACATTGTAACACTTTAACACTTATTTTTCTGATATCTTGATTAATTTAATGTCTGCTACGTAGCTAATCAAAAACAATAATAATCTGTTTGTATGTCACTATGACAACACATCAATGAATGACATTTGAAAAGTAATTCATTATTCGAACACGAAGGAATCCCTATGCATTTCTAGGTAGGTATTCCTTTACATCTCCCCCCTAGGGTTAGAAAATTTCCCTGGAGATTTTCGCTTCTTTCAATGCCTTTTTTTTTTCTAAACTTCATTTTCTTCTGGTACGGGGGCAGGAATAAGTTTCGTAATATGAAAAAAATTTGACTCCATCTTTCTGTGCCCTGTATTAATCTTGTGTATTGATTGTGATAGTTTATCTTCGATTTTAAATGGACCAATCCTTAACTCGTCTAATTTTCTTCAATTTAGTTTGTGACCATTTTCAACATATACCATATCGCCGATTTTAAAATTATGTATTGTTCTTTTTTTATCAATTAACATTTTATTATATTCATGTGACTTAATTGTTCTTTCTAATGCAAATTTTCTGTCTCTAATCCAGTCATCTGTTTCTTTTTTAAATTTAAGTTCATTTGGTACGAATGAAACATCAGTACCATCCAATAGGTGTCTCGGTGCAAAGCCTGTTATTGAGTGTTCTGTGTTATTATATCTATCAACACAATTATGAGCAATAGTCGTCCATGCTTTGGTTTTTAGATTTTCATTTATCTTGCACCTTATTTTATTAGCGAGTGTTTGGTTTAGCCTTTCGTTCAGTCCATTAGAAAACGGTGAATTTTCTGCAGTGAAAATTAGTGTGATTGATCTTTCATTTAAAAAAGTTTTAAACTCTTTTGAGTTAATTCCAGGATATTGGTCGGTGAGAACCATGCCAATTTCATTACAATTTGGTACAATATTTATAAGTTTTATAAAGTCCTTTGCACTCTGTGTCTTTGAGGTTAATATATAAGCATATCGAGTAAAATGGTCGACTAAAAGGTGCAAATATTTTTTGGTTGATCGAGAGCCACCAAATCTCCCAATTGTGTCTATTGAGACAATTTCAAGTGGTTTTGTGGCAGGGCCTAAGTGCGACATTAAACCATATTTAGCCTGTCCTCTTGTCTTATTTTTTATACATATTTCACATTTTTTGCATAAATCGGTGATATTTCTAGTTAAGTTCTTTGCTGCATAAAGTTTTCCTATTTTCATTTGCATTTGCTTTATACCTATATGACACATATTTTCATGTATTAGTTTTATAAATTTTATACTGAGTTCCTCTGACAGTAGTATTTTTTCTTGCTTTCTTACCCTCTTATAATATATATTGTGTTTATATATTAACTTGTTCTTGTATTTTTTTATATCCTCATTTTTCTCTTGATCTGTTAATATATCATTCAATGTTACTAAGTTTATTATTTTTAATTGTTCATGTACATCTTTATTAGCTTCTAATACTGGGTTTTTGCTTAAGCAATCTGCCTCTAAATTATTCTTTCCTGGTGTATATTTTATTTTGAAATCATATTGTGATAGATAATAGGATAAATCTCCTAACTCTTCGTCCGTTCTAGATTTAATGTTTAAATTTTCCAATGGTTTGTGGTCGGAATATACTGTAAAAGGTTTGCCTATTAGCCAGTACTGCCAGTATCTTATGGCCTCTTTAATAGCTAAGCATTCTAAATATATAGCCTTTTTTTTCTTTTGGGCTTCATTTAATTTTTTAGAGAAATATGCTACAGGTTTTTCTTTTCCGTCTGGTTGAGTTTGCTTTAACACTGCTCCGATACCTTCCAATGATGCATCTGTATATATGTTTATTGATAAGTCTTTATCAAAAATTTCCAAGATTGGTTGTGAACACAATAGTTGTTTAATCTTCTCGAAAGCTTCTTCGCAGTTCATTGACCATATGAATTTTTGGTGCTTTCTTAGTAAATTATGTAGTGGTTCTAAAATTATTGAACTGTTAGGAATGTACTTGTGGTAGAAATTGATTTTTCCTAGAAGTTGTCTAATATTTTTCTGATTTTTGGTGTAGGGAAATCTCTTATTGAAATTAAGTTATCTCTCACTGGTCTTTCTGTATTATCTTGTATTATATGTCCGAGGTATTTTACCGAATTTGTTGCAAATCGACATTTTGTGAGTTTAAGTCGAAAACCTTCTTTGTCAATCGCCTTTAAAAGCTGTGATAAATGATTTATGTGCTCGGTATAGGTTTCTGAAAATATTAAAATGTCGTCAATGAAATTTACAGCAAAATCTGTTAACTTGTACTTTCTCAGTATGTTGCTTAGTATTCTTTGAAATATGGCTGGAGAAGTTTTTAAACCGAAGGGTAAACATGTCCATTGGTAGTGGCCTTCCTGGGTTACAAAAGCATTTTTCTTTCTATCTTCAATTCGCAGGGGAATAGACCAGAACGCAGAATTTATATCCAATGTTGAAAAGTACTTACAGTTTCTGGTTTTTGTTACTAAGTCCTCAATCAAAGGAAATGGTTGAGCCTGAGGTACCACCATTTTATTTATTTCTCTAAAATCGATACACAATCTTGTTTTTCTATTGTCTTCTTTTTTGAAAGCTAAGGTTACTGGTGCTGCAAAAGGGCTGTATGATTCCTCTATAAGATTTCTTTCAAGCAATTTTCTTATTTGTTCTTTATCTCTAACTTATCCTCTATTGAACATCTGTAGGGTCTTTTACTGCAGTATTTGTCCTCAAGTAGATCAATGCGAGCTTCATAATCCTTTACTGTTCCAATATCATATTTATCCTTTGCAAAGCTTGATTTATATTTATCAATAAGTTTATTTATTTCAGATTTTTGTTGACTAAATTCTTTTTCTTTTGTATGTTCCTTAAAGTTTATAAAGTTCAAGTTCTTTTTATCTTCATTTTCATTAGGGTTGTTTTTAAAATGTATTTCCTCTTTTTTCAAGCTTTCTTCAGATTTCTGATCAATTTCCAAATTTTCATTCTCAATCAAATTAAACTCTTTTATAGTATCAAGTCCAATTAGAAAATTGTATTTGAAATCTCTTCCATCTACAATATAAACAACAATTTTCTTCTCTATATTAAATATCTTAATTTTTATTGTTGTTAAGCCTTTTGTCTTTTTTACATTATTATTTGTTAGTAAGTTTGTATTGTTGTGTATATTTTTTCCTTCATCCTTTATTCTTAATAATTTAGAATTTATTAAGCAAACATTAGATCCGGAATCATATATACCAAATATTTCTAATTTTCCTTCTAATGTTAGTTTTACTTAAATTAATGGTGTATTTATTCGTTTTTTGACTCATTATCACTCAATTCAACATCTAATACAGTATTGTTTACATTCTTATTATAGTTTCTCTTGTTCTCATAGTCATCAGTTTGTTTAAACCAGTATTTTTCTTCAGAGTGAAAACGGCTACCTTTATTTAATTTTTCACAATTTTTGCAAGGCTTCATTTTTTCAATTCTTTTTCTATTATGAAATGTATTTCTCTTGAATTTATTACAATTATTTTTATTGACTGTTTGTTCATGTATACCAATTTCATTGAATAGATTTGCAGTCAATTTTATTGATTCCTTATCAATTTTGTACATTATGTAATCTGGTAGACCCATAACAATAAGATGAATTAATGTCTGAGAGTCAATATTTTTATTTATCTCTAATAACAATCTTTCTTTTTTTGTGGCATATTCCCGTAATGAACCTCCTTGAAATTTAAATGCAAATGCATATTTAACTTGTGACCAACCTTTGTTTCCGTATGTTTCACAAAAATTTGTTTTCCATATTGCCCATCCTGCGCTTACTGTACATTTTATTAACATACTAGGTACATCTAGGCACTGTTTTTCAAGTAAATACTTTAAAGTCTCAATTTTTTCTGTCTCCTTTAATATCTCGAAACGTGTACATTCATTCTCAAAATCATTGATCCATTGGCTAACATTTGATGTTTTTCCTGAAAACTTCTCGAGTAAAAATCTTTCTGCTATTTTTCCTAGATTTTTATTTTCAGTGCCTTTACTGATATTATTGTCAGAAAGTTTCGTTTCATATGTAATTTCTTCCAGGTATTGGTCACCAAATTGTAAATTCTTACCTTCATCTAAATAAATTTTCCTCAAATCTTCTGTTAACGGAATCCATATTTTACGTGTTTGGTATCTTTTCTTTAGACAATTCTTTATTTTGGCATACACATCCGTGGTCGTTATGGCGGTGTGTTTGCTTGCACATTTGAAATCATCGGGAATATCAAATATGCGTCCATCAGGGGTCAAGATTGAGGTTATGCAAATTATATTGGTTTTACCATCCGATGCTGCTGACACTGTAAATGTGAATTGTAACTTCTCCATTTCTAACGTCATTGTTTCTCTTCACTAAAAATGTAGTTTTATAAGACAATTTGTCTATCGGTTGTACTTCCTTATTGGTAATGACAAAACAAATCATGTGTTGCTCTGTTAACTACATTTGAAGTTTATTTGTCGATCTTAAAAACATTATAACACTTTAACACTTATTTTTCTGATATCTTGATTAATTGAATGTCTGCTACGTAACTAATCAAAAACAATAATAATCTGTTTGTATGTCACCATGACAACACATCAATGAATGACATTTGAAAAGTAATTCATTATTCGAACACGAAGGAATCCCTATGCATTTCTAGGTAGGTATTCCTTTACATATATATATATATATATATATATATATATATATATATATATATATATATATATATGGGTATGTCCGCTATGCGTTGCTAAACCATTCATCCGATTGCTTTAAAACTTTGGGAATTTGATGTGTGCATGCCCGCGATGGTTTCTATATACAACAGTGGGTTCTGGCATCATGAAATTATGCATTGCTAACCGTTCATCAGATTGCGATGAAACTTTGGGGATTTGATGTGTTCGCGGGAGAGGGGTGGGGGGATGGAAACCTGCGAGGGGGGCGCGGAAGCGGAGAGGGAAGGCAACCATGCCGGGAAATAAATGAATGAATGATAAATGAATGAAAGATGAATGAATGACGAATGAATGAATGGATGGGTGAATGAATTAGCGAATAAATGAATGCATCGATGAATGAATCAGTGGTATTTCCACCTAATACCATGCGAGCGAAGCCGCAGGTAAAATCTAAGGGTTTATATAAAAACCTAGACGGACACCTTCTATATAGATATATATTGAATCATTTCAATTGTCTGATAGCCACACGAAAAAGATAAACTCTTCGACCCTGACCACTTATTTGATGTTGTTTAAATTTTATCTTTTACGTTAATTTAGTAGGTATTCAAACAGCAGAATGCATTTACAAAATTAATTACTTTCCGTGAGTTGCTAATGATCTTTCTTATTTTTTTATTCATTTTTATTAATTTTATTACAATCAGAGACGTGCTATGCGTTTTTCACTGGCAACTCATGTGTTGAGAGCAGGCGCAATTAACAACAAAAATACGAATAACAACAAAATATTACTTATTATTTTTAATTTATAAACTAACGTTTTTTTAAGACAAGATTTTTATGCATAGCACAAAGGGTAACAATTATTATAAGCAATAATTGTCAGCCTGAAACACTCATTTACATTGAAAAATCTTCCGAAAAAAGATACTTGCCGCCAACGGGACTTGAACCCGTGTCCTTCTGATTGCCGGTCGGATGCTCTGAACACTGAGCTATGGCGGCTTATCTAATACCCGCCAAATAATTCAATATATACTGGTGTTTCATTCAACAATTACTGATTATTACATTTTTCCACCTGAAAACAACCAACTTTATTTTTTGTGAGGGAGGTATTGTTAGTACTAAATCTCTCGCTAGGTGGCGTCGAGACAAATTATGTCTACATTTTTTGGTGAAATATTTTGAACTTGTTAAATATTAATTATTATTTTTAATTTATAAACTAACGGTTTTTTAAGACAAGATTTTTGAATAAAACACAATGTTACAATTAAATTATAGACAGTGTGCCATTGGAAATACATACTTATAAATTGAATTTGGTAAACTCTTTGATGTCAGGTGCTTTGGTGTACAGAAAATTGTCTGTACTTTTATATGTTTAAGTTAGTTTTAAGAACGCTAGTGAATTTAATGTAGGCAGCAAATAAATAAAATGAAGTAACAAATGTGCATTGTGAATAAAACTTTTCAAAACAAAATGTCTAGAATTTATTGACTTATAGATTATAGACTTCTAAACCCTTGTGGCCACTAAATGGCTCAGATTTAATGTCTTACTTAAACCGATTGTAGCCTAGTAGGCAAATGCATCGGGCTCTTATCGTCGTTCACTTTGCTAGCCATCGACGAAAAATATATATATTTTTCTACATATTGATGGAAGTAAAATAAATTCAAATATTGTCAGGATATTCGTGGAATGTGTGTCTTTATTTTTAAAAAAGAAGAAAAAACAACGCCAACTAATACTGATTAAAACACTTATCCTTGGCATTTGTACATTTTTCCTAAAATAAATTAATTTAACTTTGTCATTTGGCGTCCTCCGTGGCTGGGGTGTAGCAGTTCTGAGGTCGGGGTTCAAATCCGAGCGTGCCTTTAAAAAAAAAAATAAAACAAATTAGTCGTGTTTGGTGACCAGATCTGTATAGCCAGGTACTTCCCCACCTTCCTCACCCCTCCTCCTCTCCTACTCTTCATCTCCTACTCCTTCAGCATCACAACATACCCAAATTGGGGATGCCATAATCTCACGCCTCCGAGCGGTTAGGAGCAGTCGTGCGGTATTAACATTAAATAAATAAAATTAAAAATTATTCTGTTTTTTCAACGGTCTAGAAAGCAGTTTTATACAAAAGAAAAATCCTTTTCACCATTCCTATTTTTTTAAATTTGTTTATACAGCATTTTGTTTTATAAACTAAAACAAGGGTGCATTTCAATGTTCACAAAATTATTTTTTACAGTTTTTTAAATTATTTTCAACAATTTTTTTTACGTTCATTCTTCGAACCCTCAGGCATTTCGCCAACGTTTTGGTCATCCGTACATTAAGCAGTTCTGTGACTCTATTTTTATCATACTCGTCAATATAATTCTATTTATATTTCTGGTTTCATAATAATGTTTTTTTTTTTTTACAGTGAATACCGCACAAGAATCTCAACTGCTCCCGTCTGGAGCCAGTGAGACTATGGCATCCCCAAATGGGTTATGTTGTGAGGCTGAAGGTAGCGGGGAGGGGAAGGAGGTGGGGAAGAGGAAGGTTGGGAAGTACCTGGCTATTCAGATCTGGTCACCAAACACGCCTAAAGCCACTTTCAAGCAACGTTTCAATTCTGAATGGTGGTCTTACACCAGGGCGATACTGATAGTATCTTCCACTCTGGAACATGCCGCAAATATACTATATATTATTTTTAATGAATTAATTGTGAAATAACACAAATCAATCAAATAAAATTTATTTGCGCATGCCGGGTTCGAACCCGCGACCTCCGGATTGTGAGTCAAGAGTCTTACCCACTGAACTACGGAGGTCGTCATGTATGTTTTAATTACAAAGAATTTCATCTTTAAGTATATTACGCATTCATGATTGTATGAATAAAAATTAACAAGTTATATGGCATTATACAGAGTAAACACAAATAACAAAAATGTTCAAGTATACATTTAAATTGTGCATACGTACAAACGCTCATTTGAATAATTATTCCAACAATAGCTAAATATAACGCACTTTTGTGTTCCACGAGAGCCTTATTTGTGCGATAATCCCGATAAACCTTTTTCATAATAGGTAAGGTGAATGCCTGAACGCACAAATGGTCAGATGCTGGTACTATACATTATGTCCAGACAAGAAAAAGCCGTTTTGACTGCGGTCATTTCGTCACGTGAAGATGCAACTGCAGATATGGGAAATGCACAAAACAAGTTTTCTCACAGTGCTTAGTGGGTATCCAGGTTCGTAAGATTATGTGGGTTATGCTTTTCATAATATTTAAAATAACACAATTACATAGTGGTCATTAAAATATTCAAATTAAATTGTGTAAAATGTGTATGATCCCGGACCTTGAATATAACATTGTGAAAAATGTATCACCCTGATCGGAATTTGATCACCATGTTACTGTCCTATCTGACTCTTAGTCCCTTTTTTTCCCAATAAGGAACACCAGTGAAAAATATTATGGCTTTAAAAAAAATGTTCATATAGACCAGCGTTTTTCAACCTTTTTCATGGCACGACCCCCTTATTATGTAAAAAATATTTCGCGACCCCCTACCCTTCGCCTGCAATTTACCTTTGACGACCATGGTTCCTGGAGGGGGGGGGTGGCTAGAGAATTTCAGGAATCACAACTTGAATGAAATGAAAAAAGAATGACACCCAGTGTACACCAACAGGAGGGTGGCTAGAGAATTTCAGGTTGTGAATTTTTCAGGGCAATTTCGCCTGTATAATATAATCATGTTTTGGCATTATTTCTCGGTGCAAGAACTATCAAGCTGGGAAAAGGTGGATCATAAACCCGTTTTTGAATGCAGCTATAGATAAGGCAAGTTTAGAAACCAACCTAAAAGAAAATCTGCTGGAATTATCTGCCGATGGAATGTTGCACTTGGAATTCAAGTCTGTTAAATTGGATAACTTTTGATTAAAAAGAAAATTAGAATACCCAGAATTGACCACAGAAGCTTTGAAGTGCTTGATTCCATTTGCCACCTCTTACTTGTGCGAGTTGACGTTTTCGTCAATGGCCCAAATAAAAAACAAACAGAGGAATCGATTAAATTTAGAAAACGACTTAATTCTAAATGTTTCAAAAACAGATCCGCGATGGCAGAAATTGATTGACGAAAAACAGACGCAACCTTCACATTAATGTGTATGAGACTTAACGGATTTTTGACCCATAGAAATTTTATAATTTAAATTTCATGTTAACTTCAAAATGTCCTATAATTAATATTTTCATAATAAAAATATTTTTGAGCTTTATTTTTATATTTTACTTTGGACCCCCTGCGACCCCCTTGTAGAGGCTTCGCGACCCCCCAGGGGGTCGCGACCCATAGGTTGAAAAACACTGATATAGACCAATAAACGCTGATTCTGAATATATAAGTTTTATTTAATAATATTAATCGCAGAGTTTTTAAAAAATTATTAAAAAGTCCATTTTTAATCGGGTCGTAAAAACACGCCGCCAAGTTGGCATTATTGAAATGTTTAGTGGTAACGTGGTGACGTCATTGTATAGGAATGTAGACACAAGCCATCATATTAATTTATTCGTTTATTTACAGAGATTTAGTTGTTGTGTTTATTGAAACATAATTTAAGCCTAAATAATGTTTAAAAAATAAAGGTATCTCTTATTAGTCTATCTCTATTATTGAAAATATTCCAAAAGTAGTGAACAAAAAAAATAGTAATGTTACTTCTAAGGAGAATACTTCGAACAACGAAATTCGAAATGGCGGGAGTTGATCAGCTGGTTGCCCGATCCTATAGTAACTTTTTAGGAGTGATTTCACGATTCACCATACATACGGTGGGTTTTCGGGGAAACTTGAAAAATTAAAACCTTGACAATTATTTTAACCATTAAAATTAACTCTAAAAATTAAAATGCAGTTATTTAAGTTAGAAGGTCATTATTCATTAAAAAAAAATTAAAAAATGGACTGGAGTTCTCGATTGCTCCCAAAGGTTTGGAGCTAGTGGTACTGTAGTATCAGTAATTGTTATAAGGCTGAAAGTAGCAGGAGGGGAAGGGAATGGGAAAGAGGAAGGCGGGGAAGTACCTGACTAGGACAATATGCCACAATCCCCTGAACTAGGTACTTTGGTTAATTGACTTTCATGTAACAAGTAGAATAGTTCTTCAGAAGGTACCGTATTATTGTAAAAATTTAGGGGCAAACACAGAATTAAATTTCACCGTGAATCGACTGCATAATTCAGGAAATAAGTTGTATATTGCAACCATTTATTAAAAGTTGAAAGCCTATTAACTTATTAAAATAATTTTATAAAACTTTTATGTCATTCTTGGGTCTTGGACATTTGTTACTGCATTTTTTTCTTTTTAGATCCTACAATTATTTATATTGTTTCAAAATTATTTAATGCAATGTTAACTACGTTGAATCAGTGTACAAAATATATAAAATATAAATATTAAGCAATGGTAAATCAATCTCCTTTGGAGTCCCGCAAGGTAGTGTGCTTGGGCCAATATTGTTTCTAATATATATAAATGATTTATGTAATCTGAATATTCCTGGTAACATAGTTAGTTTTGCAGATGATACTACCTTAATATTTGAGGGTAAAACTTGGGATGAAACATTTAACAAATGTAATACAGGTTTAAGAGTGGTAAATAGATGGTTAAATGATAGTATTTTAACTTTAAACTTACAAAAAACCAAATATATCACTTTTAGCATTTCAACTAAAAGTCAACCTTCCGCCACTCATAATTTAATAATACACAATTGTTTGCAAACCTGTAACTGCAACCCTTTAGAAAATGTAGTCAGCATCAAATACCTTGGCGTAAAAATAGATAAATTTTTAAGATGGAACGATCATGTTAATATGTTGGTAAATAATACTAGGAGACTTACCTATATCTTTAAAGAACTTAGACATATACTAGACAAGGAAAAATTGAAGACGGTTTATTTTGCAATAATCCAGTCTCTACTTTCTTATAATATAGTGTGCTGGGGATCTTGCCAAAAGACTTACATAGAACCACTTAACATTGCCCAAAAACTGATCCTTAAAGTTATGTTCAAGAAAAAATTTAGATATCCAACTCATTTACTTTATAAGGAATGTAATGTTATGAATGTAAAACAGCTGTATATTACACAAACACTTTGTAAATTTTTTAATAATATTAATATTGCAGAAAGAACTCAGCAAATTCGTACTACTAGAATTGGGTCTGGTCTTAACTTTGTGGCAATTCAAACTAAATCTTCTTTTGGTCAAAGAAATTACTTCTATCAGGCTCCACTCATATTTAATAGCCTTCCAGAACATATTAAGTCATCTAATTCCTTGTGCACTTTTAAAAAGATGGTTAAATTATTCGTATTAGCCGAGGATTGCCAATTGATTTTTTCTACATTGTCATTTCTAAATTAATAGCATATTGATAATTTATTACAGTATATTTACTGTTAATATATTATTTTTTATGTTCTTCTTAATTTACCATTACATATTAATTTTCTAACCGAACCTCATTTTAAATATTATAGATTATACAACTTGCAAAAAAAAAAGTTATTTCAAAGATAATTTCAACATATGGTCACTCTACATGTTTTACGTTATAATGTATTTGTTCCTATAGTGCAGTAGAGGCCCATTCTGTGAGAAATATTATTGTAACAATATTGTCTTTCAACACCTATATTATTTTGTGTACTCTATAAAATTGTTAATCTCAAGTCAAAATGAAGTTCAAAATTTCAATTTAAACAATAACACCTAAATTAAAAAGGTAAAGAAACAATAAATAAATAAATATATAGGGGTTATCGTATCCCATAACTTTGTCAACACTAAAAGATCACACGGATGGCATTTCTAAGATGTCACTTTCACTATAAAAAACAATCATATTTTAATGAAAACGGGCACTTAAATGGAATGAAAACAATAATGTTGTGATCAAAACGGTTTCTTTCATATTTATTTCATAATTATTTGATAGTCACTTTAATATTTCATAAGAAAGATTCGCTCTAATGTAATCGCTTATAAATCTTTGTTTTTTTTTCATTTTTTATATTTTACACATAGGTATTTAAAAAAAAACCTAAGGACATATATTTTTTTAATTTTATCTATTGTTGAAAATGGTATGAACTAATGATATAATGAATGATAACATTTTGTCTGATCTCTTAACACTTTGTTGTTAATTCATATATTTTTATCACTTATTATTTTCTCTGTTTATCATTTTATTTTTAAATTTTATTATTTTGCTTTTACTTAACTGTTTTGCATGACCGATATTTGCGTGTGTTATTTTTATTAAATTGTGAAATTATTAACCCCGATACAGGCGAACCCTAGTGGGGTTAATAATTACATGCTAAAAATATATGTATATAAATTGTGAAGAAGCAATAAATAAATAAATAAATAAAAATATTAGCTAGTCTCAAACGAAAATTTCAAAAAGAAAAATTGAAAAAGGGTTTGGTCATATCTAGGAATTGAACCCAGGACCTTAGCTTTGCCGAGGCTCGACTCTAACCTAATTAAATATTACATTTGAGATTTTACTCATCAAAAATAAATTTAAAATTTATTATGTACCTACCTACTCACCTATCTTGGATATTTTACATTATAATAATTATGTACCTACTATCTCTATATATATTTTTTTTTAAGAAAGACAAAGATTCCCGGGTTACGAATAACCTGACAATATTTGAAAATCCTCCTATTACCACCACAGTGAACCGAAAATATTGCTTAGCCAGTTGAGGAATCGAACACGGAACGCCTGGGTGGGACCCAAACGCGATGCCCACTCAACCACTGACCGGTCGTATACTTTTGTTATACACCTATTTTTTTATTCATTATTTTATTATGTACCTATCACGAATGTAATGTAATAAAATGCAAAAGCCTAAAGAGGACATAAATAAATAGCCTACTATTACCAGTTTTTTTTCTGTTATCCTTTAATTTAATGCAAATGAATATATTTTCAATTTAAACGGCACTATAAAAAAAATCCATAAGTTGTAATTTTTATTAGGTATGTGTATACAAAATTGATACTAGGACTACTATATTCTGTTCAAAGTTCCTAATACATGTTTTAATAATCACGCGACTACGGGAAAAATGTAAGAATTGCTTTTAAGATTTTTATCTTTTCTATGAAATAAAAAAATAATTCTATAAGTCCACTTTTTTGACAAACGGACACTACCACCTATCTCATAAAAATGTATTTGAAACTTTTAATTGATTTATACATTTATTTAACGAAAGTTGCGTTTCAATTATAGGGTTGTGACAAAATAAAAATGAATGCACCCATAAAAAAGGCAGGGTTTTTTTCCTAACCACACAAATTGATTATCAGTATAAACATACCCAACTTAACAAAATAAGTTTATTTTAATACTGAAAACATAATATAGCTTTATCGTTCCGTAATTTATAAACACATATTTTTCCTAAGTTTAATTTTGCACTACACCGGAATCCATTGCGCAAAAAATAGTATATGTGTTACTTAATTAGGTAGGTACCTATTGTTTTTTTTATATATATGCTACTGTAAAAGCCCGAATTTGGTAAATCTTAGGTTTTACTGGTAAATCCTAAGATATACCTACATCAAATGCTGTTAAATCTTAGGATTTACTGTAAAAATCTTAAGATTTACCGTAGTGCGGGCTTTTAAAATAACATATATATTTATTAGTTCAACTGAAAATTTATTCGCCATCTACCAACTGCAGATCAAACTCGAACGCTATTGGCTATAGAAGCTTTGTACAGCGCCATCTGTGTAGATTTAAATCAGCTAAAACGTTTAGTCCTAAAGAATACTACACTATGGATATTAACGAGAGGTTCAGAGCTAAACCTCAAAAAGCGTCGTTTGGTATCACTTCGAAACTAATTCTTATTATTGCTACAGTTTTTATCGGTACGTAATAAATAATTACTAAATTATTAACGATTTTTTGAACTGTGTTATTAAGAGTATTAGTAGTTTTTTGTATCAGTAAATATATTTTGAGAATATCATTTTAATTCAATTATAAAATTATAGAGATTTTTGTATTTATTATAATAATCAAAAGCGTTTTTTTTAATTCATTTATTCATTTGCTATGAAAATAAAACATATTTACAATATCTATTCGTATTGTAAGAGCAAACTATGCATACATATTTACAAGCCAGCTAATTTCTTACCATAAATAATAATAAAAAGGTCAATGCTGATTTCATTCATCTACTTATTAATTCGAGACTAAAATAATTGCGATTAAATAAATAACCAAAGATATAAATTTTAAAAAAAGCTATTTTTATATATTTTGTAATCAAATTATTTAAAATCCGTTTCTATCGTGCATCTTACCAGCAATAAATTTAATTTAGTTTTCTGTGAGTTGGTACGACGTATTTCAAAATTTAAATGATTAAATAATGTATCGGGATGAAATACAATTATGTAAAATATATAATAAATAATATATGAAATGTTTTTTGCCATGAAATCAGCGAGTCATTTGAGCTAAGGTTCCGTTGTTCAATGGCACATTACTTGACGAGGGGTGCAGGCAATGGAAGGGGGAGGGGTTGCGCGAACCTTCCCGCGTAGGGGGCGATCGCTGCGGCGTAGGGGGCGGAAGCGGCGGCGTAGGGATTGCGATAGGCGCCCGTAAGGCCAGCCCTGGCAGCGAGAGGGTTGACTCCCAAGGGGACGGCACCAGGCGCAGAAGGAATGCGAATGCTGGTGGGTTGGAAGCCTGGAAATATTAATCAACATATTATAAGTAGTTTATTTGAAGTTATGAAAAATATAATTTAACATCTATAAGTACTTATAAATTGGAGGTTATCCACCACTTATATATGGTATAAGTAACAGATGGTTACTCTTTCAAGGCCCTCGCAAGGATTTTATTTTTTTGAATCAACAAATCTACATTTAATTTTGAACGAATCTAGACCTCCAGTGTCCCTGTATACGTTGTTAGTAAACAGTATGCATGTGCTTAGCGGGAAATCAAGATACAATAAGTGTTAGTATGACTATAGACAAGACAATGGGACTGGTTGAAGATACTCCACGAGAAGGCAAGCGCTGGGTGATTGTATCCAGCATAACCTGCAAGCACCTGTAGGGGGGAAGACACGGTACGTAAATAATAAGGGTATAGCTCTGGAAAACGGGTGGGTTTCCTCTCCAATCGATTGGCAGTACCAGCAAGAATGCGCATGACGTTCGATCTAGCCGTAATCCACACTCAGCTTCCGCGCCCCTTAGCCGGTTTCTCGGTGGTGCTGTAAAATAAAAGTAAATGGGAGATTGGGGGTAAATGCCCGACGACCATAATGAATATAAGTACTTATACAGATAGAGTGATTGAAATAGAACCCGCAACGTACTGGCCTGTGGCGCTTCACCATAATTTTACACACTAACCACAATAACTACCACCCCATTTCCTCGCACGGTGAGCAAAGCCCAATAACTATTCCTGTAAGTGTGCATTCCTTGATTCAAATTCATAAAATATCTGGTACATTATTACCCTACTCGAGAATTTGATTTACTTTAGCATGTCTTGCGTTCCATGGGTCTTTAAAATATTATTTTTCTTAACTTTACTGTTAAAGTTTTTGTACCATGCGGTCTTAGAAATACTAAAAAAACCCATATCGTTAATACTGAAAAACCATTTCATTCCACTGATATTTAACTATGACAAATTAATTAATAGTTTACTAAGGACACAATCATAAAAAATACTTTGTTATAATATGTCAAAGTGCATTGACTAGAAAATCAATGAATACGGAATAATTTTAAATGGATCATTACTATGCAAACCAATAGTTGAAATAAAAAAAATAATTTTGTTCGTAACCACGATTTAATTATTTAATTTTTCAATACCGACCGGTTTCGCTTAACATAAGCATCTTCAGGGTATAAAATTAAAACTGAAAATTAAAACAGTTTTAATTTTATACCCTGAAGATGCTTATGTTAAGCGAAACAGGTCAGTATTGAAAAAATTAAATAATTAAATCGTGGTTACAAACAAAGTTGTTGTTTTATTTCAATTAATATGTTAAACCACAAAGTGACAGCTTTCTACCAAAATATAATAGTTTGCTATTTCAATGCTAGGCGGCCTCCGTGGTGGAGGGGTAAGGCTCTTGACTAGCAATTCAAAAGTCACGGGTTCAAATTCCGGCGTGGGCAAATAAATTTTATCTGATTAATGTGTGTCATTTCACAAATAATTAATTAAAAATAATACATAGCTTATAGTAGACTTGCGACACGTTCCAGAGTTGAAAATACTCTCAGTATCACCCTGGTGCAAGACCACCAAGCAGAATTGAAACGGCGCTTGAAATGGCTTTAGCCTTGTTTGGGAACCAGATCGGAATATCCAGGAATTTCCCCAATTTCCTCTTCCCCATCTCCTTCCCCTCACCACCAACTTTAGTCGTACAACATACCCCCAATTGGGGATACAGTAGCCTCACTGGCTCAGACGGGAGCATTTGGAACTCTTGTGCAGTATTCAAATAATAATAATAAGGAACTCCAGTGAAAAATATTCTGGCTTTAAAAAAATGTGTTCATATAGACCATAGGTTCCCAACGTGGGCGATAACGCCCCCTTGGGGGCGTTTCAGACTTTCGGGGGGGCGGTAGAAGGCAAAGAGAAAATTGGGGGGTGTTTCAGACTTTCAGGGGGGCGGTAGGAGACCCAGAGAAACCCATAGCTAGTTTACTAGCACATATTGAAGAAGTCGAAGACATGCTAAAAGAATACGAATTGCACATGGTGATAATGAGCGAAACCCGTATTACCGAAGAAATTAACCAAAATGAAACAATATTTCAGAGCTATTCGACAATTAGATGCGACTCATTTAGCAGGCATACAGGTGGAGTTATCACATTAATTCTGTAGTGTGTGTGAGTGCGTAAACAATATCTCTTACAAAGTCACAACAAATGCGGTACTAGATAAAAATAATACCTGGATACCTACTGGCTATTGAAGGATTTTAAGCTGGGAACCTATGCAGCTATTTATCATTCCCCAAATGAAAATGATACAAAATTCTTAGATTTTTTTGAAGAATGGTGCCGTTAGCAAATAAATACAAGAGACTTAAAAATCATCTGTGGAGATTTTAATATTCAATACAAAAAGCACAAGATTACAAATCATCATAAATTGCCTAGGTAGGAAGCAACTTGTCAAAAATTATACAAGAATATGAAAAAACTCTAAAACATGATTGATTTGGTAATTTCAAATGACTTTTTCGCAGAAGTTAATGCTGCAAAAGAAGTCAAAATATCTGATCACGAAACAATTATTACAAATTTAGATAATAGTCCGAAGTCTCAGGGAACACGAAGTATTATATATATATACAGGAATAAAAAGAACTATAATAAGTATAACTAGTGTACGGCATTACAAAACAAAAAGTGGATCTGCGATAACCAAGGAAATTTAGACAGAAAAGCAGATGAACTAATTAATAGGACACCTGAAAACAGTAGTAAATGAACTAATGCCTACAACGAATATATCTTATCTTATATATAAAAATGAATCGCTAAATGTATTGCTAAGCGAAAATCTCGAGAGCAGCTGAACCGATTTCGCAAATTCTTTTTTTAGAATATTCCTTGAAGTACGAGGATGGTTCTTACGGAGAGAAAAATTAAGAAAATTGCGCAGAAAATTGGATAATTTCAGAAAACCTAACGACTATCGCACGTTTGACAGTTCGCGTGTTTGAGAATGACATTTTAAATCAGGATTCTATTTTTGAAAATCTTTAAGTTGAAAAATTTATATAAAGTAGGTACTCCTCTAATAGTTTGAATCGAATCAAGAATTTAAGATATTTTAAATAGGTACCTATGTTAGGTACCAAATTTAATATAAATGAAAAATGGAAATTTTAATAAAAATTGTAAAAGGTGGCACGCGGGCTGTTTAAAAACTGAATGTACTGGGATTGAATATATGGAACGCGGGAGGAGGATTGGCGGGACGAGGGAGCGGTAAAGGGAAGAGGGAAGGCGGAGAAGGTGGAAGGGGAACCTGGGAGGGGGAAGGGACCCTGGGAGGGGGGAGGAGAACTCGGGAGAAGGGTTTGCGGGACGGGGGAAGGGGGGGGAGTGGAGTGGGGAGAGGGAAGGTGGAGGTGACAGAGTGGGAACGTGAGAGGGGAAGGGACGCAGGAGAAGAAGGGGAGGCGGAAGGAGAACGGGACGAATGGGAAAGGACACTCAGGGAGAAACAATTTCTTTATTAAATGGCATAGCAACGCATGCCGGGACCAGCTAGTATGAATATATAAAATGAATTCCTGTTTCCCTTGGTCACGCCTTCATTTTACTTTTTTTTAAAGTTTCCTAATACTTTGTAGAAGGTTCTTACGGAAAGAAAATTTAAGAAAATTGCGCAGAAAATTGGATAATTTCAGAAAACTTAACGACTATTTTATCTTTACACGTTTGACAGTTCGCGCGTTTGGCGAAATTGGATTCTGTTTTTGAACTTTTAAAAAAAAAAAAAAAACTATCTATGGATTATTTAAATGACAGATATTTTAAATAGATACCTACGTTAGGTACCAAATTTGATTGATTGTTCTTATAATATATAAAAATGAATATTTGTATTGAATGAAAAGCGAAAATTTTAATAAAAAAATTGTAATAAGAGGCACGCGAAATGTTTGAAAACTGAATGTACTGAGACTGTTATATGGAACACGGTAGGGGGATTGGCGTGACGGGGAAGTGGAAGAGGGGAGGGGGTAGGCGGGGAATGTGGAAAGGGAACGCGGGAGGGGAAGGAAATGCGGGAGGGGAACAGGGAAACAATTTATTTCTTTAAAAATGGTATAAAAACGCATGCCGGGAATCAGCTAGTAGTATATTAAAAGATACAAATAAATAGTATACCTACGAAATCCCTACCCTACCTAAAAATACAAAGGGATACAGCTTATAAAACCTGTAAAATACAATATCCAGAAGAAAGGTGGGAAACCTGTAAGAAACTTAGAAACATGTATAGGTACAGAAATAAAACATACAAAAAATTCGTATTCTAGGCTAAAAATTATTACCTCTCAAAGAGATTCAAGAAAAATGTGGACTACACTTAAAGAAATTATAAGTGGCAAACAGAGGGAAAACATTAAGGAAGTTCGGTTCCCGATGGAGTTGAAGATGATAAAACTAAAATAGCCAAATTTAATACTAAGTGTCGAAAACAAAAATAAGAGTATTTCATTAATCACTGATACTTCTTCTCAATCATCGGAAAGAAGAGAGAATAATAATATTTTCAGGTAACAGTGAGTATATGAAAAAATTTAATACGATGACGCAAAAATCATGACGTCTGGAATAATTAAATTTAAGTAGTTGCACTAATAAATTAATCTGTGTTAAAGGGAATTTTTCCGCAGTCGTGGAAAACTTCCACAATAACACCAGTGCCCAAAATAATAAATGCTAAAAATTTCGAAGACCTCAGAAAAATAAATCTTTTCTTCCTTGCGCTATTGGGGTCGGCTCTTCTCGTTATCAGGTTGTAATTTCTCCTGTTCTGGGTATCGCCTTCATCCAGGTCGTTTTTCTTAAGAATTTTGGCGCATTGAGTCATCCAGGAGTACCTCAGAAAAATAAATGGATAACCTAAATATGAACAAATACTAGAATCGATAGTTAAAGAACAGATGAGAAAATTTATTGAAAAAAATAACATACTTGTAAAACAGCAGGGTTTAGAAACAAATATTCATAATGGAAAACCAGAATGGATCAGAAGAAAATCACAATAGTAATGTTCATGGATTTTAGACGTATTTTTGAAACGGTGGACAGAGAAATAGTAATAATAAAATTAAAAATAGAAAACAAAGAAACAAAATTGGAGATGCTTTATCTGAAGAACAACAAGTAAACCTCGGAGTTCCCCAAGGATCTGTGTTGGGACCGCTCCTATTTATTAAGTATATATATTAATGATATGGTGAAGTGCCTGTCAAACTTTTGCTGATGACACACTTTTATATATTATACCAAATAATATCGAAGATGCATTGTAAAAAAAAGCTTTTTTTAAAGAATACCTCTATATTATATATTAAAGTTTTTTTTTTCTTGGAATAAACTGAAAATAAATGTAACTAAAAGTAAATTCATGGTATTAGAGAAGAAACTCAACGAAATTACTAGCCTAAATATAGAAAATCAAAATATTGAAGAAGTAGAAGAAATTACATACTCAGGAATCATAATCTATAACACATTAAAACTAAACACTAACTTTGAAATTTTAAATCAAAAATTTGTAGAAAAGGTTAAAAAGAAAAAGAAAAGTAGGATAAAGGGAGAGTTAGACGTCGAAACACGGAAATTGGTCTACAATACCACTGTAGCGTGTCACGTGAATTACTGCATAAGTGTAATCTTTCTGAGCAATAAAACCAAAGTAAAAAAAAAATCAGAACGGTTCCATGCCAACTCAGAATTAAACCATCTCAGAAAGGTCATTAAAAGCTATGAAAAAATAATTTTAAAATTGCCGGTAACCTTAACCTATTAACTTAACCAATATTTTTTATCATCACTCTTTAATGACCTTTATGAGGTGCCTCTGAGTTGGTTTCATTCTGAGTTGGCCGGTCACCAAATAAAATATACAATAAAAAAATTAAGAAAACGCATCTTGCCCTATCTTATCTTCTCCCCCCCCCCCCCCCCCCCCCCGCTCCCGTTGTGGTAAATATAATCGTGACGACAATTGCTGTTTCAGATTTACGAGTTGGGGGGCGCTAGAAAAAAAAATATTCTCAAAGTGGGCGGTGGGCAAAAAAAGGTTGGGAACCTATGATATAGACCAACAAACGATTCTGAATATAAAAGTTTTATTTAATAATATTAAACGCAGAGTTTTTTAAAAATTATTAAACAGTCAATTTTTTATCGGGTGGTAAAAACACGCCGTCAAGGTGACGTCACTGTTCGACGTGTCGTGAAGTCACCGTAATATCATTGTATGGGAATGTATAACACAAGCCATCGTATTAATTTATAGAGATTTAGTTGTTGTGTTTATTGAAAGGTATTTCTTATTAGTTTATCTCTATTATTGAAAATATTCAAAAACTACTGCACAAAAAATAATGAAGCTATTTCTAGGGAGAATACTTCGAACAACGGAATTCAAAATAACGGCAATAGATCAGCTGATTGGGGGTCTTGAAAAATTAAAACTTTTACAATTATTTTAACAATTAAAACCAACTCTAAAAATAAAAATAAAAATGCAGTTATTATTCATTAAAAAAAAATTGGACTGGAGTTCTCTAATCTAAATGCTCTCACTATCTGACGAGTTTGAAAACTGACATAACAGGTATTTTCCCACAATTAGAACAGTTAGATATTTTTGTGCTCAATATAAATTGGCCACGACATTAAAAGAAGAAAATATAAGGGAGTTTATTTTACCATTTTCGTCAGCAATGTAGCTAACTTGGACTGGAGTTCCTTCTGGAGATGTGTACGAATAGCTTCCTTGCACCACCTTAAAAATACACAATTTCAGATATATGAAATGCTCTAGCAATCATTGGTCAAACTAAAAAACTTTTTTTTGTTGAAAAGGGAAAAAAATTGGATCACATTAGTTTTTCATGCAAAACAAAACACGGTATTATTATTTAATTCGTGTTATTTACATATTCAGATCCGGATCTCATCGTTTCATTCACTTAACCTAACAGGTTTGCGTGTTCGTCATAATTTAATTGAGTACATTCCAATTAGTAGATTTTTACATTTATTTAATTGTGTTTCATGAATGATATCGTTCTCGAATAGATTAATTAACAATATGCAAGTGAATTATAATAATACCTCAAATTACAATTAAACCCCGTCAACTTCCCAAGTAAACTGACAAAGATCCCACTGGTGAACACAACACGAGAACGGTTCATCACGAAACGTTTCAAATGACGATTATCTCATCTTCTACAATAATAATTAGTTTTCACAATATGCTGATTGGTTTGTATTATTTATAACAACGGCAATCTTCGCTTGGCAAAATGTTTCCTAATATTAAATAAACACTTAAGTCACACGGATTCTACATTACTTAAAGATAAATAAATAAATACTTGAAATCTTTCTGCAACACAGACGATTGAGCAGTATAAGAAGGTTACATAATAAACAGAAAATTAACTGTATTAACTTATGAAGTTGTAAAAACGCTCAAACGATGTGTCTTGAAATACGAATAGCATTTTTGGTCTAAAATTATTTCTAGATCAGCCCATTAATTTTTTTACCTTCAGCTTTATTTCCAATAAATCTATATTTACTTATATGAATATCAAAATATGCTTGCTTGATTGTAGATATTTATACTAGTGTGTGTGTATCTAAGTATATGAGATGTCTACGCGTCGCTAAACCATTCATCCGATTGCGATAAAACTATGGGGATTTGAAGCGCGTATGCCCGCGATCAGGGTTTCCCAACCTTTTTTTCGTCGAGCCTCCCCTAACCAAAATAAATATTTTCATGCCCCCCTTCATTAAGTTTCAACAAAAATAAGAAACACGTTTTTTTATATTAACTAAATAATTTATTTGAATTTCAAATAGGTACCATACAGATACGATATGGATTTTTAATAGAAGAGTAGGTACACTTTCTATTAAAAAAAATGTACATTTAGATGATGTAATAATTTGCGTACATGTTCATGTTCATATATATCTTAATACCACTCTCCCATGGAAGCATTAGCTTGTGTCTATAATCGTTAATTACTTTTATATTTACATTTCTTTGTTTTCTTTTAATTACTTATAGGTACATATTATTCTATTATTATTTTTTTATTTATTTAAATTATATTTTTGTAATGTCTAACAACCCTCAAAGTAATTTTTGAACAAATAAATAAAAACTTTTAAAGTACTAATGAGATTTTCGTTATTTGTTTTTGGGGTGTTATGCCGTGTTGCGCTACCTCCTTCTTTAGCCAACGTTTTGGACATCGTTGCAGTGTCCAGATCTACCGGATCTGCCCTGATTATGGACACTGCAACGATGTTCGGAACGTTGGCTAAAGAGGAGGTAGCGCAACACGGCATAACACCCCAAAAACAAATAACGAAAATGCTTTTGGCCGTGAAAATCTTAAAACTTATCCTACTAATTAGATATTTGAGGTTGCATGCTCTGTACAAGTTGGTCGATTCTGGGTTCAGTCTTTGCTAGAGCTACGGTTAAATCGCTTAGTTAATCGTTAAGCAGATTTTTTTTTCAGAAATGAAACGTATATATTGCGCCCCCCCTGATATTTCTCTACGCCCCCCCAGGGGGGCGTGCCCCCCTAGTTGGGAAGTCCTGCCCGCGATAGTTTTTTTATATACAAGGGGTGCTATGAAAATATGCGTTGCTTTGCTAACCATTCATCCGATTGCGATGAAACTTTGGGGATTTGATATGCGCATGCCCGCGATGGTTTCTATAGGTATATAATTGTGATCTTGGCGTCATGAAATTGTGCATTGCTAAACCGTTCATCCGATTGCGATGAAACTTTGGTGAGTTATTATGAGCACGCCCGCGAAGGTTCCTGTATATATTAGTGAGCTCTGGCATTATGAAATTTGAATAAAAAATGCATGACAAATGCAATAACGTGGCACTCCAGCTGTTTGAAAACTGGATGTACCGGGACTGAATGTATGGAGTGCGGGAGGGGGGAGGGGGACGGAGGAAGCGGACAGGGAATTATTGGAAAGAGGGAAGGCGGAGAAGGCGGAGGGGAAACGCATGCCGAGAACTCGCTAGTGTATCATAAAATCAAATGTCTAATTTGAGTATTAGTAGGAAATGATATAACGATACATGGTGAAATAAATTTCGAACGAAACCTGCTAGTAAAACTAGTATTAAACATAAACATGTGCGTGCAATTATCCCTTTTATTGCAATAATCGAATATTTCTCACCTGTGTTCCTATTGGTTCTCCAGCCGTATTAATTGATACGTCTTTCAGATATCCAGACTCTTCCGCTTGTTTTCCGTCGGCAGTAGCAAAACTATAAAAAATAAGTCAAATTAATTAAAACCAATTTCCATTCTAGAATGAAGAGAAAAATTCTCTTCGGTGTCCAAGATAAATTAAATTCTACATAAAATTCCTGTAAACAGCGGTGGATTGACAGAGCTGCGAATTTCGTATTTGCAAGAAAATCACTGAGAAAAATTATACTCGTACCCAACCTAGAGCAACACAAATAATAAATAATTTCAAACAAAAATTAAGCGCTTCTGCTAATGCACGAGACTAAACATTAAAAACTTTTTATCCCATAACGAGGAGTTCACAAAAATAAAAATTAAATCGATTGCAGTTCACTCGCGGTAGAAGTGAAACCTTCACCCACAAAATCTCAAGCCTTAAAAAGTGAGCTCATAATCAAAGCGACTAATGCGGTAAGTTTTCATTCTATCTCATTCTCACGTAGGCTAAATCCTATATATGTATGTGTTTGTCTCTTTTCAGTGTCCGTTTCATTAAGTTTCACTTCAAAAAGGCCATCAGGACCCTCCATAGATAATCCACTTGTGCCGCACAAGAGTCCCAACTGCTCTCAACCATCTGGGGTCCATGAGACTATGGCATCCCTAATAGGGGTATGTTGTGAGGCTTAGTGGGGCTAGGAGTGGTAGATGGGGAAGTATCTGGCTATTCAGATCTATTCATTAAACACGGTTAAAGCCATTTCAAGCAACGTTTTAATTCTTAATAGTGGTCTTTCACTAGGGCGATTCTGAGAGTATTTTCCACTTTGGAAAACGCCGCAATATTATTTTAAGGGCCCGCAACCCGGATTTGTACCGATGTATTACATATTTCCGTTAAACACAGTAAGTTTTAAAGCTCTTAAAAAAATATATGTCATTCTTGAAGATAATATCTAGACTTTGCCCGCGCTGAAACGCAAATTATATAATATTCCATCGATGGAAAAAAATCGCAAAGTATGCTCCAAAAATTATTATAAACACGTTTGTTTCAGTTATTTTACAAGCTAAATGTATGAAAAAATTCACAGTGTTTTTTTAAATGCTGTTTAAGATAATGCCCGCGAGATTTTTGCTCTACTTTAAACGAGTCGTGTTTTATTAAACATTTTCGCAATTTTCGCATCGTTTTTGTCGCTGTAAATGTTAGCGCTCTCCTCTAACATTCGTAATTTCGTATCTCTCCATCTTCTTCTTTTCAGGCCCGGTTGCAGAGTCTTAAATGATCAAATTGTGAAAACACAAATCAATCAAATAAAATTTACTTGCGCACGCCGAGATTTGCACCCGCTTCCTCCGGATCGCTAGTCGAGGGCCTTGTCCCTCACTTTTCCTACATTCTTACAAACATTGATGCATTTACATTCGTAAAACGTGTATTATTTGATAAATATCGTAAAATAACAGAACAAAATTCACTAAAAAGGTAAATCACTAAAAAAAACTCCACACGCAGAAAAACTCACAACATTCCAGATAGTTCACATGGAATTTTCATTGATAACGATATCTGAGTTAGATGAGATAGGTATGTGTAGTTTGCCGTGATTAAAACAATATTATTGTTTGATCTGACGCATTGTACTTTTCATCGACCTCCTCGTTTAAAACAATCAAAATATGATGCAAAATTCTCCAAGGTCTCCCATATATTCCACAGTTACATTAGGCACACAAACAATGCAAGTGGAACGGCCACTTGTCGATAAATTAATTAGAGCATACAATCTATTTCCTATAGTGAGGCTCGTATTGTCTTACTTTAAGAAGTATTTTATTTCAATCGAAAGTTGAATTCTCATTTTCTTCTACGTTTATCGATGGCAGGTAATATAAAATCTTGTACATAAAAATCTCGTGTCACGGTGTTTGTGGTCGCACCCCTCCGAAACGGCTCAACCGATTTTTATGAATATTTTTATGTGTATTTAGTAGATATGAGAATAGGTCATAAAGTATATTTTATATCGCTAGGTGTTTAAGGTTCTATCCAGAAAAAAATGTGTATTTTTTGACAATTTTTTTTTGTATTTATTTTTTAATTTACCATATAAAATATATATAACCCCAAATTTTCACCCTCCTACCCCCACCCTCCCATTTTTTATTGGCGATTTTAGTATTTTTGTATGAAAAAATTTAACCGTCGGCATCATTCGTATTTCATATAGAACGAAATTATTTATGTTGTTGAATGACAGATGGCGCTACGTCCCCCTCATCGAACTATCATTTGTCTGGCAGAACAACGTTTGCTGGATCAGCTAGTCAATTTATATAATGAAGAGTGGCGGAAGAATGGTTTTCATACAAATCTATAATTTTATTCTGAGATTGGTGATATTTCGCAAACTTGACCTTCAAAACAAGAGAAAGGTTACAACCTACATCTAATTTTTAAAAAAACTCTGCGAAAGCCCTGGCAACGCCTGGGACTTCAGCTAGTATTTCATATCATAGGTATGTCATTTGTCACATGAGAACGGGTCGTTTCCACGACTCGTTCTTGAATTCTTTCCTTCCTCTCCTCTGAAAGACCCTCGACACAACATCCAAAAAGATGAATTAGGCCCTGAGGGAAATTATTGGTGACATATGGCCTGATGGCCTCCTGTGTGGAGTTAAGAAAAATATATATATTTTTTAAATAAATCCGAAAAATTTTTCAGAAAAGATTGTCAATAGCATAAAGAATAGAGAAATTTTATCATCATTGAGATTTCAGAGCTTTTTCTGCCTTAGTTTCTTTTTGTAAGATAGTTTTTTTTTATTTTGCATGTACTAAAATTATGCAGGTCAACAATTTTTTGCTCTTTAAATCATTTCCATTATGAACCACGGAAAAATAAATCCATTTAATTGTCAAGAAATAACACACCATATGCTTTTTAATTCTAAGTATAATGAGAAAAGAGCGTTGATATCATGATAGCCGATAAAACTGCTATGAGGTGTATAAAATCGTTTGTATTATGATAAAAATACAAACGATTCTGTCGATCATCGCACTGACCGTCTGATAAGACAGAAGTGTAAGACTTATCGACAGAAGTAAGAAATTCTTCGTATGGATCATTGTCTTTTCTTTAAATCCTTTCTTATATCAAGAATTCATGGTACCTATTGAATTGCGGAAAATGAGATGGGAAGCTGACTCATAATTTGCTGTTTTCATATCCTTATTTCTATTAACCTTTATCTTAAGGATTATAACTTTTGCAGCATGCATTTGTATATATAAACAGTTTGTTTTTCTCACCTGTATCTGTAAGAACCATCAATATTGATTTCGTTCGAGTAATCAATAGTTGGCACATAGGGAGTATTAAAGGGGGCTGTACCGGGGATGCCAAGAGCGCGATTGTAAGGCGTATTGACGGGCAGCGGAAGGGCGGGGTTGTAGGCTGCATTGACGGGAAGGGCGGCGTTGTAGGCGGGATTACCGGGGAGGGCGAGGGCACGGTTATAGGCGGCATTGACTGGAAGGGGAAGGGCGGAATTGTAGGGAGCATTGTACAAGCCACGGGGAACCACCGGAACTTGGGCAGATATCAATCCGAACACAATGGTCGTAATGCAGAGGACCTGGAAATAAAAATATGCCCATGAAAGATATTTCAAACTACGTCATAAAACATTCTGAAATTATATTATAACGCTTCTTTCTGTTGTACACAGCACAGTTTCGTAATATATTCATCACAATAGCGCTTAAGAGCGTTTAACCAGCCAGCGGACGAAAATCCACATTTCGTCGAAAGTTGTTCTTACAATCGTTCAGGGCGGTTACAATGAGAAAGATTAATTATTCTCCGTATCAGCTTTTTAAAATCATACCTCAATGTCGATTTTATGTCATTTCAAATTTGCTTTAATTTATACCCACATCCAAAAATGCTGAAAGGAGTGATGATAAAACTATTAAAATAATGTACTTTTTGTAGTTATTTTTTGATTATAAGTATTTATCATTTTTCAATAATGTCTAAATTTAATAAGAATGTTAAAAAAATCTGAAATATGTTAGTTTGTAAGTGCGCAAATAAATAAACAAATGGACCAATTTTCGCCAAGAAACACATGTACGTACATATTTTTGAATGATTTTATTGAAACTAAAATTAAAATTCTAAAACATGCGTTTGCTAGATATAATTTGAAATGGGTGTGGTATAATACAAAATCTTTTTTGAAAATTTAACAATTCTGCCAACGACCTATGGAATAACCTTATTACACTAAAAAATTTTAAAAATTCTCAAAATTTATTACATGCGAATGCTAGATAAAAGAACAATCTTTCGAAATCCATTTACAATTTTTTGTGGAAAAGAGTCAATACGTCTAAAATCTGATTTGAAAATGACAAATTTCTGGTTTTCTCTGGTAATGCCCTCTTAAGGTGCAAATATATAAAGCGTCTGCCCACCAACTGCGTGGCCACATAGTAGTTGGTGGGTAGACGCATCTGCCACCAAGATCTAGGAAAACCTCACCCGATAAACACGGGCACTAATGCCAAGTCACCGTAGAAACGTAGCGAACTACTTGGCTCACAAACGCATATTGCAGAATAAACGGTTACAAAAGTGCACTCGGCTGCAGAACAAAAATGTAGCATACTATAACAAAGCTTGGGCGGGTTGTTCTCCTTTTTAACCCACCTAAAGTTATCTTCACCAGTTAGTGGAGAAAAAGTCAACAGAATAAACAATATTATTACTTTAAAATCTACTGTACTAAAGACGTAACGACTGTGTGCGTTTAAAAAAATATGTGCTTATATTTTTGTACTAAAAATTACGTTACAGAGTTGTAACGTCTCGTGATAGAAATGTATTTCATTCAAATCACAGTTTTCTCCTGCCACCTCGACTTGTGTATATACTATAATGTTACAAAAAAATGATATGACGACATAAAATATAAAACTATTTTTAAACTCCAAAAGGTATAACTTATCAAGTCGATTATTATTTTTTATTATGTTTAATAAAATATTTTTTAAAATCTCAAAAACTTATCTCCTACAACTTTTATGTTGTACGTTAATTCTGTCACGTGGGTTGTCATTCGAAATAGGTATACACTCAGCTCGTGCTTGTCACCCCCGATGGGCATTTTAGGCCTCCTTCCCCCTTACTACAATTTCCCCTCTGAGATCCAGAGAGAATTCATTCATAGTAAAAACAAATTCCTCACTTCAGGTGGAAATGTGACAGAGTGGTAAAAGTTACGTACGTTAAAAAGAAGAACAACCCAATTAACCAACCGAATCAAAGCAATTATTAAAAATATATCAGAAAATTTATGAATATTATTTAATTCGTGTCATTTAATTTATCAACCACACAACCGTCCAACAATTATAGTATGGGGCAAGAATGGCAAAAATCATTCCTAATACTCTGAAATCATTACAAAAGCAGCAGAAATGAAAATGTTTTGTAAAAATAATTACAAACCGCTTTGAACATCTTGAATTGTATGATTGTTTGAAAGATGAAACAATACACCGATGATATATGGAGAGATACTGCAAATCTTCGAATCCGATAGGAAGACTGAACTGATGTTGTCCATAAATTGTAGGGCTTATATAAGTCTTCCAAGTAATATGCCCTCAAGTAGATAAAGTCCATACGGCCTGTCAGTCATCTCAGTATGTTACCTACACGGGGGTAAAGATAATCACCTAACTAATAGTAACTACATAAGTTGCGGAACCATGTTAAAATTGATGCTATTTCTTACGACTCTGGCACGAATTTAAGGTAATATTATACGCGGATCTTCTCAATGGCAACAATGTTGTAGCAATCGGAAACACAAACAATTGTGAAGAGGGTAAAACTGTTTTGGTTGTTGAAAAAAATACATAAAAAAACAAGTAACGCCAATTTATTTTATTCTTCAATGCGTATATGTATTTGTGGACCTCTGAAACAATATCGAATGATTTGTTTTATCCCAACAAAAATACAATATTGTGCATCCATTGACAAATATTTATTTATTTATTTGTTATAAAATACGTTCAGTATAAGGAAAGCTTTGACTGTACAACTAGGAAGGTCTCCCGTTTTTGGACAGTCAAATTGACATATTCATATTAGGTTGGTAGGTACATTATCATTCATAAAGTTTTAAGTAAAGTTAAGCTTCACAATTTGCATTTACATAATTATATGGTGGGGTAATAGGTTCTGGAATCAATTCATTAACAAGAAAAACTGTATTCGAAGTGATTAAACACGAAAAACAGTAAGTAAAAAAAAACCAAAAGAAAAGAAAAATTTTGGAAACAAAAGAAATATATAAAGTGCTCGTAATACACAATTATCAAATAACAGTAGCCTAAAACTAGTAACCATTTTATTATTTTTTTACCGAATGATGACACTTCACACAGTTTTAGTTGTGAAGGGATTTTGTTATATAATTTCGGTCCCAGGTATGAGAATATCATTTGATAAGCTGCTGTGTTGCTTGTTGGAATAGAAAGGTCATTTCTGCCCTTACTTCTTGTTTGATGTTTGTGTTCAACTGTTTTCATTTTATATTTGTTTTATGAGCATAAATTATTATTTTTTTATGTAACACCTAGCAAAATTGGTTAATTAGACAGAATCATAAATATTTTCACATTTATTTTACTCTATTTTCATAAAAGATTATAACAGCTTATGTCTAAATTGAATTAAAAGATCATTTCTCATTATCACAGCAATGACTGGGGATTTCAAATAACAATCTTAGTATATTATAATAATAAAACTAATATAAAACTTTATTCCACTTAATTTTATTCGGCCGTAACCGGATTCAGCTCGTTATTATAATATATTATAATGGATTCCACCATGAATTATCACTCTCAAAATAGAAATATTAACAATCTTAGTATTTTTTAAACAATTTTAAAATCTAAGTAATATTACCTAGGCACCATCCTTAACAAGGATGCGTTACTTTGGTCCCCTCCATAGTAGCGATATATGGAAATCCCATTGAAGTAACAGCTCCAAATTAGACGTTTTACTAAACGTTTTAAAACTAAAGGCACAGTTTGGTTAAAGGCAATGTTTCAATAGTAATTCACGAACACGGTTGGAATAAAATCTACGAGCAAGGGATTTGAGATCATTATTTATGTTCAACATTTTTGTTTGCCCTCGGTCCTTGGATTTTTTCAAAAAATTTATTTTAAGTTTGACTCCCAAATATTATATTAATTATTTAAATCATATTCAAATAATGAAATAGATAAACGCACAATAAAGAAAATCTACCACAATAGCCACCTGGACTTGAACCGGATTTAAACTGCTGCAACATGCAACCGGACACTAGCCATCGGTTTTCATCTAGTATCTTACAGTTTTGGAAAACTTTAAAGATGGCGTAACAACTAAGTACGTTAATACATATTTTCAAAATACCCACTACTTGAAACATGTATTTGTATCAATTTCAAACACATTAGCTAGTGGAACTTCACAAAAAAAATATTTTTTAAGTATCACGGAGTAATTTAGTTTGTTTTTTTTTGGCTACCACACTAGGCTAAGCCAGTGTTGTGGTAGTCGTCATAGACAGATATATTCATATGTCCGTGGGTAGTCGTACATTAATATTTTAACATTTCAAAAAATATTAAGAAATACTTAAAACTAAAGAGAAAAAAAAAAGATTATATTTTAAAGAAAAGTAGAAATAAAAATGAAAATTCAAATTATTGTTTAGACGACAAATGATAATATGTGGATCTGTGGTAACGTGGAAGTCGATTTAGTACCCTGTACAGTAGGTAATTATATTGATTAGCCGACAAGCATAATGGTCATATTGTTAAGCTTGTCAGCTGAACGCAATTGGTCAAAAAACTGAAACAGACAACAGAGAATCTGCGTTTAACGGTGACCGTTCAAATGTATAAAATTTTAAATGGTGCTAATCGACGATTTGTTGTACATGAAATGTGACGAGGGTTTCAAAAACACCAACCTAAAAGGTCTTCTTTATTATTTCAAAACGATTGATTATATTATATGAACTCATATCAACTGTGAAATAAATTCAACCTATTGTTTACCCAGGGGAACATTTATTTTCAGCAAATTATCTATATTTAATAAAGTGCCCTAGAAGTGCTATTATTCTGTATTGTATAAATATAGGTACACAACGTTTTTTTCGTTATTTGTTTTGGGGTGTTACGCCGTGTTGCGCTACCTCCTTTAGCCAAATTTAATTTTCGGACAGCGTTGGAGTGTGCATCATCATTGCAGATCCGGCAGATCCGATAGATCCGACACATCTGTCGGACCTACCGGGTCTGCCGGATCTGCCGGATCTGCCCTGATGATTTACACTGCAATGCTGTCCGAAAGTTGGCTAAAGAAGGAGGTAGCTAAACACGGCATAATACCCCAAAAACAATAAATTTGACCGTGAAAATCTAAAAACGTATCATGCACAATGCTTATTTTGTCTAAATTGTATGTTTTTAAAGCTGCTAAAAATAGCTTTATTAATTCATCTGGCTTGTTATCTGATTCCTTCGGGTCATAATATAAAAGGATTTAAGACATATAATTTTGTATAAATAATGTATGGAATTTAGGCAAGCATTTAGGTTACGACATACTATATTTCCCTTAATATTACAAAAGAGCGATCTAATCCATAAGCATGAATTTGTAATTTCATAAGGGATCCACGACTCTTGTGCAAAAGTTTACAACTAACCTAGCAATATTCCTCTTGCAAGACGTCGAGACGGGTACCAATATAATCTTTAAACGTTTTTCCAATGTTTCACAATTATCCTCTTCACTACAGAAACAAAAGTTTTTGGAGAGCGCACAGAGGAGCAAATCCTACAACACGAAAAATATAAATTCCATTCTAAAATTTTGTAAGGTAAAGTAAGGCTTACGGAATTTCTATTTTCTTTTTGATAAACAATAAAAAAAAACTCGACTGGCAGTCAAATGGATTGGGTTGAATCATTGATAAGTTCAAACAAATGAATAAACTCCCCTTCGAGGTATTAAATATTGAATTTTTATTCGTTACAGAAACTCTTTTTAATTAATTAAATCCACAAAAAAAGCCATTTATATGTTGGAACAGTAAGAACTATTGACCAGTTAGCTTCGGCGTAGTTCAATTTACGCAGCTTTATCGGTTTTGAGTTTCCAGATCTATGCATCTATTTTTTGGTAAATAGACTTATTAATTTAACTTTTTTTTAAATTGAGCAATACGCCATACTGTGTATTCCATGTTCTTATCAATAAGATAAAAAAATAAATAAAATACTATGTGGCACCAGAGTTTTTTTTTTACATTAACTAAATGTATATCATCTGGGATGCTGTGTGGAAGGGCTTTTTGAGGAGAGGAAGGAATGAACATTGGTTTTGAAGAGACCCATGTTGTAGGAAAGAGGAAACACAGAGGCCGGCAAATAATTCCACAGCCAAGCTGTTGAACACAAGAATGAGTCGAAGAAGCGACCCGTTCTCATGTGACAAATGTCAACCGTGTACAAAGTTGGGCACGCGTTTGGCGTGTTTCCCGACTATGCACCGGTGCCGAAGGGGTCAATGACGCTAATTCCTCGGAGCATCATCCATTGCAATACCGGTAGAACCAGGATAGCATTCCCACCCGACGCCTGTGCTCTAAAGATTGAAATCCGTTTGTTAAGATGGGTGAATCTATCAAACGGACCGCCCGTTTCTGCACAGAGTCGAGGGTATTTTTCAGGTATTTTGGAGCTCCAGATCAGAAGTGACTGCCAAATTCAACCGTGGGGCGCACTTGAGATTTGTACAGAATTGGCAGTTGTGTACTATCTTGTGTACTAACAGTATCTGGGGGCCTTGTACAGTACGCCCAGTTTTTGAGAGGCTACTCTGGCTGGCTAAAAGGCTACAGATGTTGAAATCTCGAGGTATTGGTAGTGGCAAAGCATTTTACAGTTAAATAACATGTTAAAATCAAACACTATAGTTATTTAAATTTAAAAAATGTATATGTAACTAAAATATAAGAACCTGTTGACAAACCAATTTAATTGGCTTAGCAGGACTTGTTTGTTGATTATTGTATTATCTATTCTTTCAATTAAAAAAAAATTGTTTATGTAAGATAATCTTTGACTTTGACTGATACAAAAATGTAACATTACAAAACGGAAGAAAAATATTTGGTCGCACTTGATCGGCGAAAAGAACCACTGTGCTGTGGGAATCTTACCAATAAAACAATTATTATAAGTTTCCATGCAAATATATCATCACGTGTGTAACATGTGCAACATTGCTAAATAACGATTGTTTCATGCGCTTGGACGATTGATAATAATTATAGTTATGTGTTTTATTTTCAAGGAGTTAATATTAGGTTCTCTGTATTATTATCTTAAAGAGCTAAATTCCACGCAGTTCGTTTGTTTATTTAAATAGAGAAGTCTTCAATATTTAGTGGTAGTTTTAGAGAAGTATTCACCAAAAACGGGCAATTTAACGCATTTTAAAATAAAATGTTCACAATTAATCATATTTATAATGTTGTCATATTGTACGCTAGTGGAAATGGAGATTTTTGAAAAACCCGCTAATTATTATCCCATGGCATGTAAGTCAAGTTATTTAAATAATCTGAAGAAAATTATTTTTATACTACCTTTTTCCCGCGGTTTCGCTCACATGGTATTAGGGGGGTTAACACTCCACCTGCTTCACCCCCCCCCCCTCCCCTCTCTCCCTACTCCCCCCCCCCCCCCTCCGTCTCACAACCCCCCTCCCCACCCCACCATTCCCTTTACCTCTCCCTCCCCCCTTCCGCCCTCCAACTCCTCCCCTCCTACACCCTCCCCCTCACCCCTCCCGAATTTATTTGAAATACTCCTCTAATAATTTGAATCAAATAAAGAATTATAGATATCTTACCAATCGTGCCACCTATTGCATTTTTTTACAAATTTCGTAATGCCAGAGCTCTGAGCTAATATTATTGTAAAGTTTCATCAAAATCCATTCGGTAGTTTTTGAGTGAAAGAGTACCTCACAAACATACATACGTCCACACAAACTTTCGCCTTTTTAATATTAATAGGATTAAAATATTCTTTTCTTTTTCGATTAGGTACCTGCTTAAGATTGAGTGCTTCATAACTCATCGTAATTTTTGCCGCAACTTGTTGAGAGGATATTCATTTTGGCATTTATGAAACTATCATGAAATGCAGTTCCGTGCACGTACATAAATTAAAGTACGTACAAATTATGTGTGGGGAAATTTTGTTAACTTATTTATGTCTTTGAGTTATTTATTTTCGCTTATACTAAGTGGGTCACATTTGAAAATAGTTTTAGCAGATGTTATAAACCAGAAGAAAATGGAATCTATGACAAAATATGATGTCACGTTTGATGTATTCAAAGAAATAATTAACTAGGGTATTAAAATCGCAATGTAATTTTTTAATTAACGATTTACCATTTGTTAGTTATCGTCCTGTTGAAAGACCCCCACTCAGAATCAACACCTTACTTGAATTGGTTTTAGCTGTGTTTGGTAACCATGTCAGAAGGCTTAGATTCTTTCCTGTCTTACTCTTCTCCATCTCATTCCCCTCCCGATAACCTTTAACAACAAGTGTCCCCAATTGGAGATGCCATAGTCCCTCTGTCTCCAGACAGTTGGGAGCTGTTTCTTTATATTTTTTAATTTAAAATTTAAGAACTTGTCCTATCAGTTGTTCACCAGTCTCAAAACATTTCCCAAATAATTAGTGATGCCATCGTTTCAATATCGTCGAAGCAGATGTCATTCCGTTTCACGTAAGAAAAATATGGTTTACTTATTTAATTTTATTTTTTATTTATACATGCATATATATATATTACAATACATTACAAAATGATACTTTGTCTATCCAACTGGGAAGGATACCCGTTTCAGGACAGCCAAATTGGATATTTAGTTCATAATATTCTTAACAAAGGAATGGTTTCGTTCAAGATATCACAGGAATTTGCTTCTGCCAAGACAACTTTTGAGAACATTAAAAATTGTATTCTGAACGAAGGGATGGTTTCTTCATGCCTTTGAAAGAATCGCAAAGATGTTTTTTTTTTTTCAAGGTCATTTTAGAGAACATTAATAATTGCATTCAGAGTGAATGAGTGGTTTCTTTAGTGAGATCACAAGAAGGAGATTCTTTCAAGGCCATTTTGGAGAACATTTACAACTGCATAATTAGAATTTACACATTTATAAACCAATGTTTGACATATGAATTCCAAATGTATTTATGACTATTTAATTTTAATAATGTACTATAATTTTTAGAATTTCGAAAATGGTAGAAATTACACAATTATAAACCAAATATATGACAAATGATTTTTTTTTCAAGCTCGTTTTGGAGAACATTAATTTATTTAGTTGTTTATTTATTTCTTTTATTTTACGCCCAGAGGTTTAGTACTTATTTTAATATACCAATATATTCATCAAAATAAGAACTAATCTGCAACAGGTACCATTTGATCCCATCAACCTGCATATTCGCTTGATCGTATTTCAAGCAAACCTATAGTTCAGTTCGAAGCTAACTCCTCCCACTGTTCGCTAAATCGTTCCATTCAAAAACAGTTTAAAACTATCGTGTTTAACCCTTTTAAGGCAAAGCGAAGAAGGAAATATAATAAATAATACGTTTAATTAATTCTTCGCCTACTATTGAAGAGAAGTACTGGGTTAGTTAGCAATTAGTTATGGTTACTATGTAGTAACTCTGTATTATATTTCGTAAGATAATAAAAAAGAAAGAAAATAAAATATGTCTATACTGGAGAACCCCCGTTCTATTACCATATTGTACACGGTATTGTCAAAATGTAAACATCAATTCAATCGATGAGTTCCAAAACCTGCCCTAATTGATTTTCTTACTTTCTAATCAATCAAGAAAAACGTGTGATGTAGTAAATCAAGAAAAGCATAGTAGGCTGATGATTTTTCAGGATTCCAGTTATTTTATTTTTTTACATGTTAGAACGATCTTGTAATAACTTGGTGGCCATTCATTTATTACGTAAGGGGGGGGGGGGTCGACCATGTCTTATTTTTTCTTGCAAGGGGGTAGGAGCGAATCTCGATAGTTCTTACGTACGATCACAAAAATGCGCAAAGTTAAAATTATTAGTACCTTTGTAAGTACAAGTTAACTAGAAAATTCTAAAAATTGTTACTTTTGAAAAATAAACATTTAAACAAACCAAACGTGTATTCATTTTTTTCCTTTGGATTCTTACTTAATAAATATTAAACAGGGGGGATGGGGTCGGCCTATTCTTATTTTTTCTTATAATATGGGGGAGGGGATCGAAAACTAACAAAATTCGTCTTACGTAATAAATGAATGACCCCTGGACGCAATTGTTATTTCCTATTTATATTTTTATTATATATTTTAAAAACGTGTTCAAATTATTATAGAATCATATTTAAAAACGATTTTTTAAAAACTTGAAAATTTTTGGAAATAATAACAACAGCATCGCATTCTTTGTGAGAAACCACATCAGATGGCTTTCACAAATAATTTTATTAGGGCGGATGTTGGAACTCAACGATTCAATTAAAGTACTTTTAATATAAAATATGGTTTATAATAGTATGTACTTAAAAACATTAACCACTCCGAACCCTAAGCATGTTTACACGACAATATAACAATTGCAGTCAAGTACAATAAATAGGCTTGTTTTCAAGCTAACGCGTGTGTTCCCACAGAAATCATTAAAACTCCGTTATTATTATAGTTACAACCCTAAAATAAAAAGTAGAAGATCCATATTAAATCAGGCACCACATCTCTATTCAAAGTTGTTCATAGAAATATATTAAAAAAAGACTTATTTTGCAGAAACAGTTTACACCCGCCAAATCGCCTACGCGCTGTTAGACATTGATAATTTTTTTATTAAATGTTCTTGTATGAAATGGTAAAAAAGTGAGGTGACAAAATTGTTATACATCTATACGATAGAATAATCTGTGATTTTAGTTACGTTTTCATATTTACAATTTTTTTATGTTTTGCATTCTATATTTTTTATATTTACAAATGTTAATATTTATTTTTAATAATACAATTTGAAAGCTTATTTCATAACCTTTCAAAAATAGTTTTTAGTATTCGGCTACATTCAGAAATATTTCATTTATAGAGCTTTAATTGTAAAGCGGAAATAACACAAAGTTTTTATAAATCTGACAGTTCACTTAAGACAAAAAACTTGCTCAATAGCAAAATACTTGAGTGGTTAATATTATGAAGTAAAATTTGCTTTTTTCAGTATGATTGTGGTGTATATGAATATAAATAACTTCCTGTAATAAATAGCTGGAAGCATCTTTTACCAGCTTCATATTAATTTACATAAGTTGATTTCACCAGTTTATATACCTTAAATGAGGATTTTCTTTTGTCCGTGGATGTAATATTTCCATTGTGTATTCCAAGAATAAGGTTTAGGTATGTAGCATTGTGTAAAGGCGTCTTATCATAATTAATTAACTAATTATAATTTAATTCCTCGTCGGGATTCAACGAAACCCACAGTTATGATTGACGCTGAATTAATATTACAAGTGGTTGCACAATGTGAGGTAGGTCGTAGGCAATTCCCACAGTATATAGGTACCTGTGTAGTGTAGGTACCCATTTATAGCTCATCGCTGCAAAGGTTTGGCCGGTCCGCCCCAAAGCCAAATAAAGGGAATTGCACATGACAAAACACGCCCATCACTTGCACAAGCAATTGCATTTCATCAATATCATCTTCTAACTCACATGTATACACATAAATAAATATTATTATGAGGAGGAATCCCTTTAAAGAAGTTCTTAACAAAAATAAAACTGTTATTTATGTGGGTACAAAATTTAATCTAAATCAACATTTTTGTTTTTGTTAAATATTGATATGAAAATTTACACTAAATACTAAATATAACGCATGTGATGAAATCTTCGCCAGAGGTTAATTTAACATGTGCTTTAAGGGCCCGCAACCCGGATTTACACCGATTTATTACATATTTCCCTTAAACTCGGTAAGTTTTTAAAAAATATAGCTCTTAAAAAATATAAGCTCTTAAAAAATATATATGTTATTCTTCAAGATAATGTCTAGACTTTGCCCGCGCCGAAACGCAAATTATATAAAATTCCTTCGATAGAAAAAAATCGCAAAGTATGCTCCAAAAATTATTATTAACACGTTTGTTTCAGTTATTTTACAAGTTATATGTATGAAAAAATTCACAGTGTTTCTTTAAATGCTGTTTAAGATAATGCCCGTGAGATTTTTGCTCCATTTTAAACGAGTCGTGTTTTATTAAACATTTCCACAATTTTCGCATCGATTTTGTCGCTGTAAATGTTAGCGCTCTCCTCTAACATTGGTTATTTCGTATCTCTTTATCTTCTTATTTTCGGCCCCGGTTGCAGATCCTGCGGATAACCCTAGCACGGTGAATATGTATCGGGAAAAGATATTTATTTATTAAACTTAATTAGGTCACAACGTCGTGTGTGCTCTAATTTGAGTTACATGTAGAGGTTATTTTTTTTACACATTCGATTTATGTGAGTACGTAAATATAATGTATGTGTTATAATTTTTAATTTTAATTTTTTTTATTAAAAAAATATTTATATATTTTCTCTTCCCTTTACACACGAGTAGTTACACTCTCGTAAAGGTTATATATTATATACATATATATGTTTATACTGTTTCTAATCAATGTTGCATGTTAGTATTTAATGATTTGGGTTTAATCCGTTTGTAACCTGAAAATGTAATTACTCATGATTATATTACATGTATATGTATATAAAAACAAATAAAAAAAAAAATATAAAAAAAGGGTATACGTAAAATTTGCAATTTTTGACAAACATAATATAACTTGTGTTTGATATAAAGAAAATATTTATTTTAATTGTATTCAATCACTCACAAAACATCAAAATTTGAGGTGGGCGTACTTTCTTAATTCCCTTTTGAATTTAAACATATTTTCAATCTGAGTAATTTCAATCGGGATTTTGTTATAAAGTTGGAAGGCCTGGTGAATAAGTGATTTGTGGGTGCTCGCTTTCTTCCTTGTTGGCAATCTAATTGGCTTTGTATTTCTCGTCCCATGTCCGTGCATCTCGTGATTGCAGTTTATTTTTCTTTTCAGTTCCTTAGACACAATCCCTATGTTAATTTTATGTATTAAAATAAGTACATTGAAATATATGGTTTGGTTCACCGTCATAAAATTTAACTCCTATAAGATCTCCCTTTTCCGTGTGTATGTGTTGCGCTTGTGTATGTGTTGCGCTTGAGTATTTGTTGCGCTTGAGTATTTGTTGCGCTTGAGTATTATTAGCATTGCTTTTTAATACTCAAGCGCAACAAATACTCAAGCGCAACACATACACAAGCGCAACACATACACACGGAAAAGGGACATGTTATAGGAGTTAAATTTTATGTTTTTTATTTTATTATTAGCATTGCTTTTATTGTAGTATTTGTATATTTTTTCATTTTATCCTCATGGCAGATAAAAAAATTACTTGAACAGAATTCAAAGTGTGGTGATATAATTGTATTGTATATTGTATCTGTTTCTTTATTTACTTTGTTTCTGATTCTGCCAAGAAATGATTTTTTGCGTTTCTTTTAATCTGCGTTTTTTTGAGAATATAATTTAATTAAAAAAATAGCTGATAAACAGCTTCAAATGCGTTGTTGCCGCAATATATTGAAATTTGCACAACCCGCAGGAACGGTATTGAATCAATCAAAGAGGAACTTCGCATTCAGAGGCGCCTACTTTCTACCAGGTTTTTTTTTTTACATGAATACCGCACAAGAGTCCCAACTGCTCCCGTCTGGAGCCAGTGGGACTATGGCATCCCCAATTGGGGTATGTTGTGAGGCTGAAGGTAATGGGAAAGGGAAGGAGATGGGGAAGAGGGAGGTGGGGAAGTACCTGGCTATTCAGATCTGGTCACCAAACATGGCTAACGCCATTTCAAGCAACGTTTCAATTCTGAATGGTGGTCTTACACCAGGGCGATACTGAGAGTGTCTTCCACTCTGGAACGTGCCACAAATATACTATATATTATTTTAAATTAATAAATTGTGAAATAACACAAATTAATCAAATAAAATTTATTTAATTAAATGAAGACAATATAAACGAAACTCAACCGAAAATCTGAAAACAGAAAAATCAGAAAAGATATTGACACCTCTCGTTTATATTGTCTTCATTTAATTAAATATTACAATTTGAGGTTTTACTCATAAAGTTAAAATAAAAATAAAAATAAAATTTATTTTCCACGCCGGGATTCGACCCCGCGACTTTAGGAGTGCTAGTCAAGAGCCTTACCGGTGGACTACGCCGGCCGTCAAAATTAAAGTTAAAGCATGTTGCTCATTTCTGCAGCCACATTCTTCGGGTGGAATGGGTGCAAAGGTAGCCGCTTGAAGGACCTCCTACAGATGTCACCATATCAGAGACATTATATGCCACATTGGTGGCAACATCACGTGGATAGATATATATGCAATAGACGTAATATAACTATTTTAATCTACAATCGCCATACTTGAAGCCTCGCCTATCCAATATAATAATAAAGGAGGTCATGAACTTAAAAAAATATTTCGATTCGTTTCAAGCCCATTTTTCAGCATATTTCCAAGCAAACGATGCGGAGTAAACGATTATCTTCTTCTCAACATCCTTATGACTGTGATCTTTAAAAACAATGCAGTTTCTTTGATGATCTTTAAAAAAACCTTCATCGCTGACTAATAGTATTACACTAAATAAAGTTCTCAGCGTAACCACACCTGTTTTGACGAAGATTCACAAACCCGAGCCAGAGGTAATCAAGGTTTAATCGTAATATCAGAATTAAGTTTGCCTGTTCCTTCAGATGGTAATGTGAAAAGTCATTGATATGTATTAAACTAGACTGCACTGTCTCAAAACAGCCCATGAAAACGTTACCTTATACGAAGCATAAGTGCCTAAATATAATAAATCAAAATGCCTAAATACTAACCTTTTTATTCAAATTGTCTGGCAAATCTGCTTTTAAAACGCTTTGAGCTTTGAAAAATATTTTCAATCGTTATAAAGCTTGGACCACAAAATATGCCGATTTAATTTGACTTTAAAAGTATCTACTTATATTATTTTTGCATGAATCTCACTCCAGCTATTTCAGTAATAAATAAAATGTAAAAATAAAAAAATAACCATTGGTAAAAAAAAATGTTTTCGATCAACGTCGTTTGTAAATAAAATAAATCTAATAGGTTTTTATTGTTATTTATTTTTGGGGTGTTATGCCGTGTTGCGCTACCTCCTCCTCCAACTTTTCGGACAGCGTTACAGTGTCCATCATCAGAGCAAATGTGGACAGTGTCCGAAACGTTGGCTAAAGGAGGAAGTAGCGCAACACGGCATAACACCCCCCTAAAAATAAATAACAAAAATACTTTTAGCCGTGAGATTCCAAAATCATATCAAATCTAATAGGTTCTCATAAGTAGAGTTTACGCATTAGATAAAATATTTTCTAATAAGTATGGCGTTTTTGCGCCTCATTCCAAAAAGCAAGATTCTTTTATCGCCCTGGTGAGAGACCGCCTTTTGCAATATTTAGTTTCTGAAATCTATGTGTAAATATAAAAAATCAAAAACAAGTTGCTTACCCTTATACTTCCTTTTCCACGTATCTTTCAGAACCCATAGCATGGTCGAACGATAAGGATTGTGTCGACAACTTTTGGTAACTTAAACTTTACGTAACTTTCCACTTATCTTTCAGAACCCATAGCATGGTCTAACGATAAGGATTGTGTCGATAACTTTTGGTAACTTCTCGTTCCCTAGCGTGACTGCATATTGCCAATGAATAAATAACGGTTCACAAAGACTAAGTTTTCTTAATATATTCGACATCAACTGTCGTTTGTACGTTAGCGATCTACAGTTATCATAGGTAATTATGAGAAGTTACTGAAAGTTATCGATACTATTCTCATCGGTCAACCACGCTAGGGGTACAAAATTACACACAAAATTAACATACGATTAATTGTAGAGCTCTAGTTTTTTTTACATTAACTCCACAAAGGAGGCCCTGAAGAAAATAATTTCCCTCAGGGCTTTTGTAATCTGGGATGCTGCGTGGAGGGTCTTTTTGAGGAGAGGAAGGAATGAACATTGGTTTTGAAGAGACCCATGTTGTAGGAAGTAGGAAACACAGAGGCTGGCAAATCATTCCACAGCTGAGCTGTTGAACACAAGAACGAGTCGAAGAAACGACCCGTTCTCATGTGACAAATGTCAACCGTGTACAAATGTTGGACACGCGTTCGGCGTGTTTCCCGACTATGCACCGATGCCGAAGGGATTAATGATGCTAGTTCCTCGGAGCATCTTCCATTGTAATACCGGTAGAACAAGGATAGCATTCCCACCCGACGCCTGTGCTCTAAAGATTGCAATCCGTCTGTTAAGATGGGAGAATCTATCAAACGGACCGCCCGTTTCTGCACGGAGTCGAGGGTATTTTTCAGGTATTTTGGAGCTCCAGACCAGAGGTGGCTGCCAAATTCAACCGTTTGGCGCACTTGTGATTTGTGCAGGTTTAGCAGTTGTGTACTATTAAAGTATCTGCGGGCCCTGTACAGTACGCCCAGTTTTTGGGAGGCTAAATTTACTCTGGCTTCAAAGGAGCCCCCATACCTGAGCTGGTCACTTAGGGTTACACCAAGCATTTCAATGGAGGGCCTGTTCGGAAGATTGCTTCCGTTGAAAGAGACTAGATTTTCATTTCGATCCCTTTTAGACGTAATCAGACAAGATTGGGTCCACAGGCAAAAGAGTATGAAAACATGGATGTAGTCTAATTTCATAGTTTTTCACCTGTGGGGAAAATTTAGTCACCTAGTGTAAACTGTATCAATGCACAATAAGGTAAAGTTCATTATGATTTGTAGAGCCTTCTATTGGAGTAGAGGTGTGCAATACGAGCTCCACCGGAGTGAGACCGTTCACTATAAATAACAATGCAGCGGTATCCTTACTACACCAGCCATTGTTATCTCAAGGAGCGCTAGGATTGATAGGAAAAGCTATAAAGACTCCTCTCGTCTAGTAGACTGCATCAGATTCTTTATTCCATTCAGGAAGACGACACCTCTATGTCATAAAGTCATCTTTTGGATTTGCAGTGAAAGTGCTATAATTTTGAAGATAAAATGACGCTAAAAAACATGAAATTGGTAAGATTGCAAATCATGGAATAAACAATATTATAATTTTTATTCTTCAGTTACCTGGAGCAAGACTTTTTTGTTATTTTTCAACATTTTTTCTCGATTAGGTACAACTTACATGTTGTCCATAAAACCTGAATTTTGATTTGAAAAATAAAAATTTAAAAAAAAACATTTTTCAATTAAATTTACTTGTTAATTGCTACAGTTCGTTTGAAAGTGCTTTGAAAAAAAAATTCAAGGAAAATAGTAAATGAAATAATTTCAATTTATTCATTTAAAAAATTCCTTGCACAACTCTGTATTCTGAAATTTCAATGTACCAAAAACAAAAAGTATATTTAGGGGGCGCTATATTTTTATACATCATCGGTTCACCAAGTACCTGTATTATGTATTATTATATTCTAATTTCAAAATAATAATTCGAAAGACGAATTTTTGTCGAACTTACAAGTGAAATAACTAAAGCTGGGTCCACACATGTTCTTTTGTCCGTTCCGTTCCTCCGTTCCGTATCAGCGTCGCGATCAAGAACGCTAGTTTGGACGCCCGTTCGGAACGGTACGGTGTTACGGAGGTACGTTACGGGTAGAGGTACGCCCCGATCCATCGGGAGTCGGTTTATTCAGCCCGTTCAAAGGCGATACGATACGGGTATGCGCCAGTCTGGACGCGATCGCGGCATGCGCAGGTCGTTCTCTCTGTCGCTGGAATGAACACGCGGATGCCGATGATCGCAGCGACGTTACGGAGGTACGGGCTATTTTTACTTGCGTCCAGAGTTTTTGATACGGAACGGAGGTACGGAACGGAGGAACGGAACGGACAAAAGAACATGTGTGGACCCAGCTTAAGCTATACTGCAACATTGTTAAGAAATGGAAATGATGCCTTTTTCAAATTAACTGGAAATTCTTATCGGAGCGAAGGTGGCAATATGCCATTATTACAGATGTCAAATTATATTTGTTAAGTCCAACAAACGTAACATTAATCATAATTATAGTTACTGCACTCGTACAATAATTATATTTTTAAATTGAGTTGTAGTATAATGCGATTGTTCAAAACTATTTGTCCGGAAAATGCTTTGCGATTTAAAAAAAAAAATATCACTTTGTGTTCACCATTTTATGATTTCCGTTTTTTATCCGAGTTTTAAGTCTTTGATTTAAACGTGTTGCAGTTTTATTTAAATTTATTATTATTATGTAATAAGCTTCCTGGTGAAAGATCAATTGAAATTCGACACAAATAACCTACCCTTTAACCTAGACCTACTCTTTAAACCTAAACGATGTAAGCAGATTGTAGAACCATGAATAAGTTGTTTTTGGCAATTTTTACAAGAACATGATTTTTTCAGATTCTGGTACTCGCCCTCTCATGCGCGGCGGTATGCGCACAACGATCACCGCCCTATGGTTCTCTCAAGGATGTGCCCATCCTCAAATACAACAGCGAATCCAACGTCGACGGCTCATATCGCTACAAGTAAGCTTACTCAAAACCCAATCATTTATTTCTGTTTTCTAAAGAACCATTACTTTATCCTGTTCCGGTCGCCTACTATCCTGTTCCATGAGCCAAAGTCAAAAAGGTAAATATGGCGTCATTCACAATGCGCCATTTAATCGTGTCGCATCTAGCACAACAATATATGTGTGCATTTGACCCCGGCTGTCATTTGTTAAATTATTCCAACATCTGATATTTAAAAAGAGCCACAAATGAAAAAAAACTAATAAATGTATGTAATTTGACATTGTGGCGTTCCATCTCTTTGCCTGCTCCAAATCCATGCTAAAATTATAAGGGTTGCGAGACCAATTGAATGTAACCATCTGACAAAAATCGCAATGCATTAACAGTAAAAATTTTGTTTTCCACCAATTTTTCCCTTTGAGCATTTGTAAAATTGTTGGCAAATAACCATTATCTTATAAAATTAGAGGTCAACAATTTAACAAATTTTATGACGGTGATCTTCGTCAAAATTAATTATTATTACAATTGTTACAATTGACCCAAAGATCTACAATTATTGCCTAACCTACCAAAGTTTTAAATTGTTTGGTGGAAGTTGTAAAACATTCTATAAAACTCTATTCTATAAAATTTTTCATTTCTAATGTCTACATTATCCCTAATTTGCTTATTAAGCGCCCATTGAGGCAAAAAAGATTTTTTTATCTGAAAGACCCAGCATTGCCTAGACTTTATTTTGCTTGGAGGGGTGGTAAAAGGAGATGGGGATGATTCTTCGAAATCTAATATAAACATTAATCTTGTTCTTGTTTTGAAGTACCGTGAATACAAGAAATAAATAAGCAAGTGCCAAAAAACTGAAGCTGTGATATAATTGATTTAATCAAGCAACGGACATTTCATATTGCCTTTTTATTATCTTCTTCGTGGATTTATCTTGCAATATTTCACAACTTTTACGACATTTTTTATCAACAGAATAAAACGCCCACCTTCGTTGTCAGCTATTCACATACAAATGGCAGTTGATATTAATTGTGTTGGTGCATATTTTAAAAGAAAACATGCTGATTCTTGCGCACAGAGCCATCTTTCAGAAGATGTATTTTTTGATATTTCGTCATATTTTCGTCATGTTTTTGGCACTTGGTGCCTATTTTATCACGTCTATTCATGAGGAACAAACCGCAAACCCTATTATTTATATATACATATCTCGTAGATATCAATCTAAATGTAGATCCATTAATTTTCTTTGTTGCAGCTATGAAACCGGGAATGGCATCAGAGCGCAGGAAGATGGCTTTTTGAAAAATCGAGGCTCCCAGGCCGAAGCGCAGGTAAATAAATACATATAAGAATTTTTTTAAATCTTGCAGACTCTAAACAATGACATTTAGATGTTTTATTGTCAATTCTAATGATTGAAGGCGGTGTCCGGAGAATTTATGTAACCGATGATTATGTTAATGTAAGTAGTGCTTGAATCCTTACCTGCAATGCTTCTGTTAAACTAATATTATTTTTGACATTTGGTTTGCTAAAGTATGCTAATTTCGTATTTAAAGGTTGAGAACTAAAGCGTTGAACAATTCCCATAAATTCCTTTTTAATCTTCGAGCTATAATTTTATGTCTATGGGTGGAGGCTATTGACTCGCAATCCAAAGGTCGCGGGATCGAATCCCGCCGTGCGCAAATAAATTTTAAGTTATTAATTTAAGTTATTTCATAATTAATTCTTTTAAAATAATATTTGTATATTTGCGCACGTTCCAGAGTGAAAGATACTCTTAGTAGCCCCTGGTGTAAGACTTAAAATAGCCTGGGGTTTGATTACTTTGCTTGAACCAATGCTTTGCGTCTTAGTCATTAATATTCCTTTTTAAGATTACTTATTCTTATTATTAATTAAAGAGAGAGCCTAAATAATCAATCGATAAGTATCTATACATTAATATTTCATGTGATTTACAGTACATACATGTCTTACAAACAAAAATCAAAAACCTGTTATGGCTAACACCCTTTGCTGCTTTTTACATCCACTTTCTGTGAGATGTATTTCGTAAGCAGGTTTTTTGAGGTTTCGTGGCCCATGCCCCCTTAGAGCCATGACCAGCTATATTTATTATCGACAGTTGGGATGAGTTAATTCAAATGAAGTCTATTTATTAGAACAATCAATCCCTCCTACAAGTTGGTGCTACTGCCAAATTTATCAGAACACAGACCGTACATGAAAGCTTAGCTTAAATGCCGTTTTTTTCTGTGATGATGATAAGAATTAGTTCTTAGAAATCTGAAAAGTGAATCAAAGTTCATATTTCCGATAATTTAAATAATTTAATAATATTTAATTCTCTTAGGTGATGCAAGGCTCATATTCCTATACGGGCCCCGATGGGGTCCTGTACACCGTGAACTACATCGCCGACGAGAACGGCTTCAGGGCGGAAGGCGCCCATCTTCCCACTCCGCCGCCCATCCCAAAGGCCATCCGGGACTCGCTGGCCTACAACGCCGCCCATCCCGAGCCACCGGGCAGAAAATACTAACTTTTAACTTCCGACATTATTCGATACACAACGACGACACTGTAAAAATTATCTTAAGCTTCTAAAACTATGCAAGATTTTTATTAAAAATCTTGTAGGCGAACCTTTATGCTTCGAAAATCAATCATATTGAGTGATATATTTATTAACCGTAATAAAGCAACAGTTTAAATATGTTTAGCCTTATTATATCAAGCATAATATTCAATTTATTAACTCTTACCTAGCCATCAGTACATAAATAATATATTATTTATGAATGTTTTTTTTACAATAATCTATAGTGATATACTATACACATCCTTTAAGTCGGCTATACACGATCAGTTAAATAATAGTATTTCGTGTAGTATTATTGGATTAAAAAAAAACACATTTTTTTCAATCTTCGCATGCTGACATGATTGCAAAGTTTATAATTCATAATTAAATGGATATCATTTAATCGGTACTTACTATCATTGCAAAGTTTATAATTCATAATTAAATGGATATCATTTAATCGGTACTTACTATCATTCCATCGTGTATTAGAATTGTGATTTTGTATAAAAGTTATTTCCCTAAAAAGGGAAGAGTTAACAATTTAATATAGAATGCCTGCTAATATTGTCTTAATAATTTAATATAGTAACTATTGTATTTATTTTTATCTTTCAATGAACGATATATTTGGAGATGTATGTAAAATATTTTTAATGCAAATATTATTTCAGAATTTCATATTTAATTGGTCATGCAATCTGACACGTCCGAATGGATGGAATGTGTTGTGCTTGTGATTATATTATCATAATGATAATTACCTGAATAATTATGGAAACTCGAGGTTCATCACGGACCTCTGTCATCGATCTGGAAATCTTGTTTCTAAATTTGTAACCAAAATAGGTAATAAAGTGAACAAAGTATGTGTTTATATTAAAAATATATTTGTTTTAAACGTGTTGTGAAAATAGCTATGACATGGTTACGATATTTTTGTATGTCTCTTGTATGAGAAATAAAAATCTTTTTGCAGTGTACATAATATTAATCATAGGTACAAACGGTGATAATAAATTAATAATCCCATACAATGATCTTAATTTTATGTTTATTGTGTTATTTATTTTATGTTTTTTGTGTTATATTAACAGTGAGATAAACCAAAGAAAACTCATTAAAAAATATCTGCTTTTGACGTTGGCGCAATGTTTGTGCGGTCTAACCAAGAACTACACACATGTATAAAAAAACACACAACAATCCTGAATACAATTTGATATATTTCTGAAATTAACCCAGAATAAGAAGATACTGCACCTTTACTTGTTAGTCAGCGATTTGAACTTTTATTTATTATGTCTCACTATCCGAAAAACGGACGCACCAGATTGTGGAAAGCAGATTGAATACGTGAACCGATTTCTCCAAAAGGTCTTGATAGGCCACTGAAACCACTGTAGATATTTCCTTGTGGCCTGTAATTGTCTTGATTCTGAGTGTAGTATGGCCTATTATAGCCATTATTGTTATAAGGCCGTTGATAATAATTAGATGCTGGAACCATCACAATATACTCGTTATTCTGTTGAACCTGTTGCGGATATTGATTTTGATACTCGTAGGAGTACTGAGGAATATCAACTTGCTGATACTGAACACCTTGGTTCCCTCCTACATTCGTATCCGCCGGACTGTAATTATATTGACCCTGGTATTGTGTTGAGGTCTGTTCGGGGTTCATGCGAACGGGGATCGGATAATTGTTTTGTAAATTAACACCTTGGTTCGTAAACGTTTCCTGGTTGTGTGCCGTGTTTTCGTATTGCATTACGGGCTCCTTGTTATACGCCTGCTTTTTTGGCGGTGCCTGATTGTAACTGAGCCCTGGTTGAAGTTTAAAAATAACAGGTGTTTCATCTTCATTGCCGATTGATACCAACCCGACTGATGGTGACTTATTCTTCAATGGAGGGGCACTCGTTGCAGGGTTTACAACATTTGGCACCTTGTCTCTGGTCAGTGGTAATATTGGATGAATCTGTGGGTACTCATCAACTGACGCAGGATTGGCTACCTCTTTTTTGGGCAATGGCAGTATTGGATGAATGCGAGGGTACTCATCCTCTGAAGTAGAATCAGCTGTAAGTGGATTTGTTTGATCTGTCGCATCTCCAACTTTCACACCTTTATTCTGAATTATAACTATTGGTATTGAATGCACAGCGGCTAATATGCCAAGAGTCTGAAATGAAAGAAATATGAAAAACAATATCATTAAAACGTTTGACGGGTAGGATTTCATGTTTGGTAGTGTACAAACTAAAAACAATATTTGCAGAATTTTAATTTATTAAAAATCTTTACATTCTTCAGCACAACTCTTTCATAATAGTAAATTCCGCTTAATTGGGACACATCTGACCCAAACATTTTGTCCCAAATAAGCGGCTGTCCCAAGTAAGTGGAGTTGAAGATTGGAAAAAAAATCATATATTGAGATTTTTTTATTCGTTTTACATTTAACCGAGTTCTCTTGAAAGTGTTTTTAAATTTTATTAATTTTTTTAACAAAACATCAAATCGCAGAAAAATAATTATGTATGGGTACATATGAACATGATAAATAAAACAATAAAAGAAAGGTATGAATTTTAAAAAAATATTTCGACAAACTATTTTATTATTTTTTATTTAGCTTTAAAAAAATTGTATTTTACATTAAGTGTATGTTTGCTCTAAAACTTCTACAATAATAGTCTATAACCTACCTACTAAATTTTAGACGTAGCCCACGAAAAAATTTTGACTTCTTTAACATTTTTATCATTGAGTTCATTGGACATGTGAAAACCTTTGTAAAAATATTCTTTTATGTTCCCGATAAATTTGTATTAGAAGCCTAAAATGCAGCTTTTAATAGCTATGAGTTGTTAATACTAACACTATTAATACCAACACTTTTTGCAGGGTTAATACTAACACTTATCTATAGGTAACGGATATTAACACTTTTTAACATGTAACCTTGAAACATTTTATTTTTTAACTTATAAATAAATAGGTATTTGGGTATTATAGACTAAACGTTGCCATACACAGCGTATTGAGTTGGCGTTGCTTTTTTTATCCTATTAGATATATCTGACCCAGCTCAATATAAACCGCAAGACTGTGTTCTGTAATATTTCCAAAATTTAATTTGTGTTGTACTGCTCAGAAAAATTAAACTTGTGCGGTAATTCAGGTGGGATGCTGGTGGACCAAAGTCCTTGTTTTAAGGTCTAATATTCCCTTTATCCTACTTAAGAAGTTAACCTAACATGTAACTTATTATGAAAACAAAACTCCCCAAAAATTACTTCTTACGTATACTGCGAACTCAACCACTTCACATTGACGAATGTCGGCGGGCGGCGAAAAACCAGCGTGGGCGAAGGCTACCAAATTATAGCCGAATGAGCTCGAAACTCCCGTAGCGCGGTGCATCCTCTCCCCTCACCCGCGCCGCATCATGCATGCCGCCCTTCAAAAAATTCGTTTACTGAGACGCGTTTTATATCAACTACAAATCGGAATTTGTCCCAATTGAGCGGAATGGTGTCCCAGAAAACCGAAGTAAATTAGTATTAGTTTCTTCATTAGATTTCGGTTCCTCGAGGTTTGGCCCAAATAACCGGCTGTCCCGATAAACCGGTGTACCAATTAAACTGAATCGACTTATTTTAATTCCGACCGGTTTTTGCTTCCTCTCCATATTTTTAACAGATATGTTAAAATCTTAATATTAGTATGGAGTAAACAAATTTACTTTGTTATACCGAGAGTGTTTTTTTTAAATTATTTTCGAGAATAAAATACCAAAGCAACACAGGAGAGCGAAATCTGAAGGCTCTTTATCGAAAGGATGAGTCCCCGACCCGACAAGGTCAAGGGAAAGAAAATACTAACTCTAAACCATTTTATTTTATATTAATGATAATCAGGAATCGTCATCTCGATTTAATCACAAAAGATTCATTAATTTTATGTCGGAGAAAACAAACAAAAAATAAGGGTTGTTTTCCAATGCGGTCCTTTAGGTATCAGGCTATACACTCGTAATATGTGTACCTGTACGTTCTTTACACGTGTAAATTAAATAACTAAAAATTTCACAAGTTTATACGTCACTTATATACATATATACATGAACTACTAAGATCGTCTTTGAAAATACCATTAAAAGTATATAAACAAACACAAAAACAAATTTACGAAAAATTACCAGAAAAATTGATGACTTCATTTTATTGTGTCGTGCACGGTGTCAATTATATATGACAAAATAACGCGGATTTCTCTAAAAATATTTATCACACAATGCCAGCAATTGCATTAATACACCTATACTATCTATGCGTCTATGTTATGATACACTCTAACAATACAACATTTCAGAACCATTATTATCGAATTTACACCTAATCTTATGAACACAGCAAATTAAATGACGCACATTAACAGAGCCAAAGTATAGTTCAATGTTGGAATAATGATATAAATAAATATATTTGATAATGCGAGACATCTATGAATTATATGTGGAAGAGATTTTGGACATACCTGAAAACTTGATTAGCCAACCGGGGGCAAAAGGTCAAAGGTAAGCCTGTTAAGAGGAAGGCAGAACATTTGAACTATTCAAATGAAAACTTTCAGTTAAGTTCAATAGATGTCTGTATTCAAAATAAGCTTCGTCCGTTTTTTACTCTCTTTGACCAAACCTCAAGTGGTAATAGTAAAATACATTTGTGTGAAAGGTCATAGTTTTTTTCTTCAAATAATTTGTGAAAATGACAAATTTGTTAATTTTTATTAAAAAATCTGAAATTAAAGTGGTTTTCCACGTAACTCAACAGCTTTTATTGAAACTCACTCTTTCATAATGGCATTATAAATAAATTAGTAGCGTAAATATGTAAATATAAAAAAAAAACACAGTACAGATTTTTTCACCAACTGTTCAAATCCGTGTCATGTTGGATTTCAGATATCTCAGGTGATTTGGGAAGAGATGTAAAATGGGCAGAACTGTAGCCTCCATTCACTGTAGGGTTGATTACTTTTATTTGAGGGGTGTAGTATCCTGTAGGGTCGAGGTAACCAGCTAACCCTGGCTTGACATACACATAATGCGGGTCTAAGATGTATCCCACACGATGGGCCCATTTGCTGGCTATGTTGAAGGGCTTGTTAGTGAACTTCTTCAGGTGCCCCAAAGTACGTCCTTCTGATTGTGGGGCTTCCTCTTCCCAATATTTGTCTTCCGCGGAGAGTCCTTCAAGTTGAAGATCTGCAGGAGCACCGATTATTTGACTGATAACCGTCATTTGAATGAGCAGTAAGCAGAAGGTATTGAAGCTAATGAGACCTTTCATTTTCCTGAAAATAAATAAATTGAAAGTTAGACTTAAAGTAGAGAATATATAGTACGCAAAGGTATCGAAGAGTATGCTGGGATTATGCCCCAGGAAAAAATGTCAAGATCAAAACAATTATGTACTTCAAAAAATGTTGGATCTCATCAGAGCGTTGTAACAGATACTCGTGCCTACGAGATGATTTACAAATTCACTCGAATTCACCAGCAGGGAGGGTACCCTCTCTCTGAATAATTCTACATATAAAAAATGCGTTTGCACAGTTTTTGGCATTTCAAAAAACATCGGAGCAACGGTAGGTACTTTAGTAACGAATTAGATATAGTCTGTCAAATAAGAGTAGAAAATATAAAAACTTGAACTACTAAATTTGTAGACTGGCAACACCAATTTAACTGTATAATATTTTTTTGAAGTGCAATTACACTGAATGTATAGAACACAGTAAACCACATTTTAAAAAACATTTTTTCTTCATGACATAAATTTGATTAAGAGGTGATTTATAAAGCGATTTGCTTTAATTTAATTTAACATAATTTGAATTTAACAACAGATAGAAAGGAAGAATCACTAATGGTGAGTTTAGTTACACTACTTTTAGATCTGAATGAGTTAAATATATTCAGATCTAAAATTAGAGACACGATCTAAAGCCCAGGCAACGCTAGGTACTTTATCTAGTATTAAATAAATGTGAGCAATTTCTAAACTGTGCTTTATATTTTATTATATTATAGTTATTCTTCATTATGTTAACACAAAATTGCAAAGGTATAATAATAATATACCTATATGCAATTCTAATTTTGAGATCGGCGGGTATCTATACTGCAATGAAAAAACACAGCACACAGCTTTACATTAACACCATGAGTTATGTGTTTAGCATTGCCATTTGATCAACAGTGGCGCCCTCATATATTTTCTACTCTTATTTGACAAACTGTATGATATCTATTATTTTATAAAGTAGGTACTGCAGAACATGCATATGAGTTCCTCTGGTACCCTCTGTCTGGTTACGGTGTAAGTTTACGGCAAATTAGATTTATCGTGATTTGGTTTTTGGATTTTCGGATTTTTAGATTTTTATTGGTTTTTGGATTTTTTTTCGCGATTTAGCAGGGGTGTACGGGTTCATGGGGTGAGTTTTGTCTAAGTCCTGAAGGCGGATGACCAGGACACACTGGACCCCAGATTCTACCCACCCCTTTTTCCTTCCCAGAACTCACCTCTGCTTCCTTTCCTTAAAAAAACCCATCCACACAGCATCCCCAAAGATGATAGAGGCCCTGAAGGAAATTATTTTCCTCAGAGGCTCCTGTGTGGAGCTCATGTAAAAAAAATCCGTGTATATTAAAATCAAAATATGCGTATATATGTATTTATAAGGGTATGTATACGAGATGTCTATGCGTTGCGATTATTCAATTGCGATGAAACTTTGGGGATTCGGTGTGCGCATGCCCACGATGGTTGCTATATACTATATACAATAGAGAGCTTGAAATTAAGCGTTGCTAACCGTTCATCTGATTGCGATGAAACTTTGGGATTTGATGTGGGCATGCCCGCGATGGTTTCTATATATACTGGTGAGTTCTGGCATTATGAAATTTGTATAAAAAATGCAATATGTGGTACGCGAGCTGTTTGAAAACTGAATGTACCTGGACTGAATGTATGGAATGCGGGAGGGGGGAGGGGAACTCTGAAGGGAAGTTCGCGGGACGGGTGAAGCGGGAGAGGGGAGTGGGGAGAGGGAAGGCGGAGAAGGCAGAGGGCAAACGCGTGAGGGGAATGGGACGCGGGAGCGGAAGGGGAGGAGGAAGGGGAATCGGACGAATGGGAAAGGACACGCATTGAGAAACAATTTCTTTATTAAGTGGCATAGCAACTCGCTAGTTTTAAATATAAACAATGTGTTTGCGCAATTTCTGGCATTTCAAAAACATTGTAGCAACGGTTGGTATTTTAGTAACGAATTAGATATGAAATATATTATTTTATAAAATACTCCAGAACATGCATATGAGTTCAATAGAAAAAGAAAAATGTATAATTGTAGGATACTGTGTACCAAGACAACGGTAAGTGGCAACTCATCACCTGGGCCTACCCCTCGAGGGAAACGACAAGCTACATGATGTCATAGTTAAACAGTTAATAAAACGAAACTGAAATAAAAACAGTTCGAAAATGGTGATGATTCACGACAATAGAATGCTTTCTTTCGTGACTACATTTGAACAATGTGTGCAATTTCGATCAAACTCGGTCAAGGCAACAAAGACACCAGATTCACATATGTCAATCATGGCGATGACTCACCCCTATTAATGGGATCGTTCCACTTTACAATGCGGCACCAAGTTAGTTAATACGACAATAATTAAGCAACATTATTTTGTTCGATCAACACATTGACTCGACTATACATATAATGTAGGTACACAGAGAAATTTCAACAACTTTACACAGTTTGCAAAACGTTTATTACTAATATTTTCATCGGTATGCTAAGTAAAAGGTTAACGTCATTAAGTAGCTATACAAATATATTAGTAAGCAAACGATTACAATAATTCCGAAGCATTGTAAACCCAGCTTATAAGAATCTCTAAAGTTTTCGCCATCGCCAATTGTAAGGACAATTATTAATAAGATTTCACTAGTCATCCTAAGTATGTTTTCATTCTAGACGCTCTAACAAATAATAATTTTGAAGGAAATAAATTGCGAGTATATCGAACCTGCAAAAGTAGAATAATATGTATAAAAAAAGTTGTGATGAAGTACCTACAACTTAAATTGTGGTAAGATTAGGTTCATGTGGCAGTATTTCGACGTATGTAGAAATTGAAAACCTCCTCCTCACGTCTAACCTAATAAAGGTGGCATTTGTTGACCAGTTTTTTCGAAAAATGATTTAATCAACATCCCGCAAGTTATTATGAAAGAACGGGTTGAGGCTTCACTAGATATCTGCAGATGACGGGTATAGAGACATTGCAACAACACTTTTCAGGTGATCTCGAAGGTTAAGCAACAATCTTAGAACTCTGCGCTTGGATAAGTGGCATTATAAATAATTATACATTTAATGATCCTTGACAGATGAAACCTTGCTTGAAATGTCTTTCGTTGTGTTAAGTAATCTTTAGTGCCCAGATCTGAATATCCTGGTTCTCTGAACCTAAGTACAGCCACCTCGTTTTGGTTTTGGGGGTGTCATAGCCACAACCAGCTTCGCCAGCACTTGATGACTAAAAAATGCTGAAGCCAATCGGACTAATATTTAGAAACAGCGGAAGATGAATGCGATGTATGGAAACGTGACATGTTCCGTACGAATAAAATTTAACCGAAGGCTTTGATATATTTATCACTAATCATTAGGTTAAGTGCAATACTAGTAGTTTCTTCCACTCTTTTTTTACATTAACTCCACACAGGAGGCCCTGAGGAAAATAACTTCCCTCAGGGCCTATGTCATCTTTGAAGATGCTGTGTGGAGGGTCTTTTTGAGGAAAGGAAGGAGTGAACACGGGTCTTGAAGAGACCCATGTTGTAGGAGGGAGGAAACACAGAGGCCGGCAAATCGTTCCACAGCCGAGCCGTTGAACTCAAGAACGAGTCATAGAAACGACCCGTTCTCATGTGACTAATGTCAACCGTGTACAAATGTTGGGCGCGTGTTTGGCGTGTTTCCCGACTATGCACCGGTGCCGAGGGGATTAATGACGCTAGTTCCTCGGAGCATCTTCCATTGTAATACCGGTAGAACAAGGACAGCATTCCCACCTGACGCCTGTGCTCTAAAGATTGCAGTCCGTCTGTTAAGATGGGAGAATCTATCAAACGGGCCGCCCGTTTCTGCACAGAGTCAAGGGGTTTTTTTAGGTATTTTGGAGCTCCAGACCAGAGGTGGCTGCCAAATTCAACCGTGGGGCGCACTTGCGATTTGTACAGGGTTAGCAGTTGTGTACTATTAAAGTATCTGCGGGCCCTGTACAGTACGCCTAGTTTCTGAGAGGCTAACTTAACTCTGGTTTCGATGGAGCCCCCGTACCTGAACTGGTCACTTAGAGTTACACTACAGCTCTGGAAGAATGGTTTTAAAATATTTCATTAAATTAATTATCGTCAACAATCACAACAACACGAGGTTGTAGGGTAGCACCGTCAATTCAATCGGACAAACAATACTATTGTCATAAGCAAAAAGGCAATTGAAAATTTTAGACGATCACTTTCTAATAAACGAGACATTTCATGTTTATAAATATTTTATAATAAAAAGTATATCAGATTGTGACCATTGAAAATTTCCATCCGCATTTTTGCATGTGACGGCGGCACAGAGAACGTGTGTAAGAAAAATCAATTACTTACATTTCCCTGAAGAAAAAACGAATAGGTCACAGTTTAATTTAAAATTAATAAGGCACAGTTACCTTGCTAAATGTAATACAAGTTTATTCTGACTCTATAGGTATGCTCAATTAATCTCCTTACGTCAATCACACCGCATGATTTTTATGACTACTAAAACATGTTTTTACAATCGTAACCTTATAGATCAATTACCGTTTATCCTTCAAGATGTTACCTAATTTAGAATACTCTTGCATGTTAATTAGATAGTCCATTAAAATAAACATTAATTCATTTAATACATACCTGGTTAATATTTACAGAAACACGAATAACACAGCTAACTTCGACGCGAAGTCTTGTTTTAATCAAAATACCGTTGAGATAGTTTAACCAGTTTTGGATAACTGACACTTTAGATATGAAAGGGTACAATTTATATTATCTATTGTGACTTTCTTCTTTCGCCATCCCTAGATTACGCAATAACCCTTGCTTGTTCATAATAGTGTACCGGGAAAATATCCGCCTTTAACATTCAAGAAATTATTTCAGCACACTGATTTCAACACAACACTATCGCTAATAGTTTAGGCTGAGCGATGCGATGGTTGGAATTTGCTAGAAATTCATAGTTATTTGAATATCCATTGTTACTCATTCTCAGAAATCGTTGGTAGGTACCGTTGTGTTGAAATTCAGATGAATGAAATTCATCACCAGGTGACTGTTTTTAAACTAGTTTCAACTCCGTAACTATAATGTTTGTAACCATAAAATTTCATAGCCACGAAGAGCACCAAATCGTGGGTGGTTTGGTATATTTATGAACGTATCCGCCACAACCACAATCATCTCCAGAATCTAATCTGTTAAATAAACTGGTTTTTTGCTACTTAATTAAATCGAAAATCTGAAGACAGAAAAAGATATTGACACCTCTCTCTCCATAATGCGAAAAGATTTTGGGGATAAGATTTTATTGCAGTGCTGGTATTTTATATTTAATACATTTTTTGACCACACAGTGAAGAAATTCTAAAATAGTTACCCTAAAAGTTCTTAAAACGGCGCTGCATCAAGATGACCATTTATAAATTGTATTGCCCGATCTGTTCAGAATATTTTGAGGATATTCCTAAAGGTATGTAATTACTAGTTACCGAGTTTATAAAGTTAATTGATCACATCAAAATTCGTAATCAATTTTTATTATTTTTTTATGAGAACCTGTATTATTTTATTTTAATCACTTTATTTTATTATTATTTTATCTTGATATTTTATTAAGTTCGTTAAATTCAATTTAATTTAATTTCACTACAGCATGTATGATTTGCCCACACTTTAAATAGTAAAATCAGCAAAATAAATAAAATAAAATATAATTTAATTAAGTGTGAATTTTACGACGGTCTCCGTGGTCGAGGGGTAAGACTACGAGTAGCAATCCGAAGGTCGCGTGTTCAAATCCTGTTGTGCGCAAATAAATTTTATTTGATTCATTTGTGTTAGGTATTTCACAATTTATTCATGTAACATAAAAAAGAGTGTATTTGCGGGACGTTCCTGGGTGACGATATTCTCACCCTGGTGTAAAACCACTATTCAGAATTAAAACGATGCTTGAAATGGCATTAGCCCTGTTGTTTGGTGACTAGATCTGAAAAAACTTTTCGTTTGTAACTCAGATGGACTGTCTGTAACTCCGGTTCAGTGAACTCACAAACTCGGATATGTTTTGAATTGAAGTGTCATTATCAAAATTGGAACCGATTGTAATAAAGTGATAAATCGATAAAATACCCACCAACATAATATTTTTGCGGAAAATTATTTTATTTGTCTTTTTAAAATTTGGAATTATAATACCTCGTAATTTTTCACTGGTCTGCGCTAAATAAATGTCAAAACGTGAATATATTGACTGGAATAAAATAACAGGGGTCCCAGCGTGGCCGATCGATGAGGATTGATAGGATAACTTTAGGTAACTTCTCATCGTTCCCTAGGACAACTGCAGATCGCTAACGAACAACAGTTGACGTCGAGTTTATTAAGAATACTTAGTCATTGTGAACTGTTATTATTTCGTTGGCGATCTGCAATCATGCTAGGGAACGTTGAGAAGTTACCGAAAGTTATCGTATCAATCATTAAAGATCAAGTGTGCTAGGGGTCCATGTCGCGATGTATTTTTTGTAAATTTCTGCAGTTGTGCTAATTTCACAATTAGATATATAGGTACTTATAATATACAAAATAATAATGAATGTCAATACGTGAACCTGCCAACAAGAACAAAATACCAGGAGAAGAGAAATATGATCGGGTATTATGATAAACATGTAGGTATTTCTCTGTGATAGTCGTTGTTAAAAATCACAAAATGAGGAAACCATTTATATTTTTGAAGATGCGTTTATCTATTCTTCAACTTTACCGTGGTTTTGTTTGCGCTGATAATTACTAAAAAACATTTCATTTAATAGGGAATAACCAGAGAAAACCGGAAATATGTCATTTTTAACGTTTAACTGCTGACGTGATTTTTTTACGTATTATCTGACGTGGGGCCTAGACGGTCTGCTACTTTAGAAGCTTATATTTTAGAGATCCATGAAAATTTTGAGGTCCAAATTATTATTTATTGGACACTTCAAATATATTTTAATTAAATAAAATATAATACTTTTTTATTGTTAAGTAACTTACGTTTGACAATTTGGATATTATGTGATAATTTTTGCCAAAAATCACTTGAGATCGGAAATCAGTCTGTGTTATCTATTAAACTTAAAAAAACACTGAACTCCCTTTTATAATAATATTTCAACTGAGTCTCGAATAAACTGTGTATATAAAACTTTAGTAAAGTTGTTTATGTTTATTTTTATAAAGTAAAAATCAACTTTCGAAAGTCAAGTAAATACTGACGAAGGGTCAGAGAGGCCCGCAAAAGAATTGAAATGAATTTACTTACAGAAATTTAACTTTAAAAATTAAAAAATTAAATTTACGGGGCTGGCGTCACATAATTCGACACTACTGGAAGCGACGTATGCGTCACGCGCGGGGAAGGGGAATATTTCGATATTATTATTATTGCTGGACCTCAGCGGCCCCACGTCAGAAGTTAAAGGTTAAATCGAATTTTAAACGTATTGACTCTTTTCCACGAAAGATTATAAATTGATTTCGAAAGATTGTTATTTTATTTAGTAAAATTATTTTTTTAATTTTGAGAAAAAATGTTTACTTTTAGTATAATAAGGTTATACCGTAGGTCGTTGGTAAATTTGATAAATTTTCAAACAACACATTTTTATTATACAACACACAATTCAAATCATATAATCATGCAGTAAAATAAATCGATAAATTATCTGGAAAAGCCAGTTTACAGAATTTTAATTTTAGTTTAAATAAAATCATTAAAATAAAGATCCACGCACGTGTTTTGTGACGAAAATACTTCAGTTTGTCTATTTTTTTAAGGTCTTACAAACTAATTTCTTTAAGATTTTTTTGCATTTTTTTTATTCTTAGACATTATTAAAAAATTATGAATACTTATGATCAAAAAATAATTACAAAAAGAACATAATTTTAATAGTTTTATTATCACGGCTTTCAGCATTTTTGGATGTAGGTATAAATTAAAGCAAATTTTGAATGAAATAAAATTGATTTTGAGTTATAATTTTAAAAAGCGGGTACGGAGAATAATTAATCATTTTCATTGAAACCGCCCTGTACGATCGTAAAAACATCTTTTGACGAAATTTTGATTCTCGGCCGCTGGCTGGTTAAAGACCCTTAATAAATCAAAGTGTTTTACGATGTGACTTGACGGATAATTTTGTAGTATAACCTGATGTAAATTAAAATAACAATTTATCATGTAGTTTATAACACACTTGATGCGCATGGAACTGATTCAGGGTCAATGTGAATAAAATATACGTACTTCATTGACTTCATATACGTACCTCACTGTACTATACCCGCATCAGCCGTAATGATCCCGGAAAGTCTCGTTTAGACGCAACGCGAGTTGACGTGACCGCCCGTTCACTTTTTATGGGCCAATAATGGCGCGTGTGTTTACACGGTGAAATCATGAAAAGATCTTTAAATGACAAATCTCAGCAATATCATAATATTTTATTTCTCCCTATTTTTACACATTACGAGGGTATTACCAGAGAAAACCAGAAATATGTCATTTTCAAATCAGATTTTAGACGTATTGACTCTTTTCCACAAAAAAATTATAAATGGATTTCGAAAGATTGTTCTTTTATCTAGCATTCGCATGTAATAAATTTTGAGAAAAATTTTTAATTTTTAGTATAATAAGGTTATTCCATAGGTCGTTGGCAGATTTGTTAAATTTTCAAAAAAGATTTTGTATTATACCACACCCATTTCAAATAATTTAATCATGCAGTAAAATAAATCAATAAATTATCTAGCAAACGCATGTTTTAGAATTTTAATTTTAGTTTCAATAAAATCATTAAAAAATATGTACGTACATGTGTTTCTTGACGAAATTGGTCCATTTGTGTATTTATTTGCGCACATACAAACTAATATATTTCAGATTTTTTTAACATTCTTAATAAATTTAGACATTATTGAAAAATGATAAATACTTATAATCAAAAAATAATTACAAAAAGTACATTATTTTAATAGTTTTATCATCACGCCTTTCAGCATTTTTGGATGAAGGTATAAATTAAAGCTAATTTGAATTGAAATAAATTCGATATTGCGTTATAATTTTAAAAAGCTGGTACGGAGAATAATTAATCTTTCTCGTTGTAACCGCCCTGCACGATCGTAAGAACAACTTTCGACAAAATGTGGATTTTCGTCCGCTGGCTGGTTAAACGCTCTTAACTCGACACAGAACATGATTAAAAAAAGAGATTATCTTTACAGAAAATGCAAGAATAGCCCAAATAACCCGGTATTTCGTTTAGAATATACGCGATATAGAAACAAAACAAACAAACATATTAATATTACTAAAAACACGTTCCATAAAAACGTAATAAATAGCTTAAACGGCAACCCGGGGAAACTCTGGGACGAAATAAATAATCTAATGGGTAAACCTAAACAAAATTTAGATAAAATAATCCTTCAACATATGGGAAGTCAAGGAGATACAAAGTTTTTATGCGATAAATTTGCCACAACATTTGTAAATGAAATAAAAGACATAAGACATAATTGTACTAAAAAATTCCTAGATCGTAACACGTATACAACTCCTGCTATTATGTCGATGAGATTTAGACCTGTATCACAAAAAGATGTTAAAAAAATTATTAATGATATGGATGTTAAAAAATCAGAAGGCAATGACCAAATAAGAATTAAAGACCTGAAATTAATTGCTGATAATATAATCCCAGTACTGACTAAACTAATTAACCTTTGTGTAAGTAAAAGTATCATGCCTGACGAACTTAAAACATCCATCATCAGACCTATATATATATCAGGAAACCACAAAGATTTCACAAACTATCGACCAATAGCGATTCTCTCGTGTATTGATAAAATTATTGAAAGGGCTATCTTTAATCAAATACAAAATTTTATAGAAAAAAATAGAATCATAAATCCCATACAGTACGGATTTCAAAAACAAAAAAGTACTACACAATTACTTTCTAAATTCACTGACCATATAAATTGTCATTTGAATGAAAAATATTATGTAGGCATAATTTTTATAGATTTTAAAAAGGCCTTTGACACATTGGACCATGAAACATTACTAAGGGCAATGGAGGAATGTGGTATTAGAGGTCCTTTAAATAAATTTTTTAAAAATTATTTGTTTAATAGAAAAATTAAAGTTAAAATTGACGGAATTTTAAGTGATGAAATGTTGGCAAACACTGGGGTAGCTACGGGATCGATATCGGGACCTACGTGTTATATTATGCAAGTAAACAGTCTACCAAACGTAATAAAACGTTGTAAATGCTACATGTTTGCAGACGATACTTGCATCATATGTGCTGACAAAAATCCACAAAAAATTCAGGAAATTTTACAAACAGACCTAAATAATATAATAAAATGGTCCCACGACAATGGCATTATTATCAACGCAAAAAAAACCAAATACATGCTTATACATTCACCACATGCAAACTGTCAGGATAAGGAATTGCACATTAAAAGTCATTCATATGATTGCTTACACACAAAAAACCAATCCCTGCAGTGTAATTGCCCAAACATAGAAACCAATATACATACCTTGGTCTTACAATAGATGTCAATTTTAACTGGTCAATTCATATTGAAAATGTATGTAATAGATTAAGATCTATATTAGGGAAATTTTATCACCTAAAAAACTTTGTTAATAAAAATATATTATACTGTATATATAACGCATTAGCAGAATCAATTATAGGATACGGAATAAATAGTTACGGATTAACGTACAAAACGTACTTAAATAAAATAGAACAACTACAAATCCGTTTCCTAAAATTGATATCAAGCAAAAAAAAAGTTCAATTATGTGATGGCGATTATAAAAAAATGTTCTCCTTGTGTAATGTGCTCTCTATACATAGTAGGGTAGATTACCAATTAACTCTAGACGAATTCTGGAATACAGAATTCAAAAAACCTGTAAACCATAACTACCCCACTAGGCATAGAGAAGCAGAAATGTTTATTATTAATAAATCTCAAAATGTATACGGTGATAGAACAAAAAGGCATAAAATTCCGCAAATATTTAATGCATTACCTGAAAATATTAAAAACGAGACATCTTATTCAAAAATCAAAACTAAAGTTAGATCATTCTACTTCAATAGAATATGAAAACTAAAATATTGTATAAAAATACCTAAATCTATGAAAAACAAATAATATTTTGATCGAATAGGTAAAGACCTAGTTCTTTTAACCATTGATCAAAATAAAATTTATGTTACAATAAGCATTATAATAATTAGTTAATTATTTTAATATTAAGTATTATATTATTAAATAATTACTAGATATGTATTAAGCACCAAGATATCAAACATTTTATATGTTGTAAGTAAATAAATTGGAAAAATGAGAGATTTCTTACAATCAAACTGATTGATCAGTTTTGTAAGATTTAAGTAAGAGAAATTATTGTACAATTAATAACTAAATAAACATGTTAAAAAAAAAAAAAAGAAGGCCCTGAGGATAATAATTTCCTTCAAAGCCTATTTCATCTAAGATGCTGTGTGGAGGGTCTTTTTGAGGAGAGGAAGGAATTAACATTGGTCTTGAAGAGACCCATGTTGTAGGAAGGAGGAAACACAAAGGCCGGCAAATCGTTCCAAAGCCGAGCTGTTGAACACAAGAACGAGTCGAAGAAGCGACCCGTCCTCGTGTGACAAATGTCAACGGTGTAGGTACATATGTTGGGCACGTGTTTGGCATGTTTCCCGACAATGCACCGGTGCCGAAAGGATCAATGGCGCTAGTTCCTCTGAGCATCTTCCATTGAAATACCGGTAGAACAAGGATAGCATTCCCACCTGACGCCTGTGCTCTAAAGATTGCAATCCGTTTGTTAAACTAGGAGAATCTATCAGACGGGCCGCCAGTTTCTGCACAGAGTCGAGGGTTTTTTTCAGGTATTTTGGGGTTCCAGACCAGAGGTGGCTGCCGTGTTCAACCGTGTTCAACTTGTGATTTGTACAGGGTTAGCAGTTGTGTACTATTATAGTATATGTGGGCCCTGTACAGTACGCCCAGTTTTTGAGAGGCTAACTTAACTCTGGCTTCAATGGAGTCCCCATATCAGAGCTGGTCACTTAAAGTTGCACCAAACATATCAATGGAGGGCCTGTTCGAAAGATTGCTTCCTTTGAAGGAGACTAGATTTTCATTTCGATCCCTTTTAGACGTAATCAGACAAGAATTTTTTTTTTTTTTTACAGTGAATACCGCACAAGAATCTCAACTGCTCCCGTCTGGAGCCAGTGAGACTATGGCAACCCCAATTGGGGTATGGTGTGAGGCAGGTAGTGGGGAGGGGAAGGAGGTGGGGAAGAGGAAGGTTGGGAAGTTCCTGGCTATTCAGATCTGGTCACTAAACACGGCTAAAGCCATTTTCAAGCAACGTTTCAATTCTGAATGGTGGTCTTACACCAGGGCGATACTGATAGTATCTTCCACTCTGGAACATGCCGCAAATATACTATATATTATTTTAAATGAATTAATTGTGAAAACACAAATTAATCAAATAAAATTTATTTGCGCATGCCGGGTTCGAACCCGCGACCTCCGGATTGTGAGTCAAGAGTCTTACCCACTGGACTACGGAGGTCGTCATTGGGTCTTTGAAACATTAAATCCAAGGAGATTATTTGTACCCCAAGAGAAAACACTCTCGAGGTAACCGTCCATTCTTTGCTTCAAAGCCCTCCAAGCCGTGGGAATTTTTGTGCCCTTTAGGGGCTTGTCAAACAAAAAGCTATCATGGACTGTACTGCCATCCGCGTAACAATGAATTGGTGCACATGTCAAAAGGTCATTGTTGTTATTTATCTGGTTTCTTTTTATTCAAACTGGACACGTCATTTCACATAGGTATCTCTTCATTCAATGTTTTTCCAAACGTGGGACCGTTTAAAGAAGCTTTTAATAGCACAGATTAGAAGATCTGGGAGAATGAAACAACAAATTGCTGTATTTGCTTGTCTTTGAAATTAAACCTTTAATCGAAATATTGTGTAGGATAATTCGTTAAAACAAAACACTATAATTAAAATTTGACTAACGCACTCTATAAATAACATATTTTAATTGGTCCATACCTATCAGTTATAATGCCGTGTGTATGAACTTTCATTTTTTTAAAGAGAACCTTCGAAACCTACCTGCTTAATTATTATATTAAATGCCTAATGAGCCATAAATATCTAATATTAAAGTAATCTGTCTTCTATTAATGCATTTGCCTACTTATGGACTAATTAAATAACTCATTTTCACACGTAAACCGTATTTAATTGAGTGTTTATTGGTTTTTTGCACCGTCCGATGTGAATAAATATTGAAGCTTAAATAATCACGATCAATAAAGCATTACCTCAATGCCGCAGTCTCGGGTAATTTGCCCTTTAAAGAAATCGTACTTGACCTTGATGAGAGATTGTAGAGAATGTTAGAATCGCGAAGATTCATTCATTCGGCGCATCTTAACTGCGCTATCGTGATAGAATACTTGAAATTGCTTTTTACAATTTTAAAGTCTGAAGATTTCGAAGCAAAAACCGTTTTAAATATTCTGTAATACCTCGCATTCCTCGAGAATACATTCTAAACGCTTCCTCGTCACGGATAATTTTACACTCTTTCGATTGTTAATCGGATCGAGATAATTATTTTGACATTATAGCCTAAACCTGCTGATTCTTTAAAGAAAAAGGGCAAATCGATTGTTTTAATTTTTTCTCGTCATTCTTGAATATATCATCATTTTAAAATAGATTCTGAGAGCAATTACAGGATTTATGGGTGATTGATAATATTATTCGAATCGTTGACTGCTGGAAATATTTGTGTAGGATATATTAAATAATAAATGTAGAATAATTCAAACCTCATTAACGTCTAATAATACACCACTTGAATTAATCTGGTAATTCATTAGGTGAGAAGTGGGTATGGTAATAGGGTAAACTGGTCTGGACATCACTTTTACTTTGGATAAATTGATATTTGAATATTTTAAAGTCTGTAATTTGCCGCGCGATGACTTGTGATTTGTCACCTTGTTATTAAGTTTAACATAAAACGGTTAAGCTTTCTTTCTGAAGTTTGCGATTTTCGGTCTTTCCGTGGATTGTTTGGTTTTTGCCATTATCTATTCAGTCAATTATAAAACCTTGTTTTTCAGGTTTTTATTACATATTTATATATATATATTGGTACATCTTTATTTATAAATTGCCATAAAACATTTGATGTCAATTCAAGTTTTTAATTCAACAATATTTATTATTAGGCTGGCACCTAGCAACCAAAACATGCATGTGTATTATCTGATAGTGTCAACTTCATGTTCGACGATATTCCTGTAACAGTTTTTTTTTTGTCCCGGTGACATTTCTGCATGGGATCGCCGGATATTATTTTTTCAAGGAAACGGCTATTCATGGAATCGGTTCCTTTTGGCTTTTACAAAATTCGAAAATTCGAGTTATGCCCTATGAACACCAAAATGTATCTAAAATGATATTATATTTTATTACTAGCTGGTACCCGGCATGCGTTGCTATGCCATTTAATAAAGATTTTTTTCTCCCTGCGTGTCCTTTCCCATTCGTCCCGTTCCCCTTCCGCCGCTCCTTCTTCTCCTGCGTCCCCTTCCCCTCTCGCGTTCCCACTCCGTCTCCTCCACCTTCCCTATCCCCACTCCACTCCCCCGCGAACCCCCGTCCCGCGAACCCCCTCCCGAGTTCCCCTCTCCCCTCCCAGATCCCCCTTCCCCTCTCCCAGGTTCCCCACCCCCCTTCCCTGGTTTCCCTCCCCTCCCTCCTGCGAACCCCCTACCCGAGTTCCCTTCCCCCTCCCCCCTCCCGCATTCCATACATTCAGTTTTCAAACAGCTCGCGTGCCACCTAAAGCATTTTTTTATACAAATTTCATAATGCCAGAGCTCACCAGAAGTTTTATACAAACCTTGTCCTGACAATAACGAACACACAAAAAAAAAGAATTATCGAATTTGGTGCAGTCGTTCGGAAGTTATGCGCGTATATGCATTTCGGAGATTCATTTTTATTTATATAGATAGATAGATAGATATAGATAAAGATATATATAAGATATATAAATGGATTTCTTGAAATTTGATATCTTGAAACCGATTTGGTCGGAAATTGCGATAGGGTAGGTTAAGGGGAGAAACTCTAATATTTGCGTCAAGATACAAAATTTCGGAAGCGTTCTTTAATTTCTTGAGTTGTGTTGGCAGCAAATTTCTTAGTTAATGGTAGTTAGTTACTTAGTAGAAATGAGTTTACTTTCATCCAATGAATTTCAAATGAACGAAGTTACACTAAATACATATATTACGTAAGCATTCACAAATCATTTTTATTTTAATGGAAAAAGACACCTACGTGATAAGTTTTTGCATGCTAAAAATTGCTATTGTACATACAAAGAGGCAAAACTCTTCCATAAGGAAACTTTACTTAATTGGGCGAAACCCGTCAAAAAATCGCCTAGAAGCAAATTTTTTTATTTTTTTTATTTTATTTTTTTTATTTATTTTTTTTTATTTTTTATTAGTAATAGAAGGTACATAAATTACAAATAATTTTTATACAGTAATTAATTACATAGTAGAATATTTGATGTACCCCCATAATTAAGCAAGGCTTGTGTGTATGGGGGGGTGTTATTGTATTGCTTTTTTTATATCATTCAGTTTAAGTTTTCAGTATAATTTTTGAGGTGAGTTTTAAAAATTTTTATATTGGTATTCATGTTTCTAATTTTTTCTGGTAATGAATTAAAAAATTTTGCTCCGAGATATTTATGACTCAATTGTCCAATTTTTTTTTTACATTTTGGAGTGGGAAGTATTGATGTTTGTCTAAGACTTCTGTTATTTTTAAAGGGTGCAACTTGATTTTTAATATTATCTTTATAAATTTGTAATGTTGCATGATAAAAGTATAATGCACTTAATTTTCTGACCTTAAATTGTTTGAATAAAAGTTCTGACGAATATGATATTTCTGCAGCGATATTTTATCTGGTAGTTAAATATGAATACTTTAAGGCCAGGCATACGTGAGCAACTTAAGTTACTCGTCTGCACTCTGCAGGGGTTCTAACAGATCGTAAAGTTTACTTTCATAGAAGTTCTTAGGTTCAAATTCTTACTAGATATGATAAATTCATAGATAATCCCAATAAGGTGAAGGCCGTTAACCGTGAGAGAATTAATATTCCACAGTTACACAGTTAATATTGTTATTTGTATGCTACTTTTCTGCACAAACTGTTGTTATGACCATGATCCTGATTTTTTAAAATTCATTTAAATAAAAATAGTCAATTACTAAGAAAACTGAAATAATTTTATGTAATAAATAATTTAAAAAAAACATTACAGAATCTTGACGACATGTTAAAAACACATGTTATGTATTTTTATAGAAACCCATAAAAACTTTTTTAATACTATAAAGTTATTAAGTACCTACTATAAATAAAATTTCAGAAAAAGGGAAAAACTGTAACCTGTTAAAATAAATATAGGACGTCGCTGTATTTAAAAATTCATGTTGATTTAAAAAAAATTAATAATTGATTCCTTAATACTATTTACGTTTGGTATGATAATTTTAGTTTAACTTATTGTCACCTCAATTATTAAACCTAATTTGAAAAAACCTTGCGAATACGTTTAAATTTAACATATTGTATTATTAACGTAGTTATATTTCACAATTTTAGAACAACAGTCAATAGGTGACAACGCCAAATTAAAAATATTTTTTCAATGCAGGTACGTACCGCAAAAATAATTAAGCGTTGTTATGAATTTTAACATACGTCATATCATCGTACAATATTTCAAAGTTCTAACATTGAAGTTAAACTTTGCGTGGGAAAAATGCGTCATATTAGCATTAACATAAAAATTAACAACAACATTAATTAGGCAAAATAAAAATTTGGATAAAAAATAATGATAGAGCTATAATAACTATAATAACTATAATAGCTATATAGCTATAATAACCAGTGCACTCACCCAATTCCAAAATTAGTAAACCAATGCTGTTATTATTGTACCAATGTTATTGTTATTATTAATGCAACCAATCTGTTGTGTGATTATATTTTAATATAAGTGTAGGTCCCATGGACCGACATGATCACCAACAAAGAAATTCTCAGGCGGGCTAGAGCAGATAGAGAACTGCTTACATTAATAAAAATCAGGAAAATTTGATATCTGGGTCATATACTTCGAGGGGAGAAATGTCACTTGCTCCATTTAATAATGAATGGCAAGATAGAGGGTCGCCGAGGGCCTGGTAGGAGACAAAAATGTCTGTGGAGGAGCTAATCCGGGCAGCGCAAGTCAGAGAGACATATTCAAGTGTGATCGCCAACGTCGGGGGAACCTGATAGGGCACACAAAAAAGAAGAAGTAGGTATGTTCAGAATTATGAATTGACTTAAAATTACTGCCTCAATACAGGCTAGCCTAGTGAGGCAGGTCACGAGAAACCTAAATTTATAATTGTAAATCTCTATACTTAGAGTTCCTACTATTTATATGTTTATATGTATATTGTTTTCTGTTGTTAACTTTTGAACTTATGTAACTTTTAAACTATTGTAACGTGTACTTTTTTGAAGTTATAAATCTTTCAAATTTCATTCAATAAAGATAAACGCTTCAGATTTTATGTCCAGGTTAAATCACTCACACACTTTTCCACAAATGATCACCTAGTGAATCCAAGTTATGCACTTGCACTATATAAGTATAATAAATACAAAATAAAAAAGAACAACATGTCAAAAAAACCAAATGGGAAAATGATTCACCGACCGTTGGATCTATAAATCCTACTGATCCCTCAATATAAATATTTTAAAAATATTTTGTAATTCTACTCTTTTGCATTTTTATATATAAATTCCTTGGCAAATCTAATATGCCTAAATTTTGCAATGAGAGAGCTAGGTATAATGCCAGTAGCAAGTATTATTATTAACTTCAAAATATTTTACGAGTACCTACATTTATATTTTATGAAAAAGTCTTACACATGTTCCACGATTTTTCATGGAGGTGAATGTCACGTAAGTGTACCTACCTAGTAAAATAGACACGCAAAATCATAACGCTGTGAGGTGCTGACATTCCTGTTAAAATCATATTACTTAAATAAAACTTTTTTTTATAATTGACTATTCATTTATTGAATAATTATTATCACATTCACAATGTACAAAATCTTCACTTCCATTAAAAACAATCACAGATTGTTTAAAACAGAAGCAACGGTTGTTAATTAAATAATCATGGCAGTGTTCGTATAGGGAAGAGACCAAACAAGAGGTTCCTGAAGATCATTTTAGGAGGAAAAGGGTAAAGACTTTACATAGACATACTTAGTATGCATTTTATTAATAATCTCGTGGTCCAATGGAGGAATCGAAGGTCAATGGTTTAGCGGGGTCGGAGATCCGGGTCCTAGTTTAAAAACAATTGAGAAAAACAAAATCCATGTTTAGGTGTGTCCAAAACCAGGTCTAAGTTAGTCCAGATTGAGGAGCACTTAGAACGACGTGTTTTAAACTAGGGTAAGGTTCATCTAGCTTGTAGGGTAGATCTCTACTTGGTTGGGATGTGTGCTCCGGTTGCGTGGAAGCCTGTCTCGTCAGCGTAGAAGGTGACGGTGATGAGCTCTCCCAAGGGGTCCTTGTAGGAGTAAGATCCCCTGACGACGATGACTTGTTCGGGTTTGCCTTCCTCGTTCTTGATCTCCCTGAGTTCTCCTACTTCATCGCGGATGATCTCGTTCTCAGTCTCGAAACTGGAAAATTAATAATTATTATTTAATCATGGCGTCTACGCAGATTCCAAAAATTTGATTCAGAGTTGTCGGTTAATTTTTGTAGACGACCATTATTCAAAATGCACCAAAAAATTAACTGATTGTACTCGTACAAATGTATGATTTATGCATAATCAATTATGAAATTGGAATTAATAAAATTTATTGTCATTAAGTTTATTTTTTAGAACTCCATTTTAATTTTTTACAAAATATATAGGTTCAGATTTATTATTTATAACGCATTTGATAATGCCTTCAGAGGGCGAAACAGCTGTAACGCATAATAATAATTATGAAGCAGAAGCAGAACTTGTTTATAATAAACTGTTTTTATACATTAAATAATAATATTATTATATATATAATAAAATTGTGTAAAATAAATAAAGAATTAATAATTGTTTAAACGCAATATAATGTTTATCTAAAGCTTTTAAAAGCTGGTGTCAACGATAATTCTAGTATTTAGATGTTTACGTGTTCCATGTAATTTTTGAAATGTATATTTAAGAATAAAAATGACTCGTATTAAAGACGTTGTATTTAAAAATATGAATGTACCAACCAGTTTTAATAAAATTAACAATAGTAATAAAGATTTGGCCTCAATGGGTGCTATAGGTTCCCGTTTAACAGAATTACGTGGTTAGGTGAGGTTATGTTTTATAAATTTTTGAAGCAACTGAGGATGATTCCGATCCAAGAAATGAATATTGGAATATCAATTATGGTATATTCATATTTATTAATTTTATATATTATTTCTATTCTCGAACATACACTTTACGGATTTATTATATTGTTTTATATAGATAATAAGTTTCAATAATTTAAAAAAATGGTAATGATCCGTAACTGTGTGTAAATTGGTTAGTAGTAGTGTTTCGTGAACGCCTCACTGGAAGAACCTGTACTGAGGCGTTCCCATGTTTAGGATTAAGTGCTATTTTGTCGACACAAGTAGAAACACCGTATCCTCCTTAATATTGTTAAGAAGGGCTTACATTAGCTCCATACAAGAGGCTCTGAGGGATATAGGGAATGTATATAGGAAACTTACCCGAACTGGTAGGCACCAGCTGGGTCCTGGTTGAAGGAAGACTTGAGGATCCTCGGGGGTTCCTTGTAGTCGGCGGGAGCGGCGCAAGCCACGGCCAAAGCGACGAGGAAGAAGAATACCTTGAAAAAACCACAATTATTAATTAAGATAAGCAAATAATAAATTAATTAAAATTATAATATCAGAAACTCAACCGCTGGGAGCTCCATTGTAACGTCTCCATCTTCCCCAAAACCTCGAAGCTCTCAGTAGCATAATAAAAAAAAATTATGAACGAATGTGAAAACAAAGCCGAAATTTAATTTATCAAATCTTTGGCACATTTTTAAAACAAATACAATGGATTTCTAGGTTTGGTTGATTTATTTTTCATAACTGCAATAAAATAAACATAAATGCGTATTTGCTTTATGAAAATATATTCAGTTTTAAAACATAGATACATAAATTTTGCAATTTAATGAAACTGAGCTTCAGTTAACTATTTGTTCTTTGAATAATCGTTAAGATTTTTTTGAAATCTATTTGTAGTTCAATCTAACACTAACAAAGCATAAATCTTCAACAAATAACACTGAATTGAAATCAACTGTAAGAGATTTGTTTAGGAACGATTCTAATAACACAAATTACCGTTTAATCATTTTAATCACCTCCGTAAAATAACTAACTGATATTTATAAAAATGATTACATTTTGATTAAAAAACCATTAACGCACATTAAACTAATAACCGTATAGATTAAATCAATTAGTTTTAAATTAATTGAGATGAACCGATGAAACTGCGTGTTTGTTCGAAGCAACATGTACGGTTTAACGATCAGGATGGCTGTTGCAAGTAGGTAAATTGCCACAACTTGACTGTACAATGAAGCTAACTTACCACTCTCATGTTGATAATATTGTTAGTTCTGTTTGACAGACGCAAGAAGATACTGATGCTATAATGACCGCGAGATCCCCTTATATAGAGATCCAAAATCGTCTAAAAACAACCAGATACACGAACAACGTTCTCTGCTCATCCCATGGTGTTTTTTAGTTTCTTTCTCACCTGTTTTGACATTTAATGCAATATTAAATGTTCATCACTTAAAATATCCGGGCATGGCGTGATATACCTTAATAATAGACGTTACGACTATCTCGTAAAGTTTCGTAGTTCAAGAACAGATTCGATAGAATATTGTTTATTTGCCTATCATCGAAACTTGGTGTTTTTTTCGCAGAAGTTCTTGTATTTTAGAAGAAAAAGTGAATTCCCAAAGATACGGTATTTTAAATCGTGCAAATATTTTTGCAAAGTTCTGTGTCGTAGATAAATAATAGCATTTTCCCCGTTAAATCGTACAGAACGAGCTTAAGTTTGTGTGAGAATCAACGTTTTTTGCCAGAAAGGGGTGAAATTCTTCATAATAAAGTAGTGTTTTATGAAAAGTGAGGTGGATCACTCCATGCCCGGCAGTTTAATTTTAACCAACATGAATGCAGCCTGTGGTAAAATATGTAACTCAGTGTTTTAATAACTTACTTTTTTAATTGAGTACCGCACAAGAGTCACAACAGCCCACAACGGTCTGGAGCCAGCGAAACTACAGCAAATTGGGACAGGTACAATGTGAGGCTGACGGTGAGTAAGTACTTGGCTTTTCAGATCTGGTCACCAAATATGGCTAAAGCCATTTCAAGCAATGACCGGTCAGTGGTTGAGTGGGCATAACGCTTGGGACCCACCCGAGCGTCGCGTGTTCGATTTCTCGGCTGGCTAAGTCCTCCATCGCAACACATTTTCGGTTTTCTGTGGTGGTGGTAGGAGATTTTCAAACATTGTTGGGTTATTCGTAACCCGGGAATGTTTGACTTTCTTTAAAAAAAAAAAGTTTTTATTCCAAATGGTGGTCTTTCAATCTACCACTCTGGAACACGCCGTAAATATATTACATATTTCTTCTTCGAACTTTGCAAAATAACTTTGTGGTATCATTTTTCATATAATGAATAAAAAAGCACTTTGTTTAAACCACTATTTTTAAAACAAATCAACATGTTTCGACAACAATGTTGTCTTCATCAGGATAAGTAACATATAGTAACATATCCTGATGAAGACAACATTGTTGTCGAAACATGTTGATTTGTTTTAAAAATAGTGGTTTAAACAAAGTGCTTTTTTATTCATTATATTACATATTATTTGAAATTAATAAACTGTCAAACAACGCAAATGGGTGTAGTACCTGTAAAGTTCCATAAAAGCTTTACCCGTGTTTACTTTGAAATTCAAGATTTAGAAGCACTCCCTTAAAATTTGTGAGCCTCAAACAATGTAAACGTTGCAGAACTCAGTTTAAATCGGATCTTTAATTTTTAAGAGTTCTTGGTAAAGCAGATCATGGTTATTTTTTGTGATTTTTTTTTTACACATGAATACATAATGACCACTAGCTGGAAATGGCCAGTGTTATCTCTGAAAACAGATGCGGGTATTTGGGGCGGATACACACATAGATTTATTTGCGGAGAAAATGCTCCGTTTCAATGCGTTTAGATATCTGGGAGGCCATATTATCGAACCAGAAGATAGTGTACTTATTTCTCAACGAATGTGAATCTTCCATTACTTTCATTCTGTAATAAAATTGGCACACATTATATTTGACAGAAAGGGTGCAAAATCAAAACTCTTCACCTAACTCCTGTTGGACCAACCATCTAAATCTAGTATTTTGATTTGGGAGGCTGGTATGGGTACCGCCGAGAACCATTTATTGGATTACCAATACCCCTGCCATAGTCACCACAAGTGGGTCGACACGTTTGGTGACTAAGCAAGGGTGTCCGGGTTCATGGGGTGAGGTTTGTCTAGGTTTTAGTGGTGAATGCGTTTGCCCATCTACTGCGTGGCGGGCCGGATCGGAAAGACTGGTTGAGAAAGACCTAACCTATAAATCTCCAGCCGGACTCCTCGAACCATCGCCTTGGGAGGGGTGGATTCATACGTCCGTCGTTCCTGAACACATTCCTATCCACCCTTTATACATTTTCCTTCCCAGAACCTCCTCTCCTTCCTGTCACTAAAAAGACCTTGCACACAGCATCCCCAAAGAATACTAGGACCTGAGGGATTTTGTGAAACTTTTGTGAATTTTGTGATCTGTGTGAAGCTAGTTACTAGGCACAGAGAAATACAAATGTTTATTATTAATAAATCTCAAAATGTATACGGTGATAGAACGAAGAGGTATAAAATTCCGGAAATATTTAACGCATTACCTGAAAATATTAAAAATGAGACATCTTATTCAAAAATCAAAACAAAAGCTAAATCATTCTGTCTCCGTAGAACATGAAATCAAATAATATTGTATACCTAGATCGAATATATACCTGGAAATTACTATCATGCATTGTATTCATAAACATCATAATAATTAGAAGTTTATAATAATTATAAATTGATATTAAATAATAACCTTATTACTATGTAGTATTTTGAAATTAAGTATTATACTTAGTAATTACTATGTAAAACCTAAAAGTATAATAGTATTAAGTAAATAGGAAAAATGAGAGATTTCTTACAATCAAACTGATTGATCAGTTTTGTAAGATTTGTAAGATAAATATTGTAAAATTAAAAAACTGAATAAACATACTAAAAAAAAAAGTTATTCTTCACACGGATAAAACCGTTTCCGGAAATAATGTTCCCTGTCAAAACGCTCGCAGTAAAAATGTTCCTACCAAAATGACCCCGGTCAAAACGTCCCCTGCCAAAATGTTCCTTATGAATAATCGCCTAGTGGAAAAAAATCGAATCGATTAAGTTTCGTTAATATTGTCTTCGTTTAATTAAATATCACAATTTTCTATTGAGTTTCGTTAATATTGTCTTCATTTAATTAAATATCACAATTTTCAGATTTTCTATTGAGTTTCGTTAATATTGTCTTCATTTAATTAAATATCACAATTTTCAGATTTTCTATTGAGTTTCGTTAATATTGTCTTCATTTAATTAAATATCACAATTTTCAGATTTTCTATTGAGTTTCGTTAATATTGTCTTCATTTAATTAAATATCACAATTTTCAGATTTTCTATTGAGTTTCGTTAATATTGTCTTCATTTAATTAAATATCACAATTTTCAGATTTTCTATTGAATTTCGTTAATATTGTCTTCATTTAATTAAATATCACAATTTTCAGATTTTCTATTGAGTTTCGTTAATATTGTCTTCATTTAATTAAATATCACAATTTTCAGATTTTCTATTGAGTTTCGTTAATATTGTCTTCATTTAATTTATTTTTTTTACGTTAACTCCACGCAGGAGGCCCTGAGGAAAATAATTTCCCTCAGGGCCTATGTCATCTGGGATACTGTGTGGAGGGTATTTTTGAGGAGAGGAAGGAATGAACATTGGTCTTGAAGAGACCCATGTTGTAGGAAGGAGGAAACACAGAGGCCGGCAAATCATTCCACAGCCGAGCTGTTGAATACAAGAACGAGTCGAAGAAACGACCCGTTCTCATGTGGCAAATGTCAACCGTGTAAAAATGTTGGGCACGCGTTTGGCGTGTTTCCCGACTATGCACCGGTGCCGAAGGGATCAATGATGCTAGTTCCTGGGAGCATCTTCCATTGTAATACCGGTAGAACAAGGATAGCATTCCCACCCGGCGCCTGTGCTCTAAAGATTGCAATCCGTCTGTTAAGATGGGAGAATCTATCAAACGGACCGCCCGTTTCTGCACAGAGTCGAGGGTATTTTTCAGGTATTTTGGAGCTCCAGACCAGAGGTGGCTGCCAAATTCAACCATGGGGCGCACTTGTGATTTGTACAGGGTTAGCAGTTGTGTACTATTAAAGTATCTGCAGGCCCTGTACAATACGCCCAGGTGAGGCTAACTTTACTCTGGCTTCGATGGAGCCCCCATACCTGAGCTGGTCACTTAGGGTTACACCAAGCATTTCGATGGAGGGCCTGTTCGGAAGATTGCTTCCGTTGAAAGAGACTAGATTTTCATTTCGATCCCTTTTAGACGTAATCAGACAAGATTGGGTCTTTGAAACATTAAATTCAACGAGATTATTTTTACCCCAAGAGAAAACACTCTCGAGGTAACCGTCCATTCTTTGCTTCAAAGCCCTACGAGCTGTTGGAGTTTGTGAGCCCTTTGGGGGCTTGTCAAACAAAAAGCTATCATGAACTGTACTGTCATCCGCGTAACAGTGAATTGGTGCACATGACAAAAGGTCGTTGATGTGCAACAAAATTAAATATCACAATTTTCAGATTTTCTATTGAGTTTCGTTAATATTGTCTTCATTTAATTAAATATCACAATTTACAGATTTTCTATTGAGTTTCGTTAATATTGTCTGCATTTAATTAAATATCACAATGTTTTTTATATTTCAGGAAAGCCCACGAACAAACACACAAACGTGTGTATTTTGGGATACATATTATTTAAATTAAGAAAAGGTCATGCGCTTATATTATTCACGATTTACATGCTCACACAAGAGTATTCCTCTAATGACCACCTACACTGATCGGTAAACTCCTTGGCGCTGAATCTAGTTTTTGAAAGATTTGGAAAAATATTTTTTTCTCGTATAAATAAAAGATTAAATATTATATTTTATTCATATAATAATAGTAAAGCATGTTGCTTAAAACATCTGAGGATTTTAAATATTGTTTTTGTGTTACTACATCTAAATCATGGGATTTCCAACTGACCCCTTATCCGCGCACACTTTTTTTAATTTTTTATATGAATACCGCACAAGAGTCCCAACTGCTCCCGTCTGGAGCTAGTGAGACTACGGCATCCCCAATTGGGGTATGTTGTGAGGCTGGAGGTAGTGGGGAGGGGAAGGAGATAGGGAAGAGGAAGGTGGGGAAGTACCTGGCTATTCAGATCTGGTCACCAAACACGGCTAAAGCCATTTCAAACAACGTTTCAATTCTGAATGGTGGTCTTACACCAGGGCGATACTAAGAGTATCTTCCACTCTGGAACGTGTCGCAAATATACTATATATTATTTTTAATGAATAAATTGTGAAATAACACAAATTAATCAAATAAAACTTATTTGCCACGCCAGGATTCGATCCCGCGACCTTCGGTTTGCGAGTCAAGAGCCTAACCGCTGGACAACGCCGGCCGTCAATATTTTCACTTATTTACATACCTACACTATTTTCCTGCAACATTTAAATGTTTTCTGGCCTTAGAAGTTGGGAGTTCATATCACATATTATAATTTACGATATATCCTTACAAAATATTTTCTAAATTAGACTAAGTATGTTATAAATGCAGAAACATGAAATCTATCCAAGATTCATGAACCATAATGACTCACTTGATTCTGTAAGTCTAGAAACTAAACTGAAAGCAAGTCTTGCTATTCTGTCTTTCAAAATTTGGAATAATTTCATCGATAGCCAAAAGCGCGGGTCACATTATGCTGGTTGCCAGCCGCGAGTTGAAGAAGCCGCTTCTGCCAGCCGTCGATCAGCTTAGTGTGACAACAAAATTGGAATTAGAATTATTCTGTTGTACAATAATAATAAAATTTTAAAAAAATAAATGGTAATAATAATTAAAGTGTCGTAAATTTCAATCACTAACAGTGAAAACCTATGAACTTTAATATGTAAAACAAAAATATAAGCAATAACATAGGAAGTCATTCAATTACGAATTTATTTTGTAAAATATCTTTAATTTGGTCACCCATTAATAATAGTCATTCACCAATAATAGAGTCGAATAAACAACAACATGTTGAAATGACATTTTCTCACGTTTGTTATGCCGATTTGCCTGTGTTTTATGTTGGGATGTGTCGGTTACAACATTAACATTCAGAGATTTATTAGTAGATATAGTCAAATAACCACTTTTCATAGCCTCTACGGCTTCGCGGTCACGCAGATAAAGCACGGGTCGTAATAATAGAGACTGTGGGTTCGATTCCCACCAATACTATGCAAATAAATTTATAAAACATAAATTTTTTTTTTAAATAAAAAAAAATTATGGAACTCCATTTTAATTTTCATCTTCTGTGTATACAAAAATCAATATACGTTTCTATGTATCTGAGTTGAAAGTATGAAACTTTCAAAATACCCTCTTTCCACCCTTGCGAGGGTTTCTGGATTATTACAACCACCTGACAATACATCGGAAATTATTTTTATCATTACATAAACTCTTACGAAACTGTCAAAATTGTCACGGTTTGAGAATGACATTTTGCTAACCATCGATTGATAAATCAAAATTAATGAGTTTAATTGAAGATGGTACTAACCAAAAAGTTGAAAAAATATATTTATTTTAAATAAGTGCCTACCTATCAGGTACGAAATTTGATTGATTGTTCTTATAATATACAAAAATGAATGCTTAAAATATATGAAAAATTTAAATTTGTAAAAAAAAATGCAATAGGCGGCACGCGAGATGTTTGAAAATCGTAATGTGAATGTGGAGAAGGGAGGGGGGTTAGCGGGAGAGGGGAGAATGAAGGCGAGGAAGGTGGAGGGGGAACGCGTGACGGGAAGGGGTCATGGGAGGGGGAAGGGGAGGCAGAAGGGGAACGGGACGAATGGGTGAAGACACGCAGGGAGAAACAATTTCTTTATTAGTGGCATTGCAACGCATACCGGGAACTCGTTAGTTTGTCATACATAACTCCGGGTTACCTGGTTTCAATTCATTTTTTTTTTTTAATTGGGTTATAACGAAATATTATTATCAACTTAGATCCTGGATCAAAATACGTTTTTTCAATAAAATCAAAAAACTACTTTTAATTTAAGGATTCCACAGTCAACATATTTTATACTTACGTTTCTTCTTAGCCAATTCAATAATAGGTAACACCGAGAATTGAAATCAAATATTCCAAGAGGACCTTGGATAATTCTTTACGACCTTCATCTTGCAAATTTCAAGCAGATCCTGACTGTTTTCATATAAAATTAACGTAAATCTTTAATAAGTAACAGGATAGCTTTTAGTGCACGCTAAAAATAATTAAAAAGCACCGCGTAAGCAAATTCATCATAAACTTCACAGCTTTATCATTATTGCTTCTTTAGCAAAAATAAAATCACTTGTATCTCGGAGCCAATACAACTCATCCTTTTTAATTGAACAACAAATCAAGTGTCTTAATTTTCTTTTATTCCAAAGATAATTATTAAATATAATTATCTATAAATCATATGTAAATCGCAGAAACATAACATGTTTGCCTAGAAATGTTAAAAGGATCTTCAACAATAACTTATTTTATCAGCAAATAATTCTTAGAACAAAAGAATACAAAAAAGATACCTGGAATTGGTTTTAAACTTTTTTAAGTTATGTGGGATTTAGTAACCGATCGTTAAGAGGGTATTACCAGAGAAAAACATAAATGTCATTTTTAAATCAGATTTTAGACGTATTGACTCTTTTCCACAAAAAAATATAAATGAATTTCTAAAGATTGTTCTTTTATCTAGTATTCGCATGTTTTAAATTTTGAGAAAAATGTTTATTTTTAGTATAATAAGGTTATACCATAGGTCGTTGGCAGTTTTGTTAAATTTTCAAAAAAGATTTTGTATTATACCACACCCATTTCAAATCATATAATAATGCAGTAAAATAAATCAATACATTATCTAGGTTTCGCATGTTTTAGAATTTTAATTTTAGTTTAAATAAAATCATTAAAAAATATATACGTACATGTGTTTCTTGACGAAAATTGGTCCGTTTGTGTATTTATTTGCGCACTCACAAACAAATATTTTTCGGATTTTTTAACATTCTTATTTAACATAGACATTATTGAAAAATGATAAATACTTATAATCAATAAATAATTACAAAAAGTACATTATTTTAATAGTTTTATCATCACGCCTTTCAGCATTTTTGGATGTAGGTATAAATTAAAGCAAATTTGGAATGAAATGAAATCGATATTGAGTTATAATTTAAAAAGCTGGTACGGAGAATAATTAATCTTTCTCATTGTAAACACCCTGCACGATCGTAAGAACAACTTTCGACAAAATGTTTTTTCGAAATGATTTTCGGCCGCTGGCTGGTTAAACGCTCTTAACATAGACAGAAGAGCAGACAAATGAATCCTTGACAACATAAAGAAAAGAAAAAAAGTATTTACCTATGAGTATTCTTGGACATAAAATACACAGGGAAGGGTTTTACCAATGCACTATGTGGATAAATAATGAAACTAGTGATAAATGATGCCACTGAGTGATTCTGCGATTATATACATTGCATAATAGCAATAACCACCTCTCCCCATCATTCTTTATTTAATATTGATATTTTGAAACTTTAAACTAATATTAAGTATTCTGAATTCACACGCTACTGTGAAAAAATTCTGGAAACTAGATATATATGGGAATGATGCACTTTTGTGCATCAATGTTTTGGTTGTGTTTATTCAAGTTAATATTTTTTTCTACAATAAAGATAATTAAATGATCTCAACTGATGCTAACCTTGACGATTTTTTTGGTATTGGAAAATCATCGTCCCGAAATGTGAGAAATTAGTCAACGAAATGCACCTACAAAGGTCATAGAGATTTAATTCGTACGTTAAATGCAATAATATTATACTTTCTGATGTCATTATTTTTAACGTCATAATTATGTTTGTTTTTCAAATAAAATGAAAACACATTGAATGCGTTTTCTTTCTTCCTAATTAAGGTGATGACAAATAAATTGAAAAAAATTAAAAAGATATTAATTTTTTACTTACGCAATTATCCTCAAAAGACTGTTATTTTTAACAAGCATTTATGCGATGTTTTTTCTCAGATGAAACTTATTTTCAATAACAAAAATATTAGTGCTACAATTTCAGGGAGAACCACCGGCGTAAACGAATCAATACGGATATTCTCATTCTCGCATGTCGACGTCAAAATGTATATCACTGTGCACAATTCATTTACCATAAACCTGCAGAATGGTAGACACACGCCACATTAGTTACAACCAGTTTTAAGGAGTAATTATTCGCTACAGTGTAGTATTTATCAAATCATGATAATTTACGGTTGGCGCCTATGTCGCTTTTTTACAATTGCAAAGGCCAGTATGGAGAGTAATAAAATACCACGATGAACAAACAACATAACTTTAATACATTTTTATTTTTTAAATAACTAATAAGAACTTAGAAATACTGTTAATAATACTTCAAAGGTTAAGAAAACTATTGAGGTAAAGAATTTGTCTGTTCTGAATGAAACCATTTACGTTAATCCGGTTCTGACCTTGAAAACCGACCTGAGATAGCGATCATAAGAACCAGGGTTTAAATTTCAGTAAACTATCCGCCTTGAGAAGTGTACGTTTATACTCTCATTTTCATATCACAAGTTGTGACTTTTAAGATTGCTATATTTTCGAGATAATCGTTGACGAGTTTGTAAATTGCAGTAAAAACGGTCCTATAAGGATATTATTTAAATAAGTAGATACCTACCTTACAACGGGGTTGGACGATCTTTCCTACGCCAGGATCACATGTAACTCGTAGGTATTTGATTGCATTTTATTGACCGTAAAGTTATTTGATATCTGTTTGTACTCAAATTCAAGGCCGCTAATATTTAAATAAACAATCAAATCTATGTGTATGTGCTTAAAAAATGTTCGTATTTATGTTGATTTAAATAATAAATTTTGTCAAGTTATTTATATAAATGCATTTATTTTCTAGAGATCCAAGGTAGTTGCTCTGGCCTAGCGAAAATACGTAAATATTCATGCAAGTTAATAAAAGTGGACGAGTCATGAAGTAGGTTATGATAAAGCCACGTTATGATTTACCTGTTGACAAACTATGGCAGTAGTTTAACAAGTTTTTTTGGAAAGAGTAAATTTTTTTTTTAAAATGAGATAGAATATAGAAAATTGGACATTATAATAATGTTCATCAGTCTTGCATTGATAACTGAATTTTCCATTATTATATTCGTCATGGTATCTACTCATCCTATTAGGTCATCCTGATTGGTAGGTATCCTTAAATTTACTACTGTATCCTTTCCCAACCTAATCTACGCAATGTTTCGTAATTATTTACATAATGATTAATTAAAGACAGTTTTTCTAAACTTTGAAGAAAGAATTTTAGTAAAACTGTTGTACGATGTGTCGTGTCATCACGATTGTTTTATGTTCAAGCGTGGACATTATTTATATGATGTAATTTGTTAAAGTGTTTTGTAAAGTGTTAAAAATGTGTGTAAATTTCATTTTGGTCAAATGCCTACAAACTATTTAAAAAACATAAAAAATATATAAAATCTAAAAGAATACCAAACGTAAGTCGATGTGAAATAAATTAACAGGAGAATGAATAAAATTAAATGAATTAAAAGGAGAATAATTTAAGAATCACGTTCGAAAATGGTCTAAAATGATTGTGCAGGTTTGATTGATGTTTCATTTTCATTGAAAGTACTATTTAATCGTCTATCGCTTCCTCCTCCTTCTTGATTCGATGTATTCCTACTCTATGAGCATCTACCCCAAAAATGGTCTCTGGAAGACTGCTCGAAACGTAGACCGAGCTTGAGAATGAAGCGCAACAGCACATGATCATCAAAATCAAATAACATAATACTATTGGCCAAGGGCTTCGACCAACATACGTCAATGGCCTAATGACAATACATTTTTTATTACACCGTGGAAATAAAACCAACAAATCTGATCATAAAAAAAAACATGTTTTTGTTATTTGTTTTTGGGATATTAAGCCGTGTTGCGCTACCTCCTCCTTTAGCCAATGTTTCGGACAGCGTTACAGTGTCTATCATCAGGGCAGATGTGTGACACCCCAAAAACAAATAACAAAAATACTTTTGGCCGTGAAAATCTAAAATCATATCAAAACTGTGTTGATTAGAGAGGTGACAAGTTTTTTCGCTTCCATGCCAACTCAGATTGAAACCACCTCAGAAAGGTCATTAAAAGCTATGAAAAAATAATTTTAAAAAATAGCCGGTAATCCTAAACTAACTTAACCATTTTTTTTATTTTTTTTATCATACTCTTAATGACCTTTCTGAGGTGCTTCTGAGTTGGTTTCATTCTGAGATGTCCGGTCACCCTTTTTTCAGTACCGCACAAGGGTCAGTCACCAAAGGGACTATGGTACCCCAATCCTCAACGTTAAGACTGAAAGAAGTGGGGGTTGGAAATAGGGAAGAGGAAGGAATGGAAGTACCCGACTATACATACATATTATGTAGATATAACGTCATTTCAAGGTACGTTTCGAAACAAAACGGTAGTTTTTTTATCGGATGAATACAGAGGATGCCTACCATCCAATTTGCGGCGGTGTCCGTAACAATAATTGTACAGAGATTAGGTATATTTTACCAATATATTCATCTCATTATAAACATTTCAAATTGATAAAATTGACTTGTGGCATTTCCACAATAATTATAATCGCCATCTCCACGGTGTCCTGACGTCACCTCAAAGAAACATGATATTCAAAACACAGCATTGGAAGGTGGTGGGATCTTTTCACATGGTGTGGTGGCTATTGGCTAGGCTGGAAGATGATTGTGACGGTAAGACAAACAGATTCACAAGTGGATCTCAAGGCGAACCCGATCCTAGACAAGCGGCTATCCGTGTACTACAGGGATTCGTAACCTTTATTGTTCCATGGGCCCTGCATTATTTTTGTTTTATAAATCCATTTTATTCCATCTAATCAGTTTCAGCGACTTTCCAGAGTATTAGTACTTAATTAGTTAATTAGTTTAACAGTCCACTAGTCAATGTTAATTAGTACTGTGAGAATGGTTTTTGGTGGTACTCCTGCTTTCTAATATGCAAGAGTGAGACGGCAGATGCATGGTATAAAAAGGATGTTTGTTACTGCTCGCTCTCCTTTAGCTCCTACAGCTCCTAGAGCTCCTTTAGCTAGCTCACAGCTGTAGGTACAATACATACGTGTCCTAATTGTGCAAATATAAATCATACTCGTCCACGCGCGTTATTATTTAAGATTAAAAAAGATCATTATCATTCCCTACATCATAAAATAACAAGTAACAATTCGGTAGTTGAAGTTTTACTACGCTAGTCCCAGGGAGAGATCGTATGCATGTCATCGACGATAGTCCTAAAAGCCATCCATAAAAATCTTCCTTGTCACACGTCTTCTATGAAAGCGAAAAAGGCAGAAGATACTAGATGTCGAATACCCTTAATCACATTCCTACAGACATTTAGCAAATGTTTTTTTTCCAATTGTAGAGCTATTATGGCATTTATTAAAACTTTAATATTAGCTAGTTATAAAATAAAGGCTTTATTTCATGAAACTTACATTATGGGAATAAAATTGAGGCACAGCATGAGGTGGACATTTAACATTAAGATGAATATATACGTGAAATCCTATTTAGATACTATTTTGATTAATCTTTACGACGAATCGGCTTACAGTATGAACATCAAAAAATATGTTACGGATAAATCGAAGCATTTACTAGCTTTTCTATGTATTGGAATTACAATAAAATTATTATTTACGTAACAAAAAATATAAGCGTAAACCACCAAAAAAAGTGTTTTTTCATGACTTAACTATGAAGTAACACAAGAAATTTTTTTTTAAAAATACCCCTTTATGGTTAAGACTATTTTTGAGGTTTTCCATGTTCTAACTTTTTTTCGTTCTTATAAAATTATGCACAAAATAAATAAAAACCACTTTTTCGCTTACAAGCCTCGTGCAAAAACACGCTCGATTTTAAAATTTTGCAGGCATGAGATTCGAAATATATCTAGCGTTTATATTCCTCTTAATTACATACTTATTTGTTAATAATTTTACCGGCAAAACAATATGATATCATCGTTATAAAGTATAATAGTTCCTGCACGGGTCGACTTATTTTCAGATTTGTAACACTTCGAATTCAAATGTCACGTAATTAACCACCCAGTTTTGAATATTGAAATTTTTAGAAGGAACATTTCAAATTTTATATATGTCATATTTTCGCGGTCCCTCCATACATACTGTGGATGCGGCGTTTCCCTTCCTTTTTGGGTGTAGGTATAATAAATATAATAGTATTTGTTAATTATTTACTACGCATCAAAAAAAGTTTTGAGCTTATTTTTTTCTAGCCGAAAACAACAATAAATACTGCAATTTAACGACACCTTCCCAAACAAAACACCAAAAACAACAAAACACGACGCGCGGACCTGGATTGCCAGCAACAATGGATTCTCTGCTTCATTCCGCATCCACGATGTTAGAAAAAGATTGACATTTGCGCAAGCAGTTCTGACTGCCAAGTTTTGCCTGAAGCAGTAAACGCATTCGATAGGAGCATCCAACGCACAGAGAAAGACTTTAATGAACGTGGGCATAGTGCACAGAATAGCATAACCAAGACGCGTGGATTGATTCAGTACGTAGAGATTGGCTTGAATAACTAAAGCCGATTTATACGTTGAATATCTTTCGAATATTTATTTAATTATTTTTATTTTAGTACTGTAATAATTGATGTGAAGCATAAAGGATTTATAGAGCTAATTTGACATACTATTTTTGTCAGTAATCGCATCTTATTCGTGGGCTAGTCCATAAATATTTATATTTAATATTAGGTAGGTATATACTTCAACATCTATACAAAAAGTCACCGACCGCCACTGATGTGTGCTTATTTTTTCTTTATGGGGAAATATTTTTCGATTTTTTGTTAATTATTTGTAAAATGTAATTATTTTAATTTTAATTCCATCGATTTTATGTTTATATTTTCATAATTATTTCTTCAGACATAGAAGTTCGCCTGAACAAGTAAATATTACGTGCTTAAATAAATAAAATTCTTATAGGTACTGACAGTAGCGTTGCGTGGGAGGGCGGGGGGGGCGCCCCGGGTGCCTTCGTCGGGGGCGTGACACTACACCCAACGAGAGGTGACACCCAACCGTTAAAAAATGACGAAGAAAAAATTACGAAGGATATTGTCGCAAAAGTATTGAATACGGTGTTATTTATATTTTCGTAGCTCTATGGCTCCCCGTGGAATGTCCCGAAGCCGGGAGAATTTTGTGTCTGACGGTCTTTTTATTGACGAAAATAGCCTATTTCTGAAATTCTCTAGCCACCCACAGTACTAACTAGCGTTTTTAGTTCGATTCCATGTATTTATGGAAGTAAATAAAATATTAGACATCTGAATCATCGTTGTAGGTACTTATTGATAGAAGAATGGTCATTGTCACCCATCAGTATCATGAACAATGCAACAGTTGCTGGTTTTTCCGGGACAATATCGTACACGGTGTACGGTTTTTCCCGGGGCAAAATAGGAAAAATTAGAGGTCTTGTATTTTTTTATACATTTATGACTACGATTTTCTGACACGTTTCTTTTGTGTTTTGTTCTTTAGTAAATTCATTGCTAAAAATAGTTATTATAAACCGAATTTTAGTATACTAAACTACTAGAGCTTTTACCTTAGGTATACGGTTTTGGACAGGTCTCCTCTACGTTTCTTTCGAATGCTCCATGATGACGTGGATACGCCCTCTGCCTGGCTTTGTAGTAATTTGTGCGTCCTGTGTAATTCTAGTTCGGTGAACTGAAATCCGTTTTGAATTTAGGTACCTACCGTTTTCAAAATTGGAACGAATATTGTGAAAAATTCAGAAAAGCGATATTGTACCTAACTACCCACCAGATTTAAATGTCCGGGTTAAATTTTCCCCAAAAAAAAAAAAAAAAAAAAAGGAAAAAAAGAAGGAAAAACTAAACCCTTTCACACACTTCCCCAAATGATCATCTAGTCAACCCACGCTATGCAATTGCACTATATAAGTATTATAAATACAAGAACGACATGTCAACCTACTAGAGACCAAATGGGAATATAATTCACCGACTCCAGATATTTTCATATCAGAGGGTTCGGCTCTGTGGCATTTCTAATTGAACCTATAAATCCTACCGATCCCTCAATATAAATATTTAAAAAATCCTTTGTAATCCTACATGTATTTAAAATGACTGATTTTTGCATTTTTATATACAAATTCTTTGACAAATCTAATATGCTTAAATTTTGAATCAGATTCCTAGGTATTATGCCAGTGGCCGAAATAACAAATGGCAATATTTTTATAGTCCGAGAATGCCAAATTCTTTTAATCTCATTTCCTAAATCTGTGTATTTTCTTATTTTTTCAGAAATAGTTTTTTGAATATTACAGGAATTTGGAATAGCTACATCAATGATATTTATTTATTTATTTATTTATTGTTTCTTTACACTGTAGGTAAAAATGTTTACAATACAATTTGTTACCTCACTAGGACAAGCCTGTGTTGAGGTTAACAATAATTATACAAGTTAACAAAATAACACAAAATTATACAGATTTTGAAAGAACAATATTGTTGTATTTCTTACAGATTGAGATTATGGGTACCCAGTACCCACTAAACTGATGGCGCTAGGTAGTACATTAATGTAGACTTTTAGGGTGACCATAGTTTTGAGATCTGATTCAAAATAAAATAAAGTATTTTTTTGTTTTGTTTTTAAGATTAAGTTGTAAATAATAAATATATGTATATAATTTAACATGCTATAGATTTGGCAGGAGGAAGATGAAAAAAAAAACAGTTTAAACAAAAATAAAAATTATTTTAGCTTATTTTATAAACATACTCATTTAGCTAATAATTTAGAAAGGACAAAGTAGAGAAAATTAATTGGCAATCCTCGACTAACACAAATAATTTAAGATTCTTTTTAAAAGTGTACAAGGAATTAGATGACTTTATATGTTCTGGAAGGCTATTAAATATGAGTGGAGCTTGATAAAAATAATTTCTTTGACCAAAAGAAGATTTAGTTTGAATTGCCATAAAATTCAGACCAGAGCCAATTCTCGTAGTACGAATTTGCTGTGTTCTTTCTGCAATATTAATATTATTAAAAAATCTACAAAGCGTTTGTGTAATATATAACTGTTTTACGTTCATTACATTACATTCCTTAAAAAGTAAATGAGTTGGATATTTAATTTTTTTCTTGAACATAACTTTAAGAATCATTTTTTGGGCAATATTAAGTGGTTCTATATAAGTCTTTGCGCAGGATCCCCAGCACACTATATTATAAGAAAGCAGAGACTGGATTATTGCAAAATAAACAGTTTTTAATTTTTCTTTGTCTAGTATATGTCTCAGTTCTTTAAAGATATAGGTAAGTTTCCTAATATTATTTACTAACATATTAACATGATCATTCCATCTCAAGAATTTATCTATTTTTACACCAAGGTATTTGATGCTGACTACATTTTCTAAAGGGTTGCAGTTACATGTTTGAAAACAATTGTGAATAATCAAGTTGTGAGTTTCGGAAGGCTGACTTTTACTTGAAATGCTAAAAGTGATAAATTTGGTTTTTTGTGCATTCAAAGTTAATATATTATTGTTTAACCAACTATTCACCACTCTTAAACCTATATTACTTTTGTTGAAAGTTTCATTCCAAGTTTTACCTTCAAATATTAAGGCAGTGTCATCTGCAAAACTAACAATGTTACCAGGAATATTCAGACTACATAAATCATTTATATAAATAAGAAACAATATTGGCCCAAGCACACTACCTTGCGGGACTCCAAAGGAGATTGATTTACCCTCGCTTATTATCTTATTTATTTCCACTTGTTGTGTTCTGTCACTAAGATAAGATCTGAACCAGCCCATTGCTGTATTATTAATGCCTAAAGATGATAATTTTTTAAGTAGCAATTCGTGGGAAACAGTGTCAAATGCTTTTGATAAATCCAAGAACACCGCTATGGCTTTGTTGCCATAGTCCAGCGCTCTTGTAACTTTGGTCAATACCTTTAAAACAGCATCACTCGTACCTTTATTTGCTCTGAAACCGAATTGATTGTCAGAGAGTAATTTGTATTTTTCTAAGAATGAAACTAATCTTGACTTGGCCAATCTTTCTATCAATTTTGAAAGAGTATTGAGCAAAGATATGGGTCTGTAATTGTTAACCTCTAGGTGATCCCCACCTTTGAAAAGAGGTACAACCTTAGCATTCTATATAAGTTATTTTTTTAATTTTGTCATGTAAAACTATATCAGGTCTATTATGACTAATTGTTTTGTCTGTTAGTATAGTTTTTTCATAATATATTTTATAAAATTCATTTTCTAAAAATGAATTTGGTTCATATTCATAATATGGTACAATATTACGGCAGTCAATCAAGTTATGTTTAATTACCAAACTTTGGTGAATTATTTTTAAAACCTGATTGTGCCTAAATGTATACTCGGAAGGCGCTAATATAGAACATCCCGATATAATATGTTCTATAGTTTCGGGAAAAACCAAACATTTTCTACATAAATCATCAATTTGATTTATATCTTTGATTATATGCTTTCTATAATTTTTAGTATTAATGACTCTATCTTGAATGGCAAGCATAAATCCTTCTATTTCTGCGCTCAACTCTCCAATACTCAACCATTTGTTTGACGAAAGTTTGTCAACATACGTTTGGTTGAGATAATTGAAGTGTTTTGCGTGAATAATTTTATTTGACCAGGAATCTAATAATTCCTGGTTAGTATTTATAAGAATGTTGGCATTCTCGTCATATAAATTTAAAGGTGTAATATTTCTATCTGCCTTGCAAATTATTTTGTGCATTTCTGAGCTATTAGCTTTCCTATGGAAAAAATTTATATAATATTTATTATTATATTAATTTTTATAATTGGAACCGATTTGTCAAGAATTAAGAATATCCCTTGATTTTTCGCGGGTCTTCGCTAGTAATATGATAAAGGCTGATGATTGAAAGCGATTTCAAGTAACATAAAGCTGTTATGGGGTACGATAATAACTACTAATGACTTCTAATGACCGCCTACTCTCGTAATTAAAGGGAACACAGTTTTCTGTTAAAATAAAGACAGATTTTTTCGATCACAGTTTACGAGTCCTTCGAAATCTTTCCACTGGACCATGCACCACTGTTTCTGAACACCTGACCTATCCATGGTTGGTAGGAGAATCTTCATCTCCATGACCCGCTCAGCGGCCGATGGGAGATCTGTACGGAATATTGTTTGGCCTTACGAAATTGACATTGTGAAAGCATTGACAAAAGTAAATTTGATGATGCGAGTAAATATTATTCATAGATGATTATAATTATACGGTAGTACTCATAGGATAAACATCCACTTGAGCAAGAAGAATGGGAAATGGTGGCCGACTCGTGCGACGATGCAGTGGCGGATTGTCTTTTGGGCACCAGGTGCTAGCGCCAAATTTATTGAGTTTTTGAATCCATGGATAGACAAAAGATTTTAGTAAATGTGGTATTAGGTTCTTGATCAATAAGCCCTGTAGTTACTTTCTTCTGTTAGCGCCGTCAGTCTGCATGATTTCACCGATTCCATGAAAACTCAACAAAGTGGCAGTTCAACACCCTTCGAAAAGTCATTAAAAATTATGAAAAAGGATAACCTAACCTGACTAACCTATTTTTTTATGAAGGAGTGATAAAGTGCTACCTTGTTGTGTTGACAGGTCACCGTTTTGACTTTATCTGTTGCAATACTTGGAAAGTATATTAATCTTAACTATAGATCAATTTGGGAGGCGGGAATGGGTACCGCCGCCCCGGGAACCTTTATTGAATAACCAACACCTCTGCCATAGGTCACCCCAAGTGGTTTGCTACGTTTGTGATTTAGCAGGGGTGCCCGGGTTCATGGAATGATGTTTGTCGGGTCTTGGACACTGAACCCCATATTCCTACCCACCCCTTAAACCCTTTTCCTTCCCAGAACTCTCATCTCCTTCCTTTCCCTACAAAAACCCTCCACACAGCATCCCTAAAGATGACATAGGCCCTCAAGGAAATTATTTTCCTCAGGGCCTCCTGTGTCGAGCTCATGTAAAAAAAAGAACGCCGTGTGAGTATGATTTACTTCCTTTTCGTGTACGTACATATTACATTTGAACTAGTGTTGGGTAGGACACGATATCAGGATAAGTTTGTATGAGGTACTCAAATACTGAAATGAGGTGTTGAGGTGTCCCACCTCAATTGAGGTGAGGTGTGACAATATTTTAGCTTACGGATGAGAATGGTGGGGGGGGGGGGTGGCTAGAGAATTTCAGGAAACGTGATTTTTACATTAGCTCCACACAGGAGGCCCTGAGGAAAATAATTCCCCTCAGAGCCTATGTCATCATTAGGGATGCTGTGGACGTATTAATCCATCCCTCCAGCGGTGCAAGGCGGTGTTCCGAGAGAGTAAGGCTGGAGAAGTTTAAAAAGGACTCCCTCTACCACTCTCTCCGGATTCGGCCTGCCATGCAGCTGGTGGGCAGACGAAGCCGCCGCCAAGACCTGGAAAAACCTAATCATTTACAAAAAAAAAAATATTAAAAATAAATTGGAGCAGTTCGGACTCTTGTGCGGCTTTCAAATAACAATAATTTACAATTTAAAAAAATAAATCAATTGGGGCATTTGGGACTTTTGTGCGGTATTCACATAATAATAATTTACAATAAAAAATATTTTTTTAAAAACATTAAAAATTGGGGCAGTTGGGACTCTTGTGCGGTATTCACATAACAATAATTTACGATAAACAATATTTAAAAACAAAACAAAAAAAAGTCACCTCGTCATCTCACACCTCACGGATCTAATTCAAAAATGTCATACAATACTGTAAATCACTGTAAATCATAACATACTCATAAAACAAATATCACAACTAGGTTTCAAAAATCACACACTAAAAATACTCACCAACTATCTTAAAGACAGAACACAAAAAATAAAAATTGGGAATATGTATAGTTCAGAAGCACAGATAAAAAATGGAGTTCCGCAAGGAACTGTACTTGGCCCGATTCTATTTTTGATGTATATAAACGATTTATGTAATTTTGTAACCCTTGGACAAATTATTTCTTACGCCGATGACACGGCAATAATAGTAAACTAAAATTCTTGGATTGAAATATTTTCTAAGGCAAACGAATGTATTGCACTTGTTTCAACATGGTTAAAATGTAACAAACTCATCTTAAACTATAGCAAAACATTTTATTTAACTTTTTATAAAAACATTAAAAACAAACCTCATGATAACCTAAAAATTAGAATCCACAACACAAGTTGCAATCAAGAAACATGTTCACTTTGCAGTGAACTCATCGAAGTAGAAAATATTAAATATTTAGGTGTGTCTATTGATACACATCTTAACTAGAAATCACAAATAGATAAAACCATCTCGAAATTAAGATATCTAACATATACTTTTTACAGACTTGGAAGTACTCAATCTTGACAAATTGAAAATGATCTATTTTTCCCTGGTACAATCTTCAATAATCTACGGCATTGTAGGATGGGGTGGTGCGCTTGATGCATTTATTAAGCCTTTACAAATTGCTCAAAAGCGCATCATTAAAATTATGTATAATAGAATTAAAACATTCCCGACTGAGATATTACTCAAAGAGACAAAAATATTCAATATCCGTAAATTAGTTATATTGCAAACAATGAAATATGTATTTAAAAACAAAAATTGTTTCGTAAAAAACGAAAATGGAATTAGCGAAAGGACTAATAATGTGTTTCAAGTTCCCCAAATCAAAACCAAATTAATGCAAACACATGGCAGTTTTATCGGTCCTCATACATTTAATCTTCTACCAAAACACATTCAAATGACAGATAAAATATCACTTTACATAAAAGAATTAAAATTATGGCTAAATGATGCAGATGTTGAAACACTTTTTTATAAACTATGTATACCTTTATGATTCATTTTTACAATTCCACTGTAACTTCATGACTTACTTAGCTTATATTCTTGAAAGCGTAACAAAAAATCAATTTACCTGTATGTGTCACTATATTTTTAAACTTTCACTTGGAAAATTACATTTTTTACTTATACCGCCAACTTATTGGTGTAATTTAGCACTTTAGCACTTTACATAGTTAATATTACCCACGCACAGGCAGTGCCTTAGTGGGTTCCCATTATCTACTTTTGTCATATATGTATTTTTTACTTTTTTGCTTTAATTTTACCTTGTGTTATGTAATATATTTTCAGAAAATGTGTAAAAATTTCTTTTGTAATGTATAATGGGAAAAAATAAAGGATAAAATTTTTTTTTTTTTTAAATACAAGAATCACCTCACCTCACCACCTCATACGTTCGTCCCATACGATACGGGGCGTGACATGTAGTTCAATATACCAACCACCTCTCACCTCACCTCACATTTGTCCCATACGTGATAACGTGACATGTCATGTAGTCCAATACACCAACCACCTCACACCTCACCTCATATTTGTCCCATACGTGACATGACATTTGTAGTCCAATACACCAACCACCTCACACCTCACCTAATATTTGCCCCATACGTGATATGACATGAATGTAGTCCAATACACCAACACCTCATATTTGTCCCATACGTGACAACGTGACATGACATTTGTAGTAATACATGAAAAAGAGTTGGTACGAATCAAAGATATTCTGTATTTGAATATCTTTGGTACGAATACATTTTATGATGTGGGGGGACATTTTACGTTTTTGTAAGGGACATTTGAGGTGCCTCTTGTACGAGGTACTCAACACTTATTCGAACTTCGAACAGCAGTGTTCAGGCTTTTAATAAGAATCTACAGATTTCTGTATTTCACAAAATTAATCTGTCAAACACACTAAGGTGTAACTACATACTTTTTCATTAATAAAAAGACGTGGAAAAACGTGTCTTTTAATCTTCACGCTGTTTCCCTGCAGGAGATAGGCAGAGAGGATGGTCCGCCATACCTCAACATTGTCTTGGTACAAATTTATTGCATTATTAACATTCGTGCATCGTCCCATGGTTACCTATCCTTACATGACACGACTAAAGAAATTGAATAAACATTTGTCGTTCCATGCCTACCTCAGGACCCCTAGCACAGTCGATCGATAAGGATTGTATCGATAACTTTCGGTAAGTTCTTATCATTCCCTAGGACAAATGCAGATCGCTAACGTACAAATAACAGTTGATGTCGATTGTATTAACACTTCACAATAGGCCACTTACATCACATTTTTTAATTTTTTTTCCGGTTTAGACAAATATTCTAAGACATTCCGTATTTTTCTTTTATCATGTTTTTGAAACCCTGGGGATTTTTCGAAAATTTCAATCCGAAAAATCAGACCATTTTTATGAGCCGGAAAGACGGGACATAATTTTATAGGTGCGAAAAAACGATAATTACATAGCCGAAAATCATTTTTAAAAAAAGAACGTTTTCCACACGAATAGCACAGGGGAATATCGAGGCATACCAAAAATATTAAATCTCATAAATATTTTTTCCCTTGATCCATCTTATTGATCATAAATCATTATAATGTTCAACGTCTATATTACTAAATCAAATGTAATATACTTGTACTTGAAAATTATAATAATAATAAGAATATTTTAAATTTTGATTTTGTTAAAATCTGCACCATTATCATTATACTTCTAAAACATGAACGGACAGCGTAAATTGTACGGGCGTTCTCTTCAGAACACCTGTTAAAAAGTCAAAATAAATGATAAGTTCGCAGAGAACAAACAATAAATCTAGTGAACGAATTAAAAAAATTCGCCTGAAATCAAAGTGATGCCATATTACAAAAATAAATCAGTGTGGAATTTTACAAAATTAATAGGAACTTTTCGGACACGGGACATTTTCATGTAGTGACGTCACGAGCCCAAATAATGGATTTATTTATTTAAAAATAAAAAAATTGTACATTTCTAAAAAATTTTACTAACATTTTCGCAATCTTAATAAAAAGATCTATCCACACGATTTTTTCCAAGTCGTTATGAATTCAGTGCAAGTGGCCTATTCACAATAAACTTGACATTTCACAATATATTGTGAACTGTTACTTATTCGTTGCCAATCACCCGTCATGGGAACGATGAGAAGTAACCGAAAGTTATCCTATCAATCCTTATCGATCAACTGTGCTAGGAGTCCAGGGTATCTAGCATGGTCGATCGATATAGGTTTTATCGAAAATGTCGGTAACTTGTCATCGCTCCCTAGCACGACTGCAGGCCGCTAACGAACAAATAACACTTCACGCCAAATAAAGTACGAACCCTTAGTCGTTGTAAACTGTTGTTTGTTCGTTAGCGACCTGCAGTCCTGTTTGGGAGCGCTGACAAGTTACCGCCATTCTAGGTACCCAGGGGTCCCTGGTTTCTTCTACCATTATTTTTTGGAGCACATCCTGAATCCTGATTAACCTAAATTTATGGTTGTTGAAATCCGGCGAAGGAACAGCAAATGGCGTATTAAATCATTTGTTCTTAGGTCCATGAAATAGTGGCCCCAATCTGGCACTGAATCCATAAGTCGGTACGTAATCTGTCTAATAAATACCTACGCATCGCAGTGAATCCATTGTAGGTATATAATATATCACGTAAAGTAGCTTAATAGGAAAGAATTTAATGATTAATATTCATCACTGATTTGTCACTCTGGTGTCGTTTGTCAATGGGTTTTATTTAAATACACCCACGCATTCTTCGAAGATGCGACGTAACCGCTTTGTGTAATAATCAAGAGTTCCAGTGAAAAAATATATTGATGTTGAACAAGACAAAAGTCGTGGTTTATATTATTATAAAGGTTAGCCGCAACACTAATAATTCAAAATTTTAAAAAGTAGTGAAATAACAACCAATCCAAACTCTCCGGTTTGCACATGACGTCATCCATTACCGGCCAGAGCGGAGTCAGGGGTGATTTTTTTTACATAACTTCCACAAAGGAAGCCCTAAGGAAAATTGTTTTCCTCGGGGCCTACGTTTTCTTTATAGATGCTGTTTGAAGGGTATTTTAAGGGATAAGGTGGATAGAAAATTCTTGGAAAAAAAGGGTATGAGGATTAATACGTCAAAGTCAATATGTCTCAACCGGCCTCTCCTGCCATGCAGTTGCTTAGCAAAAGCATCCTCCACTAAGACCTTGATAAACCGCACCCTATGAACCCGGGCACCCATTCTAAGTCACCAAACGTAGCGAACTACTCGGGGAGATTTAAAGCAAAGGTGTTGGTTATGCAATGAACGATTCACGAAGCGACGCATGGCGGTACCCATACTTGCTACCCAAATTGAAAACCTCTCAATTCTTATCTATGCAATCCCCCTGGCACCAGTTAATACTTAAATTTTAGGTAGATAACTCGATGAATTCAAAGAATATTGGAAGCGCAAAATTCGATAAGGGGTGGAGCTCACACGAGCTCGTGTCGCAAATTATGTGGCAAAATGAGTCGAGCCCGCTTTTTCACTCTCACTCTCGTGTTCGAACTCTGTAAATAAAAAGTGTTGAAATAAAAATAAAAAAACACGTAGTCTGTAACTATCAACAGAATAATGTTTGTTTTAGAAATTCTGAATAAAATTCAAGGTCCGCGACACGCTGCTGATAGGATATGTCCTCAACCCCCACATACATGTAAACGTTTATTGAAAAAGTTTCAATTTCAACGACTGGTTTTGCGGTTTTTTATACTAAACTTGCAGAGAGCGTATAAAAGTGGGTATCACTTAGAAAGATCATCAGTATTTACCAGACTTTCGTACAGTTCTCATCAAATCACTAAATTCCTCATCATGAAATTGGTAAAGATGCTTACAAAATATGTGCAACCATCGCCATCAGTTTGATTTTAAATAGTTTAAAATTTCAGGTCAATGAACAATTAAAAATTCATACGTTTATTGTCTTGTTTCTTTGCAGTCAATTTTCTTGATCCTGGCGGCATGTGCCCTGGCTGCTTCCAGTCCAGTACCAGAGGAGCCTATCAAGATTCTCAGGTCTGACTTCGACATCCAGCCCGAGGGAGCCTACAAGTTTGGGTGAGTGTGAAAGCTAAAAACGTTTCACTTACCTTAGGGAACGTACCCATACTACGTGACACTTTTAGGGGGGGGGGGGTCTTCAAAATGTCACGCTCCATACAAATGAGCGGCGGGTTGCTTAGGATTTTGGTCACCGGGGGGGGGGGGGGGGTTAAAAATTGCAAAAAGTTGGTCACGTAGTATGGGTACGTTCCCTTAGAGACGTAAAACGAAACCATTGTACGTAATATTATATGACATGATTAGTGACTACCAGTATTTTAGTGTTGTACCCAGGAGCAGTTTCTGAAAAAATTCATTAACCGAATCGTTTCATGTTAAAAACGGTTTCATTTTATGTAATTTTAATTAATCGCTTTTTCTTTTAGATTCGAAACCGAGAACAAGATTACCCGTGAAGAGGTCGGAGAGCTGAAGGTGGTCAAGAATGAGGAAGGCAAGGATGAGCAGGTGATCGTGGTTAGGGGATCTTACTCTTATGTCGACCCCGAAGGCAATCCCATCACCGTCACCTTCTTCGCTGACGAGACAGGCTTCCACGCCGAGGGAGCTCACCTCCCCGTTGCCCCCGTCGTCTAAGGAATAAATAACCTTTGGATCAACTTTATAAGACTTCAGCAGAGATACAAAAGACATCAAATTAATTATAACTGCTTCGAAACCGCCTTTCTAAATTTTTCTTAGGAATCGTGGTTTTAATGCACAATTATTATATATGTAAATAGAATATACTAGGTATAATAAATGCTTATCAATAACAGTTTTTTTTTGTAAACTTCATAAAATATGTACCAAAACTTAACTGGGTTATGTATGATTTTAGAGTCTCGAGAATAATCAAAGTTTTCGGTAATGTTGTTTGGCTTTTGGGCGAATAAGCAATATTTTGGACAGCCTTTCAGTCATTAAGGCAGATGTGTAGAAGAATAATAAAAGTTTAATGAAGATGAATTTTGTAATAGATTCACTAATGAAGAAGATGATCGTCATCTGTAAGTCCGCCTGCTTACCTATTTTCATCAACCTGCAACCATCAATTAGTTTTATGAGCCTTGCACAAATTTACATGGGCATCACAATTCTGTGCCTGCATGTTCTTCTCAATCCCAATCCATGTTTTAAATTGTAGTGATTAGATTAGTTGCCATTGTTTTAAAATCTAGATATTTCACATCATGCCTATATCGCGTAGTACATAACTCCTATGTAGAACATGATTTATTGTTCTCACGTAGCACGCATAATTTATTGTTTATTATTGAAAATATATGGAACGTGGTAAAAAAAAACACCTTTTAATGATATCAGATTGTAAAATATATGTTGATATGTTAAAAAATATACGGGTTAAAAAGATTTATTATTTTATAGATCAAATTTAAAATTGTGGAGGTAATCACAATATGTTTCAACTTACAATAAACGTCGAAAGACGCCTAAGAAGTATTGCTTAGATAAAATTTCTCTGATATTCTGACAAATTTACCAGAATAAAAACAATAATGCGGGAATCAGACGATTCATTTGTCGTTGATTTCTGTCTTTCATTCCGCCTCTTTCACTCGGAGTGAAACGTCTGAATAAGAAATGCAACAAACGTGCCGAATGAATGCATTAGTTAACCTATCCGACTACATTGGATATTGGCATTCGGCATCTATCATTCGCGCACAGATGAAAGCGAAATGAAATGTCTGAACTCGGAGTGAACGCTCGATCATTTCTTCTCGCGTTCTGTAAGAGAGGATTTCATCACGTTGCGCGAAAAACCTCAAAATGGTGTTCGTTCTGCTAATTCGTTTGCTTTGGTGAACACGTCTCTTAGAAATCTTTGTGTCTCCATTACAATCAAAGTGAAAATATTTATTTATTTATTTACGCCCTTTTTCGGGGCTTTTAAATATGACCTAAGCGGTATTGAAAAGAGAAAACAACACGCTGAAGAGATTTTGCGTCATAACGACGCCAGACATAATGCGGTATTGAGGAGAATTTTAAATTCTTCGAATGACAGATAAACTCTTAACCCTTCACGCTAATTTGTTAGCTTTTCGGAACAACTCAAATAGGTTTCATAGAAATCTTTGTGACTACCTTACTACCATAGTGAGAAATATGATCTGAACGGTATTGGAAAGCGAAAACACCACGCTATATATGATTTATATCTAAAAATTGGCCACAAAATAATTAAAATGTACATCTTTTTGGAACCAAAGTTTCCGACCGCAATTTGAAAAAAATCAAACTTTGTGAATTTTTTATGAATTATTTTTACATAGAACGATAAAAAAGTGAGGTAATGATAATATTTATATTTCATTTATCTGTATGTGTGTGTTTTTATTCTTTTTCGTTACCAGTAATTTTAGCTAGAAAAAACATGAGTTGAGCCATTTTTAAGATTGCAGTAAAAAAAATTACATTTAATAAAATTACACGGTGGTTTCTAATAATAACTTTGAAAGCGTTTTTTTATCACCTTTTAAAAACAGTTTTTAGTTGTCAGATATGTTCACAAATATTCCACTTATTTGGATTTTATTGCGAAGCAGAAATATTCTGATGTACTGATAGAATATGGTAGAGGACTGATGGGTTATTTAAGCGTGATGTGAACATGATGGGTTCTAACATAATTTTTGTATATTTTTTTTAAATATCTGTAATATTTATTGTTATCAAGTTTAATTTGTAGAACTCCATTTTAATTTTTATTTTTTTATTATATAATCAATAATATTATTATTAAATTAATAAAAACAGTTTATTTTTAAACAGGTTCTGCTGTGTAATTATTGTTACGCGTGACAGCTGTTTCGCCTTCTGAAGGCATTATCAAACTGTGGCCATGCCACATACAGACGATATATTTATACTATTTCTAGAGAGGTATTTATTATGACTCATTTCCAATTTCTGATTAAAAATGACAGACTACTAATGGTTATTATTTTCCCAATTAGTGTAATTTCCCACTTCGACTGATAGTCTAATTATATTGTGTTGATAATGCCTTCAGAAGGCGAAACAGCTGTCACGCGTAACAATAATTACACAGCAAAACCTGTTTAAAAATAAACTGTTTTTATTAATTTAATAATAATATTATTGATTATATAATAAAAAAAATAAAAAAAATCTGTAATATTGTTAATCTGTGTTTGTTGTTATTGTTCCAATTAAAAAAGCTTAAATAAAATAGGGTTATTGCGACATAAAAAAATATAAAGGTTTATCAGACGAAACTTCACTTTTATTTTTATTTTTATTTATTTATTTTTAATTATGTCAGTAAAATTGCGTAAAAATTAATGCATCTGAAGCTCTGAATACATTTCTATTTAAAATTCATGGCCGGACATACCACCGTCGACGTTTTCTTTGCTTCTTTTTAGTCAAATTATCATAATCCAAACAAATTGCAACGCACACGACTTCGTTCGATGACATTGTAGCAGGATTGAACGAGTGGACGTTCCTTCCTGTAGCGCCGTCTGAACGCCGAATAAAACATAGATAAATATTAAAGATAAATATTATATAAAGATGAAGCGTCTAATTCCAGCACAAGCAAAATCCGTCACAAAATCGATTCAGTGTCACATGTGGTTTTTTTGACAGACGCTGTCGAAAATTAGATACATAAAAACATGTATTTAAAAACAAAGTACACTTGTACATGTATGTCTAGAGACACTGATTCATAGCTTTAATTTTTAAGAAATGTAGCATTAATTATTGAAAAAATAGCTTTTATAGCTTTAATTTTGCATTTTCATAACGTTTATAGCTAAATAGGATAACGTCAAGGAATGGGAGTCGGCAAGAGGGGAAAAACAATTAAATTAGCAAAATCACTTAAAACATGTTTATTTTATTATTGGTTGAAACTCAACATGGCACACGTTTCTACAGTAGAGTGTGTCATGTTCGTTCTACGATCTGTCAATACAAGATCATAACAACTAAAAAATCTTTCTGCGTCAACACTATTCGCAGGGGCCCACACAGTCATCAGAGCTGCCTCAGCAAATTCTCTGTGAACAATCTTTACAGCTAAGATTAGCTGAATTATGTCTACAGTGACTCCATCCCTCACTTGCTCTACAAGCTGTCTTTGAAAATACCTGTTACCTTCCAGGAATTTACTGTCATCAACAGATTTAAACGCTGGAGCAAGCCTACTTTTACTTGCTAAAAGAATAGCGTCTGATCGCTGCTATTTCGCGTTTTAACGTTTTTATCGCTAAAAACACCATTTATCGCTTTAATTCGCGAATATATCGTTAATGCGATGAATCAGTGTCTCTATGTATGTCCATTCGGAAATGTTTTCAATTATGTGTATCTGTGCATATGTAGGTATATAAGCAAAAGCGGAGCTATTTGCGAATATTGTTTTTTTAGACATGAGATTTACATTACTTACATTTTCTCAGCTTTGTTGAATATTATCAACACTTATTATTATTACAATGTGGGAGGCGGGTATGGGTACCGCCGCCCCGGAAACCATTTATTGGATAACCAACACCTCTGCCTTAGGTCATCCCAAGTGGTTCACTACGTTTGGTGACCTAGCCGGGGTGCCCGGATTCATGGGCTGAGGTTTGTCCGGTTCTAGGCGGTGGATGTGTCTTCTCACCAGCTGCATGGCAGGCCGGATCGGGAGATAACGGTTGAGGGAGTCCCTTTGAAAGGCGATGGACCCCAAGGCGATGGATCGACCGGCTAGAAAGATCGAAAGGTTTCCCTGAACCGGTCTCAAAGGCATCCGCCGCCAAGATCTTGACAAACCTCACCCCATTAACCCGGGCACCCCCGCTAAAATCAAAACACACCAAACGTAGCGAACCGCTTGCGGTGACCTATGGCAGGGGTGTTGGTTTTCGAATAAATGGTTAAAGTGACTCGTTGACCATGGTTTGAACTATATGGATAAAAACAGTTTTAAAAAGCGAAGGTTGGAGGAAGAAAGCAGAAAATTGCTCTTATCTGTACACTTTCTACTACAATTTGAATAAAAATGGAGGCTACGATAATACTTTTGAATATTTATTCGTGGCTAGTGTTTCGCCACCAATAAAGAAAGAGAACTATTAAATAAAATTTACTCACAAACATTGTTTTTTTTTTATATCAACATTTTGGAATGAATGTAATTTTGATTAATTTTTTGACTTATGAATTCCTGGTTTGGTATAAAATGATGTATTATTAAAAAAAATCAATGAAGAGGAACGCCTAAGAATATTTCTTAAACAATTGATAAACAATCGGATTTATTTTACTTTTGTTTAATATCTGAAGCGGAACTCTAGATACTTGTAATTTTCGGCTATTTAAAAATCTATTGATATTTATGTATGAACTCAGCGAAGCCCACTGAATAAATGATTCCAAGACCAGAATCTGAAGATGAACCGGTCAATCTACACATCCGCTAAGATTACTGGTTTAGTGGTCTTTTTTATGCACAACTTGATGAGATTCTGTATAAAAGTGGGTATCAAATAGTCAGACTATCAGTACTTATCAGTCTTTCGCACAGTACCCATCAAGGCACTAAATCTTTTACCATGAAATTGGTAAGGATACGCACACTACTTAATCCTTAAATGATTTAATGTGATATTTCCGTATTGCGAGAGTGTCGAGTGAGTGAATAATATATTTTTTAAGTCTCATGAAAACTAATTGATGAATTTTTTGTTTGCAGGCACTTTTCTTCCTCCTGGCGGCGTTTGCCCTGGCCGCATCCAGCCCAGTGCCAGCTGAACCCATCAAGATCCTCAGATCTGACTTCGACATCCAGCCCGAGGGAGCCTACAAGTTCGGGTGAGTTCGCCATATTACTAAAACACCTTCAAATTAATTCAAGATCAGACTTTTAACATTACTAACGAAGTGAAAAAATATGTAGAAAAGTGTGAACAAAATAAATAATTTGATTTTCGATCTTTCACAGATTTGAAACCGAGAACAAGATTACCCGTGAAGAGGTCGGAGAACTGAAGGTGGTCAAGAATGAGGAAGGCAAGGACGAGCAGGTGATCGTAGTCAGGGGATCTTACTCCTACCTTGATCCCGAAGGTCACCCCATCACCGTCACCTTCTTCGCTGACGAGACAGGCTTCCACGCCGAGGGAGCTCACCTCCCCGTTGCCCCCGTCGTCTAAGGATTCCCTATCCCCTATCACAAGAACTGCTACAAAAGATATCAACATAGTTAAATGACATCGCATTAATTGCTTTAAGGTGTTTTTCTAAATTTTCTTAGGAATCGCCTTGAAGCAAAAATATTTATTTAAATATTAATACTCAAAATAAAAACTACTATAAGTAAACTTTTAAATTTTTGTCTTACTTGCCTATACCACTCACCTGCCCCTATTTTCACAGCCTTTCCATTTAGATATTTGCGTACCCACTTTTTTTTATGTAAATCATAAAAGATATGTCGTCGCTTGGCGAAAATTTTGTGTAGCGTCAGTTATTAAATGGCGTTTTACAAAACTGGAAAATAAGTTTATACTTCCTTACTTTAAAAAGTACTATATAAATTCTTTCTATGCGTATGAGCGTTGAAAAGCGTCTTAAATTATCTACGAAATCTACGAAAAACAATCTACACACATATGGAGTGGATTGTTATATCCGGAACGAGATACTTCAGAGGGATAAACAAAAAGACCATTTGTATTTGCATAATGAAGTCGGAACGTAGTATTATTATAGTACAAAAAGTATGCATGCGGGTTAAAAATATAAATTGCTTCTATTTCAGAATATTGAAGCGTCTGAAAAATTATTTTATAATAAACACGATGTGAAGATTGTTGAATGAGGGGGAAAATGCAGATTTTGTTATTCGATTACTCCACACTATGAGTAATTCACACGAAGACAGACAACATTGTCTTGTTCCAGCTCGGGACTTGTTGTCCCCATGTGAAGTTTGGAGGACAGGACTCACAGGACAATGGACTAAGACATGATCCTAGAGTTAGATGGACTTCTTGTCTCCGCAGGACAATAGCTTACCCCCACCACTGCGCCAGGCAGCATTGTTTGCATGTGAACGCGCTCAGACAGGACAGTGGGATGACAAGCCAGTCGCTTCGCCTGTTAGTGTCACTCCGGCGCATTTTTTTTGCCAAAAATGTCGCATGAATGGAACCCGGGAGAGATTACTAAATTGATTATCATGTACATGTAAGATCGAATAAATTCTAGAGTAAAAACAGGGGATAAGTTTATTTAGGTTTATTAAAATGACACGTAAAATACAAAGAAAATTACAAGGCACGTCTTATTATCTAGTCGTACGCCAAAATTATTCTGCCGCACTCCAGATCAGAAAATGACCCTCAGCCCTCGCATCCTTTTCCAACTCCTCTGCACTCATAGTTTACAATTTTTACAAGCTCGCTCTCTCTCGTACTCTGTCTTTCTAAAACCAAGCTTTGACAATTCATTTTCTACATACTAACTTACACAGTATACTAAAATACGAACGGGTATCGGCCTATACCCTTTTACCAATACTGCATAAATATATAGCGAAAACGACTGGTTATGGCACATCGATTGCCCAACTTAAAGGAACAAACAGTGCAGAAAAAACGCAAAGGAGGCCCCTATGGAAATATACTCCTGAGGAACTTCCGCTTCTAATTATTTAATGATCATTGTAAACAATCCCAGTGAAGATCTGCGCCCCATGCAATTCCTAATCCCCTGTTTTTTTATATTTATTGTTTAGTTAGTTCTCCAACAAATCCAATACATCTTGATGTAAAATAAATATTTTTTTCCCACTCTCAAAAATAGTCGCTCATAATGCGCGACGTCGCGACTACGCGACGCGATGTTTATTCATTTTCGCAGAGTTCTGCATTTGAACTATGGTCGAATTGTTTTATTTTCTGCGCGGTCGAAGCTGTTGTCGACAATATTTCCTGTCTTCTGTAATGACCTCGTGTGAACTCTGCATAAGTATCAAAACTACGGTCAAGGTCCGTCAAATTTCCGATGGTAACGAAATTTGTAGAAATAAAAATTGGATCTTTTTTCAAAAGAAGGCACCATTTGCCATACATATTTTTACGGCGGAGTCAACGTGTTGAACCTTGAACTGAATTCCTTTGCAATATTTGAGCCAGAAAAACAGGTACAGCAACAAAAGTTGGTTAGTGCGGGAAAAAAACTGATAAAATTTATACAAGTTGAAGGAGAAGATATACCTAAATATTGTAGTCTGATGAAGTAGTCTAGCCGTGAGGCAACATATGAGTTGACAAGTAATTTTGTCGCCTCTGTGTTCCAAGATTACTTCAAACGTATTTATGTTGTCTCAAGTGAAAAAAACTTGGGTTCATAGTCCCATGTTCTTATGTAAGCTTAAAGCGCAAAATCGACATGTTTTTTTGATCATTTCCGTACCTAACAAAATAGTAATTAAACTATTACTGATGATAAACCGATATTTGCAGTTGGCTGTCTAGAGTTCCGGAAATATTTTTTTGAAATCATTCAGCATTAGTTTATTTGAGCTGATCCCGAGGGTAATCCCTTCTGGACACTCCAATCTGTTGATTTTGTTCCGTATTTTTCTTCTGGTGGAGAATAAAAATAAACATGCTAGTCACAAACGATGGAGTTTCCAAATGAAATACTTTTTCGATAACAATTGTAAGGAAAATAAATAGTAGTGGCTTCAGAATAGATCCTTGTTGTACTCAAACTTCGCTATCTTTCATGGCTTCAATAGAAGGCTGCTTTTAATCTGTATCTTATATCTTTTGTGGGATCGTTATGAGAGAACAGACGTGATCTCCTGTCAGATTTGTGTAATTTTTATATATTTTCTGTCACGTATTTTAGTTTAGATCGTTTTAAACACGAATTCCTGCAGTATGCATGATTATTTATTCATTTAATGTACGTTGTACATAGAAAAAGCAAAGAACAGCTTTAAAAATCACACAAATCTGACAGGAGATCACGTCCGTTATATCATAACGATCCCACAAAAGATTTAGAATCGCTCTTCTGGGGTCTAAAGGTGAACGAAGTACTAACATACAATAAAAGTGTTTTTGGTAAAACGTTTTCGATTGTCTTATAAATTGACAATACTTGAGTCAGACCATAGCAAGGATTGTGTGCTAAGACAGAGTTGTATGGCTGTGCATCTTCCCTATCTAAAAAATTACGTGACGGTTTGTTAGATAGTTAGCGCCAAAAAACGGCTAGATAAAAATCATCCAAATATTATTAGTTAGTGTTGAAATGAGTTTGGAAAAAGATAATTTAATATATTATTAGAAAATTCATATTTTATGGCAGAAACGGTCATTATTACTTTTTTGCACATTCCACGACATCTACATAACATTTTTCAAAATAATTTCTCGAAATACGCAAGAAAGTAAGAAAAGCTTTTAAATATAATGATAAAAATATCAAAAGTTTTAAAAATTCTTCAGGTCACCTGTGCCTCGTTTGTTTTCCCTAAAAACGGGACGCTTGTCGCGGGGAGGGGATACCTTTCAGGGGCGAGAGGAATTCTAAAAAAAATTGGCTTTTTTTTTTAAATTCTTAAACGTCGCAAATGTTTTTTTTTAATATTTTAGTCTGATGAACAATTTTCTTCAATTCTTCATACCTTCACAAAATCAGGTCATAATGTTCACCTTAGTAATTAACATAGCTTTAAGGACTGAAACATAGAGTAGCGTTTTTTCAGCCTTGGTCGTTGGGAAGAACCCGTTCTATAACACATAAAATAATTTCTTAAGTCGGTTATACAGAATGTTTTTTGTTATACCTAAAAATGTTTCATTTCATTGTTATTTAAATTCTGAAGGATATTAAAATAGTTTATCTGGATTTGATAATCTTCACGACTGAATTGCTTTAATTTTGATAGATACACGCAATGTACGTGTATTATCAGCGTCAGCTAGGGTTGCCATCCGTCCGGGTTTCCCGAGATTTGTCCTAGTTTAGAGGGCGCCCGGGGAGCATCCGGGCGGGGTTTCATGTGATGTCCGGGTTTAAAAAAAATAATTAAAGTCTTAAAATTTAAAGTCAAACGTATACGTTTGCCCTGAGAAAGGAACGGTCGTTCTGAAACCGGTCGGCTTTAAACAAGTATAAAAATGGTTCATACAAAGTAATATTGTTTCATTTATCTTTAATTAAAATTTAATTCTATTTCCAAGAATACAGCTGCATTGATTTTTACAAATTCCTTTTAAAAAGGGAAGATATTCTAAAAGCTATCTGAAAGAGTGATAAATACAAAAAAAACTGAAAAGTAAAAAACGCGAGAGGCTGAGGAAAAAGCTTTAATAGATAGATAATCAAATAATGTAGGTACTAATGAGTGCAATAATTTCTTTCCATTTTTGTAGAGTTGTGATTGTTTTTATTACGTAAAAGAAATTTACAATATGGCTATTGATTAAAACTTTAAGGTGATATAAATGAGTATAATTTTTGGTTATTTTATGTTTAAAAAAATTATAATGTAACTTACATTGCAGTAAGTCTAAACTTTAAAAAGTTTCAGTTGTGTTGCTTAAGATTTAAGAAGACTAAATTTAGTTCATGTTATGTTAAGAGATATTTTGTTGTTTAAATGGCTGCTGATAAAAATTTAAAGATATAATTATTATTGAGTTAAAAGAGTTACCTCAAAAATTGTATGTCTGAGTACTTTTAGGTTTTTTGTTTAAAAATTTAATTGAATTTTGTCAGGCTTAATATTTTAATATGGTTTTGTTTTCATAGCAGAGTATATTAATAATTTGTATTTTATTTTAAGAATAAAAAAATTCTAACTGATTATTAAAACAATTTGTAACAAACTGTAATAAGATTCTGTTTTGTTAGGTACATTTAAAATGATGATAAAAGATGACTAAATTTAATTTTAAAATAAATAAAAAGGTGATTTTTGACATTTTCAACTGTTTTTTATTACACTAATTATGTTTAAAAAAACCTGTTGACATGTCCGGGTTCTGGGTTCTAAAATCCGGGGTTTTCACACGTCTTGTCCTGGTTGCCAAATTTAAGAGATGGCAACCCTAGCGTCAGCCATCATTTGTAATACATATGATGGACATGTGTATTATGTCATCATATATCAGCCATCATGTCCATCGTACACGTCTGCCCTGATGATGGACACCGTAAAGCTTTCCGAAACATTGGCTAAAGAATGGGGTAGCAAAAGGCGGCATAATAACCCAAAAATAAATCATGGTCATTAATTGTTTTTATTTTGTTAAACGAAACACGCTGTACGTAAGTTATGCATCTGTCTGAGTACTATGGTGATGTCAACTAAGGATGACCTATAACACCAAAAAACGGGACGGTCCCGTTCAAAGCGGATCAGATGGTCAGGTTACATATACTCTTAGTTTCATTAACAGCGATCAGCAACAGTAAAAAAAAACTATGAGAGTCACATCCGCAAAGCTAAATACTGAATATTATTTTATCTCATATTACGAGTGTAAAATTAGGTATTCAACAACGCTCAATGAAAAACATTTTTCTGTACAAGTGGAATCTGAAGTTGACCCCTCCGATCAGCGAAGATGACTGGTTTAGCAATATTTTAAAAACAAACTTGAAGAGACTTTGTATGTATAAAAGTGAGTGTCAAATGAACATAACATCAGTACTTACCAGTCTTTCGTACAGTTCCTGTTAAATCATCAAATTCTTCACCATGCAATTGGTATGGATAAAAAAATTATTTCCCTGAACAACGCTTAATCTTTAAAATAGTTTTACATTTCATATCAGTGATCGCTTTATGTTAGTAATTTGGCTGACAGAAATTAAGTTTTTTCTTTTTTCCTCATAGGCAATCTTCTTGATCTTGGCGGCATGTGCTCTGGCCGCATCCAGTCCAGTGCCACAGGAGCCAACCAAGATCCTCAGGTCTGAATTCGACATCCATCCTGAAGGTGGCTACAAGTTCGGGTGGGTTGATCACATTTTAACAATATGAATAATTTATCCAAACTGGTACACCAAACTACCATCTCGTAGTGCGCGATAAATAATAGTTTTAAATTTTATATATGCATTTACACCTGGGGGTCGGAGAAGAGTTGGAAGACCAAAGCTTCGATGGCTGGATGGAGTGGTGAAGGATGCAAGCACCATCGGCATCCGAAACTGGCGCAACGCAGCACAACACCGACAGTCATGGAGGCAGGCTCTGCTGGAGGCCAAGACCCGACCTGGGTTGTAGAGCCACAGATGATGATGATGATGATGATGATGATTTACACCTCAGTTCAGGCATGATTAGCCTTATTCAGGCCGACGTAAAACGACATTTTTTTCTTCTTAGAGACATTTACCAGGTAGCCCAAATAGAGCCGTACGGCAACCAATCTAAAATATTGTTTTCAAACTATTTTTTCTTCTCTTCAGGTTCGAAACCGAAGACAAGATTACCCGTGAAGAGGTTGGAGAGCTGAGGGCAGTGAAGAACGAGGAAGGCAAGGACGAGCAGGTGATCGTTGTAAAGGGATCTTACTCCTATGTCGACCCCGAAGGTAACCCCATCACCCTCACCTTCTTCGCTGACGAGACAGGATTCCACGCCGAGGGTGCCCACATCCCCATTGCTCCTTCTACCCTGGTAGTCTAAGGATTTGATTGATTTGGGTTACAACCGATTTCAACATGGAAAAGAAACTGCTTAAAAATTGTCATTCGTGTGACAAATTTAGAAGAATCTGTGGTTGTAACAAAAATATTTATTAATTAAAAAATATTCACATTAAATGCCTACCAAAAGTACATTATTTTCAATGTATTTCCTCACTTATTTACCTAACCCGCTGTGGTTACCTAACTTGTGTGCTCGTCACACATTACAAAAATACAGTTCATCGGTCTTAACACAAAAACGGCACTTATGCATAAATTAGTTTTCAGGAAAATGTACATAATTAAGAATGATCTAGAAATAAAAGTAAAGTTATTACAACAATATTCTTATTATTTTATTACTGAAAAGTTTGTGGTTTTTGATGGACCGTCATAACATTACATTACTTACCTAATATATGGAATCGAGTTAGCAGTCTCTCCAGGAACAATTATAATTACTATAAGATGTGATTGGTTGCTTTTTTATAGACAAATGTGCTGGGCTTTGCTCGTGGATAAAAAAATAAGAACAAAACTGCAATCATAATTCCAAATGCCATTAACGTATAGTGAACGCGTTTAATTAGACATTTCATTATATCTACAATCAATAGTTTTTCAGCTATTTTAAGGAAGATTTGGAAACAAGTTATCATGATTAAAGAAATGTACTAGTTGGAACAAGGTTGGAACTTCAAACAACTCAATCTTGGCAACTTGCCAAAATCTTGCCTAAACCCATTCATTCACATTTTCCTATTATTCCCACCCATAACATTTCTCGTTTTAATTCTGTTCATTGCACTTATATCATTTCGGATTTCCTCGATTGTATCACGGTTTTCATCATCTCATTGATTGCATTATTATTGCATTGAGTCTATTTTATCTTCCTATTTCATTTTCATGCCTAACGGCGATTGTATAGATACCAGGGTTTAGGTATATTGATCCTCGTGGGCTGTTAACCTCGCAACTCAACAACTTGTATTGCCGACTGACTTCTGCATTCAGTTCTCCATTAATTTAATTTCCCGCATTTACCTTTCTGTCAATATCCTCATCAGCCTTTCCGTCTCTTGCGAACATTCTTCCTATATATACGAAAACCGATCTACTTGCCTCGAGAATTCAACTTTCGCAACTATTTATTAAATTTGGTTTCGTTTGCTCTCTTTCAGTACTATGACTTTCGCATTGCTTACATTAATTATTAAAATATTCCATAAATATATTGTTACTTTCTACGCACGAGAGATCCACTTTATTATATCAATAAGTAGTGTGCCTGTACAGTCCATGAAGGCTAAAAAGCTGTGTCTACACTAAGCAAAATGAACTATAAAAAGATATATAAATATACCCCAACATAAAAATTTTTTAATTTACTAAGTAAAAAAATTTTTTTTCATGAATTTGGTAAGAAATTTTTAGAGCATCAACAAGCAGCAAAATATGATAAAATGGCAATATTCATTGCAGAATTCAAACCAGATCTTGAAAACTACACACAGCCTACAATAATCAATTGCAGATCAATTCACGCCAATGAATACATTTAGCTCAGCGCATTAGAATAATATTGCTGCTAACGAGGCAACTAGAGACTGGTCATTATAGATAAATTAAAAGAGAAGATAGGTTACTGAGACAACACGCGTGATTGTACCGAACTAGGTCCAGTGGACGTACTTGAGTTTTGTGCGTTTAGTATCGCACAAACGTTTGATCGTCAGATAAACTGCTATAAATAAGTCGCTCTGGGCTCTTTTTGAAAAAATGCCTTTCCTTTCTTGAGAGGTACAAAAATCATTCTCGAACATAAAACAAATCCGATGGAGTCTCTTTCCATTTATAAATACACACAAATCACTTAAAATTATGAAAATTATTATTGATTGCCCAAATTGTCGAAATAAAATAGAGATAAGGAACGCAGAACGCATGAATGTGGGAAGGACTACCATAGTGACAATACGTCGTATTTAGGGAATGCAATCTCGACTCGAGATCGTAAATCTGAATTTTCGGGATCTCGTTAATTAAAAGAAAATATTATTGGAAAGAAAATAAAAACCATTATTCTTTAATATTAGTTACTAAATAATTAACAGTTTTTTTTTAATTAGATTAATCAAAAGAAAAAATATAGCTTAAGGAGATTAGAAAGTAATTACGGGTGATTTTGAAAGTAACTTCTTAAAAAACAAAGTGTATTAAGGGTGCTATCTGCTAAACAGCATCTTATGTCCGTTGCAATGTTCCCAGCTGCTGAAAATGCCCTCTCCGGCTCAACACTGGTTGGCAGCAGCGTGACTAAGCAATTATATGCAAACGCAAAAATCTCCCCCTTGTTCCTCCACACTCAAATAGATCCATTTCTTTTTTATGACTGACTCTAATTTATCTAAACTCGTGGATACACGCGAAAAAGGACTTTTAAATACTCTCAGATCTTCGATCGACACTCCCGCCAGTCCGTCAGTCAGTCAGCGCACCACTCGCGCCCCGAGTGGATGTGTGTAGCGTCGCTGACTACTGCCGCCCAATCCCGCCGATCTCGAACGGGATGTCGTCATATTATGCTTCAGGATTGATCCCGAAAAATGTCACGAGATCTCGCGAGATCGAGATCCCACGAGATCGGGATTGCGTTCCCTAGTTGTATTACGACGCAGTCCGCGTTTTTGTTATTCGTTTTGTTTTAGCTATGTAAGATAGGTGCTGAATTCTTTGTTCGATTAGTGTGAATATAACCTGTCTTTGTCGTGACGTTTTTACGTTTTTACTCCTGCAGCCCCAAAGTAAAAAGAATACTGTTCAACGCTTTCTGCACCTCGCTGTACCTACACATCAGAACTGTGGGTTGACTACACCGCAACCCAATGGCATAAGTTAAAGGTTGCTTACAATAACGCTTATCGCCAACTATTCCGCCTACCGAGATACTGCAGTGCTACGGAAATGTTCCTGGAGGGACGAGTACATACTTTCCGTGCACTTCTCCGCCACCGCATGGGAAGTTTATGGCGCAGACTGCGCCATTCGAAGAATGCGATCATCACCGCCATGACTGCCTGGATGGAATCTCCCCTGATGACCCTCTGGAGACGGGAGACGATGAAATACCCTCCGTAAACGGATATTTACATTCATTTTAGTGTTTGATACATACATATTTTTTTTTCTCAGTTTCATTTTTCATGCTTATTCGTTTATTTTATTTAATTTATGTGTTGTTATTTAATTTTTACCTTAAAATATTATTTACCTTTTTTTGTTATTTTACATTATGGAATGTATTGCATTGCACTTCCCCTGCATACATTCTGGAATAAACTTATATTATTATTATTATTATTTGTATTTATTTAATCTATGCTGGTCATCTTAACGTATTGTTAAAGATCTCTACTAAGTTCCCCTCAACTTGACCTTGGATATTAGTACATCGTGGTTGAATTCTCCTGTCCTCTAGAAGTGCTTAAAGTATTAGAGTAGGTATGCTTTTTAAAATTTTCATACAGATCTCTTTCCCCAAACATTTATTAGTTTGTTGCTTGAGTCTCTTAATCGGTGGATTTAAAAGCTATTACAAATTTCGGTAAAATGCTTAATTAACACAGATTCGAAGGTTTGCAGCTTGTTCCAGAAACGGTATGATTAATTGTTGACATATTAGAACTATCAACTGGTTTAAGGTCTAAGGTTTGACATATTAGAACTATCAACTGGTTTAAGGTTTGACATATTAGAACTAATAACTGGTAAATCACATGCTAGAAAACAATCACTTGCTGTGACATTTCTATCGATTTTCGATAAAGAATTATTACGTTAAATCCGAGGAAGAGTGTTCAGTTTTCATTTACAGAATGTTGGATTCTGCAGTTTAAAAAAATATGTTTTTTAACAAAAAGTTATTTGGAAGAGTTTTCCGTACCCTCAATTGAACGCAGATACGTTTTGCAGAACCTTTAAAAGTTCGCAGATATGTTAATACATTGTACTATTATTATGTAATATGCATAAATAATTAAAAACAATCGGTTTCAATAGAGTCTGAAACTCGTTCCCAACACTTGTGACTTAAGACCATCCACAAATCATAAGGTTAAATACCGCTTATTATTTTTAAATGCATGAACTCAGGTAAGCTCAATGAATAACTAATTCATATACCGGTAGAATCTGAAGAAGAACCGGCCGATGAATGCACTCGGTAAATACGACTGGTTTGCAGCTTTTTTACAATAAACTTGAAGACAGTTTGTATAAAAGTGGGTGTCACATGGTCAGACTATCAGTACTTACCACACTTTCGTACAGTTCCCAACAAGGCACTTAACTCTTCACCATGCAATTGGTAAGGAAATGAAAATTCTAAATCTTAATCATGTGCACTTAAAATTCTTACATTTTCTATATTTTAAAACGGTGTTTTAGCATTTTTATTGAACTCTTAAACGATCTGAATATTCTTAAATTATCAGTTGAAGGATTTGTAAAATTCTAAATGATGCATTTGCATTGATAAACATTCGGATTCCACTACGTCGTACTAAAAGTTGGGATTTATTTCAGTGCAGAAATTCTGGGACTAACTACCGTAAACACTCCCCATTGCCCAGATTAGTTACTAAAGCAGGGAAATAATTATGCAGAATCAGTAAACATGTTCAATTTTTCACGCAATAAATACAAAAGATTGTTACTGGGGTTGTTCAGTCACGTCAAAAAATAAATAAAAAACTATATATTTTTAACTACTCCCATGTGAAGGCGCCTAAAAAGGACGTTAATAATCAAAAAAATAAATAAAAGTTTTTCATTGTCCGTTCAGGTCAACGAATGATTGATTCTCTTATTGTAATAATTATAGACGTTTACTTTTACAGGCAATCTTTTTTATCCTGGCGGCGTGTGCTCTGGCTGCGGCCGGTCCAGTACCGGAGGAGCCCATCAAGATCCTCAGGTCTGACTTCGATATCCAGCCCGAGGGAGACTACAAATTCGGGTAAGTTCGAAAACACTTACTACCTTTATCATTTATCTTTTTATTAGGTATCATTTTTCTACTTGGAAATGGAAATAACTACAGTTGTATCGATATGTAGAATGACAAATATTCATTTATTTGCGATGCACACATTACCACTTCCTGGCTCGATCATGGGTATTTGCACTAATAATCTCAAGGACACAATAAGTAGTCTGCAAATACACTACGATACTGTTTTGGTACGATCACCGGCCGATATCTTGAGAAATCGCTACTGAAAACCTACCAACTTTTAATATCCTGCGACGGCCTAATAACATAATACGGTGGAGGAATAATAACAAGAAAATGATTGAATTCACATCTGTGACAGAAAAATCACTCAGTGTAACTTATCAAAGACACTCAGCATCCATACGTAATTCTGAATCTCCGTGTGACAAACGCGAACGTGTGCAAAACATGGACAATATGTGCACAGACATCGTGAAAGCCCTTAGAAAGGATGCTAATACTGTATTTTATCGGGAAAGCAAACCTAAAACACATCGTCACAGTGCCGGGTAGAATCAACAGTGTAGGAACACCACGAAAAATCCAGATCGGATCCATTTATTTTTTTCTAATCTGCTTGTTTCTTTTCTTGAAATTTTCTGTTTTCATGTATTACAATATAAATATGTGTAATTTTGAACGTGTGCGATATCATTATCCTCCCCACATCCCGGAATAAAACATTATATTATTAATATTAAATGTTGCCGGGTCAGGAGAAATTAGTTGAAAGCGACCTTTTGACCTATCCTGCCGGACTCTCTCGACCCATCGCCTTGCAACGCATTTGGAGGGTGGATTCATACAACCGTCACTCCTGAAAATATTGACCCTCAGATTCTTGCCCACCCCTTATACCTTTTTCCTTCCTAGAACTTCCTTTTTTCCGTTCCGTAAAAAGATCCTCCATACAGCATTCCAAAAGATATATTATATTACTATTAAGTATAACCTTGAGAAATTATCGATAAGTGGTTTGACAGAACTGTACAACCATCAATTTTATGTGGATCTCATTATGTATGACCTTGAGAAATTATCGACAAGTGATTTGACAGAACCGTTCAATCATTAATTTTACATGGATCATTTTTTTTTTCTTAATTTATAAAATAACTAAAAATAAACTTGGCGATGTCAGCCTTGTTTTGGATAGAAATAATTACTAATTTGCCAAATTTGTAAGCTACACCTGCTAAACGATTAAAATTATAATTTTTAAAAATCACTGATCGCTTTCCCTTTCAGATACGAAACCGAGAACAAGATTACTCGTGAAGAGGTCGGAGAGCTGAAAGTGGTCAAGAACGAGGAAGGCAAGGACGAGAAGGTGATCGTAGTTAAAGGATCTTTCTCTTATGTAGATCCCGAAGGTAACCCCATCACCGTCACCTTCTTTGCTGACGAGACAGGCTTCCACGCCGAGGGAGCTCACCTGCCCGTTGCCCCCGTCGCCTAAGGATTTCCCAACCCCTATCGTGAGAACTACTCTAAAAGACAACAACACAGTTAAATGACATCGAAATATTTTCTACGATGGTGGTTTTCTAAATATTCTTAGAAATCGATGTGAAACAAACATATTTATTTAAATAATACTACTCGAAATAAAGTCTACCAAATGTAAACGTTTTAATAGATTATTGTCTTACCATATATCCTATACCATACACCTACCCCAATTTTCCCAACTTTTCTGTCTAGGTACTTACATTCCCACTCGCTTGGTTATTTCCAAATTATAAAAGAAAGGGACGAAAAACACATCAGTTGTTAAATGACGATTTACGTAACTGGAAAATAACTTTGGCCTTACTCATAAATTATTTCTTAAGTCTCTATATGCATATTAACGTTGTAACGTGTCCTATATTTTTAAATCTACGAAAAATATTATTCACAAAAAAAACGTAAATCATTATACCTGAAAGAGAAAATTTTGTGAGATAAACGAAAAAGACCATTTGAATTTGTACAATGTAAACAAAACACATTATTATTGTAGTATGTAAAGCAGGTGTAAGGGTTAAAAATATAAATTGTTTTTAATTCCGAATATTGAAGCGCTTTGTAATAAACATGATGTAAAGATTATTGAAAAAATAGTGAGTTTGGGCTAATGTATGGTTTTATTTAGTGACCGACCAAAGGTTCGGTTTCGGTTTCGGTTTCTGCAACTTTCGGCAAAAATCTAGTTTCGGTGTCAATTTCGGTTTCGGCAGAAAATCTGCCGAACCTTCGGCCGCACAGAAACTCTGCATTCGTGAATTGTCGCGAGTCGTTCGGCTGACTTCGGGTGAGTTTGTGGCTCGTGTGTGCCATCATCAGCGGTACTTTTCATAATTTTTGTTTGTTTTATAGTAGTAATATCAAAAATATAAATAATTTCACATGCTTCAATTATTGTTTATTTTTTTATCTCATTTAATTCGTCTAATATGAATGATGTGATTGTAAACACAATTAAAATTAAAATACTCAATTAATGAGGTCTTTCCTTTATAATGTAAGTGTTGATTATTAACAATTTTTTGTTTCGAGAAGTAGTTATGGGATTTGGGAGGCAGGGCTCTCGAAATATTGCCTTGCATCGCATTGGAAAGGATGTCTTTCGTCCGTCACTCGTGGACACACCTGACCCCCAAATTCCTATCCACTCCTCTTACCTTTTTCCTAGCCAGAATTTCCTCTCCTTCCTTCCCATAAAAAGACCATCCACACAGCATCCCCAAAGATGAAATTGGTCCTCAGCGGAATTATTTTCCTTAGGGCCTCTTGTGGAGCTAATGTAAAGAAATAAGTTAACATGTTTAGATAATTTTTATAAGTTTTGTTTGTTTTATAGCAATGATGTAAAAAAATATATATTTATTATTTCACATTCTCAAATTATTGTTTTTTTTATGTCATTTAATACGTCTCAACTGTCTGTATAAGTGTAAAAAATTAGCTAAATTTCAGAAACAATAGATTTTTAACATGTCTAAAAAAGTTTCGGTTTCGGCCGAAACTGAGACACCGAAGATTTGGTTTCGGTATCGGTAGAAAATCGGACACTAATTTTATTATTCAATTGCTTAGGTGTAAGATTTTTCAAAGCATTACAAAAGTACTCCACACTAGGCATAGTTTACACGAGTACGGAGGTCATTATTATTTTTTATATTTTTGAATGTAGCTATTACTTTGTGGTTATCCATTATAGAAAAATGAAATAATTCAACTTTGTATATATCCACTTATATGATGCGCAAATCCGACCGGTTTCGGAACAAACGTTCCTTCGTCAGGGAAAGCTTATACTAATTTGACAGTTTTGAACAATGTTTTATTATGGTAGGGGTGGAGCCGTTGCTAGTTAATAATGTAGATTGGGTGGGTTGGTATTAGTGTAGAGTGGGTGGGTAGGGGAACAAATCCATGATTGGGCTATATGACAATATTTTTTGTTTGTTGATAATAGATTCATTATTTTTAAGGGATTTTTTAATTTCCAAGGCTTCTAAGTAATCTAAACGTTTTCCTTTATGATTAATGTGAAGAATATTTATAAAAAAATTATATTTATTTAAAACAAATTGCTCTAAATAACGGATATGAACCAAAATTAATTGATAACATCCTAAATAAAAAACTTCAAAAAATAATTTTCTATACAATTCTAATAATATTAATGATAAAGAATGGCGTAAAATTTTGTATATTAATAATTTTTCAGTTCAATGTTGCAAAAGTCTCCCTTCTAATATTAAACCAGCGTTTTATACAAGAAATAATATCGGTAATTTTTTGAGAAATACTAAATATAAAGACCATAAATTGACTAATTCCGGAATATATAAACTCAAATGCAATGATTGTCCCTCATTTTATATTGGAAAAACAACACGTTATTTTGAAATAAGAATCAAAGAACATTTAAGGTGTCTTAATAATAATAATTTTTCTGAGTTTGCTAACCATATCATTGAAAATAACCATATTTTGAAAAAAATACAGGGATAAATATTCTTCACATTAATCATAAAAGAAAACGTTTAGATTACTTAGAAGCCTTGGAAATTAAAAAATCCCTTAAAAATAATGAATCTATTATCAACAAACAAAAAATATTGTCATATAGCCCAATCATGGATTTGTTCCCCTACCCACCCACTCTACACTAATACCTACCCACCCAATCTACATTATTAACTAGCAACGGCTCCACCCCTACCATAATAAAACATTGTTCGAAACTGTCAAATTAGTATAAGCTTTCCCTGACGAAGGAACGTTTGTTCCGAAACCGGTCGGATTTGCGCATCATATAAGTGGATATATACAAAGTTGAATTATTTCATTTTTCTATTATTATTTTTCTTCACATTCCACGACTTCCATATGATTTGTGGAAAGGCCAGTCAATAAACATGAAGACGATGTACATTTTATCACGTCGCTACATAATATTTTTGAAATTATTTCTCAAACTAAGCGAGCAGATAAAAATAAACTGTTAAAATATAATGATAAAAATAACAAAAATACTTAAAACTTCTTACCACTTTTCATAGATAGGTCACTTAAATAACGGGTGCACCAATGAATCGGGACGATTTCAAAAATCTAAATACATTGCATGAATCATCTTTTGTAAAATTTGTTGATAAAAACATAATCAACATGAATGTAAATAGTGCAAACAGAGCAAAGTCGTTAATTTTTTTATAAATAGTATCTGAAAGGTGGCCTCCATTCTGTCGCACATATTCTTGCAGCCTCTTTGCAAAGCTGCTCAAGTTTAACCAAGATTATTGCCTTTAAAGTGTTTCCCGGTGTAAGTTTCAAATTATCGCACTTTTTAACTTTGTAAATTATGTAATGAAGTATTAAATAAGGAAATTTTTATCAAATGCTTTTTTATCTACAATATTAAATCGTTTTTCAACCAGTAGATCCACCACTTTTGTAGATACATTTTCGTCAAATTCGTCCAATTTACCTGCAGCGCAGATAAGCTTAATAATTCAGCGACTTGGAGACTTTATTTTACGGACAGCCCTAGTACATCTCATTATTCATTGGATCACGTAAACTACTAATAAATTTAGGAAATAGACAATGGCTGATACTGAAAATATATGCGTATTGCACATATCTAGGAGAGTGTATAAAATTATTAGGAGAGTGTATAAACTATGTAAGCTATATTATGTAAGGAAAAGTACCCATACTACGTGACCAACTTTTTGCAATTTTTAACCCCCCCCCCCCCCCCCCCCGGTGACCAAAAACCTATGGCCCCCGCCGCTCATTTTTACCAAGCGTGACATTTTGAAGCCCCCCCCCCCCCCCCCCCCTAAACGTCTAAACGTGTCACGTACTATGGGTACGTTCCCTAAATGTAAAATAAATATTAATAAAAATAAAAAAAATCTCGCAAATATTTATATATATTCTATATATATCCTATTATGGACATCTTCAGGCTGGCAATTATTGCCAGCCTGAAGATGTCCATAATAGGATGAAACCGGTACTGGTTAAATAAATAAGTGGAAATAAGTTAAAAAGTGTTTTAATTTCAATTTTAATACAATATAATTCCACCACGTATAACAGAACAATAAATAAACTTGTAAATAAATCATTATTTGGATATGATTTGAGATCTTCAAGGCCAAAAGGTTTAGATTGATTTATTTTTGGGTTATTATTCCGTGTTGCGCTACTTCCTTCTTTATCCAACGTTTCTAACGTTGGCTAAGTAACGCAACGCGGTACAATAACCCAAAAATAAATCATGAGAGTCATTAATTGTTTTTATTTTTATTAAAATCTAAACGGAACATGCTGTGCATAAATTATATTCATCTATGTGAGTACTTTATTTATTTATTTATTTAAGGAACATAAACAGTCTTAATAACATAATATACAAAAAAGAATAACAAAAAACAGACCCATTTTGAAACATAAAAGTAACTGAATGTAAACTAGAATATTTAAGAAAAGAAAAAAAAAAACAGGACAAAAAAGCAATAAAAAAAAATATATATATATAACAGGTGTAGATTGAACAAGTGATCTAAATATAAAAACACAAAAATAAAATAAATGCGATTATAACTGTAAAGAAAATAGGGTGCGAAACAGGTATTTGGATTGGGACGGGTAAGGGGAGGACAGGGATAAGGGAAAGTTGCCACGCAGGTAATTTAAAAACATTAGGTACAATTAATTTAATCATCATGAATATGTGTTATGTATTTTTCGCTCGTAGAATGTTATACAATGAAATGTTGTAGCGAAAGTAACTAGCAGTGAATATGTCAGCAAGTGTTTCTAAACGTGCAAATTTAATGTTGTAGTAGTTACATGTCCTTTGCAGAAATTCATTTTGGTTGGAATTGATGTTGCATCTATCAATGTAGAAAAGGGTATTTCGTCTGCTATATCGAGTGGGCGCCTGGAAATTTATTTTATTTAGCAACTCCGGGCAGTCAACTTTCGAGTTAATAATTTTGTACAGGAGCATCTGATCAGCGACAAGCCTCCTGTTGAGCAGTTTCGTGATTCGAAAATGGTTCTCGATTTAATCGTAAGAGTTGTATACATTGAATGATTTATACTTGAATCAAATCGTCACTAAACACGTTCCTTATATACAAATTTTATTACACCTTAAGTGAATACCTCACATGAAACCAACTCAAAAGCACCTCAGAAAGGTCATTAAAAGTGATGATAAAAAAAAAATATTTTAAAAATTCATTAAATAGGTTAAGTTAGGTTAGGGTTACCGGCTAATTAAAACAAATTCAAAGCTTTAATTGACCTTTCTGAGGTGTTTCTGAGTTGGTTTCATTCTGAATTGGCATGGAACCAAATGAAACACCCATTTTTTGTATTGTTATTTGTATAAACATTATAATATTCTTCTTTGTATAAACTTTATAATATAACATGTATGTGATTAGCTGGAAGAAATGGGATTTACCCATATGCTACACCTCTTATATTTTTTATTTGTACAATATATATTTTTTGATTTGATTTGATTTGAAGCCAACTAAGTATGTTACACCTGTATCGAAAAACGGGACGATCCTGTTCCGAGCCAAGCAATAAGCATTTCTTCAGATTGATTCGCGGATGGTCTAAAAACTTGGCTATCATGGAGAGCATTAATGTCCATGTTCCCGATGGTTATCTCCGCCACCGATAGCATACATAGACTGTTCATCTCCCAGCCTGCAGAACTAAGATGCTAATGCCGGTCGGAAAAGCAATCGTGCTGTTGAACAAAATCAATTCGGATATCGACATATTCAGCGTTAGTGAAGCTGCCTTTAAAAGGCACACTCTATTAATACAAGTGGAGTTTGTATACCTAATAGTTGTGTTTAATGTAATACTCTGACAAAAGTATTTAAATAACGCTTTCAAATGTAAAATTTAAATTTTTTTTTAACGGAAAATAAATTGATTCCAGTTGAATTGAATTGAAAGCGGCTCGGATGGTGGGGTAACATATACTATTAGTTTCATTAATAGCGACCAGCATCAGTAAAAAAATAAAAGAGTCATATCGGCGAAGCAAAACATTGAATACCTATTATTTTATCTCATACCACAAGTGTTAAAGTACATGTTCAATGTAAAACTTTTTTCTGTACAAGTAGAAGGTGAAGATGACTGGTCTAGCGATAATTTAAAAACAAACTTGAAGAGACTTTGTGTGTATAAAAGTGAGTGTCACATAAACATATCATCAGTACTTACCAGTCTTTCGTACAGTTACCGTCAACTCAACCAAATTCTTCACCATGCAATTGGTATGGATAAAAACGTTATTTCCCTAAACAACTTTTAATCTTTAAAATAGTTTTAGCATGTTGGTGATCGCTTTATGTTAGTAGTTTGAGTGCCAGAAATTAAGTTTTTCCTTTTGTCTTCTTAGGCAATCTTCTTGATCCTGGCAGCATGTGCCCTGGCCGCATCCAGTCCAGTGCCAGACGAGCCCATCAAGATCCTCAGGTCTGACTTCGACATCCAGCCCGAAGGTGGCTACAAGTTCGGGTGAGATGATCACGTTATAAAAATATGAAAAATTTTGTCCAAACTAATATACCTATCAACCATTTTTGTATTCACAGTACAAGTATTATGGCGTAAAATAACTGCAGGGTACCTAAATTTTGTACATGTATTAACACCTCAGTTTAAAAATGGTGCCTTATTAAGGCCGATGTAAAAATACATTTGTACTTTTTAGTGACCGTCTCGAGGTGGACATAATAGGGCAATATGGTAACCAATCCAAAATATTGTTTTCAAAACTGTTTTTTCTTCTCCTTCAGATTCGGAACCGAGAACGCAGTGAAAAAGTATGTCAAAAAGTATGAACAAATAATTAATTTGATTTTCGTTGTTTTACAGATTTGAAACCGAGAACAAGATTACCCGTGAAGAGGTTGGAGAGCTGAAAGTAGTGAAGAATGAGGAAGGCAAGGACGAGCAAGTGATCATTGTAAAGGGATCTTACTCCTACGTTGACCCCGAAGGTAACCCCATCACCGTCACCTTCTTCGCTGACGAGACAGGATTCCACGCCGAGGGAGCCCACATCCCCGTTGCTCCTGTGGTCTAAGGATTTGACCCCTCCGTGGAAACGTCTACAACCGTTTTCAAAGTGAAAATTAAATTGATTTAAAATCACTTTTCTAAATTTGTCATACGAATCGTGGTTTTAACTAAAATATGTGTTAAACAAAGAATGTTCGTAATAAATGCCTAACCAAAGTACACAATTCTTTACTTTATTTTCAATGTATTTACTCACTTAGTTACCTAACCCGCTGTAGCACTTATGTGCTCATCGTGTTTTACAAAAGCAGTTCGTCGATCTTAACACAAAAACGGCACTTGTGTATAAAATAGGATTTTATGGAAAATGTACAGAATTAAGAGTGATCTTGGAATAATAGTGCAGTTTTTGCGACGAAATTCTTATTTTCTCACTGAAAAGTTCATGCTTGTTACTTACCTAATATTTGACAATTTGTCATCCGTGTAGTACCGCCAGGAACCATGATATTTTCAATAAGATGTGATTTGTTTGCAATTTCGAAGCAAATGCACTCATTACTCCATGTACAAGTTGTTAATAAGATATAAGATGAACCAAACTTAATTAATAATCGGAACCAATTGTCAGCGGAGATGGGCCATTTTGATATTATTTCATAACATAATTTCAAGGCACTTGTAATTTATTACGACTTCTTTTATATAAATGTAAACGGGACTTGATATTTAACAAATACCTTTGGTACTGTTAGAAGTTTCGGAGAAATATCGAATTAAACACAATCATTTTAATTATATGAAAACATGTCACTTTGTAAACGCCACTTATTTAATCAAAATTATTAACTTATTTCAAAACCAATGGTTTCTTTGTGATAATAAAATTAAAATTTACAAAAATAACAAAATACAAACAAGTATTTACAAAATAAGTTCCTGTAGATAAAAAAACATTGTAGATAATGGTGATTAATTAATTAAAGGTCTCATAAAAAAAATATATAAAATAAAACATAACGTTATTTTAGAATAACATTTATGTGTTAAAAACTTTTGTAAATCAACAAAATGATCAAGTTGTCTAAATAACAAAAATTAATTTCAGCATCTAAGTTATCTAATTGTAAACCCATTTTTGTATTTAAAAATTTTAACCCTTTATTTATATCAAAAAAATTATTTGTTTTCAAAATATGGTTAGCAAATTCAGAATATTTTCTATTAATCAAACACCTTAGGGAACGTACCCATACTACGTGACACGTTTAGGGGGGGGGGGGGGGATCTTCAAAATGTCACGCTCCATACAAATGAGCGGCGGGTTGCTTAGGATTTTGGTCACCGGGGGGGGGGGGGGTTAAAAATTGCAAAAAGTTGGTCACGTAGTATGGGTACGTTCCCTTAGATGCTCCTTAACTCTAATATTAAAAATCTTCCCTGTATAATTTTTTTTTAAAACTCTTACAAATTAATTTACAGACCTCAAATTTGTTTAAAAAAATCACAATTTTCACGCCACGGAATATATTTAACCCTGCGCATTAGAATAATATTGCTCTAAAAAGTATCTAGAGACAGGTCATCTTAGCGTATTGTTAAAGACTTTTTCTACGTTACCCTCAACTTGACATTGGATGTGTACGTCGTTTTTCAATTCTCCTGTCCTCGACAAGTTCCTAAACTTTCAGAGCGTGGTTCTCCGACCAATATATTTAAAAAAAAATTAAATGTATTTTTTGTAAGTTTTCTTTATTTATTGATTGTTTATTACATGGATTGGGGATTTTTCGACCACAATACTCTTTCACCAAACAAATCTTTCTAAGTTGCTAGTCTCCATTTAAAACATTTATCAACTGATAAATCGTGTGGTAGGAAACAGTGGCGGCGTAGGGTAGATTGGCACCCGGGGCGGTTTTGTTTTGAGCACCCCTACTTAAAATAAAACATCAAATACTAAACATGCTTACGAGACTTAATTTTACTAATATATTCGATCACATTATCCTAATTTATTACCTGTCTCTTTCAGTTGATAAAATTGAAAGATTGGTTAGTCGCGCTTGGCTCATTGTGGACCTTAAGTACGATTTTATTAATTTTAACTCTGAAAAGCTTCTTTCACACGCAACACATATTGTTAAAAAAAATCTCAAGCCTCGATTACATTGAGCGAGTTTACAAGCTACTAGCCGGCGTATTCACTATCTGCTAGTGAACTCGCTCAGTGTAATTATATTATTAGCTAACTAGCAGATTTTTACACTGAAGGAGTTTACTAGCAGATAGTGAATACTCCAGCTAGTAGCTTGTAAACTCGCTTAATGTAATCGGGGCTTAAGACATAGCGCTAAACTTGGAACTGACCCAAAATAGCCCCATTTTACAATGAATCTGAGAAGCTCCAATGTAGTCCATTGAACTGCTTCTTGGGCAGAAATGTTGACGGCTTCCAATTGCCGTCCTTTGCTGAAAATTCATCGTAAATTTTTAACAGATTTGGAACCATTCCACTTCTGGTGATGTTACCAACGTTTTAGGCTGAATAACACTAAATGTAACCAGCATAAAATCCGTTGCCCTGTAACGATGGTTTAATTCTTCGTAAAATCTATCTTGTCATTCTAACATTGCTTTCTGCAGCTCCTCTTATAATGTAAGTCCAGCATCTCGGGCCATTTCAGCAGGCATACGTTTTAGAAATCTCCTCCTTTCTCTTTTTCTTTCAATCAGAATGTCTTCCTCACATTTTTTTATTGCGTGGCAAATAGCCTTTTCCATTATTTGGTTACGTTGAATTTGAAGAAAATTTTTAAGAGCTTTAATTTTTATTACACACTTTTCCAATGTTAGTCCAGATTTTTTATATATACTTTTTTGTCTGATTAGCTTCTTCTAGGATTTCACACCAAAAGGAAAGAAAACTGAAGTCACACAAAGCCGGTATGAGTGTTGATGCTGCTCTCTTGCTTCGACGATTTCTTTGCTGTGCTGGGATTACACAACTCTTCGAGTGTTGATACAACCATCTCAAAATTTTTCTTCAATGATTTAACAGCGTCGTGATGAGCACTCCATATTATCTCTGATAGTCGTTTAAAGGACACGCCTATATTTTTCATTAGTATTTCACACCGCGCTCAATGTTAAGATTAGACAATTTTGGGAGGCGGGAATGGGTAACGCCACCCGGTAAACCTTTATTGGATAACCGACACCTCTGCGAGGTCACCCCAAGTGGTTCGCTACTTTTTGTGATTTAGCAGGGGTGCCCGAGTTGATGGGGTGAGGTTTGTCTAGGTCTTGGAGGCGGTTGACCAGGACACACTGAACCCCAAATTCCTACCCAAATTACCTTAAACCCTTTTCCTTCCTAGAACTGTCCTCTCCTCCCTTTCCTTAAAATAAACCCTCCACACAGCATCCCCAAAGATGACATAGGCCCTGAGAGAAATTATTTTCCTCAGGGCCTCCTGTGTGGAGCTCATGTAAAAAAAACCCCGGAAGACCCTGAGGAAAATAATTTTCCTCGGGGACTGTCATCTTAGGGAATGAATGCAACATGAATTCATTCTTTTAGGGAATTAGAAATTATATTCGAAAAAAAAAAAGAAAATATAGTTGCGATGCGTTTCAAAATATGTATTAGTATCTATGCAGGTAGCTAGGTACAAGAGTAGGTAGTTATTTATTGATATGTCTTTATAGAGGGAGATTTTGTGCATTCTTTGGCTGTACGAGTGAGTTGTCGTTGTCACCCCTCGGTGCTTGGTACCCGGGGCGGACCACCCCCTCCGCCCCCCCCTTACGCCGCCACTGGTAGGAAAGAGCCGCTTGCTGTGACACTTTTAGCGATTTTCGATTATGCATCGTTTTTCAGTTGAGTTTAAGTGCAGTAGATATATTATCATTTTTCAGTATTATTACAGAAAGTTGGTGTTATTTTGTAAATCGAATTGATAAAGGATAAGGTGATTTCAGCGATATTAAAAAAAAAGTTTAGTGTAAAAAGTTTTCTGACACTTGTGACTTGAGACCATCCACAAATCATAAGGTTACATATCGCATAATATTTTTTAATGGATGATCTCAGATAAGCTCAATGAATAAGTATCTCTAACGCAAATCTGAAGAAGATTAATCGAAGCCCGAAGCCCAATTAATTAAAAGAATCTGAAGCCCGATCAATGCATTCCGTGAATATGACTGGTTTGTACCTTTTTTATAATAAACTTGAAGAGAGTATTTTTTTGTGTGAATATCTTAAGTCCCAGCTCCTCGCGTCTGGAGCCACTGAGACTATGACATCCTCAATTGGGGTACGTTGTGAGGCTGAAATTAGTGGGGAGGGGAAAGAGCTGAAGAAAAGGAAAGTGGGAAAGTACCTGGTCTGATCTGGTATCAGATCTGGTCACCAAACATGGCTAAAGCTATTTGAAGCAACGTCTCAATTCGTGGTGATCTTAGGCCAGTGCGATACTGAGAGTGAATTTTTGATTCTTGATCAAATATTATTTATTTATTTACACCCTTAGTACATTTACATAAAAGAAGTCTAATAAATTACGTGAGTCGTAATAAATTACATAATAATGCACTGCTGAAAAACAGCTGCATTCTGGGAGAAATCCTGAATTGTAGCTGAGCAGTGACCTTTTCATCAATAGACTCAATGATAGAAGAACAAAATGTATAATACTGTAAAAAATCTCTTGGTGAATAAACGATTTTATTATTTATTATTTATTAAGTGCCTTAAAATTATGTTATGAAATGTCAAAACGGTTCATCTCCGCTGACAATTGGTTCAGATTATTAATTAAGATTGGTTCGGCTTAATAATAACTTGTATGGAGTTATGAGTGCGTTTGCTTCGAAAATGCAATAAAGCACATCTTATTGAAAATATTATGTTTCCTGGCGGTACTACATAGATGACAAGTTATCAAATATTAGGTAAGTAACACAACGAATATAAACTGTAACATTCATGTTTTGACGGTCCATGCACAACCATGAACTTTTCAGTGAGAAAATAAGAATTTCGTCGCAAAAACTGCACTATTATTCCAAGATCACTCTTAATTTCTGTACATTTTCCTAAAAATCATATTTTATGCACAAGTGCCGTTTTTGTGTTAAGATCGACGAACTGCTTTTGTATAACACGATGAGCACATAAGTGCAACAGCGGGTTAGGTAACTAAGTGAGTAAATACTTTGAAAATAATCTAAAGAATTGTGTACTTTGGTTAGGCATTTATTACGAACATTTTTTATTTAACACATATTTCGTGGGACAAATTAATAAATTAATAATCACACGTTTCGTGTGACAAATTTAGAAAAGTTATTAATTTAATTTTCACGTTGAAATCGGTTGTAGACGTTTCCACGGAGGAGTCAAATCCTTAGACTACAGGAGCAACCGGAATGTGGGCTCCCTCGGCGTGGAATCCTGTCTCGTCAGCGAAGAAGGTGACGGTGATGGGGTTACCTTCGGGGTCAACGTAGGAGTAAGATCCCTTTACAATGATCACCTGCTCGTCCTTGCCTTCCTCGTTCTTCACCACTTTCAGCTCTCCGACCTCTTCACGGGTAATCTTGTTCTCGGTTTCAAATCTGTAGAACAGCGAAAATCAAATCAATTATTTTGTTAAAACTTTTTGACATATTTTTTCATTTCATTCTCGGTTTCGTATCTGAAGGAGAAGGAAAAATAGTTATGAAAACAATATTTTGGATTTGTTACCATATTGCCCTATTACGTCTACCTAGTGAATGTCACTAAAATATAGATTTATATTCATAGCGTGCAATGCATTTGATAAGAATTTTAATTATGTAGACATATTCTCATGAAATTTAAGTACCTTAAAAAAATATGTCGTAGTTAAATAATGTTAAAGACCCTTTTGCAAGTTATCATGTTATTGCTGTGAATCCTTTCCATTTACTGCCATTCGATTTATCGTTGTGTTCACTCTGAGTTGTAGGTATTTACATTTGTACATATTATTATTATTGCTGTTGTGTAGTGAGATTAGATTTCCGACTACTTTATGTTTTCAAATTTATCAAGCAGGTTATTAGTTTATGTTTGTGTTTTTACATCTTCTTTATTCTTTTAATTTTTAAGGTAAGGTTTTTTCAAACTTCTTACGGGTTCTTAAGGGTCATAAGGACCCTTAGTTTTTCTAGTATAATTTTAATTATGTGAAAATCTATTATTGGATTTTATGTGCATTATTAATTTTATTATTATAAAAGTAAAAAAATCTGTTGATTTTCCCTAATAAATAAAATAAAATAAAAAATAAAAAGTAAAAATGTATTTTTACATCGGCCTTAATAAGTCATCATTTTTAAACTGAGGTGTAAACACTCATACAAGTACAAAATTTACACTGCCGTTATTTCACCCCATAATACTTGTACCGTGAATATAAAAATGGTTTGGACAAAATTATTCATATTTTTATAACGTGATCAACTCACCCGAACTTGTAGCCACCTTCGGGCTGGATGTCGAAGTCAGACCTGAGGATCTTGATGGGCTCGTCTGGCACTGGACTGGATGCGGCCAGGGCACATGCTGCCAGGATCAAGAAGATTGCCTATGAAGAAAAATGTAAAAACTTAATTTCTGGCACTCAAACTACTAACATAAAGCGATCACTGATATGCTAAAACTATTTTAAAGATAATAGTTGTTTAGGGAAATAATGTTTTTATCCATACCAATTGCATGGTGAAGAATTTGGTTGAGTTGACGGTAACTGTACGAAAGACTGGTAAGTACTGATGATATGTTTATGCGACACTCACTTTTATATACACAAAGTCTCTTCAAGTTTGTTTTTCAATTATCGCTAGACCAGCCATCTTCGCTGATCGGAGGGGCATCTTCACCTTCCACTTGCACAGAAAAAAGTTTTACATTGAACATCTACTTTAACACTTGTAGTATGAGATAAAATAATATTAAACCTTTTGCTTCGCGGATATGACTCTTTTATTTTTTTACTGATGCTGGTCGCTATTAATGAAACTAAGAGTATATATTACTCGACCATCCGTTCCGCTTTCAATCCAATTCAATTTATTTACTGTTTCAGAAGCATTAGAAAATTTTTCATTTTAATGCGTTATTTAAATACATTTGTAAGAGTATTACATTAAACACAACTGTTAGGTTTACGAACTCTACTAGCATTAATAGAGCGTGCTTTTTAAAGACAGCTTCACTAACGCTGAAAATGTCGACATCCGAATTGATTTTGTTCAACAGCATGATTGCTTTCCCGACCGGCATTAGCAGCCTAGTCCTGGAGGCTGAGAGATAGAACAGGCTATGCTATCGGTGGCGGAAGTAGAGGAAGTTTTGGGAAGGAAAGGATATGTGGGATGGATCGGAATATAGAGTCCAGGAAGGTTTGACGTAGAAATCGATCCCCCTTACTGCGGTGCAGTGGAGGTAATCCACCTCTTACCCGCAATGGCATAAGTAACAGATGGTTACTACTTCAAGGCTCTCGCAAGGACTCTAATTTTTTTGAAAGAACGAATCTACATTAAAGTTTGAACGAATCTAGACCTCCAGTGTCCCTGCATACGGTGTTAGGAAGTGCTTTCAAGTGCAAGTGCTTACATAATATACAAAATGCGAATAATATAAAGCAAGTCAGGGATAAACTAAATAAATAAAAAAAGATAACAGAAAAACATAAAAGGCGGCTGCTCGCAGGATAATGGCATCATGCGTATGTGGCAAGCATCTGCAAGAAAAGATAATGAAAACAAGTATTGTGATATGAAGAACGCTTGTGTCGAGTGGGATACCTCTCTCGTCATCTGGCAGTACCAGCCAGAATGTGTATGGTGGTCGGTCTGCCGTGAATGAATCTCAACGTCCGCGCCCTTTAGCCGGTTTCTCGGTTGTGCCTTGGCGATGAGTCGAGAGAGTCCGGCTGGAAAGGTCAAATGGTATCCGTCAATCTGTTCTCCCGATCCGGCCCCACAGACGCTACAGCCGCAGTGGCCCGGACAAAACTCACCCATACGAACCCGGGCACCCTGCTAAATCACTAAACGTTGGGAACAACTTCAGGTGACCTACGTCAGAGTTGTTGGTTATCCAAAGAATGCTTCCCTAGATATTGATTCCTTATCCGACTCCCAAATTGAATAAAAGTAAATTCTAAATTATTAATGCAGATTCTTACTGTTTACTCGGTCCCAGTGGCGTGCACCGAGTTTTGAATAAGGATAAGCAAAAATGAAAACAGCGAATTTCGTGAAAAAAATTTATTGGCATTTCATTATCCAAATCTACGTATATTACAAGCCTTGTAATATATTGGATTCATATTTTTTCTGCTAAATCAACGCAGACAATACTTTTAAAGAAAGCCAAAGTATATATTCCACTGTCCAATAAGAAACACAAGGTCAAACCAACTATTCCACATCCCACACTCAAAAACAAATTACACACAACATTCATTTCTCCGAAGGACGTGCACAAAATACAATGATATCTTTTACGACGCTGATATTTTCCATTTGTCCTCAGGCCAATTTATTAAATTCATAATAGAAAAAATCAAAACAAATTGTTAATTATGAACTCTCCACCCCTGCTGCATGTTTTCCTTCTTTTAATAATAATAATAATAATATTTGGATGATTTTCATATCCCACATGCTTTAATTTGTGTATTTTTTTTCATTTCTGTTACATATAATATTTTTTCTTTTTTCTACCACTTTATGTTTTCTTTTATGTTTTAATCTATGTTTATAAATATATATTATAAATTTTAGCGGAAACTTCGCTGGTTAATGCAACCATGTAATATGTTACTCTATTATGAAAATATGTATAACTGTTTGTTTCCTTAATAAACTAAAATAAAATAGAAAAAAAATAAAAATATATATATTTTTTTATTTAAACACGACAACATTTATATCGACGAGTATAATATAAGTGATGCCAGTAATTTTCAAAACAAGATCAAAGAAAGCGTGTTGAAAAAAAATGGAAATTGCAACGCCACATCATTTTAGGATGGATAAATAAAGATATAACGAGTAATGGGTATTACTGAAAGCCTAGTGGCGGAAAAAACATTTCTTTCTTTTGGTTTGTCTTGTAAATGTATCTGCTTGAAGGTGAAAATCCAGCAGATGTAAGTAATGTTTGAAGTAAGGCTTCATTATTATGTAATAGCTAGGGACATTCCGTTATTTACCTACTACAGAATTAAGTACATCTTTCATATTTTCCGCTGTAAACGCTATTGGTCTTTGGAGTTTTTGGTGACATAATGAGCTTATCCATCTTACTAATTCATTCGATTACATAACGTGGGGCTAAATATTAAGAAAATTTTGCATTAGTAACTAGGTCGTTGCCCTCTAGATTACCGAAAAGGACGGTTCTGTGTCCATTTTCTACCATTCGTTACACAAATTATACTCTGAACATTTATTTAACTATTAGATTATCACAATCTTCTCGCAATTTACCCTCTTTACGTAAAAAAAAGAATGAAAAAAGGCATTTATCACATAATAATCGATGATCAAAAGGAAACATTTTACACACTTCATTAAAATTGCTGTTGCTTTGGATTGAAAAATTAGAAAAACTAATAAATAACTTCCGTATGTAGCCTACTTTTTATCAGTACGTATTATATTATGATCTGCACTGTGTTATTATTGTTTTTGGTTCAAAAAAGCACGTCTACGCATCTTGTATAGAACATGCAATCAAAAATGCATTTATAACCAACCAAACCAAACCGAAAAATCAAATATTCCTTTTTTTCCATGGCTTTTCGAGTTTGTGGTTGGCTGTATTTTGTGCATTGGGGTTAAAATCAATAAACCACTGTGACTTTTCTGAAATTTCCTTTGGTTGTCAGGCGAGGATGTTAAAGTTAAGTATTTTTAAATCAGATAATTATTCCCAATAACAGTTATTACGAATAGCCTGACGATGACCTGACGTGACTAGCATGAAATGTTTGTAGTGCAAGAAGGATGGAGGACTTAGCTAGCGGAAGGTTCAACGCATGACGCCTAGAGATAAGACCAAATGCCTTGGACCACTCGACCACTAATTCATCGGATATACTTTTAATAAAATTATCGGCAATTATAAAATTTTCGATTGTAAAATTAACACCAGAAACCATTTGGTTGGGGAAATTCAGGACAAAATTGGCACGACGTAGCTGCTAGAAAGTTATTACGAGATTAGGAAAACACTTTTCTCAACAACTCGCAATTATGTTTACTAGAACTTTTCAATAATATTTATAGGCTAGTGCAATTAGCGCCAAAAAGGGGGTCGCGATCGGAATTATTCCGGTAGTCCCAATTTTTTTATATGTTTTATATACTCATCTCCTGATGTAAAATCTGAGTTTTCGACCTTGGGTCACTTGAGCTCTTGCCGCCATTTTGAAAAAACCAGCCGAAATCAAGTTTTTCTCAAATATCTCGTTTCCAATAAAAATTTCGGATAAATTGGCTGTACAAATTTAGTAGAACATAGAATTACCTATAATTTTTATACGAAGAACTTTCTTCTATCTCTAATAAATATCGAGATACGCAGTCGTAAAAACGTGTATAAGAAAAAATTACTGATTTAAATTTTGTAGAGAATAGAACTTTATAAAAGACGTAGGTAAAGCTTAAGTGACCCAAGGTCGAAAACTCAGATTTTACATCAGGAGATGAGTATATAGGACATATTAAAAAAATTGGGACTACCGGAATAATTCCGATCGCGGATCGCTAATTGCACTGGCCTATTAGGCAAAATAATAAAGGTAGGCAAATAACATTTAGTTGTCATACAAATGGTGAAAAATATTCATGAATTAATGGTGATACTAAAAATTATGTATTTAAATTCATTTGAGCATCTGAAACACGTGCCAACTACACGTTATTTTCAGCAAAATACACATAATGTAAAAAAAACTCATTATCTGCAATATGAGCTCGGTCAATAAATAATTCCTATACAGGTAGATTCTGAAGATGAACCGGCCGATATACGGATTCGATAAAGTGACTGGTTTTGCTTTTTTATCATATAGCTTGAATTGGTTTAGTATAAAAGTGGGAGTCACACCAAAGGATCATTAGTACTTTCCAGTCTTTCGTACAGTTCCTATCTAAGTTACTTAATTCTCCATCATGAAATTGGTAAGGACAAAAAAATTAAATCCAAATACAAGTTGAAATTCGGTATCATTTGTTTTGGCCAACCTACGATCCCTGGGTGTACAAAGTGATTGAATGAATGACATATTGCGATACCATCTTAAACGTTATAATTTCACTGTTGACATTTTTTTACAGGCAATCTTCTTCATTCTGGCGGCATGTGCCCTGGCCTCGTCCAGCCCAGTGTCAGTAGAGCCCATCAAGATCCTCAGATCTGACTTCGATTTACAACCCGAAGGTGCCTACAAGTTCGGGTGAGTGTAAATCATCAACCTTTTGTAGAAAAAGCTAAGCTCAGTCCGCCCAAAACAAATCATGTTACAAAGGTGAAATTACCAAATAGAACCTTTTATTACTGATATATTCAACGGTATTACCCAAATGTTCGCACCAGCTGTTTACCACTATTGAAGGTATATTGATTGCTTCATCAAAATTTAATATCTACGCTGGAAGAAAATGATAAAAATTTTAACTCTTTAGACTTTAATGACAATGCAGTTAAAATAAAAAGTGCATGTTTAACATTCATAGAAAACCAGTTACTATTAAAATAACTGTGTTATACCATCTACTTTATTTCATTCGTGGTCCCATAAATTTTCCTCCTTTTATTTAACGATACATCTAAAATTAATGTCGGTGCAACGAAACTTACAATAATGAAACAATAGCCCTAAATTATAAACCTGAGTTAATTAACCGCTAACAAAAGTTTTCCCAAAACAAAACATTTTTAAATAGTAGACACAATAATAGGCAACGTAATAACGACAAACCTTCTTCATACTGGCGACTGGTCTTTTAAAATATTTCACGTCATATTACAGATTTCGTTTCTCCGGCTTTCTACACTAATTCGAAAATAAAAAAAATTACCTAACAACACGGATTTTTTTTAAAGAAGTTTGAATAAAACGGATTAATATGTAGGTACTTTAGATAAAATGCGACGCAAATAATAGCAGTAGGTTCATTATCAATCTCTACTGGTAACAAAAAAGGAAGATAGTAAAACATTTATTGCTTTTATTATCATTACAACACGAACTATTTTTATGAAGTGACAACTATTCAGAGTTATTATTGTAACTAATATATATTTTAAACTAGCTTTTACCCGCGGCTTAGTACGTATTAGTGAGGAATTTCTGTACAAAGAATTTTCTTGAAATGATGAAAAAGAATTAATGATGAAAATTAGCCTATGTTATATCCTAGTCCTGCAAAATAATGCAAAAAAAACACATCAATCGGTCGCCCCGTTGCAACCTGAAATAAGGACAAACAAACAAACCAACAAACACACTTTCGCTTTTATAATATTAGTTAAGCTTTTCCGCTTTAGAAACTGTAGATATTACCAAAAAATGAACATAGTTCAAAATGATTGTACTCTGTAAATCACCTTTGACCACGTTTCTTTATTTTGGCTCCTCATGCCCTCGTCCCTTGAAACTTTACTCACACCGAACAATGAAGCTAATTATTACTTCAATAAATACTTGTATATTTAAAAACGCTAGCGATATGTCAAAACCGGTAGCGAATTAAAAGTGTACATCTAGAAAATAATTGAAATTCGTCAAAATGTGTAAATTAATCCAGTTTTTTCCAGAATACTTCAACTGTCGAACTTTTTCTAGCAAAATACCTTTTTATGGGTCATTTCTCTTTCAGATACGAAACTGAGAACAAGATTGTTCGCGAAGAAGTCGGAGAGCTGAAAGTGGTGAAGAACGAGAAAGGCAAGGACGAGCAGGTGATTGTGGTCAGGGGATCTTACTCCTACCTCGACCCCGAAGGTCACCCCATCACCGTCACCTTCTTCGCTGACGAGACAGGGTTCCACGCCGAGGGTGCTCACCTCCCCGTTGCCCCCGTCGTCTAAGGATTTCTCAACCCTTCCCTTAGGAACGACATTACCCCGATATCAGTATGAAATCAAGACTCTACTTTAATTATAATTCCTTCGGAACCGCCTTTCTAAATTTTTCTTAGGAATATGCGGTTTTGAAAGAAAATTATTTATGTAATTAAATTACTCGTAATAAAGGCTTTTACACAACACAAAAATTTATGAATCATTTTATTCACCCTGGATCTTACGTAGAGCCGTTTTTCTTCGTGGTTTTACTTACCATACAACAGATATTTTGCTGAATTATTAAACATACAGGTAGAGTAAGTAAGCACCACTGATAGCATTCAATTATTATACTAGCGTAGACCCTTAAAAAACATGGGATATATAATTGCAGGACTTTTGAAGCAAAATGTATTCAAGTGTTTTCTTCAGGACGACGTGATGAAAGCTTTCATACCCCGTTAAATTCCTACTCTGGATAAGGACTACCTGCCCCGCACTTATCTTTACAAATTACTCTCTGCAGGGCGGGAAACGTGAGCAGGGTTGTGGATTGGTGCCCTCTTGTTCAGATAGACAAAGATGGGGGCAGTTCAATCAAAACAAGTGAATTATGATAATAATAGATTATACTCCAACAACATTAGGACTTCTATGACTCTACGCTCTTGACGATATTATTCAACAGATATGCGATATGCGATGTTAGAACAGTTTACGGGCGATACCGTAGGGCAGCGCCGGATCTGCCATACGTTCAAAAACGTGCAAAAACCTGGCGCCAACTCCGAAGGGGCGCCGTGAGAAAATAAATATTGTATTAAAATTTAGTTATAATATTCCCTGAATCGTTTAAAAATTACCCACAGTACGAAATAATTATTACGCTCTAGCAACACTTTCCAAAGAAACAGAATGCGCACGCATCAGGTTGGTCTCAACGGCTTACGAATTTATAGTCAGTTACAGAATTTTTTTACAAATTCCATATATTTAGTTTAAACGTAAGATCTATTTTTCCATATATCTTTTACCGTCTTTTACGACGAATAGGTGCGATCAAAATTCAATAACCAATCACAGCGCGGTATTTTTGTTCGTAAGCCGTTGATACCATACGTCAGTGTTTAGTGTTTGTTCGCTCAACACAGGGGAAATGCAACGTACAAATTTGAGGTAATATTCTTATTATCACTGCTCACTGTCTCTCGTCGGGACTGCCTGTTTGCTAGTCAGAAGCTGTAGATGCTATTCTTGTGTTGTACGTTGCCATGAGAACGTATTGTATTTGCTTTTTCTAATATTCGTGTAGGGTATATAGGCAGTAAATCTCAAGAATGTCTAATGGACCTAGTTTAGCGAAACCACCCACATTGTCTCGTAACCTATATTTTAAATCATGGTACGGGCACAAACAAACAATTCGTTGTATTATTTTAAAGCATAACTTGCAAAGAGTTTTTCCTAAAATAATTAAAATAGCACCATAATTTATGTTTACCCAATAGATTCAGAGAGTATAGGGCTCCTGGCGATCCTCTCTTTAAAAAAAAACGAGTGTGAGAGCTACCGCCAGGTCACTTAGAAAAGTTACACCCTTTATATGTCTTGATTTTATTTGATAAATTAGTGTAAAAAAAAATAACAATGACTTAAAAAAAAAATAAAAATTGGGGTGAACGAATTTTTAATCAGAATAAAAATGTAGGGGGGGGGGGGGCGCCATCGGTACCTACTGCACAGGGCGCCAGATTTCGTAGATCCGGCCCTGCCGTAGGGCGGCGGTATGCAGAGGCGAAGGCGGCCTGAAGCCGGCCTTCTGGAGACGAGAGGAGCCACGATGCTTTTCTGGTATCCAAAAGGTCCTGAGGATACCGAAGGTGAACAAATGTCCTTCTGGCTGGTGGGGAGACGGCGTATGTGTATGTGACTTGTGATGTATTGCATTAATCGACAGTGAAATTAAGAAAATGTCGTAGATTCCACCTTACGAATGGATAAATAATATTTCAGACTATAAAACGGACACACTTGCGACATCTATCGGATCAAAGTAAATTGAATTCTTGTTGACAGTAGGGACCTATAAATTAAACAGATTGAGATGAATTTTGATAAAAAGATCACAGATGGTATTAAAAAACGTCACGACACAGGGAAAGACCCTTTCTTTAGGCTCAATTCTAAATATTGATATTTTAACAGCCAATCAGGTCTAAGCAGAAAGCTATAAATAATTAAGCAGACCAATCACAAAAGTGAAAGGCGTATTCATATTTTGAACAAAGAGATGGACTTTGAACTAGGCAATTAGTCAGAGATTAATGGGAAAAAATATCGTCATCAACCGAAAGATCACTACACTATAATGTAAACAGGGTCTCACGCCCGGTGCATTGGATACAATGACCCTAGATCTAATGTAAACAATCAGTGCAATCGAGGTATTGACAACCGCCTTTAACGGACAAATTAATCCATATTATGTTGGAAAAACTATGCAAGAAAATAACAAGAAAATTATAATAGAAGGAAAATTAAAGAAAAGACGTGTAAAAGACGTGTAAAGCATAAGAAAAGCTACTGTAGGGATATTCAGTTGTATAACGAGTACGTGGAAAGCAAAAGGAGACCAGATTCAGAGGGAAACGTACGTTTGATATTTAAAAGGAAGAAAAATGCTGGAATATTAGGAATGTCACTTTTAGATGAAGCAATAAAGTCCGGGAAAACGATTTTGAAAAGAGAATCTAATGGAAAAAATGGACGTTTAAACGGAAGTGTTTATTGAATAATATAAGATTTCGACTTAATTTTGCATTTTCAGACGAGTTTAAATAGATATCGTTATATATTTGAAATAGGGTGGTCATTCTAGTTACATTGCGTTAGATAAAGTAAACGGAAGGGGTTGTTTTACGTCAATTGTTTGAGGAGAATTCTATGGGAGATAGGACAGACTGCAAGGAAAAATGAAACATTATTTGGGTTGACGATCTCACACGTGATTTTGTTGTTTAAACAATAAGAAAACGAACATGATATTAGGTGATTAAACCCATTTTAATGGCTTTTAGGACGATAAAAATTACCATTGGTCTTAGGGGCAGTTTACATTAACTAAAAACCATTATATTTTATCACCCTCGAATAAATGCTGAGTTATTGATCAATACCTCGAAATCCAGACATAAACAGGTGTCAAATATTAAATTAATGTGGATTTAGGTAAGAAAGGGACGGAATTTGGGGGATGACCCATAGGACGTAATAAAAATGACAGAAATTTAAGGACCGAAGTGGGAGTGTTTCCTATAAAAATATCGTCAAATATCTAAATCATATAGTTGGCATGAGAATATGGTGGAATTTAGTAAAAAGAAAATTGGAAAATGCATATTAAAGGTTTTGGCTTGAGTTTGTTCATGTTCTGGTAGCGATAAACAAAATTGAGAATTATATACAGTCTATCGAAGACGGACCTTTAACGAATTGAGAAAAAAAAGAACTTAAAAATTATGAAGTTCAAGTTAATTTTATATGAACAGCGAGACACAGTACGATAGGGCAATTTAAAACAAAGTAACTGAATCCGGATCTTGTAGGTATGAAAATAAGAGAGAGGAAGCAATGAGACAATGGAAATAGAGCTTAAGGAACATTATTCGATAATGGTGAGATAATTTCAAGGGTTTGCGAGTTGATAGACATGGGATCGTTTTGTCACAGGAAATTCAGATACAATCTTTTGGACCTGAGAGGGGTATAAAAAATAGAACTCAGGCATTTTTCGTGAGTCTGCGGTCGGTTTTTGAAAAGTGGAAGTTGGTGAGACGCGACGATACGTTCGGTAATTTACTGGTGGAAAAATTCAAATTAATCAGAATCGCAGGACTTAGAAAAAATTTCGTATTCGAGCCAGTGTCTTATAAAGATTTGAGAAATTAAAATCAGTGGAAATAGAAATAAAGTTTACGTTTTATTTAATTGTGAAAAGTTAAAGGTGCTGTGATAGATACAATTTGTTCAGTGGGAAATTCGGTTTTTATAATCAATAAATATCATGTTTTGATACTTAGTAATTTCGCGACAAGTGTCGGTGTGGTAAATAAATAAAGTGATGTAATAATAATAATAAGTAAAGAAGTGATAATTAATTACGTGTGCTCAGTCTAAACGGCAAGAGTTCTAGCAAATATTAAATATTTATATTAATTATTTAAAAATAGTGCAAATTAAAAAGAAGTTATAAAAAAATTATGTGCGTTCAGTTTAAACGGAGGGAGTTCTACTAAATATCAAATATATATATTAATGATTTAAAAATAGTGCAAATTAAAAAGAAGTTATAAAAAATTTATGTGCGTTCAGTTTAAACATAAGTTTACATATAAGTTTACGTAAGTTTACATATATATCTTTTTATGTACTGTACATTGATTGATGCTTACAGCTAGCGTTTTAGACTCGATAGAGTTACTCTCACATCATTTCTTGTACGTGGAGGGAGGATTCACGATCCGTAACTCTACACAACACCGTGAGTATATGATTGCATATAGGACGAAACCGGTTCGCCCTAAGTAAATAGTAGACCTTGGAGGAGTAGGAATTTGGGGGTATCTAGGCTCGGATGACGACCTGAAGGCAGTGCATGATGGCAAGAGGAAGGACGGTTGGGGCGCGATAACTTAGGTATCAATCAGCCGATCCGCGCCAGAAGATTGTGCGAATTTCTAGTAAGAATCTGATCACCTGGTTTACTTGCAGGAGGATAGGAGCCAAATTTTCGGCAGAAAAGGGGTATTCTGAGTTCGTCTAATATGCAATCTATTAATTACATTAACCTACTAAATCCATCTTTATATGTACCTTATAGCAGCTGAATCATAGTGGAGGGGTGCCAGACAGACATAAGACAATCATGATCAAATTTACTAACAATTAACCATTTGAGTCATACTTAATTATCTGTTCAATTAAACATGCGTAATTTCGATTAGTACAGTTTATTTACGAGTTCGTTAGGATGTATGGAAACCATAATAAGCGACAAAGGAAAGTTAGCTCATTTAGAGAAATTATTTAAAGTTAGATTTGCAAGGGAGAGACCAATACAGTTTGAAACTCAACGCTCTGTTTAGAATCAAAGGGTTACCACAAAAATGAAAGTAATTAAAGTCCCATATCATAAATCAAAAAAATTGCACAACGTTTGATGGAGTTTAATTACAACATAAATACGAAAATATTTACGTTCAAGGTCGTAAATAACGTATTAATCAGTTAAGTACATACATCTCTAAAGATATGTAGTACAAGGGAGCTACAAGTAGATTTCTGTAGTTACCAAAGAAAATAAGGGTCCAATTTTCATGAAGGCTTGCGTGACGTAGGGGAGGAACTTTTCATCCCTACTACACACATGCAAAGCCTTAAAAATTTAAATATCGATCAGAGCCAAAAGAAAAGTTCAAGAAAACTTGAAGGGATGAAAGAATTCCAAAAATATTTAATATCAAGTTTAAAAGAGGTAGAAAGGTGAAACATCACAGACTTTGCTTGTCAAGATTAATCCTAAAAAGTTTAACCAAAAAAATATAAACTTTATTGTGATTAATTTTTGGGTTATTATGCCATGTAGCTCATAGCTCCTTCTTTAGTCAACGTTTCGGACGACATTATCGTCCGAAATTATAAACTTGTTCAGGTGACGTTTTCGAAAAAAAAAACGGAATTATTATTAATTAATTAAATACTCTCACTTATTTTCATAACATGACGTGCTTTTATTTAATAAGCAAGATTCTTGCACAAAATTATGTATTCAAGTATGTATAATTATGGAATATTCAACCTCATGTTTTCATCACATTTTGATTTTTACCTTATACGGGTGATATTTCCTTCATATTTAGAGAGGAAACTTTGTACGATAAAACTATCAGTAAAACCCTTTAAAATTCAATTTTTTGTCATTTCCATTAAGACCAAAAAACCAGCGGGCGGGAATTCTGATTTTGTCGAAAGACAGATCTAGCCATGATCTCGCGTTCGGACAATTTTAAAGCGACTTAGAAATATCGCATTCATTCCACTACGAACCGCCTGTCCTGCCCAACTGTTGATGTCTGTGGAATAATTGAGGTGAAACTATTGATGATTTTTCGCTTCCAGTATTTTTTCAATAAGATGGTATTTGTCACTTGGGCATCGAAATGCGTAAAAATAAGGAAAATAAACATTGTAGCCGGCGTTTCCAAATATTCTCATATTTCCCAACATCTGCGGAACCTTCATTGGCTTAAATGTCCTGAGAGAATCCAATTCAAACTCTGCTGGATGGTTTTTAAGGCAATACACGACATGGCGCCACCCTACCTGTTAGAACTGTGCATTCCAAATGATGTCAACACTAGGCAAGCAACCCTTCGATCAGCATCTTCAACAGCCATAGGTAGACTCTCAGTACCTATGCGCAATCCCAATACCAATTTCGGAGACCGGGCTTTTGCCGTGGCAGGCCCAACAGCTTGGAACAAACTCCCTTCACATTTGCGAAAGATCGACAGCACATCTGAGTTCAGAGCAAAGCTCAAAACTCATCTTTTCGCATTATCATATCCAGAAAAATAATTGCATTTTTTCAGTAGTATTTCATTACTCGGTCCATGGGATTTACCTAGTTTTTTTATTTTTTTTTGTAATATTTTTCATGACTTATACTGACAGCACGGGCAGTAATCATTACAATAGGTGTTTATAAATGTAATAAGTATGTAGTCGTAAATAACTAATTGTAAGATTATTGCAAGTCGTGACACGATTAGAGCAGTAACAATACTGCTCTGTTCGTATTATGACTTCCAAGTGCAAACTTGGTTATAAAAATAGGTATAGTTCTATGTCACTAGTGACATAAGTCTTAGTTGTAAGTCATTAGTTATCACTCTTAGTTGTAAGCCACTTGTAGTATATATGTAGGTATAGATTAAATGTATAAATGAATGTTTGAAGCACCATTGAGGTGATTTTCTCACGAAAATGGCGCTATAGAAGTCATTTAATTATTATTATTATTATTATGAACCTATTACAAACTGTGAGGTAAGTCAAAATATAATAACCTCAATCTCCATCTCAAAATTGTGAACTGGTGGCTGATATTTGAAAGGTTTGAATACTTTTGTCAAAATGTATTTTTGTTAATTTTCTTAAATACTGAAATTATTCATGAAGGCATAATCCAAATACGCTTATATCAAATCTTTTTCCAACGTGCGTGGTAATGTAAAAAAATCATTGGACGATAGAACATTAAAAACATTTTTGCATAATATAATTCAATTTACATAATACGTAGCTTGCTAAACACGAAACTTTTGGCGAATAAAATAAAAAAGGAATAAATAAATTCAGATGATGAAATATTAATATCATTGCACATTAAATACTCCACCAATCTGTCTATCGTAAAACGTGCCCATAAATAAACCAAACCACTCACAACATCCACTTTATTTGAAGACCGAAATGGGGTTTCAAAAAAATTTGAACAATTCACCAAATATTTTAAGAAAATTTTCTAGCTCTTTTTAAGTTCTGTTATTATATCATTATAGGCCAGTTGCTTTTGAAAACTAAAATAATCACAAAACGTGAATAGAACTATCACAGAACGTGAAAATGAACTTCAAATATTTGATGAATTGTTCAAATTTTTTGACACAACCCATTCTAATTGTCAAATCGATATGATCAAAACTAGTACCTACAATGGCACGGCTTATGTACCATATATCCTACCTTTAATTCAGTTTGGCGGTGTGCCGCACCAATTTCCTGAAAAATCTTCATACAAAACACCGATTTAAAAAAAAAAAAAAAAAATTTTCGCATACGACAACATCCACGATGCCATTTTTTTAATATGAGCACTCTAGCACACCAAAAGTCACGAGCCGCCACTGCCTTTAACCCATTTAAATTTTGTCATTTATTTTTTTATAACGTTTGCTTAGCACTTATTGGTGTTTAAAATATATTTTAAAAAAATATATTACTCTTTATTGTTAGGTATGTAAATTTTTGGCATCATAAATAAACCAAATTGAAAATTAACTTCAAACATTTGATGAATTGTTCAAATTTTTTGACACAACCCATTCTAATAATTATTGTCAAATCGATGTTATCAACACTAATGCCTACAATGACATGACTTATGTACCATGTATTCTACCTTTGACCCATTTAAATTTTGTCATTTACTTTTGTATAACGTTTGCTTAGCACTTATCGTTGTTTGATATATATTTAAAAATATATATATTACTCTTTATTGTTATGTATGTAAATTTTTGGCATCATACCTGTTTCACTCGTATGTATTAAAATAAAATATAAAAATTTTTCCAAAAATTAAAAGCACATTGTATTACTAATAAATACCCTTATAGGAAAGTATATTCTGGTGTAGGTACACCATCGATATAAAACAATATATTTGATCGATGAGGTTCACAGTTGTTTTTCGTATTCTTGTTAGCTCAATTATTATGTGCGTGAAATTAGACGGTGGTACCTACTGCGTATCACAGAAGATTTAAAATTATATAAAAATAAATAAAACTTTAAATATTTTTATAAAAATTATTTATTTATATTAAGGTTTCTTTTTATGAGTTTTTTCTTAACATTTTTAAGAAACTACATATATTCCAAGAAAATTTTGAAAATATCAGTTTCCAAAAACATTAATGGTAACAAATTTCAATTCTAGCCATATCATGCAGCGAGTCGATATCCGGGGAGCAGAATCACAGGGAATTGTCTAGGGTCTGGGGTCTAGGCTGTCTATGTTTTAAGATTAGACGACGGGGAGGTGAGCTCCCTCGGGGTGGAAGCCAGTCTCGTCAGCGAAGAACACCACGGTGATGGGGTGACCTTCTGGGTCCTGGTAAGAGTAAGATCCCTTCACGACGACAACGGGTTCCTCCTTGCCTTTCTCGTTCTTCACGACCTTTATCTCGCCAACCTCTTCACGGGTGATGTGGTTCTCGGTTTCAAATCTGGAATAAATCAATTCACTTTTATAATTGTTGAAATTTTTCAAGTTTTTGACATCTCTTCATTTATCCACAACTCTTTAGAAAATCCGTAAAAACCCAAATTAGTCGATGAACCTCGCGACCGATTTAAATATAAGGCTTTTTGATTCTATAAAAAATTTAAGCTATTTGTGAATGCACTATGTACGCTTTTTGGTACTTTAACAATTTTTCTGTGACCCATTGAAAATTGTTTAAATCCATCCGATTTAAACAATTTTCTAGATAATATCTATTTTTGTAAATAACTAATTTTTTAAAACTACGTGCATGCTCTGTTAGAAAAATAAACGTTTTTCTATCATATCTACCAAAAAATCGCATAATATGAACAACTAACCTTTGTTCGACTTGATTTTATTTTAGTATATATAGATATTTTTAAATTAGTTGTGTAATTATTGAAGTACCTACTCATTATACAGGATCGCTTAGCGCAAAATTTATTACGTGTTTTTTTTACTGTACTCCATTGATATTAAATATTTTATATCCAATAATAAAAAGTCGAAAGCGTGTAAGTGGATTCTTCCACTTCTGAAAGAGGCCCCAGGAGGTCCTTCGGAACAAACTTGTACCGCATGAAAGTTGCTCGTTTTTTCTAAGAAGCCAATTTTTGTTTTCCAAACATAATTAACGATTGATATTATATCAGTGGTAATTAGGGATACCCTATCAAAAAAAATTATAAGTATATTTTTATCATATGAAATGAATAATTCCTGAGTTCTTTGTATCACCATTCAACTCACCCGAACTTGTAGGAGCCCGCAGGGTCCAGGTCGAAAGAGGACTTAAGGATCTTGATCTCATGGTCAGGATGGTGTGGAGCGGGGTGGTGTGACGCGGGGTGGTGTGGCGCGGGGTGGTGTGGCGCGGGGGGTGGTTTCGCCGCTACCAGGGCCAACGCCGCAAACAAGAAGAAGAATGCCTGCAATGGTAAACTCGATCAGCCCTCAAATATTTTACTGTATTTACTCCACACAATAGATGGTGTTTTGAGATTTCCTCGAAATTATATCGAAAAGCCACGGTTCATTAAAAACTAGACTTTTTAAATAATAACTAATAATAATTTAACTTTAATCATTACTTGAGGATTTAAGGATTGTCATAGAGGGACATTTTATTTTGCCCTGAAAATTATACGTATTAGAGATTTTATTTTAACAGATCTGGGTGGATGATGCAATACACAATCTGCCATACTGTGTACAATATATATAAAACTGCTCATAAAAAAGCATTTTGTAAGTAGATACATAAATTAAAGGAGCGAAAAAATAGACAGCACGTCACCTTCATCCATTACTTGTAATGTGGAACAGCTGATCTGCTTATTTCTTTTTTATTAAAGGGTGCAAACATCTAGTACGGATATGTGCTACTTTGTTTTTGAAGTGAAAGTTCTTCAGCCCCGTTGTGATTTGGAATTCGGATGAAACGGAAATGACGCGTTGCAGCACCTACGAAGCATCAAACTGCGCTCATTGGCCGCTTTGATTCGCTCCTATTGGTTGGAATTATTTCGGTAAATCGCGTGTAAACCGCACTCGATTTTTTTTATGTATTTCAAATTATAAACAAAAGAAGTCGATGTTTCAAGATTTTAGAGGCAAATTGGCAATTATTGTGGGTTAATGATAATAATTAAAAAAATAATTTTGCCCTCATCTTCTTTGTGAATATAGCAAAATATAAACTATTAAAAAAACATTCTTATGGATTACCTACAATTTAACCCACAAATGACCGATTAACATGTCATGTCAAATATGAATTAAAATTTTGACCCAAGTAGTTTTTACGATGTTTTAATATTGAAATTTATATTTTATTAAATTAAAATAGTAGATTGCGCACGATTAATTTAATGTAAACACTCAACTCAACTTACAAAGAAGAAAAAAATATCATATCTTCAATATCATGAAAATTTGAATTCTCTTTTGGCCAATATTATATGATATAAAACAAATAAATAAAGCAGCACATATCTGTACTAGATATTTTCAAAGCCATTTGATTTTTTCAAATCTGTTTGGTTAAGTATTATGACATCAAATCCTTTAAGTTTTGTATGAAAAAGGCCGTAGGTAAAGAGGTGAACCATGTGATGCCGCCACGACAATGACGTTGATTAAGTTTCGTGTCTTACCCCAGAAGCTGTGTAGTTTTACTAGTTACGTATGATTTGCAGTGCAATAATTTTACTAGCTCATAGCCAACCATGTATGTAAATATGTATTTTTAAAACATGATACGACAAGTTTCAGATGAGAAAGATGAATGAAATGTCAATAGAATGTTGGCAAGCTAGGTAACTATGCAAAATATCACAAACATAAACCAGTTATTAATTGGGATGATTGGACATGGATTTTATTAATAAAATTAATCTTTCGCCAACAATAATCAGTGAGAGATGATGTTATTCACCAAAATAAAGAAGGCATAATACTTATTACATTAATTATTTTTAATGCGCTCAGTAGCTGCGCAGGTACAATAATTGTTATAAGCCTCACAAATTGCATTTTTCTTGCGTAAGAATTTTTTTAAAACGCTGTTAAAATATTCATGATTTTTAACTGTCGCAATTCAGTTGTCAGTATGGAAAATTACATCAAAGAGTTATCTTCCCAATTTTTGTTTACTTATTAACTCCAAAAATAGAAATCGACTTATAAAAAGTTATTTTTGATAGTGTTGTATTAAATTAATATGTTAACTAAATCAAACCAAATATATTGTATGAAGGCAGGTAAGGCATAATAAATTACTAGACCTCACATGAAACCTTTCGAAGCACTCAATTTGAAAAGCGGTGTTAGGAATATGTGCAATATTGTTGATGTTTACCTTTTCGACTTGTATTACGACTGAATAAAATGTAATTATTTAAACAAATTTGCACATTCAGGATTCCAATGAAAACTATACTTTTCAGTACAAATACTCTTGGAAATGCAGAAACTCGTGAACAAACAAAAAATGCTGTTTACTACTATTTCATTTTCGTAATAAATATCAACGTATTTCGCCAAGCAGCGGTCAACAATGGAGTACAGGTACCGTGATGTATTTCAGTGAAGCATTGAACTGGCAGAGAAAGATGCAAGTAGACTGAATGCTGTAGAAATTAAATGGAGTGGAGATTTACAAAGAATGCAAGGCTGTTGTAAGCATTATGAAAAGATTAAGAAAGAGAAGCTTTTAGATGGTTTGGACGTGTAGAACGAATGAGCGAAGAGAGGTGTAAGGTGAATTTATTATGCGAATGTGAATAATAGAAGAAGTTGGGGACGCCCAAGGAAGTCTTGTCACGGTCAAGTGAACAAAATATATTAGTCTGGCCATGTCAAGAGCCTAATAACAGAATAGTGAGTATGAGACGATGCATGAATGTGAATGATTCAAGGAGTTAGCCAAACCCGAATATTTGGTGGTCCGTCCTCTCTACCTACCTCTGTGGGGAAATGGCGTGATATTACACACGAGTAGTTATGTGTTACCAATGATATTGCAATATAAGTAGATGTGCTATCTGCTGTTTTTACTATGTGGGTCTGCGCTTCCGAGTGTCGCCGATATTGTTTACCAATTAACAAATAAACTAAAAGAACAAATAATTAACGAATAAACCAAACGAACGTTAAACTAAATGAACGAATTCTTTCCTTATTCAAAACATATTGTTAACCAATAATAATGCACATTTTCAAAAAATCAACGAATGAACAAATTCTTTTTGTATGAAAACTACGCTAATTAGCGCGTAGTCCTGCGACAGTTGCGCGGACACCATAGCATATCTCTTCTGTATTTGAATATCTTTGTGTGTTACATATTTTTAAAAAGTTGGTATTTATCATTAAATAATGGTTTAAACGCAGTTATTTATAATCATTTAATTAAAATGGTGGCACAAAATAATTTTAAATTATTGGAAGAAAAATGTTTTTGAATTTCGCAAGTTTAATTTTCAGCAGATGATTTTGATGGAAAAGTGAAATAGTTGAAAAATTACTACGAAAAGTAATGAGTGCTTACCAGTTTCATGATCAAGGATTTCCAGAGAACTAACTAGACTCTTAAGTCAATGTCAACTTTTATACAAAAATTTTAAATTATTCATAAAATCCTGTCCAATTTAGGCTAATTTTAGAGTTTTATTCGTTTTATTTTTTTCAAGAATATTCGTCTCCGGACCTTTTATTTCAGCTCATATTTTTTCCTTAAATACTTTACATTTTTTGTACATTTTTTTGGAAAAACACATGTGTATAGCGAACGTTTGGTTATTTTTATTACAAATAATCAACTTAAAGTAAAAATAACATGAAGTTTTTAATGTTTCTTTTTAATCTGGTTTGTAATATCAATTCATATTTCGCCGACCATTAATGAGAGTCTTTGAACATTATATACCGATGCATGCTGTCCGTGGAGTTTTTAAAACTGTACGTGTCTGCTTGCCCCGAGAATAGAATGAAGGAATGAGAACGTATAAAAAAATAATGCATTATTTCTAAGGATTACAGATAATATGCAAAACTGTAAAATTATAGGATTATCTCCTAAGGTTCCTTCCTGCTGCAGCCTTTTTTTACATTAAATAATAGCCAGACAAGCCATGTACATATAGCTAAGGGATCGTATTCATTGGCTTCGATGTCCTGAAAGAATTGAGTTCAAGATCTACTTAACGACCTTCAAAGCATCGCAAGGAATGGCGCCAGCCTATATATCGGAACTATATGTCCGACAAAACATAAGCGAGAGACAGCTTACTCTACGGTCATTGAAGTACCCACCACTGTCCCACCCCGGTATAGGCAACTTATGGTCGCCCCTTCGGAGTTCTCACAAGAATCTAATTTTTTTTAATAAACGGCTCTACATTTAATGTAACGAATCTAGACCTTCAATGTCCCCTCATACTGTGTTAGGTGGCGGTATGCGGTCGCGCCTACAGGACTGTACTGTGATGGTCATTTCTACAATTCTAAAGCCCATGGAGGTAATCACCGCCAAAGCAGTGAGCCTCGTGGACAGTCAAACAAGTGGTTAGTAACATCGACATAAAAAAGTAAAATGAACAAAATAGACAGCAGCCGTCATGAGTAATCAGCTCATGACAGCGAAAAACCATACGCAATCCGGCGGGGGGACAGAGCACTGTTCATAAAAAAAAGCAACAAAAGTAAAATAACATTTGTACAGAGTAGAACTGATGTTACCGCAAACTGGCTACCGGCGGTCCCGAGACAGTGAAGGAGGCTGATTGTCCGGCCTCCCGACAACCGGCAGCGTCGTCCGTAAGCCAGCTAGCCGGTGGTGCCTAGACGAGAGTAATTGGAAATCATAGAAGAAGACCCTAGGGAGAGAAGCGTCGGATCGCCGGAGGCGGGACGGACAGCCTACGACAACAACTCTACGGTCAGCAGATCTAGATGTTACTAATCGTTTAATCGAACTTTCTAGGTCAAATCGAGCTATTTACTATGATCGTTCTTTTCGTGTAACGGGCCCTCTCATCTGGAATAAACTTCCCTCAGCTCTTACTAATATCCAGAATTTGGCTGTATTTAAACGGGCTTTAAAATATATATTTAAAAAATCATACCATTCGTGAATCCTAACATCTTTTCAATATACGTAATGAGCCATGCTCTCAAGTTTCCGGTAATTTTTTGGTTTCGGTTTCCTCCTAATTGTATTTTTTTGTTTAATTTGTCGAATTTATTGTCCGAAGATGGTATATTATATTTTAGTTTAAATTGTTTTGTCCCGTGCTACAATAACACCGTTATTGTAAATTATTATTGTCCTGTGTGTGCTGTAACAGCACTGTTTTTGGTTAATCTTTTGTTTTGTCATTATTTTGTAAATACTTTATATTTTTTATTTCATATTACTTTATCAAAATTTTGTAATGGACTCGTAAGGAGCACTCTAGGATTATTTTTTAAATTTATTATAATCAAGCGCACTTGAAGTGAAGAAAAGACACAAAACTGCTCTGTACAAATATAACGTTATTATTATTATTATATGTTTCCTCAAAAGGAAAAAAAGTTATTTTTTCTAGCATCTTTCTCACTCGTATTAATTAAATGAGAAGCCGCGTTACATCGCTGCCGCCGTGAGAATTATAAAGGCAGCCCTTGAATATCTCCAACGCCCCCTCTGCAGAGGGGTGAACTTTGAGGATCACTGTTCCAATGGATAAAAAACCCCTTAAAGTACGCAAATAATAAAACTTAAAGAAAATCTAAATCTCTAAATCTGATTTTCCAGAGGTAAACTTTATAAACAAATTAAACTCAGCGATGTTTATCGGATTAGGAATACGTTGTTTCGCTTGTTTAAAGGTAGGTAACTGAAAGTTCTCTGTGCATAATACTTGTTTTTTACACTAAACTTGAAGATCCTGTATAAAAGTGGGTGTTACATGGTCACATCACCAGTACCTACTTAGCAGTCTATCGTAAAGCATCTATCAACCCACTAAATCTATCACCATGAAATTGGTTAGAATAAAATAAACATCACATTTTAGTAAATTCGTTAGGGTTAAATGTTTTTTTATTTCAATTTCAAATATCAGAATCTTTCAATATTTAAATCAATGCTGAGGAATAGCTTCTTTTGTTTTTGTTTGCAGGCACTTTTCTTCCTCCTGGTGGCGTTTGCCCTGGCCGCGTCCAGCCCAGTGCCAGCTGAACCAATCAAGATCCTCAGATCTGACTTCGACATCCAGCCCGAGGGAGCCTACAAGTTCGGGTGAGTTATCCACCATATGTCCTTTTTTATTTATAACGTACAGAAATTGTTATACAGACGTATGAAAACTTAAGTATTAGAATGATAAACTAGGAAGAATTCCTATTTTTAGACGGTCAAGCTTAGTTTATATTACTTAACGACATTTGTATTTAAGGAGTAATGACGTGTAATAAAAACGTATACAAAATATATAGTCCCGAATAATATGTTTTAAATTTGTTTGTTTTTTTCGATTACAGATTTGAAACCGAGAACAAGATTACGCGTGAAGAAGTCGGAGAGTTGAAGGTAGTGAAGAACGAAGAAGGCAAGGATGAGCAGGTGATTGTAGTCAGAGGATCTTTCTCCTACCTCGACCCCGAAGGTCACCCCATCACCGTCACCTTCTTCGCTGATGAGACAGGATTCCACGCCGAGGGAGCTCACCTCCCCGTTGCCCCCGTCGTCTAAAGAATACCCAATTACTCCAGGAAAACGACTGCAAACAATGATATCGAAAGAACATCAAAAAAAATAATTACAAAAGAAATTTATTTATAAAAAGCTCATTATATAATTTACCAAATAAACCAAATGTTATTATTTATCCGTCCCCACCAATTGCTGAAATGGTATGTAGGCTCGTCGATGTTAGAGGGAAAACTTATTCAAATTTTAATGTTAAAAAAGATCGACTTTTGTAAGAGTCATAAAATTTTTACAATCAGAACGTGCAAAATAAAAATACCCGCACCTGGCAGCGCAATATAATATGAATTCATATGTTTTTTTAATTCATTTTTCTTTTCACGGACAAGATTTTAATTTACATGTCTCGATCGAATCTACCAATTTTCTGTTTTTTTTTGTGTTTTTACGAAGAATATATGTAGATTGAATCTTTTTTGAAGTACGAAAAGTGATAATAATGAAGGTAATTTAGAATCATTTTCATTGACGGGGTTTTAGTGATTATATTGTATAGACATATTTGCTCTATGTCAGTCTATAATAGAATATGGAATAATTGCTTGGGGAGGAGCAACAAACTCAGCTATCGAACACCTGGAAAATGCGCAGAAAACGATCTTAAAGGTAATCCTTAAAAAACATAGACTTACTGATACAGACCAAATATTAAACCATTGTGACGTACTAGACATACGACAATTATACGTTAAATCGCTACTAAATTACATTTTTGACCAAAAAAACTACCTTCAACAAACACAAAATATCACAAACAGACCAGTTAGACAAGTATATAAAGAAAACTTAAAAACTCCGACGGTAAATACAAGCTTTGGACAAAGACACTACCAATATCAAGCTATAAAAGCATTCAACAGTCACTTGAAAATAAAATTGAGGAAATAAAAATAAATTCCGACACAAAATTACAAAATGGATTAAAGACCAAAATAGACAATACTACCAAAATATCATAGCATAAAATAAAAAATAAAACATGCAAGTAACACACAAAACCAATATAAAACACACAACACTTATTAAAAATATCGTTTTTAATCTTATATAATATTATTTATTTTTAAATTTACGTTAATTTTAAATCTCTACTTTTTAAGTTTAATTTATCTTAATCGTATGTTTTTTATTTATTTTTTTCCGTTTTTTCACCAATATTATATATATATGTACTGTGCATAATTTTGTATATGAAATGGAGGCCTCAGCACGGGTAAACCACCCAGTGAGGCCAACATCATTGAATTGTGTATAAAATGTAAATATATTGCATCAAATAAATAAATAGGTAACTCCGGTAATTTTCATATTTATTAGTTTTGCGATTTGAAGTATGGGCAATTATTGTAGTTCTTTTAGATAAAGGTAGATATACAATAAGATATATTTAAACTGTTTCGCTCCACGAAGGTATTGTCAAAATATGATGATGTCACCAATAAACGGTTTTTTGTAGGAAATCTTTAGATAGCCAATCCGAAAAGCACACGCATTATAGATTGATATTTTTTTTCTTTTGTTATATAATCCATAATCACGATTCCAAATAATAAAAGGGAATTCACAGAATATTTTCACACTTCGTGGGATTGAAGCTTGGCTTTCGTCAAATAATTCAGTAATTAAATGACTGTGAGTTTGGATATTATCCTAAGACATAGATACTCTTCTCAATGTCTCAGGTAGCCTAATAATGTGAGGGTGATACCAAGACGACTCGACCAAAAATTTTGCGAGATTGTGGGTGTTATAAAATGATCTATTTTGAAAACTTCAACAAGGGTTGTAATTTTTAAAAGATATTTTAAAACGACGTTGGAGCTTTTAAGCCCATAATGGGTTCTTATTTTATTGTACAGAATATTATGAGGTTTTTGGAATAGCTTTAGGATAAGCTTCTAGAATTAAATAAGGATTCTAGATTTTTTTTGTTTATACACAAGTAAAATATAAAAAAAAATTGTAGTAAACCCATAAAACAGTTTTATTCAATCCTTAATCTTGGAAATGTTTTGAAATAAATAGGACCCCTTCACCTTCCATCCAAATTTCACTTCTAAAAAAATGCAATTATCGTATTCCAAATATGTAGGTTTTGATAGATTTACAAAGTTAATATTGTCAACACATCAAAATACATAAAACATAGAAACATCGACCCTTTGGAATAACAACGAAAAGCAGTAATGATCTCTAAAGTAGAATACTATAGATATCATTATCGCATGACGTTACCGCGACAGATGGAACATTGTTATTCGGGTTGGGGTCGACATTCAGATAACCACTCAATCGTCTATCTAGTAACAAAATCGTAAGTAACAAAATCACATCCACGATATACCGAAATTTATATATATATTTTAAACAATTTAACTTGTTTTCCATTCAACTATTCACGAAAACACCTTTATTTTTCGTTATTGGTTTTCCAAAACTTGGATGGTAAAATCTATAGGTAGGAATTTTATTTAAAACTGGTGATAAAAATCATTAACACCTTTAATAGCATGTGTGCGGAAAATGCTGTCCAATTAATATAAAGTATGTAGAACTTTTAACATATCCACACAGATGATAGTAAAAAAACAACTCCTTTTTAATTTTTATTGTTCGTCTTCGTAATTATAAGTACGCTAAGAATATTACAAAAATTCAATTTACACAAAATTTACTTCCTAATAAAATCTAGAAAAGTAGCACGTGTATGATAATTTGTAAAGTCTTTTTTTCATTTCGTGTCATAAAACCAAGCCAGGTCATTCATAGATATAGTTAGATCCGATATTCCACTGAAAGGTTAAATCTTAGACGACTGGGGCTACTGGGAAGTGAGCACCATCGGCGTGGAAGCCTGTCTCATCAGCGAAGAATACGACGGTGATGGGGTTTCCTTCGGGATCGGGGTAGGAAAAGGATCCCTTCACCACTACAACCTGCTGATCCTTGCCATCCTCGTCCTTGACTACCTTCAGTTCTCCGACCTCATCGCGTACGATTTTGTTCTCTGTTTCATATCTGGGAAATATAAAGTAACACATTTACATTATGTTAATGCTGAAAATCAATATGCTAATAAACAAAGCAACTTCACATGATAATTAACAAGTTTACGAATTGCTTTCAAGTAATAAAGTATGCAACCTTAAGAAATGTTTCCAGGGTTTTCATAGTGAAAATTCTGATATTATGTACGTTCGGGTACGATACCAAACCACTGTCGATAAGCTACACGAAATCTTTAGTAACAGAAGATTAGTACAAACGGTAGTTCTGCTTTTTGATTATGGTAACAACTTGGCAATTTTTCAAGTGTGTTATTAAGTCAGCAAGTTTCCTAATTAATTTCAAGAAAGTTTATTTGAAAGAAAGGAATTTTGGAAATTGCGTTGTTAAACAGCCATAGCAAATCCTGAAGCAGGTGTTCAGATAGAAATAAAATTGTGATAGCCCTTTGAAAGAAACTTTACCTAGAGTTGTGGCGTACTTACCCAAACCTGTAGGAACCCGCTGGGTCCAGGTCGAAGGAAGACCTGAGAATCTTGATGGGCTCCTCTTGCACTGGTTTGGCCGAAGCCAGGGCGATCGCCACAAAGAAGAAGAATAAGTATGCCTATAACAGGTAAGATGAAGGTTAGTTATTTCATTCACAAGAAACGTCTATTTGGAAATAACGATTAGGTTGAAGCTTTCATGATATTTAATCCTCCCGTTTCATGTTTTATATTCAGTATTTGGTCTCTGAATGGACATGTATAAAAAAGATGTGTTTTGGAAAAATGCGTTTTGAGAGTTTGTAGTTTTAAAAATACGATGAATCGTCCTTTGATTGGCCAATGTTCGCGACTAATCGTCTTTCGAATATCTGAAATAAATGTCTGGAGTGGCAATCTCATTTTCAATACTATAATTTCTGCTGAAACTTATACTTATTGTTCGCCTTTTTTCAGTTATTGTATGTATGAAGCACTTAATTTTATCACTTTTCACTGCGGCAATCACAATAAAATGGGGTTGGAAGTGAGATAAAATAATTGTGGCTCTTACCAGTTTCATGATGACTTGGTAGTTTGCTGCTTTACTGAAGACAGAAGAATACTGATGAAGTAATCTGGTGACACTCAACTTTTATACAGAGCGTGAACCATTTAAAAAAAAAAACCAGTCCTATTATCTGAATATCTTTTTTCATTTTCATCATCTACAACAAAAAATATTTATTAGCACTTTATTAAAGTTTTTTTCTTGAATAACCTGATAATCGCATTATGAAGTGCATCTTAAATATAAAAATATTCTCTCACTTACATAATTGAATAATTCAACTCTATCTCATTATTAATTGAAACTCGTGTTATTTTTTTGGTCTGTAAACCACCTAATTTATTATTATAAATAGCACGGTTTTACTGTCAACTTAAAATCTACACGGTATTATGTAAATCGCATAAGGTAACATCATTTAATTTTGTGTAAAGTAAAGTGCGGCATTTAATAGTGAAGTTATCGCTATTTAATTTGAAAATTGATAAATGACAGGGGATCCTTTCATTTCTTCTTATTCGTTTCTTCTTAATATTTGAGATTAAGAAAAATTAAAATTTACATTGAAATCATTTATATCACCGAGAAACATGTGTTAGTTATTGTCATTAGGTTTGAGATGTATTTTACTTGTGAAATTCTCTTTAGGGTTCTGAATCGATTTTTTTTTTAAATTTGGTACTTGGATCACTCTATTTGTATTTTTTCACGATTTAATCATTTAAAATAATACAAGTTATATTTGCGGCACGTTCCAAAGTGGATGACACTCTCAATATCGCCCTGGTGTAAAACCACCATTCAAAATTGAAACGTTGCTTGAAATGACTTTAGCGGTGCATGGTGATTAGATCTGAGTAGCCAGGTACTACCTCACCTTCCTCTTCACTCATCCCCCCTCTACAACCAGTAGCGCAGCGAGGGAGGGAGCGGGGCGGGGGGGTGACACTACACCCGACGGGAGGTGGTACCCGACCGTTAAAAAAATGCGAAGGATATTGTCGCAAAAATATAGTATATGGTATTGAATATCCCGAAACGGGAAGAATTTTTACTGGCTGTCTTTTTATTGACGAAAATAGCCCCCCCAGGATGGACCAATTTTTACAATTTAATAATTTCGATTTCACGCATTGATTGTGAAAACGAAATGGGGGGGGGAGTAACACCACGTTAACCGCCCCGGGTGCCACCCATGCTAGCTACACCACTGCTCACAAAATTACCGTCATTAAGAGGGAATAACCCGACACTAACGGAAATATGTCATTTTAAAATAAAATGTATTGATTTAAATTAATAAATTACTTCGTTTTTACCACTTTTATTGTTTACAAAACCAACATGTTTCGTGAGCAAAGCTCACTTCCTCAGGGTTTTTTATTGATACTAATTATAAATAATAGACGGAGACAATGGTTTCAATTGAAAAAGAATGGACATAGACAATGGTATCAATGAAAATATGAGAGTGGGTAGAGGAGAGAGGGGCAATGGGAGACAATTTACAAAGGGAACAGGTTTAATATTGGGTCATTTAAGAACAATTTTTGGTTATTAATAATATTCAAATTCGCATTAACACTCTTTCGGATTTCTAAAATTTCTAGTTTATCCAACTGAATGCCATTGACATTACAATGCATTAATTCTATTCCACTATTGAAGTCAAAGGTGTGACTGGTTTTCACCAAATGGTTGGCAAACTCCGAGAAACTGTTATTGTTTAAAGCTTTGATATGTTCTTTAATCCTTATTTCGAAGTTTCTCGACGTTTTACCTATGTAGAAGAAACCACAATCGTTACACTTCAATTTATAGATTCCAGATTTTTTTCATTTTTGAATCTCTATCTTTATTATTTACAATGTAATTTTTGAGTTTGTTATTTGCATAAAATACAGGAAGAATTTCATTTGGTACATTCTTTGTCAAGGAATCAGAAATTTTATTATTAAAATACATAATTTTCCTTCATTTTTTCTCTTCCTGATCTTTTTGTACAAGATAGATATATGATTTAAGGAATTTATTCTTGTATTTTTAATTAAGAATGTTTTCAATTAAATTGGTGTTGTATCCATTATTAATAGTGTGATGAATGCCAACCTTCAACCTACGAGAAGCCTACAAGAATTTTTTTTCCCTCTAAATATTATGTAGAGAAAATGGTACATTCGGCGACATCTGTCCGAGCAGTTGGGAGCTATTACAGAGATCTGCATAGAGACTGGATCGAGGAAACCCCATATCATAGTTATATCGAGAACAAAGGAAGTTTAAATTCTACCAATAAGAGAGTGGACTTTGATCATTTTGGGCGGCCTTGAATTCTTTCCCACAGGAACGAAAGTTCAACGAACGGAATTGTAAACAGAACTAAAGACAAAGAGTTGAAGGATTATTGACCCGGGTCGTGTTTATTTAAGGCGCGATCGAGAACTGGAGGTTTTGGGCACCTAACGTTTCAAATGGAAACAAGAAAATCTTAGGCGGAAATGTTGAAAATAAATAAATGAAAAATCATCGATAAGGGCACGGAAACGTAACATGAATGGTCCCAGGGGTCGATTTAATTAAAACCGATCTGGAATGATCACAAAAAACGGGTAGAATCTCGGAAAATTTCACAAACTGAAGATAATAACCTGGAAAAGTGGGAAAACCTATTGATATGGAAATGGAATGGTGAAACGAAGTTATTAGAGCCAAATATCTCAAAAGAAAACTAATTGGAACTACTTAAATTGACTTTAATAGTTACCGGTATAAGGATTACTCTGATCTGACAACACTATTCACGATAAACAGGATATTGAAAATATGGCATGTCAAAGGCCACGGTACATTTTGGTCACTCTACAATTAAATCAAATCACAGGAAAAGATGCTTAACATAGCCTGACACTGGGAAATACGCGTAAACCGTCGAAGGAATCGCTAACCGTTTGACTAGGGAAAAAAAGGTTGGCTATCACTTTGTTGATATGACTTTATCCAAATAATTTTATAGAACATGATTTCGAGCAATTAAGGGCATCATTAAAGCGAAACGATGTAAACAAAATTACACAAGCGAGATACAGTATTTACTTTAGAGAAAAAACAATTACTTTTATAGTGTGGACATTAAAAATGAATTACGAGCAAGTACATGAAATTTTGAAATATAAATACCTGTCAATGAGAAAATTTATGTGATTTTTTACGAGAGAGAGACACTAAACTAATTTGGTTCTAAGACATGAGATAGGAGATTAACAGAGATTTGACAAAAGGTCATATACGGAGGAACCGAATTTGGGCCTTTTCCTATGAAAGTCTGGGCGATGAAGAATCATTTTTCTATGAAAGGGAGCTCTAAGAAGTCTTTAAGACACCATGGTTTGATAAAGAAGGGGAATTCGTTGGGAGATTGGGGGAGAGTTCGGACGGAAACAACGGGAAGTGCGGGATCGTGGTCGTGGTCGTGGAAGACTACTAGTAAAGTTGAAATGTCTACAAGTGTTTGCAAAAATAGTAAATTCAGTGTTTTATTTTCCTCTTAAAATTGAGAAATAAAAGTCCGATAAAGTGCTTTAAAATAATACTTCGTGAAAGTTCGGGTGTTTTATAATGAAAGTGTTTAAAGTCAGTAAATAAGAATTAAATGACATTCGGGGTTCTTTCTTACAACTTATATTTAGTGGTTTTATAACATTTTACAAAAATCCAGTGTCTTAAAATAAATCAAATTACCGGATAAAAGAAAATATAACACGCGATTTTAAAATTAACTATAGGTGATATAATAATTAAAACTTTAACTTTACTTTAAATAACATGACATAGGTAAAATAAATAACAATAACGAATTGTTCGAGTCACGTTTAAACTACAGTGGTTCAATAATAAGGCGGTTAAAAATCCTTTGTGAATTGAATAACGAAATTGTAATAAACAGTAGTGATAATAATTCGTACACTTGGAAAACGTGCGTATCTACGGTTATTAATTCTAAAGTGATATTAAAATATTGAGAATAAATAATAATTTACCTAATTCCGGACAATAAAATTAAACATCTGACTTGTTATTTGATGAATCACCTCTCTAAAGCGAATGAAATAAAACAATAGTTAATACGAGGTTGAGGAACTAAGCGAAATACCGAAATGAATCTTAAATAGACAGATATTTGAAGAGTTTTTTTTTCATCATCAGTGCCTTTTCTCAAAAAGGGCCGATAGGAATCCATTAGCTAGGAAACGAAAAAGGGGAAAACCTCGATCACAATGTCGAAGTTATGAAAGTCCCGATTGGAAAAAATTGTAATCGATCGAGGGCGGTAAGATCAAAACAATTATTAATTATTTTCAGAGACAAAGAAGAAAGAGACGGGCGTGCATCACCAATAAATCAATCGGAGCTTTGGAGTTTTGTACTAACACACTGCAACTAATTAAAAGATTATGTTATTTTCCACGCAGGATAACAATGCCCACCAGCTCGAAAGCAAGCCAACCAGGAAATATCTACTCTGAGTTAGGCTACATATGTAGGTTTTTGCTTCAGTTAGGTAAATACGCTAATTTATTATAACTCATATAAAACGAATCGAGGCGAGTAGGACGTAATAAATGACTATCGTGGAAGCTCTTTATTCTATATTTCGTGTGCGGGAGTATACATGCGTCTCAAAATTAGGTCAAACAAACAAATACCTACTTATAAATTAGGTTATACAAGTACTTGTTTTAGTTAGGTAGGTCTATTGTTTACATAAGCGCGTATAAGGATAGGCGACATACGATATCAGTTTGATTCGTAACCGAAATACCTATATTTCTCAGAACTATGTAGGTCAAGCAAACTATACCTTATTTGAAGCTAGGTCATCCAGATACCTCTTAGGTTAGCAAAGTACCTACTTAAACGACCAATGTTTGGGCAAAGCTAGCACAAGTAAAATATAAAAGAATTAGTTAACCAATGAATTGTGTTTCAAAAGGACAATGACCGTAGAAATAAACAATCTCCAAAGTAGGTCAGTATACCGAAGGTCGTCTGTGTGAAGAGTAAACAAACAAACCATAAAAATGATGTACCTATTTAATATCGGTCTTTCGTTCATCGGAGTTAATTAACTATTGGCACAGTTTAATTAGGTATTACAAGATGTGATAGGAGTGTGCCTCTTAATCATTCTAGGTAATTACATTGGCGTACTTGAATAATAATAATAATAATAAGACGAGGGAAAATAATTAACGACAACACATAAATTAAATAAACAAATAACCATGAGAAATGAAATACGTAACGCTAAAATCAATAGAAATAGCAAATTGATAGGTATAACTAATACCTACCGAATCCTTTCACCAACGAGATTAGGGTATGTTATATGACCTTCGATTGTGTATCTAAAATTTCGATTAGAGTTCAATGACACGGTCACCTAAATTCCATCAACGAATAAACAAAACAAAAGCACAAAAGTCAAGGGGCAGGTTTATCAATCATAGCTTACGACGGAAACTTCGCCCAATATGTGAAAGAAAAATCGACGTTAAATTCACTCAATTCTAAACAACTGATTATACTAGAGCGATCGCCAATAGGTAGCATTGATTCCGCGTGCAAAATTTCGCAAAGTAAAGTACTGCGACTAGCTTCAAACTCAAAGAGAGCTCATCACAATTATTCAGGAGGTCATTGATTCAATGACAACTTGACTTATCTCATTTTAAATCTTTCTTATAGCAAGTAGGTATCCAAGAACCCATAAATACCCAAAAATCCTAAATACCTAATACACGAGGAGCTAGTGACCTCATTTAAAAAACACTGGTGTTCAAATACTCATACAGTCCTGTATCCTAACTTTTCACGAACGTAAGCTTCAAGGCTCCTGTATGTGGGTATGAGCCATCTGGAAATGTAAGTGTCAACCTTTCTCGAACGGAGGGCTTTGATCTTGTGGCGGTATTGTCGAGGTGGGGCATGCGGGGAAGAGGAAGGACGTATGCGGACAGTACGCTGACGCGGCATTAAAGCCACAGGTTATTCGCATACCGTGAGTCTTGTCGAACCTGAAAGCAAACATAAGGCTCACGAGGTGAGTTTCATGTCAGCTAGTCAGAGGTGGAGTGTAACGCTGGGTCGGTCACGTGGGAGGAAGGATCTGCCCGTCACAAGCTTACGCCACATTTAACGGATAGAGACATGATAAGGGAAGACATGAAATACCCCTTCTAGACTCAGTAGAGTTAAATTCAACCCGGAGTCGGAGTGGGACAGAAAAACGGCATGAAGACTTGGTATTCCCCCTGCTGGCGTGAAGGGCCCCTTTCATAGCATGAGACGCTCGTCGAAGAGAGTAAAACTCGGATCTAAGGACAAGCCTAGCAAACGTACTGGGAGAATTCGAGTTTGTAATTGTTGTTCATCGGTTTTCACTTGGTTAGCGGAGGAGCCGACTTTTCAGCAAACATATTATCCCCTCCCCATATCCCTCCATCCCTGCTCTTTCAACAATTTTGCGAATACTAATCAATAATACTAACTATGAATACAAACACATTATGTTAGGAGAAGCTGCAGACAAGAACTTCATTTGAGAAAACCGGACTCTCGAGTACGAACATTCTACACTGGTAAGGTAAGGTTTTCTTTCTTGAAATGATGTAATTTATTAACTGTTGTTTATGTTATCGATGTATCAGCGGTGATAGGAAGAATTAAATAAACACACTAAATTCCTACGGAAATCAAATAGACACAAAGTTAAAGGCGGGGTTAGTTTATCAAACTCGGTTAAATATTCTAAAATAATAATAAATAAATTGATCGGAAAATTCTCACCCTTTCTCTAAAAGAATCTAGGGGTTACCACACGTAATACATTATCTTCTCTACATATGTGTGCATATTAAGTATGCAAACAGATGTAAAATCTAAACAAAAAAATTACACAACGCAGATTATAGAAATAATGTGAACTAAAATCTTGAATCTTGATTACTGTGAGAAAATCGCAGGGATTTAAGAAGATATGGTAGGTTTAGCTAGATTATAAGGTATAGGGGTTTAGAAATCACGAGCCTGAGGTAGAAATAAACCGAAAGGAGGGTTGAGTCAGGCCATCATACCTAGTGGTGTGATCAGTAGGACATAAGGGTAGAATTATGAGCGTGGCTACGAGACAGGAGCTACGAGATTTATACTACGAGGTAGAAGCTTAGAAAAGTAAATCAGCTAGGTAGGGTTCATCACAATTGGTGTCAAAAGCCAGGAGTGTCGGACCATTACAATAGCAATTTGTTTAATAACATTGAGTTCTATTGAAAAATTTGCTGTTTTAGAAGAAAATGTATTGACTTTTTTCCACAAAAAAGTATAAATCGATTTCAAAAGATTGTTATTTTATGTAGTAAAGGCATGTTTTAAATTTTGAGAAAAATATAGTCATTTTGATGTAAAAAAAAATAAGGTTATACCGCGGGTCGTTAGCAGATTTGTTAAATTTTCATACAAAATTTTGTTATATACAACACACATTTCAAATTAAACAATCATACAATAAAATATATTAATAAATTATCTAGGAAAGCTACTTTTCAGAATTTTAATTTTAGTTCACATAAATTTTTTTCTAAAAATCCGAGCACGTGTTTTGTGACGAAAATACTTCAGCTTGTCTATTTATTTACGGTCTTACAAACTAACATATACCAGTTTTTATTAACATTTTTATTTTGCTTAGGTAGATTTAATTGAAAAATTGTAAATACTTATGATTAAAAAATAATTTCAAAAGTACATAATTTTAATAGTTTTATTTGCATGTTTCACACGTTTGAGCATTTTTGAATATATCAAAGGAAATTCTTATTGAAATAAAATTGGTATTGAGTTATTATTTAAAAATGCTGGTACGGAGAACAATGAATCTTCTTCAACGGGACGCCCTGTATAGTTGCAAGGGAACAATCGCAAGACCGTCTTTCGTTGAAATTTGAATTCTTGGTCGCTGGTTAATCGCCCTTAAAAATAATCCATTCAATGGAGTGTGAATTTCTTGTTTTTTTTTACTAATTATTAATTTATTTTGAATTACCATAATGTTGAAGTCGTGAGGTTCTCGCCCCATTGTACTAGATGTTTGAGTGAAGAACTTTTTAATATGCTCGAAACAGAACAAGGCAAAGAAAAATTAAAAGGTAACAGTCGCTATTGGGACTCGAACCAAGGATATCTTATCAAACCGTCGCACGGCACCTTAACCAACTCGGCCATTTGGTTCCATTTTGTTTCGGTCATTTTTGTCGACCTTATATTTCAAAAACAGAATTAATGATATTATCCTTACCTAATTTTCTCCAAATTTTTGGCAGCTATCTTTTTTAATGATTACAGGGTTTTTTCGAATTTATTTGTAACCTATATAGTGTCTCGGATAAAAATATCCGATTTTATTTATATGTGACACCTGTTAAACTTTTCTAAAAGTCGAAATGAATTTACGATTTTTATTGGAATTATTTTTTAATATTTTTTTTATGTTTACCCATCAATGTATAATTGAAATTACAAAGTTGCTGAGATCAACTAAAATTACTGAAAATTACAGGTCCCCAATGACTTAAGATTAACCAGACAAAAGCGGAAATGTGTCATTTTTAAATAAAATTTTAGACGTATTGACTTTTTTCCACAAAAAAGTATAAATTGATTTCGAAAGATTGTTCTTTTATCTAGTAAAGTTATGTTTTAAATTATGAGAAAATATTTTCGTTATTTGTTTTTGGGGTGTTATTGCGTGTTGCGCTATCTCCTTCTTTAGCCAACGTTTCGGACATCGTTGCAGTGTCCATCATCAGGGCAGATCCGGCAGACACTGTGTGTGTCACATCTACCGGATCTGCCGGATCTGCCATGATGATGGACACTGCAACGATGTCCGAAACGTTGGCTAAAGAAGGAGGTAGCTCAACACGGCATAACACCCCAAAAACAAATAACGAAAATGCTTTTGGCCGTGAAAATCTTAAAACCTATGAGAAAATATGTCTATTTATAGCATAATAAGGTAATACCGTAAGTCATTGGCAGATTTGTTAAATTTTCAAACAAAATTTTGTATTATACAACACACATTTCTAATCATATAAAAAATAAGCAGGAAAATTAATCAATAAATTTTCTGGGAAAGCTATGTTTCAGAATTTTAATTTTACTTCAAATAAAATGAGTTTAAAAAAGATGTTTTGTGACGAAAATACTTCAGTTTGTCTATTTATGTACGGTCCTACAAACTAATATATTGCAGATTTTTTTACATTCTTATTTTGTTTAGACATTATTGAAAACTTATAAATACTTTGATTAAAAAATAATTGCAAGAAGTACAAAAAAAAACATAATTTGCCTTTCAGCATTTTTTAATGTAGGTATAAATTAAATTTAAAAAAATGAAATAAAATCGATGTTTAGTTATTATTTAAAACAGCTGGTACGGAGAATAATTAATCTTTCTCGTTGGAACCGCCCTGTACGATCGTAAGAACATCTTTCGACGAAATTTGAATTCTCGACCGCTGGCTGGTTAATGGCCCTTAAGGCGCTGTTAATGGCGGATTGGTTAAGGCGCTGTCTCCGTAAGACAAGAGATCCTGGGTTCGAGTCTGGGTATTATTTTTCTGTATCACATTTTCATTTTCTTGTTTCGTTTAGATTTATTAGTATTATCTTCTTCTTCAACGACATATTATATTGATGGGTATAACCTTCAAAAGTTATTCCAAAAAAAATTTAAGAACATTTTATTAATTTTGTCAAGATTATGTAGAAGCAAATAAATATTTATATTCGATAATTGAGGATAAATTTAGTAATTCCGAATTTCAGTTGCGACCGTTATCTTTTTTGATTTAGGTGTCTTTTCTATTTTCGTATTTTCATTGACAGTTTTCAATATTATAATTTCAATGAATAAATATTTATATCATAAAGCTTCTTAAAAGGCTGCTTGTTTCACGATATACTTTAATAAACGCAAAGTCTTTGTGAATATATAATTCTTAAAGTTGCACTCAATGTCATTTTAAGCTCATACGCCAAATTGATGACCGGTCGAAATTATAAGATTCAATATACTGTTACAATACTTACAATAACCTTATCAATATTTTATTGTATGCCTCTTCGAATATATGATATAATATGTGGCATTTTGAATCCATTAGTTAACTTTAGCAAACCTTTTGCAAAGCTTTAGAAATATTTTTTTTCTGCAGGCAAAATACCTTTAGATTTTTGTCATAAGAATATTATTTCGACGTTCACGCCAACGAGATCGAGTGTGGACCACCGGTCAAACGTTGAAGCACTCACATTTCGTCATCGGTACGTTTAATATTTCATTGAGAATATTGCTTAGAAGAAGTATACTAGCTCCGTAGCATCTACATAATATGCACCCAACAAAATCATGACAGCGGAAATCGAACACGCAACCTCTCGACAAAACCACAAATTAAAAAACAGTGAAGATAAGAAGGTCACATTTTCCAAGTCAAAAAGATACGATACGAGGATTTGATTGACACAATCTAGAGAGTTCCCGTAAGCAGGAAGCACCACTTGCGCTGCTCTATTTTCATGACATTTAATCAATCACCTGTAATTTTTTTAAATTACTAACATACCTACTAGTTTATTTCTATGCCATTTACAACTTAGAAACATTCTCTTTTATTATAATGCACTATCTTTCCTAAATTTATCTGTATACCTACCGTTCATATGATGTTTACTAGTTATATTTTTATAGTTTATCTTTTTTATTTAAAAAAAAATGTCTCTGTATTATAAACTTATAATGTAAAAGCCCATCAGGGCGTTGAAAATTAATAAATAAATAAATAAAATAAAATAAATTATTATCTATGTTTACACATTTTACTTTCCCGGTTCACCAAGGTAGTTATATCTCGCGGTTGTGAACCGTGCACACAACGCGGTTTTTTAGGTATCTGAGCTTTCTCAAACCATGCCGTGATATTGGCACTATACGTTTTTTTCTACTTAAATTATAAATTAAAATAAAGAAAAGCATTTAATGTTTAATTTTTTTATTTTTCTCTTTAAAATTATTATTCAGTTCTTTATCAAAATTATTTGCGAAGTCATTGTTTGGAGTCGTTCCCAAGAAGGGGTTCCTTAGACGACGGGGGCAACGGGGAGGTGAGCTCCCTCGGCATGGAAGCCTGTCTCGTCAGCGAAGAAGGTGACGGTGATGGGGTGACCTTCGGGGTCGAGGTAGGAGTACGATCCCCTGACTACGATCACCTGCTCGTCCTTGCCTTCCTCGTTCTTCACCAACTTCAGCTCTCCGACCTCTTCACGAACAATCTTATTCTCGGTTTCGAATCTATAATAAAAATAAAGTTCAAGTTTAAAACATTTCATTGAACACTTTTTTTCTAATCCTAATGGTAGATACGATTATTAATTCTCAGAGTAATATGGTGAACTCACCCGAACTTGTAGGCTCCCTCGGGCTGGATGTCGAAGTCAGATCTGAGGATCTTGATGGGTTCAGCTGGTACTGGGCTGGACGCGGCCAGGGCAAATGCCGCCAGGAGGAAGAAAAGTGCCTGTAAAGAAGAAAGATCCAATGTTCAACTCAGATACAATAGCCAAATTACTAAAGACCCCTATTATTTTTATTTTAAATTTCTATAAAAAAACAGTTTATAGACGGGAGGTAATTTGTCCGACCGACTAGTTCACTAGAGTTCAGAAATTCACAAGATGGTCCTTTTGACATTATGGTTTTTTGTAAATTTTCAATGTTAAGTATTTGTTTTATCACTTTCACATAGAAACAATTAATAACGCAAAACATTATTAAATTTGCTTCGCACTATTTCACTTTTAATTTATTTTATGAATCGGAAGAATGTATTCTTACGATTTTCATGTTGAGAGGTTTAGATAGAGACTGCGCTAAAGACAGAGATGAACTGATAAAAATTACCATGTTGCTTCTTCTTTTATACAATTCGTTATCAAGTTCGGCATAAAAAACTAGTCGGTAATTATTACATAATCCGGATGGCGGAATTTTTACCGCACTAAATTCTCATTCTATGAATAGGGCTTACTAATACTGTATAATGCCAATTTTTTTTATACTCTCAAATTGCTTTTATTTTCTGTTTTACTCTTTGAACACTTCTCCGTTTCAATTTGTTTATCATTCGAAATGTTACTGGTTGCTGGTTGCCATGTATATTTGTGTTACAAAGTTATTTTAGTAATGCGGTGTCTTATGGTACATTTAGAAAATCGCATGTAACGCCTTAAAATGGGATTTGCTACTCTTTCTTTTCTTGAAACCAAATATGTATATTTGAGTAAAGGTATTATACTAGAGAGGGTAATTATATTACGCGTGGTCCGCATCAAATAAATATCACAACTTCTAAACTTCTTACTTCTTATGTCGCCATTGATTATATTTCTACATGTCGCAATGGGTCACATGATACGCGCTCTGTCTCATTTTTACGGTGCTTCTGGAAAGAAACGGAATGCGTATCACGTGATGCGCCAATATCTAAATTTTTAAAGAAGTCCGTTTGAATTTCACTTTCGTTTTCTTGGTTGAAATTAACTCACTTCCCGACATCTGATCGAGCTAAAACTCGTTAGACAGACTCCTTGTCGATGACAATGCATTCTATCAACTGGTGATAATCACGCACACACGCAGGCGACATATATGCATATTTCTGAAATTCAAAGAAATTAAAGCACTTTATGTACGATATAAATGTCGGCCTTACCAATTCCCCTCACTTTGACCCGGTTTGTTGCGCGGTTGATTTTGATCACTGGGTAAGAAAATTTAAACCTCGGTCAAACCAAAAAAATACATTTTTAGTTTGAAAAGATTTGTAAATACTCGTAGATGTAATGTGGTAAAAATCGTTGTTTTTGGCGGGTTTTTTTATTTTAAATGTTTTTAGGTATGGTTAAAGTCTTTTGGATGCGTGTTGTTAAACCCTTCATAACACACATCAGTAAATATAGACGCTGGAATGGAAAAGTGACAAGGCGCCATAGAGCTCGAAAGGAAAAGCATGAAGCGCCATACACCGTATGGTACTTTAGCCATTTTTCCATTCCAACATAAAACTTTTGTTGGATCACTATTTCAAAAATAACACCTTCTTTTTGCATTCATAACATGAAATACAATTTTTTTTAAATCTACGTTTTTTTTAATGTAGACCCTTCTACATAACTCGATGCGACATATTTACGCACGTAACAGACGAGACATATTTATTTGCTAGCTTTTTCCCGCGGCTTCACTCGCGTGGTATTAGGGGGGTTCCCACTCCACCTCCTCCTCCCTCCCCCCCCCCCCCCCATCCTCCACCCATCCCCCCTACACCCACCCCTCCCCCTCCCGCATTTTATACATTAATTCCCGGTACAGTCAGTTTTCAAACTTTTGCATTTTTTTTATACAAATTTCATGATGCCAGAGATCACCAAAAAAAAAAAGAGTTCGGAATCGTTCGGAAGTTATGCGCGTACATACATTTCGGCGATTCATTTTTAGAGATAGATTTAACTACGACGCCAACATCGTTCCCACGGCAAACGTTTGTTTTGCTTTTCTTCTGACGTTTGCAATAACTCGATTTTGTTAGGGACGGAAAACGTTTGATAAATAATTTCATAAGGCCAGAGCTTATTCATAACGCCAGAGCTTACCAATATATGTAGCCTATATTACGCGCAAATAATATAACTTTCTATGAGTGAAAGAATTTTTAAATTCCATTCAGTATTTTTGCGTGAAAGAGTAATAAACATAAATCCATACATCCATATTTCCATACATTCATACATCCATACAATCTTTCGCCTTTATAATATTAATAGGATTTGTGAGAGACAAACAGCTTTTAAATAAAATATAGAGATAAATTTAATATTGCATTAGAAAGATTCGCTCTAATGTAATCGCTTATAAATCTTTGTTTTTTCATGCTTTATTTTTTACACATATTTATAAAAAAACCTGAGGACATATATTTTTTTAATTTTATCTATTGTTGAAAATGGTATGAACTAATGATATAATGAATGATAACATTTTGTCTGATCTCTTAACACTTTGTTGTTAATTCATATATTTTTATCACTTATTATTCTCTCTGTTTATCATTTTATTTTTAAATTTTATTATTTTGCTTTTACTTAACTGTTTTGCATGACCGATATTTGCGTGTGTTATTTTTATTAAATTGTGAAATTATTAACCCCGATACAGGCGAACCCTAGTGGGGTTAATAATTACATGCTAAAAATATATGTACCTATATAAATTGTGAAGAAGCAATAAATAAATAAATAAATATATACACATGAAGTCAAGCCAAGAAAGTCTCCTACGTTAAAGTTGCTTTGAGATAGAGTTTTATTTTGTCTTAAATTTAATTTTAGTACACTTGTATTAATTTTCGATCGTACGCTTTACTTTTACTCGATATTTCTGAAGGGTAATGTTAAAAATGTCTATGTTGTGAAATTTTGTTATTTTATGCACGTATACGGGGAACTGGGGAATTTTTCCCTAATGTTCGTTCTACATGTGGGCTTGTGGGCTAATGAAGTAAATTGGATAGTTGTGGTAATCTTGTTCAAGCAAAAAGGTGAAGTATCACTTAGCAAGTGTAAAACGTAACACTAAGTATTTATGGTTTTTTAAAGTTTAATTTGTCGAACTCATTTTTGATTTTTATAGTTAAAATATCATTATGTATTTTTTTTTATTTAATTTAACTTTATTTAAAGGAGTAAAAAATTTAATTTGAACAAATATAATAATGTCACATTCTATGTGCATTGGCTAAATCTCGATGTAATTGATCAGTATAGCTGCGAAAGGGCTGTGTCAGGAGATTTTCTCTAGGGTAATTGCTTTTGCAAGTTGGAAGTGCCTTTCTTATTAGGATACGTTCAATACGACTTTTTCGTTTAAAAACCCCTATGAATTTTCTCCACTTTTATCACTAAAATGACATAAATTTTTTCAAAATTAGAAATAATAAATTTTACGTTTCTTTTAATGTTAATCTGTATTCAGATAGGTACGTAATGTAGCCGAAGGAAATATTCTACCTTTTGTGGGCGGAAAAATCAAGGACGAATATTTCAATTTCTAAATGTATTTAATGTACATAAAAATATTTTTTTAAAATCCATACTTACGATTTAGCTCATACGAATGTCTGTTTCTTACCTACCAAAAAGTGAAATTTCTGATTTAGCTCCGAAAAAGTTTTTTTTTTAATTTTTTAACATTATATTCACACAGGAAGCCCTAAGGAAAATAATTTCCCTCAGAGCCTATGTCATCTTTGGGGATGCTGTGTGGAGGATGTTTTTAGGGAAAGGAAGGGGTCAATGTGTCTAGGAGTAACGAAGGTATAAATCCATCCCTCCAACTAAGGTCGCAAAGATCTAGACAAACCTAACCCCTTGAAAGTGTTGGTTATCTTATAAATCCCGGGACGGCGGTCCCCATGCCAGCCTCTTAAATTGATTTTAATAATGTGTATTACAGATTTACGTAATCCTATTACAATAGACATGACATAATTTGCATTACTTAAAAAAACTAATGAAAATTTAATTTAACAATTTTAAAGTTCTTGCATAAATACCTCTTGAAATCTTAAAGGCCAATGATGAAAATGTCAAGAAACCTAGAGATTCATTTAGCAGCACCATACCTCTTCGCTGGGCCAGAACGTCCATTCTGCTACGTGGAATACAGATCGAAATCATTCAACAACAACAAAAAGTTTTTGTAAGTTGTCACCGTACCTATAATACAGTCCTATATGGGACGTGTGGGATTGCACTATCCTCCCCACATCCTGGAATAAAACATTTTTATTTTTAATATATAATATTGAGTTGGATCATATTCACGAATTATGAGAAAAGAACCAAGTAACTGCCGCCAGCGGCATTTCGTGCCGTTTACGGTTGATTCGTTCCTTTCCCATCATTCGTCGTTCGGCTCGTGTGTTCACGCGTAGCCTGGATAGCGTGTAAGAAGGCCCTGGGTTCGCGTATTTTGAGTTCGTTAAACCTTTAATAAAGCGGATGATTTTTTTAATACTCAACCTTATTACGATGATTTTGTCAATATCCTGGTTCATTCCATCTTTTATTAAAAAAAGGCCCTCCATACAGCATCTCCAAAGGTGACTTGCGCCCAGAGGGAAATTATTTCCTTCGAATTCTACCGAGAGAAGTTAATATAAGACTATAAATACCTCTGGGATACCCTGTCAACACGAATTGCCTAATCATGAATTAAAACAGTGGAGGACTGCATACAATGGCCATGGAGAAAAATTTGACCCGTAGAATTTCTTCGACTGTAATCCAGTCTCTTTAATTGGTTTTCATGGTTGTTTGGTGATCTATCAAGACAAGATATTGGCATCAAAGATGAACACGTCTGGTGTTTCTTCTCCCCTTCACACTTGCAAAAGATTATGATTTCCATCTACAATAGATTCATTTGCCTGTTATACTCGTTCCTCAGTAAATCTATTCCATATTGACTGGTCATCTGGCTGATTCAAGGTCGAACGATTTATTAGCACTTTTTTTCCCATCAGTATCATTAATTTCTTAGATTTATCGGATAAAAGTAATTACAAAATAAAAACAAACAGGTTTACCTTTCACATTTTATTATTTTTCTCAGTTCGTTAATAATTTACTTATGTTAAAGTTAAGGTTCGGGCAAACTAAAAAATTACCAGAAAACCGTATTTTCCTAAGAGAATTCAGAAAAAATGAGCATTCAAGCAATTTGAAGTTTGCATGTTCCCATATTTATAAGTTCAGGCGAAGTCATTGTTTGGAGGTGCTTCCAAGATGGGTTCCTTAAACGACGGGGGCAACGGGGAGGTGAGCTCCCTCGGCATGGAAGCCTGTCTCATCAGCGAAGAAGGTGACGGTGATGGGGTGACCTTCGGGGTCGAGGTAGGAGTAAGATCCCCTGACCACGATCACCTGCTCGTCCTTGCCTTCCTCGTTCTTCACCACCTTCAGCTCTCCGACCTCTTCACGGACAATATGGTTCTCGGTTTCGAATCTATAAAACAAATGAAAATCAAGTTTACAACATTTCACGCCTAATTGTGGATATTGTTATTAATTCATAGCGTAATATGGTGAACTTACCCGAACTTGTAGGCTCCCTCGGGCTGGATGTCGAAGTCAGACCTGAGGATCTTGATGGGTTCGGCAGGCACTGGGCTGGACGCGGCCAGGGCAAACGCCGCCAGGAGGAAGAATAGTGCCTGCAAAGAAGAAAGATCCAATTTTTTACTCAATAAAGTAGATAAATTACAAAGTACGCCTAGTATTTTTAATTTATATCGTCATAAACAAATTGGTTTTTTTATAGACGGGACCTAATTTGTCTGATCGACAAGTTCACTTGAGTTCTAAATTCACAAGATATATTTTTAATGTTAAGTATATGTTTTATCACTTTCACATAGAAACAACTAATAATGCATGACATTATTAAATTTGCTTCACACTATTTCACTTTTAAATTATTTTATGAATCGGAAGAATGTATTCTTACGATTTTCATGTTGAGAGGTTTAGTTAGAGACTGCGCTGAAGACAGAGATGAACTGATAAAAATTACCATGTTGCTTCTTCTTTTATACAATTCGTTATCAAGTTCGGCATAAAAAACTAGTCAGTAATTATTACATAATCCGAATGGCGAAAAATGGAATCGCGCTAAATACTCATTCTATTAATAGGGCTTACTAATACTGAATAATGACAACTTTTGAACTATATGCTCAAAAGCATTTAATGTTTAAACCGTCTCTGTTTCAATTTCGCTGTTATACTACCGATAAGTTGCTGTCACTTATATTTGTCAGTTTGCCTCTCAAGTTATTTTAGTAACACGGTGTTCAATGGTTCATCTAGAAAAACACTGATAATGTCTGAAAGCGATATTCTCTACTCGTTTCTCGAAATAGCATAAATGTATATTAATGTATACTCGAGAGACGACAGTCCATTTTTAAGCAAAGTGTACTTATCTACCTTTTATCGGATGATTAAAACGCCTTTTAAAAAACGTCATAATCGACACTTTTAATGCTTGTTAGCTTATTATGCTGGACCAAAATATCTAAAAGAATAAGCCCTTTTCGCAATTATACGAAAGGGTAGATTAAAAAAATATGTACTTATTTTTTGAACTGGACTAGAAATATTAGCTAATATTAACTTAAATATTAACCAAGTGCCACTTCTCAGCAAGTATCTAAAGTAACAGTAAATAGTAGTAATTTAATAAGGTAAAAAGTTTAAACAAATATTTATGTAGCATTCTTTATCGGCTAGATCACGAAATAATTCACAGGTTATGATGGGCGGTGTCGAGAGGTCAGGTTTTCTATAGTGGCTGCTCTTGAAGCCAGTTCAGAGTACCTTTCTTAAAAGAATACGTTCAATATGATTTTTTTTTATTTCTCTCTCGGAGTTAATATAAAAATATGAAAGACAGTTGATCACCCGGACAGTTAATCCCTCCGGACATATCGTTGTAATTTTAATTTAAAATAGATTAGCTATATTATTTATTATGTAAATCGGTATACCTAATTTTTCCTAAGCATTATTATGCCTTCTTTTGTCATTTAGAAGTATATCCTTTCTCCATACCCCTTCGGGGATAACCACAAATATAGGATGTAGATTGATATAGCGTATTTTTCATAAGCCGACTGCTCATGTAAGTATGTAATGTGTTCTTATTCGGCAGTATATCCTCTATGCATGTCTCTTCAGGGACACTTAGTTATGTTATTATAAACGGTTATACCGTATTTTTCGTAAGCCGACTGCATATATGAGCGTGTTGTTTTTTGTTATTCGGCGGGGTACACTCTCTACATGCCATTAATGCGTAAACTTCTTTTGTTTAAACGCAACGCATATTTCCAATCAAGACGCCTGCAGATATAAGCACTTATATAGAATATTGAAAAAATATATATCCTCTCTGGATACTTACGTTGACGATGAAAAAATGCAAGAGAAATTTTTTTGTTGTTTTATATTCTCAGGTCTTAAGATATTAAAATTCTGTTTAATTTCTACCACCTCGATTCAGCCTGGTGAGGTGATTAATACCGTGAAAATGCGTTTTCTGTTTGCTTCGTTTCTGTGTGTTCTTTCTTTTCCTGTAAAATTTTCTAAAATTGTGGGTAATTATAAATTTTTGAATATCAATAACACAATAAATAAAAATAATAACTTAATCATTGAAGACAACATCATCGACCCTCAAACGAAAAATTCGAAACAGAAAATCAGGAAAAGATTCAGCCGCATCTATGAATTTAACCCAGAACCTAAGCCTTGTCGGGGCTTTGCTTTACCACTGAGCTAATTCGACCCTAGGGTAAGCAAGGCTCAGGTCCTGGGTTCAATTCTTAGCTGCGACCGAAACTTTTTCTAATTTTTGTATTTAACATTTTTAATTTGAGAGTCGTTAATGTTTTTATTTTTTTCATGAGGTGGCATTTCCTGCAAATAGTGTGAATCTCCCTCAGTGAATCTCCTTCCATATTTGGACACCTGGCTCGTTTGAGGTTTGAGGTTGGTTTTTGAGCACATAAAAGTTTATCCAATCAGAATCAAAAATTTTATCGTGTTAAAGCTATTAACTCTCTTCAGACCAAGATGCCAAACATAACGTCCCTGACCAAGTGGGTCGGTCGACGACCCAATGAAATTTTTTTTTTGCATTTCAACCATAGAAATTACTTTTTCTTTTAATTTTTGTTATTTGTCCTTTTATTGGGCAGGGAATATTACCTATACTTGACAAAATATTTTTTCCAGCGATCAACGATTTTTTCACTTTTTTTAAACGGCACTTTATGTATTAATCCTTTGCGCAGAAATACCTAAAATACTAAAAAATATATTTCATGTATTTACGTAGATATAAGAAGGAGAGTGATTTTGGTCTACCTTCGGGCCCAGTTGGCTGCGGGAGAGTTAAAAACAAACAGGTTTAATTTTCAGATTTTATTATTTTTTCAGTTCTTTTTATTAATTTATTTATGTTAAAGTTAAGGTTCAGGCAGACTAAAACATTGTCTGAAGATCATATTTTCCTTCTGTCCTCCTTATCGAGAATTCAGAAAAAATGAGCATTCAAGCAATTTGAAGTTTGCATGTTCCCATGGATGTATGTTCAGGCGAAGTCATTGTTTGGAGGTGCTTCCAAGAATGGGTTCCTTAGACGACGGGGGCAACGGGGAGGTGAGCTCCCTCGGCATGGAAGCCTGTCTCATCAGCGAAGAAGGTGACGGTGATGGGGTGACCTTCGGGGTCGAGGTAGGAGTATGATCCCCTGACTACGATCACCTGCTCGTCCTTGCCTTCCTCGTTCTTCACCAACTTCAGCTCTCCGACCTCTTCACGAACAATCTTGTTCTCGGTTTCGAATCTATAAAAAAAAGAAATCAAATTTAAAACGTTTCGTTAACTGCGCATATTTTTTTAAATTTCAATGGCGGGCTTGGTTGTAATCAATAGCATAAATATTATGGGTAACTCACCCGAACTTGTAGGCTCCCTCGGGCTGGATGTCGAAGTCAGACCTGAGGATCTTGATGGGTTCAGCTGGTACTGGGCTGGACGCGGCCAGGGCAAACGCCGCCAGGAGGAAGAAAAGTGCCTGTAAACAAAATAATTATTAATTTAAAAATTATATATATATATATTATATTTTCTTTCTTTTGAAAAGTCCGTCTCTTCCTTGTTGTTTATTCACTCAATTTTATAAAATCACAAAATAACCGTTAAGATATTTTAATTAATAAAAATCCTTATTAGTTTTAACACAATCACGAAGAAATCTATATTATTTCAATTTGTGTTTAATTTAATTATTTTCAAATGGTTTCACTTTTTTATTTAAAAATCGGAAGAAATTATTCTTACGATTTTCATTTTAGAGGTTTAGGTAGATGCCGTGCTGAAGACAAAGATGAACTGATACGAATTACCATGTGACTCCTTCTTTTATACATTTCGTTATCAAGTTCAGCATAAAAAAACCAGTCGGTAATTACAAAATCAGGATGGCGGAAAATGTACAGCGTTAAAAGAATCATTCTGTGAATTCGTCTCTTGTGAATCATGCAGCCTCGAAAGACTTGTAATTCACTAGATTCTTCTATTATATTTAAAATTGTTGTAGTCTTGCCTCTGCTTACAAATTAAGTGTCAGTATCAAAAAAAACACAGCTATGTCACGTAAAGCATTTTAAAGAGTGCTTAATAATGACAAGTTAATTCAATTATTCTGTGCACATTTATTAAAATACTCACAGTAGTAAAATACTCAGTAACAGCAGGTATAATATCAAACATTCACAATTTTAGATAAATGTAAACGTCAATTTTCCAACCTCTGGGCTTGAGCCTCAAAACACCTGATAAACCTTGTTGGTTCTGTGCAAAAGAGGGCAGCCGTCTGATTGATAATCCGTTGTTAATAGCTCCATTTCCGTCTCTAATAATAATCATTATTTATTTTTTTATACCGGAATGTGGGGAGTTTACCACACATACCATAGTACATGCATACGCAATGTAGGCATGTTCTACGGGTATTTCAATGAAGCCTGCTCGAAGGAGGTAGCAGTACTGATCCCCTATGCACCGGTGCACGTACAGAAACTGCAACACCCATTCACAGTTGATGTTGAATACCAGATAACGGGTCGTTTCTTCGACTTTTTTGTTAGTCGGCTCGCATGTATATCGAGCTACAGGCATCTGTTTTTCCGCTTTCATTCAATCCAGGCCTCTTCAAAACCAGTATTAATTAACGGTGGCGATATATTTCTTACACTATTCAGAGAAGGGCATAAATTCAGTAACATAAATAAAATAATGATAAGAAATACCAATAATAAAAAAGGGGGATTTTTTCTTTAGGTGTTCTTTCAATCTGCAAATAATAGATCATCATAAGATGTTATCAACATACTTCGTTGGGAATTGAACCCGAAACCTAAGGAATCATATTAAGGACCTGGTTAGCTGGTCAAAGGAGGTCAACACCTAAATTTAACTCAATTATTTTGTTTTATTAACTCGTTTAATCCCAGGAGACCATATTTGTCCCAACGCACATAGGTTTCATATAAAACGCTCTAACTCTCTTACTATCATATTTAGAAATATGTTCTAATCTGTGTTAGAAAGGAAAAACACCACGCTTTATATTCCAATCTAAAAAATAGCCACCAAAAAGTAAAATGTATACTTTTATGTACACAAAGTTTTGAATCGCAAATTGAAAAGTTGCAAAAATTGCAAACTTCGGGAATTTTTTATAAACTATTTTTACATAAAGCTACAAAAAAGTGAGGTTACAATATGTGTTTGTTATACATTTGTCTAATAAAATATGTATGTGTTTTTATTTTTAAACGACTTCAAAAAGGAGGAGGTTCTCAATTCGACTGTATTTTTTTTATTTTTTTTTTTTATGTTTGTTAGCTCAGAACTTTTGACTGGGTGAACCGATATTGATGATTCTTTTTTTATTTGAAAGCTGGTGCTTCCCATGTGGTTCCATTTTAATTTGGTCTAGTTCCAACAACAGAATCTATGAGAAAACCATATAAGTCTTAAATTTGCATTAAGTATGTGCGCGACAAATGGACGAATAACTCAATATCACGCCAACCGATTTCGATGATTCTTTGTTTATTGGAAAGGATGTACTTCAAGGGTAAATTAATGAGAGTTTGGTTAGATTCTGATTATCGGATCCATGACAAATTAACGAAACTCGGCCGAATCTCTTAATATGACCTTAACGTCGCTATGGTCAAATTATGTCTGTCTCATATGAGCAGCACGTTTAGTAGGTTTACCCATATTCAGACAAATTAGTTAGTGTACTTCAGATTCACTAAAAATCAAAAAATAAACAAAAATTTTAACAAAACAAAAAACGACTTCAAAAAATGCACTAAAAAGTAAAAAAATAATTTCGTATTCTTCTACAACTTCATAATCAACTTACTTTTTCTAATCATCAATATGTTGGTACGATTGTTATTTTTGGAGTCGGTGTCAGCAAAGGTACCCGGCCTGGTGTGTTCACTTGACAGCTCCCCGCGCCGGCCGCGGCCCCGCTCTCGCCTCTCGCCTCCTCAAGTCGCTTGTGCGATACAAGCACATCTTACCTATAACTATGTACGAGTATGTAGTTACAAACCTACCTTGACTGACACCGACTCCAAAAGTAACAATCGTACCTACATATTGATGAGTAGAAAAAGTAAGTTGATTATGAAGTTGTAGAAGAATACGAAATTATTTTTTTACTTTTTAGTGCATTTTTTTAAGTCGTTTTTTGTTTTGTTAAAATTTTTGTTTATTTTTTATTAACAGTAACTTTTGTTAGAAAAAACGTGAGGTGTGCCATTTCAAAATTTTTTATAAAAAAAAATATGTTTATTTTGAATTCTATAATTTGAAAGCATATTTCATCACCTTTCTAAAACAGTTTTTGGTTTTTGAATGTGCTCAGAAATATTTGAAATATTTGCATTTTATTGTAAAGCGAAAATATTTAGACCATCTGAAAAAAATGCCAAATTTTTGAAGGGTTAAATAACATTCACTCAACAAAATAACGCATTTTTTAAATTACAATTATTATGATAATTGTTTCAAGTTTCTTGAAATAATGTGAAACTGTTCGAAATAGACAAAATTGGTGAATTTCATTTAAAATTCTAATTATTTCAGAGTTTTTCAAATTAAAATAACATCCGAAAATAGATCACAAAAAAACTAATATAACAAAGGAAGTGCGGTGCCCATTCTCTAGGTTCTGGTCCTCTAGGTAGTGCGTAACTTATCTTATATATATGTAAATGAATGTGTGTTTGCTTGCTTGCTTTTTGTTTGTTTATTGCTCCGAGTGACTGGTGTAATGTACAGACTACGTAGATTGCTTCCCACTCCCACAGCCATACTGCGATCATTGTACTATGCTATGATTCACTCCCACTTGGCATACCTTTCGAGTATCTGGGGTTTTGCTACCAAAAAAATGATTTTGGAGGTGCAAATAATCCAAAATAGAGCCCTACGTAACATTTTTGGCTTGCCTCTGGATACACCTGTTAAAGATATTTACCGCCACGCGCTTGTATTGCCATTTAAGATTGTTCCTAGCTTTGAACACCATCTTAAATATTATTCAGTGCAAAACCCACACAAATATAAAACTGAAATATAACAACGACGTTCACCAATACAATACACGACAACACAACAAACTAAATACATCAAAAATACACTCAACAAAGTTCGGACTTAAATCATTAGAATACATTGCCTACACTAACTATAACAAATTGCCTGAAGAATTAAGACAGATTTGTTAAAGGCATATATATGCCTCTAACAAAATCTCGAAACGATATATTGAAATCCTATTTTTTCAAATGTTATTTGGAAAACGAGTTATAAGTTGGTACAAACTCTGTTAGCTGTCCTAATTATCGCCAAGTACCAAACTTGTGCATCCAGGTATGATGGGCGTAGTTTATGTCTTTTTTAAATCTTGTCATGTATTTTGTATGTAAACATCTTGTATTAGGTCTGTATATTTTTGAGCCCGTACCTTTTATTGTATTTTCCTGATATTGTTTTTTTATGCAATTCTACAGTCCATCATGGAGGATACTTTATTTTAACTTTTTGACACCAACAGTACATAAATCAAATGAGTGGTTATAATAATTCATAAAATCTTATAAGACATGTTTCTCTGAAATATTTGTAAAGTGATTTTTCATATGTTGTGTCTGTACGTTGCTTCTGTGAAATGTTTTGTAAAAATTTTCTTCATATATGTCTGCATATTGGGTTGGGTTGGGTTTAACTTTTCAAAAGTACCAAATGGCGATCCCTTAATGAGTTTTGATAACTCATGGGAATGCAACTTCGTTGTATGTTTTATTTAAATAAAAATAAATCAAAAAATATTTGTTCCTTACGCGCTGCTAAACCATTCATCTGATTGCGATGAAACTTTGGGTATTCGATGATGTGCGCATGCCCGCGATGTTTTTTTTATATATAATAGCGAGCTCTGGCGTAATGAAATTATTTCCTATACCATTCATCAGATTGCGGTGAAACTTTGGGGATTCGATGATGTGCGCATGCCCGCGATGTCATAATCAGATTGCGATGAAACTTTTGTGAGTTGTGATGCGCACGCCCGCGAAGGTATCTATAGATATATATATATATATACTGGTGAACTGGGTGTTATGAAAATTATATAAAAAAATAAAATAGGTGGCGCAGGAATGGTTTGAAGAATGTGGGTATTTAATTTAGTTTAGAGGCAGGCAGGGAAGGCGGGAGGGGGTGGGGAATACAAGAAGCGGAGGGGATGAAGGAGGGAAAGCGGAAGAGGAACAGGAACGAAAGGGAAAAGACACGCAAGGAGAAACAAATTCTTTATTTATGTGGCAATCATTGCATGCCGGGGACTCGATAGTACACAATAAAATGAATAGTCTGGTAAAATATATTAGGTAATCACTTCGTCGAATGCGAAAGATTCTTCTTGTTTTTTTTTATATATTTATTTTTTTATTTTTTTATTAGTAATAGAAGGTACATAAATTACAAATTAATTTTATATAGTAATTAATTACATAGTAGATATATTTGATGTACCCCCATAATTAAGCAAGGCTTGTGTGTATGGGGGGTGTTATTGTATTGCTTTTTTTATATCATTCAGTTTAAGTTTTCAGTATAATTTTTAAGGTGAGTTTTAAAATTTTTTATATTGGTATTCATGTTTCTAATTTTTTCTGGTAATGAATTAAAAAATTTTGCTCCGAGATATTTATGACTCAATTGTCCAATTTTTTTTTTACATTTTGGAGTTGGAAGTATTGATGTTTGTCTAAGACTTCTGTTATTTTTAAATGGTGCAACTTGATTTTTAATATTATCTTTATAAATTTGTAATGTTGCATGTTAAAAGTATAATGCACTTAATTTTCTCACTTTAAATTGTTTAAATAAAAGTTCTGACGAATATGAGTAGGGTTTTTATTAAATTGTTTTTATTATTAGTTTTTGTGATATGTAAATTGTTTGTGTTTGATTTGTATATGTACCGCCCCATCCTATAATGCCGTATTGTATAATTGATTGACAGAAAGCGAAGTATGTGGTTCTAAGTAATTTTTCGTTTAAAATATCTTTTAAACATCTAAATATATATGTTAGTTTCCTTATTCTGTTGTTCAGAATATTTATGTGTGGAGACCATTTTAAACGCTGGTCTATTGTTATGCCCAGGTACTTAATATCAGTTTTGCTTTCTATTTTTGAACATGATATATTACATTTGTGGTTTTCTGTATTTGTCACAGAGTGGATTATTAAGTTTATTTCTTTAGGTGTTTCTTGTTTTTTAATGAAAAATGGCAAATAATAAGTTTTTTTAGAATTTAAAGTCAACAGGTTTTTATCAAACCATAATTTTAGTGCATTGATATCTGTATTTGCCATTTTGTTTAATTCAGACCAGGTGTTTGCTTTTAGTAGTAGGACTGTGTCGTCAGCGTAGGAGACAATGTCTCCATATTTAGAAATATTGAATATATCATTGACATATATAATAAATAACAATGGTCCCAAAACTGTTCCTTGGGGTATTGAAAAATCGCTATATTTTGAATCGCTGACTTGATTTAGTAATTTTACTTGTTGTGGTCTTTCATGTAAATAACTAGCTATCCATGCTAAGACTTTTCCGTTAATTCCTATAGATTTTAATTTATTTATTAATTTTTTATGTGATATGCTGTCGAAAGCTTTTTTCAAGTCTATAAATATTCCGATACACTTTTTATCGGAATCTAGGGCCGTATATAAATAGTTGGTTATTTTTGCTATCGCGTCGTGAGTACTTGTATTTTTTTTTGAAGCCGAATTAATTATCATTAATTATTTTATTTTCATCTAAGAATGTCCAAATTTGTTTTTTTACAATTTTCCCATATATTTTTGATATATTTGATAGAAGGGAAATCGGGCGGTAATTTTGTGGGTCTTTAGGACAGTCTGTTTTATAAATGGGAGTTATAAATGCTCTATTGTAATTATTGGGAAATTCGCCATTGTAGAAAATATTGTAGAAAATGTCCCGTTAGTACGCACGAAATGATACAAGGAAAAGATGTTTAATTACTGATTTGCCAATTTTCCTGCCGGGCGTCTTATCCCAGTGAACCACCCGATGGGTAAAATGTTTGCTTTTTTTAATATGTGATTCGCACGCAATAAAAATCCTATAAATAATTATTTATTTCTTATCGCTGCACCGAGGATTGATCGCGAAACCTTGGGCGCAGAAACGAATAAGTTTTTTTTTATTTTAATGTTCCGTAATGCTGAAGTAGCCATTTTATAAGCTTCAGCAGACTTGCATAAATTCCTCTTTCCCATATTTTGAAGTTTACTCGTACTCTTTTTAATCGATGGCGCTTGTGGAATTTAACATTTTTAAAAAAATGTGTGTGTAAGCTTTTTTACTAGGTTTAATTTATAAAATTTCTTTCTTCAATTGTTATCGACCGGACGAAGACTAATTAAAGATCGACTAGATAACAAGCACAACAATTTGAGTATTTAAAAAAATCACAGTGCCACAATTGACCTCATGTAGAAAAATCAAAAACGCTTTGCAATTGTATATTGAACTCAATAAAGTATTTTATTTATTTATTTTACACAAGAAACTATCCATTTTAGATCATCGTGTAACTGTAAATGCTAAAAATAGACCCACATATAATTATGGCGACAGTTCGGTTTACTTTACTCGGTATAATACACTTACTTCTTATGTTTTTCTAAAAATTACCGACTTGATATTTGTGTTCAAAATTGTAAATGGTAGTATGTACTCGTATGTATATCCATTATTTAATTATCCTCATTGAATGTTATGTACCTACGCGAGCTACTCGTTTCAAAATCCTATTTAAATGTAACAATATCAAGACTATTAGCATTTCAAACACTCGTCTGTACCTTGGTTTCATACATTATACCAACTCGTACCAGAGATGGCAGATCTATTTAACTGCACGGAAGGTAGTTAAAAGAAGGTTATCCTATTATACCTTTTCAATCAATATTAATTTATAATATTTAATTAAATGAAGACAATATTAGCGAAACTCAACCGAAAATCTGGAGACAGAAAAATCAGAAAAGGTATTGGCTCCGCTGGGACAATATCTTTTTTGATTTTTCTGTCTCCAGATTTTCGATTGAGTTTCGCTAATATTGTCTTCATTTAATTAAATATTATGATTTGAGATTTTACTCATAGAAGTTTAAAAAATTAAAAATAAATATCAATTTAACGTATGTCTACTTATATGTTTTGTAAGTACTTCAATCTCTTACTTTTATATCCTTTAAGAGTTTATAATCATTTTATACTTTCTGATGCCATTGAACGATCTTTTTTATATTAACTCAGCACAGGAAGCCCTGAGGAAAATAATTCCCTATTGGACCTAGGCCATCTTTGGGGATGGTTGTGGAAGGTCTTTTTGTGGAAAAGGAGGAGTGAAACTGGCTCTTGAAGAGATCAGTGTTGTAGGAGGGAGGAAAAACAGAGGCCGCCACATCGTTCCATACCTAATAAGCTGTAGAAACGACCCTAATAGAAATTACAAATTTCAACTGTGTACAAACGTGGGGGCGCGTTTGGCGTTTTTCCCGGTTGCGCACCGGTGCTGATGGAATCAATGACGCTAGTTCCTCGGAGCATCTTCCATTGAAATATTGCTAACACTAGGACAGTGTTCCCACCCGACGCCTGCGCCCTGAAGATTGCAATCCGTTTTGTTAAGGTAGGAGAATCTATCAATGAGACCGGCCGTTTCTGCAGTCAAGCTTTTTTCAGATATTTTGTGGCTCAATACCAGAGGTGGCAGCCAAATTTAACCGTGGGGCGAATTTGCGATTTGTACGGGGTTAACAGTTGTGTACTATCAAAGTATCTGCGGGCCCTGTGCAGTGCACCCAGCTTCTGGGAGGCTAACATATCTCTGGCTTCGATGGAGCCCCGTACCTGAGCTGGGCTCTTAAGTCACATCAAGCGTGTCATTACTATCGATAGGTCTGTTAGGAGAATTGCTTCCGTTTTAAGGGACTAGTTTTTCATTTCGAATTCGATTAATTTTTCGAATTACGTTTATTCATTTCTTACTCCTGTATTTAACAGAGATGCCTGTGGTATTATTGTTTATGGTATATTTATACCGTTGATATTAAATAAATAAATTACATCGGAGATTTATTGTCAAGAAATCAATAGAATAGGCCACTTGCATGGATTCCATAACGACTTGGAATAAATCGTGTGGATAGATTTTTTTACTAAGATTACGAAAATGTTACTAATTTTTTTTAGAAATGTACAGTTTTTTTTTATTTTTAAATAAATAAATCCATTATTTGGGCTCGTACATGAAAATGTCGAACGTCACTACATGAAAATGTCCCGTCTCCGAAAATGTTCCTATTAATTTTGAAAAATTCCACACTGATTTGTTTTTTTTATATGGCATCACTTTGATTTCAGGCGAATTTTTGAATTTGACATTTAACGTTCACTAGATTTATTGTTTGTTCTCTGCGAACTTATCATTTTGACAGATGTAATGAAGAGAATCCCGTACATTTAATGTTGTCCGTACGTGTTTTAGAGGTATAAAGGTTATGGTGCTGATTTTAACAAAATCAAATTTTATAATATTCTTATTAATATTATAATTTACAAGTACAACTATATTACATTGAATTTAGTAATATAGACGTTGTACATTATAATGATTATCTCATAAAAATACTTATGAGATGTAATATTTTTGGTATGCCTCGTTATTCTCCAGTGCCCTTTCTCCTGGAAAACGTTCTTTTTTTTAAATGATTTTCGGCTATGTAGTTATCGTTTTTTCGCACCCATAAAATTATGTCCCGTCTTTCCGGTTTATAAAAAATGGTCTGATTTTTCGGATTGAAATATTCAAAAAATCGCCAGGGTTACAAAAATACGATTAAAAAAAAATACAGAATGCCTTAGAATATTTGCCTAAACCGGAAAAAAAAATTAAAAAATGTGATGCAAGTGGCCTATTCACCAAAACTGCGGCTGGCCCTCAATGGTCAATCGAAAAGGTCCAATTCCTTTGAATGACGATGTTCGCATCGTATGAGCGACCTTTAAAAGTTGAAGGAGTTTGACTATGAAATATTACCTAATCCACCATACTTACTCCCAACATCTTACGTGTTGAAGTATTTCAACAACTTCTTATGGAATAAGGTCTTCAACAACTAAACTGTTGACGAAAGAGCATTTCTAGAATTTATCAATTTCAGGTCTTCTGAATTTTACGCCAACTTAAAAAAATATTCTTGTTTTAACAAGCATTTTTATTTTATTTTATCGTGCTTATTTCCTAATAAATTTAATTTATAGCCGAAGATGGCATTTGAACCTATTGGTCATAAACCGCATTTTTCCTAGCAACCAATGCAATTAGGTATAATATTTTGCGCCGGGGCGGGGTTCGCAACTTCTTCGTGGACTTCTTAACTACAGAGGCCGTATTTTGGAGCTCCTTTTTGTAAATTAATTTATTAAAAAAAGCATTCGGTAGATCGAGACGCATAGTAAGTTGGCCAAATGACGCAATATTAATATTATAATAACCAACGATTAAAAACATTTTTAAAATAAATACAAACAGGTTTAATTTTTAGATTTTATTATTTTTCTATTCTTTCTTCGTTTTGAGTTCTTTTTTTCAACATATTTGTTATAAAGTTAAGGAAGAGGCAAGCTACTACTTTGTTTGAATTCTATATTTTCCTAATAAAATTTAGAAAAATTTAGCTCTCAAGCTGTGTGAAGGTCGCATGTTCCCTTGTGTTATTGATTCCGTGTAAGTTCAGGCGACGTCATTGTTTGGAGTCATTTCCAAGGAGGGGTTCCTTAGACGACGGGGGCAACGGGGAGGTGAGCTCCCTCGGCGTGGAAGCCTGTCTCATCAGCGAAGAAGGTGACGGTGATGGGATGACCTTCGGGATCAAGGTAGGAGTAAGATCCCCTGACTACGATCACCTGTTCGTCCTTGCCTTCCTCGTTCTTGACTACCTTCAGCTCTCCGACCTCTTCACGGACAATCTTGTTCTCGGTTTCGAATCTAAAGGAGAATTAATAAAAACTAGTTTAATAAAACATCTCTACATCATTTTGAAATCTATCCCATGTTGCTGTGAAATAATTACACAACTTTGGGTGACTCGTTGCCAAAGTCTGCGAATTGTTTATTGTACTTCAGTCTTAAAATGTTAAAATGACTTGGCATTTTTTCATTCAATTTTCTTAAACCGTTTCTGTTTCTTGCTATATTCACTTTAATATTATGGATATCTTGGAAATCTAAAAAGTTGTAGGTCTCGGCTTAATTTAAATTATTAATATTTAAATAATGTGTTGAACTCACCCGAACTTGTATGCTCCCTCGGGCTGGATGTCGAAGTCAGACCTGAGGATCTTGATGGGTTCGGCAGGCACTGGGCTGGACGCGGCCAGGGCAAACGCCGCCAGGAGGAAGAAAAGTGCCTGTAAACAAAAGGTTCATTAGATTGTCAGGTAATGCAGAAAGGATAAGGTGATTTTTTTTCATATTTCTTCTAGTCGTGTTTTCCTGGTTATTTATTAAAAAAAATCAATAAACAATCGTTTTTAGAAAACTTAGATTTTTTTATAACTTTAACAGAAAAGAATTGACAATGTCTCAAAGGAAATAAAATTTTGTTTTAATAAATTAGCTTCTTTGCAAATAATTTCACTTTTTACAATTATTTTTTTTTAAATCTTAGTTTAAAAAGTTTTTTCTTACGATTTTCATGTTGAAAGTTTAGTTAGCTTGATGCTGCACTGAAGACAAAGAAGAACTGATAAAAAATACTATATGACCCCTTCTTTTATACAATTTGTTATCAAGTTCAGCATAAAAAACCAGTTCTATTAACGGATGAAAAGAGGTTTTTTCTATGTATTTCAACGGACTCGTCTTCAATTCACTTTTAGTCTGGTCGATAATTTAATAAATACCTGTTACAGGACATATCAGTTCGCAGATTTAGCTTTTCTAAATACACATTCCATTTTTATGTGAATACCGCACAGGAGTCCCTACTACTCCGACAACAGTTTGGAGCCAGGGAAACTATGGGATCTCCATTTGGGGTATATTGTAAAGCTGAAGGTAGTGGGGAGGAAAAGGAGATCGGGAATAAGAAAGTGGGAAAGTACCTGGCTATTCAAATCTGGTTACCAAACATAACTAATGCCATTGCAAGCAACGTTTCAGTTCTGAATGGTGGTCTTACACCAGGGCGAAACTGAATGTATCTTTCACTCTGGAACGTGCCACAAATATACCTCGTATTATTTTGAACATGCTGGGATTGCCATGCTGCTAGCCGAGAGACTACTCACCGACCACAGAGTCAGTGTGTGTGGCGAATGTGTATCCTTCTGCGCAAGGGTAAATAATTATCATAATTCATAATAAAACAAAATGAAATCTTTGAAAAGTAAAATCCATAAAATAATTATCTAAAAGACTTTAAAAATCATATGTCCTGAAAAATGTTGGTATAAAAATTAACTTCCATTACAAATTTAGAAACATTTCTGCTTAGGAGGCCAAAAGAGGAAAAAATGATAAAATATTTTTTTTCGCAGGTTATTACAATATCTACAATGGCAACGTCTCCGGCAGTAAGTTTTACAGTTTAAAATTAAAAGTTGTTAGATGGTTGGTTCTAACGCGCTGAAATGCGTGTACATTAATAATTTAACAATCTTAATATATAAAACAAAGTCGGGTTAGTTACAACATTTGTAACTCAAGAACGGCTGAACCGATTTTTATGATCTTTGATTTTTGGATTTGTCTCCGCCCCCAATAGCAGAATAGCTATTAAAACATCGGAAAAAGTAACGAAAAGAAATTATAAAGAAAAAAAATTTTCTCGTACATTTTGCATGGAACGAATTCTCATCTTTTGAAAGAGCTGCAGAAATATTTTGATAAGTATAATATTAAATGGTGAGTGAATTCCAAAAATTCAAAAACGTGAATGCGCTGATTGTTTTGCTTTTGTTCTTAAACATGTAATGCTGCCCCTTTTTCTTACACACTAAATGTCAGCAGTTGAAAATGAGACAAACGGTGAACGTATGACTGCACCCCTCCAAAGGAAAAAGATATGTATAATAAATCTAACTAATAAATATAAAGAAAATAAAAAGAAATTCATCTAAGTAAGTTAAAAAGCAAGGAAATAAAAAAATAAAACTATACGAAACTCCATATCCGATACTGATAAAAACAAAACACTGACAGATGCGCATCGATAATTGCTTCATTGTGTAATTTTTATCTTAATAAAAAAGCTATATTTAATTCACCTAATAAGTAAACACTACAGTTATTGATTCTGAGGCGGTACGAAGTTGGCCGGTTCAGCTAGTATAAAATAAATTAGAAATTAAAAATCGGTTTTACATTCGTACTTATATTTGCAATTGGTGGCGTTGAATAATATGTGGATTTTGAAGCTACAAAAAGATTAATCAATTTTTTAAATATTTCGTTTGTTCGTTTGTTCGTTTGTTCGTTTGTTCGTTTGTTCGTTTGTTCGTTTGTTCGTTTGTTCGTTTGTTCGCTTGTTCGCTTGTTCGCTTGTTCGCTTGTTCGCTTGTTCGCTTGTTCGCTTGTTCGCTTGTTCGCTTGTTCGCTTGTTCGCTTGTTCGCTTGTTCGCTTGTTCGCTTGTTCGCTTGTTCGCTTGTTCGCTTGTTCGCTTGTTCGCTTGTTCGCTTGTTCGCTTGTTCGCTTGTTCGCTTGTTAGCTTGTTCGCTTGTTCGCTTGTTCGCTTGTTCGCTTGTTCGTTTGTTCGTTTGTTCGTCTGTTCGTCTGTTCGTCTGTTCGTCTGTTCGTCTGTTCGTCTGTTCGTCTGTTCGTCTGTTCGTCTGTTCGTCTGTTCATCTGTTCGTTTGTTCGTTTGTTCGTTTGTTCTGGTCCAAAATGGCTTTGCCAGCCGCATTCCGAGTGGCCTATTGCGCCATTTAAGCACGCAAATTCGGAACATTTACCGGAATTGAAAACCAATCAGTATGAACCGCCAATTACTTTTGGCATGTGTTCTCGCGTAGCTGATCCAATAGAAATCAAAATTCGCAACCTTGAAGCGCTTGTATCATCTCAAATTGTACCTAATTCAACAATTAGCAAAAAATTTTCGTTTAATAAATTGCAACGCGTAGTCACATGGATAATGCGTTTCGTTGACAATTGTTGTAAACTTCCTGGTACGGTTAATGCAAACTAAACTTATCTTAGCTCTCGTGAGTTAAATGATTCGCTTTTTAAAATCATACGCATCGAACAGGAAACATATTTTTCTGTCGATATACATAACATGCGAAATAACGTTCCATGTTCAACGCACATTTTAAACTTGAAACCGTTTTTTGATAGCCGCAGTATCAGGGTGCGCGGTCGACTCAAATACTCAGATCTGTCATACGAAAACAAATTTCCCATCTTATTTCCGAAAATCTGTCATTTAGCTTATTTAATTATGGATTATTATCCCAAACTATATTTTCATGTAGGCCCGCGAAGCCTTCAATTCACTATTCAGCGAAAGTTTTGGATAATGGTGGCACGAAATAAGATTCGTTCACAATTTTCAAAATGCATTGTTTACAATAAGATAAAATCTTCAGCATTACCACCTCCGTTAATGGCTGATTCACCACATGTATGTCTAAACTGATATATAGGGGTATATCTAAAATAGAAATACCTATTCAATTCCAATTTTTGTTTTTTTTGTTTTGCTTTGGCGACCATTGGGGTCTATGCCTTCTATTGTTGTTATTTTATTTCTTTGTATTTTGGATGCTTATGCTTAATTTGTTTTATTTTCAAACGTCAATTGTTCATTAAATCCTATCGAATCGCGTTTCCTTTTTTGTATTTATCTTTTTCTTTTGACCACTTGGTCGAGGCGGGGGGGCATGTTCGCGCCTCTATTTATTGTTACATGTGGTTCTTTCGAAACTACCTATTGAATGCCCTCTGCCATAATTAGTTGAGTTGAATTCGCCTCGCCGCAAGGGACACAAGTCCTCAATACCGCACCGCTTTTACCAAATGTTGCGGCGGGTAGCAAAACGTTCATTCCCAATCGCCATTCCCTTCCAAAAATCTCTCCCATGCTAACATACCTACCTTCCCAGTGAACACTGAACGAAGAGGGAAGCAGTCTGGGTAAGTGCGATTAAAATATAATAAAATAGGTAAAATAAGAACCGCATATCGCAGTCCACAACATACCGCAGCATTTGATCCCTCGACCATTGAGAGGTATCATTTGCTACCCGCCGCAACATTGTTCGTTTTTTCGTTCGTTCGTTCGTTCGTTCGTTCGTTCGTTCGTTTGTTCGTTTTTTCGTTTGTTCGTTTGTTATTTTGTTCGTTTGTTCGTTTGTTCGTTTGTTCGTTGGTTCGTTTGTTCGTTTGTTCGTTTGTTCGTTTGTTCGTTTGTTCGTTTGTTCGTTTGTTCGTTTGTTCGTTTGTTCGTTTGTTCGTTTGTTCGTTTTTTCGTTTGTTCGTTTGTTCGTTTGTTCGTTTGTTCGTTTGTTCGTTTGTTCGTTTGTTCGTTTGTTCGTTTGTTCGTTTGTTCGTTTGTTTGTTTGTTCGTTTGTTAGTTTGTTCGTTTGTTCGTTTGTTCGTTTGTTCGTTTGTTATTTTGTTCGTTTGTTCGTTTGTTCGTTTGTTCGTTGGTTCGTTTGTTCGTTTGTTCGTTTGTTCGTTTGTTCGTTTGTTCGTTTGTTCGTTTGTTCTTTTGTTCGTTTGTTCGTTTGTTCGTTTGTTCGTTTGTTCGTTTGTTCGTTTGTTCGTTTGTTCGTTTGTTCGTTTGTTCGTTTGTTCGTCTGTTCGTCTGTTCGTCTGTTCGTCTGTTCGTCTGTTCGTCTGTTCGTCTGTTCGTCTGTTCGTTTTTTCGTTTGTTCGTTTGTTCGTTTGTTCGTTTGTTCGTTTGTTCGTTTGTTCGTTTGTTCGTTTGTTCGTTTGTTCGTTTGTTCGTTTGTTCGTTTGTTCGTTTGTTCGTTTGTTCGTTTGTTCGTTTGTTCTTTTGTTCGTTTGTTCGTTTGTTCGTTTGTTCGTTTGTTCGTTTGTTCGTTTGTTCGTCTGTTCGTCTGTTCGTCTGTTCGTCTGTTCGTCTGTTCGTCTGTTCGTTTGTTCGTTTGTTCGTTTGTTCGTTTGTTCGTTTGTTCGTTTGTTCGTTTGTTCGTTTGTTCTTTTGTTCGTTTGTTCGTTTGTTCGTTTGTTCGTTTGTTCGTTTGTTCGTTTGTTCGTCTGTTCGTCTGTTCGTCTGTTCGTCTGTTCGTCTGTTCGTCTGTTCGTTTTTTCGTTTGTTCGTTTGTTCGTTTGTTCGTTTGTTCGTTTGTTCGTTTGTTCGTTTGTTCGTTTGTTCGTTTGTTCGTTTGTTCGTTTGTTCGTTTGTTCGTTTGTTCGTTTGTTCGTTTGTTCGTTTGTACGTTTGTTCGTTTGTTCGTCTGTTCGTTTGTTCGTTTGTTCGTTTGTTCGTTTGTTCGTTTGTTCGTTTGTTCGTTTGTTCGTTTGTTCGTTTGTTCGTTTGTTCGTTTGTTCGTTTGTTCGTTTGTTCGTTTGTTCGTTTGTTCGTTTGTTCGTTTGTTCGTTTGTTCGTTTGTTCGTTTGTTCGTTTGTTCGTTTGTTCGTTTGTTCGTCTGTTCGTCTGTTCGTCTGTTCGTCTGTTCGTCTGTTCGTCTGTTCGTCTGTTCGTCTGTTCGTTTTTTCGTTTGTTCGTTTGTTCGTTTGTTCGTTTGTTCGTTTGTTCGTTTGTTCGTTTGTTCGTTTTTTCGTTTGTTCGTTTATTCGTTTGTTCGTTTGTTCGTTTGTTCGTTTGTTCGTTTGTTCGTTTGTTCGTTTGTTCGTTTGTTCGTTTGTTCGTTTGTTCGTCTGTTCGTCTGTTCGTCTGTTCGTCTGTTCGTCTGTTCGTCTGTTCGTCTGTTCGTCTGTTCGTTTTTTCGTTTGTTCGTTTGTTCGTTTGTTCGTTTGTTCGTTTGTTCGTTTGTTCGTTTGTTCGTTTTTTCGTTTGTTCGTTTGTTCGTTTGTTCGTTTGTTCGTTTGTTCGTTTGTTCGTTTGTTCGTTTGTTCGTTTGTTCGTTTGTTCGTTTGTTCGTTAGTTCGTTTGTTCGTTTGTTCGGTTGTTCGTTTGTTCGTTTGTTCGTTTGTTCGTTTGTTCGTTTGTTCGTTTGTTCGTTTGTTCGTTTGTTCGTTTGTTCGTTTGTTCGTTTGTTCGTTTGTTCGTTTGTTCGTTTGTTCGTTTGTTCGTTTGTTCGTTTGTTCGTTTGTTCGTTTGTTTGAACTTCTACAAAGATAAGTGTGTCAGACGTTTGATGTTTTAAATTTGGAATTTTATAACATATCTTAAATGTTATATTTAAATTACAACATTTCATAAAAACACTCTTTAAAAAATAATGCCAATGGATATTTACCTTTCAAAATTAGCGCTATAACTCTTTAGTTCAAGTGCATTCATTATTGCATGGCTATTTATAATAACAGTAATTAACGTTGAACTATCAATGCCTTGCTAATTAAAACTGATTATTGGGGATTCGTGCTGTGATCAATGATGTAACTAATATTATTCCAGATGGAAGAGAGTTCAGAATAAATCCCAAATTATATGATGCTATCTATACATAATGCTGTGCCACTTTTAATATTGTACTGCAGGCATTAAATAACAAGACAATTGATCCGACGACAACTTGGCCTGCCGACAGTTGATCCCCCGGAGAGTCGATTCGCCTAACAGTTGACACCCGGACAGTTGATCCCTCTGCCAATTGATACCTAGTTTATGAAAAGGTGAGAGTATTTTACTTCCACTACCCTAATTACAGTCTCAGGTAATAAAATTGTACCTGCCTGAGACTAATAGATTAATTTGTTCAGTTATCAACTTTTATTCCCTGCATACCCATTTGCGGTCTCTTAGTTATTTTTTATAAATTTTTTATACAGGGCGTCCGGGGGTAAAGTACATTAACTTCGGGAGGTGATTGTAGGAGTAAAAAAGATTAACAACTTTTTCTGAAATTCCAACTTTTTTTTCCCATACAATCTGACATACCTACTAAAAATCCTTAGTGTAAAGTAAAAATTATTCGGTAAAGTTACTGTTAGCTTGCCGGGCGCGATTGTTGCAACGTCGCTTGGTAATAATAATGCTGCCCGCACACGCCGGTCTAATTTAATCTTTTTAACACAAAACTACCCCTAAAAATTGGAATTTCGAAGAAGTTATTTATCTTTTTTACTTATAATATCATGTAGAATCACCTACCGAAGTTAATGCACTTTACCCCCGGACACCCTGTAGATATAAATACCGCACAAAAGTCCCAACTGCTCCCGTCTGGAGTCAATGAGACTATGGCATCCCAATTGGGGTGTGTTTTGAGGCTGAAGGTAGTGGGGAGGGGAAGGAGATAGGGAAGAGGAAGGTGGGGAAGTATCTGGCTATTCAAATCTGGTCACCAAACTTAGCTAATGTCATTTCAAGCAACGTTTCAATTCTGAAAGGTGGTCTTACACCAGGGAGATACTGAGAGTATCTTCCACTCTGGAACGTGCCGCAAATATACTATATATTATTTTTAATTAATAAATTGTGAAATAACACAAATTAATCAAATAAAATTTATTTGCCGCGCCGGGATTCGATCCCGCGTCCTTCGGATTGAGAGTCAAGAGCCTTACCGCTGGACTACGCCGGCCGACTAAGTGTTGTTATGTATAATCAGATATATCGTTTTTCCTGAACAGACTGCACATACAAGTATGTCGAATTTTGTTTTTCGACCGCGTAGCCTCACCGCTTGCTCCTTCGGAGACCCGGAATTATTGTTAGAAAAAATATTTTTATAGCGTATTTCCACTCCTGCACGAGTGGACGCCTACAGATATAAGTATATCGTCTGGTTGTACAGCCGTATATCCTCTTTGCATACTTACTTGAAGAAATTATCTTTTAGGGGATCAACTATCCGAAGGATCAATTGGCAGGGAGAGTCAAGGGTCCTCAACTTTAGGCGGCATCAACTGTCGGCGGGCCAACTGTCGGCGGGTCAACCATCGGCGGGCCAACTCTCGGCGGGCCAACTGTCGGCGGGCCAACCATCGGCGGGCCAACTGTCGACGGATCAATTATTATCGTCGGATCAATTGTCAAGGAACTATAAATAACAAACAATTAGTAAATTGAAAACAGGACACACTGAAGTACACGAGTTTATATAATAATTTTTAAACATTATGAATTCTCAGTTTATTATTTAGAATCCTTACTGAGATTTCTTTCGGGGGATAATATCAGTGATATTTTATAATTACTAGGATTATTTTACACCGCAAATGGCGATTTGATATAAAAATTAATTACATATACGAATTCAACTCTGAGGAGTGGTCTTGCATAATAATTATTGTTATGTTATTTTCGTTTTAACGTTCTAAATTAATCAATTTTGTGTATTTCAGGATCTAATAAATCCAAAGTAGCTTGTTTATTTATTATAAATGTTTTTCCCAACACGTGTAGGCTTTAATGCCAGTTGCTTATCGGTGATTTTCGTGCACGTTTAAGTTTTCCACTTTTGGCTAACAACATTTGCAATAACCCTTTCAAAAATTAACTTTTATTTTCAATGTTATGTCCACCACCTTGAAGAATTTCTGGCTTTTCCAAAATAATGTTTATTTGATGTTAAATAATGTTAACAGCCTTAAAAATGTAATTTAATGGGTCGTTCTGACAAAAAAAAATGTATCCCCCAGAGATAATGAATCGCCCAAGTGCATGTCTAAAAATTGCAAACTCGCATCATTTTATTAATTAGTGTTTCCGTTCGAATGACGCCCGAGCCGAGCCGCGAGGGATAACAAATAAATACGTGAACATTGATTCGAAGGCCCGTACAATTTATTTTGCCCTTTTGGTAGTTGGAGTCGGCTCAGCGCGTTGTGCGGGCTTTGTGTGGACGGAACCAGTAATTAAAGTCATTAAATCGGTACATAAGATAATACGAGTTCATTATTTCAAATTTTCGGTTTTCCTTCTGAATGATATTTCATCGTTTTTTTTCAGGCCATCTTTTTGTGATCACATCATGTTAGTGAGTTTATTGGTGTTATCTGTTTTATTTATGATGCCGTACTTATTACTCGACACCTAACAACACTATTTATTCGCATCCTTCGAAGACCGCGGTGACCTTTACTTTTATACATTTTTTGACATTTATTAATAAAATTTGAAGCAACGCACGATCTTTGACCCTGAGTCATGTTTATATTTAGAGTTAGCATTTCAAAATCGATTTTGCTGATTTCAAATAATAATATGCGAAAATATCAAAAAAAGTTAAATAAAATGCTATTTTTCATATTTTATTATTGATAAGTGATTCTGCAAAGTATTTTTTCCTATTTGCAATGAAAATATATATGTTTTATTATTTAATAGGATACAAAGATAATTCTTTACAATAATTTATAAAACTTTTTTTGTAATAATTTATCATCATTTAATTTATGTATTTTTATTTTGATAAAAAAAATTTGAAGTTTAGATAACATAACAACAGACTTTATAAAATTATAAAATACATGATAAATATATGCTTATAAGTGTATATAATGTTGAAAAAAGGTGGAATAAAACAACAGAAACCAATTTTTAAATGCAGATAGCATAAAAAATAGTGTAATATAGGTTTGTAATACATAAAAAACAAATGTGATCAATACTACATAATCAATAATACTACATATTTCAATTTGGGAGGAGGGAATGGGTACCGCCGCCCCGGGAACCTTTATTGGATAATCAACACCTCTGCCATAGGTCACCCCAAGTGCTTCGCTACGTTTGGTGATTTAGCAGGGGTGCCCGGGTTCATGGGGTGAGGTTTGTCTAGGTCTTGGAGGCGGATGACCAGGACATTCTGAACCCCCGTCCTACCCACCCCTTAAACACTTTTCCTTCCCAGAACTCTCCTCTCCTTCCTTTCCTTAAAAAAAAACCTCCACACAGCATTCTCAAAGACGACATAGGCCCTGAGGGAAATTAGTTTCCTCAGGGCCTCCTGTGTGGATGGCATGTAAAAAAAAAATAATGCGTTAATAAAATCAAAACATTAATGTTTTTTGAAGTGAAAATAAAGCTTAAAAGTTATGTCACCGCCAAACAAATATATAGATGATGCGTGACTGTCTTCAGATCGCTATTAGAACGAAATATCTTCCATGCATAAAAAAACTTTTTTATTTGCAGTGGTGCAATGTTTCATAAAAAATCACAGAACACGCTTTTCTTTGAACCTTGCACCTCCTACCGAATCAAAAATCTTTCTTTATTTCTGTGTAAAAATCGTTAGCACCCCCTATCTGTGTAATTTTAGTGGCTTGTTCGTTCGTTATAATTGCCCAACACTCTCAAAGTCTAATATGATAATTATTAGAAAGTTTAGTCCTGCAAAATAATGAACGCGTGGACCATAATATGCAAATAATCATAATATTAATGATTGCAAACAGATTCAAAGCCGTAAAATGTCAGCAATATTACACACATGATTTTTTTTCAAACTCTAACGGAATTTTTTTAACAAGTTACTCGCTAGACAGACACTTCGATGACCTTATGAATTATGACTATTCAAGGCCATGAAAAACGGGCAACGTTATTTACACAAGTCAATCAATCAAGTACTGGTATACGAATTAATTACTTAATCTCAGCATTAGAAATATGCACAGTTAGAACTTGCGTACACTGAACATCATCGAACAAAATTGTTGATGAAATTTTTCATTGAATCTGATACTTCCAACGTTACCTGCCTTTTGCTAAATAAACTTACCTTCGCTCTTGGAATATTTTTAGCATTTTTACATAATACCAATGATTCTTCCTACATCCCAAATGCTGATGTTAAGCATAACCGGATTGTATTGATTTTACATAATTATATAACATAAAAGTTTTTAAATTTCGCGTTGCGTAGGTACATGAGCATTATGTGTCTATCATCACCCCGAAGCAAGTGACACTTTCGAATGTCAAGGTTTTATTTAGCTATAACATTCAGAAAACGCGCTTTAATTTTCAGAGTTTGGAGATTATAGAAGAAGAGCCATCGAGTTCTTTATCTTGATTTAATTGATCACTTAATTAAAAAGTAATATTTTTAACGTCATTGCTTTTAGACAAGTCTTGACCTTGAGTGGTCTTGTTCACATGGTCAACAGTTACCGGTCACATCGAGATGCCACGCAATGGCTTCGGGCGTTGCATGATGCAGCAAAATATCTGACTTCGAGGAACTGTTGAAGTGAAAAGTAATGCTCAATTTGTTGTATGGTGAGCAATTGAAAAATCACAGTCAAGGTACTCCCGAATGGTGAATTTTAAGTTTACTTGTGACTGCATCAGATGTAGTTTCAGGTAGATCATGGTTTTGAGGAAAGGAAAACAAGATTATTAATATCTGATAAAGAAGTGATGCTAATATACCAGTTAAATATAATAATGCTTATTTTCAAGATAAAAGCGGAATATCTAGTTTATTGAAATATTCCCATTCAGCACCTCCGACTGTCATCTCAGTTTAACATAGCAACTAGTTGTTCAACTAAAAGACTTTTTCACTTCAAGGTGAAATTATAAATTAATTTTATTAAGGACGATACTGAATAATGCACATGATGTTTCAGACTTTTCCGATGCATTTTTAGTGTTCAACTTGAAATACTACGTTTCAGTATAAAAAATACACGCGAACAATGGATTCAAAATCATTGGGAGGGGATATTCAATTAATTAAGCGATTATGACTGCAATGTTCTTGTTTTCTAATTCTTATAATTTGATGATAATAATTAATAATGTTTCAATATTTCATCATTATAGAGCAGATGCGCAAAAAATAATGATCGATGTGCAATAGCGAAAGCCAATCACAAAATTCCTGGACACCTCTTAGAGGTACTTTAGAGATTGGAAAACATCGCATCTTTCTAGCAGATATACCTTTTACAAGAGTATTTTCAAATACACAAAATGTTTTGGGAAAACACAGCGGGTTTTTTTGCCACGAGAGTTAGTTGGGTAGAGTAGCCTACCGGAAAAGCAGGGTTCTGAGCTTTAAGCACAGACGCAGCAACAACCTTTTCGTGTTTTGTTAGAATATATTATAACGATTTGCTAATTATTAATGGTAATACAACTTTACTGGTGATTTTTCAGCTTTGCCGTATAAAGTCACAAACTATCAAAATATTTTCGAAGACACTGGAAATAACCCATGTTATTTTTTTATGACGCGATCATCTTGTTGAAATTCACTGCCTTATAAATAAATTCATTGCCTAGGCGATTTAGTGGTCATTATGGGAGAATCTCAATGATTATTCTATTTTTAATTGATTTGTTTTTGTTACTGAATGGTATTTTTATGCGACGGTAATGATATAAAATAAAAATGCTGGCTTGGGAACATCTGCCATAAAACTCCAAAAAAATGACCTCCAATATAAGTTATAAGTATCAAAATATATTTTGATAACATTTTTACATCCCCATTATCAAATACAATGTCCTTGGTGCTAAATGGGTAATATTCTTCTTAACAGACTCAAAGGTCAGGGGTCAATATAGTCCTTTAGCGCAATTTTTGTTTTACTGCGCAAATACCAGTTTTTTGTTTTTGTACTGTTGCAATTTTTCTTTTTTATCAAACTCGTGGTTTATTTATCTATAATCATGATAAAATAAACTGCTCATAAGATCCGTTACAATATTTCCATCTCTTTGGTAAATAAGGCGTATAATTTTATTGGTCAATGATATAAAATTCCTACTGTCATATATGATTCTGTAAAGACTGCTTATCACGACAATAAATAAAAATATTTTAAGAAAAATGCGTTTTAATTGTGCTCTCAGCGATATACTTGTATCGTTGTATATTTAATAAGCCTAGTTAATTTTTTTTTTTTGGGTTGCGAATAACCCAAAAATGTTTGAAAATCTCCTATTACCACCACTTCTTCTTCCTCTTCTTCTTCAATGGCGCTAGAGCCCATTTCAAGCCTTTGTCTCCTTCAAAATAAGCCTCCACCGCCCTCTGTCGTCGGCCGTCGTCTTCCAATCTGCAACATGGAGTAATCCTCTTGCATCCTTCCCGACATCATCCTCCCATCTCAGTCTAGGTCTGCCCGCCTTTCGTTTACCTCCCAGGTGTCCTGTTAGAACCTTCTTTGGTACTCGTGTGTTTGGCATTCGGTACACATGTCCGGCCCATCCTAATCTTTGGAGCCTTAAATGGTTGGAGAGACTCGGAGCTTGGTAAATATCATAGAGCTCATTACCACCACACTAAGCGGAAAATATTGCTTGTGTCGTGATGGAGGACTTAGCCATACGAGGAATCAAATTCGAGGTCCTGGGTAGGACCCAAACGTGATGCCCACTCAGCACTGACCGGTTATACCGATATTTAAATATCTAGAGTAGTTATACCGATTTAGACATATTGATAAATCAATGCCGATTTTTATTATAGTCGTTTTTAGGTTCTTTTAAAATAAAAATACAGGCATATTCAAATGAATAATAAAAATTGTGTAAGGTATAAATATATTTTTACTTCTTTATTTTCTTTTAATTTTAAATTTAAGTGGTATATTACATTCGTATATGGCAGTATAAAGCTGACGATAGCGGAGTCCTAAGAAAAAAATAGGATTCGTGCAACCTTCATATTAATCACATTATCCTAAACAAAAAAGATCACATTGGTTTTACGGGGGTGGGTTTGTTTAAACGACGGGGGCAACGGGGATATGCGCTCCTTCGGGGTGGAATCCGTTCTCATCGGCGACGAACTTCAGGGTGATGAGGTTGCCCTCAGGATCGGGATAAGAGTAAGATCCGCTCACAACCAGGGCCTGAGCATCCTTGCCTTCCTCGTCCTTTACTGTCTTCAGCTCTCCTACTTCATCGCGGGTGATCTTGTCATCGGTTTCAAATCTGTAAAAATCATTTATCTTATCATAAAAAATAAGTCAAAATATAAGAACACTCCATTTTTAAGTGCCAAGTGGCGCCGATGGATTTTGCATACTCATTTACTGATACGGTGGCATGCAAACAGTTGTCAATTTCCCGGGTGCATTATCAGAGTCAGAGTTTGGTCAGAGCCGAGTCGAGGGTGTTCAGATATGTGCTTTTTTATGTTTTTAGAAATCGAGTTAATAATTTTACAAATAATTATTAAAATTGCGTGTAAGTTAAGTTTGATGGACTATTGTTTGATGTGGGTTTCACAAATATATCAAACAAAAGGGGAACTAAATTTGTTGTCTGAACAACTTCAAATTATTGAATATGTGCGAAGTTGATAATTTGAGGTTCATAATTGGTACGAGTAGGAAGACCCCAGATTGTTTTTGATTATTTTTATTTATTTTTATTTTTATTGATCTTGCAGTGAAATCAATCAAGTAATACAAAATATTCTCGTGTAGGTATCCTAATGAAGGAACCATTAGTTCCGTAATTCGTTGATTTGTATCATTGGAAACGTTAGTTAAAAATAAGTGATTCATTATGATTCAATCAAAAATGGTGCTATACACTACTTTCACAATTATTAAAGAATGTGTTTTTTTAACTCAATGCCGTCACATGAATTAATAGGTTTAGCAATTACATTTATTGGATGACTTTATCGAAAAAGTAAAAATGCATGTCGAAACATCGTTAATTTGCTAATGAGTGAATAACGGAGGTCACGTAAAGAGAATGACTAAATACCATCTCTATGTTTTATAAGAATATATTACGTTTTCGACGTAATATTTTCAATTTAAGCATGTCACGTATCCTTGAATATATTATAATGCGCTTGAAAAAATCTACTTTTCTCCACCTCGATGAAGTAATCATCGCACCCAAGTGCTAATGATGAGGTACGTACGTGTTTTTTTTATAACAAGGTCGTTCAATGGCCACTTACGTTCAGAGCTGGAATGAGGGAAAATGCTCAGACTATTAAATTTTGTTGAGAAATGCGTAGAAAGTTAAATTCAAAGCATTTAATACCTCAAAAGAAGATTTTTGTAATGCGTATTGTGTTTTAATATTCCTTTCTGTACATGTACCCACTTAGTAAAATTGACTTTGACGGGAAATACTCGTAAGTTTAAATGGTCCGTCAAAGTTCGGATCTCGGAGGTGAGAAAGGATTTCAAAATAAACCCACGTTCAGAGCATAAAGATGATTTTCCTGATAAGAATCTTGGTCAAAAGAAAAGAGATTTTTTTCTTCTAGTAATCAGAAATTAAATCCAGAGAGCCAGGGTATGACCAGAAGAACTTAAGGCTAACAGTAAGCCGAAGGGTTCAGAAAAACGATTTTAAAGTGTTTTGGAAGGTACATACCTTGTTTGACAAAAAACAAAGACTAACAACTGACAGCCAAAAGGCTAAAAAATGACCTCATAGTATGAGTATAGAATAAAGTTCTAGGAGACAAAGAAACAGTAAGATACGAATAACATTCGATTAATTGAAAACCAAAATGCTACCGAAAAACATTTTCATAGTACCGGATCAAGGTTAAGAGGGCGGGTGACAAAAATACAGTGAAAGATAAAGGTACAGAATTTAAGATAAAAAGACAATAACTCTTTAGTTTTCAGATTTAGACCTACAATTCCAGGGAAATGGGATACAGTGAGTATTGGAGGACTTAAGGAATTGTTGACCTACCCGAAATTGTATCCACCAGCGGGGTTGATATCGAAGGCTGACTTCAGGATCTGAGCCACGATCTTGTCTGCGGGAACGGGGACTGCGGACACGAAGGCAACTGCGGCCAGGACGAAGAAGATTGCCTGCAAATGCAAATTAACATCAGAAATAACAACAATTAAAAAAAAGTTTAAAAATCGCAGCAAAAATATAAACAATGAAACACGGTAAAGATAAAAATTTTAGTATCACTAGACATTGGCCGATACGGTCGGGAGAATTTTTATGATTGACAGTTTATTCGAGAAGTGGACTTACCAATTTCATGGTGACGATTTTTTGCTTATTACCGTACAGAGGCAAACCAGATACTGATAGCTAACAAATTGACGAAACGTCTTTTATACTCATCCCAAGTTACTTAAGAGTAAACAAGTCCTATTAGCAGCTACTTGTGTTGTTTTTATAGATATGTCTCCTTTACAGTAGGAATGCACTTTGGTCAGCGCATAACTGATTATTCCCATTCAATTATTCGGAGTTTTTATTAATTTATAGAGATTAATTATTATGATTTTTTTCGGAGAAACACCAATCTCGTCGTAATACTGTATATGTATGATTTTCAACATTTAGTGTATTATATAAGATGTACATATTTGGGTTAGATCTCGTGATTGTGTTTGTAGCTTGCAGTGCATCAGTGAACTGAGCGGAACATATTTATGTTCTCACCATGACACCACAAATACACCTAATCAAATTTTATGAACCCTATTAAAATGAAACATAAATAATAATGATTCGTGATAAAATATTCATAACGAAACTGCTTTTTTCAGTTTTCCTCGTCGAAACCGGCCACTAGCGATCCATTACTGGATTAATGCCTCCCCAAAATACTTTCACTCTCCTGCGTTACATTCTATGCTTTGCACCGGCTTTTAGAGGGCCTTAAATCCTCTTTGTTCCTCTTGAATGCCAAACAATTTCAATCTTTTGTCAATCCTCTGAGAAATGTGTCCTGCCATTTCCATTGCAAAAGACATCATATACTTGTCTTATTTCTAACTGCAATATTCTATTCCGTGTGATGGAAATGACGTTGCCCTGTAAAATTAGTTTCGTTGATCGAGAAAATCCAGACTAAAAAAGCTTGGTTCCTCCCATCCAAATGATGGAGCTGTGTTAGAAGATGCACGATTTTAGTTATAGAAGAAATAAAAACCTTGAGTGGGGATTAAACATAAAAATGAATATCCTACCGTTAATACAATAAGTTTAGATTGGATTTATATATCACTCTTAAAAAGCTTTCAACGGTAATTAGTCAATTCAATCGATTTTATTATTATTTATTCAATAATCGCAAATTCAGTTTATGGCGTCATTTTAATTAAATGAAAACAAATAACTTTGTATACACCACCTATTTAATCACAATATCAACATGTTTCAAAACCAGTGGCTTCTTCGTCGGGACAAAATTAAAGTATTTTTATAATTTTCATTATTTTACATTACGTTTAATAATTTTTTTTACTACGTATTTTTTTATAAGTTACAGTTGTTCATTGTAATTTTTTCAACTATCGTACTAGTCTAATGCCTGTGTGTTTAATTTTAAGATAGAGAACTTTACTAAAAAAGAATAATATCAATTAAATGAACAAGGTACTGATCTAAAGAAGGTGGGGTTATGTGCTAAAATGATTGACTCTAAATTTAAATGAAGTGGTGGCTAGAAAATTAATATTAAATATTTATTTCAAATTACAATTATTATTCAGGATTCTTTTCCTAGTTTGTACAAACATATGAATTTGAGGTTATTAAGGTCTCCGTGGATTCTTAAGAGTAAAAAAAATATATTATTTGTCTAAAAAGGTACAAAGTTTTAGATAGTGAATTTTCCTGAATACCTGCCTACCTGCATAAATTAATAAAATTATTTTTTCTGTCGAAAACTCGTGGAAAAAGATGTTTGATAATTGAATTTATAAGTTAAATACTTAAAATAGAGCACGATACTGAAAAATAATTAACCTCAAATTCATATGTATGCAAAAAATAGGAAAAGAATGCTAAATAATAATTGTAATTTGAAATAAATATTTAATTCTAGCCACCACTTCATTTAAATTTAGGGTTAATAATTTTAGCACATAACCCAACCTTCTTCAGATCAAACCTTTAACCAAAATGCTTATAAGTAACAAATGACAATTGAGAAGCTTGCATTCTTATATTTTGTTAAAAATTATGGCACAGAAATGAAGGCATGTACGAGGTTAACATTTAATTTAAAAGATATTGAAATAATTCATAACAACTACCATATTCTGAAGCTTTGAACCTTTTTTCCAGAGCGTTGTGTTTTCTGGGTAATAACCCAATTCTACTTTCAGATTATAACTCATGAATGATTAGAGAGAAATAATAGGAAATGGATACCCTTACCCTTATGTGGAAGTCGTTAAATTAAGCATTGTGGGGAGTTGATAATTAATTCTACTTTCAGATTATAACTCATGAATGATTAGAGAGAAATAATAGGAAATGGATACCCTTACCCTTATGTGGAAGTCGTTAAATTAAGCATTGTGGGGAGTTGATAATTAATTCTACTTTCAGATTATAACTCATGAATGATTAGAGAGAAATAATAGGAAATGGATACCCTTACCCTTATGTGGAAGTCGTTAAATTAAGCATTGTGGGGAGTTGATAATTAATTCTACTTTCAGATTATAACTCATGAATGATTAGAGGGAAATAAAAGGAAATGGTTACCCTTATCCTTATGTGGAAGTCGTTAAAGTAAGCATTGTGCTACCATAAGGTTCTTGGAACTCAACGCAAAGGATAAAACCCATGATATTTTAACTTCTCACCTTGGCCGATTCTTGTATTTAGCTCTTAGTATTTTCCTTTTCCGAAAAATGAATCTGGGAATATCTGCAACTCCATTTCACAAAGCTATATTAATTCATATTTCCCATAAGCGTGAAGAAAATTCAACGACCACACAAAAACCTTGGTGCCTTATTATTAATACAGTTTGCAGGACATGGCTATCATGATAGCATCTTCCCGTATTATGTTCAGAAACATCATTGTGATATGTTAAAAGCTTATTACTTATTTGGCTTTATGTGAACATGCACATTAATGTGCATACTTTGGCACATCAGTTCTTCAATTTCCTCGAAGAAAATTAACACCTGTATTTATGCGCCTTTGCACTTATGCGTTGAAGTTTACCTTCGAATCTCTCCCGGTGGAATGTTTATAGTTGCACTGCTCGATAATAACAGATAAGATCATTTCTATTAAATACATGGATATCAACATCAATTTGTGTCATCTAAAATCAACAGTTAATGTAAAGTCGACATCAATACAAATATAACTTGCATCACAAAAACACGAACATCCTAATCAAACCACGCAAAAGTTAAATTTCCCGCACTTCTGGAGAAGTGCGTGAAACCTGCGTGGGAGGACCCACGCTGATATTTCTTCTACTCAGCTAAAGTCGTGGTGTAATTATCTTCTCTCGTAAGGCATGAAAAAGCTGACAAAATCATCAGGAAATGGAGCTCATAGCTACAGAGCCTCGGAGTAAACTTGAATGACCTTGAAAACTGGAGAAATTGTGCAACATTTATCAACTTAAAAAACCACATACCACCTACATACATTACATCAAACATAATATTTGACCAAACCACGCGCGTCGTATCTCACCAGATCTGAATAATTGTGAAAATACACAGTTGCTATTTACTTGTGACGGTTCGGCAAGTGAACTGTAACCTTTTGGTTTGAGTCAAACGCATTAGTCAATCTAACGATAATTTATTTATTTGTCGATTCTTATACAGAATAATTTTTTTGTTGTTTGTCACCACACGATTTATTTTTGATTTTCTTTTGTATAAATTTTTGATGTGATGTGTGTTTATTGTTTTTTTTTATAATTATTAAGTATCGGTTAATTGCTTGTATCTTGCCGTGGTGCAAAAACAAACTAATTGGTGTGATGTGGTTCCGTCCTGTTGGAACCATTTTAAGTATAGACCCGAACGATCTAATTCGGGCACCAAGAATTATTTCAACGTGTCGCAAAATCATCATAGAGCGTGACGATTTACGACTGATATTGACGAAATTTAAAAAAAGTAACGGAATACACATCACAGAGCGTGACGATTTACTACTGATATTGACGAAATAAAAAATGGAACGGCCTGCACATCACAGAGCGTGGCGATTTACGACTGGTATTGTCGATATTTAAAAAAAGGAACAGACTGCACATCACAAGGAACGACTAGAAGGAAGGGATTTACGACTGATATTGACGAAATTTAAAAAAAGGAACGGACTACACATCACAGAGCGTGACGATTTACGACTGATAGTGACGAAATTTAAAAAAAAGGAACGGATTGCACATCACAGAGCGTGACGATTTACGACTGATATTGACGAAATTTAAAAAAAGGAATGGACTACACATCACAGAGCGTGGCGATTTACGACTGGTATTGACGAAATTTAAAAAAAGGAACGGACTGCTCATCACAGGATTGGAACACGACATTAACAATTTATTAAAACTAAGCCAGCCTCTACCATGTAATTTAATTGTTTGTTACTTTTTTATTTTTGTTTTATTTTTAAAAAAAATGTTTGAAAAATTTCATTTCCTTCAGGGCCTATATCATCTTTGGGGATGCTGTGTGAAGGGTTTTTTAAGGAAAGGAAAGGGAGGAGAGTTCTGGGAAGGAAAAGGGTTTAAGGGGGGATGGGTAGGAATCTGGAGTTCAGTACGTCCTGATCTTCCGCCTTCAAGACCTAGACAAACCTCACCCCATGAACCCGGACACCCCTGCTAAATCACCAAACGTAGCGAACCATTTGGGTTGACCTATGGCAGAGGTGTTGGTTATCCAATAAAGGTTCCCGGGCCGGCGGCACCCGTTCCCACCTCCCAAATTGAAGATATTACAATACTATTTTTGATACAAACAAATTTCATTATAATGATTTACAAAACTGTGTCACCTTCAAACATTTTTTAAAAAGTGGGTAAAAGTTTTGAAATTGTTTTAATAAATCATCTTTATTTAATTTACCTGTAAACTAAATAGAAAAAATATATATGTACAATGTTTATTATTAAGTGCAAAAAAATATCAATCAAATTTCGTTTGATTACTAGGTAGGTATTAATCTGTCTATTTTGATAACAAACTCACATTTACAATCATTTGTCATCTCGATTGGACAGCTCTGGTCAGACGATGTTTTAACTTAATTTAAAATGCAGTTATCACGTTCACGGAAGTGCATTTTTACGATTTTTTCGGTAAAACATATTACTTGACGTTAGATCATGTCCACTTTAGTAAAGTTATTCGTTTATTAAGTGATTCGACCGAACAAATTGGCGTCGCCATTTGGTTTGTTAATATGAGATTTTTAGCTCTTCTCTTCGAATAATTACAATATTTTTTGAGTTTTCTGGCTTGCCAGAGAAAACTTTATTGAATTATTGCGTCATTTATGACATTTGTAATTTTTCTTGAAAATCCAGTAGATAGGTAGGTATATCTAGTTAATGAAACATACGAATATTAAATAAGCCTTTGAGATTGGAAAAATCTTGAAGCATATAATCGTTAACAATAGTTTTTTTTTTAATTTTTTTATTATATTTTTTAAAAAGTGTAGGTATACAGACCTATATATATATATTTTTTTTACTAAACTCAAAATTACTTTCTCGGTTTTTACGGTTTGGATAATAATTATTATAGAAGTATTTGATTTCTTAAAATTCTATACTGAAAAATAGTAATTAATACTTTTTATTAATTTTAGATGGAATATAATTTAAAATCGCTGAGGAAAATAATTTCCCTCAGGGCCTATGTCATCTTTGGGGATGCTGTGTAGAGGGTTTTTTTAAGGAAAGGAAGGAGAGGAGAGTTCTGGGAAGGAAAAGGTTTTAAGGGTGGGTAGAAATTTGGGGTTCAGTGTGTCCTGGTCTTCCGCCCCCAAGACCTAGACAAACCTCACCCCATGAACCCGGGCACCCCTGCTAAATCACCAAACGTAGCGAACCATTTAGGGTGACCTATGGCAGAGGTGTTGGTTATCCAATAAAGGTTCCCGGGGCGGCGGTACCCATCACCGCCTCCCAAATTGATACAAACATACCCATTACAAAAGGGGTAATCGTAACCAAAATCATTAAAATGAATTACCCATCTGAAATTATAAATAATACATGTAATTTAATATTAATCAATAATCAATTCACATACCGGTATTAAAATATTATCAAAAGGTTTTTATTATTTTTTTATGTGAATACCGCACGAGAGTCCCAACTGCTCTCAGCTGGAGCCAGTGAGACTATGACAGCCCCAATTGGGGTATGTTACGAGGCTGAAGGGGGGAGGGGAAGGTGGGGAAGTAACTGGCTATTCAGAATTGTTCACCAAATACGTTAATGTCATTTCAAGGAACGTTTCAATTCTGAATGGCAGTCTTACACCAGGCCGATACTGAGATATGTTGGAAGGTGTCGCAAATATACGATATGTTATTTTCAACTAATGAATTTTGAAATAACACAAACTAATCAATTAAATATTATTTATGCACGCCGGGTTTTGAACCCGCAACCTTCGGATTGCTAGTCGAGAGTCTTACCTCTCGACCACGGAGGCCGGAGGCAGTGCCGTAAATAGGGCGGTGCCACCGGTGCCCAGCCACAGGGCGTAGACTCTGGGGGGCGCAAGAATGGCCTGACTAGGCAGGACTATTATTTTTTTCGTTTTGCTCCTGATTGCTCCTGGTAAGTTTCCGGCCCCGCTGCGCCCCTAGTGCTCGATTCCAACGCATACGCACCTACATAGCAGTATCATCAAAAACGTCTGTTTACATGGCGATTTGAGAAACTTCACAACATTCACCACCTTTTTAATTTTTTGACAATATAACAGATTACTAATTTTCCTGCTAAAGAACTTAAAAAACTTGCCGCTGATTTGAGTATCAAATATTCAGCAGATATTAATGCTACTGAATTTTGGGCTGAATTAGACACTTTAAGGAGTCAAGTTGAAACGACTACATTATTTGATAAATGTGACCGTAGTTCAAGTCTGGGTCTTCTTAAAGCTATAGTCGAACTAGATTTAAAAGAGATGTTTGAATATTTTCGAATAAACCTTTTTTCACCAATTCATACTTAATCGCAATTTATATTATGCTATGCTACCTTCCTTATTCAAAACTGTACCATACCAAGTACTTAAAATTAAATTAATTCACAATTTTCTGAAACTTTGCAGGGTATTTTATTATAGAAATATGAAGACCAAAGTGGCCCAAAAATTAAATCTTAAGCATCAGGGTGGGCAACGCATTTGCACTAGTGAACTTACGTTTGAGTTTTAGTGAGTGAGACACAGTGGGTGGTATAATTGGCGAAGGGTCCATTTAAATAGGGCGGAGTTATAGAAGCTCGCACAAGGCGCAGAAAAGGCTATTTACGGCACTGGCCGGAGGTACAACCTACAAACAATAAAGAACTCCAGTGAAAAATATTATGGCTTAAAAAATACATATTAACATAGATCAACAAAAGCTGATTCTGAATATATAAATTTTATTATATATTATTCAGCATAGAATTTATAAATTTGTCATTTTAACCATCACATTAAAACTTTTTTTTTAAATTAGCTCCACACGGGAGGCCCTGGGAAAAAAACTCCCTCGGGACCTCCTTCGGGGATTCTCGGAGCCATCTTTGGGGACGCTTTGTGGAGTGTCTTTTAATGGAAAGAAAGGAGAGTACCTTCTGGGAAGAAAAGGGCATAAGGAGTGGGTAGGAATCTGAGAGAGTGACGGACGTATTAATCCATTCCTTCCACTGCGGTGCAAGGTGATGGGTCGAGAGAGTCCGGCTGGAGAGGTGTCCGTACCAGTCCAAATTATGAAAGTTTGCTAGGAACGACTGAATCTGCTGATGGGAAAGGACACGCAGGGGAGGTGATGAGGGGACAAGAGAGGTCAGAGAGACGGATTGCGAAGGAGATACTGAAGCCGTAAGGGATAGCAGAGGGTAAATTTTTAATACATGTTTCCCACACGGACAGCTGTATGTGGCCTGCCCACGCATTGGAAAACCTTTTGATTTATTCGTATGTTCGGAAAAATAAAAAATGTTGTTTATCTATCCAAAAGCACTTCAATTAACAGAATTAAAATGCAAAAACTTATTTGATGGCATTTCAACGCAAGCCGGGTGCTTGCTAGTCTGACATAAAATGAAATTGAATTAAGAGTTAATTTATTTATTTACAGTATTTTTTTATTACAAGTAATTTTTTATTACAACAACCAGTAATAATACGAACGCTGCAGCCAACTCCCCCATTTCCCGCATCCTTCAAAGTTTCAACTCTATTCAAAAAACCACAAATACCGATGATATATTTTTTGATTCCCTCCCTCTATTTAAGAAAAACATTTTTAGCACACTGAACTCGCACACATAACACATACATCCACACACACTCACACACCCTCATTTACACACATACAAACACTCTCCCACACCCCTCTCCTTCAATAAGTTACTAACTTAATTTAGGTATAATGTATTATTTATCACACAAAAATATAAGTATATAACAGCGACATGTCATTGGTACCAATTATTGTATTATTCTATAACTTTGTAAATATTTCCCATTATGTAATAATGTACTGTTTGTTTCTGCAAAATATAAATAAAATAAAAATAAAATTAAAATAAAATAAAAAAATAAAACAACTGATTAAATTATTCATGGTTAAAGTACCTATTATATACTCGTACGTCCATAAAATATCTTGGTCATTTAGTCTAGAATGTGAATGCACTTATGAGTAAGGGGGCGAACATTAATTACGTGAGCTCAAAATGGGGGGGTCAATAAAAATCTAATGTCAACTTTATCCTAAATTTTGTTCGCTGAAGCGATTATATTTACCTCAACGTGGGGGCGTAATAGGATAGGATGGGACAGGGTGGGACCCCAGATACACCGCTGATCTCACGTGAAGGGAAGGGGAGGGTCCCACCAAATCTCACTTAATCTCATTAAGGGGGGGGGTTTAAATTGTAAAAAAACTGCTCAAGTAATTAATGTATGCCCCCAAATAATAATCAAAAAATCAACCCATAACACGCAAGGTTTTTTTCTGTAATACATCTATTTTCAATTTTCGACCTAATTGCGCCATCTTTTCGGCTGGCTAGTAACCAATTTCAGAGAAATATTTCATTTCATACACGAATACAAAATTGCAATTCAAATACAGGATGAACCGAAACCGGTTGAATTAAGAAATAATAATATGGAATTGAAACAATGTTATTTTATGGTGTTTATTATAATTAGATATGTATTCCCACAAAGTGTTTGCTACATGTGAAGATCAAATACAAGTATTTAAAAAAGAAGAAAGTGCTTAATAAACAGTTTTTATCTTATAATAAAATGCAGGAGGACCTAAACCGTCTTAATGTTTACTGTACACAGCATAGCCTTAAAATCAATGTTAAGAGCGTTTAACCAGCCAGCGGACGAAAATCCACATTTCGTCGAAAGTTGCTCTTCCGATCGTGCAGGGCGGTTACAGTGAGAAAGATTAATTATTCTCCGTACCAGCTTTTTTAAATTATAACTCAATATCGAATTTATTTCAATCCAAATTAGCTTTAATTTATACCTTCATCCAAAAATGCTGAAAGGCGTGATGATAACACTATTAAAATAGTGTACTTTTTGTAGTTATTTTTTGATTATAAGTATTTATCATTTTTCAATAATGTCTAAATTTAATAAGAATGTTAAAAAAATCTGAAATATATTAGTTTGTAAGTGCGCAAATAAATACACAATGGACCAATTTTCGTCAAGAAACACATGTACGTACATATTTTTTAATGATTTTATTGAAACTAAAATTAAAATTCTAATACATAACTCTGCTAGATAATGTATTGATTTATTTTACTGCATGATTACATTATTTGAAATGGGTGTGGTATAATACAAAAACTTATTTGAAAATTTAACAAATCTGCCAACGACCTATGGAATAACCTTATTTTACTAAAAATTTTAAAAAAATCCAAAAATTTATTACATAACTTCACTAGATAAAAGAACAATCTTTCGAAACCCACTTATAATTTTTTGTGGAAAAGAGTCAATACGTCTAAAAACTTTTTTGAAAATGACGTATTTCCGGCTTTCTCTGGTAATGCCCTCTTAAGAAGTGCTTCGTCGTGAACTTATCGTTACCAATAAATATAATCTGAACGGTTCAATATTAATCAACAAAACAGAAGTCAAAGATTTGGGAGTGACATTGGACTCTAAGCTTATTTTTGATATTCATAGAGACTCAGTCACATCAAAAGCCTCGAAAATGTTAGGATTCATTCTTAGGACATGTAAAAAAATTCAATAACTTTAGAACAATGAAAACCCTATATTTTGCTTATGTCCGTAGCTTACTAGAATACGCATCACAAGTTTGGAATCCTCAATACAAATCATATGTGGAAAATCTAGAACGTGTTCAAAATCGTATTCTACGATACTTAGATTTCCGCAGCTACCGCCCACACCTAAGTCACCAAGATTCAGCCGCGTACTTCAATATACTATCATTAGAAGCTCGAAGAAGCTCGGCCGATATACTTTTTCTTCAAAAAATAGCCAGATCCATCGTAGATTGTCCAGAACTCCTAGAACGAATACAGATACGAGTTCCTAACAGACGAACAAGATCAGACATGATTCTTAGCCTCCCTCGGTGCAACACTAATTCTAAGCAGAACTCTTTCATCTATCGTGCATCCAACACTTTCAACACACACTATACACAATTTGACATTTTTAACTCTGCACCACACCCCTTAAAATCACACAGACACTCTCTCGATACTCTACAATAACAATACTTATAGATACTCTCTGATACAACCACCACTCTATAAACTTCCTTTTTTTTTTCTTTTTTACCTCAACTTAACCGATCCCCCCCATCCTACCCCTTTCTTATTCCCACCTAAATAACTCGTCTCTTGAAATGTAATTTTTTATTAGAAAATATCTCTGAATTCACTACACACTTGTATACAATACTCATGTGGAAACCTGTAAATGGTTCAATTATTATATACTTTGTTGTTAATGTAAACTGTTGGTCTCCGAAATAAATAAAAATAAAAAATAATATGTGCGAGTATGTTCCTAAAGATAATAAAAAACGTGTTTTTAAAACGTAAGGCGTTCTTTACACAAATTTTGACGGGAGCATCAATTTCGTAATGACGAGCAGATAGATTATGATATGTACAACAAAAATTAATTTTTATTATTCGGTCGTCAATTTTCTGTCGATTTAACAACACCAAAAAATAATAAACAACTGTTTTTTTAAGATATTTAACAAAATCGCTTTTAAAACCGTCAACTCACAAGAAATTTCAATCTCTGAAACATCAAAAATGTGCATACAAGCACACATACATATAAACGTAAACCAGGTATCATTAATTCTCTGATGCACTATACATTATATATATAGAATATACAAAGAAGTGATATAATACGGATTATTATTTGTTGGTGCGACGTAGGTACGAGCACCTACCTAGATGGGCCTTAATCCTAAAACTTGTTTTTTCGCTTTAAAATAATAGGTACTTATATGAATTCATGATGACATAAAATTAAAGTTTTATGTTCTTGTAATCATTTTTTTTACGAAACAATGAAGGTTACCGAAAAGTACACAGTTTTAAATAACGGTAAATTTTTTCTTCATACATTTTGCAGGTGCGTTATTGATGGTGATTTTAATTGTAATTTAATTAATATTTTAACAGACTGTATAGTAAAATGGTCGGTTTTTGGAATCTAAATGCTCCCTCTATTCCTAATGCTTTACAACTTTCCTGTAATAGAGAATGCTATCGGTATCCTTGATCCGGGAAGTTAGAGCTTCAAAGCTGTAACATACATTTTTAAAAAGTAGCGGCAAAATTAAAATAAATGCACAGCAGTGATTTCGTATTTATTATAGCGAGACAGTATAATAGTTTCCCGATAAGTTTAAAATTAGATTTAATTGACTCCAATTTTCAAAAATGGTGAGTGATGTTTATAATTACAGACCAATATGCATTCAATCCGCCATACCGAAACTCTTTGAAAGCCGAATAGTTGACAAACTTTTAACACAAATAAAACCTGTAATATCACCTTACCAGTTTGGATTTACGCCAGGTAAAAGTACTCTTTCCAACTTAATTATTAATGAAAATTTTATAACCAGTGTTTTTAAAGAAAAAAAACAAGTAGACTCTATGGTTATTTCCTTTTGGGGTATTATGCCGTGTTCATCAGGGCAAATGTGTGTTGATGGACACTGTAACGCTGTCCAAAACGTTGGCTAAAGGAGGAGGTAGCGCAACACGGCATAATACCCCAAAAGGAAATAACCATAAAATTTTTGGCCGTGAAAATCTAAAATAAGTAGACTCTGTTTATTCTGATTTTAGTAAAGCCTTTGATACAGTTTCCCGTAAAATTCGCATTTGGAAATTAGGAAAGCTTGGGATACATGGCAACATATTAGCCTGGATTGAAAGCTATCTTACTGGAAGACAACAAATTGTTAGAATAAAATCCTGCCTGTCGGAAAAAAATTGTGCAACAAGTGGAATTACACAGGGTTCATACCTTGGCTCAATCTTATTTATCTTGTTTATAAATGATCTTACAAACATACACCATGATTTATCTGTCTTACTTTTTGTTAATGACCTCAAAATTTTTAGAATTATTCAAAATATTTACCATTGCAACATTCTTCAAGATAATATCAACAAATTGTTAATTTGGTGTAATGAAAATAGACTTTACTTAAATATCTCAAAATGTCAAAAAGTTAGATTTTCTCGAATTAAAAATACAATGATCTTTAATTACAACATTGATAACAATGCTCTTGAAACATTAACATAAATTATAGTCTTTGGCATCACTTTCAATTCGTTCATTTCTTAACCACGTGACTACATAATCTCTGATAAGGGTTTAAAAATTTTGGGATCTAAAACTAGAAATTTTAACAATGTAAAGTGTATTAAACTGTTAGATTTTGCCTACGTTAGAAGTCAACTTGAGTACAGTTCTCCCCTCTGGAACTCGCATTAATTATAATGTGGGTTCCAGAACTACACGTAAGCTGTTGAAAGAATACAAAACAAATTCTTACGTTTTCTAAATTTTAAAATGAGTATTCCAACAATTGAATGTTGAACTACAACACTATTTTAAATGATATGAATATGCTCAAATTGTCAGACAGAATAATTTTCACTACCCTGGTATTTCTTTATAAAATTCTAAATGATTTAGTTGGTAATCCGGTATTGCTTGAATTGGTAAACTTCCGGCTTCCACCACGTAATACTAGAAGTCAGAATTTATTTCAGTGCAGAAATTCTGGGACTAATTACCACGCGTATTCCTCTTTGCCCAGAATACTAAGGGATAAGGAATAAGGAGGGAAATATTTATACCAAGTTGGACATCTTCGATTTATCTTTAAACGAATTTAAAATATTGTTACTGAGGCGGGTCAGTTATGTACAAACACTGTATATTTCTTACAATTCATATGTAAAAGCTCCGAAAAAGGGCGTTAATTAATATATAATCTGCATAACAATTGGACGGATTGTTACACCGCGCTATTCTTTCAAAATTTCTTAGATAAGTTTAAGTCTCATGACATCTTCCAATCACTAGCTTAATTAAATTCAGTCGATTTAAATGTAGAAATGTATAGTTGGCTTTCAGAATAATTAAGCAGAGCTCTGAAACTCGTGTGGTTTTATTTTTTTGACCTTCTCTGTTACAACTCAAGTCGTCGGTCTTATAAGGAAAACTGTGTTGATCTTCCAATATTCTCAAAAAATTATCTTTTGCACGTGGACTTGGATTCAACCCAATTAAGAGTGAGTAACCAGAGAAAACCGGAATATGTTACTTTTAAATCAAATTTTAGACATATTGACTTTTTAAACTAAAAATTATAAATTGATTTCGAAAGATTGTTATTTTATCTAGTAAAGTTATGTTTTAAATTTTGAGAAAAAATGTTTGTTTTTAGTAAAATAAGGTTTTCATATATCATATCATTTGTTAAATTTTCAAAGAAAATTTTGTATTATGCAGCACACATTTCAAATCGTATAATCATGCAATAAAAAAAATCAATAAATTATCTGAGAAAGCTTTGTTTCAAAATTTAAATTTTAGTTTAAATAAAATCATGAAATAAAAAAAAATAACGAAATAATGAAAATACTTCGGTTTGTCCATTTATTTACGGTCTTACAAACTAAAACATTTAATAGTTTTTTACATTATTATTTTGCTCAGACATTATTGAAAAATTATAAATACTTATGATCAAAAAATAATTACAAAAAGTACATAATTTTAATAGTTTTATCATCACGCCTTTCAGCATTTTTGGATGTAGGTAAAAATGAAAGCAAATTTTGAATAAAATTAAATCGATATTGAGTTATAATTTTAAAAAGCTGGTGCGAAGAATAATTAATCTTTCTCATTGGAACTGCCATGTACGATCGTAAGAACATCTTTCGACGAAATTTGGATTCTCGGCCGCTGGCTGGTTAAAGGACGATTACAAACTTTGTAAAGCAAATAAATCTACAGAAAGTTTAATCAAATTTCGTTTTTTTTCTGGTTCTTTTCAATTCACATAGCTTTTTTTAAATTTTATTTAGGGGTACAAAATTATATTTTTATGTAACGTAAATTTTCCATTTTTATTTGGAAAATTAACTGAACATTGTCTTCCATCTTGAAAGATCCTTTAAAATAAAAAGTAATAATTTGTTGGTAAAATGACCTACAGGAATTAATCTCTCGGGAAGCGGTCTTAGTTAGAAGTTCATTTCTAAATAATTAAGGAAGGTAATTTACTTTATATATATTAGAGAATCATGAAAGTGGCCTTACGTCTTGCAATTAAATACATATCTTCCGATTAATTATAATTGTGAGAGTTATTACGTATTCTGATGTGTATTGGCATATTTCAATGAACGACCGGATATCACACCAATGCAGTGCATGGCCTGATTCTTGGAAGTACTGAAAAAAAAATTTTTTTAGATGGACGCACACAATTTTTTATCGGTCTAAGTATAAACTTATTTACAGCTGGATGAAACCCTTTTCATGCATTTTCACATTTTTTCAAATTTGAGTCCACTACTGCAAATTAAAATACAGCGGTAATCATATCGTTTAATTTACGTCTAAATAGGGTATCTCTGCTATGATATCATTTTTTGTTTTATTTTAAATTTTACCTCATCTTGATGTTAAACTTATTTTTTCTAAACCTTTTTTTATCTGTGGGAAGATAAATATATCACACAGCACACCTTTTTCTTCGTCGTGTTTTAATTTGACCAGTTTAATTGAGAAATGATTTAAGCTTAACAAAGTTGTCTAATAAATAATTTAAGATCGCTCTTAAAAATAACGTTCACATACTTTAATCGTGTATTAATGTTGGGTAAAATCGTGATAGCAGTATTTAATTTGTGCCTTTAAAACAATAGACAACAATTTAAAAAAACACATTTTTTACTTTATCGGTATTTGGATAACGACTAAAATATATTTGAACTTTGTGTAACGTTATTAAAAAACGAAGACATGTAATTACGCGTTATATAAAAACGTTGTTTTATCATGGTTTTTGATGTTGGAACAATGTACAAGCCTTCACCCCTTATAAATCTTTACGTATAATCTTTTATGAAACTAATACTTGTAACTACTTACTTAAAATTATTTCTTAAGGTTTTGAAATGTAACTGATTTCATTGTCATTTTGTGGTATTTTAAGGTTAAATTCAAACTAAGGAACACGAATGCAGAAAACCGTTTAAAAACTGCCCCGGAGAAGTTATTTGAAAATATAATCGAAGTTAGTTGACCTTAACCTAAAATCAAACTAGTTTTTTTTATAATATTCTACCACAAATTTAGTAATTTTCGTAATAAGTACCATTATGTATCGCAATAATAAAAATATTATTCAATCATGGTTTGTTGATTTTGCTTAAAAGGTCCGATATTGTCTCACTGCATTGTGATGTCAAAAGGCCAGGTGGAGACTTAATGAAATACCTAGGCCATAAAAGACGTTTCATTCATGAAATGTGCGTCCGCTGTCTGGCGTCGGATCGGTCCACTCTAGTCCACGCGGCTCACGGCACGGCGCGCGGCGCACAGGCCATCTCAACGTCTGCAATTGCCGCCTGACTACTTTCAATTTCTTTGTATCAACGGAGCATCAGCACTTTGCGCACGTTTTGAATATTTTGTTGTTTTGATATCTCTTTCGTACGAATTATCCGCTTTAACCTTTGAGATTCGCCAGTTTCTGGCTAATGAAATGTGATGACGTAATTATACATATGACACGAATATCTTTATATCTCGGCATTGCGCAACTCAGCTAGGAATGAGTACTGTCAGGTACTCTTGATATTTTTACCCACAATGGCCATTTAGATGCAATATACCAAGAAGAAGAGTCGGTGTCATATTCGTCTTCAAGGCCGCCACCGGCCTCGAATTGAGGCTAATGAAATGAAAAATATATTAAAACAAACTAAGTTTTAGTGTGACATAATTTGAAAAAGTAAAATCAATAGAAAAAATCCGTGACATTCAGAAAACAATAATTCTTATTATTATTATTATAAAACAATGTAATTTGAATCTTTTAAATGTGTTTTTTTATTAGGTATGTGTATTATTTACTCAATATACACCCACCCAGCATTAAAACGCTATTAGTATTGACTTACCAAATTATTTAACGATTATTTTATAGTTTGCATAAATCGCTTCGACCTTTATAATATTTTTTGTCTTGTTACTTTGTGTGATGCGCCTAATAAATGTGTTGCTAACCTGTTCTTTGGCCCATCCAGAACAAATAATAAAATGAGAACCAGGATATTCATTTTGACATAATGTACATTAATGAATATGGGTACCTATAATTTTTCAATTTAAGAGCGTTTAACCAGCCAGCGGACGAAAATCCACATTTCGTCGAAAGTTGTTCTTACGATCGTGCAGGGCGGTTACAATGAGAAAGATTAATTATTCTCCGTACCAGCTTTTTAAAATTATAACTCAATATCGAATTTATTTCATTCCAAATTTGCTTTAATTTATACCTTCATCCAAAAAGGCGTGATGATAAAACTATTAAAATAATGTACTTTTAGTAATTATTTTTTGATTATAAGTATTTATCATTTTTCAATAATGTCTAAATTTAATAAGAATGTTAAAAAAATCTGAAATATATTAGTTTGTAAGTGCGCAAATAATTACACAAATGGACCAATTTTCATCAAGAAACACATGTATGTACATATTTTTTAATGATTTTATTGAAACTAAAATTAAAACTCTAAAACATGCGTTTACTAGATAATATATTGATTTCTTTTACTGCAAGATTATATTATTTGAAATGGGTGTGGTATAATACAAAATCTTTTTTGAAAATTTAACAAATCTGCCAACGACCTATGGAATAACCTTATTATACTAAAAATTTAAAAAAAATCTCAAAATTTATTACATGCGAATGCTAGATAAAAGAACAATCTTTCGAAATCCATTTATAATTTTTTGTGGAAAAGAGTCAATACGTCTAAAATCTGATTTGAAAATGACATATTTCTGGTTTTCTCTGGTAATGCCCTCTTAAGGCGGACGTGGCTCTACGCAGATAATCCTACAAGTAAGCACAATCAGTCATCATTAAAGGTTTGGTGCACAAAGCATGCAGGTAGGTAGACTTAACATTTAAAAAAACATTCTGCCTTAGGTGTTTATTTGGTCAAATCAAAAAGATGAACGGTTTAGAATCCTGGTGCCGTAGCATAACTTATTTTTTCTTCTTTTTTCCTCATCTTGACGTAGTCGTTTTCCTCTGTCGACCTTAAGATCTACACCTTTACTTCGTAGGAACATTTTTACCTTGCAGTTGAACCAACCATTTATAAAAATCATTTTATATTAATATATCGTTCACGAAGACGAATAGCCAATCACTCATGCATTATATTGCGGCGCCATAAAAGCCGTTAGCAATGAAAATATTAATTTATCGAAAATAAATAATGCCGGAATTCGTGTCATCGCAATACTCATTGACTTTGTCATAAAAAAGTTTATATTAAAATATTACTGACCTTTTTGAAATCGTAAATATAGGCAGATATAATAATATGAGTTCAACGGTTGTCAGTTGGAGTACGTCTCGTCGTATTTTGTTAGTCTCAGTAGCTAACAAGGAAAACTAATTTCTGAGCGCCTTTCTCGGTGAAGTACTGGGTTAATGTTGAATGTCGAATGTTTACAGAAGCTGCCATTAAACATTTTAATTGTGAAAAAACATTGCTGATATTTTCAAAATTACTTATATTCTGTGAGTAAACTGGCAACTGAAAAAACTTATGAATAATTAAATGTTTCATGATAAATTTAGTTTGCATGTTACAATTATTCTTGTGTGTACACCAAACGGAAATCTCTACTGACAATTCACATCTTAGTATCATTATTAAAAATACTGAATTCATAATATTACAATGAATAACTTTTTAAAAAATTTATCCATTTTAATGAAAATAAAACGACATGGTATTGATGGCACCATCCATAAGGGGCCTACGTATTCTTCTAAAGATCTGCGAAGAGTTTGCTGAAGAAACAAACATGCTATACAACCCCACTAAAACGGCTCTACTGGTCGTAAGACATGGACAAGGACCAAAAAATATTCCTCCAGCTACCCTTAATAGTGTGAACCTGCAGGTGACTGAAGGAACTAAATACCTTGGACACATAATCACCAGTAATCTGATGGATGATGACGACATCGATAGGCAAAGAAGAGCTCTCAGTGTAAAAGCAAACATGCTCAGTTGAAGATTCCGCCTTTGCAGTACTGCTGTAAAAAGGACGCTCTTCCTTTCCTTCTGCGCAACACTATATACGTGTGAACTCTGGGCAAACTACAAGAGGAGTAGTATAGAAAGACTTCGGGTTCAGTATAATAACGCCTTCCGCATAATGTTTGGTCTCCCCAGATATTGCAGCGCTTCCCGGATGTTCACTGAGGGGCGAGTTCCTGGCTTTGCAGCCCTTATTAGATCCAGGGTGGCAGGAATGAGGGAAAGGATAACCAGCTCTGGAAACATCCTCGTCATGGAAGTCCGCCTCAGTCCATCATCCAGTATTGATGCACACTGGAGAAAAATACTGGCTCCTTACGTGCTCACAGAATCCTGAAAGCTTAATATTATTATTTCTTTTGTTTTTTTTTTTGCTACTATTAGCTTATTATCTTTTTTTTGTGTACATTCATATCCACCTTCTTTTTCTTTTTTTTTCCTTTCAAATACTTTGTGTATGTATGTGTATATTATACCCCTTATGAAATGTGTGGGATTGCACTCTCCTCCCCACATACTGGAATAAACATTTATTTATTATTTATTTAAAACACTTTATATGCACCGCTATTTAATCAAAATATTCGACGTGTTTCGAAACCAATGGTTTCTTCATCAGGATAAACGTACAGGTACTGAAAATTAATAAATAATTAAATAAATACATTTTTTTAATAACTTTCAATATAATACGTTTATCCTGACGACGATCCAATTGATATTATTTTTATTAAGTAGTTGCGGACCGGTAGTCCCAGTGCTGTCCGTTTCTGGCGCCAACTTGCCAAGACGCCAAGAAGCCAAGGAGCCATGGTAGGAGCCAAGAAGCCAAGGTGCCAAGAAAGGAGCCAAGAAGCCAAGGAGCCGAGGAGCCAAGGAGTCAGAAAGCCAAGGAGCCAATGAACGAGCCAGGAAGCCAAGGAGCCAAGGAACTAAGGAGCCAAGGAGCCAAGAAGTCAAGGAGCCAAGGAAGGAGCCAAGGAGCCAAGGAGCCAAGGAGCCAAGGAGCCAAGGAAGGTGCTAAGAAGTCAAGGAGCCAAGGAGCCAAGGAGCCGAGGAGCCAAGGAGCCAAGGAAGGAGCCAAGAAGCCAAGGAAGGAGCCAAGAAGCCAAGGAGCCAAGGATTCAAGGAGCCAAGGAAGGAGCCAAGGAGCCAAGAAGCCAAGGAGCCAAGGAGCCAAGGAAGGAGCCAAGGAGCCAAGAAGCCAAGGAGCCGAGGAGCCGAAGCGCTGATGATACCCAATACAGCGCACTTGAGGTTTTAACTAGCGCCTGGCGCCTTTTGTCTCAGGGCTGGCCCTGTAGAGGTGCATACTTTTGGCCTTACTAAAATGCGTGTTTTAATTTTTGTACAACTGATAAACTTTTTATTAAACAGATTATTCTGATGAAATAGTGGTGTACACAATATTATTTACTTTCGTTAAACGCATACATACATACATACACACATACTCAAACACACCTTCCCACTGCATACATCACCCGCTAATTACTTAATATGCGTACCATAAATAAGACAGTACAATGAAACACATAGTAGGTACCCACCATAGTATATACTTATTAATTGTAATTTTTTTTTAACCAAAGTATCTTATGTACTGTTTGTTTCTGTTTATAAATAAAATAAACATAATTAAATTAAAATATATTTAACGTGACATATGTATTTCCATAAAATTGTAACATACTTGCATAACATATTAACAACGAAAAAAATCACTCAGTTTAAATATAAACATACCACCCGTGTTCAACATATTTTAAAACAAGTTCTTCATTAATTATTAGTGCGCGAATCTAAAATATTGTTTTGTGTATTTCGATTTGACAACTTACTACCAACGGACACGCATTCAATAAAAAAAATCTGTTTTTAAATTATTTTTTTTCATGGTTATTCACTTTTCACGTTTCACAATAATTTGTCTGTTGATTAATCGTGTCAAAGATGAAATAATTTTAAATATTTCAAAATGTCTCTCTTATCTAGTGAACTATAGATTATGGTATACAACACTGAAAAATATATTCACTTAGATTTCAAAATATTGTAGGTATTTGATTTATTTTGAATTTACAACCTTTGACAGCGTAACCTTTTGTTTAAATAAAAATTACAAAATTCTCCAGAGTTCGCATTGCGCGTGAACTCTTGTTTAAATGTGCCAAGTGTTCAGCTAAATGAGAGATAAATAATTACGATTAAATTGAACATCTACGCACCAATGATACATGTTAAGTTGACTCCAATTACCTAAATCTGACATACATACCTTTGTGGGCAAGATTTAATAATGATGAGCTTCGTTTACACTGCATGGCCTATCACTGATTTACACCAAGCGGGACCTTGGGCGATTTTTCTCAATATCTATAACTAAGGAGATTCCACACAGCGCATAAGGTAAAGGAACTAATGCTAGACAGTGAACTAAAGGAAGACACTTAAAAAACCTTCTGGTTTTAAGAACAATTTTAGTAATATGACTCTAATGTCAACATCGTAGGACTCCTAGCACTATCGTTAAATTATTCTCAAAAGCTTCCAACAGTTTCTGAATGAAATTTCAAAATTGCGACAGTTTTTGTGAATTATATGACTGAGTGAACACACGTTTCGCACAGTTTCGCGTTTTCTTATTTTATAGATTAAGGAAGTGGAAATTTTGAAGATAAGTTTTGAATCAATATTTATTAGAACTTTACTTTTTACTTGTTTGTGAAGGTATCAATGTTACAAGAATAGTGATAAACTTTTTTTTCTTGTTTTTGCTAAACAAACATTTTTCTAACAAATTATGACAAGTCTACTATTAGTTGCAAAAATATTGAAAATCTAAAAGATGACGTGTGTGTTCCAAGATCACTATTCCCAATTAAAAGATAACTGTAGAAATAATAATAATGTAATTTGATATGCCTTAGAGGTTATTTTGGAAGGCGGGAATGGGTACCGCCACCCCGGAACCATTTATTAGATAACCAACACCTCTGCCATAGGTCACCCCTAGTAGTTCGCTACGCTTGGTGACTTAGTAGGGGTGCCCGCGTTCATCGGGTGAGGTGTGTTCAGGTTTTGGCGGCAGATGTTCCAGCCACCAGCTGCGTGGTGGGATGAAACGTGAGAGGCCGGTTTGCGGAGACGTTATGACCGCTGCAGTTGGTCTTGCAACGCAGCGGGAGGAATAGATTCGTAAGTCCGTCACTCATGAACACACTGATTCCTAGATTCCTACCAATTCTTCATACCTTTTTCCTTCCCAGAACTTCTTCTCCTTCCTTTCCTTGTAAAGATCCTCCACACAGCATCCTCAAAGATGACATAAGCCCTGAGGGAAATTATTTTCTTCAGGGCCCCTTGTGTGGGATAATGTAAAAAAATACATAATGCATTAGTAGGTATGTCCAGAAAATCTAAAATTGGTTTCTCAGTTAAGTAAGGGGGCATACATTAATTAAGTGATCAATTTTTCTATAGAATGAAACAAGTACTTTGTTTAAAAACCACTTTATGTTTATTTATATTTGTCGACCGGTTTCGGTCGAACTCAACCTTCTTCAGGACAATTAACATAAAAACTTTATTGTCCTGAAGAAGGTTGAGTTCAACCGAAACCGGTCGACAAATATAAATAAAAAATAAAGTTTTTTTTAAACAAAGTACTTGTTTCATTCTACATAATGTCAAGCCACAAAGTGTTTGCTTTCTATGATAAATCAATTTTTCTTCCATTCTAGACCCCTCCCCTTTGTGAGATAAATTTTGGGCCACTTCGTAATTCTTTTGACGTGAAATTTTACTGGACCCCCCCCCCCCCTTTTGAGCTCACGTAGGTAATTAATGTGTGCCCCCTAAACTCTACGTGAATAAACCATTATATTGTGAACTGTTCAATTCCCTAATATAAAATAAATCAATATTATAGATTCTAAAAGGAATTTGTAGTATCTGGTCATTATTCATGTTGGTGGGTATTTGGGTTTTTTCACTTATCCTAAAAGCCTTCAGCGGTGACAAATAAGGTAGCGTTTTGCATTCCGATTCCGCGGAAGTTATCTCACTTTGCTTATTTTTAAAAATAAACTATGTTAGCCGTTGAGAATAAATTAGTGGAAAAGGTATAACCATAAATTCTTAGTGACATGTTAGAATCTTAGAACCCGCCGATAATAAGTGTTACAACACTTTGAAAGGTGGAATTGAGAGACCTTGAACTTTCCCATATAAAATGTCCACTGCTGAAGAAGTGAAGATGCGTCATTTCACATTCAGATACCTGCTTAAGTATTTACATCAGCATATTACTTTCAAAAATATACTCGTACAGAGGATAAAACCAATCCAAAAATACCACATTTCCGTAATCGTGATAACTCGACGAGAATCTTTGAACTTGCGCTGGTTTGGAAAAACATCCATGGATGTCTAGCCATAAAGCATTAAATTCCTGATTCGAATCAGATATTGCCGAAAGGTTTCTTGTCAAAACAACAATAGTTTTTTTTCTGCCAAGTATTTTTTTAATGTTTGTCGTGATTTGACGTTTGTTATAAATACGCTCAACCCGAGCAATAATTATTAGCTATAATTTTCATTTGTCTCAACGATTGTAGTTCCTCTTCATATAATTTTTAAAATTACACTAACGTATAATATCATATTTTTACCAAAAACCGCGTAAAATTCCACCAACACGTTTTTCATTCAGTCTTTAATTTTGGTTTAGAAAAAAAAAGATTTTTTTTCAGTCAGCTTTAAAGCGGAATGTCTGGCTACTGTTAAACTAGTAGCTTATTTGAATTGGTGATATTTCTTCAGACATGTTGCTGTCTGCAATATTGACTTACATAATCAGTTATTGAAGGCAGTAGGCAAATACACTAATGACTCGAGTCAAATATTAGCAATATTACTCACTTTCAGCAATGTCGTATTTCGACCATTTACATGTACAGATAGATCCATGCAATTTCCCCACCTGCAAATGGAATGGACAAATCACACTAAATTTACATTACTAATGCAGATTTATGCAATATAATAACATATTAAATAAAACTCGCACTATGACACCGACTCTGCGTTACTTTAAGAGGGCATTACCAGAGAAAACAAGAAATATGTCATTTTCAAATCAGATTTTAGACGTATTGACTCTTTTCCACAAAAATTATAAATGGATTTTGAAAGATTGTTCTTTTATCTAGCATTCGCATGTAATAAATTTTGAGAATTTTTTTAAATTTTTAGTATAATAAGGTTATTCCATAGGTCGTTGGTAGATTTGTTTAATTTTCAAAAAAGATTTTGTATTATACCACACCCATTTCAAATCATATAATCATGCAGTAAAATAAATCAATACATTATCTAGCAAACGCATGTTTTAGAATTTTAATTTTAGTTTCAATAAAATCATTAAAAAATATGTACGTACATGTGTTTCTTGACGAAAATTGGTCCATTTGTGTATTTATTTACGCACTTACAAACTAATATATTTCAGATTTTTTAACATTCTTATTAAATTTAGACATTATTGGAAAATGATAAATACTTATAATCAAAAAATAACTACAAAAAGTACATTATTTTTATAGTTTTATCATCACGCCTTTCAGCATTTTTGGATAAAGGTATAAATTAAAACTAATTTGAATTGAAATAAATTTGATATTGAGTTATTATTTAAAAAAGCTGGTACGGAGAATAATTAATCTTTCTCATTGTAACCGCCCTGCACGATCGTAAGAACAACTTTCGACGAAGTGTGGATTTTCGTCCGCTGGCTGGTTAAACGCTCTTAAACAATAAAGACTCCTTTGAAATACTTTGTATACATAAGTACATCAGACCGGCTCAACTATCACGGCTACAGTTTCACAAAAACGGCGCTATATAAATCATCCAACAATAGGTGAGTAACTACACTAACTACTGATAAAATAGAACGAAAGCGAATTAAATCTGAGTTATTTACCGTGAAACCTCCGTCTTTAGCCAACGTTTCGGACAGCATTACAGTGTCCATCATCAGGACAGATGTGTTCACATGAAGGAGGTAGCGCAACACGGCATAACACCCCAAAAACAAATAACGAACATACTTTTGGCCGTGAAAATCTTAAAACGTATCTAAATCTGAGTTATTTGCCGTGAAAATTATCAGGAAGATTCGTATTGCAATTTGTAATGCAAAAATATTAGGATTTTCATGAGGATGTCGTCATGATAAAATATTCGTAATTTACTAAAAATTTATGAAGAAATTCTGATAACTCGCGTGCTAACATTTATTAGGTCACCTCTTCCTGTTAATTCATTCGTAAGGCCTGCAGTCCCGTTTTTAATTGGAATTATGAATAAGTTGAAGAGATTTTTAATAAATTAGCAAAACATTTTTCTTCGTGTAAATCAGGCTTCCAAGAAATTGGGTGTCTTGTATAATAGGGCTAGCAGAGCTAGCAGATTCTTCAATAGTGGCCAGCTGCTAACGCTGTGCAAATCTCAAGTACGCTCAACAATTTAATTTGAGAGCCACCTGTAGGTTGGAGCCCCACAATACTTGATAAACCAATAAAGTAAACTTGATTCTGTGCGAAGGAGGGCGGTCCGTCTGATTGATAATCCGTTGTTAACGGACCGGTTGCCATCTCTAATGCTCAGGCATTGTGGGTAAGCTGAGTGTTTTGCAGGTATTTTAATGGAGCCTGCTCTAAGGAGCTTGCAGCATTCATACCTGGTACAAGTGTAATATTATATAAGAACTATCTCCTTCTTCTGGCGTTAATAACACTAAAAATAGAATATAACATGTATAAAATGTGAATGTAGGTATGTATAAAATTTATAAATCCTCAAACTGCTTCGACTCGCAGCAATAACTTATCTATGTTACTAGTTTGTACGAACCAAGTGGTTCGCAACGTTTGGTGATTTAACAGGGGTGCCCGGGTTCATGGGGTGAGGCTTGTCTAGGTCTTGGAGGCGGATACCAAGGACACACTGAATCCCAGATTCCTACCTACCCCTTAAACCCCTTTCCTTCCCAGAACTCTCCTCTCATTCCTTTCCTTAAAAAAACTCTCTAAGCAGCATCCCCAAAGATGACATAGGCCCTGAGGGAAATTATTTTCCTCAGAGCCTCCTTTGTGGAGCTCATGTTAAAAAATATATATATATGTATATGATAATTGAATTACAGAAATTTTAAGTCTTTTGGTTTTCAATGTTATTATCACTATCACTGACAATCCTGGCAAATGAAGTATTTTGAAATGTTGGTATTTACGTTAGTTTTAAGTCTCTAACTTTAAGTCACAGTTGTAAATATGTATGTCGTTAAGCCACTAGTTTGAAGTCAACTATTATAACTCTTAGTCATAAGTCACTAACTATAAGTCTTAGATATAAGCCACTAGCTACAAGTCTTAGATATAAGTCGCTAGTTATAATTATAAATCTTAGTTATACCAATTTTTTTATATATTTACTTGTACAGCGCCCTTGAGGTGATTTCTCACAAAAACGGCGCTATATAAATTAGCCAAGTATTATTATTATTAAGTGCGTGAAATTCGGCGGAACACCCGTTCACTGATGATGTTGGCTTTATGAGAACGGGTTGTTTCTTCGACTCGTTTTTTTTATGTAAATCGGTTAGTTTGTTAGTTTGTTAGAGCTACTATCATTTGTTTTTCCTCTTTCATTTAATCCGTTCAAGATTAAAATAAAAAAATAAACTTTGAAGCATTTTAAAATACAATTATTCTCTAGTGTCAACAAGTCACACGTATTATCCTAAATTTCATAAATATTTAATTTAATGTTAATATCAAAATACTGTATTCAATAAAATATTCCATTCATACTAAATTTAACATGAATGTTCATTAAATTAGTTTAATGTATAATTTTTAACCTATTACCGAGACATTTGCTGAGTTATGATGTAATTTATTGGTCAGTTTTTGTAAGTTTCGGTAATGCTTAATGTCTAATCAAAGCAATAACTAGTTAAAATGCGCATATTCATCTATTTAAAAATCTTCTTTTATAAGTAGGTATTAAGTTAAAATCTATTTAAGGTGCTGATGTGATCGCTGATGCAGGCGATTATTAATAAATATTATTATGCTAATTTATGTATTGTTCCACGATATTTGCACGAAGACATTTTTTTGCCTACCTCACAACTCAATTTATTTTATACATAATGGGTGAATTTATGTAGTTGTACTACTGCATAGTATTTAATATCGTTAAATCTATTGAGTGTGTAGGTGTCTAGTGTCTACATGCATAGCACCAATGAGATACCACGTAGGTTGTCGTATAAGTTGTAAGTAATTGTGCATCCGTCTTTTTTAAATTTTAAACATCGAACGGCCACCTACATCTTACTAATATTATAAACGCGAAAGCTTGTTTGGATGTATGTGTGTATGTTACTCTTTAACGCAAAAACTACTGAATGGATTTTAATGAAACTTTACAATAATATAGCTCATACATCAGAATAACATAGAGGCTATATATAATGGTAAGCTCTGGCGTTATGAAATTTGTATAAATGAAAATGTGTGTATTTCATATATTTTAGCGGCAGGGTGGAAAGGCAGGGGGAAGGGGAACGGGGGAGGTGGGGTTCGCGGAGAGGGAAGACACGAGGTAGGGGGAAGGCGGAGAAGGTGGAAGGGAACGGGGACTCACGGGTCAAATGACAGGCAGGGAGAATCAATTTATTTATTTGAATGGAATTGCAACGCATGCCGGGGACCAGCTAGTACAAAAATAAAAATGCTTAAAACCAAATGAAAATCTGCATTTTTTAGTAATTTTGTGAAAATTTATGATCTGGAATTATTTTTCCATGTCCGGCGTTGTTCGGGCTTCGAAATGCTACGGAGTGATATGCTATTCTTTGTATGTCTTTATTTTACGCCTCAGTCAATTTTTTAATATATATCTATGCTGAAATAGGCCAAGCCAAATGATCTTTTATCTTTTATAGCTGTGTGTGACATAAGCATTATGGTTATATAGGTACTAGCTTTAATGCACAGCTATCAAAATATCACTGTGGCGAATACATTTATTTACACGGGTTCCTTGTTAACTATTATTTGATCTAGATTGATCAAAGAGCGTATTATTTTCTATAAAGCAGCGAGAGAGATAGACTGACTATTTATGACGTTCAGTAATTTTTTATTCATAATTTTCTGATATCACTCAATATTGCAAATGGAACTTTTTCACAACCTAAAAATGTTAACATTTGTGCCTGTGTAGTCTTGAAATTTAAAAAAAATGGTTACAGCAAAATTAATACTCAGTGAACCATTTGAGTTAATCCATCGAAATAGCTCACAAATCTGAATGAAATAACAAAAATTACAACACTTTTGCGTTCATTGTTATTATATTGACCTAAGACCAAAGCATTAAAAAAAGTTTCCGTGTTTGGTATATTTGCTTCGCGACATTTAATTACATAATGATAATCAAAATGATGTCACGTAATTCCCTCCCCAATTAAAATAATATTATTTAAATCGGTTATAAACTTCGTATTCCCTTTCGTTGTGGGTCAAACATTTTCTCTTTCATTTAAGGTCACACATCTTCCCGTTTCTATTCAGGGTCTCGAGTTTTCGCATTCGCATTGAATAGGTACTCCGTTACCCAATCAATAATCCCACATACCGATATGGCTGTGATTCCGCTACGGTGTCGATGATTAGGTGGCTAGACTTGTGTAAGTGCAAAGATTCATGTCCATACGTGTAAATAAATATATGTACAAGCACGAAACATACCTACGTATATGTATATGCTTCAGAGGTCACGCGCGGACCTTCTGACATTTGATGATCGGGCCATACACGTAGGTGTAGGTGATCATATTATTAGTGAAAGTAGTGTGCTAACTCGTCTAACAAAGCATAGGTAATAGGTTATAACGTACACGGGGAACCCAAAATATCTTGGGAAGATTTTAAACTATTTTGATTGAAGAATTGTTGATATTTCAGTTTAACCCTTTACGGCCGTTGTTCCCAATTTTTCGATCGATCAATATGAGTCTCCGATCAGCTAAGAACGCTCGCAGACGAGAGACTTTATTTGCAGAGACAGTTGCGTTGCGGACATGAAAATCCATTACGGCATACGGAGGAGCGCACACGAGAGATTAGACATTTTTGAGGCGTTCTAAATAGTTTCTTTAGTAACGCTCTAATTGCCAAAAAATTGAGGTTAAAGAATTGGGTATTGGGTAGGCTCCGAAAGGGAATTATGTTGTCTATGTCTATATCTTATCTTATATCCAAATCAAGGAAGTGGAACTAGCCAAGGCCCAAAACAGAAGTCGACTTTTCTATCAGAAGGTAAACCATCAAAGAAAAGAATACAAGCCCAGAATTACAATGTGCTACGACAGCGAGGGAAATATTTTGAATGAAAAGTCAAGAATTCTGAATAGATGGGTGGAATATTTTGATGCTCTGCTAAACGGAAGTGTAGATGAGAGTGTGGGTGAAAATTTGACAAGGGATGGAAACATCACTGATGGTGGTACTAATGATGATGACAATGTCGAGCCGCCACCAACATTAGAAGAAGTAGTGGGTGCCATTAAAAGTCTACATAACAATAAATCACCTGGAACTGACAACATCTCTGCAGAGTTATTCAAATATGGCGGAGAGAACCTTCAAGTCCATATATATAATATCATTAAATCCATCTGGTGCTCTGAGACTCTGCCAAGTGAATGGAACTGTGGAATAATTTGCCCCCTTCACAAGAAAGGAGACCCTATGAACTGCTCTAACTATAGGGGCATAACGCTGCTGAATATCTCATACAAGATCCTATCAAATGTACTGTGTGGTAGGCTTATGAAATATTCGGATGGCATAATTGGCCAATATCAAACTGGGTTCCGTAAGGGGAAATCTACAACTGATCAAATCTTTTCACTGAGAAAGATACTGGAAAAAACAATAGAATTTAATGTTGATACATACCATCTCTTCATAGATTTTAAGGCTGCCTATGACACGGTAAATAGAGAAAGACTGTACAGAGCCTTGGATGAATTTAATATCCCAAGAAAACTGGTAAACTTAGTAAGGCTCACAATGTCTAATGTTGAGTGCCGAGTCAGAATACAACAGGATCTGTCAGACACCCTAAAGACCTTCAATGGACTAAGACAAGGAGATGCACTTGCCTGCATTTTATTCAATTTAGCGCTGGAAAAGGCCATCCGAAATGCAGGTTTACAAACCACAGGCCATATTTTTAACAAGTCTGTTCAGCTCCTTGCTTATGCTGACGATATAGATATCATCGCACGCTCAGAATATGAACTAAAATCGGCGTTTAAAAGCTTAGCTACGTCGGCAAGGAACATGGGATTGGTCATCAACGAGGGGAAGACAAAATATATGCCCGTACATGGACGCCAGAAACCACCAAGTATACAGATAGATAATTATACATTTGAAACTGTCAACGAGTTTGTATATCTCGGTACTATGGTGACAAATGACAACAATGTATCCAGCGAAATCAAAAGAAGAATAGTAGCTGCAAATCGATACTACTTTGGGCTACAGAAGCATATGAAATCTCGCCACCTTACCAGAAGAACTAAAGTCCTGCTTTACAAGACCCTTATACGACCTGTTCTTATGTATGGTTCGGAATGCTGGACAATCAGTAAGGGTGATGAAGGAGCCCTAGAAAGTTTTGAAAGGAAGGTGCTGCGAAGGATTTACGGCCCAGTCTGTGATAATGGAGAATGGCGTATCAGATACAACCAGGAGCTATACGATCTTTACGAGGACCCTAATATCTCCAAGGAAATCAAAACTGGAAGACTCAGGTGGGCTGGACATATCCAGAGAATGAGCGAAGGAGATATTCCAAAGCGAATTATGGATGGTGCACCTGGGGGTCGGAGAAGAGTTGGAAGACCAAAGCTTCGATGGCTGGATGGAGTGGTGAAGGATGCAAGCACCATCGGCATCCGAAACTGGCGCAACGCAGCACAACACCGACAGTCATGGAGGCAGGCTCTGCTGGAGACCAAGACCCGACCTGGGTTGTAGAGCCACAGATGATGATGATGATGATGTCTATATCTTACTTAGTTTCAATATCCTCGTCTATGGTTTGTGATGTCAAATTCAAAAAAGTCGTCAAATATTGGCATATCTACGAGTATGGTAAAATAGTGAACAAACTTTCTCCATATAAAAATCACGAAATTATAAATCCAATGAATGGTTTATTTATGGCCAGAAGTAAGAAGTGTTTGATTCGTCTTTGATCTTAAGTAACATTCCCAAAAATGTGGCTAGAAGGGTTGTTCCAAAACGCATTCGACGTGTAAATTAATTTTGAATATTATTTTTGTCTTAGAATTTTTGTATTTATAATGGTGAAAAATATTTCCTCTTTTCAAAGCCGTGGTAGTGGATTTATTTATAGGAAAGCCTGACACAATTTATTCTTTTATTGGGGATAAGTTTACTTATTGTGAAAATTTTATTAAAACCCCAAAATATTTTCGTATTTCCTCATAAAATGCATAAGAAAATACATGAGGGAAATACATGAGAAAGATATGAACATTTTTTAAATGTATTAAAAAAATTATCTAGTAAGACAGCACAATTTATAAAAACATCATTTTGCAAAAAATAAAATAATAAAAGGGTGATTTGTATTTAACCCCTGGCTCATTAAGGTGTCATGGGTTGCGGGAGTATGGCATTCTCGTTGGAAAACGACCTTACTGTTAAAAAGCCAAAATGTCGATGTTTTCATAAAAGTTTAATTTGGTCATTCGGTAAATAAAGACTAATTTAAACATTTTTCGAGGGAGCACTGGATGTTATAATTATTTTTTTAGATAACATATTATGGTGATCTATAGCTCATAGTTAAGATAGGTACCTACATAATAGTTGAGATTTTCTCAAAATGCCGACAAAACCAACAATTTTACGAGCACCTTGTATTTACTCAGCAAAAAGACAATCGATGTTAATATTGTCCTATTATGCTTATTTTACGGAAGATTTATTATGTAGTTAGTACCTGTTAGTGATTTAAATTGTTATTGAATCCGCGGATAACTCCTAGTCGGATTATCAAAAACATGTTTAATTACATACACCAAAGCAGAATCTGCGAAACGTCGTTTTCTTCGGATATGTCGTTTATTCTACAGCTTACAAAGAATTGCAAAGCATATAAAATGTTTGTTAAATACCAGCATTTTTTTTTAATCTGTCATAATGTTAGCTACTCGGATAATAACAAAGAAACGATCTATCTATCAACACAAACAGGTGTTAAAAATTACACATAAAGAAATACAGATCCTGGAGTTGTATAGATAATAATAATAATAATAATATTTGGCTAATTTATATAGCGCCGCTTTTGTGAAAAATCACCTCTGTACAAATAAGTATTTAAAGGAAATAATATTACTGGTTTATAAGTAAGATTTACAATTATATCTAGTGACTTACATGCTTACATCTAAGACTTATAGCTAGAGACTTATTTTACTGGCTTACAATTAAGATTTAAGACTTATAGCTAGAGACTTATTTTACTGGCTTACAATTAAGATTTACAATTATAACTACTGACTTACATCTAAGACTTATAGCTTGTGACTTAAGACTAAGACATATAAATGCTAACCTAAAGCAAGTGACTTAATAACATACATATTAACAATTAGATTAAGATTAGCGCTAGAAGAAGTAAGAAGATAGAATAATACATAATATGTTTTGTAATGAGCGCACTTTGAAAACAAAAGTAAAATTTTATGAACAGATGTATGGGTACATTTGTCAAAATTTTCCCGAAACTACTCCCAAATAAACATATTACTCAGAAAAAAAAATTCATTTAAATAAAAATAATTAACAATAAAAAATATTGCTTATAAGATGGTGGTAAGTGGTACATATTTTAATCAAGTGTGAAATAAAATTTAAAAGAAAACAGTCAAATAAATTAGTTTCTTGGCAAATGCGTATGTACTGTATTTTCCCGTTCATTTAAATATTTTGTGCAGTGCAGTGTAGATACCGACTGTAATAAATTTGAATTCATGATACCTGCATTTTTTTGCAACAGGAGGCCAAATGGAAAATAAATTTCCTCGGTGCGTATTCTTAGGGGACGCTGCGTGCAGGGTCTTTTTAAGGAATGGAAAGGCAGGAAGTTCAGGGAAGGAAAATGTATGAGGAGTGGGCAGAAATCTGGGAGCAGTGTGTTCAGGAGTGACCATCCCTTATTACTTTTTTTTAAATATTACCTACCAACTCCATTACTTTCCTCGATAATCAAATTTTCTACTCTGTTCATGGTTAAGGCGAACTAGGTTTAAACGAAACTGTAACTTTAAGAAATGATGTTGAATGTGAGAAAGAAGCATTTCACAGTCGTAAGGCCGGCCCCGGGCACGCTCGATGCACGGAACAGCCTCGTGAGGCGCCGAACCATCAAATGTTTTCATTAGGTAAATAAAAATAATTGACGAGTCGACGGCATTGGTGCGTTTCAGCCAAAATGCCTCAAAGTGGGGAACTATTAATAACTCAACACAAGGAATCCAATAATCATTCAAAATTAAGTGGAAGGATATTATTTACAAGATAAATGGAAACTTGGCGCGCCAGATGGGGGCAAAGTAGTGAAGTAGTCGGTCAATCTATGTCAAAGAAAATTTACGTTTCGTATGTTACCAAATAGTAAAAGGTTGATCGGCTTTGCTGAACAGTGGGCACGCATTTGCCTCACTGTCAAAAGATGCTCACGTAGTTGTGATATTATCTCATTTTTACTGAAGAGCGTTTAACCAGCCAGCGGCCGAAAATCCACATTACGAAAATTCAGAGCGGTTCCAATGAGAAAGATTAATTACTCTCCGTATCAGCTTTTTAAAATTATAACTAAATATCGATTTCATTTCATTCCTTTGCTTTAATTTATACCTACATCCAAAAATGCTGAAAGGCGTGATGATAAAACTATTAAAATTATGTGCTTTTTGTAATTATTTTTTTATTATAATTATTTATCATTTTTCAATAATGTCTAAGTTAAATAAGAATGTAAAAAAAATCTGAAATATATTAGTTTGTAAGTGCGCAAATAAATACACAAACGGACCAATTTTCGTCAAGAAACACATTTTATATATTTTTAATGATCTTATTTAAACGAAAATTAAAATTCTGAAACATGCGTTTCCCAGATAACGTATTGATTTATTTTACTGCATGATTATATCATTTGAAATGGGTGTTGTATAATACAAAATCTTTTTTGAAAATTTAACAAATCTGTCAACGACCTATGGTATAACCTTATTATACTAAAAATAATGAAAAAAATCTCAAAATTTAAAACATGCGTTTACTAGATAAAAGAACAATCTTTCGAAATCAATTTATATTTTTTTGTGAAAAGAGTCAATACGTCTAAAATCTGATTTTAAAATGACATATTTCTGGTTTTCTCTGCCCTATTAGCTAAAAGCTCAAAGAAGATTTCGGATCAAAGAAAATTTAGTATTTGTTCCATTAGAGGTTATTTAATATGCAACCTTCAGTCAACACACGTTAACAGACGAATAATTTTTATGAAAACCTATAATTAAAAGCAGGTAGCTCTGTTGCAATGTTGTCCCCTTTCTCATGAACAACGCTTGTAACATATGAAAGAAAGAGAGGTAACATCGAGTTCTCAGTTTCAGGACTATAAATTATCTGGAATACAAGTGTGAAGTACGATGAGCTTCCCGTCTGAGATTAATGTCAGCAGTGGTATAGCCTCATCAACCCCAAGGCCCGTGAATGTATGTGACGTATAGATGGCACACTTAAAGTTTGTGGAAGTTTTTAGGTTATTTATATCCCACCAAAAGCCGTTACGTAGGAACTTTATTAGCACTAGTGTTTTTACAAAGCTCAATTCGCTCGGTCTCAATGCAAATGTCACAGTAATTATCTCGGCGTTCTTGACACCCTGATCAATGATCATAACATTTTTCAATTAAAATTTGGCTTATTGAAGTCGATTGTCGTTGATTACGGCTCAAATATCAAAATCTAATCGAAAAACAATAATAGTAATTATCGAATCGTCCTTCGCAATTACAATAATTTCATTTTCATCTTTGCATTTTTCATCCGCAGTACGACCTTGTTCTACTTAGCACCGACATTCTTAACGAGTTACAGACATCCACATCTCCGGCCATATACTCTTTCGCCGTGTACACAGCTACGGGAACGAGTACCAGAATACACACGTAGACATATATAGATACTGTACTGCTCCATTGTAAATGTACATACATGTAGGAACATGGTGTTAGATGGCTCTAGGCTGCCAGCGGTCAACACACTCATTGGAAATGTAATGTTTGAACGGCGATTACCTCATGTTACACCTCACACATCGCATCTCCCCAACCTCCGGAGCTCGCATCTCCGACTGCCTAATGGTATGCGCAAGACTATTATCCCGAGGCATGGTGAGTATGGTCACTTATCATGTTTGCACTACAAATCGCCCTCATTATCCAATTTTTTATACACCGCAAAGGCGCCGGAAAAGAATTTAAATTTTTTCCTGGTTGCAAAAAGGCAATACAACTTCTGCGGGTTATTTTGATTAGGTACATTGCAACACTATATATAAAAAAAACAACGCCTTCTAATCTATGCTCCATCATCTTCAACATGTTTAGATTGTTGGTTAAGTCTGTAAGATGTAACAGTCAAATGGCCTAAACTTAGCTGGACAATGAAGAGGCCATTATTACGTCTTCGAATACCTACAACCTTGGAGAAATAAAGATATCCAAGGATATAACGAGTTAGGGGGTGACAGGAGATTGACATGAGAGAAGAAGTTTCCTAAGGACATTCAGGACTTTCCAGAGATTGTAACGCCTATGATGAAGAATATAACTTTTTATTATTATTTTTTTTTTTAAACTTTATGAGTAAAATCTCAAATTATAATATTTAATTAAATGAAGACAATATTAGCGAAACTCAATCGAAATCTGGTGACAGAAAAATCAGAAAAGATATTGGCTCCGCTGGGACTCGAACCCAGAACCCTTTTCTTACATGGAAACAGCTCTACCGATTAAGCTACGGAACCCATATTAATTCGGTCACTTTTAACTGTATCATACTTCGACTAAGAACTACCAACATTATCTTCATTTACTTAACGCACATATTATTGGCTGCTATCTTTATATATGATTACAAGATTCAACTCGAACTAAATGCAATCTAGATAGTGTCTGGATAAATTTTTATCCATTTTTTATTTGTAATACGCGACATCTATTGACTTTTTCTTTTCTGATTTTTCTGTCTCCAGATTTCTATTGAATTTCGCTAATATTGTCTTCATTTAATTAAATATTATAATTTGAGATTTTACTCATAAAGTTTAAAAAAAAATTAATAATAAATATTCATCCTAGACTTGCAGAAAAAGTCAATAGATGTCGCGTATTACAAATAAAAAATGGATAAAAATTTATCCATACACTATCTAGATTGCATTTAGTTCGAGTTGAATCTTGTAATCATATATAAAGATAGCAGCCAATAATATGTGCGTTAAGTAATTGAAGATTATGTTGGTAGTTCTTAGTCGAAGTATGATACAGTTAAAAGTGACCGAATTAATATGGGTTCCGTAGCTTAATCGGTAGAGCTGTTTCCATGTAAGAAAAGGGTTCTGGGTTCGAGTCCCAGTGGAGCCAATATCTTTTCTGATTTTTCTGTCTCCAGATTTCGATTGAGTTTCGCTAATATTGTCTTCATTTAATTAAAAAATAAGAATATAACTATTCTTGCTAGCACATAGCTATTAGCTATTAGACATGCGGTAAATATTTAACCTCCAAAAGTTAATGTTTTGTTTTACCTGAGTGAAGTTAAATTTGAACTATGATTTCTGTTGATACGGCTTATAAATACCAACTCATTTACATAGAATAGTAATCTACTTGTGGATTCTTGTCGAAGAGGCTTTTTACTAGCATTTAAATTTTATCCAACGACCAGTCAGTTATCTGTTAAAAACAACATAAATAGTCACGTATAACGCAGGGAAGTGTATAAGTAATCTCTTAAAAATGATACATAGATATTTTTTATACTAAATAAATAAAATAAAATTATGATGCATAGTTGTATTACAGTATGTTAGTGTTAGTGTAAAGTAGGAGAGATATAATTACTACAACAACACAACGATTAATTTATCAAACGTCAGCAGATATAATTAAGTAGGTATATACTTAAAATTGGATTGAAAAATATTTTGTGAGCTAAAGAGCATGCACTGCACTTTATTAAACATTTAATCTCACCTTTATGTTTAATCATGCATAACACTTTGTCATGTTTCAAATCGATTTTATGTAATAACATGAGAAGATAATTTATCCACTTTTCCATGAGTCGTGACCTTCTTCTAAACTCTTCCTCGGAAGCAATTTGGAAAAGCAGAGACCCAGGAAACGTTCATGAATTCCAATTTTAATAAGATTAAAAAATATCAATTATTCGTTTTTAAAACGAAATTACACAAATCATTAAGAAGCGCAATTGAAAATAACAAGTACCTACTTCATTCATAATAGTATGAAAACACCTTCATATTATCAAGGAAATTTAGAATAGCTTCGGTGAATGTCGTTTATTGAATTAATATTCTTGGAATTATAAAAAAAAATACTTTGATTTCCCTATCCTTAAGACCATCTTGACTTGAGTCAAGACTTGCATTCTAAGCAATTTCAGCGAGCTTAAGGATTGAAACAATATTCATTGTAAAATTGTGCGAAAGTACTACATCACAAGAGAAAAGGGATATTGCCGCCTTTCTGAGATCTGACCTAAGAAGATGACATGGGATGTTTGCACAAGTGTTTTAAATACAGAAAATTATTCTGTGAATTTGCCCCGCCTAGTGGGACACGTCCTCAAGGATAACTCGTCTCTTTGGCTACTGTTTGGTGTCAGCATAAGATTAGTGCTATTAACTTCTAAGAATATCCTACTCAGAGATCAGTGTCACTTTGGGTAACGCCGCATAGTTATTTTAAACTTAGTTGGTGTCATCGACTCATACAAAATTACAGATTGTACGCCCAACTGACAACATCTTCCTTTAATTTATTGCCTTACCTAATTATAATGATTGAAACAATATTAATTTTTTGTCGCTAGAAAAAACGTGAGAGAAAAGGTTACACTGAGCCGCTTAAAACATTTCTTGAAGATGCGCGCGCATCCGAGGCGATTCAGCGACAACCTGCCCATAACCGAAACTATTTTGTAAAGAAAACCAAGAATTATTTAATTACGTGTATTCAATTTTAATTTTTAATTTGCAAACAAAACTACTGATATATTTTTTGATTAATAACTCAATCCGTTTTCATCGTGCCTTTCAAATTTTACCTAATCTCCAAATGATCGCTTACTGGGCAGCCTTGATCCCTTGATTGGCTATTCATCAATCCCCTACTAAAGATGTTACTAAATGCTTTTGTCCCATATCTCCATATACACATTTACCTACGTCCTTATCATTACTCTGTGTAATTCGGTTGCGGTAAAATTATCCAATCTAATAACGATTAAGTACTAATAACTCAATCTAATGCGCATCATTTTCGCTCTCCGCCATTTACGTAACCAAATCATTTAATCTTCAAATAAAATAGAATTTAAAAAAAAACATTATTTGGCTCCTCTCGGCAATGCATTCCTTTCTCGTTTCTCAGTCTTGAAATCGAAAGGCAGACAACCGATAGTACCCTATTAAGTTTGTAATAAAATGCTCATCAATCGTTATGTTTTTTGGTTTATTTTGATAATATGTTTTAGTGGAATACTAATTTGGCCGAGGAATTAAAGCCCCGCAAGGCCATCCGGTGCCGGAGCCGGTGTCGGTGCCGGTGGTCATCACCAAACGCCTACAGACCCGTTTGGCTTGATTAGCATAACTCCCGCAGTACTTGACATCACCTTCGCTTTTTATGTTCGATAACTTTTATTGATTTTTTCAGGTTTTTAAATGTATAATCACCGCAGCCGCCACGGGCCACGGGCTTGGCTGGCAAAGTTCAAACATTTCAACGCCAAACCCGAGATTATGAAAGACCAAAAGATGTCGTCTCCCATTTCTTTCGGAATAATTTAACGTATTAATAGTTTGAAACAGGATTGGATCGGACGGTTTCGAAGGCCATCTGCGGTCAAGGTTTACATATTCGACATTTAAATATCATTTGGAAGGAAGTACCCCGTCTCGTCTCGACTTGCCTATTATATAATTTAATAACTTAACATTTGTTCCATTGAAATGCACGTTACTTGACTATATTAATGTAGGTATAATTAACATGGATTACCAAATATATAGTATATATTTCATCTTCTGTGAATACCAAGTTGAAAAAAAATTCAAGCAGTCAAGATTTCTTCCGATAATTTCGCAAATAACTAACCTACCTTATGAGGACGAGGCGTGATTTTGATGTATGTGTGAGTGTCGGCGAATGTATGTACAATAATAATAATATCCTATCTTCTTAAATCGACGAGATGTTTTATTTGCTTTTTAATCGCGGTATTTATGATTGAACGTACCACTTACCTACTTGATATCGATAGTAAGCTTAAGAAACTAAATTAATTTAATCGATCAGATAACACTTCTTCTAAGCAAAGGTTATAGGTAATATATCAACCTAATTATATTTAAAAGGGTAGGTACTTTCGTATAATTCGTACTCAAAGGCCGTGCCATCTCATTAACAAATTTATACTGTCGAAGTATAAACGAGGTACTCCAGAGTTCTAAACACTTTATTCAAAGTTATTATTTTCAGAGCGGAAAAAATCTTTTTTTGTTTGGTATTTTTTACTTGTGAACTTTATTTATTTAACGTATTTTTTACTTGACGAAACTATCGAAAAACATTTGCAAACTTTTGATTGCCAGTTTAAAATAGTAGGTATATTCTGTTAAGAGCATTAAAAATATACCGAAGATCAGGATTAAAAGCTATGGTGCTAAAGAAGCTAAAGAATGTAAGCACCATTTTAAGCACTTCAGATCAGCTTTGTTATTTTTTTTTCTAAAAGTCGGAAGTAGATCAAATAAAAATCCTGTGTATATATTACATTCATTACATTTTGACATTACAACACCATTTGCAAAGCGGTCACTAAAGTTAAGCAACCCTCCAAGTGGAACGTTCGCGCGGCCCTCAACCCCCCAGTCAAATTTGTTCGCTTTTGTGCACACAGCTCTCACAGCTCTCTCAGAAATAGTTGTATCTCCCTTATTGTCGTAGTGATTAAAATGATTTGAACGGTTTTAGAAAGAGAAAACACCAAGCTAGAACGTCAAACGTCAACCACAGAAAAATTAAAATGTGCACGTCTTTAAAAACCAAAGTTTCCGACCAACAATTTGAGAAAAAATTATTAAACTTCGTGAATCTTTTACAACATATTTTTTTTATGAAATCACATAAAAGTGAGTTGACAATATCGTTTATAATACATTTGTCTAATAAAATATGTGGGTGCATTTGATTTTTTTTGTTTTCAGTAATTTTAGTTAAAAAAACGTAAGGTGAGCCATTTAAAAAAATACACGTTTGCATTCAATATTTTAATATTTCAAAAATTATGTGTTTATTTCTGATAATAGCATTTGAAAGCTTATTTCATCACTTTCAGAAAACAGTTTTTAGTTTTAAGAAACATCCATAAATATTTCATTTATTTTTATTTTATTGCTAAGCGGAAATTTTCTGACCATCTGACAGAGTATGCCCGAGCAGCCCGAGGTCTAGGGGTAAAATAAATCCTTCTGGCCCCCTAGCACAGTCGATCGATAAGGATTGATAGGATAACTTTCAATAACTTCTCATCATTCCTTAGCGTGACTGCAGATCGCTAAAGAATAAATAACAGTTCACAATGACTGAGTGTTCTTAGTATATTCGACGTCAACCATTGTTTGTACGTTAGCGATCTGCAGTTATCCTAGAGAACGATGAGAAGTTATCAATCTTATCGATCGACCATGCTAGGACCCCTGGACAGGAAACCACTTAATTCATAAACACGATAAAAATAATTTACCTGATTGTGGGACCATAGGGCCACAAATATGTTGAAAATAGTACCTACTTCCTACCTAACCATAATAATATTATCTATGTATATTTATATGTATGTCAAGCATCAAGGTTTGGGATGTTGTAATTAACAAAGAATTTATACAGAAAATCTATGCAAGCTAATTTAACCATAAATTTAAATATCATTTTTCACGAACGCAAGAGACATTGTGTCTTAAAATTATTAATGTTATTTATGTTCATAGTTCAAGAGGGGAAACGGAAATTGTATAGAAGTTAACTTTTAATTGACTCTTTTAAAACACCAAACAAGAGATATTTCATCAACACGAGTTAAATAACAATTACAGTTTTTCACGGTCTTTCAATTGAAAGACAATATTTAAACGAAAATAAATTATTTTGTTTAACACCACTATACTATATGACAGTTTTAACTTTGTTTCAAAAACAAAGATTTCTTCGTCAGGATATGAGATTAATAATATTAATCTCTTATTAATCTAAATATTAATGAATTATTAAAATATTAAAGAAAAGGAGGGATGTGCAGAGAGGTCGTACCGCCAAATAACAAAAGTGTAAATCATATTTTCATTCAAATACATCAAGGATAAAACTACTTCTATTATTATTATTAAGGGCCTTTAATCAGCCAGCGGCCGAGAATTCAAATTTCGTCGAAAGATGTTCTTACGATCGTACAGGGCGGATCCAATGAGATAAATTCATTATTCTCCGTACCAGCTTTTTAAAATTACAACTCAATATCGGTTTTATTTCATTCAAAATCTGCTTTAATTTTTACCCACATCCAAAATGTTGAAAAGCGTGATGATAACTATTAAAATTGTGTACTTTTTGTAATTATTTTTGGATCATAAGTATTTATAATTTTTCAATAATGTCTAAACAAAATAAGAATGTAAAAAAAATCATAAATATATTAGTTTGTAAGACCGTAAATAAATACACAAACTGAAATATTTTCCTCACAAAACACGAGCGCGGATCTTTTTAAACAAATCTGCCAACGACCTATGGTACAACCTTATTATTCTTTAAAAAAACATTCTCAAAATTTAAAACATACCTCTACTAGATAAAAGAACAATCTTTCGAAATCAATTTATATTTTTTTGTGGAAAAGGGTCAAATTTGATGTAAAAAATGACATATTTCCGGTTTTCTCTGGTTATTCCTCTTAATAACAATATATTCTGTGTATACCAACACATATAAGTTCAAAAAATCGAGACTAATAAATTCGTTTGTTATCCGTACGAACTTATTATTAAAGGTACTTTTGGAGCCGATTTTAAGTTTGAAACTGACAAATAATCGAAAAAAAATTATAATTTTATCGTAATTATAATTTCGGGGAGCCAACTGTCAATTAAATTAATTATTAATTTTAATTATCAACTGTCTGGGGGTCACCTAATTTTACACCATTCCAAATACCTACCTACAAAAAAATAATAATACAAATGCCCTATAGGTTGCTATGAACTGCCCTCACATCGGGTAGAAAAAAATCATCCCACATGTACCTATCAAATCTCAGTTCGCAAAACACAGAGATTGAATTCTCTAAACCCAGTGGCGGATACAGAAAAAACTCAAGGGGGGGGCGCTAAAGATATAAGAAAACTAAAAAGTCGACAACGGGGAGAATACGACGAAACGCACAAAGAGGAGACCGACTATATGATTTTGGCAGCCATCTCTAGTGTGGAGCTCCAAAATACCTAAAAAATACCCTCGACTCTGTGCAGAAACGGGCGGTCCGCTTAATAGATTCTCCCATCTTAACAGACGGATTCCAATCTTTAGAACACAGGCGTCGGGTGGGAATGCTATCCTTGTTCTACCGGTATTACAATGGCAGATGCTCCAAGGAACTAGCATCATTGATCCCTTCGGCACCGGTGCATAGTCGGGAAACACGCCAAACGCGTGCCCAACATTTGTACACGGTTGACATTTGTCACATGAGAACGGGTCGTTTCTTCGACTCGTTCTTGTGTTCAACAGCTCGACTGTGGAATGATTTGCCGGCCTCTGTGTTTCCTCCTTCCTACAACATGGGTCTCTTCAAGACCAATGTTCATTCCTTCCTCTCCTCAAAAAGACTCTCCACACAGCATCCCAGATGACATAGGCCCCGATGGAAATTATTTTCCTCAGGGCCTCCTGTGTGGAGTAAATGTAAAAAAAAATACTATTTCATTCTCTCGCAGGCTAAAACATACAGATGGATGTGTTTGTCAAATCACAACGGTGCTAAAGAAGTTTCCACTTCAATAAATAAATAAAAGATTGACGGACCGCACATTTAAAACTTGGCTGGCCACAGGGAGCAGTAGGGCTGCATTATACGATCAAGGGAAACAAATACTTGAGTCGGGCCGTGTTAAGGGTACCTTTACATGAAATGTAAATGAAGCAAAAGTTTCAATTTAGGAGGCGAGTGTGGGTACCGCCGCCACTGGAATTATTTATTGGATAAACAACACCTCTGCTATAAGTCATCCCAAGTGAATCGCTAAGTTTGGTGACTTAGCAGGGATGCCTGAGTTCGTAGGATGTGATTTTTCAAAGAAGCGTACGAGTTCTGCGTGGCGAGCTGGAAAGGACTGGTTGAGGGAGACCATTTAACCTCTCCAGCAGGAATCCCTCGACCCACTTCCTCGCATCGCAGTGGGAGGGAAAGTTTCATCCGTCCATCTCTCCTGGACACACTAACCCAGAGAGTCCTAACCACCTTCATACCTTTTTCCTTCCACTATTTCCTTTCTCTAAAATGACCCTTCACTTAGCATCTCCAAAGACATTTTTTTTTTATAATAAAATAATAATAATAAATAATAATAGGTATATTTTGTAATAGTTACCCAAAAATGACAGTGGATAAGTTTATGCATTCGGGAAGTATATTTAAGAGAGATGGGGAGTCTGATAGAGATATTGAAAGAAGGGTAAATGCAGGTAACTTCGCATTTATGGAGGGCTGAACGCCGTTGGCGCTAACTAAAAACTGTCGAAAGAAGCGAAGCTAGCAGTCCACAATTGAGTGCTTTTTTTTACATTAACTCCACACAGGAGGCCCTGAGGAAAATGATTTCCCTCAGGGCCTATGTCATCTGGGATGCTGTGTGGAGGGTCTTTTTGAGGAGAGGAAAGAATGAACATTGGTCTTGAAGAGACCCATGTTGTAGGAAGGAGGAAACACAGAGGCCGGCAAATCATTCCACAGCCGAGCTGTTGAACACAAGAACAAGTCGAAGAAACCACCCGTTCTCATGTGACAAACGTCAACCGTGTACAAATATTGGGCACGCGAATTGGCGTGTTTCCCGACTATGCACCGGGGTAGCAACCCCGATTATGGCAGTGAAGCATGAAACTGGCAGAGGAAGGACTAAATGCTATAGAAAGCCATGTATGATAGTGTGAGAAAAACATGAAAATAATGCAATGCAATAAGTAAGATTAAGAAAGGGACGCTTAGATGGTTTAGACGTGTAGAGCGAATGATTGAAGAAAGATTTTCTTGTATTTGGGGTGGCCAAGGGGGGGGGCGCGCGCCCCCTGCGCCCCCCCCCCCCCCCCTCCTGTATCCGCCACTGTCTAAACCTCGCAATATTTACAATATGGTACCAATTACTATACATTATCGCAAGGCACGTTGGCAGACAGGGGCAAGCTGATAATATAATAACTGAAATTATTTGGTCAAAGAAGACCGAGCATTTTCTACATTAAATGTCCCTAGAAATTATTTAGTTCCATCACCAAATAAAAGCGATTTAGGTAATACTTACCTAGATATTTCATTAATATTATTTTAATTTATTAAACTGTACGATGTCATTGATTCCGCCTTATAATCATACAAAATTATACAATACACACCTTTTACGCGCATTTGGCATCTGACAAAATCTTCCTTTCATTTTATGTCTTGCCTTTAATTATATTGACAATTAAAACTTAAAATATAAGACGTTAATAAACGCACACGAATCTCCTTGGCGGATAAGATTTTATCATGTCAAATAATTATCATGACCTTCACTTTAGCTAGGAACTCACTGGCTATTCATGCATATTATAAATAAATAATAAATGTACATAATAAGCATATCAATAGGCATCTCTTGTCTCTTGTATAGAGTTTTCAGGAATTCCCAAGACATCTTTTATCATAACAAATTAATGCTAAATGCACAACTGTAGGCAGACGTACCCGCACACTTGCCAATCCATCTTGGAAACCCGTCTTGAAGTAGCAAAAGAGCAACACACTAATGTTTCTAAAAATTATTAAACCTGTTGAATAAAGTTCAATATGTCATACAATGTATATAGGGTACTCGTTAATTATTTCCTAGGTACTAATATCATCAAGATAATTTATTATAATGATCAGCCAATAAATTATCCTAGGAAGAACAGGTAAAATCGTGATGACGTGAAAATAGCTTTTATCGTCTTCTAATTACTCGTTTTCGTTCTTCGAATTTTTGTCTACGAAAACTTTTTGGATGAGCAGTTTTCTTTTTCTTCTATTTTTTCCATTTTGAACAAAAATACCTACCAAAAAATTCCGTTCCCTCAGTAGGTACTTTTTACAAGCTAACAAAATCTGAATCATCGCCACCACCACCACCGCATTTTGGGAGAAGGATGTAGGTACCGCCGTCCCTCTGCCACAGGTCACCCCAAGTGGTTCGCTAGCTTTGGTGACTTATTAGGGGTGCCTGGGTTCATAGGGTGAGGTTTGTCAAGGTCTTAGCGGCCGATGTGTCTGCCCACCTGCTGCGTGGCCGTGTCTGTCTGCCCACCTCTCCAGCCAGAATCCCTCGACCCATCGGCTTGCACCGCAGTTGAAAGTTGACAAACGCACATAAAAAATTGGTCCGTCCTGGGGGGAGGGTTACTAGAGAATTGTGCTCTTGGGGGGTGACGCTCGGTCGGGAGTCACCCCCCCGTCGGGTGGAATTGTCAAGCCGCCGATGAAACTTAATGGGCTTCCGACACGATCAAGCGGCCTGACGGCACAAGCATCCGTCGCGTTGGTGCTGGTGGTTCAACCAGTGGCGTAGCTATCATGGGTGGCACCCGGGGCGGATAACATGGTGTCACCCCCCCCCCCCCCCCTCCCATTCCAAAATTTCGACTTCATAAAAAATAAAAACATTACAACCTAGTAAAATGTGTATAAAATTGATCCGTCCTTTGGGGCGGGGGTGATAGAGATTTTCAGACATAGGCTATTTTCGCCTATAAAAAGACCGTCAGACACAAAATTCTACGGTTTCGGAGCACTCCACGGGAAGAGAGCTAAGAAAATATAAATAACAGACCGTGTTCAATATTTTTGTGACAATATCCCTTGTATTTTTATCACCCCCCCCCCCCCCCTTCCCCCCATCGCTACGCCACTGGGTCCAACTCAGAGCTCTGCTCCATCATGGTACAATGACATTAAAAAAACTAAAACTATCTATTTATTTTTTTTAATATATATCTACCTATCTACTTAATAAATATTTAATAATAAGAAACATACGAGTATTATATAACAAAAAAGAAAAGTCCCAATAAACTATTTTTTAGTAATTTATCAGTGGGTGCTTAACGTTGAAAAACTTATTATACTTAGTTTAAAGTAGATTTATATCACCCTTGGGGTGATTTTTCACAAAAACGGCGCTCTACCAATTATCCAATTATTACTATGTACCTACATTAGGTTAGGTTGGTTAGGTTAGGTTGTACAGGAACACATTTATACAAATACATAAACACACCTACACAAATATGTTTCAGTAATTAGAAAAAATATTATAATAAAATATTATGTGTTAATAAAATAAAAAAAATTGTTGTAAATAGCCATCTCTTAAATTTATTTTCACATTAATACCTATATTAAACATAATCTTTTTTTATTACATATTTAGATTATCCTTTGATTATTTTTTGTTAATTTATAAAAGTTTTCATATACGTATACATAATTGTAATAATTACGCACGTATTTCGTAACAATTTTATTTATTTTATTTTATTGTTTTATATGATAGGTACCTAATAACATGATAACACTGATAACTAATTAATCGCCATTTAGGTATTGTAATTATAGCTTCTAATAACCGTCCTTAAAAAAATCTTTTTTTTTATTTCGTGGAGTTTTCTCGCTTCCTGAGCCTTGTTTGAGAGGAAAACTACCTACTTCTACAATACTAACATAATGTATTCATAGTTTAAGTAGAATTTCCATGTTTCCGTAAATAGAAATGACTTAACTCGTTTTGGACTGTAAAATATTGTAGATTCTGGGAAACTTTTTTGGGATTAACTGTGACTGAATTGAATCTCCAACGATGCGTCGATGCATCATACTATGAAATTTAAAATCTTTTTCTGACGCAATCAGGTAACATTAATAATATAATCCTTATCGGTTTCATGAAAATAATTGTCAGTGACTTCAAATTTTTTACGGAAAACGGATCGTTAATTATACATTATTAATTACTAGCTGGTACCCGGCATGCGTTGCTACGCCATTTAATAAAGAAATTGCTTCTCCCTGCGTGTCCTTTCCCATTCGTCCCGTTTCCCTTCCGCCTCCTTTTCCTCTCCCGCCTCCCCTTCCACTCTCGCGTTCCCACTCCGCCTCCTCCACCTTCCCCCGTCCCGCGAACCCCCCTCCCGTTTTCCCCTCCTCCCTTGTTGAGTTCCCCTCCCCCCTCCTCCCTCCTCACCCACCCCCCTTTCCCCATTCCCTCCCCCTTCCCCCTCTCGCATTTCATACATTCATTCCCGGTACATTCAGTTTTCAAACAGCTCGCGTGCCACCTATTGCAATTTTTATACACAAATTTCATAATGCCAGAGCTCACCAGTAGTTTTATACAAGCCTTGTCCTGACAATAACGAACACAAAAAAAAAATTATCCAATTTGGTGCAGTCGGCATTTCGGCGATTCATTTTTATTTATATAGATAGATAGATATTAACTACTAAAATTTCCCGCAAATATATCAACATCGTTTCCTCGACAACCCTCTGACGTTAGCAATAACTCGGTTTTGTCAGGAAATTTATTTGACAATAAACGTATAATAAATATAATATATTAATATTTATGCCATGTAATGAAGAAATTGTTTCTCCCTGCGTGTCCTTTCCCATTCGTCCCGTTCCCGTTCGCCTTCCTCCTCCCTTCCTCTCCCGCGTCCCCTTCCCCTCTTGCGTTCACACTCCGCCTCCTCCACCTTTCCTCCCCCCACTCCACTCCCCCCTTCCCCCGTCCCGCGAACCCCCCTCCCCCCTCCCACCTCCCGCAATCCATACATTCAGTCCCGGTTCATTCAGTTTACAAACAGCTCGCGTGCCACCTATTGTAATTTTTTTATACAAATTGCATAATGCCAGAGCTCACCGGTAGTTTTATACGAACCTTGTCCAGACAATAACGAACACAGCAAAAACGAATTATTCAATTTGGTGCAGTCATTCGGAAGTTATGCGCGTACATACATTTAGGCGATTCATTTTTATTTATATAGAAGATAGAAGAAGAAGATAGATAGAATAGATAACGCCAGAGCTTACCATTATATACAGCCTATTTTACTCGCATATAATGTAGGTTTCTATTGGTGAAAGAATTTTTAAAATCGGTTTAGTGGCTTAGGCGTGATTGCGTAACGAATTCGCGTCGAATTTCCGTGGAATTTTCCAGAAGTACCTATTTAAGGAGACGTTTTGTTAATCTTATTATTAATTAATATGTGTTCAATGCCAACCAATTTACTTAGGGGGTATATCACCATCACCATCACCATCCTCATGTTGGCTTACTTATACGATAACTAATATTAATAAATGAACAAATAAATACTTGCAACAGGTAAAAAAAAAATCCTATGTATAGCCACTATTCATAGGTTCAAGTACCGAATAGTAAACTCAGACTATTTAAATCGTGTTTAATTAATCGAAATTATGGATAATCTGCAAGGAATATGGTGAAATACCCCCTTATTAAATCAACTTTTTTATGGTGGGCACCCCCCCCCCCCCCCCCTTACATACATACAAATGTTTGTTAACTTTTTAAAAAATACACATTTTAGTTTTTACAATTAAGATAAATTTGAAAATTTGTTGAACTTTACCGACATGTTTTTATTTTGTTATCCGGGAAGTAGTGCGATTATAAAACCAAGAATCGTGACTTGTGACCTTTGTTAGAGATGATATTTACCATTCGCAGGACCTTTCGTCAGGTGCAACAACCTTACATTAGTACGCATTTACTGCGTAATTGTGCCACGACAAAGTACAATTATTGGCAGTTAGATCCTCGTTAAATTACAGATGATCTCCACTTCAATTGTTTGTTTGCGCCCATAAATACGCAATGTGAATAAATAGTTTTATCGGAACCAAGACAGACAATGGTTTATGTGGGTTGAAAATCTGCACCCTTTGATAGATAATAGAGGCTCTACCTATTCACCAAAATGACTGGAATTTTTATTGTGTTAATTGTTGTTTTTATAAAGGCGTTTTATTTGTGCTTTACCTTATTTACATTAAAAAAAAATAAAGTTGATAGTGATGCGGATTTATCGTACGCTTGAATAAACAAATTGACAGATAATGTTTATTATTATTGCCTGGGGCTGTGCAAGTAAAAAATACATTAATACACTGTTTAAAGCTCAGAAAACTGTAATAAAAGTAATACTTAAGTTACCAATACTAACACCCACATCAATCATATTCGAAAAATTCCCAGTGCTGAAAATTCAAAAATTATATTCAAAACAAATACTAACTTTCCTTTACAAGAACTTATCCACATTTAACACTTCACAAAATTCTTGCAATACTAGAACAAGACATGCTCACCAACTACAAATACCAAAAACAAACGCATCCTTTGTACAAAAACACTACAGATACCAGGCTATAAAACTATACAATTCTCTTCCTACACAATATAAAACAACTAATATTATTGAATACAAAAAAAAACATAAGAATCTGGCTACAATCTTTTTAACTTTTAATTTATAATTTTTGTCGAATTGAAGTCGATTTTATATTTTGATTTTTATTGTTTATCTTTTTATATTAACTATGAACATTATTTTGTTTTACTATTCACATTTTATAATTTACAACTGAAAAATGTCCTCTACAACACAGGTGAATTCCTAGTGTGGAGATCAACATATTAAACCTTTGTAATGTAAATGTACTAAGAATAAATAAATAAATAAATATTAAGTGCTAAATTAAATATAATATAATAAATAGATATACCTACTGAAAATCTTGCTTCACTGAAGAGTAATAATGTTGAATTATTTGTTTTATTCTTTTGAATTAAAAATCGCCCTGTTGGGGTTTTCATTTATGTTTCAAAATCATAAAATTAATTTATTAACAAAAACAAGAATTGAAAAAATGTTGAAAAAATGTTTGCTTTATTTTAGGCCATAAGACAGCCACAAAAATGTTATTCGTAGATTCATTTTTGTGTTTATTAGATCACATACGCTGAAGTTGTATTGACTTGGAAATAAACGTTCTTTAGTATGTATCAATGAAAAAATTTACATATGCCCGATTTATTATTCTCATGACAAAACTACTAAACTTTTTCAAAAAAATTAACAACTTTCTCAGTACGCCACACTGCGTGTTGCCACCTAAATAAAATGGTATCACTGTGCATATATTATAGCTCCTACCATTACAAGCATGAAAAGCAATTGATGTACCGGCCCTAATTATGTACAAACTTAGCGTAAAATGAAGCCATGCTAAATAATGCAAACCCGTAAAAAAACATAGTATTTGTTTTAAAAAATTGATCGCTTGGAAGTATTATAGATGTTTCAATTAAATACTGCGCGTAGAACATATCTTGGCCCTTTAAAATATCGATAATTTTTTTCAAGTCTTTTAACAAGCCTAGAAAAAAATAAAGTATAAGGTCTATAAAAACACTTTCAAGTCCAAACTCTCCTATTTACAAACCCCTTTGGTATGGTTTTATTGTTTAACGTGGCAAATTCAGTTTCTTTTATAATAATCTCATAAAATGATATTTACGCCCGAACTTCACAAAATAAAATAAAATGTGCGTTTTCGCGTTGTTATTTTACAACACGGCCGGCAGTCGACGAATTTAGATTTTCAAAGTGAACCCTACGCCGTCCACCCAAGGACAACATACTTGTCACACCCATTTTTTTATCAGTTCCCCGGACGGAGCGGGTAACAAACGTTAGGCTCCGCGACGCTTGGTTCCATGAAATCAATTTTAATATTACAATAAACAATGCGTGAAAAAGGAGTTAATTTATTTTTAAAAGGCCTAGGACGAAATCAAACTGCAAAAAAAAATCTCTAATGCCCAAGAAATACAAAAAACCTTTTCTAACTTTTCCAAAAGCTTTTTTCAAGTATTTACTCCTCCATAAAGGGGCATGAATTCCGATTTCGATTTTTTTCTATTGAATTTCGTTGGTTTTGTTGTAATACGATTTTTCTGCCATCTATGCATAGTTTGACCTAACTAAAACTACCCAAAATTCGTAGAAAATGCGTTTTCACCTACCGAAAAAATGTGAAACCTTCACTTGCTGGCAGTGTTGCCAGATGAATGGTTTTTACCATGTTTGGATGGTTTTTTTATCGGTCATCATCGAATGTATGTACTATTGAGTGAGTTACATTTTTTGCACGAGAAACGTGGGTGAAATCCTGAATTCTGGAGTACAGTTCTTGAACTTCAATACGAATTCACAACGTCGTTTTATCTAATTATTATCTTTAACAAGAGATAATATGAATACGTTACAAAAAAAATATATATATATATACTCGTATATCATGTAAATTTAGTTAGGTTACCTAGACTAGTACTGGCATTAGAGATGGGTAAGTTCTGCATTTTGTTTTGCCGGGGGCCTCTGGGACGTGCTTCCTTTTACAATTACTCGAGTTCTAGGAGCAGGTCCCGGGTCAGAGTTCTTGGGGACTCCAGATACTAATATCTACAGCCTGTATGTCGGACGAATATCTACAGCTCATTTGTTGAACTAATATCTACGAACTTCAGAGTGTTGACTAATATCTACAGAGCGTAGGTTGAACTAATATCTACAGAGCGTAGGTTGGACTAATCAGCTAAATGTGTCCAATAGTCCGATATTAGTGATTTTTACATACATACTTACATAAATTAAGTTTTTTAAACTGCATACGCAATATTACGTTATTCCAATATTATATAATTGCAAATCCAACCTCTGCCAGTGCTGTAGATATTCGTCAACACTTTGGTTCTCATAGATATTAATCAATAGTTTGAGCTGTAGATATTCGTCAACACTTTGATTCTCATAGATATTAGTTCGATTTTTTCAGTTTTTGGAATTCCTGTAGATATTTGTAGTAGACGCCTCCTTCTTGGGTGCGGTCTGGGTACTGGGTGCTATTGCGGCTACCGGGAGATTCCGGCGGAGCTGAACCTCGGAGTCGGAACCCGCGAAAGAACTCGAACCCGGGATCTGCTCCCGACTCGCGAGTGATTCGGACCGTGAACACGGGGATCAGGCACTATGGAATGGCAAGGAGAAAGACCGTCTCATAAATCTAAAACTGAACTTTTTTTTAGATATGCCTATAGCGGTTTTAATAAGATAAATGATCGATAAATTTTTATCCGTTGTAAAATTTTGTTTTTTTGTTCTTTTGTATATTTAAAATAATGTAAAAGTACGGGTTCAGGCTGAGATATTTAATTGAATCAAAATGTGAAATATTTCGTGGTACAAGTTTAAAGCATCTGAGCTAGTTTATATATGTATAGCTATTTTACTACACCGTTAAGCATTTTAAGCTTTAATAATGGATTACCTTTTTTCGTCTTTCGGTCAAATTTAAACAACGCCGTTATTGGGGAACCATTGAAGGGTAATGAACAATCATTAATAATTTCCAACATTTTACTCGGAAATTAATAAGATCGTTGGTAATAAAAATAAAATCTATTAGTTTTTCCTTTTTTAAATAAAATGTATCATCTGTAAGTAGTTTAACCACGTAGTTGTTCGTAGTTTAATATCGTAGTTTGATAACGTAGTTTGATACCGTAATTGTTCGATTACACTCCATTTTCATTAAAAATTAGTGAGTTTAAAGTGAAAAAACATAGAAAGAACGTTTAAACAGCTGAAAAATATCTTAATGATCGATTTAATCTGTCTGATTCAAATCTCACAGGCATTATTCTACAGATTCAAAAATAAGTCCTACCACAATTTATCAAGCGATGGAATCTATCGAGACGTTAAAAATAGATAATTTTAAAGAAAAATTAATCTTGGCTGGACAGCGAAATCTCTGTCAATTTGAATAAAGATCAAGCAACCTCATCAATGCTAAAAGTCTACCTCTAACTCCGAACTTAGCCGCAGCCACAACACGATTGGCCAACCTTCCAACTCCGAACTCCAAAATGGCGGATGTCGAACAGCTGATTCGGCGCTCTATCTTATTAGTTGCCTACAATTGGGCAGGCGATTCTTCAGTTTCCATAATACTGATTTCGATTCGTAAAGCTAATTTAATTAATTTGGTAGGCGGGTATGGGAATCCAATCTTTTAATTTGGTAGGCGGGAATGGGTACCGCCGCCCAGGGAACCATTTATTGGATGACCAACACCTCTGCCACAGGTCAGCCCAAGTGTTTCGCTACGTTTGGTGACTTAGCAGGGGTGTCCGGATTCTTGGGGTAAAATTTGTCCGGGTCTTGATGGCGAGTGCGTCGGCCCACCTTCTGCGTGGCGGGTCGGATTGGGAGATGTTGGTTGAAGGAGACCCTTTACAACCGGTTACCGTTGTCCGGGCCGCTCGGTATTACAGGGGCCCGACCCTCAGGCTCACGATTGAGGGTGGGCTGCCCCATCAAGGAGTGCAAAAACCCCGCCGCTGCAGTTGTGACCGGAGGGGACCCAGCAACAGCGTTTAGGACGCATTGGGCGACCTCTCCAGCCGGACTCTCCCTGCCCATCGCCTTGCACCGCAGTGGGTGAGTTGGATTCATACGTCCGTCACTCCTGGAAACTCTGATCCCAGCATCCTACCCACCCCTCATACCTTTTCCTTCCCAGATCTTCCTTCTCCTCATAAAAACAAAAACTCAACTCAAATCATGAACTTACCAAGAAATATAAGCAACATCTTTACAACGGCGGGAAGCAGGAGTCCCCGGTGCAGAAACAAAACTGTTGGTGAATTACACCAACATTTGCGTCCTGCACACCATTTTAAACTCTGCCCATCACCACCTTTTTTCTCAACGTCCGAACCTTCCTTTCCTGTCTGAAACCCAGATAGCTGAGCCTGTAGACGCCTCCTATCTGGATTGCCCGGGCTTCATCCTCGCAGGCAAGTTCAGACCTAAAGGAGGTGTCTGTCTCTATAGCCGAGCTGACGTCAACTGTGTGCGACTGTTGAATCTGGAAAACTCCAGATTCGACGTAATGTGGGTACGCGTCAATCTTACGGTAATCTCAAAGTACGGTAAGATTTTACGCATGTTTATACCGCTCACCGAACCTTAGCGAATCAGATACGCCCGAGCTCTTCAAACATTTAAGCGACACTATCGATGACCTCTTGCCCCGCTACCCTACAGCAGAGTTTGTGGTCCAGGGGGACTTCAATGTTCATAACGAACCTAGGTTGAAGTTCTCAGGATCAACAGACTCGGCTGGACGACAAGCGGAATCCTTTGCCCTTTGCTACGGATTGGAGCAAATGTTTCAGGAGCGTAATAACGGATTCCGGCGATCTTCTCGCGTATGTGACGCGTGTTTGGGTGCGGTGCCTGGAACGTTTCGGTGAGACCCAAACGGTTGCACTGGTCATTTCCAAGGTCTTTGACAGGGTTTGGCACCGAGGACTTGTCAACAAACTGCCTTCTTACGGACTTCCCGCATCCTTGTGTACGTGGATTGCCGACTTTTTGAGGGAGAGATCGATTCAGACGATAGCCGATGGGTTTACCTCTTCCTCACACTCGATAAATGCTGGCGTCCCACAGGGATCGTGGTGTCTCGATCTGATCAGTTCTGTCTCCGACTTTGTTTTTGTTGCACATCGACGACCTTTTGTCATGTGCACCAATTCACTGTTACGCGGGTGACAGTACAGTCCATGATAGCTTTTTGTTTGACAAACCCCCAAAGGGCTCACTAACTCCAACAGCTCGGAGGGCTTTGAAACAAAGAATGGACGGTCACCTCGAGAGTGTTTTCTCTTGGGGTAAAAATAATCACGTTGAATATAATATTTCAAAGACCCAATCTTGTCTGATTACGTCTAAAAGGGATCGAAATGAAAATCTAGTATCTTTCAACGGTAGCAATCTTCCGAACAGGCCCTCCATTCATACGCTTGGTGTAACCCTAAGTGACCAGCTCAGGTATGGGGGCTCCATCGAAGCCAGAGTAAAGTTAGCCTCTCAAAAACTGGGCGTACTGTACAGGGCCCGCAGATACTTTAATAGTACACAACTGCTAACCCTGTACAAATCACAAGTGCATCCCACGGTCGAATTTGGCAGCCACCTCTGGTCCGGAGTTCCACAATACCTGAAAAATACCCTCGAATCTGTGCAGAAACAGGCAATCCGCTTAATAGATTATCCCATCTTAACAGACGGATTGCAATCTTTAGAGCACAGGCGTCGGGTGGGAATGCTATCCTTGTTCTACCGGTATTATAATGGAAGATGCTCCGAGGAACTAGCGTCATTGCCGGCAAGTCATTTCACAGCTCGGCTGTGGAATGACCTGCCGGCCTCTGTGTTTCCTCCTTCCTACAACATGGTTCTCTTCAAGATCAATGTTCATTCCTTCCTCTCCTCAAAAAGACCCCCCACACAGCTTCCCAGATGACATAGGCCCTGAAGGAAATTATTTTCCTCAGGGCCTCCTGTGTGGAGTTAATGTAAAAAAATAATAATAATTTTGCGCATACTGATGGGTTGGGCAAACTTGTATGAACCGGCCATCGCCGATCACCTCGGAGGCGATCCCAGGCCAACTCGAACTCCAACCTTCCAACTCGAACTTCTAACGCATGAAATATCCCCCTTCAATCGTCCTAATGTTTGAAGTTGGAAGTTGGCCGCAGTGTGGAAGAACCATTAAACTTTTTTTTAAGTTTTCATTTGTATTTTTTTCCTGTTATTCGAAGGAAAATTATAAAATGGTAGTTTTAAAGAAAGGTACCTTTGGTTTCTTATTTAAATTCTCAATTAAAAAAAACTTGTGAAAAACATGGTTTTTTTAATGTTATTTTTTATGTTTTTTTACGCATCTGTCCATCCTCCAGCATTGACGCACACTGGAGAAATATGCTCGCTCCCAATTTTTTTTTAGCACCGAGGAAAACAATTTCCCTGGGGGCTACGTCATCTTTGAGGATGCTGCGTGGAGGGTTTTTTAAGGAAAAGGAAGGAGAAGAAGATATGGGAAGGAAAAGGGTATGAGGGGTGGGTAGGAATCTGGGGGTCAGTGTGGCCAGGAGTGACGGACATATGAATCTATTCCTTACACTGCGGTGCAAGGCGAAGAATTCGGGAAGAAGAAAGAATTCGCAAAGAAGTCGGGAGAATCCGGCTGGAGAGGTCAAAGGACTCCATCAATTAGTCTCCTCCGATCCAGCCCGCCACGCAGTGGTTGGGCAAACGTATCTGCCACCAAGACCTAGACAAACATCATCCCATGAATCCGGGCACCCCTGCTAAGTCACCAAACGTAGCGAACCACGTGAGGTGACCTGTGGCAGGGGTGTTGGTTGTCCAATAAATGGTTCCCGGGGCGGCGATACCCATACCCGCCTCCCAAATTAGTCACAATGGAGTCACAGTCCCTTAAGACCTATTATTATTTCCTTTTTTTACTCTTATTTTATTTTTTTACTATTATTATTATTTTTTATCTTATTTCATGTATAATTATTGTACTAGACGTTTGTACATAAACTAAATATAATAGGGAGCTGGCCACAAAGACACGCCAATGGAGTTTGGTACACCAGTGGATTTTGGAACGCCACTGGTCTTTTAAATGAATTTACTACTTTGACAAAAAATGCTTCTAGGTATAATGGCAAAACTGATTTTATACTGGATTAAAATAAATATTTTTCACTTTGGAGACTGTGGGAGACTGGGGTTTTTAGGATTTTAGGTTACTGGGATACTGGGAGAGGTAAACTGAATCTAAGACTGATTAAAACACTTGAAAAGAGGTTTGAACTTGGAGACTGTTGGTATCTGAGTATTGTTTCTGCTTGGCTGATAGTTTTGAACTGACTTCCTACCGGTTTGACTTCTATTTTTATAGGGCAAACTCAGGTCGGACTTTTGGGGGACAGAACCTCCTTAATTTTTCTAAGGTACTTGTTTTAGGTAATTTCCCTGGTCGCTACGATTGGAAGTCAGCTGTGTCAAAATTATGTGTGATAGTTTTTGCCATGATTTTATCAACTCAGGATACCAAAGCCTCACATCATTTTTATTGTGTTTACAAGAAAAGGTACAAGTATACATATGTGATATAAGGTACAATTTTAAACAGTAAATATTTTTCTTAAAGTGCAACAATCACTGATAGACGTCAGTTTTTGGGTTGTTTTTGTAGCATATACTTATTTTTAGGTGATGATGTTTATTTCTTGATCCAAATTATTCCCAATTTCTCGAAATTGAGCTCCAAATTTTTCGGAACATGAATTCGCTGTCGTAAATATTTACGATTCAGATTTTTCCTTTGTTCAGAATTGACAAATAGTGGCTCGGCTAGTCGCATGGTGGGGGTGATGTAAATAGTCAGCCAATTCCTTAGCGTTGATCATTGCTGTCTGGAGTCCCTTGTGGAAGTATTTGGCGGTTATTCAGATGTGTTTTCCAGTCCAATGAGGCTGCCACATGTATTCATTATCAATTTCATTTATGTTTTCAATTGAATTAGTTAGTGTACTTCAGATTCACTAAAAATCAAAAAATAAACAAAATTTTAACAAAACAAAAAAACGACTTCAAAATATGCACTAAAAAGTTAAAAAAATAATTTCGTATTCTTCTACAACTTTATAATCAACTTACCTTTTCTACTCATCAATATGTAGGTACGATTGTTATTTTTGGAGTCGGTGTCAACCAAGGTACCCGCGGCCCGGCGTGTTCACTTGACAGCTCCTCTCCCGCCGACACCGACTCCAAAAATAACAATCGTACCTGCATATTGATGAGTAGAAAAGGTAAGTTGATTATAAAGTTGTAGAATAATATGAAATTATTTTTTTACTTTTTAGTGCATTTTTTAAGTCGTTTTTTTGTTTTGCTTTTCAAATATTCTATGTATGTAGGTCTTTATGGAAAGTGCGGGACTGCACTAACGTCCCCTTGTTTTTAGATTTAACTTTACATTTATATTTTTACTTTCTTTATGTTATTGTATTATCTTTCTTCTATGTATATATCTATCTATATATATTATTAGTTAGTATATAAAAATGAATCACCGAAATGTATGTACTTTTATTTTTTATTTTAGTTTATTAAGGAAACAAACAGTTATACATATTTTCATAATAGAGTAACATATTACATGGTTGCATTAACCAGCGAAGTTTCCGCTAAAATTTATAATATACATTTATAAACATAGATTAAAACATAAAAGAAAACATAAAGTGGTAGAAAAAAGAAAAAAAATATATATGTACAACAGAAATGAAAAAAAAAATACACAAATTAAATCATGTGGGATATGTAAATCATCCAAATATTATTATTATTATAAAAAGAAGGAAAACATGCAGCAGGGTGGAGAGTTCATAATTAACAATTTGTTTTGATTTTTTCTATTATGTATTTAATAAATTGGCCTGAGGACAAATGGAAAATATCAGCGTCGTAAAAGATATCATTGTATTTTGTGCACGTCCTTCGGAGAAATGAATGTTGTGTGTAATTTGTTTTTGAGTGTGGGATGTGGAATAGTTGGTTTGACCTTGTGTTTCTTATTGGACAGTGGAAATTAATGTGTTCCAGAAGATAGTTGTTGTCAACAACGTTGTTAATAATTTTGAATAGAAATTTCTGGTCGGATATATTTCTTCTATCTTCTAAGGTTGATAAATTATGGAATGTTAATGAGTCTTTTAGGCTTTCTGATGTTCGAAAGGATTTAAAGTCTAGGTGTTTCAGTATCTTTTTTTGAATTCTTTCTAACCTTTCAATATTAACTTTTTATTAGAAATTCCATATGACTGATCCGAATTCTAATATTGAGCGAACAAAAGAGATTTTGACAAAACAGTATTTTGATTACGTGTGGTGACCTGAATGGTTTGGTCACTCTTATGATGAATCCTAGAAGTTTGTATGCCCTGTCACAGATGGAATTTATATGTGTTCGGAAAGACATTCCGGAGTCCATAATTATTCCTAAGTCCTTCACTTCACAACATCTTTTTATCTCTACGTCATTGATTTTGTACGGAAATATTAGGGGATTTATGCTTTTGGTGAATGATATTGTGTTACATTTTTCTACGTTAAGGAACAGTTGGTTGTTCGCACAATATATTCCAAGCCTATTAATATCATCTTGCAATTCTAGGCTGTCATTAATATTAGTGATTTTTTTGTAAATTTTAGTGTCATCAGCAAAAATTTGGAATTTGGAATTTTTAAAGCATTCACTCATATCATTGATATATAAAATAAACAAGAGAGGTCCGATATGTGATCCTTGCGGGATTCCTGAAGGTATATTGAAAAAACGAGAGGAGAAACCCATAGCTCTAACTGCTTGACTTCTGTTTATCACATACGATTTGATCCATCTGAGAAGGTCACCCTTAATCCCGATTTTTAACAGTTTCTTCAGAAGCAGTTCAATGTTAATTTTATCAAAGGCTTTTGAAAAATCCGTATAGATAGAGTCTACTTGATTTTTACCACCCATAGAATTTAAGATAAAATCTGTGTATTCCAGAAGGTTTGTCTCGACCGACCGTTTTCTGAAAAAGCCGTGTTGATTTTTGGATATGATTGTTTGTGCTGCTGGAAAAAGTTGATCAAGAACTATGTTTTCCATGATCTTGCTGACAATTGGGAGTTTGGAGATGGGCCTGTAGTTGGTGATGTTATTTTTGTCCCCGCTTTTGTGGATTGGTGTAATGAGTGCTTGTTTCCAGACGTTGGGGAAGTTGCCTTCTTCAAATGACATTTTGAATAGCAAGGAGAGAGGATAAGCCAATTGGTCCCGGCATTTTACATAAAATATGGATGGAATTAAATCAGATCCCGCACTTATATTCGGATCAAGTTTTTTTTAAATAACTAAGTACATATGATTGATTGAAGTTAATAGTGTGTATATGTTGATTAGAGTTGTCGTCACCATTCTCAGTAAGATTGAGGCGAGGGTTGGAATTTTCTACAAAAACTGATCTAAAATAATCACTAAAATGGTCGCATATGGATTGTCCGTCATTGCAGGAAATATCACCAAGATACATTTGCTTAAGTAAATCGGAAGAGGATTGCTTTGATTTAACAAATGACCAGAACTGTTTGCTACACTTTTTTATTGAATCTTCTGCCGTCGTAATGAAGTTTTCATAACATTCTAGCGAGATCTTCTTCTGACGATTTCTCAGTACAGAGAATGATTGGTAGTCAGCTAAGTTCTTGTATTTTTTCCATTTCTTGTGATATTTTATTTTTTCTTTTACAATTTTAATAAGTGGTAAAGTGTACCAGGGGGGAAACCTTTCTAAATTACCATAAATATTTTTTTCGGGGATGTATTTGCGAATAATGTCATTTATGATATTGTAAAAATCTAATACGGCTTTTTCGGTATCCTTACTTTGAAATTCGAGTTTCCAATTTATTTTAGATAATTCATCAGTGATTTTACCGTAATCACCTCGGTGAAACATTTTAACTATGTACGCGCATAACTTCCGAACGACTGTACCAAATTGGATAATTCTTTTTTTTTGTGCTCGTTATTGTCAGGACAAGGTTTGTATAAAAGAAGCGGTGAGCTCTGACATAATGAAATTTGTATAAAAAATTGCAATAAGTGGCACGCAAGCTGTTTGAAAACTGAATGTACCGGGACTGAATGTATGTAAGGGGGAAGGGGAACTCGAGAGGGGGCTCGCGGGGCGGGGGAAGCGGGAGAGGGGGTGGGGAGAGGGAAGGCGGAGAAGCGGAGTGGGAATGCGTGAGGGGAAGGGGTTGCGGGAGAGGAAGGAGAGGCGGAAGGGGAACGGGACGAATGGGAAAGGACCAGTGGTGGACTAAGGAGGGGGCGGGGGGGACGGCCCGCCCCGGGCCTACGGTCCTGGGAGCCCAAGGGCGGATCCAGCTTTGGCGCCAGGGGGGGGTCACATAGCTCCAGGGGGGGTCACAAAGTCGTGGTCAAGTCACTAGAAGTTATAATTTAATTTTGATAATAATAGATACAAGTAAAAAGTAGGTCCACCTAGGTCCTGGACCCAGCCCAGGGGGGGGTCATGACCCCCATGACCCCCCCCCTGGATCCGCCCTTGTGGGAGCCCCCCAAACGCCTCCATGTTCCCTTGATCAAACCCTAAACAAGGCTTTAAGGCACAAGGACACTGTAAAAAAAAGTCATTTTTAATTAATTTTTTGAAAGGTGCACTTGTTAAGAATGCTCTCACCATTTTTTTTTTAAATCGAAAAATTGACGGAGATACAACATTTTAAAGTGAAACTGAAAGCAGTTTGTGTGCGTTTTTGAATGCGTTTTTCTCCAAACTTTTTTAACCCGTTTTTCAACGTGGACAATAAACTATAAATGCGATTTGCATTCACCAATTCTTAAAATCTTCGAAAATCAGTATCTATGGCACCACGTAGGGGAATTTCGATATTAAAAAAAAAAAGAAAAAATTCCCGACCAGCGAATTTTACTGTCGATGTTTTGTGGTAAATTTTCATTCGCAAAAATAATAAATTTTCATTCATAAACATTCATAAAAATAAAAATAAAATAGAAGGTGGCTCTTTATAAAATATTCCCTATGTCAGGGCCGTATTATACATAAGGCAGTGTAGGCAACTGCATAGGGGCCCCGCGTCGGGTAGGGTCCCCTATGGTAAAGGGGCCCCGATACGAGGATTGCCTAAGGGTCCGACATGTTTAAGCCTGCCCTGGCAGGGCCCTATTATCCACAAAGCAATGTAGGCCATTGCTTAAGGGTCACGCATCGGCTAGGGGCCCCTATGGTAAAGGGGCCCCGAGACGTGCATTGCCTAGGTACCCCGACATGTTTAATCCGGCCAACATGTCGGGCCCCATAGGCAATGTACGTCTCTTGGCCCCTTTACCATAGGGGCCCCTAGCCGATGCGTAACCCCTAAGCATGGCCTACATTGCTTTGTGGACAATACAGCCCCACCAGGGTCAGCTTGAACATGTCGGACCACTAGGCAATCCTCGTCTTGGGGTCCCTTGACCATAGGGGAACCTACCCGATGCGGGGCCCCTATGCAGTTGCCTACACTTCTTATGGATAATACGGCCCTGGCTATGGTGACTAGATTTAATTCATTTATTTTATTTGGAAACCAACAGTTACAATAATTAATAATGTTTGATAAAATATGTATAAATATTTAACCAATAATAGGTTTTTGACTGACGTGTATGACGTGACTGAAATATGGAGTAATAGGATGGAGCGCAGTAGCATCTAATCACATAAAACAACTTAAGGTAACTCAGAATTGCATCATAAAGACCATACTGAAGGTCCCCATAAGGACGTCAACAACAGAAATTTTTAAACAGTTTGATGTTCCAAGCATTCAGAAAATCTATGCCAAAAACATTCTAGTACATCACCACAAAAATTATTCAGAGGCAAACACCTCACGTACTCATAAAACCAGAGCCAAACAAACAGACATACTTAATATACCAAAGAGTAACTCTTCATTTGGACAAAGAAGTTCAGAATTTTTAGCAGTAAAGTTATATAACAAACTCCCACTTAGTACCAAAAAAATTAAAACAAAAATAGCTACATTGAGGACATTAAATGTTGGCTGAAGGAATTATCGGAAAATGAACTTACTTGTGTACTTCGTCATAGAAGTTTCTGGAAAACCTTATCCAACCAATGAAGTGAAACCATAGAAATCGCTGAAAACTTATCCAAAGCATAGTCCCCCTCAGCACAGGATCTCCTAGTGAGGAGGACTACGAATATATTTTCTATTTTATATATATACCTAACATGTTACATATAAAAATGTAAAAAATAATAAATGTATAGTTACTAAAAAAAAAAAAATTATTTAGTGAGTAGGTATAAAGAAAAATCAAATAAGGATTTTCGAAGGCAGTGGCCTACACTGCCTTACGTACAATACGGCCCTGCCATGTGGGGGCCCCTAGGCAATGCACCTTTACCCTAGGGCGCCTACCCGATGCGGGGCCCCTAGGCATTGAGCGCAGTGGCCTACACTGCCTTACGGACAATAGGGCCCTGCCAGGGCCGGCTTAAACATATCGGGGCCCTTAGGCAATGTACGTATCGGGGCCCTAGGGGCCCCTACCAGATGCGGGGACCCTAGACAGTTGCCTACACGTCTTATGGATAATACGGCCTTGGCCATAGTGATGGGTTTTCGAACAGTTTAAGACTTGGTGCATGGTGCACGCAAATCGGCTGTACAGTTTTTCTAATATGTTATCAACCAGGTATGTATGATCGTGTTAGAAATGTGGATATCCCCATGTATGATCGTGTTAAAAATGTGGATATCCGCAAAGAATGTAAGGCTGACGTAAGTATAATGAGCAAAATTAAGAAAGGGACCCTCAGGTTTGGGCAAGGAAAGCGAATGAGCGAAGAAAGTAGTGTAAAAGAATATATGATGCAAATGTGAATGGTAGAAGAAAACGGGGACGCCCGAGGAAGACATGGCACGATCAAGTGAACCAGATACTTGAGACGGGCCATGTCAAAAGTCAGAATAATAGAAGAGTATGTATGAGACGATGTATGAATGTGAGTGAGGCAATGAGTGTGTGCCAAGACCGAGTTGTTTGGCGGTCCGTCCTCTCTGCCTACCCCTGCGGGGAAACGGCGTGATGGTTATTTAGTTAGTTAGTTATCAACCAGGTTAAAAAACGTTGTTTTGAGAAAAACACGTTCAAAAACTGTTCAAAAATCCAGCGTCTATGGCACCACGTTGGGGAATTTTAATATAAAAACAAAAGAAAAAATGGCGGACCAGCAAATTTTATTTTCGATTTTTTATGGAAAATTTTCAGCATTCATTAAAAAAATAGAAGGGGCCCTTTATGTCAAAAATCCTCACGTGGTGCCATAGTGACTAGATTTACTAACAGTTTAAGATTTGGTGCATGCTAGTCGGATGCATAGTTTTTCTAATATGTTGTCAACCAGGTTGAAAAACGTAGTTTCCAGAAAAACGCGTTCTAAATTTTGCTGAAGGATGAATCAACATACAAACTGTTTAAAACGGTTTCATATAAAATTCTATATCTCCATCAATTTTACGAATTTCCTCAAAACATTAGGTGATAGCATTATTGACAAATGCACCTTTGAAAATAAAATAACAAAATTACTTTTTTGTTTGCAGTGCCCTGGTGCATTAAAGCCTTGTTTAGAGTTTGAATAAGGGAACACGGAGGCGCTTGGAGGCCCCCCAGGACCAGAGGCCCGCGTGAACTGAATAAAAATCTTGTAAAATTACATCAATTTTTTAAACTAGGGGGGGCTCATTCAGCTTTGCCGCCCCTGGCCTCTGATGGGCTCAGTCCGCCACTGGAAAGGACACGCAGGGAGAAACAATTTCTTTATTAAGTGGCATAGCAACGCATGCCGGGAATTCGTTGGTTATATATAAATTTAGTTATATATTGTTCCGTATGTTGAAATAAATAAATAAAGGAATAATTAAAAAATAAATATATAAAAACATTTATAATTATTATTTACCCCTGAAACGTGTTTTTTTTTAATTTTTGGGATATGGCATCACTGCTTGCCGATTTCCCTCCAAATTTCATTTTATTTACAGCGGTTTCAATTGTAACTGCAGCTGTCAAAAGTTTATTGGTTGGTTTGATTGTTTTGGCGATTTTGAAGCGCCAAGGAGTTTTGTGAACTTTATTGCTGATTTACTGCTTCAAAATAAAATGGAATCAACTGTTTCAGTTTCCAAGGTTGGCTTTTTCTTTACTAATTATTTATGTTTGTTTATATTTATAGGAAACTAATAAAATAATACATTTTCTTCTAGGGGTGTTTTGTCTTCAAAAATGGTTTTGAGCGTGTCTCTAAGAAGCAAAAGAGTAAAAGGGAAGTATCAATACCCCTTTTTGAACAGCAATTTACTGACGAATTATGGTATGAAGCTTACAGAAACTCTTGGCAGAAGGTTGAGAAACAAATTGAGGTACACATGATATTCACTTTTCTTTCAATTTGTTTACCAGAACCTATAATAGTTCTCTTTAATATTGAGATAGATTTACATGCCTTCTTTTAAAGCTACATATTTCCAGGAGCTGAACATGACCACCTACAACCGCATTTTACGGGACTTGGTAAACTATGTGAGAGAATGCTACAACACTCATTCAGTATTTTACGATGAAATTATTCCATGTGCTACTCTACTCACTGGAATCAATCAACCGGATCATATTGTTCAGTTTACAGCTCTGAAAGATCAACTTTTGTAAGTCGATAATTTTGTAATTTGTACCTATCTCTCTTTTTTTTCTTTGCGTTTGAGTTAATAGAAACGCTTTCTTTTACTTTTCAGATCTGAAGTGACTTCTCACGTTGCTATTATCTACTCTCAGGATGCCAATTCAGTGAAACAAATTATTGAAAATATGATTTTGCAGTTCATTAATGATGAAGATTCTGAGGTAATACAACTGGTGAATGCTCACTTAAGCATCAATTACATTGAGCGAGTTTACAAGCTACTATCTACCAAGTTTAAAAGCGGGTAAATCGGCGAGTGAGATTGTCATGATGACACACAAAACTGTCCACTCGCTCAGTAGCGTAGGAAACTGAGCTTGCAGGTCGCTGCTAGCGCCAGTAGCGATAATAACGATGCCTGCGTAAACTAATTCTGTCAGATGTTTGACAGTCAAAATCAGCTGATCATTGGCAGCCATATTGAAAACATAAATAAACCAATCACGAGTAAGCGTGTGGCGAGTAAAGTTGACGACCTTTCAACTTTTTTCGTAGATTGTCAACAATCTGCAAATTACAAGTAACACGATGACAGTGAGTGAGTTTACTAACAAATAGTGAATTTCCCAGAGAGTAGCTTGTAAACTCGCTCAGTGTCATAGATGCTTTACTTTAACTGTAAAATGAACTTTTGTGTTTATTTTCTCATTTAATATTCCTGTTATTAAATACGGTATAGTCTCTGTAATCCAAACCTCCAGAAATCCTATCCACCAAATGCCGGAGCCAGGGAGGTGAGTGGAAAATACAAGACTAACCATTGAAGAAAAGGGGTTTGTTTTAGTAAGTAAAAGTTTGTCATAATTTCATGAGTAGTGCACTGACTCCAGCAAAACAATCACTTCTTATAGTTAGTATCCCGCATATAGCACCTTGCTGATTAAAGTGGGGAACTTTGTGAAAAATCAACTCGTAAAAATAAATTGCGGTTGTTGTCATTTTGAAACATTGTAACAGTAGTTTGGTTTTGCAAATTAGACAAAAACACATTCCTCTATTTAAATCAGGGTTTCCCAACCAGTGGTCCGCAAGACTCTAGAAGATGGTCCGCCGGTCCGGCGGTCCCTAGTCGAGAAGTCTGAATAAAAAAAAAACGTGACAATATTCAGTTTATCATTACTGTACCTTGTGATCAGCGGCCATTGTGGTATTCCATTTCGCCCCACCCCATCCTACCTTGTTCCACCCCATATCTCATTCCGCCCCCTCCGTTGTGGTAAATATTCTGCTAGAACCGGTCCCACCCTATCCCATTACGCCCCTCCCATTGTGATAACCGCCCCGGGTGCCACCCATGCTAGCCTACGCCAATGCTTGTGGTCCCTGTCAAAAAAATAAATGTACAAGTCGTCCCAGGTCAGAAAAAGGTTGGGAAAAACTGATTTAAATCATAGACAAAATGTGTAATATTAGTGATATCTATCCTTACAATCTACGTACGGTTTGCTATGGAAAAAAGAATAAAATTTTCGATTGTGTAGCATGTAAAAGGTTTTATCAAACAAACTCAAAATTTTTTGATTATGTAGCATCTACGTGAAAAGGTCCGTCAATCAAACTCAAATGTTCTGAAAATCTAACCATTTGTCTGAAAATTCATTAAACCGGATTTGGATTATAGAGACTATACTGTAATTGTATTAATTTTCTTTAGTTTTTGGCTGTTTCAGCGGCATTATTTTTTTTAGTTGCAATGCTCATATTACATTTTTTCAATCCAAAAATTACTACTGTTTCATTTATATTTTAGGATTCTGACTCTTACGAGCCATTGGACAGTCCAAACAAGTCTCTGAGTAAACCTTCGAAGATCAAGAAGTCCCAGTGCAACATGACAATGCTGGTCTCGTGGTTTCAGGAGTTGTACGGCACCAGGAACGGGACCAATTTCCTAAGTCCATCCAAGAAGTTAAAGGCTACCAGTGCGAGGAACCACCTTGTCATCATCATCCCAGATTTTGAAAGCTTTAATTGCGAGACTTTGCAAGATTTCATTTTGATTCTGAGGTAAATAGGTGTCTTAAAATATTTTTTTCCTTCAACAATATCAATCATCTACCTATGGCTACACACAGGGGCCACCCTTAAAATTATTAGGTGGTGGGAAATCTCTTGGTGGCGCCCCTCCCTTCCTAACAAAAAATTGTGCTCTTTCTATGCAGTTATGCAATTTTAATTGAAGTACCTAATAGAAAGGATGAGAAATAATAACAGAAAAAAATATATGTTTGATTACATTTATTTAAATAAATCTGCGAAATCAATAAAAACACTAGAACACAACTTTTCTTGCTTTTGAGCTTGCGAATTTTTTTTATTAAATCAGAATAATTTAACCCTTGGGCAATATCATTCTCAATTGATAAAATTGCAAGATCTGATAGTCTTTCTTGACACATAGCCGAACGTAAGTACGTTTTAATTTGCTAAAGCCTCGTTCTCCTTTGGCGATAGTTACTGGGATGGTCAGCAAAATCCGAAGCGCTGTTCACACATTCGGGAATATATCCTGCCAATCATTTTTTTATAAGTTGAAGAACTTGTAGTGGCTCTGCTGAGTCAAGATTTTTTAGTAATGGGTTTAGGCTCAAAAGTTCTTCAACCAATTCGCGATTAGAGACATCACATTTTTCCCCATCGGTTTTTCAAATCTGCACAGGCTTTTTCTAATGAAGACTTATCAGGAATTATTTTGATGTTATACAAAAAAGACAATGTATCATTGAATTTAGATAATTGCCCAAACCGAGTGACCAATGCATTTTCAATTGTATCTATCATAGTGTAAAAGACGTTAATTTTAAACAGTTCTTCGGGATTTGTTGGTTTCTCATCTGTAGCTTCATATTCAAATAATCGCTTCTTTCTTCGGGATCGGACTGGCTTAAACGTAAAATCTATCCCAGCCTGGGAAGCTATTTCCTTAGCTGTTATTTAAGCAGACGAATAAGTCCGGTACTGCTTCACAAATTTTGAGCAGCTATTCAACAATTGCGATGCATTTGCTAAGTCCATAGTTTCAGACTGCATAGCTTTACTTACAATGTTTACTTGAAAAAGTATATCGTACCAAGCTACCATCGTAACTACGAATTCAAATTGTTCAATGTTCTGAATCAGTGACAAAGCCTCTGATGCAGCAATTGAGTCATTCATTTCTTCATGAAGATTCAAAAGGGCATGATGAACTGAAGATTAGTTATAGCCTACGTTGGCAACACTGCTTGCTCCCCGCACCGACCACATGATTTAGCCTGGCCGCACACATCAGGCTTTTCCATCCGATTGTCTGATCAGACAAAAATCGATTCGAAAACCGGATTGCTTATATTACAGGGGCCACGCCCGTTGTCGGACCGGATTGAACGGCCGGCGCGGCGGTAATGAAAATAGGCCACGCCTTTCCACGCCGGCCGTCCAATCCGGGCCAATCGATTTTTGTCTGATCAGACAATCGGCTGGAAAAACTTGATGTGTGCAGCCAGACTTAAGCGCACGATCGATAGGTAATCGATCAGTGGTCGGGTGTTTTCGGCGCCCCCTTTATGATGGCGCCCTGTGCGATCGCACCGTCCTAGGGCCGCCCCTAGCTGCACAGCAAAATCTAATGAACATAACATTTCAATTTCAGTGGATATACAGAAGCGTTGCCATTTGTATTAGTGTTTGGAGTGGCTACATCCGTCTCCGCATTGCACAAGAGCTTTCCTTACCATGTATCATCCAGACTATTGGTTCAAGTCTTCCAATCTCACTCTTCAACGCTATATTTAAATCAGGTTTCTATTTTAAATAATTTCACAACAAAGTTATTATGTTATATCATTATAATAGATCGTTGCCGTTCAGATAAAAGTCGCCAACTCACAAACACAAGTTTTGAGATATCTAAATTTGATTCTTAGGGTAATAATCTTATTGAAATAATTTTTAATTTTTCAATTATTAGCGGCCAGATACACCTTTGAAATTTAAAAATTTATGTTACATAAACTTCAAACCGTGTTTAAAGTTTACGTATCATATTTTAGCTTTCAAATTTGTGCAGTATCTCAAAGGTGTTGTGGTTTAGTGATTTTTGGTTGAGCGATGACAATATGTATTTCAAGTAGAACTTGTTTACACACTGGTTCCATTAAAATATTAATACTTATTCTTATGTTTATAGGTATTGGAGAATATTTTTCTAATTGATAAATGTCCATTCCATTTATCCGGCAAAGCTTTTAAGCTGTTAATTGATGTCTTCCTGTTTTACGATTTTTCTGTCACTGGATTTATTCAAAGTATAAAGGTAAATATTAAAGACTTTTTAAGTTGGTAAAATAGATTGGAAGTTGCTCATTATCATTGAGCTCCATTGATCCCTTCGTCACCGGTGTATATTCGAGAAATACACCAAATGCGCAACCAAAATTTGTACATGGTTGACATTCAGGGTCGTTTCTTCGACTCGTTCTTGCAGTGGCGGTTCTTCACAGGGGGACAATGGGGACAGTCCCCACCAGTTACACTCGAAACCTACTGAAGGAAATAACAGATGATGCTTGGTCTTCACCAAAACGAATGAATTCTTTAAACATAAAAGTAATTAACATTTGCAGAAATAAAGTGCAAAAAAAAATATTCCGGATGATTTTAAAAGACCCGACGCGGGTACAACGAATAATGTACGGCGCATGAGAACAGCGAGTCTATTATTTCTCAGTGCGCAGAATCTAATGCGCACTTAGGGGACGATCCGAGCTATCCCCATAGATCCCTTGCGTTGTTTCGCGATCGAATGCGACTGCGCATGCGCACTCGTTTGTGAATTCAAATACCATGGGGACAATTCTTTGGATCCCCTATCCATTTGTTTGCGGAATTACGGGCGGGAATCGCTCGCGTTCAAATTAAGTTCGATTTTAATCTTGCAAGATAAAGCTTTATTGTACTATCTTGCAAATTGGTATCTATATATACCTATACATAAATGAACATTTTGTATTATTTTGTGTTTAGATATCCGATTAGCAAGATTAGACCCAATTTTTTTTTTGATAAATTTTATATTATATTCTACGGGTGGTGAGACTACGGTACAGTAAAATATCGATCAAATATATAAAAAATATCGATCCCCACCACCGAAGAAGTGCTCGAGCCGCCACTGCGTTCTTGAGTTCGACAGCTTGGCTATGGAACGATTTGCCGGCTTCTATGTTTCCTCCCACCTACAATGTGGATCTCTTCAAGACCCTTCGCATAGCATCCCCAAAGATGACACAGGACCTGTGATTATTTATTTATTCAACGCCCAGAGGGCTTTTACATATTTGGTAGTACAATGATGACAAATGATTTTTCAATAGATAATGAAATAACAAAAATAAAATTAGATAAAAAATGCACACAAGTCACAAAAATACAAAAAAATACAGCGGTTTAATAATTTTCCAAAAATACACACATGTTTAGGAATATGTAGTTTTGGAATATGTTTTTTACAACATCCACAAAATTCGCCAAGTTGATGTTAAATATGTCGACATCACCTAAGTACTGATTCCCCATAGTGTGAAATCGTTGTATAGGAGAGTGGGCAATGTAGTTCCGCTTGTGAATGATGCAGTAGAATAGTGTATTTTGTCGCGTTGTTACTTTCGGTATTCGTAAGTTTATGAGTTGTAGGAGTTCGCAACAGTCGAATTTAGAGTTAAGTATTTTGAATAAAAATGTTAAGTCGTTTATTTTACGTCTGTCTTCTAGTGTATGTATTTTTAGAATATTTAGTAATCGATTATATTTTAAGTCTTCTAGTGGGATACTTAATTTAAAATTTATAAAACGAAGAAATTTTTTTTGTATTCGCTCAATATTATTAACGTGAATTTTGTAAGATGGAGACCAAACTACCGAGTTATATTCAATTTGGCTTGTAACTAGAGATACATATAATAGTTTAATGGCTTCTATGGAACTAAAGTTTTTAGTTGTTCTTAATACGAAGCCTAGTGTTTTCATACCTTTGTTCATAATTTGGTGGATATGATGTGTGTGTTGATAGATTAACAGATTCTGTATATATAATAGGGAAATTATTTTCCTTGGGGCCTCCTGTGTGGAGTTATGTGCAAAATAAATAACTTGATAAACATTCAACATTGGTAAGTTTAATTACAGAATACATTGTACGGCTTTTTTACTTACCACAGTAACTACAAAAATGTTCACTTTTTGTAAGTGAAAACAGAAAAATACTTGTTTTCAACAAATATTTTAATATTTTTTTTATGTGATAATGTAGAATAATAAGCTGCAAGCAAAAATCAGTACATTAGTCCAATTATGAATATGCTAAAAGGTTAAATAAAACTGTAAAAATTCAATTCTTGATTCTGGAGAACGACTGTCTTTTTTTTTTAAATTTATTTATTTATAATCATGTGAATTACTGTGTTTTATTTACTGCGGCAGTTCTCTACGGAGGTCACCCATTTTGATAACTGTGCAATTGTGATTGGTGTGTCATAATTTAATTAATTTATTTCAGTTTTGCATGATGGAACATTACTATGCCAACGAGATCAGTGCCCTCTGCTGTTCGAGAGAAAACATTATTCCCACAATATCCAAGATGAAGACCAAAGATCTGGAGGCTGTAAGGCACCTGCCCTCCTTCAGGCCGTACGTGGAAGCTAAACCAGCCTCTACCAGAATATCCCTTTTGCAGAATGATGATTATTTCAGAATTGATTTGGCAAAGGCTGTTGAAAATCTGCACGACTATCTGCATGACTTCCACGTGTCAATGAAGGTTCTTCTTACCATCGTCGGCAGTCTTCCCAACGCTCCATTGGGAAAGCAGGTGATTGCAACAATATAACTCTACACTTGTATTTTTCCAATATGTATATATTTTTTTTGTGCATTACAGATTAATATAATCCTATTACAATACACATAACATGTACAAAACTTTGAATGAAAAATTATACTATAATATATATTTTAGAGTTTTTGCCTAAAATGACTCTTGAAACCTTCAAGGCCAATGTTGAAAATGTCAAGAGACCTAGAGATATCATTTAGCAGTACCATACCTCCTGTCATGCTATGCTGGGCCAGAACATCTGTTCTGCCATGTGGAATACAGAGCAAGTCATGGTGACGACCCTGGCGGTAGTTGTTTGGTACGAACAATTTATAGCATTCCCAGAGGTATGGGCTGTCAATGGTTTATAATTTTAAAAGCTGTTACTTTAAGAGGACATAGGTAGAGAAACCCAGAAATATGTCATTTTCAAAAAAGTTTTTAGACGTATTGACTCTTTTCCACAAAAAATTATAAATGGATTTCGAAAGATTGTTCTTTTATCTAGCATAGTTATGTAATAAATTTTTAGAATTTTTTTTAATTTTTAGTATAATAAGGTTATTCCATAGGTCGTTGGCAGATTTGTTAAATTTTCAAAAAAGTTTTTGTATTATACCACACCCATTTCAAATAATGTAATCATGCAGTGAAATAAATCAATACATTATCTAGCAAAGTTATGTATTAGAATTTTAATCTTAGTTTCAATAAAATCATTAAAAAATATGTACGTACATGTGTTTCTTGACGAAAATTGGTCCATTTGTGTATTTATTTGCGCACTTATAAACTAATATATTTCATATTTTTTTACATACTTATTGTGCTAAGACATTATTGACAAATCATAAATAAGTTTGACCGAAAAATAATTTTGGGAAGCATTTAATTTTAATTAATTAACAGCTTCGCATTTGACGATTTTATCATAGCGCCGAAACACAAAATTTCGCAGTTCATTACGGTCCGAAACGTGGCCAGACGAGGACGTGTCCGCGTCGCTCTGAATTACAACAGTTTGAAATAATATTTTGGAAACGAAATGTAAATACATACGAATTCCTTGTTTCACGTTCGTAAAATCTACAGGGTTGACCGAATTTCATTTTCATTGAATATTTTTATGCAAAAAGTTTTATATTTAAAAATAAATGTTTTTATTTGTCCCTTATTATACGATACAAAAAACAAGAGTCCCAAATGCCCCATTTTTTTAAAGTAAAACTTCTTTACGCATGCTCGACACATGGGGTTAACTGGTGAATCGTTACGAAAAGTGGTGATTGTTACAAAAAGTGGTGCTGGTTACAAAAAATGACATGCGAACGGTAATCGATGCGAACAGTGATCAATTGCTAGGCGGGTCGGGCCTTTAGGCTCGCTTGTTATTCGTGTTATTGTTATATTGTTAATGGACTATTTGTCCGTAAATAAATAAATAAATAAATTATATACAGCGGGTACCCGGCATGCATGGGTTCGGAAGTTATGCGCGTACATACATTTCGGCGATTCATTTTCATTTATATACTAGCTGGTGCCCGGCATGCGTTGCTATGCCGTTCAACAAAAAATTGTTTCTCCCTGCGTGTCCTTTCCCATTCGTCCCGTTCACCTTCCGCTTCCCCTTCCTCTCCCGCGTCCCCTTCCCCTCAAACGTCCCGCCAACTCCCCTCACGAATTCCCTTCCCCCCTCCCAGGTTCCCCTCCCCCTCCCTGGTTCCCGTCCCTTTCCACCCGCGGCACCAATACCCAAGTTCCTATCCCCCCTCCCGCATTCCATACATTCAGTTCTGGTACATTTAGTTTTCAAACAGCTCACGTGCCACCCATTGAATTTTTAGTATACACATTTTATAATGCCAGAGCTCACCAGTAGTTATATACAAACCTTGTCCTGGCAATAACAAACACAACAAAAAAAGAATTATCCAATTTGGTGTAGTCGTTCGGAAGTTATGCGCGTACATACATTTCGGCGATTCATTTTCATTTATTAGCATTTATATATATGCCGGGTACCAACCTTTGCCATTTAATAACGAAATTGTTTCTCCCTGCGCGTCCTTTCCCATTCGTCCCGTTCACCTTCCACCTCCCCTTCCTCTCCCGCGTCCCCTTCCCCTTTCGCGTTCCCACTCCTCCTCCACCTTCCTTCTCCTCACTCTACTCCCCCCCTTTTCCGTCCCGCGATCCCCCCTCCCGAGTTCCCCTCCCCCCTCCCATAATCACCTCCTCCCTCCCGCGGATCCCCCTCTCGAATTCCCCTCTCCCCTCCCGAGTTCCCCTCCACCCTCCCGGGTTCCCCTCCCCCCTCCTGCATTCCATACATTCATTCCCGATACATTCAGTTCTCATACAGCTCATGTGCCACTTATTGCAATTTTATTATACAAATTTCATGATGCCAGAGCTCGTGTCCTTTCCCATTCGTCCCGTTCCCCTTCTGCCTCCCCTTCCTCTCCAACGTCCCCTTCCCCTCTCCTCACTCCCCTCGCCCGCTTCCCCTATCCCTTAAACCCCCACCCGTTTTCCTCTCCCCCCTCCCGAGTTCCCCTCCCACCTCCCGGGTTCCCCTCCCCAACCCATCCCGCGGGCCCCCTCTCCCGAGTTCCCCTCCCTTGTCCCCCTCCCCTTCCCTCCCTCATCCTTCACCCCTCTCCCATCCGCCACCTCCTCCCGGATTCCATACATTCACTCCCGGTACATTCAGTTTTCAAACAGTTTGCGTGGCACCAATTGCAATTTTATATACAAATTTCATAATGCCAGAGCTCACCAGTATATACAGAAACCTTTAGTCCAGTCAAGGAAGGGGGTGTAGAGTGCGTGAGCAGGGACCTAAGCGATTCCTTCAGAAACTTGTTTAGGGTGCTTAGGATGTGAACATACTAAAAATCCTGACGTCTAGGTGGTGAGCTAGGGGGGGGAGGGGGAGGGGGAGGTCCCAATTTTCGGGTTTCCGCTTATATCTCAAAAACGGTGCGCCGCAGAGGAAAATTTTTTGATAATAAGTAAAAGCTGATAAAATTATCTACAACTTTTATTCTACACGTAATTTTCAAAATCCCAGCCATTTTCGAGTTATTCGCTCCACAAATGTAGATATTTTCGAAAAAAATAATTTTACCTAAAAATTTTTCATCAAACATTCCTTCATATCGTCTAAAATATTCATCAAAGAAAAAAATTTATTCGAAAGAAGTTGTAAAGAATTTAATTTTCTTTTAGAATATATAGACATATGTAAATTTATCTTCAACCGTTCAACATTTACAGCAATTTGAAGTTTTTTCGTAAAATGTTGTCATTTTCAGAAAGAGCTGTTTTTATCTTATTACTGACACACAACACTTGTTCGTTCGCCTAATAATATGTGTGACCACACTTTAAAACCAGTTATAAAATAAAATAGGTAAAAATCATATTACTTGAAAAATACATAATTGTATTTTATAATCATAATGTTTATTCTATTTCGTTACATTAAGCACATAAAATTATAGATCTCATTGTTATCACTGTTCTCAATAACATCATGTTACATTCTCATCCTCCTTGGACGTGGGGGTCCTCGCAAGCGTTGTTCATCCATGGCATCTTCATCCTCAGTATTGGATGGTTCTTGCTGAATGGGCTCTATGTCGTCGTCATCGTCGTCCTCGGCAACAGGCACGCCATTGAGGCATCTCCCTTGGCAGGAGACTCGGAGACACGCTGCAGAACAGGTCAGCATTGCTTTTCGGCATCCACATTTGCCAATTGCACAATCCCTGGTGCAGCGGCAAAATATCATATTTAGAAGGACCTCCGGCGCTGGTGGATCTTTTGTTGTATTTGGCATCAGGGTCTCTCCTTCATGTTTCCACCCCCATTATTCAGGGGGCAGCTCAATCGGTGCACTGGGAATGCTGTTTAACTGCGTTCTCTGTTGGAGGGAGGGAGCTGATGTCAGGCTTCATATTTGCCACCAACCCTGTGAACGACTAAAAGCGGCACTGGTTAAGGAAGGTCTGTCTTTTTGGCGCCGCATACCATTTCAGGAAACATTTATTTCCAGCCTCTTCAACCTCGCCGTGAGTAGAGGAGGGGTTATAAAGATCATTGCCGCTTGCTTGATGAATTCTGACTCCAAGTACAATTTTGAGAAGCCCACCTTGCTTCTCCTGAAAGTTGCAGATGTTGTGTCGCAGCCGGTAAATGAATGTAAGAACAGGATGTGTTCAAATGCACGGTGCTGCATCTTTTGGATGGACAGTGGCATTGTTTTGGTTTTCCCTCGTCCGTTGTCAGCAGCAGAATATCTTGGGTGGGAGGAGTGGAAGCAATCAAAAGGAAGTGAAAGCTTCTCACAAAACTGTGAGAGGAATGTTCCACAGCAATCTTCACAACAAGGAAGTCAGCATCATGTCCTGAAGAGTCTGTATCCCATTCTCCCGAAGCTTCGTCTGTAGTAAAGAGATGAAGTTACTTTTGTTGGTAGGATTGGATAACAAATCTTCCTTTTTAACGGGTATTGAAGTGTTCCAAGTCAAATTGATGTCAGCTGACCTTCTCAGTCTGTATCATCGCATCTGTTATTGTGATTTTGTACCGTTGGCTGGGTTTGGGTACCAATCAAATACCACAGTGTGAGTCATCCAGGATAGTGGTGGTTGACGTAGTTGATGTAACGATCACAAATTGTGACAAGGAAGGCATCTTTTTGCCAAATTACTCTGTGTAGTAGAAATTTTCCGTCCACAACTATGTTCACCTGAGACAGTAGACCAGTTTTTTGGTAGGCTCGAATAAGCTGTACAGGACAGATTTAGTTGTCTTCCACATCCCACCTTCATTGAACAGTGCCAAGGGAAATGGGGCCAACTCATACTCAAAGAATTTCTTCAAATCCTCATCTGATCGTTTGCTTATACACATCCGGTGAAACAGAAATGTTGGGTCAACTGCAACCTTTTCATCGTGATTTTTTATCGACGAGCTGACAGAAGACATTGGGAATTGACATTATTTCATTGGCTTGTGGGAAGGGAGGATGTGCATCAAACCACTGACTGAGTTTGAAAATGTCTGCTGCATCTTTACTTCGGTGGGCTTGTCCGAGGTCCTTGTGTTGTTACTGGACGTGAAGACTCCACAATACTCTTCAAGGGAAGTGCAGATCTCATGAGTTGCGCTCATACCAACTAACCACTTCTAGTACATTGTGCAAAATACCTCTGCCTCCTGTTATGCCTTCTCGGCTTTTGAATGATAGCATCAATGTGGTTTCCATGGTCATATCTGATCATACGCCTTACTAAAAGAGCGTCGCATAATCGTCGTTGCACGTCGGTGTGTCAGTAATAAGATAAAAACAGCTTTTTCTGAAAATGACGACATTTTACGCAAAACCTTAAAATTGCTGTAAATATTTACTGGTTGGAGACTTATTTGCATATGTATATATATTCTAAAAGGGAATTAAATTTATTACAACTTCTTATAAATAAATTTCTTTCTTTGATGAATATTTTAGACGATATGAAGGAATGTTTGATGAAAAATGTGAGGTAAAATAATTTTTTTCAAAAATATCTACATTTGTGGAGCGTGTAAGTCAAAAATGGACGTGATTTCGAAAATTACGTAAAGAATAAAAGTTGTAGATAATTTTATGAGCTTTTTTTACTTATCCTTAGGAAATTTTCATGTGTGACGCACCGTTTTTGAGATACAAGCGGAAACCCGAAAATTGGGACCTCCCCCTCCCCCCCTTCCCCCTAGCTCACAACCAAGACGTCAGGACTTTTAGTATGTTCACACCCTAAGCACCCTAAACAAGTTTCTGGAGGAATCGCTTAGGTCCCTGCTCACGCACTCTACACCTCCTTTTGGAGCATTTATTGACTGGACTACTTTGCGGGCGTGCTCACAACAACTCACCAAAGTTTCATCGCAATCGGATGAACGGTTAGCAATTCACAGGAAAGTATGTAGAACAGTTTATATGGGAGAATTAAATTGTTGATTTTACTATCTTCCTCGCAACTTTTCCATATTTTCTCAACGTTTAAACCTTTCCTGGACTACGACAAACATTTCAAAACCAAAATCAGCTAAATCGGCCCAGCCGTTCTCGAGTTTTAGTGAAACTAACAAACAGCAATTGATTTTTATATAGGGGGGGGGGGGGGTAAAAGAGGCGGGGGGGTGGAGGGTGGTTAGAGGTTGTGGGGTGAGAGGGGGAGGGGGTTGAGAGGGATGGGGGGTAGGCTTTTTTATATCCATTTTTCGTATTACAAAAATAACAAACACGAGAATCGGGTATGGGTACCACCGCCCCGGGAACCATTTTTTTGATAACCAACACGTCTGCCGTAGGTCATCCTTAGTGGTTCGCAACGTTTGGTGACTAGCAGGGGTGCCTGGGTTCATGGGGTGAGGTTTTTTCAGGTCTTGGCGGCGGATGCGTCTGCGCACCAGCTGCATGGCAGGTTGGATCTAGAGAAAGTGGTTGAGGGAGTCCCTTTGACTTCTCCAGCCTTACTCTCTCGGAACATCGCTTTGCACCGCAGTGGGAGGGATGGATTCATACATCCGCTCTCCTGGACACGCTGACCCCCACATTTCTACCCACCCCTAATACCCTTTCCTTCTCAGAAGATCCTCTCCTCCCTTTCCCTGAAACGAACCTTCACACAGCATCCCCAAAGAAGAGATAGGCAATGTGTCGAGCGATTGTAAAAAAAGGTCTCTCCCGATCCGGCCTTCTACGTAGTTGGTGGGGCAGATTCCACCGCCGCCGAGATCCTGACAAACCTCGCCCCATGAACCCGGGCTACCCGTACGGTGTTGATAATCTAATACATGGTTCCCGGGACGGCGGTACCCATACCCGCCTTCCAAATTACTGATACTATTTATTGACGGCCGGCGTGGTCAAGAGGTAAGGCTCTTGACTCGCAATCCGAAGGTCGTGGGATCGAATCCCGGCGTGGGCAAATAAATTTTGTTTGACTAATTTGGGTTATTTCATATAAAAATAATATATTTGCGTCACGTTCCAGAGTGGAAGATACTTTAGTATCGCCCTGGTGTAAGACCACCATTCAGAATTGAAACGTTGCTAAAAATTACTTTGGCCGTGTTTGGTGACCAGATCTGAATAGCCAAGTAATTCTTCGCTTCCTCTTCCCCATCTCCTGCCCTTCCCCACCACCTTCTGCCTCATACTATACCCCATAGTCATGTCATAGTCTCACTGGCTCCAGACGGGAGCATTTGGGTCTCTTGTGCGGTATTCACATAAATATAAAATTAAAAATTATGCACACGAATAAATATTTCAAAATGAGATATTTTTTACAATCCAACTGAATATTAGGTACTCTTTTTTTCATGAATACCGCACAAGAGTCCCAACTGCTCCCGTCTGGAGCCAGTGGGACTATCACCCCCAATTGGGGTATGTTGTGAGGCTGAAGGTAGTGGGGGAGGGGAACGAGTTAGGGAAGATGGAGGTGGGGAAGTACCTGACTTTTCAGATCTGGTCACTAAACACGGCTAAAGCCATTTCAAGTAACGTTTCAATTCTTCCACTCTAATGGCCGTAAAATAAAATGAAAAAACAAAAACCAAAATATTAAAAAAATATAACAAATTGTTTTTTTGTGTAGGTATCTACTTTATACCTACTGTGTTTATGTATCTATTTATGTCTACGCACTTCAATACACAAATTACAAATAACTACTACTTATTAAAATTCTGGAAGCGAGAATTCAACATCTTTATCTGAACCATACTGTAGGTCCAGCTTCGCGTGAACTATAGGTACGTGAAACCCGGCTTCTAGCGGAACGAAATCTAGTTCCAAAAACGTCCGCTTGCAACGGCTGATGTGTGAGCGGTGCAGTCGGAATCGAAATTATGATTTGCTGGTATGACAGCCTTAAGGGTCCCATGGTCCAGGTGGTGCATAAATTGCGGGTTTTCACCATGCAGTCTCATATAAAGATACCTTAGAAACTTTTTTGAATTTGTTCCAACAAATCTTATGTATTTTTGCTGGTATGGGGCCCAAACAGCAGAAGTGCATTCTAATTTTGATCTTATAAAACAGTTGAACATCGATTTATATTTCTTATTATCGATTTATATATGCAATATTAAAAATTGTAATCGCATCTTAATGTCATGGACCACGTCATGTAAAATTCGGGATCAGGTCGCTAAAAATAACACTCTTTATGTAGATGGCGATAAGGTTTAAATCCCCGTTTAACACCAGACGCCTGTTTTGATTTATTAAAAAAAAAACATCATCAAAAAGCATGTATTACTTTATTTTATAAGGCATTTAAATATTAAAAATTTTTATGATCATTTTTCAAAGAATTAAAATTTTCCACATTATACAATTGTACATTTATATATTTCCACATTATACAATTGTAGATTTATTCACGTAAAAAACATCATCAAAAGGCATGTTTTATTTTATTTTGCGAAGCTCAGGCACAAATATTTAAATGTTTTACGATCATTATCCAAAGAATTTAATTTTCCACATTATACAATAAAACAATAACCGAAAAGGGGTCCCTAAGTAGGAGATTTTGAACATTGAAACAGTTTTTATAGTCCTGATACATTATTTTTTTCTGGGCTTATAAAAAGGCTAATCAAAAAAATACTCAATTTTTTCAAAGGCAAATGTGTGTTCTACTCGCAGTATTTAATTAACCCGTCAGGTGTGTTTGTTCAGTTTTTGGAACAACTCGTATAAGTCTCGTAGAAATTGTTGTGTCTCCCTTACCATCATTATTTAAATGGTGTTAGAAAGAGAAAATACCTTGGTTTACATTCAAATCTAAAAGTTGACCCCAAAATAATTATAATGTACACCTTTATGAATCTAAAGTTTATGACCGCAATTATTCCGTGTTCAATGTTCCGAATCCATTCTCATACTTCAAGTGACTCATTGAATAGATCAAGCGTTCCAAGTGCAGTATAAATTGCAGAATGAGCCGAGTTGGTAATACTGATGCTGATCGAGACGAAGTTCGTTCGGAGGCTCCATCTCATAAGGCCGGTTGAGTGGAGGTGAAATCGGAGTTGATGTCCGAAGAGCCGCAGACCCCATTCAAAGAGCCGCGTACTGCTCTCAAGCCACTGACTTAGACCATAGGCCCAATGTATCTCCTATTTTACCTCATTCCTTTAACAGTAACCTAGTCCCTTTTATAAAGTTCACCAGGGTTGTCATCAGTGGCGGCTCGTGACTTTTGGTGTGCTAGAGCGCTAATATTTAAAAAAAAAACAGCTTTCTGAATTAAAAAAAAAAAGTTTTTTTTAAACAATGTTATCAAAATAACAAAAATACTTTTAATACATAAAAATGTAATACCTAATCACTAATTAACAGTTCAAATGCAAGATTCTTGCAAGGGTGTACCTATAACTTATTTGAATTCATTAAGAAAATCTATCTTTTTAATTCCTCTGACCGCCATTTCAGCCCTTCACTCTCCCTTCAACCTTTCACCACCCCCCATTTGCCCTCAAAGCCACCATCGTCCCCTGATCTTACCAACGCCCCCGTTAAGAAGATAAAACCTTTTTTTTCAAACTGATGTCCTAGATTTGGAGCTAAGTCTACCTCTAAAAAAACTGAGTTAGCAACACTGAAATGCTGTTCCAGTCAAAGTTCGTTCGGCGGCCCCGTCTCATGGCGGCTGGTTGAGTGGAGGTGAAGTTGGAGTCTTGTGAGCTGCAAATTCCTATGCAAACAGCCGTATCTGGTCGCACCGCAGCCAGTCTGCAGATCCCTGAACTAGGATAATGCATTAATTACATTTGTATATCATAAAAATAGATTTATTTTTCTTTACAGATACGAGAACTGTATGCTTTGTGTGTTTCATCCAGTATAGTGGAATCCCCCCAGTACAAGCAATGCATGCTCCTCATCGGTTTTCAATCCAAAGATGAGTTTCTGGATATCCTTGACAAAACTATATCTCAGTTTGACGGCATCCTAAAAAGCCAAGCAGTGGCCACACCCAAGAAAAGACGCTTATCATTATCATCCAAAAAGTCCTACGATACGAATATGCCAAACTCTTCTGGCACAAAGAGAATGTCTGCAGTAAAAGATAGACTGGTATTTTTTAAAGAGAAGATAAAGAATGCCAGTTTGGACTGTGGCAGTATTAAAGAAGAAGATGAAACTGAAGAAATAATAGAGAAACTTAATAGGCAAAATTTAAGAGAGGTACAGTCAACATACATTTTATTTAGAATATTTTTATAATGATTTATTGAGGATTATCCACTGTTTTGTGATATTTTTGTTTTAACATTGTTGTACTCCAAACTATTAAATTATGTACATTCTTTCTTTAAACCATAGTTCTTTGTACATTATAGAAACTTTTGAAAGCCTCTGCCAAAGAAAAACCCGTGTCCGAGTTTGATAACGTCCGAGGGCAACTTATAAAATACCTTTCCTGTGAAGTTTTTGGAACATTCCTCCAACCTCCAAACACCCAGCCATTTTATGAACTGTTTTTCTTCAGTGATGTTTACAAAGTGAAGAGACATATCGTAGGAACCCCTCGAGCATCCATACATACAGCACTCAATAATCCTTCTGCGTATTTACAGGTAAAATTTATTAAGTTTTTTTATTTATTTGTTTTTTTTTGTTAACCCCTCCGAATTTTCGCGAATATTCGCTTAAGATGTCTCAAACGAAATGACATATTACGAAAACTTTGTGTTATTACCGCTTCACAATTAAAGCTCTATAAATGAAACATTTCTGAATGTAGTCGAATAGTAAAAACTGTTTTAGAAAGGTTACAAAATAAGCTTTCGAATTATTATATTACAAATAAATTTTAACATTTGTAAATTTTAAAATTTAGAACCCAAACATTAAAAATAGGTAAAAATGACTCACGTGATGTTTTTATGTGAAAACGGTTCTAAAATCACAGATTATGTAAACAACAATACTTATTCTATTGTATAAATGTGTAATTAACACTTTTGTCACCTCACTTTTTTATCATTTCATATAAAAATATCTAATAAAAATTAACAATGTCGAGCACGGTTGAGCCGCCGGTAGTTAATTTGGGCGGGTAAATATTTGTGTCAACTACGTGTCTGACAGCATATCTTGTTATGTATTTCTATGGACAACTTGAATAGGGATGTACAGCTTGATCTACTATCGACCTTTTACTTTTTTTTTTAGGGATGTAACTAAAACAATAACGGAGTTAGAACGATTTCTATAGAGACACACGCGCTGACGTATAAACACGCTTATTGTACTTGACTGCTGTCGTATTTTTAACGCATATATCTGGTTTAGTTGCGGAGGGGTTAAACACGTCACCAAAAAAGTTACAGAAGATTAAAACTATTGTCAAAGTCAATACAGCTACTGTGGATATAAGTTTGGCAATTTCCATAAGGCTAATGATTTTATTTCAATTTCAGTGCAAATGTTGTGAATTACCAAGCCAAGAGATGATTCTGCCGACTTTTCCTGATCTTTCCATTGTGTACAAACTGCACCTGGAGTGTGGTAAGCTGATCAACCTGTACGACTGGCTCCAAGCCTTCCTGACTATTGTGGACCCCATTGAATGCACTGAAAACGATGATGAAGAAAGAAGAGACATCCATCCTGAAATACAGTATCCTTCAAAGTGTCATATTTCTTTTTTAAATGATATTATCCTGTACCCGCCTCACAATGCTGCCCAACCGGGTGATGACATAGTTCCCCTATCTTTGCAGTATACAGACAGGGGTTGTAACATAAAAATAAGATAAATTTTGTGCACACATGTACAGGGAGGTTCTTGTGAGTTGTCACTTAAAAATAAGATAAAATCTTGTGCACAGGGGTACACAGGGTGTAACAGGACATACCCAAGGGATTTTAGAGCATATTTGGAGTAAAAAATGTACATGTCATTTTGCTGTCAGATGACTCTTTATTTCTATTAAAAACATTAAAATTATTTTTCCATCACAAGCCGCTACTGTTCCCATCGCTATGGAATATACACCATTGTGATGTGTTTGAGCGAAACGCCTGTTTCATGTGGTAATATGCAGTTAGAACGAGATGCAACGCTTATCAAGTGTCCGCTGGGATATAAATGCGCTACATTTCTAACTAGTCAGTTGCGGCGTGTGATGGAAAAATATTTTTAATGTTTTTAATAGAAAAAAAATGTCATCGGACAGCAAAATGACATCTACATTTTTTACTCCAAATATGCTCAGGAATTGCTGGTTAAAATCCCTCGGGTATGTCCTGTTACACTCTGTATACAGGGGCGTTCTTGTGAGGTGTCACATAAAAATAAGATAAAATCTTTTGGACACTATATACAGGGGCATTCTTGTGAGGTGTCACATAAAAATAAGATATCCTGTATGAGTGCAGTTCCACTGAGTTTTTTTTTACACTAACCCTACACAGGAGGCCCTGAGGAAAACAATTTTCCTCAGGGCCTGTGTCATATCAGTATGGTGTTTTGAGGTCTTTTTATGGAAAGGAAGCAGAGGAAGTTCTGAGAAGGAAAAAGGTGTGAGGGTTGGGTAGGAATCTGGAGATCAGTGGGTCCAGGAGTGACGGACGTATGAATTTATCCCTCGCTCTGCGGTGCAAGATGACGGATCGAGAGAGACTAGCTGGAGAGGTCAAAGAGACTTCCCAAACCGGCTTCTCTAGATCTGGCCCGCAATGCAACTGGTGAGCGGGCGCAGCCGCCAACACCTGAACACACTTCATCTGGTGAATCCGGGGACCCCTGCTAAGGGGTAATATAGCTAACCAAATATAGCTAACCACTTGGGGTGACCTACGGCAGAATTGTTGGTTGGGGGTCGTCCATTAATCACGTGAGGCTCGAAAGGGGGGGGGGTTCGGAAAAAATCACGAAATATCACGACGGGGGGGGTATAACGAGATATCAAGTGTATTTATTTTTCGTGATAATATTCTGAAAATTTCAAAATATTTTGTACTAAAAAAAATACACGTGATTTTGGGGGGGGGATTAGTCTAAAACCTCACCACATATCACCAGGGGGGAGGGTTAAAAAGTTGCTAAAACCATCACGTGATTAATGGACGACCCCTTATCCAATAAATGCTTCCGGGGCAGCGGTACCCATACCCACCTCTAAAATTGAGTTGTTCCGGGCTGCAAGATTGTAAGATTGCCCTGGTGATAGCCAACCTACGATGGGAGAGGGCACTGGGAGACCATCCTCTTTTAAGAGACAAACTGTTTAAGAAAGAATTTGTTGGCTCATTATTTTATTAACACTAATTTAATAGAGACAAAATTTATAATTATGTATCAACTTATGTGCCTATACTACAAATCCAACTTACTTGTCATGACAGTGTTTGTGGTAAAGCTTTCAGTACAATAATATTGACAAGTGTAATAATATTATTCCTTGACTAGTATTCAGAGCACGTTTCACCCGCGCCGTATCCGAGTTGCAGTTTCTTGGCTTCATCAAAACCTCCAAGAGGAAAACTGATCACGTTTCAAGACTGACGTGGTAGTGAATTGTGTAGGACTTGGCAGTCTTGAGTGTAGTAAATACATGTATTAAGGACACATTAATTTATTTCAAACCCTGATACAATAATATTAATATTTTATCCTGTAGAAGCAGCTACGAAAGGACAGAATAAGAACTATTAAAATTAAACTTTTTTTTTAAATTCTATATTTTTCATTGTTTTTACAACTTTGAATATACATAATTATCATTATTATACTTAACTATATGTTGACTTGGAAACATGTATTAAAACAATAATTACGTTTCTGAAAATTCCATAACATTATGGTGGTTTCCAAAATATACGCTTATAAGTTAAGTCAATATTTAATTTGCAAACAATTTGTTACATTTTTTTATGTATTGTGTACCTATTTTATTATTTTTAAACTAGATCATTCAATAAATTAATTTCAGGCTCAAATTCTTTTTGTCTCTTCATGTTTTCTCATCATCTCACTTATTTCAGAGAACATTGTGATATTATAACTTAATAAAGCGCTACAGGGGAATCATTAACCTGTGACGTGCCAGGAACTCGATAACGCGGGCCGGTCAAATTTCAAAAGATATTATACTTTGGATGCGATTTTAACTATATCGTATAAAGAAACTGTACCAAGAAAAAGGTCCGAAACGCTCCGGCCATTATCGTTCTCGAAGTGTTGGGAACATGAAAAACATCTAGCCGGTCGGAATTAATTACAAGAATTCATCATACATGAAGTTGGCGTCACTCATTTTGGAATGTCAAACTGCGGAAAGTTGGGAGTGCGCTCGATCTGACAAAAACGCCGAAAAATACGGAATTTATTCACGAAACGTAAGTAATGTTGTTTTCATTCATACTTTATTGTGCGTGGCATGTGTTTTGGTAAAAATAATACACGATATCTCAAAATAAACCGACGAAATACGACACCAAAGTGACCGCATCATTTGGTTTGAAATATTTTACGTTTAGTATTTCAGTTTACGGGTGATAATATCGTTTATTTGGCAATGTTTAGTATATCATTTTGTAGGAAAATCAATTGAGATTATATGAAAGTGTTTGTTATGTCAATATTTAGTTTGTAATTTACGAAAAACAAAGTTCCGAGTGATGACGTCTCAAAAATTCTGGCGGGTTTCTGAATTCTGACGTTTGTAGAACAATATCTACGTAAATATACTACGATATTATAGAGATTTTTACGTCATTATGTAAAGAAATCTATTGTGTTACGTATCAAAGCTTTTGTTTTGTGAATATTTAGTTAGAAATAATAGAAATAAATACATTCTCGACGCTTGTCATACTCACGCACACATTGATGTTTTTTGCAAGTGTGTGCGTGCGATTCCTGATTGACAGCTTTGAAGTAATAAATTCGACAGCGCTGACATCTAGCGATTCTATTTGAAAAACGGACATTTTGTATGAAGCTCTACAGTCTTGCGTAAAATAGATATTTATTTACGAGTCCAGCGCCGTTGACGCGCCGGCGCGCGAGTATCAAATTTTGATGATTATTATTGATATTTATTTACGAGTCCAGTGCCGTTGACGCGCCGGCGCGCGAGTATCAAATGTTGATGATTATTATTGATATTTATTTACGAGTCCAGTGCCGTTGACGCGCCGGCACGCGAGTATCAAATTTCACCATAAAAAACTTTACAGTATTGCGTAAAATTGATATCTGTTTACGAGTCCAGTGCCGTTGACGCGCCGGCGCGCGAGTATCAAATTTCACCATAAAAAACTTTTTGATCTCGATTTTGACGCTTATCTATAAAGAAACAGTACCAAGAACAAGGTCAGAAACGCTTCCGCCATTATCGTTCTCGAAGTGTTGGGAACATGAGAAATTTTTTAACTTATATTTATATAAATATAAGTTAAAAAATTGATCAGTTATATAGGGTGTGCAAAAACAATTATTATATATTATGGAAAAAAAATTGCAAGGTTATAAAGAACTTTCTTCAAAATTATAAAATATTTATAAATACAGCGTTTTGATGATTATTATATTATATGATGATGATATAATATGATGTAGACATTTATGATTGTTTCTATTGTTATAGAATGGCACGACGGTATGTTGTGTATTAGTAGTAATTCTATTAGGTTGGTTGTATGCTTCATCCTTTCCAAAATTGAAAGACATAAGTGTAACTATAAATGTTTATAGTTTCAGATTCCTGGCTGGGCACATGACGGCGGCGACGGTCCAACACCCTCAACATCCTCAACATTCTCGACGGCTCCCACGACTCAGGTAATTATAATAACACTTGGCTAACTTATACAGTACCATTTTTTTCTTGTATTACCTCAAGAGCGCTTTACACAGCTATATATATTTTTCTTTTCTTTCTGTCTATAGGTATCCAACAACATCTTGATGGAGTTCATGGATGGGTTACGAGGAGAATAACCCTACTGAAAGTGACAGGGAATGGTGACGGTGCTGGTGACGAAACCGGTGAGGTTGAATCCCTCACCTCCGATGAACTTCCACCAATACCAAGGTAGATGACGATGTTGAGTGGGAGCCGTCAGAGGAGGAGGACACCGATTTTGTACCCGAGGCGCAGATCTACAACTGGTCGGTGGATTTTTCAACCTTCTCGGGTCGGCGTGAGGATTTTGCCGTCCTTCAGCCTGGCCCATCCCTTTAGATTACCTTTTTTTATTTTCAAATCGTGTCGCCATTTGTTGTGTTTATATGTTTTTGTTATTTATGGTTTTTATTCGATGCACCATTTGAATATTTTTTTTTACTGAAACAAGTGCATTGTGCATCTTTGCATTGGTATGTTTTTGTTATTATAAATTACTAGCTTTTTCCTGCGGCTTCGCTCGCATGGTATTAGGGGTTTCCCACTCCGCCTCCTCCACCTTCCCTCTCCCCACTCCACCACCCTCATCAACCCCCCTCCCCCTCCACCCACCCCACCCCCCATTCCACTCCCCCCTTCAACCACCCTCCCCCTCCCCCCTCCCCTCACCCCTACCCAAACTCCTCCCACCCTCCACCTTTCCTCACCCCACTCTACTCATCCATCAACCCCCCTCTCCCTCCATCTCCTTCTCCACCGAACCCTCCCCTACCCCATACCCCTCCCACTCTACCTCCCCCCACCTTTCTCCACCCTCCCCCTTCCACTTCCTTCCCTCCCACCTCTCCCACCCCACTCTGCCTCCTACACCTTCCCTCTCTCCACTCCCATCAACCCACTCCCCCTATACCTCCACCCACCCCTCCCCTCGCCCCTACCCCTTACTTCCCTCCGACCTCTCCCACCCCACTCCGCCTCCTCCACCTTCCCTCTCCCCTCACCACTCCCCCCATCAACCCCCTTCCCCCATCCATATTATTGTAAAGTTTCATTAAAATCCATTCAGTAGTTTTCGCGTGAAAGAGTAACAAACATACATCCATACAAACTTTCCACTTTATAATATTAGTAGGATTATATTTTGTTACTATAAAAATGTATATTTTGTTATTATAAAAATGTATGATGTGTATTTTCATTGTATGTGAAATTGAAATAAATATAATTAAAAAAATATTATTTTTTTAATTTGGCCTCAGACTGTACCTTTGAAGCTCGTCTGTATACGGAGCGGCGGCCATCTTGGATTACACCAGTGTCAAAACATGTCTAAAGTCGCTAAAGTATACTGTACATTCTTTCATTGTTTTTGATATAAATTCATTCTGGAAAGAATAAGTTTGAGATATCATCAGAAAGATCGTTTTATCTACATTATTTTCATGTAATTTTCGAAATATTTCGCAAACGAAATCTCCTAAATATTCAGTTCGTAAGATTCTCCTAGAAATGTCAAAATTTTTACGTCATAATGACTAATTATATTTTTAGCATTATTTGTTTACGGGTTTCTACTACAAAAAAATATTATTAGTAACAACAATTGTATAAACTATCAAAATGTGAAAGAATTGTTACCATAAACTCAAGAAATCAGACACAAAAAAATGCGAAAGTGCACACTTGGTTTTCGATTTTTTCTTGAAAAGATGAAAATATTTTACATTTTCAAAGAGGTGCCAATGTCATAACTTTTTCGGAATCACCCTTGGATTTTTTTTTTTTTATGTAGGGTGTCTATTCAGGTTTGTGTAGAAATAAAAAAATCAGTTCATTTTCGTATAAATATATTTTTTTACGATTTTTTTCCGGAATGAGAAAATTTTTACATCATTTTTTTACTTTAGTTAGCTATTCTAGGAAAACTTGTAATGATATTATAATGTAATAAATATGAATAATAAGATACATTATCTGGCAAACAGAATTAAAAAAAAAAAAAAAAAAAAAAAAATTTTTACACCGATTATAAGCAAAAGTGTCAGGTAGGTAATTTCTGCGTGATTTTTCCAAAAACCCCTGGCACGTGACAGGTTAAAAAAATATATAATTATAATAAGATTTCAATTCACTTGGAGATGTGCCATCTTTGAGGAGTGAGCTGTTCTCAGGAGTTTTCTAAAGACCCCTTTTACATCCATATCGGGATACAGGGCACCAATCAAACCTTCCACAAACAGATACAAAAGCCTTTTGTTTAAAAGGGGATTCTGGAAAAGTTCAAATACCGTCATGAGGCCCCTGTGAGTGGTCTCGGAGCCAATGATGTGCTTCAGTTCCTCTTGGCAAACGGCGAGCAGAGCGGCCTTGACGGCCACTCGCGCCCGAGCTCTTTCAGCCGCATCTCGAGGGTTTGTTCTTCTAGGAATCCCATTTCCCACTGACCAATAAGTACGCTTTACAATATCCAAGCATTGCACTATCGTCCCTGGTGATGTTAAAGATGAAATACATTCTATGATTCTTTTATTCAAAACATCAGAAAACATAACAGTCAAAAGCTGTCGAAGCAACGCCGATATTTGTCTGCGAAGCCATTGATTGCGTTTTCGAAGCTCAAATACTTCATCTATCAACAAAAGTAAAACTCGTAGCGGGAATTCCGTCCCCATATCACTTCTCTCCTGTAAACTCATCACTCCCGCCGTCTGTAAATGGCTGGGTAAAACCACCGTTGATTCTGACTTACTGCTGCTGAGCACTTTAGATAGACCTTCCATCAAATCATCCACAGTGCTAAACAGTTGCCCCGGAACACCACGCAATGTCCGCATTCCTTGGCGTATTGGCTGCACCAACATTTTGTCTATAACTCGTTGGTTCTGCTTATCGTGAACGTCTTTGGGACTCAAGAAAGGCAATAGTAGGGAAGAATGCAAAATAACATATCGAGGAGGCCCATTCGGAGATCCCAATGCAGCGAGAGCACTAAGCCAAATACTCAAAACTTCCTTCCTTCGTTCTAGAACACTACGAGATGTATTGTGGAATGTTTTCTTCGATGGGAATTCCATTTTACCGAGTTCTGGGTACTGATCTTTAATACTGTTATACAAGTCGAGAAAGTCACTGTACCGGCGATACACGTGCCAGCAAAACTGTTGACCAGTTGACGGACAGCGTCGAGTAACTTTAACTGCGTAAACACCAAAGGCTTTTCCTCGTTCATGAACAACGCCCGTTTCATAAATATCCGCTTCAAGCAGGCAGGACTCCTTACGAATGATCCATTGTTGTATTTGTTTCTGAGGATCCTGAATTTGGACGGTAGAGGACGGTTCCGCTTTCGCTTCCTTGCCACTTTCATTGGGGATTTGCTCAGTAGATTTAGTAGGGCCAGGAGACTGGGATCGAGAGTTCGGCAAACTATCAATAAAGAATTTTGAGGATCCAGAGATTCTTTCAACATCAGTCTCAGAATTATCGCTTAAACGACAATCGGATAGTGAACTTAGACTGGTTTTTGAGCCATAATTTTGTGAGCCATTATCATTCCGCTCACCGAACTTAGTTAATTCTGACGAATTAAAATTTTCAAGATCCAACTCTGCTAAAAGCATTGTATATTGTCTTGAATTTTTAAAACCAGCACCCACTATTTTAAGTTTGGTTAAAATAAAATCTTCTACTTCTTGAAACCACACTATTGATTTTTCATCCAGTGGCATGCCTAAATTTGTAATAAGATTCCGCACTAAAGTATGTGGAACATCACCACTGTTCAGTATTCCTCCCGCCAAATATTGGTCATAAATAGCTTGAGCAGCGGATTTAATCTCTAAAACACTTCCCTCTCGAACATTGTGTTTCCCGCTCACTTGTGTAGCTAAATGCTTTACAGCAGCCGCTCTCCATGCTTGAATTTGTAAATGACAAAATATGTATTCATGAGCTCCCATGGATTGTGCGTAATCTAGGAAATAGCCCAGGGCCAGGTGGTTTTCTAAGAGAAAACTCATGGGAAGTTGTGCCACAGCATGTCTCTGTTGGGAAGACTCGGATGGAGTTAGCGCTGAACTTCTTGTATTCAGCATTCGAACCAAGTATTGTAAAGATGACAATTGCTGCTTAACGGCTATATCACATTCTCCAACAGTATCGTGGGACACCAAGTTTTGGATTTCTTGTTGCACTAAATCTAAAGTACACTTCAACTCGTCAACATTATCTGAAGATCGAATGACAGACAAGAAGGATTCTGACGACAAGCCGTCGTAACAAATAAATCTTAAAACTAGAGTGTTCAAAGTATCTGGGTCAGTTATGTAGTTTAATGCTGACTGAAGAGTCACACAGGAAATAACTCTCATGATAGCCAGAGAAGCGCCTCCTTTAAAGTCATCAGCCTCCAAAGATATATAAAAAAGCAACTGGCATATTTCTGCAATAAACGATGTTTCTGTATCTAAATCAGTGCACATCTTTTCCCGTGAAATTAAGTTCTTTTCCATTTCTCGTTCAAGTTTGAAGAACTGCTGTTCGAAGGAGAGGTTCTTTGTGTTGTTGGTCTCTACATAAAATCTGGAGTTAGCAATGTTTCTCTGTTTGCCGGCGTAACTTGCCACGTCTGTATCACTCTTGTTGCGGCGGTGCTGCTGTTGAGGGGAATTGTTGGGGGGAGAGCGGGCGGGCGAGCCTCGGCGGGGAGGGCGCGAGGGGGCAGCAGCCGCCCCGAGCAGCCCCCCTCCGGCCCCTCGGAACAAGCGGAGGTGTCCTGTCAGATCCTCGACAGGTCGACCCATAAAATAATTCAGCCAGTTGACTGTCTTGATCCTATTAGACAGATTGACTGCCACAGATTGCGCAGTTTGTCTGATGCCTTCTTCAAACTCTTTATCCGATGTTATGATGCTGTACCATGGTGTAACATAATCCTTCATTAAATATCCAAATATTTCATGTAAGAATGTATCGACAGATTCACTCCCAGTAATCCTTTTGTCTCTCTTGGTAACTTTTTTCGGTTCATTGAAGATGCGCATTACTTGCACCAGAGAACTTGTGTACGACGACTGGTCTAAAGGATTATCCAAAAGGTCCTGTGTTGTCACATTTGTGGTTTCTTTATCACTGGCCAAATAAAGCATTGTCAACACACCCGCTATGAATGCAATACATGATAATATAATATTTATGCATGCTTGTAAGCCAAATGTTGTTATAAATAATAAAAACACTATAGTTATCCACCCAACTAAATTAACTTCCATCATGAGACATTCATTAAAAATATGAATATATAATCTAACCACTACGCTATCGAAACACTATTATAATCAGAATCGAGATTGTTTGACTTCACCACTCTATTCCATCACCTGTCATTTTGACATTACATAGACATAGGCGTGTTTTGACATTCGATACCATAGAAAATTACAATTCGTAGACATGTTTGTTGACTTTGAAACTTTGTTGTCACGAGTCATGAGTCTATTCAAACTTGACCATAATTCGATAATTCCCTCTTCTCTTGACTCTGAAAAGCTATAAAAAAGGACGATGGACCTATATAACCGTCGACTATAACAAGACTTTTTTTAGAGAACTATCAATTAGTTTCGCCTTCAAGGGCGTCCTTAGTCCTGGTATTGTTGCATATAACCACCTTCTTTCACAACGTCCCTACATATTTTTCCTTTCTGAAACCCAGATAGCCAAGCCTCTAGACGCCTCCTATCTGAACTGCCCGGGCTTCACCCTCGTAGGCAAGTTCAGACCCAAAGAAGGTGTCTGTCTTTATAGCCGATCTGATTTCAACTGAGTGCGACTGTTGCTGGAAAACTCCAGATTCGACGTAATGTGGGTGCACATCTCTTGCCAAGTACAACAAGATTCTACACGTCATGTCTATACCGCTCACCAAACCTTAGTGAATCAGACACATCCGAGCTATTCAAATATTTGAGCGAGACTATTGATGACTTGCCTAGCTACCATTCGGCGGCCAAGTTTGTAGTTCTGGGGGTTTTAATGATCATAACGAACCGTGGTTGAAGTTCTCAGGATCAACATACTCGGCTGGCCGACAGGAGGAATCCTTTACCATGGATTGGAGCAAATGGTTCAGGAGCCTACAAGGATTTCTGATGACCACACAGACTCACCGCTCCAATCTGTTAGACCTAAATCTAACCATGCAGCGCCTTTAAGATCGTCCGACCAATGCCTGGTGACGACCTCAATCCCCGCTAACTTCAGACCGCCAATCAAGGGACTAAAGAGAAAAGTGTGGCACTGTAGGTCAGCAGATTGGTTCGGTCTGCGGGCACATTTCAAAGCTTTCCCGTGTTCAGCTGTTTGTTTTCGAACGTCGGATCCCTTAAGATGTGCCCAGGAAATTGGTGAAGAAAGCACATCTGTGATAGATGGCTTCATCCAATCTAGTATGGGCTCAAAGCCATGGTTCGGTCGACAATGCTCCGAAGCAGTTCGACAGAAAAACGTGGCTTACAGAGCCTACAACACATCTAGAACATCCGTAAATCGAACAGCATACGATATAATGGCAAAGGAAACCAAGAGGACCATAAATAGGTCAAAATTCGAGCACGGCAACAAATCAGAAAATAGCTGGTTGCGTGCCCGCATGGCAGCAGAGCATCTGGTCGCTTGCGGGTTCAGTAGGTAGCAATTTCTGCAAATCCAGTCTGCCACCTCTTACCAGACCTGGCGGCTCACTAGCAAATACCGCCACCGAAAAGGCAACCTATTAGAAAAAATGTTTGCGGAAAACTCAACCCTCGATGATCAAGGTGCTGTCCCGACGTCGGTTCCTCACTGCGGTTTTCATATGAAGAAGCTGAGAATCCGGCACCGGGGTGTACTCCAATGTGATGTTAATAAAGCTAGTGGGCCTGACGGAATACTTGCCCTGGTATTGCAGAGGTGCGCTGAAGAAATAGCTCCACTTTTGACGAAGCTTTTCAAAGTGTCCCTGAAATCTGGCTCTGTGCCTTCTGATTGGAAAAAAGCGGTCATTCATCCTACTCCAAAGAAGAGTGACCGCTCCAACCCGGCCACCTACCGCCCCATAGCGATCACATCAGTTCTACTCAAGGTGATGGAACTTGTTTTATGCTACGTCTAGACAGAAGTCAACATAGTGGACGTCGAACAGCTGATTCGGCGCCGTCGGTGCTTCAGTTTCCATAATATTGATTTCAATTCGTAGATCTAAAAAAATAATAATTTCAAACAATTTTTATACAATTCTCCCGTAATAATATTGAGCCAGCCTTTTTAGACTGGTTTGCGAGCTATCTATTTGGTAGAGTTCTACTTATAAAAAATAATTTGTTCCTTTTCAATCAATCTGTATTTACCGGTGGTGTATCTCAAGGGTCTCATTTATGCCCAATTTTGTTTTTAGTGTTTATAAACGATATTGTTAATATATTTGATAAAGATATGTATTGCCTTTTGCAGACGATTTAAAATAAATAAAACCGCTGAGGGTTGCATCTATCTACAAAATAACTTACGGTTAATTAATAAGTTGGTGTTCTCCAAACTTTATCTGAACATAAATAAGTGTCATTCACTAAGATTTTAAAGAATAAGTCAACCAATAATTATTCATCCATATGAACTTAACAACTAAATCCTTACCTCTGTCAGCCATTAACTAGAACTAGGGTATAAGTAAGAAGTGTAAGAAGAATATAAGACGCAAATGTGAATGGTAGAAGAAATCGGGGACGCCCGAGGAAGACATGGCACGATCAAGTGAATCAGATACTTGAGTCAGGCTATGTCAAAAGTCAGAATAATGGAAGAGAATATATGAGACGATGTATAAATGTGAGTGAGGCAAAGATGGGTGCCAAGACCGAGTTGTTCGGCGGTCCGTCCTCTCTGCCTACCCTGCGGAAACGGCGTGATGGTTAGTTAGTTAGTTAGGGTATAGCAACATCATTTCAAAAGTTTGTCATATTGCTGCCAGCTGCTAGGCAATTTTTCTGGAATCGCTCACCGGGCGCCGGGCTTTCTTGGTTCTTGGAAATTTACATAAATTCTGTGGTTTGATCATTGGTTTATTTATGGTTTGACCTAAATGTGTTGTTTATGGCATCTCTCTGCGTCGGGCTGTCACTTCTTATTTTTGACTTCTTTCGCTCAGCGATTAATACTTATAAGATTAACGGTAAAATTTTAACAATATTTCTTCTAATACCAATACATCACAATTAAACCTACTCAACGGTGTGAACTTATTCATCAAATGAATGAAACGCTCCTAACCAAGAATGTCAGACCAACGGGACGATATGTCCATGTACCGCGAGTTGCAGGGTCAGTGGTCTAACATGCAAGATGAAAATTCTTATAGCCGCATGAAAATGAACGAACCAAAAAATGGAAATGACGAAGGCTTCCAGAATCATCAAGACTACTGCATGCAAAATCAATACGTGAACCAAGAACTGTATTCACCAAATATGCTTTACACAACGAAGCCATCTGATAACTTGACTGGGAACTCTTCGCCACTCACCAGTAATCATAACAATTACAATGAAAGCATGTTCGTGAGTCAGAACGCTAATTATGATGCAAATTCAATTCAACAAAATTTTGCCCGTGGTGATATGGGTAATGGGCGCCATCATAATAATGTAAATGGTAATAACCAACCCCCGTATAATATGGTCCCGGCCAATAGCTACGAACTCTTCAATCAGGACTTGAGTCACAATATGAATCTACAACAGCAGTGCTATCCTATGATGATGAATTATATGCCCCCACATCATCAGCAACATAACTCAGCCTTGCGCATGGAAGCCGAGTCCTTCAACCAGGCTCACTTGCGGGATCCGCTCATTCCACAGCACTACCAGGAAGTGATCCAGGCAGCACCAGACAGCAACCACTCCACGCTGGACGCTGGAGCTCAGTACGCACAAGCTTTTGATCGACAACCAGCTGGGAAAAACCAACTGATTGATAACTTTCTTGGCAATTGGAACAATAATCCATCAGGAACATACACGCCTTTCGGCCATTCCTTCCTCAATGTTCAACCCAACTTACTTCTGCAAAGAGAGTCTCCAAATGTAAGTAACACTGCGAGCCCAGTTATTCCGGACCAAAATGTTTTCTATAATACTGAGCCCGAAAAAATAAAACTTGTGGAGCCAATTAGCAGGAAGGAAACGGAGAGTTTCATATTTTCCGATACCACTGGGAAGAAACGGATCGTCGCCGAAGTGAAACCTATGCGACCTTCATATTCTGCTGTGTTATCTCAAACACCCAAGGGTCCCAATGTTCCTGAAAGCAATAAAAAGAAGGGTTACAATGCCAAAGAGCAAGTAAAACCCAATGCATCTAAGCCCGGAGGCGTTAAGTCCGATAAAGCCAGGAACCATTTTGCATTCGGTGAGAAGCCTTTACTAACTGATGAAAAAAGTAAGAAGTCTGATTCTGGCCGCAAGACTGTTTTCCAAAGCCAGGTATCATCGGGAAGTGAGAGTGGTGAACCAAATATTGAGTTTCCTATTAAAGGCCACAAACTGAATGGCAAGAATAGAGGCAAGGGTGACAATGTTAACAGAAAGTGGGTGTCTCTGGATGATCTCTCTAACGACAATGATCCAACCATAGAAGAGAAACCTGGTTACACAAACTGTGACTCAGAATTTGTGTTTGTTTCACAACCTGAGGAGAAGGGTAACCTAAAGAAGAAGAATATTAAAAAGCATGATTCGACCAATGTAAAAAAAAGTGAGAAACCCGATATGGTCAATTCAGAATACAACACCAGTGACGCTGATCCATTAATATATCAAGAAACTATCAACGAATCAGATAAACTAAAACGGAAAAATAAAGATAAATCGAGCAATGCCTCTCGCAAAATACTTTCTGAAAAAAATAAAAAGAACTCGCAGAATCGTCAGAAGAAATCCAAGGGTTCAGGTTATATGGGCAAGTTACAGAACTGCATGGACAGTTGGATCATTATCTTGAAACATGTTCTGTTATGGTTCTTCAATCTAGTATCAGACATTTTTCAGATGAGTGCTCAGCTCTCAGTTGATTTGTAAGTTTAACAAATTTCTTACGTTTAAATTGATAATATCATTCAAAATTAATTATTTAGTTTAGCAGAATTTAATTTTATTATTTTGTTTTCAGCTTTTCAATGACGTGCAAAAATACTTATTCCTGGGCGTCAGAACTGTGGATATTGACAAAGGAAAAGGCTACAAACACAGAATGGTTATGCAGTATTGGAGTTTATATTGACAATAAAGTTGGACATACATGGTTTGGGTTTTGGCGTAAATTGAAATGGATGAAGATGAACTGTGAGTTTCATTATGTATTATACTGTGGGGTGAAGTGTGAAATCAATATATCGATTATCCAGTTGATTAGTCAGACATCACTGAAAAATTGAAATTTGAATTGAGTACACTGTTATATGTAAAAGTGTACCCTTTATCTCAGTCCTGGCCAACACAAATTGAACCACGAGCCGCATTGATGACTTATATTTTCCAAGGGCCACACAGGTAATGTCTATAGTCACAACTAAGGAATGAATTTTGATATTCTGTTACTCACAAATCACAGACACGAGAATGGTTTTTCTCCACTGTGAGTCAGTGTGTGACTATTTAAATAAGATTTTTGTGAACATTAATAGATACAGTTGGAAAAAGAGAGTGATTTTCTCCACTGTGAGTCAGCATGTGCCTCTTAAACTGGACTTTTCTGAAGAATATGAATAGCCAATCGGGACACGGGAATAGTTTTCTCCACTGTGGGTCAGTGTGTGACTATTTAAACTAGACTTTTGTGAACACAAATAGTTACAGTTAGAAAAATAAAGTGGTTTTTCTCCACCGTGAGTCAGCAAATGACTCGTACTGGACTTTTCGTAATATGAATAGCAACACTCGGAACTCTATTTTGTATAGTAATAAAGATATAATTGGTCCATTTATTTATTCACAAAAATGCATTATTTTTTATGTTGCTATCTTAATAGCAATCCCAATGAGTTACAAAACTCATTTTGGGATGAAGGAATTCACAAACATAAGTGCGCAGGTAATTCAAATTTTACACATTTCAGTGAAAAAAAATTATAAAGCTCACATGCACAGTGCAGTACAAAAATAAAAAGGAGAGGTATACCTAAAGAAAATTGATAAACATTGTGGGCCGCACATAGGGGCACCGCAGTTTGGGCGGCTCTGCTTTATTTATTTTTATTTTTTTTCATGTTCTCCGTAAAACGGTTATTCACCAATACATTATGGAGAAGATTACAAATTAGACAAAAAGTATAGCAAAACACATAAAAAGGTCAGTTTCACTACTTTGTGACATACGTCAAAAGATAATTGTTAAACTGCCTGTAGGTTACATTAAAAATGTCAATGGTCAATGCAGACTCGTTGAGCAGTTCAGTCACTCTGTTGACTGGCGCGTTCTGATAGGCAGAAGTCCTCGCTTTTGGAGCATAAAAAAGGGTATGGGACCTTCCACAAGTATACTTGTCTGGGACATATAAGTTAATTTCTTTCAAAATAGGCGGATTATGTATAGTTCCAGAGATTATCTTAAAAAAATGTTTTCCTAAAAATATTTTTCGGCGGGCTTCTAATGTATTAAGATGGAGCATTCCTGCTAAGAATAAGGATGGATACAGGAAAGGGTAGTACATATATTCCCTCATATATAGGTAACGCATGAATCTCTTTTGTACTTTTAGTATTAGTACTCAAATTACTCAAATCAATTATGAAACAGAAAAATTTGTAGTGAATTTAACAAAATGCTGACGTTTTCCGGGTCACAAGTAGGATATTTCAAAATGTACTGGACGTATTTTCCGTTATTATCCCGGTGTTATTTTATAGCATATTTAGTATATAAAAACATAGACATGTATAAATCATATTTCATTTGTGGTGAGCATTCAAATATTGCTTTCCTCATTATCTCAAAACTTGTATTTTAGAGATGTCTGAGTAATCAACTGAACAATCGAAATGTACATGTGAATTATATTTCCCTCCCAGTTTTTGTCATCCCATGGTAGATGGCAGTTGTGAGTTTCCTCTCTTCCTAAAGTAATTAATTGACATTTAATTGTTTTTGTCATCCCATGGTAGATGGCAGTTGTGAGTTTCCTCTCTTCCTAAAGTAATTAATTGACATTTAATTGTTTTTGTCATCCCATGGTAGATGGCAGTTGTGAGTTTCCTCTCTTCCTAAAGTAATTAATTGACATTTAATTGTTTTTGTCATCCCATGGTAGATGGCAGTTGTGAGTTTCCTCTCTTCCTAAAGTAATTAATTGACATTTAATTGTTTTTTGAGGAAACAATGCTCAACAAACATTTAAATGTGGTTTTTTTATCTTTGAAGAATAGTTGATGAAACATAACTTAAGTATATCAATTATGCAATTTGAAATGATGTTATTTTTTATGTTAGCTCCACACAGGAAAATAATTTCCCTTTGGGTCTTAGGGGATACTGTGTGGAGGGTTTTTTTAAGAAGAGGAAGTTCTGGAAAGGAAATAGGTATGAGGGGTGGGTAGGAATCTGGGGTCAGTGTGTTGGACGTATGAATCCATCCCTCAAACCGCGGTTCAAGGCGATGGGTCAAGAGATTCCGGCTGGAGAGGATAAAAGAATAAAGGCCTCCAAGAACTGGACTAACCTCACCCCGTGAACCCAGGCACCCCTGCTGGGTCACCAAACGTAGCGAACCACTCGGGGTGACCTATGGCAGAGGTGTAGGTTATCCAATAAATGGTTCCCGGGGCGGCAGTACCTATACCCGCCTCCCCAATTGTACAGGACAATAAATTAAAAAATCAGTTAAAAATTTAATTTTTCTCTTTTTTTTTCTTTCTCATCTGCGTTGTCGAAATATTTCTAGGAAAATAAGTGCATCTTTTACGACACGCATTTTAAGAAGATTTTTCAAAATAATTAAAAATAAATTATATGCTGTTATTAAAGACATTTACAAAAATGTTAAGTATGTATTCTGAAAGATCTATTTAATGTTATTTTATATTTTTTTAAATCATAATTATAGGTCTACAAAAACAGGAGATATGATTTTTAGAAAAAATAAAAAAAAAAAATTTTCACTTTCCTGAACAATTAACATTTTGTCCTTTACAGCATTTCATATTTCCATGATGGATATGTTTAAAGGATTTTATCTTTATTTTAGGCTTTTGCAAATAATGATTGCCACCTTGTTTTATTTGTTAATTTGTGTTGGTTACCACTTTTGTTATATTAGCATCAGCCATCTATCCAATAATTGTAGATTCCAATCAGCAAAAAATCAATCTTTGAAAAAAGCACAATCTTTTTTTTAACTACAGTTGGACGACTTGATGATCACTCCACATCCATGACATGCATCTCTTTATAAATTAATGAAAATGTTATTTTGTTTCATGTTTGTTAGCTAAATATGAAGATGAAAAGGACAACCAAAAGAAAAGTAAAATTAATATACCTCTGCCAGCCACTGGTGACGACGCAATGAAACGGTTACTCGCATGCAAAGGAAAGGATCCGTATAGGTTAGTACCTGACTCTTGAAATTATGTATTTGAACAGTTAAGTTGATACCCTGATGTTAAGGATACTTACACCTAAAGCAATGCATACACACAATGTTAAAAAGGTGCTGTAAAGGCCGGATCAATTTTAGTTGTGTATGCGTAGTGGCCTTTTAGATCCGTAGGAGAGTGAATAGTGTGAATTATATTGAAACAGTTATTAGCTGTACAAGGTAACAAAATACCTTTGACAAGGTTTTGAGGGTTCTAATTTAGAATTTAAAGATAAAGCTACCTTGATTTCTAGTGTATGTTGTTTAACTCTTCATGTGCCGGTGATAAATTTTCGCAGTGCGCCAGCTGATTCTATTTTCGCAATAACTTACTTGTTTTTTGCAATATTATGTTTTTGTAAATTGTACCGTCTACAAAAACATAATATTGCAATACAGAATTGAATGATATATATAAGGCACCTAGCATCTCAACACATATGAGACTCCTCAGGCTGAGATGGGCTGGGCATGTACAGAGAATGCCGGATACTTGCGTCATTTTTAACTGGACACCCAGGTGGAAAGAGAAAAGTGGGAAGACCCAGACTGAGGTGGGAAGAAGAGGGGATGCAGCACAGCTTCTCCAGGTACCAGTGGAAGTCAGCCGCTGAGGACAGGAGGAGTTGGAGGCGACTGTTGCAGGAGGCCAAAGCTCGATATGGGCTGTAGCGCCATCGAAGAAGAAGAGAAATTGTACCGTCTTACCAAATATCTGTTTATATATTTATAAATATAGTAAATAATCTACCATATGTAGATTTGTCAGAGTAGCTACTTTCATTCAGAGAAATTATTTTTTTATAGTACGGCAATGACGGTGCACAACAATAAAAGGGATATTTAGACAGATTTTTATGCATCATAGAACTCTTTAAGCTTTTAAAGAATTTGCAATACTCGTAGACGGGCAGATTTTTTGCGATTTAAAAATCTCATTTTAATTGAATACAGTGTCACTTAAAAATATTCAAGGATGTAGATGTAATCTAAACATTTCAAAGATAACAAATCAAATCCAAAAATCAAACATTTCATTATCTAAACAATTACAATATCCCATACAAAAACAAACGTACTGACCTCAGTGACAGCCATTATAGGTCACGTGATCCGAGCCACATCTTACCGAAGAAGGAATGTGCGCAGATGACAGATTTATTGCTCCGATAACGTTTGGTTACAATCACCGAGTTCAAACATATGAATCAGCGCCGTCATCCAATTTTGCTGCGCACATGCGCTATAGGTTCTCATAAAACCGCGAGAGTTTAAATTAGTTGCCCTATTTTAGAAATATTTACAGGATTCGCGTATTTGATTATTATAAGAATTTAACATATGTATCTATACATAGTATAAAGCAATGTCGCTCCCGCTGCCTGTACGCATAGATCTTTTAAACTACGCAACGGATTTTCATGCAGTTTTCACCAGTAGATAGAGCGATTCATGAGGAAGGTTTAGGTATATAATTTGTCAAGGTTTTCAGTAAATTGGTTGAAATGTATAAAGGGAGCGGGCTGGCAAGCGGGCAGCGGGCGATGTGGATTTGATATGTATGCAAATTAACAGATGGCGTTGGTTGTAAAGGTTGGGTAATGGCGTTGTCAGTAGATGGCGTTGTGTTAGCCACAGCAATGTGTGGCCAGGTCTGCTAGTAGCTGACAAATTGACAGATATCGCGAAGAAGAATATATGGACATAGTATTTATAATTTTCATCTCAATCGAGTATGAATTTACCGAGATATTGAGGTACAAAATTTGGTTTAACGCTGCGTTGTGTATAGATGACGCTCGTCTTTTAGGCACGCGATCGGTTGGCATGTACACATGACGCTCGTCTCAAATAAGTTAATAATGAACACAATAATTAAGTCTCACAAATTAGACCATATTCATGTTTTAATAATATTTACCTTTGGTTTAATTTATTTTTAGTATTTTGGGTGTCGGTGTGCAGTGCAGCGATGATGACATCAAGAGATATTACAGAAGACAAGCCTTTCTTGTTCACCCAGACAAGAACCAGCAGCCAGGGGCGGAGGAAGCTTTTAAGATATTGCAACATGCCTTCGACCTAATCGGTGAACCTGTGAGAAACTTTTCTTCTTTTATTGACCTGCATTTTATTAACATAAAGGTTTATAATGTAGGTGGAAGCATTGACACTTGGATGTACGAGTGAATGAGAATGTGATGTGATTGTGTGTTGCAGGAACGGCGCGAGGCGTACGACCGCAAGCTGGTGGAGTCAGCGCACATGGAGGCGGCCTGGTCCGAGGTGTCGGAGCTCCTGGCGCAGTTGCACGACAAGGTGCGCCACGCTGCCGCCACCATTCGCTGCACCAATTGCTCGCGGCGGCATGCGCGCACGCTCACCGCCAGACCCGCCTACGCTGCGCGCTACTGCCACCAGTGCAAGATTCACCATGCTGCCAAAGAGGTGTGTATTAAATTCCTAAATGCCACAGGATTCATATCATAGTGTTTCCATACAAACGAAGTATTGAAAATCCGTAAGTCTAAGCTTTAACTTTAGATTCATTACACACTGCACACGTCTGAACCAGGAACAGTCTTGTCATACATGCTTTGGATGCTCCACATCCCTCATAAAAGTAATTATTATTATTATTTATTCATTCTGAATAAAAACTTTATGGACTCATTTTTTCTTACCATAAACAGCACCACTGCAGTTTAATGACACCATCTCGTCCTCGGAGACTTAACACACACACATTGATACTTCTTGAGGGAGAGGTCGATTCAGACGGTAGCCGATGGTTTCACCTCTTCCTCACACTCGATAAATGCTGGCGTCCCACAGGGATCGGTTCTGTCTCCGACTTTGTTTTTGTTGCACATCAACGACCTTTTGTCATGTGCACCAATTCATTGTTACGCAGATGACAGTACAGTTCATGATAGCTTTTTTTTGACAAGCCCCCAAAGGGCTCACAAACTCCCAACAGCTCGTAGGGCTTTGAAGCAAAGAATGGACGGTTACCTCGAGAGTGTTTTCTCTTGGGGTAAAAATAATCTCGTTGAATTTAATGTTTCAAAGACCCAATCTTGCCTGATTACGTCTAAAAGGGATCGAAATGAAAATCGAGTCTCTTTCAACGGAAGCAATCTTCCGAACAGGCCCTCCATTGATATGCTTGGTGTAACCCTAAGTGACCAGCTCAGGTATGGGGGCTCCATCGAAGCCAGAGTAAAGTTAGCCTCCCAAAAACTGGGCGTACTGTACAGGGCCCGCAGATACTTCAATAGTACACAACTGCTAACCCTGTACAAATCACAAGTGCGCCTCACGGTTGAATTTGGCAGCCACCTCTGGTCTGGAGCTCCAAAATACCTGATAAAAACCCTCGACAGATTCTCCCATCTTAACAGACGGATTGCAATCTTTAGAGCACAGGCATCGGGTGGGAATGCTATCCTGTTCTACCGGTATTACAATGAAAGGTGCTCCGAGGAACTAGCATCATTGATCCCTTCGGCACCGGTGCACAGTCGGGAAACACGCCAAACGCGTGCCCAACATTTGTACACAGTTGACATTTGTCACATGACAACAGGTCGTTTCTTCGACTCGTTCTTGTGTTCAACAGCCCGGTTGTGGAATGATTTGCTGGCCTCTGTGTTTCCTTCTTCCTACAACATGGGTCTCTTCAAGACCAATGTTCATTCCTTCCTCTCCTCAAAAAGACCCTCCACCCAGCATCCCAGATGACATAGGCCCTGAGGGAAATTATTTTCCTCAGGGCCTCCTGTGTGGAGTTAATGTAAAAAAAAAAAATTGACACGACGCACAGAGCGAGTCAAAAATGCTTAAGTACACACACACAGATGCCAGCAATAGTGTGGAGTGGATCTGTTTTATTCCGAATCCACAAAGTTTTAAAGTATTTTAATTTCACACACGCGCATTCAGTCCCGCCTGCATATGACTTTAAATGATAAATAACGTATTTGACATCAGCATCCATCAGTACAAAAAAACTATTTTTAGCATTGCCATTCAGCCGCGAACATCGTTATGTATATTGAAAACGATCGCAGAATCGCAGATCGGCTGAATCGCGCCGCTAAATCGCCAATCTGAAACTAGCATGAGGCATATGGGTATAATACAAAGTACCCTATTACCTATTTACGAATCAAGTGGATTGTTTTTAGTATGATTAGAATTAGGTGTACGTGACTTAGGCTTGAATAACTAAAGTTGAATTATTGAAATACTGAATATCCTTCGATCATCTATTTAATTGGTTTAATTTTAAATCTGTTTGAAACTGTTTGTAATAATTGTTGACGTTGCAAAGCTTAAATAATTTATAGACCTAATTTGACATATAATAATAATAATAGCCTTTATTCAGACAGTAAATTATATTACATTATTTATAATAAACTTTCACATTTATAACACTTACCATGCATCGACTCCTTGTCTGTATGTCACTAGTTGACAAAGGCCTCCTAGCGCCATTTCTCTCTATCATTAGCTACTCTTGTCCATGCACCACCTGCTACGGCATATTATATTTGTCAGTAATTGCATCTTTTTCATGGGCTGGTGTGTAGATTTGTGTGTTTGATAGTAGGTATATACATATCTTCTACAAAAAGTCACCAACCACGACTGGTCTTTATAGACCCACCATGACAGTTACCGAAGCCCCTGCTGACACTGCCAGAGGACATTTACTTCCTATCTAGAGATTGTAAAGATGTGCGCTTATTGCTCTTCATACTACACCACTGTGTTTTACCCAATATTCTTAACAGTTCAAAATATTAAGTACCTTCTTAAGAATCGGTGACCCTTTTTTTATATGCCGATAAATATTCTGGTTGTTCAGTTATTGTATAATCTTTCTCACCTGCTTGTTTTCCTCGAGTAAATGAATTTTAAAATTTTGTATTGCTCTCCAACAGGGTGACATATGGGCTGAATCCAACTTCTGGGGTTTCATTTGGATGTACTACGCTTGTATGGATGGAGCTGTCTATCAAATTACGCAATGGGCATCTTGCCAGGTATGTGAGAAAAAAAATATTTCCATATTTCTCCTGTAACCAAAATTATGTTGAATTTTATGTTATATGTATTACACACTTGTGAGTTTATAGTCTTTTCTATCTGTATCTTCTTTAATAATCTGTAAAAAGCATTAGCCGTTTGCAATAGAAGTAAATAAATAACTGATGTATGTATTGTTTCAGAAAAAGAATTTGAAGCACCTGGTTGCCAACTCTCACCATGTACAGTACAGAATCGTTCTGGGAAATAAATCACAACCGAGCAACGCACCCAGTGGAAAACAAAGTTTCAATAGCAGGTAATTAACCACATATCTTATCCCTTAGTGTGTGTTACGCTAAAGGAACGTTGGGAAATGTCTTCTATCTGTGAGTGCATTGTACAGAACACCCCTGATGTATTTTGTTATATTTTGCAGCTCTCATGATGCCAATTTAGAAGATTTCCTCAATAACTTATACACAAAGAGTGGGCAACCGACCCCCGGGGCTGCCAGGAACATGCCCCCCACCGGGGCAGGTGGGGAGCAAGTCAAGAACAAGAAGAAAACCAAGAAGAACAAGCCCTGAAGCTGAAGTGACCTGCGCTTAAACTAATCCTATACTATAATTATAATTATGTATTCTTATTATGTGTTCCCATTAGTTGATGTATTAACATTAGTATTAGCGCATTAACAAGTAGAAACAATGTGTTAATACATAGTTATTAAAATAAAACATAAGAGTCTCTTTATCCCTTTATAGTCACAATAAACAAATGATTTAAGTAGTATTTTTTTCAAAACCAAGAATATTATTCTAATGTTTGTTCTACCAAAGGTTTTTAAAAGAACTCCTGTTGTTGTATTTTACCTACAGTTATTTAAGAGAATAACATCGACTTATGTACAATCACTACATTACACTAGTACAATGTCTGAAATGTTCACATGTGGCGAGAGGTGTGAAATTATTGTAACTAACTTTCTATAACAAATGTGTCACAATCCACTATCAAATGGACCCAATAAATTATTTAATAAGTCAGGTAAGCATCGTACATCATACATGTCTGACAATGTTATATTATTGTAAAAACAAGCTTATGGGTGCGATTGGTTAATTAAGAGTTAGAGTTAAGGACTGTCCTGTTTTCAGTATAAGCTACATCTCACAGCCCCTTCCTTCCGTAAAAATACTACATAGTTTAATAATATTATTAAGTTTAGTAATGCACCATTTTTATTGGGAGATGGAGAAGTTTGTTGTTTTACCCGAATTAACTAATCTGTCGGCTCGCCTTTAATATGTATTACTTCATGTCAGTAATACCAAACTTACATAAAAAATCCCTGTAGGACTTCTAATTCGTCACCCACAACACAAACAGGAGTATCTCATATTTCTAAGTCTTTTAGGAGAGCCAAAATATTTTTTGTTTGTTGAATTTTTATAAATTTTATTACATGTTTCGCTATTGAAGTAAAAAAAAAGCATAATTAAATACCCATTTGCAAAACATGTAATAGTATAAGAAACTTTAAAAAAATACATTTTTTTGGCTCTTCTAAAAAATTTGCAAATATATCTGCGTGTTTGTTTTGGGGCGATGTATTAAAAACTGTTAGTTTTAATGGGGATAAGGAACAAATGTAAATATTATAATCACACCTTATTTTACATAATACATTTAAATACCTCATCATGACAATTTATTTTTACCTACTTTCAATTATATTTTAAAAACAAGAATAGTGCCTCTTCTTTCATCAGCATTCATAAGCTTTGTTTCTTTTGCAACTCGAGTGATGGCGATTTCCTGATGATCGGTTTTTGATTTGGCCATTCGATTTAATTAAGGTGATTCTTAAAAGAATAATCTTCTCTTTCATAGATGGTTCGAGTTAATTATTTTATGGAAAAATGGTTTTTACTAGTTATGCTTTAAAATATTAAGATTAATTAATTGTTTGCGACTACATACACAATATGAATATATATTATTGTCCATAAAAAATTCAAATCTTTCAAGAAAGCCTAACAAATATAATATTGTGTCAGTGATGCAATCCAATATGGAATTTATTAGCCTTTCTTGACAGATTTGTGTTTTTTTTATGGACAAAACTGTTTTTTTTTTTTTTTACATGAGCTCCACACAGGAGGCCCTGAGGAAAATCATTTCCCTCAGGGCCTATGTCATCTTTGGGGATGCTGTATGGAGGGTTTTTTTTTTAGGGAAAGGAGGGAGAGGAGAGTTCTGGTAAGGAAAAGGGTTTAAGGAGTGGGTAGGAATCTGAGGTTCAGTGTATCCTGGTCATCCGCCTCCAAGACCTAGACAAACCTCACCCCATGAACCCAGGCACCCCTGCTAAATCACCAAACGTAGCGAACCACATGGGGTGACCTACGACAGAGGTGTTGGTTATCCAATAAAGGTTCCCGGGGCGGTGGTACCCATTCCCGCCTCCCGAATTGAAACTAGCGTGTGTATGTACGGTCACAAACAATTAATTTATCTTAATATTTTAAAGCACAACTTGTAAACAATGTTTTTTCGTTAAATAATTAAATTTGCCACATCTATGAAAGAGTAGATTATGAATTCTTTTAAGTATCACCTTAATATCATTCCTGCAAATACCAATTCGGAAACATATGAACTGCTTACTGTGGTTTAATGCCAATGAATCCACCTAGGTTTTACCGTTTATCCCATGTTTTAAGGTTTAAAAAAATGTATATAATTAACGTTAACGTTAAATTTATAATTCATAAAAATCACCTACCTAAATTTGGGTAGCTATTACTCGAGTGGATAACTAAGATTTGAAGTCTTATAGAAAATTCAAATATCCTTTTTACCATTAAATCTTTGCCATTGAAAAGTCACTCTTGTATGCAAATGTTTTAAGTATTCAAAGATGATATTGTCCATTTTGGCAGAAAACATTTATTAACTCTAATATGTAAGTTAACATCTTTATCTTTTATTGCCAGAACAAGGTCTATACCTTAATAATATACTTTACTGATTTATGAACTAGGTAAGTATGTATAAGGGAGAGTCCCCCAGTACCGGCCGGCATCCAGTACTGGCCAGTTACAAGTTCTATAATACTACAATGGAGCTAAGATTTTGACCACTGTTAGTTTGATATGCTCACACAAGTATATGCCTCGCGGGGCGTCGACCTGTCGCGATCGGTTTACTGCCAGTGCAATTTCTATTGCACGTAATGGACCTACGTTACGTAATTAAAATTGTGTCAATGATTTTCGAAATTCAGAGATCCAGTTTAAATCTCATGAAGAGGATTGGATACAGTGTAGAAACTGCAAGATTTGGGTTCATGAGGCTTGTGCAAACTTATCAGAGTTGTCCAATCAGTATATTTGCGATTATTGTATTGTATAAATGGTTTAAACTATTTACTGGCCGGTACTAGGGGCAATTCTTTAGTCTGATTTTTCCTACATTTCGAATTGCATTAATAAAGTAGATTATTTATAAACATACTGGTTGTTTATTATTTTTATTGATAGTTCAATATATCTTTTACACATCAGGAGGTATTGAACATGTAACCTTAGGTATTTCGATTTTTTTTGTTGATAACCCGGTGACGGTACTGGGGGACTCTCCCCTATGTGAAAAATGGATCCATGGCGATTTTTGTACATAATAATTATTATTATGTTTTGATTTTAATTGTCATTTTAAGATTTAATGTTATCAAGAGACAAAAAAAATTGATGTTTTATTTTCAGTAAAAATTATTAAAATAAAACTTCATAAATATTATGTAATTAAATTTGACTTTATTTTAATGTACATAAATATGATATTATGTACTTATGTAAATTTACTAGTTTGTCCTATTTTAGATCTTTATTGTAATGCCTGTGATGGATTTTTGATGGTTTTTAGTATCATGATGTGTTATTGTTATTCCTTGAAGAATAACCTTAAAAAATAACTGATTTTGTTAAAGCGGAATAATATTCACAAAGACCCAAAGAAAGAACAGACAAAATTGACAGTGTGTAAATATGTGACTTGTAAATGACATTACATTGGGCATTGTGTAACATTTAACAAACATCCCTTACAATCAAATATAATGCTAGTACAAAAATTTATATAAAAGCAAAAACACATAAAACATCAGTAAAGAATATACTGGAAGTGTCCTTTGCTAGTAATAGGAATCGATAAATCAGACCCCCAAAAACAATTTATTGACACTTGACATTTTCATAACATGCGTTGGAAGTACATACTACATATTTAACCCGTCTGCTTGTTTAGGAATAAATACATCCCAAAACACGTAATCGCGTTTACTTTCATAAGACCGAAAACATCCCGAGCGACCTTACATTTTAAAAGCTACATATCTCTCTTCCCCTAATGCAAACATGATGTATTTTTCTTTTAACCAGAAAGAGAACAAAATAATGCTTCTTATTGTCTTTGAAATATGAAAGCTATCTTGCATAGATATTTTACAATCTCGATCAAAAGTGACGGTTTCTGATTTTTTCCGAGAAACTGAGGCTTCCGGATTGTGAGGTGCGAATATATTGAACCAAGCAGACGGGTTAGACAACTTTGTTCCGACTGGTGTGTAACCATTATTTAAAATCGGAACATTGTTTTAAATGACTTTAGCTATATTTAGTAACAAGATCTGAATTGCCAGTTACTTCTCCATTTTCCACTGACTTTCTCTTCCTCAATTTCTCATGCCAAGGGATCCTGTGCAGTGTTCTCTTTATTAAAATATATTAAATGGGATACTGATGCATAAGTATTTATAGTAGAAATAATTTTTCCAAGGCATTGCTTTGTTGCGCTAAATATATGTCTGGTCAAAACTGCTATGGAAATTTAGATTTTGCTTCACTATCTTCAAACCAAGACAACTCTAAAAATAAATATGGCAAAACATAAATTCGTATTATTTATGCATGTCTCTTATTGAATCATTTAAAAATGAATGTATTCACCACAAAGAAAGCATTCCATTCTTCTGAATCACAACCATCTGACTAGCATAAAAATATTATCCATACAGTGGATAATTTTTTGATGTGCCGAAAGCAATCTCTTGTTTTCTATGGCAATGTTAATATTATATTTAAATTCCCACCCTAATTTGATTAAAACCACCCAAAAGTCTGGCACGCACATTAATTCATACTTGATCGAGTAAAAACAAAGGCTCGAGACAGAGTCCACACATAGGGTTATACTCTACGAGATTGGCTCGAAGTTTGGTGTATCGACCCTTTGGAATAACAAGGTTCCATCTGTTGCGATAATATCATGCAATAATGAATTCTAAAGTAGCTTACTATAGATCAACAGGTGGAACCTTGTTATTTCAAAGGGTTGGTATGACGAACCGTTCAAACCTCAGCATGTCTATAACAAGAAAGAAACAATGGCTCTATTTGGCAAATCTCTCATAAATATTGAATTTAAAGTGAAGGAAAAGAAACTGGGTGAAGGAGTGGTTGAAACGACACGCAGATTACAGCTTTTTATTTCTCTATTATATTCTAAGGAGACACCTACAGAGTTTTAAAAGAACAATAAATGAAAATAAGTGGTAAGGCAGCGCGATCTCACGGCCAGTATTGCCATCTTGGAATTTCTGTTCCCGCTAAAACTTAACAGATTGTCGTTCAGAATTCTGTAGGCTGTTTTCGCCTTTTATGTTATGGCCATTTTATGTTTTTGTTGGCAACGTTGCTTTACACCAGTGGTTCCCAAACTCTTTTGGCCTACAGACCCCTTTTATCCCATTCCATTACGCCCCCTCTGTTGTGGAAATCCATCCTGCCCCATGACAGATACAGAGTAGTTCCAGATCTTTCCAAGCCAGATCAAAGCGAGTCATGAGTTTTTGCCACCCACACGGTGATACTTATCAATATGGAGTTAGAACGAATGTGTGAACCAGACTTTACTCAATATCAGAAAGTCGTATTTTTTTTAATACTGTCAACACTCTAATTCAAATGAAAAACTGTTAATTTGTCAGCAGTAAATAAGAGTCGCTGTATTCCATAACTTTATTATTGTTGAAATATAATCTGAAATCAGCTTTTATAATTTGTTAGAGATTTTCAATAATGACTGCTTAATACATAAATGTATCATTATAAAAAACAATATACAATTGAACCCTCTAGTAAACAATCAGCTTGAATTGAACCCATCTCTCAAATTCCGGAAATACTAATGCAACTCGATATCAGAACTGTGCACTTGGTCTGAAGTGATATGATTAAGAAGACTTATTTTCATACTTAACTGTTCAACTCTTGTGAAATGAAATGTTCAATGTTGCAAAGGATAATTCAATCTAAGCTAATGATGATAATTTCGTATCATTCAATAGAAAACAATTTCTTGAATTATAAATTATTGTTTTTATTATTTAGACTTGTATTGACTCAAGTATTTATATATGTACAATAATGTACATACATATTGTAATGTTGTGTTCATGTTCAATGATGCTTCGTTTCATGTACCTGTAGGTATGTATTTAAAAGTGTACCTTTCTGAAGTACTGCTAAGAAATAAATATAACATATAATTATTATTCTGTGTTGATAATTATTACGTTGATTCCAAATTATTAGCTATCCATCCCCCCACTTAACTCCTAGGATCCGGACCCGATTTGAACCGAACCCTGCATTTGCATTGTTGAAAAATCATACCCACGCAGAGTACGAAGTTAAAGACAAAAATGTCACTTTACCAAATTTAGTATGAACGGCTTTAACGAAGATATCTTTTTATTTGTTGAAGTTTCTTGTCGAACCCAAAGGGCTAAGGACTGTAGACACTTGCTGGAAAAACCTGGCCAAATGAGGAGTTACTTTGCAAATCATGTCTTGCTCATATTGTATTTTTCAAAATAACCAAATAAAACTGATGGTCACATTATTTAAAATTTAAAGAATATGAAAAGCAATGAAAGCAAAAATTGATTTTTAAAATATATTATGTACATATTATATAATTTTGACTATAGGAGATTTTAATCTAACATGTTTCGAAGCGACTATATAAGCAAAATGACAAATGAACAAAATAATAATATGAAGGACTTCATAAAAATAATCATATTCTGTTTGAAACTCAAACGGTTTTAAGAGTTGCTTCTTAAATTTGCTTAAGTACTTGTATTAAAAATTATATTCTATTGGTCATTTTATTTAATTAATTTGTAATAAATATATACTGGTCCAATTTTGTATTTTATTGTTTTACTCCCTTGGAATTTAAGCGAAAATGTTTATGCCCCAAAAACAGTGTTATTTTCCACAAATTAACCCAAAGTTTTCATAAATATTCGCCTTATAATGGGGCAAACATACACAGCGTCTACGGACTGCAAATGCACACCCCTGCCTAATCTAGTTTATTTATTCACCAACTAGCCGAAATCCCCGATGTTGCCTGGGCTTTATGCAGAGTTTTTTGAAATCTCTTGTAGACAACGACCTTCCTGTGTCAAAATTTCATCAGGCTCAAATAAAAGTGTTCATCACATGGTGCACAGACACTCCTTTATATAAATCATACTGATGGCCTCCAAGATCGAGAGATAAGGTTATTGACTCGCAATCTGATGGTCGCGGGATTGAATCCCGGCGTTCGCAAATAAATTTTATTTGATTAATTTGTGTTATTTCACAATGAATTAATTTCAAATAATATATAGTGGAAGATACTGTCGGTATCGCCCTGATGTAAGACCATCATTCAGAATTAAAACATTGCTTGAAATGGCTTTAGCCGTGTTTGGTGACCAGATCTGAATAGCCAGGATAGCTAGTTCCACCTTCCTCTTTCCCATCTCCTCCCCTTCCCCACTACCTTCAGCCTCACAATATACCCCAATTGGGGATGCCAGTCTCACTGGCTCCAGACGAGAGCAGCTGGTACTCCTGTGAGGTATGCACACAAAAAATAAAAAATTACGTATAAAATGAAAAATAAATGTAATTTGTTTTTGTCCAACAGAACTTTCAGTTTCTGCAAAAAACGGGTTTCTTAGTTTCAGTTTTGGCTGCCATCCAGCCGAAACTACGGCCGAAACCGAAACAGAATTCCGGACCTTTCACGATGCGATCGGACATCGGTGCACTGAGCTGCGAGCGACGAAATGTTATTTTGCTGCGCCTGCGCCATAGAGTAACTAGTTACTCTAATATTTAACTAACTAGTATTTTTTGTTTACTGTACCTAAACTAATTCGGTTAAAATAAGTAATGTTTTGTACCTTTTATTTTTTGTTGTTTGTAAATAATATTAAAAAGATTTAATAGGTAATACCGTCTTTTTTTACTATTATTTACGAAGGAGTTGTAGATATATTTATTTCAAATCAACTCCTTATTTCAAAAAGCACAAATAATTCATTTTAAATAACGAGTTATTTTTATATTATGTTTATTATTAGTTCAAATATCAAAGACTGAATGATTAATATATGATTTAAAAATAACGACTGACTGATTATGTGACTATTTTTTTCCCACGAAAACATGTTCTTATATGGAAGTTTCAGTTTCGGCCGTAAAAACTAGTTTTGGTCAGACACTTATAATTTTACATATAAATCAAAAATAATCTTTACTTTAACCTGTAGGGGACGGCAAGAAACACGTAGACAATCCCGTACTTTATAAAGTGACATTTTTATTTTTACGTTGATATTACCTCTACTAGGACAATAAAATTAATATATAAGGTCAACACTGCAATTGCAGTGCTTTGCTATGTGCAGAGGCAAGATTCTTCAACACTGCAGTTGCAGGGCTCCGGTTCCTGGGGGTTAATAAAATATAGGTAGGTACAAAAAATAAATCATAATATAAATATTATTTTATGCAAGCTTCTTTTTTTTATTCATACAATAATTTTAGTTAATTTCATTAATATTCTTTTTTAAACTTTGTGATTAAATTATTATTCTTGCATATTTTCAGCTTTTCCAGCAACTTCGTTAGTATTGCTATTTGGAAGACATTCATCGTATGTCCATTTGGGGAAAACTCTCTTGTAGAGGGTCAGCAAAATAGTATCCTGAGACTTGAGTTGACTGTCGAAGACACACTTCATGTGCCCGTGCGTACCTGAACAACAAAAAAAACAAATAAATATGTAGAATTTAAAACACAATATTAACAATGATTAAAAGAATAATTTTAAGTACATAATAATTCATAAGTCATTAAGTACCAGTGGCGGCTCGTGACTTTTTGGTGTGCTGGAGTGCTGATATTAAAAAAATGGCATTATTGATGTTGTTGTAGCCGAAAAAAAAATTTTTTTTTTTTTTTGAAAATCAGTTTTTTGTATGAAAAATTTCAGGTTAGTTTCAGTTTGGTGGTGCGCCGCACCGATTTCCTGAAAAATCTTCATACAAAGTACCGATTTTTGAAAAAAAAAAAAAATTATTTTTCGCATACGACAACATCCATGATGCCATTTTTTTAATATTAGCACCCTAGCACAACCAAAAGTCACGAGCCGCCACTGTTAAGTACATAAGGCATTCATCTGATAACTCTGTTGTAACCTCTCCCCCTTTCTCATAAAAAACGCAGGTAAAACAAAAAATGGTGACCGGACAACTCAGAATGAAACCATCTCAGAATCTCTTTTAAAAAGTCATTAAAAGTGATTAAAAAAATATATTTAAAAAATGGTTAAATAGGTTAGGTTAGGGTTGAGAGTTATTTTAAAATTATTTTTTTCATAGCTTTTAATGACTTTTCAAAGAGGTGTTGAGTTGACTTGATTCTGAGTTGGCATGGAACCACAAAATATATGTTAAAAAAGAGCCCTCCAGAGGTAGGTGGAGGCAGGACCACATAGTTGGCACAGTTCACAAATGTGAAACTTAAAAGTTCATTATGTATGTACCTATATAAGGATTAAAGTATCACAGGTAATATTAATATGGGGTTAATTAATTCATGTAAATTTCGTAATTCATTGAGAAATGTGATATGCACATATTATATTTTGTATTTACATAAAATTGCACTTCACACATTACTACATGTCAATGGCAATATGTATGTAGCTTTTGGTTTTTAAATAGCATGTTTACCTAGAGATTCCTTGATATGGCCGGTTCGTCCATATTTGGTGCGTAGTTTACAAGGTCTGAAATATAGAACATCATCTCTGTTGAAGAACATAAATCTGACAACAGCTGATCGCTTGTGAACCTGAAAAGAAACGAGAATATTATTGAATTATTACATAATATATATAATGATTGTCACATAATAAGTATTAACACTTTCAGTCCACATGTGTATTTGAAATTACATAAATTTCAGAATATTTCCTTACTAATTAGAGTGAATAAAAATTTTCATTTTCCAATTGCTGGCTGGCTTTGAATGCTGTTTTTTTTAAGTGAATTTTAGCTACTATTTCAGGGCGTAGCCATTTTTTAATTTTGAAAGATGATTTTTGTGTTTTCACAGCTGAATTTTTTCTTGTGGTAATTTTGCGTTGCAAGTTTTTTCAATGTTTTATTTATATGTAATTATTTTTAAATTGCATAAAATGTTATATTTTTGGTATAAAGAGTAAGATTTGTCATTTTATCTGATTAACGCCAATGACGTTACATACTATATTAGACGAGGGGTAGAAATCTCAAAGTGGGAAGACAATGGCAAGACAATAGAGAACTCCAGTCCAAATTTTTTATTTTTTTTTATGAATAAAGACCTTCAAACTTAAATAACTGCATTTTTATTTTTATTTTTATACTTAGTTTTAATAGTTAAAATAATTGTCAAAGTTTTAATTTTTCTAGACCATCAGAAAAGCACCATATCTATGGTGGATTGTTAATATGATGATATGGTCTTCACCCACCGATAGTTTATTTACCTTCAAGTTGTCATATTGAATCAGTGATGTTATGTCGAGGGAAATTTCCCTATATCTAGGGGAGAAAAATATTTTTTAGGGATAAGGGAAATCAGGACAAAATCTAGGGAAATTTCGAACTCTGGCAAAATGTTTATTACATATGACAATATTACTGGTATTATTTATATATATATATATATTATATACGTATACATATATATTTTTTGGAATTCTTATGAATCTTAATTATTGTTCATGTACTTACTTGCAATGTTATTTTTAACACTGACAACTCAAAATGATATTATATGTATCTAAAAAGATAAATGGGACCTCTGAAAAAAAATGTTTTAAGTTCTGTTTTTTTGGTGATTGTGGTTAATTTTTATTTTGCAAAGTGTTTTTTTTTTATTTGGAATTCAGTTTCTAATTCAGTGGTGAGTGCATTCGTACTTTTAAATTATACTTCACGTAGCAAAAAGTGCTTTATTTGGAAAAACACAGTATTATTAGTATATTTACCAAGTTCCGATATCTTTCCAATTAATTAATCATATTAATTAACATATAACAGGATTAGTGTTACACAATCAGGTGGCTACGTAGGTAATTGCGTTAATGTGAAATTCTAGGGAAATTTCACTTCGAAATCTAGGGAAATAATTTTTTTGGACAGAGCATCCCTGATTTTGTATTTAAGAAAATGGCGGAATAAAATTAAAGGATGTGATAGGATGACTCAATGACTTTTGTGTGAGAAATTGAGGCGTTTTTTATTTAAGATTAACTGCTTTTAATATAGAAAAACATTGGTAAAATGTCCACATTTCACCGCTACTGTTATTGTATTTTAACAAAGTGCAATATAAAAATAATGAATCATCTTTGCAAATACAAGTGATATCGTTCTTCAATTTTGTCGGTTCATTCGTGATTTTGTACATTGTTTTATGTATAACACACACAGAAACTGGCATTTATATACACTGCATGACGATTGCGTAATAGCTTGTATCCCTTTACTAAAAACAATTTGAAAATACAATGTCAAAATATGACACGACTTTTAACCTCAAATAGGCAAAATTTATTCCAGATTGTCCGCAAATATAGCCCCTTTCGTAAATTGTTGAGGGCCTAAATTATGTTTCAATAAACACAATAACTATTATTTATCTAAATCTCTATAAACAGTATGAAAATAAACCAAAAACACGAAATATTGAATTACATATGTGCACAATACACGCAAATGTATATCATTTCAAATGTCAATACAATACACGCGATCACCAGGTGACAGTGGGTGAGTGTGACGCGTGACGTCACCATTCACCATTTCAGTAATGCCAACTTGACACTGTGTTTCGAGGAGAGGTTTAAAAATGGACTTTTTAATAATTTTTTAAAAACTCTGCGTTTAATATTATGAAATAAAAGTTATATATTCAGAATCAGCGTTTATTGGTCTATATGAACATATTTTTTTAAAGCCATAATGTTTTTCACTGGAGTTCCTTATTGTACCGCTCTCGATATCTAGTACTTTAGTACTAAACTGCTACGCGTCAAGTAAGGTTGCGTCTTACCAGTAAGTAAATTGCATTTTAAAAAGTGTCAAAATGCCCTCCTGTGTGATGAGAAAATGTTTTAATTACACTGCAAATAATAGTAAAGGCGAATGAATAACATTTCATTTGTAAGTACACGCAAATTACTTAATATTATCGATTATTATAAATATTACAATTAATTTTCATGTTTCCCGCTCGCGGTTTTACACGTCATTACGAGACAGAGAACGTTGCATTAAAAAGTAACAAGCATAACAAAGACAACCTGCTAACAGTAGGTCGGTTCACACAGCATCCCGCACTCGTTTTCTTCTTTTGGGAAAGATGGGGTAAAACGTACAAAGGGTAAATTGTTAATTAACTTAATTATGTTTGAATTGTCATAACGCTCGAACCGAGCTTCCTTGCTGACAATGACAAGACACTATAATTTAATACACGTAAACACGCTAGTTGTAGTTAAGCTCTGTTGATAAATATAATTTTTTGTCATTTCATATGAAAATAATTAGGGAACGTACCCATACTACGTGACCAACTTTTTGCAATTTTTAACCCCTCCCCCCGGTGACCAAAAACCCAAGCAATCCGCCGCTCATTTGTATGGAGCGTGACATTTTGAAGACCCCCCCCCCCCTAAACGTGTCACGTAGTATGGGTACGTTCCCTTAACCTAATAAAATCCCAAAAATTAAAAAAAAAAAAAATTGCTATTCAAAACTTTACGTTTTACTTTTTTGGTGGTCATTTTTAGATTTGAATATAAAGCGTGGTATTTTGTCTTTCTAACACCGTTTAGAACATATTTCTCACTCTGTTAGTAAGGGAGTTACAGTGATTTATATGAGACCTGTGTGAGCTGGGACAAATATGGTCTCGTGCTATTCAACGGGTTAAGCCTGTACAGATCTTTTTGTAATTTAAAGCAGTCAATAAGGCGTTAATAGGAAGAAATATTTTGATGTCATCAGCGAAGAGTAGAACATTTGCATAATGGAAGCATTTTATAATGTCGTTGATGAAAATTGTAAATAGATTTGTATACTCATTTGAACCTATTACCTGTACTGTATAATAAAATATGTTTTTAACAATACTACTATAATAGTACCAATATTGTATTACTAATTATAACTCATATAATTATAATAAAAAAAATATTTGCCCGTGTGTCTTGTTTTACCCGCCTTTACCCTCCCCTGTGCGTAGTGTAACCGAGTGAGAGTATCTTGTTATCTCAGTCACACCCGTGATGTGAAAGCAGTATTCGGCGAAGAAATTAATACGCCGCCCGCTAATGTATCCGTGCCATTCATACATACACATTATTTGATTGTCTATCTTTATCACACAGGAATAAACTATTGAATTAGAAATTATTGAAAATCGCTGAAAACAAAAGAGTGTTCCTTACTTTCCACATTATATTGTGAGTATGTGAGACTATGGCGAGTCTATTTATTTTATATAACGTCATTGATTAACGCCCCCTTTTTTTCCTCTCGTTTTCGAAAAAGCTTCAAGCGAATATTTTATAGAAAAATCTTTAGATTCACCTTAATAACTATAAAAGAAAACTTTTTGCATTTGGGACGATGGAAAATACTGTATTTAAAATTTCAATTACATAAAATGTCAACCGCGGCCATTGGTTCCATAGACAGGTGAACCATAGACTACAAGTGAATAGACAATTTACATTATTTCTATATAGCGTGTGAGACGCAAACATAACGACGTTTCCATAAACCGAACTTTATCCATAGAGATAAAGAGGACCATTTTCAGTCCAATGTGATAAGTTTGGTCAAACGACGAACTTGTGGATTGTGAAACCGAAACGTAGTGACTGGTCTAAGAGAGATATGTAGTGTCTAGGCCCCCAGTCGAGTGATTCCGTATTTTTTGTGGGATTGTTATTGGATAACGGACATTATCTCCTGTCAGATTTGTGATTTTTACATATTTACTGTCATATATTTTAGTTTAGATCAATTTCAACACAAATTCCTGCAAGTATGCATGATTATTTATTCATTTAATGTACGTTGTACACAGAAAAAGCAAATAACAGTCATAAAATCGCACAAATCTGACAGGATATCACGTCCGTTATGTAATAACGATCCCACAAAATATACGGAATCGCTCGGCAGGTCTGAAAAGGGGTTAATATCAATTATTTCCATTAAAAAAAATTAATGAGTTACTAACCTTTAATGGATGTCCCGATAAGACTATTCTCTTAATGATGATTCTGTCAGGGTTACAGGACAAAATGCAACCAGTGGCTATCAGCTGCGTCGTTGAATTTTTAGTCTGTGGATTACAAAAATACAAAAACATTTAAATTTTTTTTGGGTAAATTTATAAATTATATTATTCAAAAAAATTTTGCTACATATAAACGAACATATTGAAAGTTGATAAAATGGTTCATAATATTCAAGTTCATTTCAGTGCCGGCAACCCGGGGATTTATTTATCGTATACTATGTACACAGTTTTTTTTTTACCCGCAATTTAGACAGAGTCTGTATTGAAAGGCGAATTGTGAAAAATCTGGAACAGTTTTTGGTAATGAGCTGTTGTAGGTAGATTTCGTATGATGGCGGCCACGCGGACTTAGTTCGGAGATCCGCGTGGTGATTATACTTACTTCTCTACACTTCTTTATCTGACTCCACTGGGTTACCAAATGCACCGTGATATTAACCCATTGGCCACAAACCCCGACAGCCTGCCGGGTGTGCAACTCAGGTACTTAACCACAAACCCCGGCACGCTGACGGGCTAGAGTAGGTCCGCCAAAAAACGGAATACGAGCTCAACAATGACATTTTTGAATAAAATTTTAAATGCCGAACATTCTGTAGATAATTAATCATTCATTTCGAAGAATTGGCAATAAAATGTTTCTTATGTTTTTTCACTGATATTTGTGTTCCAAGTTTTGTATGCTGCCAGCCGCCATTTAATTTCTTCAAAATTGCGAGTGGTTCTAGGCTTTTGGTAGTGACCCTGAACGTCCCTGATTGCTTTGAGGACTATCATACCATTATTTTATTAGTCATTAGTAATATATGCATGTAAAAAACAACAATCATTATTGTTTGATTTATGAATAATATGTTTTTTTGTAACTTTTTTAAATAAAAATGTGAAAAAAAACTTACGAAAAAAGAGAAGGTTATATTTGTATCCTTATTTACAGACATTTCAATATATTTTTTTAATTTTATTTTAATGTTTTTCTTTACCTTAATCGAATATGTAAATAAATTTAAAGAAATTAATTTATTTGAATATATGGTTTAACAGTTACAATAGATTTAGTACACCAATGCAGGTTTTCAATTTTTGGTACAAAATTAATTCAGTGGTGAAGGCCAATTTTTTTGCTCATTAATTCTGTGGCCAATGGGTTAAAATTGAAAGAAATATTTAATACTGAAGTTAAGGTTTATTAGATTTTTGTAAAACACAAGTATTAAATTCAGAAGATTTATAGGGAACGACACTCTAACATACAGCCGCACGTCGGGTAGTCGAAAAACGAATCAGGTTCGGTAACTTTGCCGAACGGAATTAACGCAAGCTCACGTCGGCTGGGTTGCCAGCGTATGAAACCCAATTATTCGGCTGTTGAGTATCGTTATCTACAAGTTAAAATTTTTGAGCAGTTGCTCAAGCTTCAAAGCTACAAACTCATCGCTCCAATTCATTTCAAACACAGCCATCGAAATGACCACTCAAGCATTTTCGAGATGAGGCACGTAATTTTTTTACTAACTTCAAATTTTTAAAAAACAAGCATGTAACTTAAGAATATATTAACTTACCTTATAGCAGAGCACTGATGAAGGATTAAACTGAATAGGGGCAAAGAATGTGGCCACACAGGTGGATGCTGGTTGGAAGAACCGTTCATACTGCAAATTCAAAATAACTATTACGATACATACTTACTCATATGTGAGTGAAAACCAAATAACTTGACAGGTTTAAATATTTATTAGATATAATAATAATAAAAGTAGATGGTATCATTACTATTAAGAAACGACTTACTTTATGCTTCTTGCCGTTAGTGTGTTGGCTAAAAATGGGAGATACAACATATCGCCTGTACCCACACTGCATGAGGAGGCGTTCCTTGCTCTTAATGGGTTCCTCACTGGCTCCAGTTCGCCTTAACACGGCGTTCACAACGGACATCTTATGCTCGTGCGGCAACAAACCAAACATGATGAGGGATCCCTTGGGAGTCAGGTTGGTGGAGGAGGTGTAAGCATCCCAGCACACTTTGGGCACATTTACTATGAATATTGTCACATACCATCCGGGCTAAAAGAAATAAATTGTTCAAAAAATTATAAATAAGCCGACCAGACTACAACCATTGTGGTCGTTATATTCCCAAATTAATTATTATATATTATTAATGACAGTTTTTGAAGTAGACCAATTATATTTTTTATTATCACAGAAGCTGAAAAAAGCTGTTCTACACATTTGGCTTTTTTTTACATCAGCTCCACTGAGGGAAAAAAATCCATCAGGTCGCAAGTCATCTTTGGAAATGCTGTGTGGAGGGTCTTTTTAGGGAAAGGGACAGGAAGAAGAGGAAGTTCTGGGAACGAAAAAGGTATGAAGGATGGGTAGGAATCTGGAGGTCAATGTGTCCAGGAGTGATGAACGTATGAATCCTTCCCAATCCTCCCACTGCGGTGCAAGGTGATGGGTCGAGAGAACCTGGCTGGAGAGGTCGCTCATTCGCCGCCGTGACCAAACTGCAGTCACCAAACGTAGCGAACCACTCGGGGTAACCTACGGCAGGGGTGTGGTTATCTTATAAATGGTTTCCGGGGCAGCGATACCCATACTCGCCTCCCAAATTGATTTTGCATTGAAAAACAAAAAAATTATTCGTATCGAGATTTTACAGGGTCGCACAAACAACCTTTATGGTTTGAATTAGTTATAACTTTTTCAGAGTAAATTTAAAAAACAAATGTATAGTACACAAATGAGAAATTTTATTGACTATTTTCCGCTTTGCTAAAATCCTACTCTTTCCTACATATTTTCCATCACCTTCACTTTTTGGCACATTTGGAAGACGGTCGCTGGCTTATTGACGTGCACTCATTCAGAAAACAGTCGGAAACCTCGAAATCAGCGAAATAATGCACTCATCGAAGATATCCCATAACCATTGAGCCATTGTGACTCTAACAGTATACGCTATGGCTCCATTTTGTTGAAACTACTGTTGTGAATAGTTTTGCACAGCTCGACTCAAAAAAGTTTCCAACACCATCTGTTAAGAATAGAGACATCTATGGGATGATTGCTGTAGATAATCATTGATTTAATCTTGATCAGGTTATTAGGAAATAATGAATACTAGAGACATCTAGGTAATTTTTAATGAAGCTAGTTAGTTTTGCTGACTGACTAGAATATGCCACGTGACTCAGTAGGTTCCGACAGCCATCTATTTATTATTATTGTCTGTTGTTGTAAGCCTTATCTACGGGTATTTTATATTTTTTAATGGTATAAAAAGGGTTTTGTTCAAAATACTTCTCTCTCTCGCATTAATCGATACCTAGGGTACAGTTCCCTTAAGTCCCCAGGCGGGGTCCGGGCCAAATTATTATAAAGTGTTGATTTTCATTGTTGTAAATTCAAAGTGATTGTAAATAAAAACGACTTCATATTAAAAAGTATTTTGCAATAAAAAGGTCCACTACCCCGATGAAATGAAGTTACTGACACCATCCAATATTGAGCATCATTGATGGTAACTGCGGTACCGGCTTCATTTTCTAAGAAAAGGGGGCCTATGATCTATTCGGACGATACACTGCATCAAACTTAAATATATGCAGTATACTTAAGTGGGTGTAATTGTCGCTAATGAACTGCTAAGGGATTCTCCATAGCCTATATCCTGCAGTTTTGCTGGCTAACAAAGCTATTTAATTTGGAAATGGGCCTCATCACTTAATATCAAATTGTGTATGAAATCGGGATTTTGCTATCTGAAGAGCATTCTGTATCTTTTATGGATACGGAATTGGTTCCGTACGTAATCGCCCGTCAGATTTGTGATTGTCTATTTGCGGGGAATTCCCCAAATTGCAGGTAACTTGTGGGGAATTTTAACATTTATTGCAGGGATTATAGAACATAAGCATTGGCAACTCCGCAGCTTACAATACAAAGTATTGTTTTTTGTTTTTTTTTGTTTTTGTAAGTATGTTGAAATAAATTATTAAAGCAAATGGTGTAGGTGTAATTGTAAACATTGGCAATATAATGTTGGATGGCGTTTAGGAGTTATCTCGTAACCAAGTAGGTAAAAACATGCTTTTTGTTCAGAAAAATAAACTAAAAATACTGCAAAATAAATTCAGCAGTATTAGGGTTAAAAATGACAAAAATCATAAAAAATTTTTTTAAACCCAGCCATGCGATTCTGTATATTTTATGAATACGGAATCGATTCCATATGTAATCGCCTGTCAAATTCGTGTGATTGTCTATGGCTTGCAATTGCTTTTTCTACGGGTATTATTATTTATTTTTAATTTTATCCTGATGAAGAAACCATTGCTTTTGAAACATGTTGATAATTTTGATTAAATAAGTGGTGTGTATGTATAAAGTAAGGGAACGTACCCATACTACGTGACACTTTTAGGGGGGGGGGGGGGGGGGGGTCTTCAAAAGGTCACGCTCCATACAAATGAGCGGCGGGTTCCTTAGGATTTTGGTCACCGGGGGGGGGGGGGGTTAAAAATTGCAAAAAGTTGGTCACGTAGTTTGGGTACGTTCCCTAATTTGTTTTCATACAAGTTATAATGAATTTAAACCATAAAGATCATTTTGCACCACACTGTTTAATAGAAACACTGAATTAATTAAACTACTTACAAGAGCACCATCACGATCATCAGTATCTTTCAACATCCTTTTCCTAGTGTGATCAAAATTCTTGAATTGGAAAATCCTAGCATAATCCTCGGGTAAATTCTCCTTAACATCCCAAGGAGAAGTTCTGAAGGATTCAAGACCTCTGTACTTCTGGAATCTTTCCTTGGCGGGAACATTGTCCGGAGTGTCCACTTCATCCGGGAATTGTTGGTCACTGCGAGCTGCTTTTATTTTCTCCAGCATCTCCATCTCTTCAACGGCATCCATGCCTTGATCATACTTATCGTCAGACACTCCTACTTCTGACTCAGTTATAGTTTCATATTCGTCTTTGTCATTGAGTTCAACATCCGAGTTATCATCGTCGCAGGACATAAATCCCTCCTCATTCTGAAAGAGATAAAAAATATAATAGTTTTGCCTCCATCGAAATATTCAGTGGCACTTCTAAGAATTTGCTGTCTCATAATAACATTTTTCAATATTCCATTTATGTATGTGCCGAAGAGAATTGAAGGAAACTGTTTATTTTATATACATTATCATAGTCATCTTTCTTGAGAGAGTATGTAGGTATTATAAATTAAAGGGATGTATACATTTAAAAAATACTGCACAAAATGGTTGAAAGAATACCTCATCACCACTGACGTCAGACACATCCTCTTCATCTGATTCTCCTATCCAAGTTGCTTGATAATCTGACATACCCTTTGGAATCTTTTTCATCTTCTGTTTTTTTGTCTAAAATATAAAACACACAACAGTATGATTATAATACATTTGGATTAATTGACACATATGTACTGATTTTAATCCATTTGGATTACTTGAAAACTAGACCACAAGCCATACTTCTTCTTGTGCTATTTTGATTTCCTCCTCATTGGGCCAGGTTTGTTCCGCATCCATAGGATCGGGTGTGTTGACGGCAATAAGACTCTCCTGCTTGGACGGATCGGCTACTTCCAATAGTTTCATGACTCCTTTAGATTCCATTGTAACATCTTTACTTTCAGCGTGTCTAGAAAAGATATTAAACAATTTAAATACGTAGGTCAGCGCACCCAGGATTTTTTCTTGGGGGGAGCCTAATTAAACTTGGCATAGTTTCTCTTAGTAACTCATATAAATTAGTCAAAATTTTCAAGAAGAATCCATCCATCTCTTAGCTAAAGCTCTAAACAGATGTTGGCGAAACTAAATAAATATTTTGATTATTAAAAAATATTTCTTTTCTCAAATTTTTTTTATTTTGAATATCGCACAATAGTCTCAAATTCCCATCATCCCGAATGGGATGATGGCATCCCCAATTGGGGTATGTTGCGAGGCTGGAGGGAGTGGCATATGAATAGGGTATTTTCACAAACTAAGAATACCGCTAAAAACATGTGGAAGATTTAAAGATTATTTTTCTGACTATGATTATCGCATTAAAAATGTGTAATTTTAACAATTTCATTCATAATTATTGATTTCAAAACAGGCCTGACGTAAACGGTCCATGATTGGTTGATCGAATCATGACGTCACGCCCGTCGACGTTCAGATATTTATCAGCATTACTATCAACAGTCTAAACATTCTCGACTTGTTCGCGGTTTGCACCGGTATTTCAATAGAAGATGTTCTACTGTATTCTACGGTATTTCAACTGCCGTCATTGATCCCTTCGGCACAGATGTCTAACACATCAAACGTCCGCCCAACATACGTTTACATACATGGTCGACATTTTTTCTTTCATTAGAAAGGTTAGTTTCAACATCTTATTTTGGGTTTTTCTTATAGTATTTGTATACCAAACTATATACGTTTCACAAGTGGGAAGATAAAGGATAAATATATCGATATAATTCAAGCAAACTGGAAGTCAATAAACAACAACTACAACTTACAAACTGACTACAGTCACTTACGGCGGCGATCCGCAAGATGTTAGGCGGCGGTGACGTCACAGAGTTATTGGGCGCGAAAACATCGTTTCGGCGGCATTTTAAAAAGATATATTTCAAAACAAGGCAAATTTATTCATCATAAAAATAAAATAAAAATTCCATTATCATCGTAATCTTTTACCTAACTTATTTAATGATTAAAAAAAAACTGTGAAAGTACCCTATTATATAAATCACAAAGACACTGTGAAATGTGCTGCGTGTGAAATTTTTGCAATTTCTGTATTTCTTGTCCACGGACAAACTGTCGATTTTTTCAAATAAATTTTCCTGTGGTGCTTTTGTTTCAAAAGAGTTTTCTTTTGTGACAAATTTGTTGTTGAAATAATTTTTAACAAAGCCTGTGGTCATTTCATCTATGTTCTATATACCTGACATACAAGAAAAGTACAAAAATTATCACAAATTTCATCAGCAAGATTGGAAAAACATTTTGCTGAGTTAATTTTTTGTAGTTCAAAATTATGTTATTGCAAGAGAGAGTCAACAAATTACATTTAATTATTAATACCGCACACGTCCCGTCGCCGTGACAGTCGTGACACTCCTCCAAACGACGACAGCAACCCCAAGACACCGTCCAAATAAATAAAGCATAGACAATAAACAGTACCTATTTTGAGCAGTACCTGCTCACGAAATAGATATAAACAATTTACTAATACATGCACAACTAATTTAGGTCGTGTTTTTGACAGAACACTAAACGCTTCTCTTCGGTGCTAGAAAATCCCTCGAACTTCGATGCTGTATACTCAGTACACAGGGTACACATTTAGAATTTTGTAAATTTTTAAGTTGGATAAAATGAATAGTTTACATTTATTACTTATGCAAATCATTTTTTTAGCAGTACATATGAAGTTAAGGGCATAAGTTAAATATTACATATTAGTGAAGTTGAAAATGAGGAAAAAAACATTGGCCATGTATAAAACGCTTGATACGTCCATTACAGTCGGCTACTACTGACACCCGCGCAAAATAGCATGGTGAGCAAAACCCCGTCCCTTCCCTTCGCACAAACTCACCACTCAGCAAGTTATCAACACACTCAGACATACGTATGCATTTGCAGATTTGGTGTATATAGGTTTCGATTATTATACGATTCAGCAGCAGGGATAGTCGACATAAAAGTATTTAAAAGGATAAGTAAGTTACCTGACTTTCTCTAAAGGATGTGGATCAGTGGGTGCGTATATATGTGACATCTGATAGTCTCCTAGAGAAGGAATGTGAACTATTCCATTGACGCTGAGAGGAACGCCCCTCAAATAACCGGTGACTTTGAGCGTGCCAGTATCGCCGTCCTCATTGGGAGCGTATTCATAATGTTCAGCCAACATGTAGGGACGCTTTTCTCTGTGGTGGAGGTACTTTCTCTTCATGGTGCCAATACGTCGGAATAAATTCAAAGCATCAGAATTCTTATCAAACTGATAGATTTTTTCTTCGGGGAGCCACTTTGATATTAACTTTTGTATATTTTGTTTTTCCTGTGTTCTTTTCTTGGGGTTCAAACTTTCAATGTCCATGGCCGCCACTATTGGAGATGGCATTCCCTGGCCAATGGCAGCTGCCAATATCTTCTCTCCCCATTCATCAATGGGGGAATCCAGTGCAGACACTAAGAACAAGACTGAATCAGCCACCTTCAGGGCGTCCAATGTTTCAAATTCATTGTCAACCTCAGGGCAGATGAAGGCGTAACGTTGTTTGAATATAGGTAAACTAACATGCACTACTCCACTGGAAGTAGAAGTGACAACAGCATCATCATGGCATGAGCTCAGAATGGCAATGGCAGATTTACTATCTAGCTGCACGTTTAGAGGCACAATACAAGTAAGGAATGGCGGTGTATTCACTCCTCCGAGTCCTCTCTTCTGTGAGAATATTTCTTCCCGTTTGACTCTCCTGATTTGTAAGGCTTGGTGCTTGCGTTCATCCTTCCGCAGTAGGAGACGATTCCTTTTGGTGACAGTCTTAATATTCACCTTGCCTGAAACCAATAAACATCATATAACTTCCAAAACGATATTAAAATAATATTATGGGACAATGTTTTGAAAATTTATTTATAGGTTATCCGTCACCCACGTGAGGAAATATTACCTTTCATGGCAGCATCGAGAGACCCCTTAGATCGATGTTTTCCAACTTTGTGGGATTTATTAACCTGTTTTAAGGCCCCTGGCCTATGCGTTGCCTGCATGTTATAGCTTTTTACTTATTACTATCTCAGGACATCCAAAATTTATAAGATCGACAAACGTCAACGTCAAACGAAGTTAACCATAGAATATTACAATTATACAATCATAAATAAAATCACACTTCTTCGACATAGATGTAGAAGATACTCTTTGCTCTATCTCTATGGTGATGTATTGTAATCATAGATGTATGATTGTAATCATATAAAAAAAAAAAATTTTTGGTTCCCATATATCTATTCTATGATCTATTTCGTAGATTCAGATGGGATTGAACAGATTAAACCAAGGTTCGTAGAAAACCTGTAGGTTGCTCATCGAGGAGGTAGAGCGGTGATTGGCTAAAAATTCGTGACGTAGCTTGCAGTGCATGTTCCACTGGGGGCATAAATAATGACTGGGGGATTTGAATTAAGTGCAATACAAGTGGGAGTGTTTTACTTCAAGCTACGTCATGCTTCGAAATTTCGAAAGCGGCCCTGCGAGTTTTTTTCGAAAAGGGCCCTTATGAGCTGATCATGCTAAAAGCGTTTTCTGCGAACCTTGCAATTTACCCTAAAAAGAGTGCTTTGTGAAAATAATAATATATTTTGTTTCATGAACAAGCAAGGTTTGTAAAAATGCGTTTAACAAGGTTGGGGAACGTACCCATACTACATGACCTGTTCAGGGGGGGGTCTTCGAAATACCACGCTTGGTACAAATGAGCGGTGGGGGGCTTAGGTTTTTGGGCACCGGGGGGGGGGGGGGTTAAAAATTGCAAAAAGATAGCTTATCGAGAGGGTAAAGCGGTGATTGGCTAAAAATTCACGTAGCTCAAAGTCCATGTTCCACTGGGAGATTTGAATTAACTGCAATACAAGTGGCAGTGTTTTAGTTCAAGCTACGTCACGCGTTTGAAATTTAGAAAGCGGCCCGATGAGTTTTTGAAGTGAAACTTCTAAAGCACCGCTGTGATTTGGATTTCGGGTGAAACGGAAATGGCGATTACAGCACCTGCGATGCATCACTGCGCTTATCGGCCGCTTTGATTATGATGTCACTTTTAAAGGTTCCTATTGGTTGAGATATGAAACGGAAATTACGCTAGGACTGCGCTCATTGGTCGCTTTGATTATGACCTCTCTTTTCAAGTATTGGTTGAGATTATTTTGGTAAATTTTCGCTTCTATCGCGTATAAACTGCACTCGAATTTTTTTCCATAAAGGCCCTTATGAGCGAATTCGAATTTTCTTTGAACCTTGACGAACAAGGCCCGGGGTTAGGAAAAGACATGAAAAATGCTTTTACTACTTAATTTTATCATGACATGTCCCATCAAACTCAAAAAATCATAAGCCGTCATCGTCATATGCATTAACTGTAAAAAATAATAATTGTTTGTATTATGTAAAATAATTTTAAAGGTTTGTTATACAAGGTGGCTGCTAGGCAATTTCCTCTCACCCTAGATTGGCTTCAATGTCAGTTAACCAAAATCAAACCAATGATCTGACGTATTTAACTAGCTGAAGTCCCCGGTGATGCCCGGGCTTTACACAGAGTTTTCAAAACTAAATGTAGACAGTGATTTTCCTTTGCATTCAAATCAAATCCACACCGCCCGCTTGGCAGGCCGCTCGTCCACAACATACAGACATTCTCATTTATATATTATATATTTCAACCAATTTACACAAAACCTTGACAAATTATATACCTAAACCTTCCTCATGAATCACTCTATCGATTGGTGAAAATCGCATGATAATTTTGTTCAATAATTTTTGAATTTATCGCGAACAGACAGACAGACGCGGCGGAGGATTTTAATTTATAATATGTAGAGATAAATCTTTCTTGTCTTTTACACGGTAAGGAAAGTGATTTTTGATTACAAGAATCCTGCTTTTATGCGCCCCACCGGTTCCTCTGAGGATTAAAAAAAAAATTCAGAAGAGTGCATCTGAATTCAAGACAAAAGTTTACTTTTTTAAATTTTAAAGTTTTTTTAATTATTTAAAGTTTATTTCTTAGATATTTAAGTAGATTAAACTTTTGCTGTAAAATGGTAGTGAATAATACTGAAATCATATTTTAACCAAACTGTAGAATGTTAATTTTATATGTATTATTTATATTAACATTTAATTTTTACTGAAGAAGCGTTTACATTCAACCCGGGCATTGTTGGTTCGTTTACAACTTTTCTGCAATGCAAGAAAATAAATTATTTGATTTCCAAAAAATGGGATTTGTGCCATTTGTGGGCACATTGGGAAGTTTCAATATGCAAAGAGGTTGTAAATAAAATTAGTTGTCAATATTTATGCTACCATTAGGTATATTCTTTGTGCATCCGTGATGTTTTAAAATTATGAGAGAAATGAGATTAGGTTTAAGGCACCGATTGATAAGTTGTTTAGTTTCCCAAATTAAATGATTTGTATTTGCAATTATTTATTGCGTGATTGTGCCTAGCCAGCCATCAGGTAGATACGTACGCACACGTTTGAAAGGTGGCAACCCAAGGGATCCAACATCACCGGTCACGTGACGTGACGTTGGGGACGTGTCATTCGAAAAGAGTTGATGCGGCGGCTACGCACGCTCACTTCGCGTTCGATCTTTTTCAGGAATCTGGGTTCCGTTGCTTGTGTCAGTTCTTTCGTCGCCTTAGTCGTGTTTATAGTTTAAGTTATTAAATAAATCATCATGGGGAGTAAGTATATTGATATCCTTTATATTTATCAAGATATTTATTTATATAATTCAGTAAATGTTTCGTTATATTTTCAAGATTTTCGGAAATGGTTGTACCGCTTTGCCTACGTACACAGATTTATTTCCAAATTCAGTTTTATATGTGGAAGCCTTATTACAAGCATACCCACTAAGTTTATTGTGTTTCTTTCAGTTAAATTCCTCGAAGTTATCAAGCCCTTCTGTAGTATTCTACCAGAAATAGCGAAACCCGAAAGAAAGGTAAGCACGTCATCTCATTAACCTTTCTTTTTGATATGACAATTTGACGACCTATTTTTGTAAAAGTTAACTGCATTTCTATCTAATGTTGTATTTTATTCCATAAAATTGACATATTTTTTGTATAAATAATGCAATATGGACTCGGCAACCCACCGAAATTGCTGATTAGTCACAACGGTATCTCATTGCTGTGTGTTTTAAACGTTATTCCTTTCTTTCCAGATCCAATTCCGGGAGAAAGTACTATGGACTGCAATCACCCTATTTATCTTTTTAGTATGCTGTCAGGTAAAGTATTTTTTGGACTAATACAATATGCATTGTTCCATTTTATAAATTCGTGAACAACTGTTGAATTTCCAATGTAGCTTATACGTTATTTGGTGATCGGCCGAACAGATAAATATGTGCAAAATAAGTGAAGTTCGATATTCCTGATATGTGGCAGTGACATATGTTTGAGTATACATAATTACTTTTTTATGTATGGAGTTTATTGTAACAAGCAATGTTATCAAAACCATATGGTATAATCTTTGGTTATGTCATAAAATGTCGGAAATAATGTTAAAAATTATTGTGGAAACATCATTTTAAAGTTTTGTGCGAGTTGCAACATGATAAACCACCCTCAACCCCAGTAAATTCCTTGTTTTGCGGCAAAACCTAAACCATTCTTATGTTACCAATTCAAACATTTTCAGTAACGTTATCTAGTATTAATTTATGTTTGGATTCCTCGAAAAACAATGTTTAACAATGAGTTCATTATTCCAGATTCCTCTGTTCGGTATAATGTCATCAGACAGCGCAGATCCCTTCTATTGGATCCGTGTCATTCTGGCCTCCAACAGAGGAACCCTCATGGAGCTAGGAATCTCCCCCATCGTGACCTCGGGCCTGATCATGCAGCTGCTGGCCGGCGCCAAGATCATTGAAGTCGGAGACACCCCTAAAGATCGAGCACTCTTCAACGGTGCACAGAAATGTAAGTGACCATCATGTCTGTCTTAATCCGAGTGAATATTCAAGTGTTAACATAGGGAGCATGAGTTTTGGTTTGGTTAATAAAATTAGAGCACAACAAATATGGTCCTACTACTGAGAGATCCGTTACCTCTCTTTCTGATAGATGTGTCACTTACGAGGAAGAGGTAATAACGGATGAGTCTTTCACCGCCTTCTCTCCATCTGCACCCGAACCAGCATCTTCAGTGTCGTATTTGTCATTTAAATTGGGCACTCTCGTGTGCAATCTGTCAAATTGATAATTTTATATCAGTTGCTGATTATAATTTCCTGCATTATATTATTATTACTGTCAGATTCTATTTAGAAGTGCAAATGTTTACGACGAATTACTTTATTGAACAGTTTTCCGTAAAAGTATTCCAGGCCTATTGAAATTGGATCAAGTACTAATTCTGTATTAAACCAACACCTCCTGGAGATCTTCTACCTCATTTGAGGCGGTCAGAGCAGAAGTGGCATTATTTACAAAAATGCCAAGCTGAGATAATATTGCGTTTGCAGTTTTAAAATGTGGTGGTTAAAATGTGCATAAAAGTTGCAACAAATTGTTGTGGAATTCACAGTGAAATAATACTTTTTAGATAATCTTTTCAATTCTATTTGTTGAAAATATCATTATATTTTATATACATATCATTCCAATTGTTAACTTCATTTTTTTGGGTTGCCTGCTGTGATGTGTCAAACTCACTTCTGCGCTGACCGCCTCATTTGTATCCTCATAATAGGCACTTTGCACTAAATACACTTTTCTAGTTCACCCAGGACGTCCTGAGGAAAATAATTTCCCTTAGGGCCTCTATCATCTTTGGGGTTGCTTTGTCAGGGAGAGGTCTTTTTGGGGAAAGGAAGGAGTGAATATATCGCTAATAGCTCTTTTACAATCTCTCAAGCAATGCTTTCTGCAGCAAGACCAAATAGGTAGTTGAGTAGAACCTGCACCCAAAACACTTTCTCTCTAATTGTTTGAACTATTCTCTAAAACAAAGAGCATCATTAACTTATTTACTTTGAATATTGTCTGTCTACAACAATCCATGTTTGTTTCCTTGTCCCTAGTGTTCGGCATGGTAATCACCGTGGGTCAGGCAATCGTGTACGTGATGACTGGAATGTATGGAGAGCCAAGTGAAATCGGAGCAGGAGTCTGCCTCCTGATCATCATTCAACTCTTCGTAGCCGGTTTAATTGTGCTGCTACTCGACGAGCTCCTACAAAAAGGTTTGTTTATTCCCCTTGTATATTCATACAAGTCTTTTATATCATATTATCTTACAAGAATTGATTTTTAATACATTTATATATATTTTAATTATTTGTTATTTCCACTTTGCAGGATATGGTCTGGGATCTGGTATCTCACTCTTCATTGCAACAAACATTTGCGAAACAATCGTATGGAAGGCATTCTCGCCTGCCACAGTCAACACAGGTCAGTAGATACTTTTCTTCTTTCGCCTATCAATATTCATGTTGTGCATTCACATCGCAAACAACTTGTCGCACACAGTATGTACACGGCACTACTGAAATCGCGAGACCCGCGTCGCCACCAATCATTATTGAATTCTTGATTATGTTAACTATTCTTTCAAAACTTCACTCACGACCAAATAGTTGTTGTAGCTGTCATTATTTGCTGACTGCTTTGTTCTTAGCATTACAAAGTTTTTAACACATGTGATGCCATGTTTAAAGTCTCGACGACGTGAGTCGGAATAACCTCGCCCAGCTGGTCGCTGGAGATTGGCATCGCCGACAAGTTTACAACATGTGCTTGTGATCGAACCCCTGCACAGATATATGGCGGTAGTCGCCAAGATTACTGTTTTGAGAATTATCAACTATCGAATACTTCCGTGACCCTGTGGAAGGAAGGGTCTTAGGTTACCATTAGCTACTTCGGGTTTGCCTGTTCTCACTGCTTCTCGCACTTCCAATCTCCAGCTTTTCCTATACTTATGGGCTTACAACATTTAATGTGAGGGAACATACCCAAACTACGTGACCAAATTTTTTGCAATTTTTAACCCCCTCCCCCCCCCCGGTGACTAAAAACCTAAGCCCCCTGCCGCTCATTTGTACTAAGCGTGGTATTTTGAAGACCCCCTCCCCTGAATGGGTCACGTAGTATCCGTACGTTCCCTAACTAAACTTATCGACATGGAAAGTTCCAAGTAGCAATACCTAGGAAATCCATTTGGTTCAATATAATAAGGACAAAATATAGTTTCTGTTCAGTGTAAATATGACAATAAAATACGAACTTGTCAATTAAGCCACCATCAACGTTTACTTTTATCATAAATATATTTTGGATAAAGCACTGGATTCCAGATAACAAACCCTAGGAAATATTTCATAAATTGTTTGGTTTGTTTGCTAAACAAACAAAACTTTTAGATTAAATTCTTGTTGTCACCAAATAATTTGGATTTGAAACCGCATGAATAATATTTGCCACAATCAAGATTTCCCTCAGGGCCATGTCGTCTTTGAGGATGCTAATCTCTTTGGTGAGGGCATATCTGATGTATGTGTTTAACAGGAAATCCTGAATAATAATTTGTATAATTGTATTGACCAGGCCGTGGCACAGAATTCGAGGGAGCAGTCATCGCCCTGTTCCACCTTCTGGCCACCAGGCAAGACAAGGTCCGTGCTCTGCGCGAGGCCTTCTACCGCCAGAATCTGCCCAATTTGATGAACCTACTGGCCACTGTTCTCGTCTTTGCTATAGTCATATACTTCCAGGTGAGTTACTGACATATATTTACTGTTTTTATAAACATTACATCAATTTTATCATTTCTGTTCCACTCACAATTTTGATCTTAAGATGGATTTAGAGTAAACGAGCAAATGCTCATTCTAGTATCCTCTTGCAAATTATTTTGGTGTAAACAGTTTTAGAGCGCTCTTTCGGTACTCCGAGTGCATTCGCCAAAATTTAGTAGAATGTTCATTCGTTTGAAGTAAACGTAGTAGGTGCGCCGGAACAGTTGCCTAGGGCATTCTTTGTGTTCGGATGCGATCGCTCCTCGAGGCAGTCTCTTCAAAATGTTCTTGTAACTTGCGTCGACTTGTTTGTATTAAATATGGATTGGAGTAATGAAAAACGTCTATAAATGATGGAAGCGTACCAAAATTTCAGATGTCTGTGGGATCATCCAACTTAAGGAAGAATTTAAATAAATTTAAAAATATGTCTCTTCCTTTGTTTCTTTTTCAATAATTGAGTCATAACGATAAATGCAGCACTTGAAGTTACAATATCGCTCTCCCCGTCCTGTGTGGTATAGTGAACGCTACCAATGATTGTTGAAGAATGAGTAATGAGCATTCGTTCGCCTGATCTAAACATCCCTAGAGCACCTGCAGAATTCTACTTCTTGTTTTCTCGTTCTTGTTTGTAGGTAGTCCTTTGGTATAAATGGTGAAAACTAATTACCGTTAACACTAAAAATCAAGAAAGAATGCTCTTGTTCCAGCTAACTCTACGCTCGTTTGGTCTAAATCCACATTTAGTTGCAAATCAGAATATAAAATTGTATAGTAATGATATTATAGTATTCATTATTTATTCTCTAATGTATACCTTTCAGAAGTCTTGTGATGATAGGGCCAGTTGTTTCACAGAACTTGAACAATTTATCAAATTTCAAAATTAATACTCTAGTTCTGTGAAATGGCCCATAATGGAATAATATCAGAACTTAATATGTAATAACTTAGAAATGTGATGTATTGTTCAAGTTCTGAGAAACAACTGGCCCTAAGCCCTGGCGCAAATTGAGCCCAGTCCACGCATGTCCACGCACAGCACTGCGTGACCGAAACTCAGCCTACGTACACGTTTTTTTTAATAGTAGCGCATATTTAACACAGCCCACACCCACACCATACCCAACCCACTTCTCGCAGTATGCAAGATGACAGCAAGGCAACAACTTCTTGTCGATTTACAATCTGAGTCTGAGGATGACGAAAGATTCATATTGCACCTACTCAGCAAAAAAAGAAAAACAAGTAAAACGAATGAGTATTTACGAAAAAGCGAGGGTCATGGGGAGTTTAATTTATCCAGTGAAGTTCCAGATGGTGTGTTTAAAGAATCGTTTAGGTTAAACAGAAGTCAGTTTAGTGAGGTTCATGAAATAATTAAAATAGTGCGTTTTGAGGAGGATTTCGTCATTTTATCGTAAAAATAATGATTCCATTCGATTCTTTGGCCTTGTATTAGTCTAACTGCATATATAAACTCAATTTAGCCCATTTTGGAAATAATCAATTTGCATTATCACCCCACAATAGGGACAAAACTAGGGACACACGATCCACGAAACTGTGTCGAAAGCACAACACGCCCACGCGCGACGAAGCTTGGGACTGGACTGGCCGTGGAATGTGTTTAATATGCGCCGCTCCAACAGAAACCATGTTCTACAAAATAACCACGCGTGTGCTGTGCGAGAACTGTGCGTGGACTGGGCTCAATTTGCGCCGGGCCTAAGGGTCTACATATTTCACAGACTTCACTGGTTCCCTCTTACGATACAGCAAGACTATATTTTATATAGTATTTTACACTAAGTGGAATCAGTTTGACACTAATGTATTAGTTGTCTACTGTAAAGAATGAATACATTATTTGAATTGTTTGTGTTTCTTCCAGGGTTTCAGAGTAGATCTTCCAATCAAGTCAGCTCGCTACAGAGGACAGTACTCTTCATATCCCATCAAACTATTCTACACTTCAAACATTCCCATCATTCTCCAGAGTGCGCTTGTTTCCAATCTTTACGTTATATCTCAGGTAAGAAAACATATTTCCTAATGTCTATTAGATGCCTGATTTAACTGCTCTTGACTTTAGAATAGGTAATTAAATAAATATCTAATTCCACCTGTTTTCTTCTTAGATGTTAGCAGTGAAATTTGGGGGCAACTTCCTAGTGAACTTACTAGGAGTTTGGGCCGATGTGGGTGGTGGCGGCCCCGCCAGAGCCTACCCGGTGGGGGGCTTGTGTTATTACTTTAGTCCCCCCGAGTCACTGGGGCACATAGCACAGGACCCCGTTCACGCCGTCCTGTACATCATCTTCATGCTCGGCTCTTGCGCATTCTTCTCAAAGACCTGGATCGATGTTTCAGGATCTTCTGCCAAGGATGTGAGTATTCTTTGCTTGTACCTCGTTGTGTTATTTGTACTAATAGCGAAGAATGTGCAGAGTTTGGTTACTAATGCTTGTTTGTTTGCAGGTTGCCAAGCAACTGAAGGAGCAGCAGATGGTGATGAGGGGACACCGAGACAACTCGATGATCCACGAGCTGAACCGTTACATCCCCACGGCGGCTGCCTTTGGAGGCCTGTGTATCGGTGCTCTCTCGGTGCTGGCTGATTTCCTCGGTGCCATTGGATCGGGCACGGGTATTCTGCTGGCTGTCACCATCATCTACCAGTACTTTGAAATCTTCGTCAAGGAACAATCAGAAATGGGAGGAATGAGTACTCTCCTGTTCTAGAGAACTGAAGACAGGTAGAATATTTCACACAGAGGAAACAATACCGGAAGCGGTTGTGAGTGAAGGTGTTGGTTGTTCATGAGTCAGTTGGATGCGACTGTTGTGGACATTCTCATTGGTGATATTTGTGTGGGTTTGGGAACTCTTCGACCAAAACCGGAAAAAAAGTGTGAATGTAATTCATCAATGTGATTTCTCAAAATATTCATGACTGTATTACGGCAAGTTCTTGTGAAATCTTCAAGCGTTTTACATTCAAAACACCTGTTTACAAATATTTATTTCAAATGTACTCATAATTTTTATACATCGTTAACTCTGTACTATAAATCAGTGTCATTATTTATTTAAAAGAAGAACTGCATTTAATTTGTCCTCGACTTGGGACTGAAAACCATCGACATTTAGAGGGTAACTTAAATATTTTCATTTTTCATAAATGTTAGATATTTGTAATTAAGTGCTGAATCACTACTATAGATTAAAATGTTTTGTTAAGAGAAATTTAAATAAAAATCCCTAAAAAAATGCATAAATTATAGTTTTTTTAATATAAATTAAAAATAAGGAAAACTCTTCGCCTACTACTGAAGTGAATTTGTAAGTATAATAACATGTACACACAGTGAAACCTTCTTAAGAAGTTTGGTTTTTTCGGTCCGTCAGCCCAAAATTGGCCAAATTTTTCCCACATATTAGGTTTTTTACCGGTTCCTTGAAAAACTTCTTAAGAGGATTTCACTGTATATAATATCTTGTAATCATTTGCCCACCACACTGGCAGAGAGTTGACTGACAAAAAACAGATTGTGCAATTCACACGCAGAGGAAGCAAAACCTTCAGAAAAAAGTAGACAAGAGTGGGACGCTACGAAGCATCGCAGCACAAAGGGGAGACCGATTACACTATCTCATTCTCTCGCAGGCTAAATTCTATAGATGTATGTGTTTGTCTCTTTTTCATTTCATCGAGTTTCAAATCACAACTGTGCTAGAGAAGTTTTCACTTATTGGTCTTCTCTTTGTGTGGTGTTTCATAGCCTCCCCACTCTTGTCTACTTTAATTTTCTGAAGGTTTTACTTTTACCGCGTGTGAACTGCACGCTTGCATTTTTTTTAATATTAGAACCGGCTCTGGAGAAAAATCACATTTGTTCTTGGAACATACTCACAGATGCAGAAATGCTTCCATTTGACCAATCAGTGGCCGAGTTGGCCAGCTGTGTCACCTTGGTGTCGCATGTTCAATTTCTCAACTGGCTTAAGTCCTCCATCGTTGCCCAAGCAAAATCTTCCGATTATAATGATGGTAGTATGAGATTTTCGATTTGTTTTTTAATAATATACGAGTGAATACAAAAATTCTAAATACAAGAAAAGTGCCAATTCCAAAACTGAACTAAATATAACTAACCATCATGCCTTTTCGCCGCAGGGGTAGGTAGAGGGGACGGACCACCAAACAACTCGGTCTTGGCACAAACACTTTGCCTCATTCACATACATCGACTCATACTTACTTTTCTGTTATTCTGACTCTTGACATGGCCCGACTCAAGTATCTGATTCACTTGATCGTGTCATGTACAGAATGGGATAAAATCCACAGAAATAAACAATTAAGATAAAGAGAAAACCAAAATTGAAAGGTCTTGACCGAAATTTTATTCTTTGTTATCTTGTGCACGCCACAGTGGGAAGAAGACATCTCCAGCAGCACAATATTTTATACACATTCATTATGTAAGTCTAGTAATTTATATGCGTTTATAATGTGCTTGATAAAAATAATTATGTTTAAATATAATCTAGCTATTAATTTTTTTCACAATAACTTTTACAAAGGGGACTGTGTGGAGGGTCTTTATGGGAAGACGAAGGAGTGAACATGGCTTTTGAAGAGACTCATGTTGTAGGAAAAAGGAAATACAGAGGCCGGCAAATCGTTCCATAGCCGAGTTGTTGAACTCAAGAATGAGTCTTAGAATCGACTCATTGTCATATGACGAATGTCAACTGTGTACAAGCATTGGATGTCTTTCTTGACTATACACCGGTGCTGAAGGAATCAATGAAGCTAGTTCCTCGAAGCATCTTTCATTATAATACCGGAAGAACAAGGACAGCATTCCTACGCATGTTCTTTAAAAATTGCAATCCATTTGTTAAGATAGTGGAAACCATGGCAACCTGGCTGGCTGATGCATGACCTCTGGGATTATCGACCGAGTCGCGTTTTCAAATTAACAGCACTTCGTAGGATGGTTTTTCTTTGTATTCGTAGAGCCTAAAGCATGAGTATGTTGTAGGGAGCCTACTTGTTTTCAGTTCCTACTCTAGATTGTTATTTTTGCCCCACCCTAAATCAAACTATTAACAGACCACCCGTTTCCGCAGAGTCAAGGGTTTTTTTTAAGTTTTGGAGGCTCAAGGCAATATGTGGCTGCCAAATTCAACAGTGGAGCTCACTTGCGATTTGTATAGTATGCGTACTATTAAAGTATCTGCGAGCCCTGTACAGTGCGCCCAGCTTCTGAGGGGCTAACTTGACTGGCATAGATGGAGCCTCCGTGCCTGAGCTGGTCACTTAGAGTTACACCAAGCATATCAATGGAAGGCTTATTGGGGAGATTGCTTCCGTTGAAGGAGACTAGATTGTCATTTCAATACCTTTTAGACGTAATCAGACATGATTGGGTCTTTGAAACATTAAATTCAACTATTCCCCAAGAGGAAACCCTCCCGAGGTAACCTTCCATTCTCTGCTTCTATTTGCTGCTATACAAATAACAAACCTGTGCTAGTGCACTGAAATGGCGTACCTAAACAAAAGATTATTATGAACTCCAAACATTCTACTCATGTCAATCAACGCCTTGAATGCTTAACTGAGTTCTGTGCTCTGAAACCTTTTCTTACCAACCGAATTATTGTAAGTCCTGCAAGCTGAAATTGATATGAAATTCATCAAAAAGATTCACCTTCGCAGCGCAGAGCTTTTTCAACGAGATCTATGTTTGATGCATTTTATAGGTTCCTGTTTTATAAAATACCAACAGTTTTGACAAAATTTTGTTTAACTTTCCAAATGATAAAAATCAACAATTGCCTAAAATTGCAATTTTTATATGTTCTGTAATATGTCAAAATGATAAAAAGCTGCAGCATTTATTGTTTTGTTTTGCGTCGCTTTCTTTTTATGTTCGGTTGAAATTTGATTAGAAAATTATGGTTCAATCCCAAGGTTCTTAGAAATACGTTTAACAAGGTTAGCTCATATGGGCCTATTTCGAAAAAAAAACTCATCAGACCGCTTTCTAAATTTCGAACGCGGAAGTAAAGTACTGCCACTTGTATTGCAGTTAATTCAAATTTCCAAATGGAACATGGACTTCAAGCTACGTCACGAATTTTTAGTCAATTACCGTTTTAACCTCTTGATGAGCTAACCTTATTAAATAGATTTTCTATGAACCTTGGTTCAAACCCACCTGAACTATAGAATCTACGAAATAGACCATAGAATAGAGAGATGGGAACCTAGCATTACTTTGGTACATCCACACTACGGCCAACTTCAAACGTTTAGACGGTTTGTGGGGGGGTAGTTTGTGCGTTGGAAGTTCGAGTTGGAAGGTTGGAGTTCGAGTTGGCCCGAGATCGCCTCCGAGGCGATCGGCGATGGCCGGTTCGTGCGAGTTGGCTCAACACATCAGTCTGTGCAATATTATGATTATGGGACCGCCTGCACAACTAAGTTCGGAGTTGGAAGATTGGCTTCGGTGTGGTAGTTGCATTAGAGTTCCTATCTACCTTCTTGGTGTGATCCAATCCTTTGTCTTTCACTCGTATATTATTAAAACAAAAAACAAGAAGAGGAAAGAAAAGCCAATAAGAAGTAAGAAGAGGCAACGAGGAGTAAGAAGAAGCAAGATGAGGCAAAAAGAAATAAGAGAGAGATAGAAGAGTCAAGAGTACCAAGAAGAAGTCAAGAAGTGACCAGAAGAGTCACAAAGAGAATAAAAGATGCAAGAAGAGACTAAAATAGTTGAGGAAAATCCGAATCGCAAGAAAATGAAAGAAGCGAGAAACTGGAAGCAAGAAGAAGCGAGAAATGAAAATCAAAGATCAATAAATTCCTTTATTTCTGACCATCCTAAACTCCAATATTGCCTTATTAGGTTTTCTATGTATACCTACCGGTTGATAAAACTTCAATCCCCTTCCCATCCGCAGAGCATATGTTCCAAGATCTAACAAAATAAAACCTTTGGTGTACTGGTCGCGAGGAGTACTCCTGGCTGGGGTGGTACATTCGTATCGTAAGTGGGAAAGTTTGAAAGAAACATCAGCCGAGCGATTCTATATCGTTTGTGGGATCGTTATCGAGATAATGGACGTGATCTCCTGTCAGATTTGTGTAATTTATTTTCTTTATATAGGTACAACGTACATAACATTAAGTAAATGAATACTTTGCAGGAATTCGTGTTTAAAATGATCTAAACTAAAATATGTAAAAATCACACAAATCTGAAAGGAGTTCACGTTCGTTATCTCGATAATGATCCCGCAAAAGATAAAGAATCGCTCAACTGATTTGATTAAATTTTATTTTGCTAAGCATTTTATGGATAACTGTTAAGAGGGCATTACCAGAGAAAGCCGGAAATACGTCATTTTCAAAAAAGTTTTTAGACGTATTGACTCTTTTCCACAAAAAATTATAAATGGATTTCGAAAGATTGTTCTTTTATCCAGTGAAGTTATGTAATAAATTTTTAGAATTTTTTTAAATTTTTAGTATAATAAGGTTATTCCATAGGTCGTTGGCAGATTTGTTAAATTTTCAAAAAAGTTTTTGTATTATACCACACCCATTTCAAATAATGTAATCATGCAGTAAAATAAATCAATACATTATCTAGCAGAGTTATGTATTAGAATTTTAATTTTAGTTTCAATAAAATCATTAAAAAATATGTACATGTGTTTCTTGACGAAAATTGGTCCATTTGTGTATTTATTTGCGCACTTACAAACTAATATATTTCAGATTTTTTTAACATTCTTATTAAATTTAGACATTATTGAAAAATGATAAATACTTATAATCAAAAAATAACTACAAAAAGTACACTATTTTAATAGTTTTATCATCACGCCTTTCAGCATTTTTGGATGAAGGTATAAATTAAAGTAATTTGGATTGAAATAAATTCGATATTGAGTTATAATTTAAAAAAGCTGGTACGGAGAATAATTAATCTTTCTCATTGTAACCGCCCTGCACGATCGGAAGAACAACATTTTCGTCCGCTGGCTGGTTAAACGCTCTTAAGGTCAAAGTAGTTGTGATTGATTTTGAAATAAAGTTTAATGTTATGTTTCAACAACACTCATATCTCTGTTACCTACTTTGTTTGGATAAAACTTATCTTTTTTCTAATCCACTCTTTAAATCTCAGCATTGATGCAAAATTTTCACCGTCCTCCAGATGATTTTATTTATTATTATAGACATTCAAATGAATAGACCAGCCAATTAGGGAAAGGGGACAAACCATGTTGCGCAAAGGGGGCATACATTAATTGCGTGAGCTCAAAGGGGTAGGGGGGGTCCAGCAAAATCTCACATAACTTGAAAAGAATATACGAAGTAGTCCAAATTTATCTCACCAAGGGGAGGGGGGTCTAGATTGGAAGAAAATGTATGCCCCCAAAACGCGGGAGGCGACTTGATCATCCCCCTTCCTGTGATTTGTCAATAAATAATCTGACAGTACAGAGGCAATTCGCATTGTAATGTCACCATTCGGTCCTCGTAAATAAAATCTGCTTACGAATTACTAGTCCTTTTTATAATGGCGTGCAATTTGCTGGCTCTGTAAAAATCTTAACTGCAAAAAAAAAAATCTTAGCTGTAAGTAAACAATAGTTCGGGCTTGTTTCCAAAATTTTATGTTTTGTTACACTCATGATATACCTAATTTATGGACAAATGAGTTATATATGATTTTAGATTTTCACGGCCAAAAATTTTATGGTTATTCCCTTTTGGGGTATTATGCCGTGTTGCGCTACCTCCTCCTTTAGCCAACGTTTCGGACAGCGTTACAGTGTCCGCTGTAACGCTGTCCGAAACGTTGGCTAAAGGAGGAGGTAGCGCAACACGGCATAATACCCCAAAAGGAAATAACCATAAAATGAGTTATAATTTACTCACCTCACTCAATTTTAGCGTCGTTTCCAGGCAGTTTGTTTAAAAATTAACATCCGACCCTGCGCAGAAGTCCCACGGTGGAATGCGCAGCAAACCTTTACCTTACTTTAGTGAACTTATACTTTTCTGCACAGGGTCTGGTTATTTCAATGTGCGCTTTTCAGTGTCCAATGTACGACTGATGTCGTAGTTTATTCAAAGCATTCTTGAACCCTCCTGGTGCCCTCAATGTTTGCCTCCAGCCTGTTGCCCAGATTTCATGTTAGGGCAAGTCTAGTCATGCTTAGATAAAGCTACTTTAAATTCCAGTGTATGTCGTTTAACACTTTGTGTCCCTATGATAAATTGCCGCGGTGCGCCAGCTGGTTCTATTTTTGTAATAACTTATTTGTTCTTTGCAAAATGATGTTTTTGTAAACTGTACCATCTTTACCAGACAATGTGTTTATATATTGATAAAAATAATATATAATCTACCAGAGGTAGTTTCCCCAGGTCAGAGAAATGATTTGATTGATCCATATGGACAAGTCAGCACTCAACAGCGATTAATTTGCAACAGACAGAAACAAAAAAAAAGTAGGGCACTGTGCCGAGTCCCTGCTTTAGACAATCGACTATTATTTGCCATGACTGAAAATAGGACATATAATATTTATATGCAAGTTCCGAATAAAAATAAATAACTAAACAATTTCTCCACTGCCGTAGGTACGGTTTCAGCTGTCACATGATGCAAAATCCATTGAGGTTCAAATCTACTTCAGTCCCAAGTAACCTTCTGAAAATTTGTGATTTAAGCCAGCGACTTCTAAAATAAAAAAAAATTACCACTATTAAGGACTAAAATTGCTACAGTATTCTCTCCCATGGAAAGTGTGAACATTGTATTGCAGCTGCTGTGCATACATGATGCCATAATGGTAATAATAACTAAAAGACTGTACTTTGAATGGACAAGAATATACCACAGAGCGCATGTTAGAGGATCTCCACTCAGGATTCCGATGTAGCCACCATCAATTGTCTGCAATTTATCGCAGACCTAATATTAGTCTGAGTTTTGCTCGCCAAGACTGCAAGCGCATTTTATAATAAAACAATTTTCTAATAGATTCCGTGTATATTTCCCGTTCCTTTGTTGTGCAGCCGCAAATAAGTTGATAATAATAATTTGTTTGGATTTTTATGCAAATCAAATGATGTATTTATTTGTTAATTTTTACAATCATTAAAATATGGTGTTTTCTACATGGATACATAGAAACTAAAGTTTTACTAAATATATTTGTTCCAATTACATAGGCATCACCTTTCTATTGCTTTGCGTACTCGGTAAATTGATATTTATTTCTCAAACCTCTCAATTCACTGAAGTCCATCAAGAACAATAATTTACATTTACGATACCGATACAACTCAAATTTAAGACAACAGAGGCAAATGACAATTTAGTTACGAAAGCAAGCTAAAATTCAAAATCACAATACACATTCATTTATAGCATCTACATTGAATTCAATAATAATGATACTAACCTTAATTATTTTTTTATAACACGGTAGCCTAGACTATAATTTAGAATGTTTATTTTTTTACAGCATAAGAATAATTATTTATCTCTCCTTTCTGTCGATGTTTTTCTTATCAAAAGTATAACAAAATCCGAAAAAAAGAGATATAAAAACTAAAACAATAATCTAAATCAATTAATTAACATATCTAACATAACAATTTATAAAAACAATAAAATTCATCAGTTAAAAAAAAATAACAATTTCAAAAAGGATGATGAATTTACTCCAAATATGAATGAAAAATGTTTATGATTTTTGTGTGCATCTAATGAAATATTTATAATCATATAAAAATAATAACTCTAAATCCATGTTCGAGGCTAATTCTCAAAAATCGGCTCAAGCAATAACATAAAAACAGCTGAATAAGGAACTCCAGTGAAAAATATTATGGCTTTAAAAAAATATGTTCATATAGACCAATAAACGCTGATTCTGAATATATAAGTTTTATTTCATAATATAAAACGTAGAGTTCTTAAAAAATTATTAAAAAGTGCATTTTTAAACCTCTCGTCAAAACACACTGTAAAGTTGGTACATATTACTGAATGGTTAGTGCTGACGTCACGCGTCACCAGTCATTGTATTGAAATCTTTGATTATGCAGGTATGACATAAGCCATCAGTATTAACAACATTTCATGTTATTCGTTTTTTCATACTGTTTATAGAGATTTAATTGTTGTGTTTATTGAAACAACATTTAAGCCTAAATAATTCAGTATCAAAAATAGAGGTATCTCTATTATTTAAAATATTGAAAAACTACTGCACAAAAAAATAGTAATGCTACTTCTAGAGATAATGTTCGAATAACGCTATTCAAAATGGCGGCACTTGATCAGCTGATTGCCCAATCCTGTAGTAATTTTTCAGGAGTGATGACGTCACACGATTCACCGTACATGCAGTGGTCTTAGAGGGATCTTGAAAAATTAAAACTTTGACAATTATTTTAACTATTAAAACTAACTCTAAAAATAAAAATGCCGTTATTTAAGTTAGAAGGTCATTATTCATTAAAAAAAATTAAAAAATTGGACTGGAGTTCTCTATTGTCACAAAAAACCTTAGGTCAAATAGGGATTTATTTTACAAACATATACTAGTTAGCCAATTTATAATCTTGGAGGAAAAATTTATTATTCTTGTACATATTCAAAATCATCTAACACGCATTTCACTTGGCTTCTAACCTGGAACCTATTTACTATGTATGTACATTTCATTGTGAGATAATTGATTCAATAATACAAACATTTCATGATGTCCTGACATTATTTGAATTCTTGCTGCTCCCATCACTAATCCCGTATTGCAGCTATTATATATTCCCACAGGAACCCTTCACACAGAAGAAGAAGTAGTGCACAATTCAAAGACAACTACTTATACGAAGTGGTCGACCAATTTGCCTACCTGGGCTCCAGTCTGACAGAGAATAATGAGGATCCAGCAGAAATCAGAAGGAGAATCACAGCAGCCAACAAAACATACTTCTCTTTGCTGCCAGTGTTTAAGTCACGTAGTGTCCACAGAAAAACCAAAATAACCATACATAAGACCATTGTTAGAACTGTATTGGCATATGGATGTGAGCCGCTGACACTGACGGTAAAGATGGCTGAAATGCTGGATACTTTTGAAAGAAAAGTGCTGAGAAGAATATGTGGACCCGTGAAAGAGGGTGAACAGTGGCGCATCCGGCACAATACAGAATTGTGTGATATATATAAGGCACCTAGCATCTCAACACATATGAGACTCCTCAGGCTGAGATGGGCTGGGCATGTACAGAGAATGCCGGATACACGCGTCCCAAAAAGAATTTTGACTGGACACCCAGGTGGAAAGAGAAAAGTGGGAAGACCCAGACTGAGGTAGGAAGACGAAGTAAGAGGGGGATGCAGCACAGCTTCTCCAGGTACCAAATTGGAAGTCAGCCGCTGAGGACAGGAGGAGTTGGAGGCGACTGTTGCAGGAGGCCAAAGCTCGATATGGGCTGTAGCGCCATCGAAGAAGAATATATTCCCACTTAGAATGTTGTGATACAAATGCAACACAGGATGGATTAAATGTGTATTTCAAATCAACGCTCTTAAATAAATTGCACAAATACTATTAAAAAGGTAATAAACCTTTGAATGATGGTATCAATAAATAGAGACTACAACTAAATAAATGATAATGAAGCCACCAACAATTTTAAAATCAAAAAGCGGTAAATATGCAGTTAGTCCACCTCACGGATAATACGGAACATTTGTGCTGTCGAAGTTTGATGCACGGAAAAAACGGAATGTTCCTTTTTAACTAATAGACAATCAAATATGACATTTGTCGGAAGTACCAATCTTATAAAATAAATTCTCTAAAATAAACTCGCTTTTCATCATACTTTTAAAAAACATCCCAGGTTTTGAATGGTTTGTTTGGCTACGCAGGGTTTGTGTAATTATTTTAATACATTTCTTTCCATGTTCTAATGTTATAAATACAGGTACAAACTTGTCAATGATGCATTCACTTTGTTTTACGCAAAAATATTTTTTCTATGACTGGCAGCATTGATGAAATGTTAAAATAAAAACGATGAATAAACATGGCGTTACCGCGCGAGTGAATTAATTTTAACAAAATTAAAATGTTAAATGCATATTTTTTGCATGTTTTTTGGTCTCCCCCGACATAAATACTCACTTTTCGTAATAATAAAGCTAAATCTAACTGTTTGGATAAAAAGTTTTCCGTATTAACGAGTAAGCGGTTTAATGCATAAATAATCAAAAAGCAAATGAATCACAAATATTTTGCAATATGTACAACAAAAATAAAATATTTAGTCAGCTGTATTGATGTTGGCCGATTTAGAAATTATAACATGGATTCTTGAGCAGGGTTAAAATGACGATATAGCTAAGCATCAGAATCCCGTAGAAGTAAATAATATATTTATTATGAAGTTTTCTAGGAGATCACCACATAATAATGTTCAACATTCAACCTAAGGCATCTGACTAGATTATGAAGTCTGTTTAGTGAGATGAATAGTTCATGATGAACATGTAAAGTGAAGAATAGAAATAATGCATTTGGTGTTGTTATGTAGCCCAAGTGTAACCACACTAAGGTGGACGACATATGGAGTGTCGGGGACTCTGTATCCTTTCGTAATTTAAAGCATATTTTTTAAAAATTAGTTCAAAATGTTTATGAACACTATCACCAAATAAAATAAACTAACTCTTTGTGATTTTCAGACACGAACACCGTTTCAACAGTATTTACGAGATCGTAGCTATGCTAAAGTTTCAATTTCTTCGGCAATCACCCCAGGGGCGTCCGTCTGGAGAGGAGTCACCGAGGTGGAGGTGGGGGTGACGTAGGGAGCTGTCTTCAACTTCCTCATCTCGCGTCTCTGCTTCTTCTGCTGCATCACGAGCCGCAGGTGATCTAACTTGCACTTGGTTTTAGAGTTCTCTAATGCGAGGGCGCTCACAGAGTGACATCTCTTGCAGTTCTTGTTGGATCTTTTCAACTTGTCATCTTTTTCTTTATCATGACATTTCTTGAGCGGGGCGTTAAGTCTGCCCATGGAGCAGGTGACACAAGAGGCGGTGTGGTCATCGGAAGAGTGTTGGGCCTTGCAGGAGCAGTCGGCGCTGCCCGACTCGGAGGAGCTGTGCGCCGGGGTGGGGTAGTGGCCGTTGCACTCACCGTAGGGACACTTCCCCGAGGAACCGTTGCACTTGTTGCAGGTACATTCGGAGCTACCGTGGTGGTCGCCAGAGCAGCTGGTCGATGCAGACTGGGACTGGTGGCGAGCATCACGCTGTTTGGTGCGCGCAGACGAGTTGCTAGTGTTGTGAGTTGGTTCAAAAGTAATGCGAGCACCACGTCTGTATTGTGGTGGTGTGGCACAAAGCAAATCATTCAGGATGTGAATAATAGTGGAGATGTCTCGTTTCGGACGGCCAAACCTAAAAAACATTAAATTGTTAAAATGGAACTAACCCATTCACAAATAATATGTTAGTATTATGTATGTATACAAATTATTATTGTCATTATTGTGCATACATATTAATATGGTTAATTATTAGTATTTTATTATATACAAGATAATATTGTCATCGCCTAAAATAAGAGTATAAATGTTCACCAGATATATATATCTTATAAGTTATAATAAATTGCTAGCAGGGTTTTAAAAGCTTGGGAACAAGGCGTACCTGTCTTGGAGGGCTGGGTTTAATGTTCCAGAGAAGGTTCCAGAGTAAATGCCTTTTCCGTGATGTTTCATAGACTCTATGACGGCTCCTTGGCCGATCTTGGCTCTCGTGTTCTCCTCATTGGTCAAGTCGACCTTGCTGGTGAGTACTTCTTTGGACAGCTTCTTTAGAGTCTGAGTTAAGTTTTTGGAAGCCTCAATGAGAGCTTTGGTGTCAGAAACAGACGCTGACAGAAGTGGGGGCTTCTCCACCTTCTTGGGAGTGGGAATATTAGGTACGCGGAAGACCGATGTTTCTTTTGCACAGTGGGATGTCGAAGGTTCACTCAAATTTTCAAAATGATTACTTAAATAACCGGAATGTGAGAAATCACTCTGCTTCGATGTGGATGGTTGAGCCGAATCATTGCTTGTATTGCTGGAGTTCTGCTGCATCTTCTTTTTAAGGTGTTTATTGACTACAGATTGCATAAAGGCCTTTTGTTTGTTTTGTGCAATAGGGTTACTTTGCTTGGAGGTTTTATGTAAGAGATAATGCAGTCGTTTGTTCTTTGTAGATTCAGATACATCTTGTCTCTCTGAATGGGTGTCTCTATCCTCCACTAGCTTTTCAACTGCCTTGCTTCCGTCATTGATTGAAGCTAGTCCGTCTTCATTGGACAGCTCACAATCATATTCTACACCGCCTATTGTCTTCTCTGCCTCAGCATTGATCAATTGGTCTTCAGGATAAGCACCGAGAATGCCATCCCCAGAAATGGGGTCATCGCAAGAATCTGTCTCCATCATGACACTTTGAGGATTATCTACTTTAGTAATAGTGTGACCGGTTGTATGGCAGTTGGTGGAGCAGTTGTAGTCGGGATTTAACTTTGAGCAAAGACAGGATGTGAGGTTAGCTGCGATAGGGTCTGTGATATCCGGGCTGCAGGGGGGCGACTTGGCCTCGCCAGGATCTTCTTCCACTAAACTATCAATCAAGTTGTTCTTTAGGGAGCTGGGCAATGGAACATACTTGGGTGGAATAATACTGGAACTGGGCGGTGGCTTGTCTTCCATCTCTTCACAATCTTCTTTATTGTTTAAAGGAATTGAAACTGGAGAATAGTTGGACTGCAGAGCAGACTTCAATGGACTGGAGACGAGGTTAGAGAGAGATTTGATGGGGGATTGCTCTTCAAAGCTTAAATCGGCACTGGACGATGATGAATCCATGACACTGTTTTCATTGTCATAAGAATATTTAGATGAACAACTACTTGAAGATTGGTTATTGGAATCATTAGGAGAGGTATCATCAGAGTCTTTTTCCATATCTTCTTGCATTTCAGCGAGTGATTTAAAGATTTCAAATGCATTTTGAAGGGTTTCAATATCTTGCTTCCTCAAAAATGACTTAATATCATCGGCATTCTTGACTTGAGTTCCCATTTTCTTTTCCGTGTTTCTAGACTTGCCCTTTTCATCAGGGATTCTAGTATTGGGCTCAGCGGATTCTTGCTTCACGGTGGCTGGGTTTATATCAGACTTTTCAAGTGGAGGACATTTACTAGGACTTTTAGGGCGTAATTTGGATTCTTCGTCGGAGGTTGAGGGAGTGCCTTTGGAGGAGCGAGGTGGGGCGACAAAGGTGCGAGGCTTGCTGGTGGAGGCAGGGGTGCTGGTGGCAGCAGCGGCCGCAGCAGCCTCTGCACGAGCAGCACTGATACCAGCCAAGGTGTTAGAGATGGGGTTCAGGGTGGACAGCTGGAGTTGTATGAGCATCATGTGATCCCCAAGGCGCATTGTCAAATTCAATGGGGATTTTCCACTTAAGAAATCGTTCACTTGAGAATCATTCAAAGATTCTAAAGCTTGCATTACGGAACTTTCCGGGCGCTGTGTCTGTTGAACAAATTACAAATATATATTTTCTTATTCGCAGTTCATACCACACACCGGCAGCTTTAAAAGTTAAAAGAGCAGGCTGTTTTCATTCAGACGACGGGCAATAAAAATAACTGTGAATGAGTAAAATGTGATGACAAGGTTATGTCTTGAGAGCATTAATTTCTGAAATAAGTACCAGACTGACCGTGGAGCTGGCCTCCCCTCTCCTGAGGGTCAATGTGCTTGACTGTAATATACTGATTTTACACTATTGCATCATGAAATATATCAACTATATAAAATCAAAATAAATTTAGGGCATTGCGAAAATAAAATTTGTCATTGTAAAATAGTAGAACAGTTAGAACTTGTATGTAAGCTGACAACAAATGGTAATTTCTTAATTAAAAGAGTTAATTGCGACCTCGATAATTCCAAATTGCAAGTAAATCTGTGATAAGAAAGTATTGGAAACTGAAGGCAAACCAATATTGATTATTCACTGCTGTGATGCATAAACTGTAAAACAAACATCTTTGTTCTACCACTACTCTGTTCAGTGGAGAGTGGTGATACTTATTATGAAAAGGAAAGGGCCCATCACCCCATCTCCAAACCAAGCCAAACTTACCAATAGTCCAGTTTCTACACTAGGCAGCAGGATAACCCTGGAGCCATCCATAAGGCCGTTATCTTTAAGTGTGCCATCCCTTAATTGCCTGCAAAATGAAATCACTTGTAGAACCACAAAATGCGAATCGTGGGCAAACATTCAATCAATTAAGTAAAGTTGATTAATCATCGAATAAAGCGAAACGTAATCGGAATCAAGTTGACAACAAAATAAGTACGTATAATATAATCAAATGGAAATAAGGTACCTTTCACGATGAAGCAAGCATATACGGTCTTTTGGCACTTTAAGCTTTTTTGATATAATTTTCTTGAGCTGATCAACGGTATAATTATCATCCACGGTTATTGAGAAGTTACCTCCTGTAGTTGTTTGTATGTTTAGTGTTATTTCCGAAGATTGGCTTGAGCCACACCCAAGGGTTTCACTCGATGTAGGCTTTTCCATAATAGATATTTTACTTTTGAACCATTAACTAGCACTTTTCGGGGCCCTATTACGTAGCGAAATTCCTTTTACGGGTGATATTGTTAATTAGTAACAAGAAAACAGGGTCACTCTGCGCCAGGGCCCAGATTCGATGTGGCCGCGAGTATGGCAACTGCGAAAAATCATTTGCATTATCAACAAATCAAATACGGATAATCAACTGGATGCTTAGTTCGGAACAAAATTTCAGCGGAATATACTTTTTATTATTGTTCATTTAAAAAAATATTTTATATTTTGTTTTAACTCAGTTATTATCGAATGCTTCTAAATAAGTACCACCGTCGGTGTAATTTAGAACATCTGATGGGAACAATATGACAACACAAAATTTGGCGCTGATATTTAAAATAGCCACGCCGCAAATAATGCCGCACGAGTAGGTACCTACCAACCAGAATTTATTATAAATTCCGTTACAACCTGATAATTTCGTAGTCTTAAATAATGTCTAAATCGCAAAATATAAACTATTCGAAGGCGCATTATATTTTCAGGCTCATGCATTTCTAAATAAATTGTTTATTTGACTTAATAATAATTAAAGTTTGACTATTTAAAACCAAGGTAATTATGCTAACTGGTAATAAACCAGATAAATTTAAATTCAGTCGTGAAATACGACAGGGCAACTAAAAGGGAAAAAAATGTATAAAATTTGAACAAAATGGTATGCAATGATTATTAACCCCTCCCCCCCAAAGTTTGTGTACGGAAATTTTTGCCTATTCCAATTGTTAGAAACATAAAAGGGTATTTTCGTTATTTGTTTTAGGGGTGTTATGCCGTGTTGCGCTACCTCCTTCTTTAGCCAACGTTTCGGACAGCGTTGCAGTGTCCATCATCAGGGCAGATCCGGTAGATGTGTAATTTTTAGTGGTGAAATGTGTGCTTATTTACTTGGAAGCGATACCGTGTTATCAGCTCCACTAACTTTCACCGGTACAAAATAACCGTGACAAGCAGTGGCGTCAATGTCGCGGAACAGAATAGAAAGTTCACTAGATCGTGGTATTTATGCTAGCCTGGGGCAAGTTCCCTTGCGAGTTGCCGACGGAAGTGGCTCCATCTTTCCGTCATTTTGCATTTGCTCTTTGTGCTAATATTTTTCATTATGAAAATTATTGTTATTTAACTGAAGTTCCCGGCGTAGCCCGGGACTTCTGCTAAATAAGTTTTAAAATCGAGAGTTTTCGAAATCAGATAGGTATAGACAGTAATTTTCCACTAATTTTGAATGTCACGAAAACCAAATTTCATTAAGTATCAAAATTTAGCTTTAAAGAGGTGGGGAGAGGGGATGGGGTGGTTTTTCGAAATCATAAATAGACAGTGACCTTCCTCTCGGTTGGAGGGTCGAGTGTGAAAAATGTTATCAATCTAGAATAAAAGAGTAGATTTGCTTAAAATTCAATTTCATGCTGCTCGCCCTCAGACACTTCTTCATTTATTTCTGAAATAATATGCAGTGTGGTCAAGGGCGGATCCAGGATTTTTTTCTGGGGGGGGCACAAGGGACGGACGGGCAAAAAATAAACAATTACTGTTAGGATTTTTTTCTGGGGGGCGGGGGGGCACAAGAGGCGCATAAAAATCAACAATTACTGTTAGGATTTTTTCTGGACGGGCACAAGGGGCGGACGGGCAAAAAAATCAACAATTACTGTTAGAAAGTATCTTACTTCAAGTTTATTTCTACAAGTTCAAGTATGTATAGGAAGGTTTAGGTTAATGTTTACCTAATAAAGACAGTTTTAGCTCCTAAGTATGTACTGTGATGGAATCTCCACAGTACACAAAAATACTGGGGGGGCACGTGGGTACCACCCAGTATTTTGTAGACGATATATTAGTTACATTGTATATTGCAGTTCTAATTCAATTTGGGAGGCGGGTTTGGGTACCGCCCATAAATAAACCAATCACGTAACGCCACCCCGGGGACCATTTATTAAATAACCCCAAGCGGTTCAATATGTTTAATGATTTAGCAGGGGTGCCCGGGTTCACTCAGTGATGTTTGTCTAGGTGTTGGCGGCGAATGCGTTTGCCCATCTACTGTGTGGCAGGCAAAATCGAGAGCGACTGGTTGGGGGACACCTAACCTAGACCTCTCCAGCCGGATACTCTCCCGACCCATCACCTTGCACCGCAGTGGGAAGATTGGGATGGATTCATACGTCCGTCAATCCTGAACACATTGACCCCAAGATTCCTACTCACCCTTCCTTTCCTTTCCAGAATTTCCTATTCATAAAAATACCTCTACAGAGCATCCCCAAAGATGACATAAGCAATGAGGTATTTTTTTTCCTCAGACCTCCTGCATGGAGCTAATGTGTAAAAGCTCCAGTTCTATCACGAGATGCATTTTTTTTTTACAATTAGCACCACACAGGAGGCCCTGAGGAAAATCATTCCCTTCATCTTAGGGGATGCTATGTGGCGGGTCTTTTTAAGAAAGGGGAGGATAGAAAATTCTGGGAAGGAAAAGAGTATGAGGGGTGGGTAGGAATCGGGGGGTCAGTGTATCTGGGAGAGACGGACATATGAATCCATCTCTCTAACTACGGTAAAAGGCGTAGGCGAGAGAGTCCGGCTGGAAAGGTCAAAAGGCCTCCCTCAACCAGTCTCTTGCCCCACAGTGGGCAGATGCATCCGCCGCAAAGACCTGGACAAACCTCACCCCATGAACCCAGGCACCCCTGCTAAGTCACCAAACATAGCGAACCACTTGGGGTGACCTACGGCAGAGGTGTTCGGGTTCATGGGGTGAGGTTTATCTAGGTCTTGGAAGCGGATGACATGGACACACTGGACCCCAGATTCCTACCCATCCCTCATACCTTTTCTATTGCAGAACCTCCTCTCCTTCCTTTCCTTAAAAAGACCCTTCACACAGCATCCCTAAAGATGACATAGGCTCTAGAGGAAATTATTTCCTAAGGAGGGAATGTAAAAAAAGGTATGGTTTAGATCACATTTAAAGAATAAAAAGGCTGAAATATGAATTAATGGTGGAAAAAGCACAATTATATACTAATGACCAAAAGGCTAAAATATGTACTAATGATCAAATAATAGGTGAAATAATAAACGCAATCACTAACCATAGGTGAGAATTATCTCAAATTTTATTAAAATGCAATGAGTTTTTTTGTGAAATAAAAACAAATTTTAACAAACTAATTATTTATTTTCCATGAATAACAGATAAAAATTTATGTATAAAAATAGAAATAACCAATCTGTGGTTAAAAACGGACATTATTTTAAACACTGTTTATTACAAAGTAAAGTATTTTGGCTAATTAATTCATACAAGGATACAGAAACATTTAAATGTTCTAAAAGTTGCACTTTAGCAACGAAGCTTATAGCCAATGTCACATTTCCAAAACAATACGAAAAAAATAATATATATATATATATATACATAATATTGTACCGTCTTTGCGCTTGCAAGATCAGATATGTGAATTTTTCCAAATTTTACAGAGGAAATTAAAAAAAATACCCAGTTTTGAATTCAGATGCGACAACAAACGTCTGAATGAGTTTTGTGTGATAATAGAGAACTCCAGTCCAATTTTTTTTAATGAATAATGACCTTCTAACTTAAATAACTGCACTTTTATTTTTAGAGTTAGTTTTAATAGTTAAAATAATTGTCAAAGTTTTAATTTTTCAAGATCCCACTAAGACCACCGTATGAACGGTGAATCGTGTGATGTCATCACTCCTGAAAAATTACTATAGGATTGGGCAATCAGCTGATCAAGTGCCGCCATTTTGAATACCGTTATTCGAAGCATTCTCCATAGAAGTAGCATTACTATTTTTTTGTGCAGTAGTTTTAATATTTTAAATAATAGAGATACCTCTATTTTTGATACTGAATTATTTAGGCTTAAATATTGTTTCAATAAACACAATAACTAAATCTCTATAAACAGTATGAAATAACGAATAACATGAAATGTTGTTATTACTGATAATATTTTTCACTGGAGTTCTTTATTGTTACACTTATGCTAACAGCCGAGATTGGGCCCGATTCCTTGATTTTTTAAAGAAAATTTTGCAAGTGCAACGACAATATGTAGGGTGTTTAGGCATGTCTTAGAAAAAAAAGATTTGTGTTTTTTCATATAAAGTAGGTCGATTTGTTTCAAACAAAAATATAGAAGCCATTATCACATAATAAACATCAACAATTAATTAAAGCACCATATTAGTTAGTTAACATTATAAGATAAATGTGAAACATTTAATTTAATGGACACAACGTCAAATACTTCTATCATTAAATGGTTGAAAGGCACCGACCCTGTTCATATGGATACATTTATTATTGTCATTATTATATTATTGTCATTATTATATTATTTGACACAATACATATATCTTATGCTGGTGAAGTCAGTTGTTATTGGGGTTTCTTAAGAGGAATATAAACGCTAGAAATATTTCGAATCTCATGCCTGCAAAATTTTAAAATCGAGCGTCTTATTTGCATGAGGCAAGTAAGCGAAAAAGTGGTTTTGATTTATTTTGTGCATAATTTTATAAGAATGAAAAAAAGTTAGAACATGGAAAACCTCGAAAATAGTCTTAGCCATAAAGGGGTATTTTTAAAAAATTGTTTCTTGTGTTACTACTTCATAGTTAAGTCATGAAAAACATATTTTTGGTGGTTTATGCTTATATTTTTTGTTACGTAAATAATAATTTTATTGTAATTTCAATACACAGAACAGCTAGTAAAAGCTTCTATTTATCCGTAGCATATTTTTTGATGTTCATACTGTAAGCCAATTCGTCGTAAAGATTAATCAAAATATTATCTAAATAGGATTTCACATATAACTTCATCTTAAGATTTTCACAAAATCTATTTTTTTACAACCATTGCAAGTTACAAGAGAACATCTGCAAATACAAATTCAGCAGAAGTAACTGTTCACTCACTTCATCGGAAGAGTCTTCATTTAGTAAAATTTATCTAAAATTGATATTATAAATATAATCTACCTACATACATATGTAAAATATTAATTCAAACGAACAAAAGATTCCAGGCAATTTTGATGTTTTCATGCAAGCGTATTTTAGAAATTAATATTTGAGGATGATATAAATTGATTTACGAATGCATAAATATATATTATTAAATGTGAACAATTTTCAATAACGGCCACACATATGAAATTGGTAAATTCTAACTTAAGATGTAAATAAGTGACAATGATTCCAATTCTGATGCAAGTGCGAATTAACACTGATTATCATAACAATGAAGTTTTAATTTTTTAATCACAAAATAAAACATATTTTACACTTCATTTGTGGTGTACCTAATTTACATAAAATTATTTTGTTTGAATCTGTTTTTCAAAATGTATCTATTGAATGTAAGATAAATAACAAATAAAACAAAATCATGTAAAATATTTAGGTATTTATTTAATATTTGTAATTATTTGATTATAGAAATAAACATTGCATTGCGAATGTAAATTGTTGCTAATGATTAATTATGCTTACCTACATCAATATAATTTTAAATTCTGACATCAAATAGAATGAATATTGTCGTATGGAATTTTTTTTAAAGTAATAGGTACCTAAAAAAGTTTTAATTCCTTTATTCGCATAAAATTTCATTTTTTTTCCAGGTAAATCAAATTCAGTTGTTTATATTCCTTGGAGACTTTAATCCTACAGGATTCATTCACTCTTTCCAAGAGGATAAACAAATAGCTTGGCTGTTTAAATAAACACTTAGCTAATCGGATATGATATTAGACCACCTAATCCTTTGGATCATTATACAGTGGCGGTTTTTCACACGGGGACAGTGGGGACAGTCCCCACCAGTTACACTCGAAGCCCAGTTATAAATAAATAAATAGCAGTCCATGCTTTGCCTTCACCAAAATGAATGAATTCTTTAAACATAAAAGCAATTAACATTTGCAGAAACAAAATAGAAAAAATGATTCCGGATGATTTTAATGCTACTCGGCCACTACCCAGGCTGACCAGCGGATAGCCGACCAGCTCTTGAACCATCAGAGTTAATTCTCAGTGCACAGAATGCCGCGCACTTGGGGGACAATCAGAGCTATCCCTTTAGGCATTTCGGTTCATTATTTTGCATTTCTTTCTAGATCGTAGGCAATCCGAGAATCGCGCATACGCACTTGTATGTGAATTTCAAATACCGTGGGGACAATCCAATGACAAAATACTGAACCATTTGTTTGCGTAGTTTCAGGCGGGAATCGCTAGCGTTCAAATTAAGTTCGATAATAATCTTGCAAGATAAAGCATTTTTATTATACTATATTATAAATTGGTATATATCTAGAGACATTGTATATTATTTTGGGCTTAGATATCCGATTAGCATGATTTGACCATCAAATTTTTTGTTTGAGAAATTTTATATTATATTCTCCGAGTGGTGAGATTACGGTACAGTAGGTACACGTAAAAAAATGTCGATCCCCACCATCAAAGAAGTGTTGGAGCCGCCACTGCCATTATATTCATAAACCAACATTCAAATCCACATTTGATGATTATAAAAAATAATTATTATGCTTTAGTTCAATATATTGATATGAAAATAGTATACTAGTCCATTCGCCCATGTCAATACATAACATCAAAAAACCATAAAATATAAACATTGTAAAAAATACACAATTAAATGGAAAAATAATTATTAAAAAGATGGATGCGTAGGTTTGAACATACATACCTAAACACCGTCGTACATTTCAAATAATGAAATGAACAATAAAATAAAAAATAAAAGAAATTCACTTAGGACAGTCTGTTTCAAAAAATTTTAACGATTCATCAAATATTTGAAGCGTCATAAAACTGAAAAATAATCACAGAATGTGAAAATTAATTTCAAATATTTGATGAATTGTTCAAATTTTTAGAACCCATCCTTAGTAAAACACCACTTAATTAAATACACAATCAAATTGGTGTTTAATTAAGTGAAATTATTTTATTTTTGTATAGGTGAAATACAATACAATATATAAGTAAGTTAATAAAGTATATACATATGTATAATATATTAATAAATTTATTATTTGGTGCTGTAGTACCTACATACTTTTAAAATCACGTATGGATAAACAAACAGCTTTAAATATAACAGTAAAATACATAACAATACATAGCTTGGGTAATGTATAATATAAAATCTACCATCAACCATTTAACATAAAAATAATATTTATTGTTAGATCCATCTAAAACAGTAAGAACATAATATTTCGGTTGCTTAATGTAATTAATTTGGAAGATGCAGTAATCCCCCTTGCTACAGGCTGTGCAAGGGCGGATCCAGGGGGGAGGGGGGGTCATGACTCCCCTAGGGCTGGGTCCAGGACCTAGGTGGACCACTAATTAAAATTGTTAAACATAATGTTCTTATATATTTTTTGTTTCTATTATTATCCAAATTACCTACCTACTTTTTACTTATCTATGTCATCTTATTATGTATTTATTATCATCAAAATTAAATTTTAACTTCTTGTGACTTGACCATGACTATGTGACCCCCCCCCCCCCTGGTGCTACGTAACCCCCCCCTGGCGCCAAAGCTGGATCCGCCCTTGAGGCTGTGTAACTGTTAAGTGGTTGAAAAAAAAAATTTAATGACATCAAGTCATTGATATATGGATTTGATTTAAAATATTTTAGGCAGGTATCTATCTACTCAATTATTATAAAATTAAATATTATCATTAAAAATTAAAGTACCCATGTGTAAATTTATTTAACTTAAAAATATGATGATAATCTATAAAGGGAATGAGATTATCATTCATATATCAAAAATTTAAAACATAACTATGAAAGATGAAAAATAATCATAAATATTTCTTTGAAGTACAATGGATAATACATTATGTATACTTAGAATCAGAATATTCTGAAGCAATGCGAAGATGTTTTTTAAAATTGAAATAGAATTTATTTACTAGAATAATGTTTTAGTAACAAAAGTCACAGAAACTATGTAAAATGCGATTTAAAATCATCATACGAGTGAGGATGGTTTAGAGACCAATCACACACATCCAATTTTATATATTATGTACTTAGATTATAATGTAAGAATTTTATTTCAGTAGTCTTTCATAAAGTAAGTCACATGATTAATCTTAGCATAAATAAAAATGGGCACACTAATTGTTTCAATGTTTTTACAAAAGCATTAAAAATATTTTTTCGGAATAATAATATAATAATACCCGGTCTGAAAAGTCTGTATTTTGAATACAGAAAAAAATTCTAAAACATAACTGCACTTTTACAGGAATAGAACCTGCAACCTTTCAGCCTGAAGTTAGCGATCTACACCAACAAGGCTATTTAAAATCATAAATAATCCACCCAAAAAACATACCATTATAAGATCACAGTCAAAGATTATGAATAATATTTACAGTATTATGTATTACATAATTCTTGTGTAATGTGATGTCTTATTATGTAGGTTTGGTTTATCATGAGCCGAATTCTTCCGTATCCTCGGAAATGAGCCCGAACTTGAAGCTTCCCCTTCCGTCCATCTTCAGGTAGTAATCATGGTGGGTCCACAGGGACTTCCTGTGGGAGACCGTGAACAGTGATATGCCCACCTGGAAAGAGAATAAACAATTTTTAGTTTCCGTAAATAGACAGGAAGGGTAGAACGATCACTATTACAACAGTCCCGTTTCTTCAGCTGTGATAATGTATGAAAGTAGTTTTTCGCAAATAAAAGTAAAAATATAAGTAAAAATCTTACAGATTTGCAGTATTGGTACATGGAGCCTTCTACATCAACTGAGACGGCGCTTGTGCACTCATCCAAGATGGCGAATTGTGGAGCGTGGTAGAATAATCGAGCCATCTGAAATAGATAGATTAATTTTACTGAATACATGTCCTATACATAGTATGTAAGAATATCTATTGAATCCTATGCGGAATTGCGACAACCTAATGCCTGGAAGAAGTCATTATCTGAATACATGAACAAATGCGTACACATATTGAATAACTTACAGCGATTCTTTGTTTCTCCCCTCCGGACAAGACGTCCAACCAATCTGCAATGGCATCCCACCCTTTCTCTCTCGTCAGCAGGTACGACAACTGGACAATGTCCAAATACTTGAGGAGTTCATCGTCAGTGCGACCTCGCCTTGTCATCTCTAGGCGTGTGTGGGGGTAGATGACCTGGTTAGAAAAAAGATTATTATTGTCACATCTGTTGCAATGCAATTGCAATCAATACAGTGAACGGTGAGGAGACAAACACCACATCCTTGGGAACAAAGAACTAAGGAGCAGCACGAGTGAAGGCATTTCTTAGAGGCGGACAGAACTCTTCAAGGTTTGTAGCACCGATGATGATGAATACATTTTATATTGGACCATACAAATACTGAAAGTATGTAAAAGTAACGAAAACCAATAGCTAAGTTTCCTTTGATAGCTGAGAGTTGAAGACGTAAATAACATATCATTTTGTTACATGCAAAAAAATCATAGTACTTTTGATTTAACATACACATTCTGCATAGGAGAATACATTTTTTACTTTCTGTTTAATATTATGCAATCTCAAATTACAATTGTCAGATATTTATCTCATCCCTTCCACTAACCCACTAGTTTGTCTATTGCCTGTCATTCTTAAACTGTTTTACAGTGCAAAAACAGTAATAGGTAAGGAATGAAGCACGGGCAGATGCGACCGATCCAAATAAGATGTGTACCTGATCTCTTAGAGTTCCGAGAGTCATGTAAGGCCTTTGGGGAATGTAGAATAGTTTTCCTCGGGGCGGTTTGACCAGGGTGCCGCCAAACATCGGCCACAGTTCTCCGAGAATTCGGAAGAGGCTGGATTTGCCACAACCGTTAGGTCCACAGACCAACACATTCATACCGGATCTGAAATAATAGAAAACAATATGTTTTAAACTACCGGCATATTGCTGAAATATTATTTTTAATTCATTATTATTATTGGATTGAACCGTACTTGACTTCGAAGGAAAGATCCTTAACCAGAACATCTCCATTGGGTGTTACCAGAGGGACGTTGGTGAACCTAATCACATTGTCTTGGAATACTATCTTCCCTGAGTTTGGAACCAGTGGCATGAGTTCATTACCTATAAAAGAAAATAATTATTTTCAATACAATATTTGTAAATAGTTTAAGACTGTCTTCACACATTGAATACACATATTGACGTCTTTCTCCGCCATATTTTCTTGAAATCAAACCAATTGGTGAAGAATCTATTCTTCAGATGGTTATATAACTATAACGCGCACTTGAAGTGAAACGGCACAAAACTGCGCTATACAAATATTTATTTATTTATTTATTTTTTTCATGTTCTCCGTAAAACGGTGATTCACCAATACATTATGGAGAAGATTACAAATTAGACAAAAAGTATAGCAAAACACATAAAAAGGTCAGTTTCACTACTTTGTGACATACGTCAAAAGATAATTGTTAAACTGCCTGTAGGTTACGTTAAAAATGTCAATGGTCAATGCAGACTCGTTGAGCAGTTCAGTCGCTCTGTTGACTGGCGCGTTCTGATAGGCAGAAGTCCTTGCTTTTGGAGCATAAAAAAGGGTATGGGACCTTCCACGAGTATACTTGTCTGGGACATATAAGTTAATTTCTTTCAAAATAGGTGGATTATGTATAGTTCCAGAGATTATCTTAAAAAAATGTTTTCCTAAAAATATTTTTCGGCGGGCTTCTAATGTATTAAGATCGAGCATTCCTGCTAAGAATAAGGAAAGGGTAGTACATATATTCCCTCATATATAGGTAACGCATGAATCTCTTTTGTACTTTTTCTATTTCGAGAATATGGTTTTGCTCAGAAGGGGCCCAAATAATGGAGCTATATTCCAAGATACTGCGAACAAGTGCTTCATACGTTCTTCGGATTGCGATTCCGTTGGTAAATGATCTTGAATTACGAAGAACAAATCCAAGCATTTTGTTGGCACGGGAGACAATATCAGATATACGGGATTTGAAAGAGAGATTTGCTTCAAAAATTACGCCAAGGTCTCGAATCTCATTTTTACGTGTTAATTTATGTTTATTAATGTGGTAGGGGAACAGGAATGTATCTTTGGATCTTGTAAATGTAACGACACTGCATTTCTGAATGCTGAAGGGTAAGTTGTTCAGTTCCGACCATATAACATTATTATCATTATTATAAAAACAATATTATATAAATTTAGGTAGATCACAAATAAATGAAGATTACCAATGATGACGTCCAAAGATCTTTATGGAAATTCTTTCTAGGTAGGTATAATAAATTACCAAAACAATTGAACTAGTGTGTAGATAGTTAGGTAAGCCTTCAAATGTAGCAAACACTTTGTGGGAATACATAATTATAATAAACACAATTTGTTTCGGTTCATGTATCTTCCTGAGGAAGGTTCAGGATGAACCGAATCCGGTTGGATTAAGAAATAATAAAGTGGAATTGAAACAAAGTTATTTTATTGTGTTTATTATAGTGAGGTAAGTGTCAAAAGGGAAATGAAGATTTGGTTTTGCTGCTTATTAAATACGTAAGTAAAAAATAATAACCTGATCCACTCTCGAGAGCGGAAGAACCATCTACCATGGTCCTTTCGTAATGGCCATCGTTGAGATCTTTCAGCACAGACATCAGTTCAGTGACCCGAGACGTGAGGCCGGCCAGCTTCGTCAGCTCTTTGCCTCCGAGTACGAGCCTTCCAATGGCTTCAGCTAGTTTCACCAACATGCGCCCAAATGTGTAGTAATGCTGGAAATATAACAAAACTATCACATTAGGAGAGTTTTTAAAAAGTTGCAAATGAACACATTTCAGAAATATAACTGAATCGCAAAAGTAACTAAAATACTTGAAGGATGTAAAGTAATGCATACTGAAATATACTCACTCTAAATCTATCCCCTTTGTTAACAGACAGCAGCTTGTGGTCAGCGACAAAGAATGGAAGAGAGACTGAATAGAATCCAATAACGGTTGCAAAATCTAGAAACAAAATAAAACATTGCAATAAATATACTATATGTGCGCATGTATTTAACATAATCAAATATCAAAGTTTGTAATATGTACACATTCATGTACTTTCATAAATCTGAGAGGATTCGGTAATTTAATTTAGTTCAAAAACATAAAGATTTACAGAAAAAAATTAAAATTTAGCAATAATTTTTAATTTTATACCAATACAGAGAACAATTTGAAACAAATAAATCCTTTGAAATGACTCACATTTAGCAACTACATTGTCAATGACTCCCATAAATATTCTGAACTCCAAGAATTTCCTTAAGTGGGCTTTCAATTTGTTGAAACTCGCCATCAGCGTAAGTTTCTCTCGGTTATTTCCCTGTAAATAGACAATGATTTATAGTTCATTACTCAAAGCCACAAGATGTCATTAAAATGTTAAGTGTTTTGGTTTGTAAATCAAATTACAAAAGACATACTAAAACAATACATACTCGTTAAATAAACTAACTGTTAGTTAGGTACAGTCACTATACAAAGTTGTACATATGAGGCCCCTAGAAACAAAGACGGAAGTGTCCACTTTGTTAAATTGTTGGCAAACTAAAAAAAACGTTTAATCAGTCCGTTATTCATCAATATGAAAGGAAAATTTATTATTATGTTAGTAAACCGGTTTAAGAATAATATTTCAAATCATTTATGTATCTGAATGCCATAGTTTCTTTAAAAATTGCATTTTTTTGATGGACACTTCCGTTTTTGTTTCAATCATTTGGACACTTGCTGTTTTGTTTCACTAACAGTTGGACACTGCCGGTTTTGATTTAAAAGACAATTTCGAAGATGTTACAGTCAATGTAAGAAAACAATATTGAAAAGAAGATTTTTTTTTTATAAATTTTTTTATATGAAATGGAAATAATATGAACAGCTTAGTTCACTTAATAAATTTATCAAATTTAGAAATATTCATAAATTCCGAGAAATAGATGTTAGATTTTTTTTAAATAATGAAATTACATCCACTATATAATAGAAAGTTTAACTAAATTATAAAACAAAACAAAAAATAAATAAATCATTAATGAGCCTGACATGTTTTCTGCTGATCCTTGAATGAATCTATAACAAATAATTAAAAAAAAAAATTCAGTTGTTATTAATTTGAAATATTGTATCAAATAATTTATTTAGGTATAGTTGTCAAAATACATGGCCTAGCTGACTCGATCCATATCCTTACAAAAAAAATGTGAACTAATTCAGATAAATCTTCAAATGTCATATTTAGACATTTGCCTACAACATAACGGCGATTTACCTTTTTTCTTGGTAATGTTTGCCTTCCATTTGTGTGGTTGTTTGATACATTTCCTCGCTGATTCTGGTGGCAAAATATCGGGGAAAGCTTCCATTCTTGGAATATGTAATGTCCACTAACAATAAATGGTTATTACAACCCAAAAAATAACTTATCAGTGTACGATTCATTGACGCTTTTGCAGGAGTTTGTATGATTTAAAGTACGGCGGCCATTATGAATAGAGCATCCTGATTGGCTATTTGAAAAACTGCCGCTTTTGTTTCGGAAGGAGGTGGACACTTCCGTATTTGTTACAACAACAAAACTTTAAAGCCAAAATACGATGGTTTATTGTCGTTTATGTTACAAACAGATATATTATGGAGAAAGAATGTACTTTTCTCTATGAAACTGCATATTCAACTCATTTTTGACGTGAGGTGGACACTTCCGTCTTTGTTTCTAGGGGCCTCATATGTAAGTATGGTCCTGTATATTATCTGCCCATACAGAATATAAATAAATAATAACATATCATGTACATTTAACGCAGCATCATGTTTATTGGTCAAATGCGTTGTACATATAGTTTTGTATTAGTGATCGATGAACCGTTGGATGTAATCTGTTAGCCATGAGTTGTTATAATAGTTTGTCTAGTCTGTAGTTAGTAATAAGTAGGGCTAGGATAAATATGTATTAAAAAATTCAAAATATGTACATATAATATGGACTAAAAAATGTAAAATATGGAAAAAATATGGAGTATAAAATAAGAATATCTTTCATATTTAATAATGTTTATTTTAAAAAATTCTATGCAGTAGCAGTTACTTAAAAATTATAAAAAGATAGCAAAATGTTCAGGTAATTCAAATGAAAAAATAAAAGTTTTATTAATCTTCCTCTAAATCTGTCTTATTAAACTGATTGCAGTACACAATCACATGCTTTCTTAAATTATCGAAATTAAAACTTTGTCGATTTGGTCTAAATATAGCCTTATATTGGCTGAAAGATCTTTCCACGTCACTTGATGTAATGGGAGCGTACTTAAAGACGCCTAGTTCCGAAATTGTGTAAGGCACGTCTGCACTACCCTCAAAGCTTCCGCTGAGAACTTTATTAATTGTTTTTAGGGGGTCAAATCCTTTATTTTTGTCTAAAATACACTTTACTTGAAACGCAAAGGTTTTTTATCCTTGGGCATTTTGAAATTAAACTGATAGGTACCTAGACAGTAGTAGTAGGTGACTTGAGTACGTAAAAATAAAAAGACGCGCAAGCAACAGCAAGCAAGTAGAGGAAGAGAATCAAAAATCAAATTACGATGAATAATACGCTAGAGAAATGAAACACACGCGGCCGTGTGATGGTGAGAATGCAAACACGTAAAATTATATCAATTTTTGTGAACTAACTCATGTTTTATGATCTAAAAATCGAAAATATGGATGATTGTGATATTTTTTGCAAAATATGGACTTAACCATGAAATATGGAAAAATATGGAAAATAAAAATTAGTTTTTCACAATCTATATATGATAATCTAGGTAGAGAACACGTACGAGACCGAAAATCTTGCAAATTAAAAATATGTATTTACATATTAATCCGGGCCCTAGTAATAAGATTGCATAAATATATTATATATTTGTACAGCGCCCCCTTGAGGTGATTTTGCACAAAAACGGCACGGTATTACTGAAACATTATTATTAATTATAATATGTAGACTTCATATATCAATGGCTATTTCAGCAAGTCTCTAAAGACAACCATTATTGAGTAGCATTCAATAAATTGATAGCTGCAAAAGGTACACAGTATGTACAGACAAATAATTAACATAATTAATAATACCTGATAGAAAGCAATTTCTTCAGAGTTTGTGATTAATCTTGAATTAATATATCTAAATTCTCCTTCTAATTTCTGCTCGGTCACAGTCATACGGGCTGAAATAAAAATGATACATACATATTTATAGGGAGGTAAACTTCATCCTTGCAATCAGATTAATGCCTTTAACGTTTTTTCTTCTTTTATATATAATACGTTCAATAATATTATTATTTAATTTACAAGAAAACAGTTTATTTATAAAGAAGCTCTGCTGTGTTACACGTCAGAACTTGTTTATAAATAAACTGTTTTTTATAAATTAAACTTAACTCCTCAGACGTCAGGCAAATTTTTTCAGAAGGTTAAAATATTTCCACTATGCAATAAAATCCAAATAAATGGAATATTTCTAAACATAACCGAAAACTACAAAGTGTTTAAGAAAGATGATAACAAATTTTATAATCATTACATAGTATAAAATGAAGTCATAAATAATCATTTGTAATTTTGCGAAGTTTGAAGAAGTAAAATGAAGTCGCTCAAAATGTATGTGCGCATAGATCTTTTAAACTACGCAACGGATTTTCATGCAGTTTTCAGCACTAGATAGAGTGATTCAAAAGAAAGGTTTATATGTATAATACATGCTCATTAGAGTAGATAAAAGCTGAGAAATTCAAGTATTCAATTCAGGCAGCGAGCAGCGGGCAGCTGGCAAGCGGGTGGTGTGAATTTTATAAAGGTTGGGTAATGGGGTTGTGTTTCGTTAGCCACAGCAACGTGTGGCCGGGTCTGCTAGTTCGAAATAAACGTACTTTGGCATTTTTGAAAAATAAAAATTTAGAATGCAAAATAAATAAGTTTTAAAAATGGCTCACCATACTTTTTTTATAATTTTTCATAACCAAAAAAAACAAACATATTTGATTAGACAAATGTATTAATTATTACGTAATAATTAAATTAACTACCTGTTGGTTTTCTGAGATGGGTAAGCAGCATTCCAGCAAAGAATAAATAACCTAACATCACAGCTGGAGTCTGTAAACAACAAATTAATAACATATTTATAACCGAATTATGTAGTGTGGTAATGAACCACTTTGTGACCACTCGGTCCTTGACCGTAACCGCCCTACACATACAAACGTATGTGATATATATTTATGATATATATTACCGCTCAACATTTTTCATTAAGCAAATGACACATTATATTTTATGAAAATATGTGTATATTTGAAGATAACCCACCTGTCCACCCAGATTGACAGTCAACCTGTATACGTAGATTCCTATATCCAATATAGGCTTGGAAACATTACTGTAGAGGTCAGTGACAGTTTCACAGAACTTGTCTATGTCATTTGTGAGCAACTGGTCGGCATTTGATATCCTATTGTCCAAATTGGACATTTTGTAATACGTGAAACCGCTGCAAGAAAACAAAATAGATTAATTAAATCCAATTATTTGATAATTTTCTAATTTTATCACATCGATTTGATTGTTACACTCAAAATGGAATAAATTAAATACTAATAAATTAAATACTTACTTAAGATACTGATTGTATAGATTGTAAGTCATATTGGTCCTAAGTCGAATTTTCAATTCTCCTATACTCCATTTCATTACATTGTTTACTAAAGATATCTGCAAATAAATTGACACTATAATACCTAATATAAAATAAAAATACTAAACATTGATAATTATAAATGACATTTTTGTTCACAGCTAAATGCAAATTTGAATAAAATTCGAAGAACCGGTTTGAACCCCAAAAAATCAAAAACAGTAAATGCGAAAAACTTGAATTTCTCTTGGAATCCACCCCTCCCATACACTATGCGGCTGCGAACATTGAAAAAATAGGTAATGCAGACAGTGGCGTAGCTAGGGGGGAACGGGGGAGTGCGGCCTGCCCCGGGTGCCACCCGTTAGGGGGAGGGGGGTGACACCCGACCGAATGTCGCCCCCCAAGAGCATGGTCTGTAGCCACCACTCCCCCCCAGGATGGACCATTTTTTTTACTGCTTACACATTTGACTAGGTAGTAATGTTTTTATTTTTTATGAAGTCGAAATTTGCATTTTCAATTTCTTAAAGTCAACTTTAATGGGGTGAAGGGGGGGGGGGGGGGGGGGTCACACTCGTTATCCGCCCCGGGTGCCACCCATGCTAGCTACGCCACTGAATGCAGATCTTCTGCTAAAAGGGAAGTGCACTACTGTTACTACAAATAATGAAAAAAAATATCGAGCAGATTTTCAAGAGGATTATGTACTAATAAATAGTTCAAAAATTCTAAATTCACTTTTCAGCAAAAATTAAAGAATTAATAATTGTTTATCGATAATAATATTAGTTTGGAAGATTTGTGTAGTGTTGTTTTTATGTCATATAACCTCAAGGACTTTGTACAAAATATTTTTTCCAAGATAAGATAACATCGGGGTTAATTTAAATTTATTTATAAAACCGATAGATAAATTAGAAATTTTAGAGATTAGAAAGAGTGTTAATGCAAATTTAAATATTATTAATAATCAAAAATTGTTTTTAAATGACCCATTATTAAATCTATTCCCCTTTTAAAATTTTTTTAAATTGTTCTATATTGCCCCTCGTCCCTTAAACATTATTTTCTTTCTAATTTTATTATTGTTTATGTCGATTATTTTTCTATTACCTATATATATGTCTATATTTAAAATTAGTTCTGTCATAACCCTGAAGAAGTCAGCTTTGCTGACGAAACATGTCGGTTTTATAAACAATAAAAGTGGTAAAAACCAAGTAATTTTATTAATTTCAATCATAATGGTGCCACAAAATAAGTTTGCTGTGTTAGAAGAAGTAAATTTATTTTATTTAAGTACCTACATAATATCTATCCAATTATGTATGTAAATATTTTTCGAAGCTGTACTGTAAAATTTCAAAAAATAAATATATCTGAGGGAGAAAACTCTTACCACAGGCATTGCGTAGAAGAAATGCAGTAATCTTTTTTTGAATAAAGGCTTGTCCATCTCAATAATTGCACTGAAATAAATAAAAAAAATTATATTTATTTTAATTTTTTAAACTTTATGAGTAAAATCTCAAATTATAATATTTAATTAAATGAAGACAATATTAGCGAAACTCAATCGAAAATCTGGAGACAGAAAAATCAGAAAGAGATATTGGTTCCGCTAGGATATTCATCTCCAGATTTTCGATTGAGTTTCGCTAATATTGTCTTCATTTAACAAAAAAAAATTGATAGTTATTAATATATAATTTTTTTAGAACTTCAATAGATAATACTCAATATCGTCAGTCCAATGCCAAAGTCGCGAATCTGCATTTTTGCCAAATTTTTTTCATTTTAAACAGAGCCATAGCCTGCCATTTATTCTTTATTATACTTTATTGGGTACAAACTGATTCATTTAACCCCTCCGAAATTCGCCATTTAAGCCCTTAAACTGTCTCAAACGAAATGACATTTTACGAAAACTTTTTGTTATTACCGCTTCACAATTAAAGCTCTATAAATGAAACATTTCTGAACGTAGCCGAATAGTAAAAACTGTTTTAGAAAGGTTACAAAATAAAATTTAAAATTATTATATTACAAATAAATATTAGCATTAGTAAATATTAAAATTTAGAATGCAAACATTAAAAATAGGTAAAAATGACTCACGTGATGTTTTTTATGTGAAAACGGTACAAAAATCATAGATTATGTAAACAACAATACTTATTCTATTGTACATATGTGTAATAAACACTTTTGTCACCTCACTTTTTTATCATTTCATATAAAAATATTTAATAAAAATTAAAAATGTCGAGCGCGGACGAGCCGCCGGTAGTAAATTTGCGCGGGTAAATATTTTTGTCAACTACGCGACTGACAGCTGATTCCTGTTATGTATTTTTATAGACAACTTGATAGGGATGTACAGCTTGATCTACTATCGACCTTTTACTTTTTGGTTTAGGGATGTAACTAAAACAATAACGGAGTTGGAACGATTTCCATGGAAACACACGCGCTGACGTATAAACACGCTTATTGTACTTGACTGCTGTCCTATTTCTAACGCTTCTATCTCCTTACGTTGCGGAGGGGTTAAGCTGGTTTAGTAATAATATAAATCGATTTATTGGCAGATTCGTGTCTTTGGCATTTATCTGAAGATATTATATATTATTCAATACGTACGACCTTCAATTATCTATTACAATTTATCCTATTTCAATTTGTCATTCCAAGTTATTTTTCTATTTATGTATGGATTACATAGAAATTGGAAATTATTGATAAATGGACAATTTAAATAAACAATTTATTGGTCTCAGCATTACATTACACATAAATATTATAATGACCTTAAACATTCAAGTATTGTACTTTTAGAAAGAAAATACATAAATAAATTCCACATTAATTAAAAATTATTTACGATAACCTACTTTGTTTCATCCTACAATTCAACAATTCTACGGTTTGGTCCCCAAATTATGAGGTTCATTCACATGCGATTGAAAGAATCCAAAATAAATTTTTAAGATATGTGAATTTTAAAATGGGAATTCCTAGTGAATGCCTAAATTACGACAACATACTTTATTCATTAAATTTAATAAAATTATCTGATCGTAGAATCATTTCCGATTTAACCTGTTTGTATAAAATCATAAATTCAATGTTTGATACCCCTGATTTATTATATGTAATTTCTTTTCATACTCCAGGCAGGTCAGTCACAAGGCAGTACCTACCATATTATTGTAGCAATTCTAAGTCAATAAGTCAATATTACTCCTATGCGACGGATTCAACAGCTTGGAAACAAATACTCCGATGTTGTTGATATATTTAGTACGTCAATTTTATTATACATATAAGCATACCTGATTGAAATTTTTTTCATCAAATAGGGGAATATTTTGATAAAGCTATTAAAATTGACTAACACATTGATGGCTGAAAGAAAAAAAACTATTTCAGATTTTTTGTTTTTTGTATTTTGTACCTACATCCTGTGTGGTTCAAATTCAATACCTAATATATTTACTTTGTATTTATTTTTGTGCAAATGTTTTAAACAGTAGTTTCCTGCACTATTTACTAGCATAATTTCGTTAATATTGTTATATTTATATATGTATGTAAAAGCCTAAATTGGCGTAAATAAATAAATAAATTATCCAACACTTTTTAAAATAAAATACTGGTTCTTCTTTGACTTCATGTTTATATTATTATGTGACAAATAATAAGGATGATTAAAATTTGCATAAATCATTTTGCACGGTTTCCAATGACTACCAATACAGTCGTATTTGCATGTTAAAAATGGTTTTAAAATGTAACGATCCACGATCTAGCTTTCCTCCTAGACAAATTCGCGAACAAAAAAAAAGAAAGGAAAAAAGACATTTATAACTGGTCCCAAAACCTACAAATCTTTTATTTTCTTGTTATAAATATGACAAGTTTAGTGCCAGTTACAGACGTAACGTGTCATTTCGGTCAGGGCCGGACTTCCGCATAGGCTCAAGAGGCCCCAACCTCGGGATATGTTTTAAGGGTTTCCATTTTAAACAATCCAAAAATATTACGGTTTAAGAACTAAACCAAGCATTCAAAACAATTTATTCTTAAATGTAGAAAAGTGCAAAACCTTGACTTTTTTCAGAAATAAAAATCCTGTTTTATTCGAATATTCCATCAATAACACAGCTTTAGAAAGAGTCACAAAAATGAGAGATCTTGGAATTATTTTGGATGAAAAACTAAGTTTCGCCAATCATATCCACTAAATTGTAAACAAAGGTATGAAAACACTAGGCTTCGTATTAAGAACAACCAAAAACTTTAATTCCATACAAGCCATTAAATTATTATATGTATCTCTAGTTAGAAGCCTAATGAATATAACTCGGTAGTTTGGTCTCCATCTTACAAAATTCACATTAATAACATTGAGCAAATACAAAAAAAAATTCTGCGTTTTATAAATTTTAAATTAAATATCCCACTAGAAGACTTAAAATATAATTTATTATTAAATATTCTAAAAATACACACACTAGAAGACAGACGTAAAATAAACGACTTAACATTTTTATTCAAAATACTTAACTCTAAATTTGTCTGTTGCGAACTCCTGCAACTCATAAACTTACGAATACCGACAGTAACTACACGACAAAATACACTATTCTACTGTAGCATTCATAAGTGGAACTACATTGCACACTCTCCGATACAACGATTTCACACTATGGGAAATCAGTATTTAGGTGATATTGACATATTTAACATAAACTTTTTTATCTAATTTTATTTTTATAATTTCTGTATCTGTTTAAAAACTGTACTACCAAACATGTAAAAGCCTTTTGGGTGTTACATAAATAAAAAATAAAGGATCTTTGTCAAAATATTTTGGGAAAATGACTCTGAAAAATAAAAGTCAAAAGCATTTATAGGTTTGACCTAGAAAAATCTTTCTCTTGTAAATGTAATAATTCACATTTCATTCCCTTCACTCACACCACACAGGCATCTACCCCAAATGGGGAGAGTTTTATATTTAGATAAATTTTCCACTCCCTTCACTCTCGTTACTCCGATTGGGAAGCAATAGTTCCACAGGCTCCGGGGAATTGGGACTAATATGCAGTATTCGAAATTATTTTCTAAGCATATTTTACATCTTTGTAGGTAATTGACAATTCTTGTTAAAAATAAATTTATACATTTCATTTTCATTACGTGTGTGCGTAGTAAGTACACAATTCAAAATGATAATAATATAGGGGTGATTAAATTTTTTTAAACATTAAAATGCTCATATATCTATAAATTACGATTAGGTGGCAAAGCGTTATCTTGCAGGATCCCCGTTCAATAAAATTATAGAAAAAAAGGGTTGTGAAAAAAAATTGTTGTTTTTCTGATTTACAGCTGTCAAAAAAGGGGTCACCCAAACTCTGTATGCCCATGGGCCCCTTTACGCTTAAGACGGCCGCCCGATATCCCAGAGCGAGCACAGCCGGGTACACATCAGTTTGTATGTAAATATTTCTAATTTATTTTGACTACTTCCTTGTCCTTTCCCTGTAAACTCCATAAAAAAAAATTAGCTGCCCACCCCCTTCCAGGTTAGAAGCTGGCGTCGCCCCTCGTTAATGTAATGAGTGTCTTGGACGAGAGAGGACATGAAGACAAGACGAGCTTACAATCAAAGCTTATGATGTTGCCTACGTAACATGCTGGAGAACTTAGCCAGTATTGGAATTGAATCCATGATGCCCGAGCAGGAATCCCACACATTTATCAACTCGGCCACCGAATGGTCAATACAGTTATTTACAATTAACCAATTTCTTAGCCAGTTTTGGAATTAAATCCATGATGCCTGAGTAGGAAACCCACACATTTATCAACTCGGCCGCCGAACGGTCAATTACAGTTATTTACAATTAACCAATATCTTAGCCAGCATTGGAATTGAATCCATGATGCCTGAGTAGGAAACCCACACATTTATCAACTCGGCCACCGAACGGTTACTATTTACAGTTAACCATTTTGTCCAATTAGTGGCTTAGTTGACAAAAGCTTCTGTTCCCAACCAGGTGTCTCGGGTTCAGTTCCTCAGCTAGACAAGTCCTTCATCATTGCAACATCTTTCGCTTATAATGATGATGGTAGGAGTTTTTCAAATATTGTCAGGTTTTTCATAAAGCGGGATTATTTGTTTATCTTTAAAAAAAATATACCTCTCAATGAGTGTCCCATTGTTGATCATCCACAGATCACAGAGCGTTCTAGCTACCAGTGATGCGGCCACGAGGAATAAGAACCCGTTTTCTTTGGACCAGAAGCCGGGTATCATAATCTTCAGGAGCTTCTTGAACTGCGCAAAGAACTTAGCATCCACTTGCGGCCGCGGTTTCTTTGAGTTCTTTTCCACGATCATGTACTGGATTTGATCCTCCGGTCTGAGCTGTGCTTTCTTCGACCTGGGTAAGCTGGAAAGATATAAGAACATAAATTATTGTTAAAAAATATTATTATAGAATATAAATGCGTTGTGTTTTGATGCAGGATTATTTTTATATCAGGAAACCCTTCAGTGCAATATCTTTGAAAATGAATCAAAGTACGTGGTTTAGTTATAGCCTCATAATTTAATTACATAATTTGGTTTTGCGTAATGGCAACAGTGGTAAAAATTACAAAGTTTGCAAGTGAATACAAAGGATTTGTCAACTTATGTTAAACTTTTGTTTATAAATATTAATTGACGGCGTAAATTGTTTATGTCAACATAATATTTCAGAGCAGTGAACTCGGATATCAATCTCACAACAAAAACAATACCACTTAGAGAGCACGTTTTATGAAATGTTTTTCTTAATTGTTCGTTTTTTTCCAGTCCGCCTTTATTCATTAGTCATTACATTTCAGAGGAGTATCCTTTGTTCGTACAAGGAATTGGTGTAGTTAAGGTATTTTCCTTTCTTTGTTAGGTTTTAATTTATTTTATTCAGATTTCACGGTTACTCTTCTAGATCTTCATCTAGGAAGAATAAATCGGCTCAAGTTGTAAATGCTTTGAAAGGTTGGGATTGGTTTATTTACGACTCTGCTCAAAATGTCCACTCGCCACTGACAGGATTACAAAGGGACAAAGATATTGCATGGATCTTCAGATTCGGGAGCAAATAGGAATACATATGGTAGTTGGTCCCAGAGTTCCTGCACTGAAATAAATCCTGACTAACAGCATTAAGCGCAATCTGAAAGCTTGTCAATGCAAGCAATTCTGAACTATCAACTACATCATTTAATATTTTATATAAAGATACCAGTCAGTGAAAATCTTTCTATCTGACAATTTAAGCATATACTTATTATTTAAAAGAGAAGAATATGTCTTGACGAACTTACCGACATGCATATGATAAATAAAGGGAAAAATCTGAGGGAAGATCTTTTAAACACCTATTTGATGAACTGATTTGAATATTCAAGAATAAGAAAGAAGAGCTAGAAGAAATAAGTAGTGGCAGGAAAAACCAAGAAGAGCCACAAAGCAAGAATAGGCAAGGGAAAGTATGGAGAACCAAGAAAAATCAATAAGATGCAAGAAGAGGCGAGAAAGGCTATGATAAGAAAAAAGTCGAGATGAAGCAAGAAAATGTCAGCAGAGACTAGGAGAGCCAAGAAAAGTCAAGAGTAAAACTAAAAAAACAAAATAAAGCCAGAACAAAAAAAAAGCAAGAAGATGAAGCAGAGAATACGATATCCTAGAAGAGCCAAGAAGATGCAAGAAGAAGCAAGTAGACGGCAGAAGAACCAAGAAGTTTGCAAGAAGATGCAAGCTGAGACTAGGAGAGCCAAGAAGAAGCAAGAAGAAGTAATATGAAGCCAGAAGAACCAAGAAGCAGAAAAAGTGGCTTGTGGAAGCAAGATAATGCAAGAAGTGGAAAGAAAATAATAAATTTGTTAAATAACAAATAACATTGTTATACATAACAAATGCTAAATGAAATGTCAAAATGTGTGGATGAAGGTTCGACGAGGCGGACGTAGCGCCATCTGTCATTCAACAACATAAATAATTTCGTTCTGATGAAATACGAATGACGGTTAAATTTGTTCATATAAAAATACTAAAATCGCGATTAAAAAATGGGAGGGTGGGGGAAGGAGGGTGAAAATTTGGTGTTAAAGATATTTTTTGATGCCAAAAAAAAAACAAAAAAAAAGATTTTTTTTCCGGATAGACATCCTAATCACCTAGCGGTATGAAATATACTTTACGACCTATTCTCATACCTATCAAATATACATAAAAAAATTGATAAAAATCGGTCGAGCCGTTTCAGAGGAGTGCGACCACAAACACCGTGACACGAGATTTTTATATATATATATTTTTAATAAATTAATTTTTATACGCTTGAGTTTAATAAACCTTCCATAAAATTAATGTTATTTAATAACGTAAATGGCTTGTGCATGTAAATAAATACCAAATTGGAAAATTGTCTATTGATAGTGTTCAAACCAGACAATTTCAACAATTTTCGGAGGATCCTAAAGGCGGGTACAGATTGCTGTAACGTAACATGCAATGTAACATGAAAGGAACATTTCATAAGTGTGGACGCAGCGCGCGCACGAACCAAGTATGTACCTACTCGCAGCTGTTCCCGGCATGCGCGCAGTGAACATAGCTCAGTCTGCCGAGAACAAGTTCTCCATTGTTCGCGCGCGTTCTGCCGTATAGACACAAACAACCCGTCCACACTAATGCTCCGCGCACACTGCGCGCCCCTTTGTATTCGGCGAAAAAAACCGAAGCTTTGTGGATTTCGGCGCGCACGAGTTGAAATGCTCTGTTCGCGCGCAGAGTGTGCACGGTTCGTGCGCGCAAGGCGTCCACACTACGGGAATTCCGTTACATTGCACGATACATTGCGGCAATGTGGATGGCAAATTCTTTCATTGCGTGTTACATTGCGTGTTACGTTACAGCAATCTGTACCCGCCTTAACTCCTATAAAAAGTAACTTATCAAAAAAAGCAAAATGTACCTACAAGCTGCTATGTTAAAAAAAGTTTTGCATTCAGTTTTGCACTAGTGTTGAAATACAGAGGAAACTGGGGAATACATTTGTATGGACAAAATGCTGTCTGGTTTCCTTTTAATGCATACTTCAGCCAATTTATTCTTCATTTGGGAGCTGTTCAAATTAATTTTATGAAGAACTGATTTGATTATTTTCCTTGAGAATTATGGTGGCCCTCCGTGAAATCAAAGAATTTCTTAAAGAATCGGGTTTCAAAACACAAATTCCTATCTTAACCCTTCGAATAATCAATATATATTATAAAAGAAAGTCCAAAAAAACGTGCGGAACGCAAAAACTCAGAAACGAGTGCCGGTACGATCAAGAGAGTTATACGATATGGTAGATCTCTATCCCCCCTAGGGAATAAGGGTATTCGTTTTTTCCTAAAGGGCTTGTTTTTGAAGATATAAGGGCTTAAAGTTCTAAGAAGACTCTAGAAACTTCAAGAAGAGTCTGGAAGATTCCGGAAACTTCTAGAAAATTCGATAAGACTCTGGAATGTTCTGGCAGAAATGGAAGAGTATGTCAGCGAGTCTAGAAGGTTCCGGAAAGTTCGAAAAGGTTCGATAAAGCTGTGGAAAGTTCTGAAAGGAGTGGAGGAGTGTGTCGGTGTGTCTAGAAGGTCCCGGATAATTCTAGCTGGTTCCATAAAGTTGTAGGAAGTTCTAGAAGGTTCGATAGGGCTGTTTAAAATTCTGGAAGGAGTGGCGGAGTATGTCGGTGAGTCTAAAAGGTTCCGGAAAGTTCAAGAAGGTTTGCTAAAGCTGTAGAAAGTTCTAGAAGGTTCCATAAGACTGTAGAAAGTTCTGAAAGGAGTAGAGGAGTGTGTCGGTATGTGTAGGAGGTTACGGAAAATTCTAGAAGATCCACAAAGCTGTTCAAAGTTCTAGAAGTTTCGATAAAGCTGGAAATGGTTCTGGATGGAGTGGCGTAGTAAGTCAGTGAGTCTACAGTCTAGAAGGTTCCGGAAAGTTCTAGAAGGTTCGATAAAGCTGTAAACAGTTCTGTAAGAAATGGTGGAATACGTCAGTGGTTTAGAAGTTTCTGGAAAGCTCTAGAAGGTTCGATAATACTGTAGAAAGTTCTAGAAGGTTCCGTAAAGCTGTAGAAAGTTCTGATAGGAGTAGAGGAGTGTGCCAGTGTGTCTAGAAGGTCCCGAAAAATTCTAGAACGTTCCATAAAGCTGTCGGAAATTCTAGACGGTTCGATAGGAATGTACAAAGTTCTGTAAGGAGTGGCGGAGTATGTCGGTGAGTGTAGAAGGTTTGATAAAGCTGTAGAAAGTTCTGGACGGAGTGGCGGAGTAAGTCGGTGAGTCTAGAAGGTTCCGGAAAGTACTATAATGTTTGATAAAGCTGTGGAACGTTCTAGAAGGTTTGATAAAGCTGTAGAAAGTTTTAGAAGGGGTAGAGGAGAGTGTTAATGTATGTAGAAGGTTCCAGGAAGTTCAAGAGGTTTGCTAAAGCTGTAGAAAGTTCTAGAAGGTTCCATAAGGCTGTAGAAAGTTCTGAAAGGAGTGGAGGAGTGTGTCGGTGTGTGTAGGAGGTTCCGGAAAATTCTTGAAGACTCCACAAAGCTGTATGAAGTTCTGGAAGTTTCGATAAAGCCGGAAAAAGTTCTGGAAAAAGTTCTGGAAGGAGTGGCTGAGTAAGTCGATGAGTCTAGAAGTTTCCGGAAAGTTCTAGAAGGTTCCGTGAAGCTGTAGAAAGTGCTGATAGGAGTGGAGGAGTGTGTCGATGTGTCTACAACATTCCAGAGTATTCTTGAGCATCCCAACACATTCCAATTCTGGAATATATTTAGGAATATACCAGAATATCCCAGATCCTTGTGGCACATTCCAGAACACTCCTGAATGTTGTGGAATGATCTGGAAAATTATTCTCGAACATTTGAAGTTTTTTATGGGGCTACCCATATGGGGTATACAAAGCAAGATCCATCGTGGATTAGAACGTCAATTCAATCTCACATCAACTCCCTGAGCGAAGTCGGATACCCCAGTCAGACTATTTGAGAGCATTCCACAACGAACCAGAACATCCCGGAACATTCTGGTAAATTGTGGAAAGTTCGGTAATAGGGAATCGGGAACATCAATGTGAAACATTTCAGAACACTCTCGAATGTTGTCCTGAGCGAAGCCGGGTAACCCAGCTAGTAAGAAAATAATTTTCTGTCAACTTTTGCCTGTCAAAGTTCGCGCACAAAATTCCTGGTTCTTCCCATGCATTTTAAATGTTCCTATTTATTAGTTTTTTAACGCTTTTGCAAAAATAAAAATTGTTCTAAAATTTAGATAAAATAATCTTTCCGATATGTTTATTAGAAATCAACATTTTTGTTTATAAATATTAAAATTTTAATATTGGAAATGTAAATTGGCTAAAAAATGCATACCTGCGAATATTTGAATTAGAGTAATTAAAATAGAATAAACTTCAAATATCAAATTCAGATTCCTTTTCTAAACAAAATTTGTAATAAAACTGTCACCTCACTTTTTATCACTTTCATACAATTTTATTTTAAAATTAAATGTGTGTTATGTCACAAATAGGCGCCAAATCAAACCGTCACTTTTGATCAGGTTTGTAAAATATCTGAACAACCTAGCTCATATAATTCTAAGACAATGAGAAGCATTATTTCTTTCCGATTCTAATATAAAAGAAATCACAAATATTCACATTACAGAAAGAGAGATATCTAACTTTTAATAATGCACGGTCGCTCTGGGACAATCTGGGTCTCCTGTTATTATAACGGCATATGATGTTTTGGGACAACTTGGGTCTCCTGTGATTAAACGGGTTAAATTTAATTTGGACATATGTTTTGCATTTTTAGTGCATATTTGGATAATCAAAACCTGAAAAGCTAGTCTGCCCCTGATCAAGGAGCAATGCACTCCGCTGCTGTATAAAATGCAACAAAAAGGTTAAAAGGAACCCACGGCTTAAAGTTTACCCTTTTTTAAAAGTTGAACTTAGTTTATGCAAATATGAATGTTTTAAAACGTACAGAGAAGCATAAGTCTAATGTTGTACTCAAAATCATGAATAAACAATGGTCTCTAATAAAAGTACTCATCGAAAATGACTTGTGTTTAGTATCAAAATGCTCACATTATTGAAGTAAGAAATGAACCATTGACCCATGAATTGTGATTTATTCACTAAGCTGGTTCGTGATTCAACTTGAACAACGGAAATGTACATTGAGCACCAAGTCAATATAATATACTTATACTAAAGAAATCTGTTGTAACTGCCAATACTTACATGCTTTTTATATTTTTTATATGTCCTGCAAAAATTATAAAACAACTCAGTCATCATGACCCTGATGCATAAACTTGTGACTGTTATAGCAGAGTTACTTTATCGTGATGAAATATGTATTGTATAATAAGATCTGTGTTCACTTTACATAATAATAAAATGTTTTCATATTCACAGAAAAATATATTTTTTCAATTTGTAGAAGCTTCAAATGTTTAAAATAATATATTATTTTTCATTTTCGTGATAAATTTTTGGGTAATTATTATTATTATTATTTATTTTATTTCAATACACAAGATTACCTACTGCCCCCAACCGTCTGGAGCAAGTGAGAGTATGGCATCTCTAATTGGGGTACGTTGTGAGGCTAAAAGCAGTGACAAGGAGAAAGAGATGGGAAAGAGGGAGGTGGAAAGTACCTGGCTATTCAGATCTGGTCACCAAACACGGCGAAAAGACATTTCAAGCAATGTTTTGATTCTGAATGGTGGTCTTACTGATCTTACACTCTGGAACATGCTACAAATGAGTCATTCAATTTCTATATCCGCTATATCAACATTCACTGATTCAGAGAAAACCACAAAAAACTGTCATATCTCTAGAGTAAATAAAAAATTGGATTTTTTATTTTTATATTAATGAATTGGAGTAATATACATTCGAAAATTTTTCAATGAATATAGAAATATTAGAAAATAGAATATAAAAATTTGGTCTAGAAATATTTAAGTAATTTGGATACATAAAATGGATATAGCAGATTTTGATACTCACTTCGTGATTTATATGGAATAAAGAGGCTTTTGAAACTCAACTGACCTGAGGGGCGTGTTTCTACAACCGCCATCTTGGCAAAATAACTGCTCGTGATTGGTTAAATTCCGACAAAGCGGGTTTTGATAGTAACTTCTTGAATGATATAGCAGGTTTTGTTTCTCACTCGCAATTTTAACATGGTTTTTGGTTGTGGTACGGGAGGTTTTGAAACTCAATTTTAGGTTAGTCTTGTTCCTCGCAAAAATGTGAACAAGATGTCATACTCAGATCATTTTGTCAAAAAATCGGATATAGCGGGTATTGAAATTATAGGACTCAAATATACTAGACATTATTTTAAATTACTAAATTGTGAAATAACACAAATTAATCAAATAAAATTTACTTGAGCACGCTGGGATTTGAACATGAACTTCTTGATTGCTAGTTGAGAGCTTCACCCTTTGACCACGGAGGCCGTCAAAATTACACCGTGTTGCACTTGTGTATGTACACAGAAGTATAATATTTAGTGAAATTTCAGTATAATATCTAGTGAAATTAATGTGAATTTCGGCGTTTAGTCAAGTTAGCTTAATTTTTTAGGTTAAATTTATTGAAAATGTTCTTTATTTTTTTAAACTTAGGATCCATACATTGTCGTTGGGTGCGTAAAGAAAAATAAAATAATAAAAAAACAACTAAAAATGAATACAGAATCAGAAAAAGTACAAAGTACAGGGAAAATCAGGGAGAAAAATAGATCGGTAAAAAAAAAATATTTCACATAATTTGACAATATTTTATTATCTAAAATACATTTGTTGCCAACTGGCTAGATTAATACCTAAGATTCAAGCAATACTTAGTTGACACAATGTGACTGTTTCATTTGAAAATTGTAAATATTAAAAAGTTCATACTAATAAAGTAATTTTGAATGTGCCTTATCTATGGCCTGCAGTATTCAGAGTGACTAGCAGTACTATAAACCGACATTGAAGGCCATATTGGAGGTGACATATACCCGCAAAAGGGTCATGCGAATAGAGGTGGTAGGTAAAAGGCATTAAAATTATTTCAAAGGCCCTTCACTTCATTAATAATAAATAATTATTCAATACTAAACGACCAGTGAAAAATCACTGGGAATAATAATTCCAATTTTGAAAAAGACATTTCAAATAATTTTCTGTTAAAATATTATATTATATTATACCTACCAGTGAAAAATCACTGGGAATAATAATTCCAATTTTGAAAAAGACATTTCAAATAATTTTCTGTTAAAATATTATATTATATTATACCTACCAGTGAAAAATCACTGGGAATAATAATTCCAATTTTGAAAAAGACATTTCAAATAATTTTCTGTTAAAATATTATATTATATTATACCTATGTAGGGATTCTATAGATTGTCTGGATTTGCTCAAACATACTGTTCCAATTTTGAAAATGACAAATTAAACTAATACTTAAACTGAAAGCAAATTCGAGTTCGAGAGTTCATTGAACCGAAGTTACACACACACACATATATTTTTTTTTAAGAGCGGAGACGGTTTACATATATATAGTTCCCTCGAGCACTTAGGCCATAGGTCTATTGTGCTATCTCCTATTTTACCTCATTCCTTCTTCTGGTTCGACAATGTGTCTTCCCAGGGCTCATTTCTCCTCTTCACTCCTCGTTGATTTCCCCCGAGGGCCCCACGAGGGCTTCATCTCTCCTCTCCACTCCTTAGATCCCTGAAGGCCCCATGACGGAGAGTTCACCTCCCCTTGGTTCTCTAAAGGCTCCACAGGGGAAGAGTCCACTTCACCTTTGTTTCCCAGAGCCCCAGGAGGGAAGAGGACTTCATCTCTCCTCCTCACTCCTCCTTGGTTCCCTAAAGGCCCCACAAGGGAATATTTCACAGAGATGGCCTCATTTCTCCTCTTCATTCCTACATGGTTCCCTGAAGGCCCTACATGGGAAGAGGACATCATCTCTCCTCTCCACTCCTCCTTGGTTCCCTAAAGGCCCCGCGCTGGAAGAGTGCCCATCCCCTTGATTCCCTAAATGCCCCACAAGGGAAGAGTTCATGGAGGTGGCCTCAGCTCTCCTCTCCACGGCATCTCCTCTTGGTTCCTCCTACAGGCCCCAGGAAGGAAGTCCACAGATGTGGCCTCAGCTCTCCTGGGTTCCCAAAAGGCCCCTAGTTTTCGAATGGTCCAGTTTTTGGTCCCACGAGTGACCAGGGAAATAGAAGGTCCACTCCAGCAGAGCCCCCAGTGCTGGAGTAACTAAATACTCCAAGATGCGACCTCGTTTCTCGGAGGCACCGTTCGTGACACTGTTCCCCAGGATATTCAGCCTGAGCACGATAACTCACACCTTGGCTTGGGATGGCTATTGCAGGTTTGTGTTTCCACTCTCTGAGCGATGGGTTTGCCACACTCGCTACGCTATCACACACACATAACCGAAATCAGTCTTTTTAATTGCTTCCATATCGGAACACCTCAAATCTAGTTACTTCGACAGCTTATATTATATTCATATTTTAAAAACACTAAAATTTCAATAACGCACACAACATACTTGCATCGAAAAACTGTTTCTGACCTGAACTTGAAATCAGTGGTCATAAACAAACATTGGTACAATGAAAACAGTTTCAGCGCGCATCTCAAGTTAAAATCGTGGCTGGTAGGTTTTCTCTTTTCTGTAAATTGGCCAAATTTGTGATTTACGCGCAGTGATGGATTGCCAGCGAAGATATGTAATCCGTTACTTTATACGTAAAACATATTATGTCAATTTACCTTTACAATTACCGAAGTTACACACACACATACATATATTTTTATCGTCGATATATATATAAAACATAGAAAGGGGGTGGGAGGCAAAATCGGGGAACCGGCTAAAGGGCGGGGACTTCGAGCATCATCTGCGTTTGGCCGATAGCTATACGCATTCTCATTGGGACTGCCCGGTGGTCTATGAAATAATTTCTCTGGCTTATCTTTTTATATAATTTATTTTCTTTCCGCTATTATAGTAATTACTTACATTATAACATAATCATATAACTGTTTTTTCCTCATTACTTATTTTATTTTCAGAAGGTTTCTTCGACTGGTCATAGCCGTTATTTTTATTTTTCTTTTACTAACACTATTATCTCTTTTTTTGATGTTACCTATTTCAGAAGAATTATTCCACGGGCTGCTACTTTTATTTATCTTTTGTATAATATTAATGTAAGTACTTGCGTACTGCTTACTAACCCCGTATGCATGGACATTGGAGGGTCTAGAGTCATTCAAATAAATGTAGCTTCGTTAAAAAAAAAGTAGAGTCTTGACATGTGCGGTGAAGGAGGAAACCATATTTGTTTTTGTTCGATTTTTATTTTTATTTGAACTATAATTATATAGGTGCGTTTAAAGATCAGAGTTGGTGTACACATCCCCTTCTTACTTTGCTCCCTCGATTGCCTGCGAATACTACCCCTACAAGTGTTCAGAACTGATTTTATATTCGAATTTTTTTTTCATTCTTTTCAATTGTGTTCAGTTACCATGTTTAAATTACATTAACATTAACAATGATTTATAAACTTAAAAATAATATGCTCCCAAATTATCTGAAGAGTACTATTATGTTTCAAGAAAATGTTCACAATTATCCTACGAGAAGACTTTAGGCTTCCCAAAACTAAACTTTCGTGCACACAAAATAGCGCATTTTATAAAGGGCAAAAACTCTATAACAGTCTGCCAAATGCCGTAAAGGAAGCCTCAAGTCTCAGCAATTTTCGTAGGATGTGTGCATTATATGTAAAAAATATTTTTTGATTACTCACCAATGTTATTCTCAGGTCTTGTTCTTTTGTAATGTATTTTTGTATAGTTATCTTTTTTATTTAGTATTCTTTTTTAAATGTAGTTGTGAATATTCCTGTACCTACTTCGTAAATTGTATTTTTTATATTTTCCTACTAGATGTATGAAAATATTTACATACATCTAAATAAAAAATTCAAAAAAAAAAAAAAAAACAAATTTTCATAATGGTCAATAAACATATGCAATCATGTTAATATCATGAACAGGTGCAGATCATAATGATGACTGCTCTGAATTGTAATTTATGATATTTGTAATTGATTTAAAAAAATCAAATTTTGTATTCAAACAAAATATTTAATTTAGGGAGGAATGCAGATCCGGGCACAGCTTGTTTTTGGCAAAAAAACCATGTTTTCACCGCGTTTTAAGTTGAGAACTTTAATCTGGAAGGTGAAAAAAAGTGTGGAAAGCAATAAAAAAAAAAATTGAATAAGTAATTAATTTTCAATTACGTTAAGTAAAATTTCACTTCGCGAACCGACACTATGACAACCCGGCGGCCATTTTGTCACTGATATCTTGGTATCCCTGATACAAGGATGAGCAAGATACGATTGTAGCCGACTTCGTGGGATACATGGATGAGGCGCATAATAGGGTTTGTGTAGCGGGCTTGTGTATGTTATCTTTACTTTAAAAAACAGCCTACGTTTTTGAATGGTTTGTTTGGCTACGCAGGGTTTGTGTAGCGGGCTTGTGTATATTATCTTTATTTTAAAAAACATCCCAGGATTTGAATGGTTTGTCTCCATTCCAGTACCTGCGGGCCTTATTATTTATCCCACGAAGTCGGCTACAATCGTATCTGGCTCTTGTTTGTAGGTCTGGGATACCAACATAACAGTGACAAAATGGCGGGCGAAGTGTCGTAGTATCGGTTCACGAAGTGAAATTTTATTTATACTTTAAACGGCTGTATCTCCCTCAATTTTGCCGAGCGCGCCTTAATTTTTTTTTATTCAGCTTCTCCACACTTTTCTCATCTAGAAAGTGCCTTTTTATTAAATTTCCAAACTGTGCCCGGATCTGCATTTCACCCTTAATTTATTTATTAATGACTCATTTTGTTGGTGTTAATGTGCGATAGCTGTTTCGCCCATCGAAGACATTATTAAACTGTAATTTGAACTATGCCAAATGTCAAAGAGAGGAGACTTTGACCTGCACCTGCGCAACTTATAAATCGTGGGTTATTGCTACATCTAGGTAACTCCTAATTAGCACTCTCGAGGTGCATGCAAAAACCATACTTTTATTTGCTTAAGCAATGTCACAAACACATAATATGCATTGTGGCAAACGTGAGTAAGGTAATAAAGTTATGGTTTTATGTATAACTCAAAAATGCTGATTTCGGAGTTACCTATTGTTTATTTATTTTTAACTGAGCAAAACCTCAAATTGCAATATTTTAATTGATTAACCCTTAATTACTCGCACGGGGTCAAAGCATTTTCAGATTAAAAACTGAAGCACTTGGCGGGGCCCGATTCCCCTCGCGCCCTCACTAGCTTCAAAACGCGTGTCTAAGTTGTATTTAAGTAGCGACCAAGTCACGGGAGTGGAATACAATGTCAACAGTGTAACAAGAGTGATTCGGAGAGTTCCTAAAAAATACAAATATTAAATTTGATCTCAGTATACCTGAGTACAAATTGTTAATTATTGATAACTAGCTGTTTCCCGGCATGCGTTGCTATGCCATTTAGTAAGAAATTGTATCTCCCTGCGTGTCCTTTCCCATTCGTCCCGTTCCGCCTCCCCTTCCTTTACCCTCTCGCGTTCCCACACCACCTTCCCTCTCCCCACTCCCCTCCTCACGAGTTCCACCCTCACACATTCCATTCATTCAGTCCCGGTACATTCAGTTTTCAAACAGTTCGCGTGCCGCTTTTGCAATTTTTTATACAAATTTCGTAATGCCAGAGCTCACCATTAGTTTTATACAAACCTTGTACTGACCATAAGAAACACAACAAAAAAAGAATTATCCAATTTGGTGCAGTCGTTCGGAAGTTATGCGCGTTCATACATTTCGGCGATTCATTTTTATTTATGTAGATAGATAGAAGATAGATAGATTATTTTAGTTTAACTTGTTTTTGTATAATTAGTTAGTAATTCATGTTATTACTTATAGACATTACAGAATAAACAAAGCACTTTAATAATAAAATAGTTTCATTTACTTATATACTTCAATATATATTAAAAACTTCTCATACTATTTGGGGTAATCTGTGACCCCATGCGAGCAGTTATGTAATGTTCTTTGTGCGAGTAATAAGGGGTTAAGACGATATTAGCGAAACTCAATCAAAATCTTGTTTCACTACCTATTTGTTGTAATTACCTTTCAAAATGTTGATTATAATTCTAAAACACCATTAATTGGCATTATCAAAGAACATTAGATTTGCCTTATCAGCAAGAAATTGCTATAAAACTTTATCTAGTATTGCTTAATTAGCAATGATTGATGTAAACTCTACCTAAAGGCCGGTACAGACGACTAGTTTGCCCGGTGGGTTTTAAGAAAAAATGTGGAAAGGGGTCAAACATTGGGCTTGACATAAGGAAAGGACGGAGGGACGACCAAGCTCCTCGGCGCGGTGGCTTCATTTAGTACCTGGGTCGGCTAGTCGTCTGTAGACGCCTTAATTACCTAACCAATAAGGAATATGTATCATTACATAGTATAAAATGAAGTCGCTCAAAATGTATGTGCGCATAGATATTTTAAACTACGCAACGGATTTTCATGTAGTTTTCACCAATAGATAGAGTGATTCAAGAGAAAGGTTTATATGTGTAATACATGCTTATTATAGTAGAGAAAAGCCGAGAAATTCAAATATTCAATTCAATTCAATTTGGGAGGCGGGAATGGGTACCGCCGCCCCGGGAACCTTTATTGAATAACCAACACCTCTGCCACAGGTCACCCCAAGTGGTTCGCTACGTTCATGGGGTGAGGTTTGTCTATGTCGGATGACCAGGACATACTGAACCCTAGATTCCTACCCACTCCTTAAAGCCTTTTCCTTCCCAGAACTCTCCTCTAATTCCCTTCCTTAAAAAAACCCTCCACACAGCATCCACAAAGATGACATAGGCCCTGAGGGAAATTATTTTCCTCAGGGCCTCCTGTGTGGAGCTCCTGTAAAAAAAAAAAGGCAGCGGGCAGCTAGCAGTGGGTGGTGTGGATTTTATAAAGGTTGGGTAATGGCGTTGTGTTTCGTTAGCCACAGCAATGTGTGGCCGGGTCTGCTAGTACTATATAATACGAAATAATCTGGGTTCTAATTGACTTTCATATGCTCGTTATGTTACTCGTTATGTTAATTGCAAAGAAAACAAACCTTGAGCATGAGAGTAGGAACAATAAAAATTCATATGGCATTTTATAAAAGGATGATTTTAGTGTTTATTTTACAATAAGGAAAAACAGAAAAAAATATATTATAAAAAAAAATTACTTTATTCACCTCATTTGTTAGCTGAGTATTTCCATTAACATATTTAGCATTTCCAAGGTCAGGCGTTGTTTAAAAAATATAAAAGATCTAAGTTTCAGATTTTCAGTTTCAATAAAGAAATAAATGTGTAAATTATTGAATACCAATTCGATAGATAACGCACGCTACAATATTGAATTTTCTTCGGAAGAGATAAGAAGCCATTTTAGTTTTATCATTTTTTATCTTTGATAAATTATGGTCTCCACCTACAAGTCAATTCAAAAGTAATAAATCATTTTTAAATTTTAATACCAAAAGTTTACATTATAGACCAGCAAAACGCGTTTCAAAATAATGATATGCATGCATGTTAAAAAATATTATAATTATATTTATTTCTAGAAAATTACGCAAAAGTGTAGCTAGCCATAGAGAAGTGATTAGTTAAACCAGCGATTCTTAACCTCGGGTCGCGACCCAAATTCGGGTCGCGAGAGGTATTGGCTTGGGTCGCGGAAATCGCATATTGATAGCTAGAACAAGGACTAAAGGCTGTGTTACTGCCATCTATTGTCCGTTCACAATCGCGACATGTTAGTTCTGTTTTAATGGGCGGAAGGGCGCGGGGCGCAAAGCGGCGAGTGCGCGCCATCGCCACCCGTCGGCATCGCTCGGCTCGGTCACCGCTGCCCGCCGGTCGGTCGGTCTCGTCTCGTCTCAGTCAGTTTGCTAGCGAGTTTGAGCAGGATTTTCATTTGATTTTGATTTTCATTTGCCTTGCTGTTATGAAGAATAAGTACAGGTATAGGTTGGATCCTCAGCATGACATGCGGTGTGCACTTTCTATAAACATAACTCCACGTATACATGATCTTTGCTCAAAAATACAACACCAAGGTAGTCACTAATTATTTTGCTGTAAATTTTTTAACTGTTTTAATGCTGAATTGTCTGATTTTAATACAGAACATTTAAATAAAGTTGTTTATTTCTAATTTTTCAACTACATCCTATAAATTTTATAGGATGAAGTTGTAATTTTATAGTATAAAATTACACAACATATCATTTTAGTACCTGTCACTGGAAAATAAAATAAAAAATTAGATTAGGGTCGCGTACTTCAAATATATTCGTACTTTGGTTCGCAAGCCAAAAAGGTTAAGAACCACTGAGTTAAACCTACTAAAATAAAAATATACTACTGCTCAGTTTTAAAGTAATAACCACTGTAGGGTTTTAGCAATTTGCAAACACCTGCGAGCGTCCGCTGGCCAAAATGTGGCCAATTTGAAGAGATATTTTAAAACATTTATTGGTATTATTTCAAAAGTTCCCGCGCCTTGGAATCTTCGATTTTATCACAAAGCTAACTTAGTAGTTTCACACTTTAACCAGGGATGTCTTGCATTTCTTCTGAATTATTTGTTTTTGACATTCCGCAAACCGAAATGATTTAAATATTTTTTCTTACAAATCATTGATCATACGCTTACATATTAAAAAATACGGGTTCGGATTTATATTTATATCTGTGATTATCGAATAGGTCTAAAATTCTAAAATAATCTGGGTCTAAAGTCTAAATCAGGCATGCCCAACTTGCGGACCATTGGGCCGCATGTGGCCCAATCGAAGATTTTTTGCAGCCCCCAATGAAGATATTCATACAAAAAAGAAATCACATTTATATTATATTTTGTGAAATTAAAACGGGGTTTTGATATTGCTTGAAATGTGCCAGGCACCAGTATATTTTTCCGCACATTTCTCAGAAGATCGAATGCAACTGATCTGATTTTAATAAGTGGAGGGTGAGAGCAAAGGACACACATAGGTGAATAGTGGAGAGAGAGAGAGCTAGCATGCCGGTTAAGCATGTAACATTTTTTAAATTTATAATGCGCCAAAGATCATATAAATTTAATGACAAAAGTTTTAGTGAACTCATTTTTTTTGTTACATATACGTGTGGCTCACCTAAGCTCAGTGGTATTTTTTTGGACACCAAACGATTAGCGTTCAGTACGCCTGGTCTAAATGAAAAAAACATGCTGTAGGTACATAAGTTATGCATCTGTGTGAGTTCTGTAATGAAGACAACTAAGGATGATAGACCTATACCACTAAAGGCAATTTTGAAGAAAATAATATGCACAATAATTCAAGAGTTTGTTTCATTAAAATTAAAAATTTAATGATTTTTTTAATAAATTTTTATGAATCCTAAAAATATAGAATAAACCGTCAAATAGAGGTGCAATGGCTCTCTGACACTACACACAGTTTATATGTCCCCATATAAAAATTCGGAGGATTGATTTTTGAAAGAGGGCAGGATGTTTCCACTTTAAAATTTCTAAGCGCCTAAAGCTAAAATTGTTTATATCGCGGAACCCTCCAGTGGATAAACTTATCATAATAATTTCTCTCTAGTATGGTTATGTATTATTAAAAGTTGAAAAGAAATAATTATAATCTGATAGATTTTCACATTTCAAGCTCAGAACCAATTTGGTTTAAATTACACAACCAGCTTAGTGATAGTAAAAATGTTGGGAGGAATGCAGATCCCGCCAATGTCTGGAAATTAAATAAAAAGGCACTTTCTAGATGAGAAAAGTGTGGAAAAGCTGAATAAAACAAAAATTAAGGCGCGCTCGGCAAAATTGAGGGAGATACAACCGTTCAAAGTATTTAAAATTTCACTTCGCGAGTTAATATTGACAGTCCCGCCCGCCATTTTGTCATAACCTAATACGCTAAACATGGTTTGTGATACAAAAAAAGTGCCCCTTTATAACGCCTACTCACATCAAGGCAAGAAAAACATCCCAGTTTTCAAGTGGTTTAGCGGCTACGCTAGGTTTGAGTAACATGGTTTGTGATTCTGGCGTACTATTAATTCTGTATTAGGTCTGGGATCCAACATAAGCAATGAAAAAATGGCGAACGGACTGTCAATATCAACTCGCGAAGTGAAATTTTAAATACTTTGAACGGTTGTATCTCCCTCAATTTTGCCGAGCGCGCCTTTACTTATTTTTTATTTATCTTCTCCACACTTTTCTCATCTAAAAAGTGCATTTTTATTAAATTCCCTGACATTGGCGGGATCTGCATTTCACCCAAAATGTTAAATTGCAAAACAAGAAAACCTCTAACTGATTATCTACGTATAAAAGTAAGCCGCATATTATAAGTTTTTGCACAATTGCATAATAATTTGATATTTTAGAAACGGGCATTTGAGTCAAATTAGAAGTTATCATATCTGGATTGTAGCAAGCAAACTGAACGATATGTTGCATGTGAACTAATGGTGAACTTTCGGGATGGCCACGACATTGATACAAAGATTTTTTAGAAAAAACCTTTTGATTCGCCTTAAGACGACAATATACCTTAAAATATATTCAGAATCTTAACGACATAAGTAAAGATGCCGTGTATACAAATAGCGACTCGCGACCCGTGTATACTGTCGAATTTGCCGTATGAAAGAAAAGAAGATAAAATAATGTGGGAATCTTAACGACGTAAGTGAAGAAAGCGTGTGAACAAATATACGCCGCGGCACGGCGTATTGGACCAACGTACGGTCGAATTCATCCTAGCAGGCCTGGAAATACGACCTTCCCGCGGCGTTCAGTTTAATTAATTCCGAAGAACGTGTTACAAATATTTAAAATGTGTCTCCATGTTATCCTTCCGAGGTTATTAATTCATCGTCTAGAAAAATAAAATCTGGTGCTTACCGCTAACTTTATAGTTGAAAAACGGGTTATAAAGTTTTAAAATCGTTGTACGTAAAATATATTAATGGTAAGGTACTGTTTTAATTAATCTAAAATATAAATAACTTGCATCCCTCGTGCGGCATGGAAATAAAAAAGTTATTATAATTACGAATTTGCCGTAAATAATTAGTGAGTTTTGAGCAAACAAAAATTATTAGGATTGTGTACCGCCTTAATTACTATAAAAGACAACAATTTGCATTTGGGGCGAAGGGCATAGATAAAATGGTAATAACGACTCTTTTAGCCCTTCGTTATGTTATAGGAATACCAACATAACAAAATGTCATAGAATAAGGACAGAAATGATTGTAAATGGCTGTCTTCCCATACGATGAAAGTAATTTTGAAGGCAGTATTTTCCCTCACTCCGATTTCTACATCCATTTTTTTCTAAAAATATTCATACTGACGTAGTCAGCCATCCTGAAAGTTTGCCGAAGTTATTATGGTAAAAATTCCACTAATTGCTGCGCTTTTATTAAGCACAGATTTTGGAATTTACACTACGTTTCAACTCAATTACTACAAGAAACAGCTAAATGCGTTTGGATAGATGATAAAATTCAAAATTTCCCATTTAAAATGATTCCATTGAGCCATTTCAATTTTTTTTCTGTGGATTGATATTTGCGTGAGTTCGTTTCAATCTAAACACACATAAACTACGTAGTTAACCCAAACTAAGAATCTAATAACTTATTATTTTGTACATGTAAATAGTTGTTTCTTATAGTAAATTGTTAAAACGAAGTGTAATTTCCATAATCTGCGCCCAAAACAAAGCTATGAAAATTATCAAGCACTTGTTGCACATCATAGCACTGTTGATTGTAGTAAAACATGTTAAATTTTAAGCATTTGACATTATTCAAATTATTTTGAATTGTTTTGCTTGTCGGAGAATTTATGTTACTTGCACAGTAATGAATAATGAGGCATGTCGCACTGAGCCCTGGGGTCATGGCCTTAAACACAAGTGTGCTGAATCGTACATCCGAGGCATGCAATTAACAAAATATTAAACCATAATTCTAAGACTTTAGAATTATATCACGAGGTTATCAAATGTAATCAAACATGACACTGCAAATATAAGAGGCCGTTAAATTGTAATTAACATTTTGCTATTTTTGGTTGCTAGTTACTTAATTCGTGATTTTATGTATTACGAAATCAGTTTACAAATTAAAATTGTTCGCAAACGTCAAACTTACCTTTTCTTGGAATATCCATTTCTAAGGTACCATGCCACTAAAAGTGCCGAAACCGATCCTATTATTTGCACTTTTGGATTTGTAACTAATTTACTCAACGTTGGAGCCATTTTGCTCACCTATTATTGACAAAAATTATTTCATCGATAGCACAACCGGTTTGTCAAAGAAAACTTAGCAAACGGCGAAACGCGAAACAGCTCAAGGAAACTGGAAAACGCATTTGCTCAAACTTCAAATCACTTCAAAGTAGAGATGGTCGATATTCCTTTCCCGGTTACGTGGAACTGGTTCCTCATCTGTCACTGAAACCGTCGAGAATATTTTTCTGGGGAACCGGTTATTTCCGATCCGATCCTTTTGAAATTTTTATCAAAAATTATTGAAAAGATTTCAGAAAAAAAGGTTCTTCCATTTTTTCTCAGAATTTCTCTAGCAAACCCCCCCTCCCTAGGATACTTAAATATTGTGAGGAACCGAGATTACCTTTTCTCAGAAATTCTCTAACATTCCCTGAGGAACCGGTTCCATATCAGTCTCGGTAACTGGTACTGCAGTGACAACCCGTTTTAGGTATCTGCCATCTCTACTGACTTCTTCTACGTCTAGCCGGTGTTGCCCGCACATCGTAATTATGGAAAAGTAAAAATCGTCGAAGTACCTACCGTAAGTGAATATAATATCCGTTAAATCAGGGGTGGAGAACCTGCGGCCTGCGAAGCTTTTTGGTGAGGCCCGCGAGCAATTTTGATGTAACCTGCAGAAAGCACCACAAAAAAAAATACGTTCAGAACGCGCGAATGACATTCTTTCACCGTATGGCAGTTACGTTTAAAGATAGATAGATAAATATATCACCATCTTCGTAGTCCATACGTTATTATAAAGATCCTGTGACAGATTATTATAATCAAAATACAGAAATACCATTCTGGTTTTCTAATCATAACTTCAATTTAAACTAGTAGACAGGTAGACTCGTATGCAGATTTATTCTTGTTAAAACCAGTCTTATGTTCAGAATGCACTGATAAAATTCCAGTTGCGGATTTCGTAGGAAACCATTCTTCATGTCAAGAACCGTTATATAATTCTAGTAGCATACCTATACAGTGGCGTAGCTAGGCGGGGGGGGGGGGGGGGGGAATTACGAAGAATAATAATTATTAAGCATATCAAAAACCAAATACCTAACATTCAGCGCTACTATTGCAGGACAGCCAAAAACACTTCACCACCTCATAATACATAAAATTGATTGTATCTTTAGAAACTCTTCAGTAAGTATGTTACATTTATTTAATATCTAGGCATTACAGTTGACAATAACCTCAAATGGAAATACCAAATAGAAAATGTAGCGAAAAAAGTGCGCACACTTAATCATATATTTATTTCACTGCGGGAAATTTAAAAAACACACTACTTAAAAAGTATACATTATGGGCTCTGTAACTCTATCATAACCTACGGATGCATTGGGTGGGGGGGTACATATTAAACCCGTTATTGAAGGCACAGAAATCTATTTCACGTGTTATAATGAAGAAACTTTTCGGATATTCGTGCGACACTCTCTTCAGAGAATTTAATGTACTAGATGTTCGACAGTGTAACATTAAAAAGATAATAATTTATGGTCATAAAAATAAATATACTTAAAATGAAAAAGTCGAACACCAACATCAAACCAGAAGTAAGGGCAGAAATAACTTTTTTTATTCCAACAAGCAACACAGCGGCTTATCAAATGATATTCTCATACCTGGACAGAAATTGTATAACAAAATCCCCTTACAACTAAAATTGTGTGAAGTGTCATCCTTCGGAAGGATGGTTCTGCCACTTTTCTTGTGGAATAAATTAATTAAGAGTCTATTGTATACTGCTTTTGCAGTGTAAAATATTTTGCTTACGAAGCCTCTTTCGGATTTAGTTTTATTGTAATGGCTGATTAAGTTCTTTGAAGTACGATTGGAAAACACTTTAAACATTTTTGAAAACCTTTTATGCTAATGATTCTGATATTTTTTGTATGCCTCAACTGGAGTATAAAGCTATACTAATTAAACAACTTTGCAGTACATATTTTAACAAGGTCACTGTATACAGGTTTTTTTTGTTTGTTTCTCTTCACTGCTTTCATTAACTTTGTATTATTTTTCTTTTGGTTTATTTATAATTAATATGTATTATTTTTATTTTGGTTTATTTACAAGTAATCTTATAATTTTACATATATTTCTTCTTTCTATATTGAAAAAAAAAACATGTACGTAAAGGACACTTGTGCATAATTATAAATAATTAATAACACTTAAATTAGTAAGTAATTAAATTGTGCATTATAAATAATTAAATATTTTTGCCTGAGCTTCAGTAAGTAAGATAAAGTTTTTTGGCGATGATCTTTTGATTTGTGTCCCAAATCGGTCATTTGTAAATTAAATTTACGCCTATCAAAATGTTTCCGTCATTTGACTGTCCTTGAACGGGAGACCTTCCCAGTTGGACAGTCAAAGCTTCTTTGTACTGATGTATTCTTTATAATAAAAACAAACAAACAAATAAATAAATAAATAAATAATGTTCCTCGCTTGTCACCTGTGTCATTCTCATTTCTTTCGTACATTAATATTGACGTGAACTCGTGAAGGGAATTATTACCTATTGGTTTTTAAATAGTTGTTATTCTGTTGATGTTAAAAAAAACAAGGTACCTAAGTGGATTTTGAAAATTTGGGGGGGGGGGGGGGGGGACCCCACTTTATCCGCCCCGGGTGCCACCCATGCTAGCTACGCCACTGTACTTATTAAAAGTATTTTTACGCACCAGATTTAAATGTCCGGGTTAAATTTTCCCCACAGGAAAAACTAAACCCTTTCACACACTTCCCAAATGATCATCTAGTCCAGAGGTTCCCAAAATTTTTTTTCTCGTAGACCCCTTTCAAAATTTTACTGGTTTCGGTGGACCCCCTGCTGCTACATTTCTACCATATTCCCAAAACTCAACAAAAAATTTGAAGATTAGATCTACTGATGGAAATTTGCGTCGCGGCTGATTCCTAAATCCGAAATCCTAAATTCTGAGTGGTAAAATAAAAAGAAAAATAGTATACTTACTTGTCTTCTATTTATTAAAATAATATGATTTCAAACTTAATAGAATTAAAATTAAACATTAATAACGTACCGTAACTTCAACAATGCAAATCAACAAAAAAAAATAGTCATAATTTTAATGAGAGGGATGTAGGTACTTGATGGATTGACAACAAATTATCATTATTTGGCTTCAGTTTTGTAAGGAATAACCGCAAATCTCCCCGTTCTGGGATCAATCTGCTCATTTTTTGTTAAAAGTTTTGTAACGACACTAAAACTTTTTTTGACGAGGTATGACAAAGGAAATGCTCTCAAAAGTTTTCTCGCAATTTCCCATAGCCCAGGATATTTTTCTGGTATTTCCGCCTGCAGCCAAAATGTTTGATAGCCCTTTTTAAACTTCACCTTCAGCTCCTCATTGGTGCTAAGCTCGAGTAGCTTCTCTTGTAATACCACATTCGCCACTTCCGTTTCATCATATGGATTTATGATCCGTGGTGGTATTTCCATCGTCAGTATATCTTCAAATCTATTTTTGAAGTTATCGTGAAGGGCATTTAAATGTTCAACGTATGTCTGAATAATATCCTCATCAAGAAATTCTGCCTGTGACAAGTTTGGAAACTGGGAGAATTCGCGCCGACTAATATTTTGCTTCATTTTCCAAGAAAGGCCGAAATGACACCCTTTGTTTTTTTTATAAAATTTAGGCTGTCCCCTTGAAACTGCAAGTTAATGTCAGTAATTATTTTAACAAATCTGACAAAAGCTTACAATTTGATCGGGTTTTCTTTTATATCTGGATTTTTACTTTCCAGAAAAAAATTAGATATTATGTCCCAGAGGTGTCAATATGTTTTTCTGATTTTTCTGTTTCCAGATTTTCGATTGAGTTTCGCTTATTTAAATATTAGTCTTCATTTATTTAAATATTACAATTTGAGGTTTTACTCATAAAGTTAAAATAAAAAATAAAATATAAAAAAATGAGTAAAATCTTGTTAAATATGTAGCATTCGACAACCATCGTACTTATGTAAGAGCAATCGTTGGAAGTCTTCATAATTTTCATCGCACAATTGTGCAAATAAGAAATAAACGGGTATTCAGCGCATTGCTACTCACTTTGTAAACTGCTTTAATCACAATTGATTTTTTTTTGCTCCCTTAATTTTTTTGAGTAGGTACTATATGCCTACATTGATGGGTAAAGCCAAGCCAACATTTTTGTTTTTTTTACTATAGAAACCAGATAAATTTTCGTGGACCCCCACTTACAACTTGTGGACCCCCATTTTTTTATCACGCCAATGTAGACCCCCGTCGAGTCTCTCGTGGACCCCTGGGGGTCCACCTGGACCACTTTGGGAAACACTGATCTAGTCAATACACGCTATGCAATTGCACTACATATTATAAGTGTTATAAATACAAAACAATACAAGAACAACATGTCAACCTACCAGAGATCAAATGGGAAAAAAAGACCGACTCCAGATATTTTCATATCAGAGGGTTAGGCTCTGTGGAACTCCTAATTGAACCAATAAATCCTACTGATCCCTCAATATAAATATTTAAAAAATCTTTTGTAATCCTACATGTATTTCAAATGACTGATTTTTGCATTTTTATATATAAATTCTTTGACAAATCTAATATGCCTAAATTTTGAATGAGAGACCTAGGTATTATCCCAGTAGCCGAAATAACAAATGGTAATTTTTTTTTTTTTACATTAACTCCACATAGGAGGCCTTGAGGAAAATAATTTCCCTCAGGGCCTATGTCATCTGGGATGCTGTGTGGAGGGTTTTTTTGAGGAGAGGAAGGAATGAACATTGATCTTGAAGAGACCCATGTTGTAGGAAGGAGGAAACACAGAGGCCGGCAAATCATTCCACAGCCGAGCTGTTGAACATAAGAACGAGTCGAAGAAACGACCCGTTCTCATGTGACAAATGTCAACCGTGTACAAATGTTGGGCACGCGTTTGGCGTGTTTCCCGACTATGCACCGGTGCCGAAGGGATCAATGATGCTAGTTCCTCGGAGCATCTTCCATTGTAATACCGATAGAAGAAAGATAGCATTCCCACCCGACGCCTGTGCTCTAAATATTGCAATCCGTCTGTTAAGATAATGTAATGGTAATATTTTTATAGTCTGAGAATGCCAAATTCTTTTAATCTCATTTCCTAAATCTGTGTATTTTCTTATTTTTTCAGAAACAGTTTTTTGAATATTATAGGAATTTGGAATAGCTACATCAATGATATAAGTTTTTTTTTTTAAATTTTGTCATGTAAAACCATATCAGGTAATCAGGTCTATTATGACTAATTGTTCTGTCTGTTAATATAGTTTTGTCATAATATATTATTATTACCTAGCAAAATTTGTGGAAAACCATTATCGCGTTTTGGGTGTACCTAATCCTAATAACGGCTGGATAAGGCGCACAAAATCACACTTAAGCCGCCGCTGCCCGAATTTCTACCGATTTCTTACATATCTCCCTTAAACATTTGAAGTTTTTAAGCTCTTAAAAAAATATATGCTATTTTTGAAGATAATATCTATATTTATTGTTATTAAGTTTATTTTGTAGAACTCCATTTAAATTTTTTATTTTATTTAATATATTTAATAATATTATTATTCAATGTATAAAAACAGTTTATAATAAACAAGTTCTGCTTCGTAATTATTATTAATAATTACGAAGCAGAAGCAGAACTTGTTTATTATAAACTGTTTTTATATATTGAATAATAATATTATTAAATATATAAAATAAAAATGCAAATTAAATGAAATTCCCTCGATAGAAAAAAATCGCAAAGTATGCTCCGAAAATTGTTATAAACACGTTTGTTTCAGTTATTTTACAAGTTATATGTACGAATTGAATTGTACTTTGAATGCTGTTTTAGACAACCCCCACGAGATTTTTGCGTTCCGTTAAACGTTATTTTTAGTTGCAAATAACTCAATTGTGAACATGACTTTAGGTCGTGCGTTTTTAATTTATTTTCATCGACAAATTCTTGAAGAAGAAAAACCAGAAGTTGGAACAATGAGGTGTTTATAAAATATGGAGGATTCTGATCTCACCCCCCCCCCCCCCCCTTGGCCACAAAATGTAAATGCGGCCCGCGGGGGATACTAAAAACTCCCAAATGGCTCCCGATGGCAAAAACATTCCCCATCCGTGCCTTAAATATTAAATTACTATATATTATTTTCGCACATTTTAAAAATTGAAATTAGAAAGAAAAATCAAAGATACCTACAATATAAGAATATATTATGATACAACACGTTATTAATTACCTACTCTTACTTTAAGAGGGCATTACCAGAGAAAACCAGAAATACGTCATTTAAAAAAAAGATTTTAGACGTATTGACTCTTTTCCACAAAAAAATATAAATGGATTTTGAAAGATTGTTCTTTTATCTAGCATTCGCATGTAATAAATTTTGAGAATTTTTTTTAATTTTTAGTATAATAAGGTTATTCCATAGGTCGTTGGCAGATTAGTTAAATTTTCAAAAAAGATTTTGTATTATACCACACTCATTTCAAATAATATAATCATGCAGTAAAATAAATTAATACATTATCTAGCAAACGCATGTTTTAGAATTTTAATTTTAGTTTCAATAAAATCATTAAAAAATATGTACGTACATGTGTTTCTTGACGAAAATTGGTCCATTTGTGTATTTATTTGCGTACTTACAAACTAATATATTTCAGATTTTTTTAACATTCTTATTAAATTTAGACATTATTGAACAATGATAAATTCTTATAATCAAAAAATAATTACAAAAAGTACATCATTTTAATAGTTTTATCATCACGCCTTTCAGCATTTTTGGATGAAGGTATAAATTAAAGCTAATTTGGATTGAAATAAATTCGATATTGAGTTATAAATTAAAAAAGCTGATACGGAGAATAATTAATCTTTCTCATTGTAACCGCCCTGCACGAAACG